>JBAIAC010000030.1:54128333-55510000 GCA_037349315.1 Chelydra serpentina
CTCTTGGAGCTTGGGTGTAGGAATGGTCTGTTCGCCCTCCTGTCATTGGATCAGGAGAAGGCGTTTGACCGGATGGACCTCCTGGGTATCTCCTGGGCACTCTGCAGGCATTCAGCTTCGGACCCAGTTTTGTGGGGTTTCTCCACGTGCTGTACACTTCCACAGCGTGTTTGGTCAGGCTTAACTGGACCTTGACTGCACCCATCAGCTTTGGGTGAGGAGTGCGTCAAGGCTGTTCGCTGTCGGGTCAGCTGTACACGCTGGCCATTGAGCTCTTCCTTTGTCTCCTTCGTAAGAAGTTGACGGGGTTGGTGCTCCATGAGCCGGAGGTGTGGCTGGTCCTGGCAGCATACGCTGACAACGTGCTCCTCGTGGTCCAGAACCTGGATGACCTGGTGTGGGTGGAGGCTTGCCAAGCTGTCTATTCAGCAGCCTCCTCCACCTGGATCAACTGGGTCAAGACCTCTGGCCTGGTGGTGGGGGCAGGGTGGCGGGCAAGCTCCCTCCCACCCATGCTTCAGGCCATCCAGTGGAGCATGTGTCCACTGCTCTATCTTGGCGTTTACCTTTCTGCCACACATCCATCTCCGCCAGAAAACTGGCACGGTTTAGAGGGCAGGGTGACTGGGCGGTTGCGGGGCTGGACGGGACTGCTCTGGTGCCTCTACCTCCGGGGTAGAGCACTGGTGCTTAACCAAATGGTCCTGTCCATGCTCTGGCACCAGCTCAACACCCTGTGCCTGCCCCCGGTGTTCCTGGCCAATCCCCAGAGATTGATCCTGGAGTTTTTTTGGCCGGGACTGCACTGAGTCTCTGCAGGGGTTCTCCATCTTTCCCTGGAGGAGGGAGGCCGGGGCTTGACGTCTATGCGCACGCAGGTCCATGTCTTCCGCCTCCAGGCCCTGCAGAGACTCCCTTATAGTGCAGGTGGCTTGGAGTGGAATATATTGGCGCACGCCTTCCTCCGCCGCCTGCGAGGGCTCCGATACGACCGGCAGCTTTTTTTCTCCATCTGAGAGGCAAGGTCTCTCCAAGCTGCCCGTCTTCTACCAGGACCTCCTCCAGATCTGGAGGCTGGTTTCAGCAACCAGGTCCATGGCGGCCACCGAGGGGGTAGATCTTGCGGAGCCCCTGCTATACAATCCCCATCTTCGTGTGCAGGTGGTGGAGTCCCCTTAGTGTGCTGGAAGGTTTGTCTTGGTGGGAGTCACCAGGATCGGAGACCTCCTCGACTACGACCAGGGGGGTTGGGTGGATCCCCAGGTGCTCCGCGCATGGGGCTCTCCACCCTTACAAACCCCCGGCGCGTACTCCAGGAGGTGGAGGCAGCCCTGCCCCCTGCAGCTTGGTTTTTCCTCAAGCGGGTCCTGTGAGAGGGTGCGCCCCGCCTGCCTCTCACTCCAGGCCCTCCAGATCTTTCCATGGGTCCCCGGCCACGTGAGCCTTCCCGGCCTCCCCTTCCTCATACCTCAAGCCGGCAGCATGTCATGCAGCTGGTTTGTTTCCGAACCACGCCAAGGGATCACCTATACGCGCTCATGCTGCCCTCGCTTCACTACCCCACCCTCATGTCCCGCCCAGATACCAAGGGCGGCTCTATGATTTTTGCCGCCCCAAGCACAGCAGTCAGGCAGCCTTCGGCGGCGTTTCTGCGGGAGGTCTGCTGGTCATGCGGATTCGGCAGCGTTTCTGTGGGTGATCCGGTGAACCTCCCGCACAAACGCCGCCGAAGGCTGCCTGACTCCCGCCCTCACAGCAACCGTCACGCCGCCCCCCGCGGCTTGCCACCCCAGGCACGCGCTTGCTGCCCTGGTGCCTGGAGCTGCCCCTGCCAGATACCAAGTGGCGGGACCTTTTACCAGCAGTGGAGGGTGGGGAACCCCGGTGGGCCAGTTTACATTCCACCTTAGTCCTGCGGCCTGCTGGGGATATTAGCTGGCAGCTCCTGCATGGAGCGATGAGCACGGGCGTGTACTTGGTGTGGTTTACCTATGTCCCTGAAGCCTGTCCCTTCTGTGGTGTGAGGGAGACCCTGGCAAACACGTACCTTCAGTGCGCTAGGCTGCAGCCCCTCTTTTGGCTCCTCCAGAACCTCTTATTGAGGTTTTTGCTGCACTTTTCCTCACACTTATTTATTTATGCACACCCAATCTGAGGCCCCATGAAGTCGCGGGACCACCTGGTCAAGCTCCTCCTAGCCATGGCCAAGGTGGCCATTCGTAACACCAGGGAGAGGAGGTTGGCAGAAGGGGGGCCCTGCGACTGTGGGGCTGTTTTTCATTCTTTCATCCGTTCACGTATCTGGGCAGAGTGCCTCTGGGTAGCGTCTGCCGGCTCTCTCGATGTCTTCAAGGCGCAATGGGCGCTGTCCGGGGTTCTCTGCTCGATGTCCCCTTCTGGTTCCTTAGTTTTGGCCCTTTGACCCCCACGCCTGTCCTGTTTCACACAGGGTACCCCTAATTTGCAGAGATCAGCTTTTTCCATTAAAATACTAACTAAAGGAGATAAGTTAATAGTGGGGCATTTTAAGACAATTCTGTCATCAACTCTCTTAGACACTGCCTTTCCCTCTGTAGCCAGCAAAAGCTGTTTCTCTACACAATCAGCACATCTGCTATAGGAACTCCACCTACAAGATGATTGGGTTTCTGGATGAGAATTCCCAAACATAATTCTCTCTGGACAATCTGAGATGTTCTTTCTCTGGTAGTGTGTGTTTTATTTATTTGTTTAGTCAGTCAGTCAGTCATGAGACAAGTGAAGGGAATCACTGACAGTGCAGTTCTACCTTCAAATCAATGTCCTGTTGCCCTTATTCTCAAATTAGGGAAAAGGACTGTATGTTGTGCCTGGTCCTGATGTCTCACTATTTATCTATTAGAAAAGTTTGTGATATTTTTATTAACTTTGTGGAGGATAATGTATTCCCGGAGATGGGTAAAGCAGTAATAAGATAATAATGATGCAACACATTCTGTCATATTTAGGAGCTAATAAAAAGACTTGGTCAGCTGAGATCAGAAACTTGAATAGCAGAATCCAGTATATGCAAATCCTGCTAACAGAATCACTGCTAAAACCAGGAATGCTGAACTTTAAATTAGAGATCAAAACTAATAGGCAGCTGAATTTCCTGAAATGTAGTGTATGGATCAGCTGATCAACCAGATAAATAGCACTCTCTCATGTGATAACCAGTAAACCTGAATCCCGATTAATCAATAATCTTCAGGTCATATAACTAACGATAATAATCAGATACTGAATGAAGGCTGAGAATGTTATTCAGCCTATTTTAAGTCAGAGGGATGCTCTCAGCATGGCAGATGAGATGAAATTTTTTAAAAATAAATTAATATCTCAACACAGATTAATAAGGTCAGAAGGGACCATTATGATCATCTGGTCTAACCTCCTTTATAACATAGGTCATAGAATTTCACCCAGTAATTCCTGCATCAAGCCCATAATTTTTGGCTGAACTAGAGCATATCTTTCAAAATGATATCCAATCTTGATTTAAATATTTTAAGAGGCAGAGAATTAACCACACCCCTTGCTAAATTGTTCCAATAGTTAATTACCCCCCACTGTTAAGATTTTTCATTTTATTTCCAATCTGAATCACATTTAATCTTCCATCCCTTGCATCGTGTTATGCCATTGTCTGCTACACTGAAGAGCCTTCTCCCATCAGAAATTGTCTTCCCATGCATGGAGGTACTTATAGATCAACTTACCTCTTAACTTTCTCTTGGCTAGTTTATCAAAATAGATTGAACTTAATAAGGCTAGATACACACATAATATCACCGCCCCACTCCTACCCAGTATTCCTCTGCTTATACATCCAGGGATCACAGTCAGTCTCTAGGCCACAGCATTACACTGAGAGTGCATGTTCAGTTGGTTATCTACCATGACCCTAAGTCCTTCTCAGAGTCACTGTTTTTCAGGATACAGTCTCCTATCCTGTAAGTACAGCCTACATTCTTTGTTCCTAGACACATGACGGGCATTTGGCTATAAAAAGCATCTCCCCTAGGCAATCAGAAGAACTATCTTTGTCCATTGGTACCCAACAAATATCATAGCCATTAAAGACTTTCTCAGTCACAAATTTCCATACCCATGCAAAAACCAGAACATCTCATTCGGCAGCCAGTGCTCACGTAGAGGAGTGCTTACTCTAGTGGACCATTGAGGCCTCTCATAAAGTATCAATATATGACATTCATCCATGGCATGGAGGGCCAGCACAAGGTGAGTGAGTGCCACATAGGGACGATGTGGGAGACTGGGGATGGAGCGGCCACATGAGGGTTCCTCCATCTGCTGCAGAAAGGGTCTCTTTATTAGCCCTACTGCAGTGGGGTTTTATGCAGATCTGGCGGAAGTGACATCTCATGCAAATGGTGTGAGGGCCTACAGCTGGAATAGTAGCTGTGGGTGGAGAACAGAGCTTCAGAGCAGCCCTACTCACTAGCCCTGTGTTCCCTGGCCACTAGTGTTGTGGGGTGGATTTCACATCCCCAGCCCCGCTGCACTTCACCCAAGTACTCAAACTGAGAATTTGTATCTATAATTTTTGCCTTTGTCCTTGAAACCTTGGCTCTTGCTGTTTGTGTCAATGGCAGATTCCAAGATAGCAAGTAGAGATCAGTGTGAACCAAAACCCTATAGTCAAATGCTCCCAAACTTTCTTGGCGGGGTTGGTTTGGAATCCAGACTCAATTCCAAATATTGCAGCTGGCTCCTCTCTTTGTAATAGACTGAGCTAAACCCCCAGATCCAAACACCTCCAACTCTGTGGGGGTGGGCAATTTAAATCCAGATCCAATTTTTTCCACTCAGTTTTAGTTTTAATTTGGTTGATGCTGGAGATAAAATTACCCTCCCACAAATGACATCCTTATCTGAGCATTCACTTGTCACTCTACAAACTGTAGCTGAATTTACACCTTTCTTTGGCTATAAAATAAATATCTCAAAATCCCAAATTATGCTCCTCAGCAAAACACTGATTTCATACAAATCCATACATGTCTGTTGAGGTGCCATGGAGGAATTAACTTATGTAGTCACTTGGCTCACGCTGCAATTCCATCAAATAACTGAACTTATTAATAAACCGGTCAGGAAAAATAAAATCCTATTGAATAAGATGAGGCAAACTACCATTTTCTGGCTGGGGGGAACTGGCTGTTCCAGATGCTGCCCTTTCTATTGTGGATACATCTTTTCTTAATACGCTTTATTTATTTGGGGAGACGAGAAACCAAAACCAAATGAAAATATCTCTGTTTAGCAAAAAAAGGAGCTGGGATTTTTGCTTGGTGCATAACCTCAGACTGACCCTGGTCATTTTGTGCCTTCAGTAAACTTCAATTTGTAATCCCCTCCTGCTCTCCCCCCAATTCTGCCCCACCTCCCTTTCACACTTAGTTGAGTGTGGGGATTATGGAGAGAAGGCTGTGGAGTCATCAAATGACTAGGAGTCATCAAATATTTGCCCTTGAAAACAATCAAGAGAATATCTACGGATGTTTATAATTTCTTTGAAGTTTTTTTTTCAACATCTCTTTCTTAGGCTTTAGCTGTTGTATTACTTAGAAATGTATTCTACTCTCTGTTAGACTGGAGGGGGTCATATTAATAGCTGAATATTGTCTTGTTGGAAAGAATGTCCCCGTCATTTTTCACCCTTAAGTCAACAGGCAAAATGGGCAGGTAAAGTTGTATTCTGTGCTAATTTACATCACCGTATAAATACCATACTGCATCTGATGCTGAACAGGTTGAGGCATCATCACTGTGTATCTTCTTTGCATGGACAATGTGTCAGATGGTTTTTAAAATCTATATTAGCTTAGATACTACAGTAGTGGGGGCCATATAAGTATGACAGCTAGCTAGCTAGACAGACAGATGATAAGCAAAAAACAGCTCCCACAAACTATTTTTACTTCGTTGTGATCTCAACAGTCCATATTTTCTGTAGAGAACACTGTTTTTAGACACATTGCTCTGGTCTCTTTCAGATAAGATCTGTGATCAAATCAGCGACGCTGTGCTAGATGCCCATCTTCAACAAGATCCAGATGCCAAGGTTGCTTGTGGTAAGGACACACACATTTTCTTCTTTCACTTAGACTAGATGGAAAAGTGACTGCTTTACTATCACTTGCTTGTAATTCCCCCTTTGTAATGTATAAATGTAGGTGGTTGATGGCAACATGTGCCCGTTCATTTTTTATTCTAATTATTGTGTTCAAAAATATATGTACAGCAAAACAAAAAAGATCCGAACAAACAATTATACAGCATCACTACGTTGTTTCTCAAAGAAATTTTGAGAGTACATTTGAGTGTTCGAGGACTGTAGCAAGAGCTTAAAATAATCAAACCAATGGTAGAGTTAACTTCGTAAATGTAATTAGTATTCTAGAGGAAAAGAGATTTAATTCCACTATAGTTGATCATCCAAAGAAACCGTGACCATTTGTAGCAAGAACACTTATTTGGCTTTATAGATACTTTACATTTTTCATTGCTAACTCGGTGTTTTCCTGACCGCTCGTCATAAAGAATAATGTTTTAACCCTGTTTTGGTTATGTCTGCCAGTTGCTGTTATTAACATGTTGAAACAGCTGAAATTTGACCTGCATTGAGAAAGTTAGCAAAATGTCTCCAAATTCTCAGCTTTGTAAATGGTCAATGGCATCATTTTCATGATGGAAATGACCCATTTTCCCCTCAACCTTCACACCTGAGGGTGAGATTTGGCACTTGGCCTGTGTTCCACATAAGTCCCACTTAAGATCTCAAAACAGAGTTTAATTGGGGCTTGTGCAAACTTGGCCTTGTGCATTCATGAAAAAACAGCCACCAGCTTTTGTCTCTCTGGCCCAGTTCCTCAACCGTGGTGCTTAACTCCCATTGGAATGAATAGGAGACAGGATCTTTGAGGATCTGGGCCTCCCTCCTTAAAATGGAGGCAAGGTTGCAAACCAGTGGGCCATTAGTGTGGATTGTTGGGCACAAACTTACTCTGTAAGCAGGGTAGAAGGATGCTTTGCTGGTTAAGGCACTGGAATGATGCTCTGGAATCCCAGTTCAGTTCCTACATTGCCCCAAACTTCCTGTGTGACCTTGAGCAAGTCACCAAATTGCTTTGTGCCTCGGTTTCCCCAGCATACTAGTCCTTCCCTCCCTCAAGGGGTGTAATGAGGATAAATGGATCCATATGTGTGAGGAACTAATACTATGGAGATGGGAGCGATAACTACCTATATTATTTGTATTCAGTAGGGGTTGTTCAGAATTCACCGTTGCTAGAAGTGGAGTTATTTCCAATAGTATGTTGAGTTATCTAGCCCTCCCTTATCCCTTTTCCTTCTTTCTGTCTTCCCGCTCTCTGTAGAGACAGTGTGTAAAACAGGGATGGTGCTGCTCTGTGGGGAGATCACATCCCTCGCCGTCGTCGACTATCAGCGAGTAGTTCGAGACACCATTAAGCAAATCGGCTATGATGATTCAGCTAAAGGTTGGTGGAAAAATTCCAGGAATCCTGTTTCTTGCCAACATGGTGTGCTGGTCAGTGAGTAGCTGCAGAACAGGTCTGTCTCCACTTGCATACATGTGCTTCTGCAAGCCTGATCAAATCATACGTCTTGGCTAGGAGCTGCTCAAACACTGTCATGAGAGAAACATTCTGACATCATCACATACCAAGGAGAAACTATTCACTGTATAGTTAAAGTGCACAGCAGGAAAAAGCAGTTAGGATATTTTTTGAACTGGAGCATGTTGGTAGAGTAGCTGCTAACTTGTGCTATAGAATTTACTTCTCAGTTTAACTCCTTGCAACTTGCATGTTATTCAAATGACTAACCAGACTAATGTAAATTGGTCAGATGGAGTGGAAAGAGAAGATTTAGTGAATTTGTATTATTATTAATTTATTATTATTATATATATCAGTAGAACCTATGGACTGCAATCATAGCCCAGGCCTCCATTGTGCTAGGCGCTGTACAAACACAGAACAAAAAGACAGTCCCTGCCCTGAGGAGCTTACAATCAAAATAAATTTCGTAGCACTGTGGAGTGTATTAATGATGCAAAAAACAGTGTTTTATATCTGAGATACATTTCAACATCCAGTTTGCAATCTCTATAAATGTATTCTATTATTTACATATTGCAAATGTTTTACAGTTACCATGAAGATTAAGTATGGTTTTTTTTAAAAAAAATGTTTGATGGTGGTATTTCCCGGTTGATATAATCTTGTTGGTACAAGACTTCTGAAGAGAGAATGGTGGGAGAATGCTGTAAAAGCACATCTGCTAGTTGGCTCCAAAGGCAGAATATTATGTAACATTAATAACATTGCTCTCAGAAAATACTGCCAGATCCAGCAATGTAGAAATCGCCTTTTACCCCCTTACCACCAAAGCAGTGTGGGCCCTGTAGTGAACCCAGTCAAAATCCCTGCCCTACAGAAACTATAGGAGAAAAGCTAAAAGGGGCAGAATTGCATACAACTTTTTCCTTTATGGAATTCTTTCCCATCACAGCCTACTTAAAGGAAAGAGGTGTGGAGTGTTCTTCAAGTGGACACTTGTCTGGATGTGTATATTTGATGTATTGGTGTTTGATCCTAGATTTGGTAAGCAGCTGTGAGTAGCTGGAATTTTGGGAGAGGTGAACACAGGGAAAAGCTGACTATCTCCTACACAACTGGGGAAGAAAATGAGAGAAATTCTGCCATAATATTCTGCAAGTCCTTGACAATTTTTTATAAACTTTTCACTTGTCCTTTGAAGGCAAAGCTCTGCTTTCAGATCTGGATGGCAAGTCTCAAATCTGCTTTCCTTACATGTGTGGCTCTCCCATTGACCCTCATGGGAGATCCTTGTATACATGGAAAACAGAATATCAGAGTGGAGATCTACCAAGAGAATTTGCTGAAAATATCTATTTGTCAGAAAATACAGTGGGCCTTTAGTGTTGTTCAGTAATGTCATAGTTTCCCAAAATATGAGCTCCAACTGTACACGGATCATGCTATTCTTCAGGAGGTGCTCTGCTGCTGGGTTGTCTCCATTAGATATAGTGGTCAGAGAGAAAATATTAGCAATGCTAATGGCTCTGTCACTGAGCCTTGGGTTGATGTTCCAGAATCAGATAAATTAAAGATGAACTATATCTACAGTGTTATCTTCTCTATGTTTCTGCCAACACAGGATTGTACCCTAAGATGTTCTACTGAGTATTTTGTCTAGTTCAGCTTTAAAGAGCTCATGTGATGGGGATTCTGCCATTTCCCTTGGGAGAATATTCCAGTCTGACAGATGGCCCTGATAAGAAATATTCTTGATATTCAGATGGTCCTTTACTTAACTTAATCTCATTCATTATCCCTAGTGATATTTCCTTAGACTCTCCCTCCTTGGTGTTTATACCCTTCCAACGATGACATAGCCTGTGTAAGCCCTGCTGGGATAGGACCATTGCAGCTGTGATCATACATTTTCTCTCTGGTGATTTCTTACTTTTCATGCTGTTTGGAACTTTCCTGAGTATTTCTTTAGACTAAATGCCTGTGGCCAAGCAGCTAAGAGAGGTGAGACCTCGCTGTGAGGTTGAACGGAGAAGAAGAACACATTAGAATTGTTGCATTGACAAAAATGTAAAAGCAAATAGCAGGCAGATTCTGAGTTTTGAAGGCCCTGTTGTCCAGGATTGGAATTTCTGGCATATGGCTCCATGTAGCTGTGCTTCGCTGTGAAGGGAAGTTAATTTACTCCTGTGTCTTCTTCTAAACAGGCTTCGACTACAAGACTTGCAACGTTCTGGTGGCACTGGAACAACAGTCGCCTGATATTGCCCAAGGTGTTCATCTGTACAGGAATGAAGAGGATGTTGGTGCTGGTGACCAGGTAATCAAAAGTCATCCCTGTTTACAAAAACAATAGTAAAGTAAAACACACCCTACCATCATCCTATCAGCTCATTAGGGCAGCCCGCTAGTACACTCCCACCTCTGTTTACTCCCAGTGCTAGGGAGAGATAGGATCACTGTATCTCCTTAAAATGCAAATATTTCTTCTGAAAATGTCAGGGTTAGAAAGTGAGGGTTTACCCATCCCATTGTCATATTTTCTAAATCAAAACCAGCATGGTCACGGTTCATGAGAATTTGCCCAATCTCATCCTGTGCTAACACAGAATAAAATGCATGTTTGCGTGAATACATTGATGGAGCTCCCATGGGACACACAGGGCAAAATTAATCACTGGTGTACCTTCTTTGGCTTCAGTGGAGTTACACCAAGGACAATTTTGGTCCACACAGTAGACCATGCAGCAGATCCTCTGCTAATCTAAATTGTTGTAGCTCCGTTGAAGTCAACGGAGCTGTGACAATTTACACCAACTAAGGATCTCGGTCCTAAAGCTTAGCAAAGTTAGCTTTTTCAAGTATGCTTCATAGTTCTGTCTTAATAGGGTTAGATTAATCAGATATTTCCTTTTGCAGCAGGACTTGCCCAGTAAGATTAAGTAAGTAAATAATAAACAAATAAACAAAATCATATAAGATCGCACCATGTTTACATAGCTCTGGAGCTTTGATGTTGTAAAAAGGTGTTCTCTGTCAGTGTTTCAAGCATAAGCAGGAGGGCAGTGTTGGAAAAATGAAGGCAATTCCGCCCGAAAATTTGTAACTCTCACTTATTTCCCAGAGGCAGGGATTAGTTTTAGTATAATTGGTGTTCCACATAATTAAGACTATCCATATTATATTTCTGTGAGCTGAATAGCAAATGGAGATGATTACAGTTTCTCCCCAAGAGCATAAAAATCCTGCAACTCCAACTGAAGCCAATATGAGTGTGTGTTTAACATTTACAGTAGTTCTCATGAGCAGTAATATCTAGTTTATGGTAATGTTGTTGAGAATTGTAATAGAACCATCATAGAGCCTTGGAACCAAAGTAATATTACCCCCAAATCCTCATGAGGACTAAATTAACATGCATTTCTATCAGCAGAGGAACCAAATAGAAATGCATCTGTCTTAGGTACTTACTTGGCTCTGATCACTGGAGGAGCTGAACACCTTACACATTTTAATGTATTTATCCTTGCAGCACCCTTGTGAGGTAGGGCAGTGCTATTTTCCCCATGTCACAGGTGTGGAACCGAGGCACTGAGAGACAAAATGACTATTACCAGGTCACAGCAGGGAACTGAACTCAGGTCTCCCAAGTCCTACGCACTTGGCCCTGCTTCCTCTCTGCAGTATTTAAATAATTCCATTTATGAGCTGCCATTCCATTGGACTGCCTGACAGGCAGCAGGGACACCAAGGAAATATCCCTGCTAACTCCCAGCATTGACCTGTTCAGGCATACTATGACAACATTCATTAAAGGAAGTCTTAGAGAGGGTTGTCACCTCTGAGATACAAAAAACTGGGACATCTGGGATGATCCTGAGCCCATGAATCAGGCAGCTGGCAGTGTATACTGAGCACGGTTATAGATTTCTGAGGACAGCTACCTCAAAAAAGGGGTGATCTTGGGAAAACCTGGACAAGCGTCAGCCCTAGCCCCAAGCCATATTTCTAACCCTATCCAGGCCACCTTACTCATTGTGGAGTTCTGCCTAAGAAAGAAGCAAGGCTTGGGTCCAAAATATGCCCGGATATTTTATTTCCATTTTTGCACTTAGATAAATCACTTGTATTATCTGGGTATAGTCCTTGCCAATAGGGTGGGTTGAAAAGTTTCCATCCAAGCTGTTATTTAATAAAACACAAACTGCCACGAAAAATGTCTGATTGCCACAGAAAAGTTTGAGGTTCTGTCACAGACTTTTCAGCCAAAAATTGAAAATGTTTTAACAAAAACTGAAAACTACTGGGGCAGGGACTGTCTCTGATTATGTGTTTAGGGAGTGCCTAGCACAGTGGGGGGCCTGATCTTGACTGAGGCCTCTAAGGCTATGTCTACAGTGCCAATTTGTTTTGGCCAAAAGTTATACCACTTTTATTAAAGGGCTTTAATTAAGCCACTGTTGCCTGTCCACACTGCTCCTTGTGTCGCTGGAGTGCATCCACACTAGCAGCTCTTGCAAAGGCAAAGAGAGCAGTACACTATGGGTAGCTATCCCACTGTGCATCTGGCTGCAGGGTGGTTTGGGAAGGGTTTGCAATGCCTCATGGGGCAGGTAGAGCATCACATGATGCTCTACCTGCCCATCATTCCATGGGCATCCTACTAGATTGCCAGCCCCTTTCCAGCTGAAGTGTGTGTGGGGCGGGGAGAGTGTGTGACAGGGAGCATGTGTGTATGGGTGGCGGGGAAGAGACAGACAGTGTGTGTTGGGGGGAGCGTGAGTGTATTGGCATGCTGTCTCCTAAATTCAGCCAGCCAGCTGAAAGCAACGTGTCCTGAGGCAGGGGGAGGGGGAAACCCCAACATCAGCCCCTGGATCTGCTTCTCTCTCTCTCACGCACACGCACACACACCCCCTCTGCCTGCCTGCCTCTGTGTTCTTAGTGTGGGAGGCAGCAGGAGCATTCCAGCCAAACAGTTGCTCTGTTTCCAGGAGCAGCACAGCACGCAGGCTGTCAGAACGGAGCTTTGAAAGGGGAGGGACACATGCATGCATAAGCAGAGAGCTCACTGCAGGTGTTGTGGGACATCTCCAGAGGCCAAGTACAGCGATGAAAGTAAGCAAGATGTTCACACTGGCACTTTGGCGATAAAACATTTGCACAAAAAGCCTTATCACTCTCGTTGAGGTGGTTTTATTACAGCATTGCAACTGAGAAGTTTCGTCGCAAAAAGTGGCTTTGCAGTGTGTACACCTCTGCTGTTTCATCGCCTTTTGGCCAAAAAAGCTGCCTTTTGGTCAAAAAAACTTGGCAGTGTAGGCCATCCGATGCTACTGTAACACCAATAATAACGACAATAAAAAGTAATAGTAGGGCCTTGTTTGCCTCAGGTGAGATTTTTGTGGTCTCTAACAGGATTGAAAGCCCAGCTTGCCCCACTGATTTAAAGTCTATCCCTCCTCTCCCATTACAGGGGTTGATGTTTGGCTATGCAACAGATGAGACAGAAGAATGTATGCCTCTCACTATTGTCCTCGCTCACAAATTGAACACCAAGTTAGCAGAGCTGAGACACAGTGGTGATCTCCCTTGGCTTAGACCTGATTCTAAGACACAGGTAAATATTGCTTTCACTCAGCATGTCCCTCTGCTCAATACAGGAGCCATGGAAAGAATCCTTTCAAGTCCTGATCACCTGCAGACTATTAACAACTATCTGTCTGGTTCAGTAAAGCCACTGTTTTACCCAAAAAATCCTGGATTTCTTTTTCCAGTATTTAATTACTGCTATTTGTTCAGTTCAGAATGTCATTTTAAGTGGATAATCCAGGATTTCGACAGTCTGACTTCAGCTTCCTACTGATTGCATATAAAACAGTTCCTCTGCTCAGGATACAATCTCCTGAGTGTTGCAAAAACTGTTAGCATGCACCTGGATGTCTGACACATGACACTGCATAGCATCAAAGAAACATTTAACCCTTGAGTACCAGGAGCTGGATGTTCCCTGCTGCCTGAAAACATGTCAGGAAATCTAAAGGGCAAATCTAGTTCATCAGTGCCTACGAATTAAGGCTGTGGTTTTCACTGAAGGATTTGAATTTCAATGGAATTTGAGAGTCTAATTGATTTAGGCTCCTTTGAAAATCCCAGTCTTAATATGTATTGCTAAGGGTGTCACTGGAGAGTGCATGGTGCATAGAGGTAAAATATTTGCTTTGTACATAAGCCTTCTGTATTTGGGTCATCTTTGCTCACCAGTGTATTTAGCAAAAGTGAAAACCATACACTTCATTCCTTATCATAGAATCATAGAATCATAGAATCATAGAATCTCAGGGTTGGAAGGGACCTCAGGAGGTCATCTAGTCCAACCCCCTGCTCAAAGCAGGACCAACCCCAACTAGATCATCCCAGCCAGGGCTTTGTCAAGCCTGACCTTAAAAACCTCTAAGGAAGGAGATTCCACCACCTCCCTAGGTAACCCATTCCAGTGCTTCACCACCCTACTAGTGAAAAAGTTTTTCCTAATATCCAACCTAAACCTCCCCCTCTGCAACTTGAGACCATTACTCCTTGTTCTGTCATCTTCTACCACTGAGAACAGTCTAGATCCAGCCTCTTTGGAACCCCCTTTTAGGTAGTTGAAAGCAGCTATCAAATCCCCCCTCACTCTTCTCTTCTGCAGGCTAAACAATCTCAGTTCCCTCAGCCTCTCCTCATAAGTCATGTGCTCCAGCCCCCTAATCATTTTTGTTGCCCTCCGTTGGACTCTTTCCAATTTATCCACATCCTTCTTGTAGTGTGGGGCCCAAAACTGGACACAGTACTCCAAATGAGGCCTCACCAGTGCCGAATAGAGGGGAATAATCACATCCCTCGATCTGCTGGAAATGCCCCTACTTATACAGCCCAAAATGCCGTTAGCCTTCTTGGCAACAAGGGCACACTGTTGACTCATATTCAGCTTTTCGTCCACTGTAACCCCTAGGTCCTTTTCTGCAGAACTGCTGCCCAGCCATTCGGTCCCTAGTCTGTAGCAGTGCATGGGATTCTTCCGTCCTAAGTGCAGGACTCTGCACTTGTCCTTGTTGAACCTCATCAGATTTCTTTTGGCCCAATCCTCTAATTTGTCTAGGTCCCTCTGTATCCTATCCCTACCCTCCAGCGTATCAACCACTCCTCCCAGTTTAGTGTCATCTGCAAACTTGCTAAGGGTGCAGTCCACACCATCCTCCAGGTCGTTGATGAAGATATTGAACAAAACCGGCCCCAGCACCGACCCTTGGGGCACTCCACTTGATACCGGCTGCCAACTAGACATGGAGCCATTGATCACTACCCGTTGAGCACGACCATCCAGCCAGTTTTCTATCCACCTTACCGTCCATTCATCCAGCCCATACTTCTTTAACTTGCTGGCAAGAACGCTGTGCGAGACTGTATCAAAAGCTTTGCTAAAGTCAAGAAATAGCACATCCACTGCTTTCCCCTCATCCACAGAGCCAGTTATCTCATCATAGAAGGCAATTAGGTTAGTCAGGCATGACTTGCCCTTGGTGAATCCATGCTGACTGTTCCTGATCACTTTCCCCTCCTTTAAGTGGTTCAAAATTGATTCCTTGAGGACCTGTTCCATGATTTTTCCAGGGATTGAGGTGAGACTGACTGGCCTGTAGTTCCCCGGATCTTCCATTAAGCAGTTGTCTCTTTATACTTTGTTACCACAGGCACCTTCCTGTGCATTTGCTATTGTACTGCCTGGTGTGGTGTATATATACAATATGGTAATGTATCATACAGCTGTTTCTTTTACCCCCTCATTCATATTCAGGTCACTGTTCAGTATACCCAGAAAAATGGAGCCGTCACCCCGGTCCGTGTTCACACCATTGTGATATCTGTGCAGCATGATGAGACCATCTCGCTGGAGTACATGCGCATAGCCCTGAGAGACCGTGTGATTAAACCTGTCGTTCCTGCCAAATACTTGGACGAGAAAACAATTTACCACCTTCAGCCCAGTGGGCGTTTTGTCATTGGTGGGCCACAGGTATGTGTTTAGTTATTCTTTTGATCCTTCTGCCAATTTGCCTTTTCCCATCATATTGTTCTACAGATTAATTTGTGTCCTCAGCCTGTATGTCTAACAGAAGGGCACAGACTAAACACATATTAAGAGACCAGTCCTGCACCATTGGAGCCAATGGGAGTTTCACCACTAATTTACATGGGAGCCAGACCAAGGCCTTAATGCACTGGATTCCAGAGAAACCTCTGAGGGCATGGTTATGTCATATACATATAAGCAAGTTGGGCCAAGTCCTGCTTTGCGTATTCAGTGTCCAGCCCTGCAAGCTGCTGGTCATCCTCAAATACCATTGAGTTTAGCATCTCATAAGATCAGGCCCTCAGTCCTTTCTCAGGCAAAGCACTCAGTGAAGTAAATGGGACAGCCAAACATTTAGCAGCTGTTGCTTTTCAGAGGTGCTTGGCACACACAACTCTAGTTGAAATCAATGAGGCTTAGCACCTCTGAAAAGCAGACCCTAGCCGGGTTTGTCCAGGAGGAGAACGGGAGGGAGAATTTTGCTTGGTTAAGGCTTAGGAGCCAGGATTTAGAGCTTGATGTGGCATTCACTGAAGTCAATGGCAAAATTCCCATTGACTTCACTATTGCAGGACCAGGCCTTTAGTCCAGATTTTGTGAAAAACATCCTCCTAGGCCATTGTTTGTTCCGCTTCCCCCTACAATGCTTCCTTGCATAACTAGGCCAACACCATATCCTCTTACCAGGGACACTCCTGACTGTAGGGCCAATTTTCTGTCTATCCCAAACAGACCTACTTATCCTTCATTGTTGACATTCATTAACTTTATTGAAACCTATCTCAAGTATTTCTAGGGTGGCTGTTACCATAATATCTAAGCACCAGTACACTGGGGTATAAGGCATGTTGCCAAAGTTAGTTCATTCCTTGGAGCCAGTATAATAAACTGATAGTGAAATCATGAAATTCTTTTTTCGCAAAAAAGCTGTTAGCTAATAAAAGCATGAGAGGTGATGCTTGTTTGAATATCACAGGGTGATGCTGGCGTTACTGGTCGAAAGATCATTGTGGACACTTATGGAGGATGGGGAGCCCATGGAGGTGGTGCCTTTTCAGGCAAAGATTATACAAAGGTGGACCGGTCGGCAGCATATGCAGCCCGCTGGGTGGCCAAGTCTTTGGTGAAAGCCGGGCTGTGTCATCGTGTTCTGGTTCAAGTATGTGTTCCATTTGTAATCGTGTTGATTTTTGCCTTTTTTTAAAAAAAAAACACTTTTCATTTTTACCTTATCCCTGAAAAATCAACCTTAGAAATATGGGTTTGTGAGGGACAGAGCTGATGAGGTGGCCAGCACTTCTCAAGATAACCTGGCCTTGGTTATGTCTGCGGTGTGGCCGGTGGGGAGAAATCAGAAGTTTATGGAATTCTGGAAGCTTAGCTTGGAGCCAGACTGAGTTTAAAGGAAGATCAGGAGAAAGATCTTGTTCTGCTTAGTTCAAGATCATAGTCACTGGGGCTTTCAGCATAGTAGCTTCCTCAGGCCTGGACTTTTTGGATAGTTTACATTTTACTGGAGGATATTCTGGATATTTACTGGGTCCATCGGTCTTCTGGTATCAACTATCCCCATTAGGGGTTCTTCTTGCTGTGCTGGAGGAGGGTGTTCTGGTGCTACTTTGTTCTGTCACATGTCCTGCTGGCCATATGAGGCTCCATTCTTGTTTTCTAACTAATGCTTTTGTCTGCCAAAGGTTTCTTATGCCATAGGAGTGGCTCAACCTCTCTCTATTTCACTGTTCACTTATGGAACCTCCCAGAAAACAGACAAAGAGCTACTGGACATTGTGCACAAGAACTTTGACCTTCGACCAGGAGTCATTGTCAGGTAAGCATGTTGCAGGACCACACATATATGGAACAATCAGAGTGAACACCTCCTGGAACTCCTCTCAAAGAAGTATAGAGGTTACAGAAGGAAAAGAGCTATTAAATCAGCCTATCCAACCTCTTGTCCTAATATAATATTGGTCCCTATAGTACAAAACAGATGTTTCACCTGTGTACACAAACTGTAAATATTTCTGGATCTAACAATATTCCAGATCTTATAAGAAGCCAGATGTAACTCCCAGTGGTTTCAGCTGAAGTTTTGTGTTCTCAGCAGCTACTCAACCCCTCTCAGAATTTGGCCCTGCATAGGGGTTACTACAGCTACATGTGTGTGTTCTGTAGTATGTGGCGTTGAAATAGTTTTGGCTCCCAGTAATGTTACCTCATTTTTATTAGAGCTGTTTGAGAAATAGAGACTATTTTTCACAAATATTTGATTGAAAATTGGGTCAGAATTTCCATAAACTTCAATGGGTTTTGAGTCTGGCCCAAAAAGGCTTCAGACTAACCCTTATAGACACTTTCATGGTCATTATTCCATAAAACAAGTTCATTGGTACATTTGCACTTCCAAAATTCAGCCCACTTGCTGGACTGAAAGGAGGAACTAGCCTCAGTCAGCAGAACTTCAATGATTTATAGTGTTACACTTTAGACTAAATTATTTTCTTTTCTTTTTCTTGAACACTAAGGGATTTGGATTTAAAGAAGCCAATTTATCAGAAGACTGCCTGTTATGGTCACTTTGGAAGAAATGAATTTTCATGGGAGGTGCCTAAGAAACTCGTGTTTCAATAATAATGGTTCCATCCCCAAAGTAGAAGTGAAGAGGATTCTACTAGTCAATAAGATGTTGGCAGAAATCAGCACTGACCACTCTTTATCCAGCACAAGGAATTTCAGATTTCAAATGGACAGGATATTTTCATGGGAATTGATTCTTATTCTCAATGCTTTATCCTATTTCATTGTCAAAGACACCAAAGGCAGAGTCTGTTTTTCTCATCACAAGAAGAAGACAAAATACAGTTTATTTTACTGCTGCTATGTTGGTTTCACTGACAAAGGCAAAATCTGACTAGGACATACAAACCAGCGTTTAAGCCTCAACTCTGTTACAGTATGATCTTACATTCAAAAGAAAAGGTATCCCTCATTAGTCTAGCTGAGGAGCAGTAGGTCTCCTCACCCTGACTGGACTCTAGGAAATCTGAGGGGGACAGTTTTCTTATAGGAGCTGGTATTGCTTACAACTATGGGGCATTTTGTCTGGAGGGGATTCATTATCATGTAACTGCGACATAGCTGCTCCTTTAAAGGATGTTGTTAGGTGTTTAGACCTTCTTCACTAGTTACCTCTGTTTACCACAGTTTTCAAATCAGCTATGATTTGGTGATTCAAACTTTTTCTTCTATACTGACCTTGCAGCAAAAAGCTTTTAGCTACTATGTACTTATAGGGGCTTCTTTTCTATATGTTTACATATTGGCACATCAAATTTTGGAGTCAGTGGCTCATCCCAATGTCTGGCACATTAGAGCTCCATTAACTTTTTTTGGATTGTGCTAATATGAACACCGCCTAGTAGCGACAGTGCTTTGAAACACTGTAGAGCAGAGTGCTGTTAATACCCTATTTTAATAGATTTTTAAAGGCATGGTGTCAAGGTATCATCCACCATTTGTGGAGTTATTTTTCTCTCATTGGTGTTTATAACAACAGCCTTTTGGGAGAATGACACTGAAATCTGTTTCTTTATTGAAATGTGCTGTCCATTATTTTTATACACACACTGGTTTGCTTTGGAGCATTGCTCACTAGTGGTAGGCTCAAGGCTTTGATTTTTGACATTGAACGCTATATGGGGACAAAGTATGCACACAAAAATAACCAGAAGACATTGGAAATAAAAATAAAAGGTCCTTATATGTTAAAATTTGGATCTACCAAATTTGACAGCATCTTTAACTGAAAGACGATGATTAAGTCATCCTCTAGATGGCAGTACTACCCACCCTAGGCTTATAAGTCTAGCATCTGTAGAAAACACTTGGCTGTAGGCGGTGTTCCAGAATAGTTTGAGTTGTGTACATGTTACTTCCAAAGTTAAAAGTTACCAACTGCTTTCTGCTTTAGCAGCTCTGCTTACAAAATGTAGATGTGGGATCTCTGTGATCCAGGCAATAGCTGGTTGAGGGAGAGTGTGTCGTTTGTGTACCCACATACTGTGTTGTTTTAAAATGTTAGTGAAAGGAAATGGGATTATCCATTTTTGCAAAGGACTTTGGGCCAGTCTTGGTTATATTGGAGACATGGTTTGGTTTTTCTCACTGACTTCAGTGAAACCAGTCTCTGGTCCTCTGTCACCATTTCATGAAGTTAAAGCTGCTGCAGGGGTTGACCCAAAATGCCACTCAAAATTCACATAAGGGTTAAGGGTTTAGGTGGCCCTTGTATAGGATTTCTGCACTGGAGAAATTTTGCTCCAGGAGAATGCAGTTTCTTTACACACTGTCTCCTGGCTTGTTTTGAAAATGGGAGCAGTTGGAATAATCTAATGCCTGACTCATTGTTGTATGTTTAAGTTTGGTGATCATTAAAATAAAGAACTAGTAGCACTGGCTAACAGCAGGCATGATTTATCCAGATACTGTGCAAACTTCTCCCCTTTCAGTGCATCTCATATTCAACATGTTTCCTTCCTATTCAAGGAACAAGCCTCTCCTCTTCCGTATCTGTGTTAGACTGTGCAATGTGTACCAGCTAAAATGAAAAAAACAACAAGCAAAACTATTTTTTTCTGTGTGGGGCTTGGAACCCACGTCTCCAGAAAAAAGAAATCGGCAGATTAATCCGTGCACTCTAGCCACACAAATGTTGCCCTTTGGTAGGAAAATATCAAAGTGCAGCTGCACGTAAAAGAGTCATTTGGCCAAAAAAGGCACAGTGGGGTTCTGTAGTCATTCTGACTCACTGATTTCCAGATCAGATTTGCACAGTTTGTAAATTAAATTGTTATTTGTAACTGCTAGCCCACAAAATTCAGCCTAGGCTCAGAGAGGCAAGCTGGTTTCTTTCCACCCCATGCATCATCACTAGTAATAGAGGCCAAATGATACCTTGGAATACACCTGTGCTACTCCATTGCCTTCATATTACATCCTCACTGCCACCTGTGAAAACCCTGTCAGGACTAATGGGGCTATGCAGGTGTACCTGAGGGCATCATTTGAAGACCATGAGCTCACACAGGTTAATTTGATGGCATAATTTGAGCTTCAGATGCCCTTATGGCTAGTTACGATACCCGGGATAAAAAGGACTCAGACTGAGTGTTAGGGGCCAGGGCTGGTTATGTTGCAACTCTCTGTAAAGTCCACTCCCTGTGCTGGTTTGAAACAGGCCAAGGGCTGCTTTAACTTATGCTGTCTGCAAATGACCCTGAGGGTCCAAAAATGGGCTATAGATTGGTGGTAGTGTAACCCAAATAATAAAATCACACATCTTCTGGGTGTGGTGTTCTGTCCCATTTAAAGGCACGGCGACCACAGAGAGAGATTAATGAATCTGCTCTACAGCCTTAGCTAACAGCCATATGGTTTTTAGCTCATGTGGTAGAGGCTCATGCACCAGAGGCCCAAGGTTTGATCCCGCCTGCTGATGACCAGGGTCTGTCAGCGTTACAGTAGCACGGGAGCACCCTGGCCATGTCCCTTTTCCTCCAGCCATTACCTCTCTTCCCTGCAATGCTGGGAGCACCGAGGGTGACTGGCATAAGAGCCCTTACATTGGTTCTGCTGTAGGGGGACCAACTTTACCCCGGGTTGATCTTCTCTGGATGATTTTGCCATTGTAAGGCCAAATTACCCTAGCAGTGCAAAGTAACTTTTGTTGGTTAATAAAAGCCATGCTTTGCTGCTAAGTTATTACAAAAAAAAAGTGCTATAGTTTTTCAAAGACTACCTAATGAACCTTTATCTGCCTACATTGCACCCAAGGATAGACAGTTGCTAATAGATAGAGGTTAGTAATAACAAGCAAGTGACCTGTTCTATTTGCCTCAGGATTAGTATGCAAAAATAGATTGCAGTTCTACACCTATTCTTCAGCCAGGAACTCCACCAAGAGTCCACAGGCAGCCTAGCCTGCATGAAATCGGTCGTGATCTTTCCAATGCCTTCACTGAGCATTGCAAGGACCTTAATGATTTATATCACTATTGGGAGAGGGAGTAAGCCACCAGAAACAGACATCCAACCCAATCCTAGAAAGAACTTGATATACATAAAAACATTGCTGATCCTTGTATAATAGTGCCATGATCCCATCATGATCAACTCAAGCTGCTGCATAGGAAATGGTAGCAACAGTTCTGGGCAAGGGAAGCCCATTACATGTACAAATAAAAATTGCTAAGGATTTTATGTTGGATACATAAAAACACTAAGCCAATTATATATTTTACCTAGCAGGGTTTGCATGAAAAAATGTATAAGCATGTTAGAAAATGGGTCTTTATTTTTTAAATTGCATTTAGTAATTTCCTTTTGCTCTTTTGCATATCCTATCACTACTGCTTTTAAATGTGTGATTCAAGAACACACTGAAGTCCAATCTGTCTGTGGGAAACTGACCTGTTGCTAAGGTCACTTTCAGCAGGGGGTCCCACCAGAAATAGTGAGAAAACCAGTTTAAACTGCTGGTACAGACAGGAGAAAATTGTTTCCAGCACAACTGGAGACTGTGATTGAGTTTTGGGTTTCCTGTCTGTATGTGGAACTTAAACTTTATAATAGTGGCTACTTTGTATGCCCATGCTTCTTTTTACTGTTGTTTAAGTATGGAATGGGAATAACAACTAACCATGAGAAGGGTGAATCTTTCATCTACCCTCCCTTTGTCCCATCGTGTACTTTTCTCTCGACTGGTTTAGCAGTTAGAGTGGGGAATGTGTGCATCAGGAATCCTGGGTTCTATTCTTAGCCCTGCCTGTGTGATCCTTGGCAAGTCAGAGTTGTGTCAGTTTCCCTGTCTGTGCAATGGGATAATATGTTCCTACCTCACAGGAGTGTTATGAGGTGACTCTGTGAATTTGTGACTGGGAAGTGGTTTGAGATCTGTGGGTAAAAGGTGCTGTAGAAATACTAGTATTAACATTGCAGATGAGTTTACTTGTGACCAGTACTGCAGATAAGCATTACTGTATATAATCTATCCCTGTCACAAGGTCCCAACCCGAGCTTGTGTTCTCAGCTGCCAAACCCTTCCATATGCCTAAACACGTAACTTCCAGCTGCCAAGCCTGCCCACAATTCCCACAAGCACTTTGACCCAACTCCCCCCACTCTTTCCAATGTCTGACACCTCTACTTCACTTGCGGAAGAGACTTGATCCCCACCCCCTACACGCACGCGCGCGAACACACACATACACACACACACTTGCAATAGCCTCCCACTCTTTAGTTGCCAAACTCTCCTGCAACATCCCAAAGAAGCATCCTAAACTGAGCCCCAGCCCAATGTTATCCCCAACATACGTCCCCTCACCAAGCGACCCAACTCCCATTAACCTGACTAATGCCCCAACCTTGCTGGGTCACTGTATCACCAGCAACTAAGATGATCCCACCCACCAGCCTTCTAGTTTCCACACGTCCTCCAGTTTGAGATCTGAAAGGTAAAAGTGCTGTAACCGCTACGCCTCCTCTGGAGCAGCTGAAAAGTGTAAACACAATGGCTCAAAACTGGCTCCCCTCAATCATTTTCAGTAGGGAGGTGTTTTACCCACCCTCCCCTGTAGTTGTTGCCCAGAAATAATGTGGGCGGGTATGAAGCGAAATGCCATTCCTTCTTAATGCAATAGACAATCTCTTTGCCACTGTGTCCTTCTAACCACTTCGGACAAGGTCTCTTTTTAAGGGTTGCTCCTCAGTGCAGCTGCTAATGGGCCAGATCCTGAGAAGGGTTGATTACCTGTATGTCTTGTTGAAGTCCATGGGAATTGTGGGTGCTCAGCACCTCCGTGAATCTGGCCTGGTAATTTTTTTCAATCCAGCATGCTCTTGGCCACTGCAGTGACCAAGTGGCTGTCCTCAGTAGTTCTCCAGGTTTCATTTGCTGAGAAGAATTAAAACTCTGCATATACTAATGGACGTTATGTAATGGAATAAAACAGCCCAGCTGAGGTTCTTCTAATCCGAGAGCCCTAATTTTGCATGACTAGAAATGTATATCCTTTGTTGGCATAAAA
Source organism: Chelydra serpentina (assembly GCA_037349315.1). NCBI lineage: Eukaryota > Metazoa > Chordata > Testudines > Chelydridae > Chelydra > Chelydra serpentina. Next base: position 54,152,162 of record JBAIAC010000030.1, read on the forward strand.
TACCACACCTGCTTTCAGGGAGGAGCATCATCACCAAGCGACTAATTTGATATTTCCAAATATAGAAGGAGAAGTTCTTGAAGTTTAAAAATATGTAGGGTCAGATCCTCAGTTTGTGTAAATCACCAAAGGACTACTGATGTCAATTAGCTATTATTGCCTACGTCATAGTTGTCCAGAAAGAGTCTCGATCGGTCTAATGTGAAACTACATTGATCTACACCAGCTGAGAATCTGGCCCGTGGAGCCTATATACCTGGCAAAACCAGTAACGATGAGATTGGGATAAAGCCTGTACGATTGGCAACTGCAGAGCAGTAATGAGGGCAGGGCCGGTGCAACCAGTAGGCGAACTAGGCAGTTGCCTAGGGCGCCTAGTGGTTGGGGGCGCCAAAAAGCGTCAGCTGAGGGGGGCGGCCCCAACCATGGAGGAGCCGGCATGGTACGGGGGGGGCAGCAGCCCTGCAAAGGCGGCAGCGCTGCTAGCGGGGAGCAGCCACACCCCCTACTCCTCCTGCCCAGGCTGCGGTTCGGCGCCCCTCCCTCTGGGGCTCCTGTAGGAGATGCATGCGGACGCCAGCCCCCGTGCACCCTCCGGCTCGCCCCTCACCGTGCTTGGGCTCTGCGGCTCCCCGGGAGGGGCAGTGGCGGTGGCTCACGCTCCCGGGAGGGGGTGCAAGGTTGAATTTTCACCTAGGGCACAAAATATCCTTGCACCGGCCCTGAATGAGGGCAGCAGGAATGCTGCAAAGCCCAATTCAGGAGCTGGCCAGAGAGCTGCCTGTCTGTGTGACATTTTTACATCAATGACATTTAAGTGAAAATCCACCTCCAAGAATGTTTGTGATTAAAGTATTTTTCTGCTTTCTTTGCCAAGAGGTCTTATTTGTTGAGATCTTTGTGTGCTGCCGACATCTTTCCTTATCCATTTCCTGTTAGTTCTGTGTATGAAAAATAAATAGACAGCAAAGGGCCTCTGTTTAATTTCTATTTCATCATGTTTCAATGTACAGTAGTTTTGAATCAATAAAACCCATGTCATAAACTGAATCCTATTTCCTGTTAATATTAATTGTAGGAAAACAACTGCTACACACATGGGGTAAAATTTTCAAAAGAACCTGTGACTTAGGCACCCAAGTCCCATTGATTTCTCAATGAAACTTAGACTTCTCATTAGAACAGGCACTTTTTTTTTTTGGCCAAAAACATTTTCAGTGAAAAATTTAGATCTCGTGCCATCAAAACCATTTTGCAAATTTGTATTGATTTTGCCAAAGTGTTTCAGTTAAAAAAAATCTGAGAGATTTGAAATGTTTCATTTTTACATTTTCAGAATTAAATGTTTCAGTTTCTTGGTTCAGAAGACCTTTTGGTTTAACATTTTCTTTAATGTTATTTAAAAAAATCCCTAGTATTTTTAAATGATCAAAACTGAAACAAAATGTTTCAATTTTGTCACAATAAAAGTTTCTGTTTGACCCTAAAAGAATTTTTGTTGGACTTCTTGGTTCACCAAAAATTTCAAAAACATTCATTTTCAGTTTGACCCAAAACAAATTTTTACTGTTTTGGAAATGCTAGTGTACTGAAAAATCAGTTATTCACTTAGCTCTACTTCTAAACGTGTAAGTCATTTTTGAAAATAAGTCTTAAGGGTCAGAATTGTAAAGGACATTTAAAGGGCTTTCCATAAATTCCGTAACACATTTGTGGGTGATTTTTCAAGATCCACCCTCCCCTTATAATACTGAAACAAACATGCAAAATTAAGGGCCCACTTATCCACCCTAATGTATCAATTAATGGACAGCCCCAAGATGTAGATGGGCACTCACTGGGATTTTCAAAAGTGCCTTGACTCCTAGGTTCCAAGGGCATTCTCTGCCTAGGTGTTTTTCAAAATCCCACTAGGAACCTAAATAACTTTTAAAAATGTGGCCTTAAGTCAGTTAATGTGGGATTTTCAAAAGCACCTAAGAATACTAGGCACCCAGCTTCTGCTGAAAGTTAGTGAGAATTGGGCTTCTCATTTTCTTAAGCACTTTAGAAAATTTCACCCCGGGGTCAAATTTACAAAGGTATTTAAATACCTAAAGGTGCAGGTAGACAACTCATGGGATTTTTTCCTAAAAACCTAAATCGGTGAGGTGCCTAACTTTGGAAAATTCCTCTAGGCACCTACCTACATCTTTAGGCACCTCAATACCTTTTAAAATTTGGCCCCTAGGCATTTATGAAAATCTCACTCCATAGGTTCTGGTCCTGGGCTCGCTTCAAGTTGGCACCACATAGGGAAGGGAGAGGGACAAAGGTCATTATACACCAACTTTACCCTCCCATCCCCAGGCCAGTCTCTAGCTTATATCAGAGCAGACTCAGGGCTTTAGCTTATACCAGTTGTCTATGGACCCAAGGGAGAGTCCCAGCAGCTAGGGATTGCCAAGACATAGACACTCCATAGACAGAACACCCTGGGGAGAAGACCCCTACAGTATAGCTGTGGGGAAGTATTGTAATGGAGAATCCAGGGATTCCCCTTACTCTAGGGGAAGCCTCAGCTGACTAGATCAACTAGCATTGTGGCTGGCTTGCTTTGTCAGACCAGCACAAAGCATCTGGAGTGAGATGAAGGATCTGGTGCCTTGTCTGTCAGTGCCTAATTCCTGAAAATATCTGGCCCAAGGCATATGCCTTGCTAAGATACTTGCCCTTTAGTACTAATAACCCTTCCTCTTGGCTGGGGGTCTACTCGCATTCAGAGTCTCCCATGCTAAACAACCAGTCTTGAGAGCATTGAAGTCAATTGAAAAGCGCCCATAAAAGTGCAAACAATAGCTCATTTGTTTGTTACGTCGGGCTGGAAACCCATATGCAGAAGTCATGTGATATATCAAGACCATGATCAACATTTTCACAAATTGCTTCTGTATTTGTTTCCCCATGAGATATGAAAGTTAGACATTCAAGCACAGCTCCTCAAAGGTATTTAGGCGCCTAACTCCCATTGAAACCAATGGGAGTTAGGTGCTAAATACCTTTAAAGATCTGGGCCTCAGGAGGTCATGTGAGCAACGGATGAGAGACATCTAGATAAAGCTATGCTAGCAGATTTATCTAGGTGAATTTAGCACAGGGCTTGGCAACCCTGGAGGCTGAAGCCATCCTTTCTTTATCCACAGAAGAGACCACCACATGCGCGGTGGTAGCGAGGGCTTTCTGCACATTACCTGAGTGATTCAAATAGAGCAGGCGGAGTCCTGCAAAAACAGTGTTCTCCAACAGCCCTTCAAATTCCTAGTGGCTCTCTGGGTCCTTTTAATTTGCTACTCGCATTCATTAATGTGAACAGGTTTTTCTTTCCATGAAAGTTTTGGGAATGGCTGGAGTTGGAGAGTGTGTGTGGGGGTTTTTTTTTTGGCATGGATAGCTCTTTTCACATGGAAAGAAGGGGTATTTGCTGTTTGCAATTTATTACATGCTATTCACCATCAATATTCACCTTTTTATAAAGTCCTCCAATGAGGGAGCAGAATCAATCTTATGTGACTTTAGCTGACCAATCAAACAACAGGAATAATGAATAACAAATAGTCAAAGCAAGCAATTTGCTAACAAACTTTAGTCTGTAAACTGTCTGAACTTGGCAAAAAAAAGTAAATAGCAGAAATCAGGATTAATATGTGAATGATTCCCAGAGAAAGAGTCTGATTCTCCACTATATTTGAACTTGTGTAGCCATTTACATAGGTACAAAGCAGGTGCAGAATGCTAACAAATCAGAATTCTCCCCTTGCTTACAGTGGTAGCCTTTACAGCTGTTCTCCACTCACTTTGCACTGTTGTAGCTTTCTACCAAAGGCAGAAAGCAGTGGAAAATCAGGCCCGACAGGGTTAACTCCATGAATGATTCAACTACCTCTTGCCCTCACCCCTTAGCTAACTGCAGTATCCTAAAACCAGCTGAGAGTCTGGCTCATTTTTCGCTAAAGTGGGTGAAAACTAGTAGTGAGTGAGCCAATTTGTTGAGATTTTTCTTTTTAAAGGTGACAAATCAGGCAGCATTTATTTGAAAATTAGAAAATAATAATAAGTGATCAAAACGTTTACAGCAAACTAGTGAATTAGTCAGAGGACTTCCCAGTCGTGGCAGCAGTGGCAGGGACTGTGGGCACCCCTATCCAATACCATGTAAATAAACATCTTTCCTAGGTGCATTCCTGTCAGGGTCTCCCCTGCGTTCCCAGCAGCTTGGGTAATGGGCATACTCCATGACGGGAACACTGTTAACTTTGGACAAAGCACAAGATAAATAACCAGTGACCCAGTGCAAATACAGCCTTGTCTGTGCTTCCTGCATCTCTGTGTTTGACTTCACAAGGAAAGAGTAACGACTATCTTCTCCATGGTAGCAGAGATGAAGTACAACTCCCACCTGCTCTGGAGAATGCTGTTTTTCATCAGTGCTGTGTGGCTTAGTACAGGTAAGTTGTAACCATTCTTTAATAATACCTTACAGAAAACAATTTTCAACCTAAGATAGGCAGCTACTTCCACTTTCAGGCACCCAAACAGACAAAGTGGTGTCTAAAATGGGTATTTTAGCACCTCCGGCAGTTGGTTTGAATTTGAAAATTGATATCTTCAGCTATCCAAGCTAGAATTTGAACCATAACCAACTGATCTTGCAAAAATACACACAAAGTGATCCCTGCTCTTTCTGCTTTGCTTGTTCTTACTGTGCTGATGGAGATTATTTATTTGACACCCTTTGTCTGATAGGCAAGGTTTGTTTGTTTTAAACCTCCTATTTACATATTCTATATTTGTCACCTTTACTCTTCACAGTGGGACTTGAAGATAGATTTATCCCTGACAAATGTGATCATAAAGTTTGTCATTTCTTTTCAGGGGAGGTAGTGGACGAGCTAGGGATCTCGCAGTAATTTCAAAGGGAGATACACTAGTCATGCATAAGGAGAAGAGTTAAGAAGAAGGCTGTGCTGTGGGGCTGTCTGAGCTGCCTTCGTGCAGCTAAGCGAGGGAGGTGGGGTAAAGGTGGCTTTAAGCAACATTTACACCTCCCCATCTAAACCTAGGATGGCCGGGGACAAAAGCAGTCCTCAGCGTAAGTTAAAGCAGCTTCAGTCTAACCTACACCTGGCTGATTAAGGCTGGATCAAGCAGCCAGAGATTGCTGGGGGGGCGGGGGGGTAGGAATTCCCTAGCTTGACCACTTTTCTCTCAAACATGCTCCCTGAGATAGGGACTGGGATCAGAGAGTGAGGTAGGAGCTGCTGTAGTGACTCTATGGGATTTACTTTACACAGGGCAAGGGGGAGACAAGAGGGGCCCCTGTAAGATCTTTCTGCCCCCCCTCAAAGGGACTACACATACTTAACCACTCAGGATGAAGTTCACCCCAATGCTGACAGCCCCACACAAAGCCCTGTGCATCATTAGAACTCTGAAATAGGTTGTGCAGAGGGCCTTGTGCAGCCCTCAGCACTAGGCCAAATCTCACCCTATGGCTAAAGACAGTATTGGTGCTAATAAAACTATGGACAAGGTAGGTAGGGCTGCCAACTTTGGGTGGCTGAATTCCTAGAGGTTTCATCACACGACATTATCTTTAATTAAAATTTAATCTTTAATTCCTGGAGACTCCAGGACAATCCTGGAGGTTTGGCAACCCTAAAGGTAGGTATTGTGATACCTTTCATTAGACCAACAAATATATTGGCATATACAGGCTTGAAGGGCTAGAAGGCCCTCCTCAGAGGAGACGTGTATAAAACCAATAAAGCTCAGTTTTGCTTGTGATTTAAACCCAGGTCTCCAAAGACAAAAGTCTAGTAGCCACTGCAGTAGTAATCCTCTCCTCCCAATGGACTTTATAGGCCAGATTATGATCTGAGTTACACTTGCATAATTCAACAATAACGCCTCTGAAATTAATAGTCTGTCTCTAGATTTACACGCATGTCACTGAGAGCAGAATTTGGTCCCATGTGGTAAAAGGACACAATTTACCAGTTTAGGTCTCAAATCTAACCCCCATAAATGTCTCAAAGTATTCCTGAATGGGGTGAGCAAAATATTGATAATTGCATCAGGATGTCATCCTCTACTAAAGGCAAATTGCTTTGGATTTAACTTCCTTTTAGAATAGTGCGTTATGTGGCCTATGCTGTTTGAGTGTCTCTTTAGTTGTGATAACACTGAGAACAGATGCTAGTACCTGTGACATGAGTCTCTAAGGAGGAAAAATTTAATAATAAATATAATAAGAATAACATCCCCCCTTTACCTTTTTTAGTGCTCCACTATGATATTCCAACAGGCAGAGAAAAATGTCCCTTTTTGATTTTCAGAAGCATCAACAGATAAATATGCTGCCCTGTTTGTTTGTTTTTAGATGTTATTGAAGCTGGAACTGCCAATTGTAAAAATGCTGATTTAAGTGATTTGAATCTTCAGGTGAAGGTAAAGACCTGGCTTTATATACTCTGTGGTCTCATAGCTGTATGCATGTACAGGGGCTGGAACTGATGAGGTTTAAGATGTATAAAGAATAAGGATTTACATTGTACACTAATCTGCAACAGTTCCTTCCGGCTAGACCAGAATGAAGAGAGCCCCCTTTAGTTCAGCTGGTAGAGCTGTTGCCTACTAATCAGACAGATGGGAGTTTGCACCTCAGCTGTAAGACTGTATAAGACAAGCATAAATGCAGCCATGGGCTGGAGGATTCTGCATGGAATTGTGCCTCATCTTTATGGGGACTAACAGCATTATTAGGAGCAAATCACTCAGTGAAGAAATGGGTGGGGGGAGCAGGAGGTCAGGACTATGCAGAAGACTCATTTCACACTGCGGAGAAAGGGTGGAGCAGAGGAAGGGAGCTGGAGGAGCTGGGATGGGGCAGGCGGATAAGCAAATACATTTGCTCTTCTTTCCATTCTCACCATAGAGAAGGTGCACACCCACCACAGGGATAGCTGTAGTTCTGAGGCATGGTTCAGCTGACAATCCATGGACTGCAGCTTTTTATTCCTTCCACTCATGCCACCTGCAGCTCTCTTTGGCACCACAGTAGTTTTAGGGTATGGCTACACTGCAACATAAGCCCATGCTTGAGCCCAGGCTCAAATCTAACCACCTTTGTACCTACACTGCCATTGTTCTAGCTGAGGGATGACCCAGGGTCCCAGGACCCTGTAGGGCTGGAAGATATGAGCTTGAGTTACATCAGGACCCAGAGTCTGAGCCCTATTGCTTTGCAGTGTAGATGCAGCCCTGCTTGTTATGGGTCCCGGGAGTCTCCAGAAGTATCCCACAATTCCATGGGACAACTTTCTTAGTCTTCTCTATTCCAACAATCTGCAATCCATTCTTTTGAAAATGGAAACCCCCTCCACCCCCGTGAATGCGTAGCACAGGGCAGCATTAACCCATTTTGTTCTGATCGCTGGTCTGCAAGCACGCTCTTGGAGAGCCTCCTGGGTTCGCAATGGAGAGCGAACCGATCAAGCCTTTTGAAAGCGAGCTGCTTCCGGGTAACAAGCAGGGCAGGCAGTAAAGTTTTCCCACAGTGCACCGTACTCATAGGGCTAGAGCGGACACATTTTGGGGTGGATGCTAGGGACTCTGGGGGTCTGCTGATTGCAGTGTGGATGCCAGAGCCCTAGGTTCGAGCACGGGTTAGAAAAGTCTTAACATAGCATTAAGATACAATGTAGATGTGTAAGCCCAGGTTCCCTAATACCAGTCAGCTGTTGGGTTTACATTTCAATGTAGACATACCCTTAGCGCTTAGGCCATTAGGAAATCAAAGCATGGTTGTTCTAACTGACGGAACCCAGATTTGGACCCACTTATTGTTTCACCTTTCTTTGCAAATTCTGTGTAATTTTGAGGGCATCAGAGGTTGTGTGTGGTGGCAGTGGGGGTAATTGTGCTTAAAGTCACTTTTACACTGCTCCTTATACATATATAATATAAATAAAACAACCAAGGTCAATATCCCAGCACTCTCTGGCAATAGCACACCAGTGTCTGCATTTATTTATGCAGATTTATTTATAAGCACACAAATTTCAGGTTTAGATTAATTATTTTTAGGAAAAATTATCTTTGTTAAGATAATGAAAAACACTATGAGATTTCTCTTTTCTCTGAATTTCACAAGCCTTTTCCACGCTAACAATCCATTCTTTCCTCCCTCCACAGAGGTTTTCTCAGTGCTTCCTTGAAATGCTTCCTGATGATAACAGAACTGAAATCAATGCCCTTGCATGGTCATTGCAAAAGGTACTTGATCTTCTAAGAGAGGTTCAAGGGAAAGGTGAGGATCTTACCTTTTATTGGAAAAACTCTTCACTTTTACCTGAAGGGGAATCTATGTTCATAGTGTCCTAGCCAGAGGAATTCTTTGGGCATCATTAATGATGGGCTTGAACCAGAATGTTAGATTCAACCCCCTTCAGCTTTTCCAAAACCCCCTCTTCTGCTCTTTGCTGGCTGACAAAATGAGAACTTATCAGGTCTGAAGTGGAAGCAGCAGGAAAAAATCATGATTAAGTCCCAGCTCCTCAAAGGTACTTAAGCCTAAACCTAAATACCTTTTAAGCTCTGGGCCTAAGAAATTTCTCACAAGATGATGCAATGATGTTTCTCAGGGGCCTGTGCCATCAACAGCCTGGCAAGATATAGATGCTGAACCAGTGATCTCACTACAGTCTGTCCCTTGACCTCACACAAGCAAGCTTATATGTGGTTAGTCAATGAGATCACAAAGGCCTAACCCTTGAAATCAGACCAGAGAGCCAGAGGTGTAGAGCCAGAAACCTCAGAGAGGCCTTTGCCTCAATTTCTACCCAGGAAGCGAGAGATGTTGAACTGTATTTGGAGAAGAATTGTCCAAGCTATGAGTCTCTTAACAGCCTCCCTTCTTCTACAGGTAGATCTGTCCCCTTGCTGGTCTCCCTCCCCTTCATGGGGACAGAGGGGAAAAGGCAGATCCTGCCACCAGTGTCCCTAACTCCAGCAAGGGTAAAAGGACCTCGTCAGTTCCATCTGCCCTCTAGACACTCCACAATAGGCTGAGATGCAAAGGGCATCTGAGAGGCAAGAGATGTTCTCCCATGCAGCTCCCCACACTGCGCACATGTGTGTACATACATCCTTGTCTGGATTGCTATCGGCCTGGTTGGGGACATGGATTCCTTCCAGATACATATATTCCTTGGGTCCAGTTCTCTTCCTTTGCCATGTCCAAACACACAAGATGATGCAATGATGTTTACTGAGGTTTTGGAAGCAGTACTGTCCATTTCTCCCATCAAGTCCTTTCTACACAATCTACATAAAATGGGAGGATATTAGTATTTACAACTTGGCTTTAGATCAGAGGTTTTCAAACTTGGGGTTATGCCCCCAAGTAAGTAGTGAAGAGTATTATTCTGAGGATCACATTTTCCACAGAATCTAAGACAATGTCTACACTGGAGCTGGAAGGTGTCATTTCCAACTCAGGTAGAGATACCCACACTAGCTCTGATCAGCCTAGCATGCTAAAGATATACATATAACCATGGTGGTGCAAATGATGGGAGGGACTAGCTACCATGAGTATGATCCTGTCTGAAACCTTAAGTACATACTTGGGCAGCTTGCCAGTTCCACCCCTTGTATTGCTGTGTCTACAGTAGCCATAGTAGTTAGTATGCTAGCTTGATCAGATCTAGTGTGAGTATGTCTCCTTGAACTGGACATTACTAACTTTTCAGCACCCTAAGATGTCATTAAAAACAAAATGTTTCTAGCCTTTCATGTTATAAGAAATGTAAGTTGCCGCAGTAAGTAGGTTTATTCAATCTGTAGCACTAAGGAATGAGCAGTTTATCATATTTTCCATAAAACTGTGTAACATCTGAATTATTTAAAATGGGATATTTTCAGTTTTCTCTGCACTGATTGTAAATGCCAACCTGAGTCATACACAACATGATGAACTTTTAAAACATAACAGCTAGGGCTGGTTGAGAAACCTTCCTACCAGCACTACAAAAAGAAGGATTCCGTGTGAACTCCTCCTGAAGGTTGAAACAACAGACTGGACTTCTACAGAGAGTGCGTCTATCAAAACAGTTTTTGATGGAAAATTGTGCTTTTGACAAAACTAATATTTTAATGAAAAATGTGTGCTCTGAGCCTCCTGAGCGAGACATAGAGACAGACACATGGAAGAGAATGTGGCCTCTAGATTTGATGGTGATAATTACATTTAGTGCAATTATGACTTGTTTCAGTTACATGTAGCAGGGCTTCTTCTCTGCCTCGGTGGGTCCCGCACTTCCTTCTAGCGGTGGGTCAGGATAGCGTCTTGTCTCTCAGAATCCACCCCCACCATGTATAGTGGGCGAGTAAATTCTGTCTTCAAGCGGCCTTCCCATTTCTGGGCCTGCTAGGCCCTCACTGCTTCACTGGGGCTTCTGGTCTCCTCGGTGGACATCCAGTGAGAGGAAGGGGGGGCAGTCCCCCCCTCTACTCCGGGCCCCAACCCAGGGACTCTACAAGTAGCAGCCTCAAGCTGCCAGTTCCCAGGAAAGCTGCTAGCTTCCCTGGGTTACTTCCCCATGCTCCTTGGCTTATTGTTCCCACTTTTCTTGGGCAGGGTTCCTCCCAACCATCCTGCCGGGGGAGGGAGAGCCGCTAGTCTCTGGTAGCCCTTCCAAGGCCTGGCAGCACCACACCAAATGCACGGCTCAATTTCTCCCCTCTGGCAGTGTCCTTTTCTTCAGGTCTTTGGACCTGGAAGGGTCCTTAGCTCCTGTTTCGGGTAGGGGTTTTCCCCTGGTCCTTGTCAGCTTCCATACCACTCAGCTCACCTCACAACGCCTATCGCTCACACTGACTGGCTGGAGGGAAGGCTTTTAACCCGTTCTGGCAGGTTCTTAATTGGCTCCAGGTGTCCTAATTAACCTGGAGTAACCCCTGCTCAGTTACCAGGGGAAGAGGGACCTGCTTATCCTGAGGCTAATACCTTCCTTCCCTGCACTCTCCTGTAGCCATCTGTCCTGACCCTGTCACACATGGCATAATTTTGTAAGGTTGCCAAATTTCCAATGCTCTGAATTATTTTCTCTTTCTAAAGCTTGCGACGCCTTCATGCCAAAAAATTGCTCTGTCCCAGAGGCTCCCAAAAATGGTGGTCTTGTGTGTGTCAGCATTGACAGCGTCCACTACTGCAAGCCAATGTGTAACCAGGTATTGTCCGCATTTTACAGTTAGTATTATAGTAACTCAGTGCATTATTACAGTAGCCCTTCTACTCTGAAAGGTATGTGTTGAAACCTCCTCTCCTCTGGTCTCATCTCTCCTCTTCTTTTCTAGCTCCTTCCTGAACCCATCACAGACATATTTGAATGCTTAGATCAGGGATCTCAAACTCAAATCATCAGGAGGGCCACATGAGAACTAGTAAATTGGCCTGAGGACCGCATCACTGAAACCTTTTCATACAATGATACAAAAGTATAGTCAAAAATGAAAAAAATGAAGAGTAATATAGTATTCTATTAAAAGTCAATGTATTAACTTTTTAAAAACTGTAATGCAAAGAGGGGTTTTAATAAAATATAAACACTCAGTAATGTTTGGAGCTTGGCTGCCAGTGGAGTCGGCGCCTATGGCAGGCCGCAGGAAAGCCCGCGGGCCGCGTGTTTGAGACCCCTGGCTTAGATCACAGTGTTAAGTTTGAAGGCTACCCTTAGCCTAATCTTTGTATGAACATATGTCCATATATTGCTGTGCATGTATTGTCTGTATTGGGGAGAATGATGCTTGGAATAGGAAGAATTTTGCAGAACAGAATTGTGCTGTATTTTTTTTTTAGACCTGTCTGAAGGAAGATTGCATTATGACTTCACATTATGCTTGATTTTATTGGATTTGTTGGACTCAACAAATTGGATTTGTTGGACACCTCAGTCACCTCCTTTGTTGTCTCATGGAGTCCTGATACTTAACTTGTTGTTCCCCCTGTTTTAGTTCTAAGTCAATACTCCTTAATTTTACACTTTAAATCATGACTCCTTAATGTTATTTCCTCACAAGGTTTGTTATCCTATAACTGCCATCTGATTATATTTCCCTTTCTCTTCATCATAGTTTCAGATCCTTTTAAATTCCTTCTTTTTAACTTTCTTCTGACTCCCTCCAATTTGCCAATTAATATTGTAACTACTGATATATCACCGTACATATATACAAATGAAGGCCCTGATTCTGCAAACATGTATACATTTATTAACAGAAGTACTCGCACTGAAATCTAGTGGACTAACATTACAGTTTATTGTAGTAAACATGATTCAGTGATGTCATCTAGTTCATATAATTTTTTCATGTGTATCACACAAGGGTTATGACTTTGGATTTCTGAGACGAAGCAGGGTATATGAGAAATGTGGAGCATCTACTGGTTATTCCTGGACAACACAACTAGTTGGTGGAAACAGGCTGGCTGATTGTATCTGTGAGTATTTCTGTTATTATTTAAGACAGTTTTCAACTTTTTTCATTTGTAAAAAATGTCAAATGGAGGTGTGGACCCCTTTGCAAATCTTAGATTTCAACCACAGGTTAAAAACCACTGATTTAAGAAAACTTCCAAAATTCTAATAAGCAATTATTCCAAAATGGGTAATAGCACTGTTTTATTTACTGCAGATTTAGAAACACCATTAGTTTTAAACCCGCAGTAAAGGAAAGGTCATGTGAGAGTTTTTGTGTTTCAACTTTGATCATTTTTCACATTTATTAGCCAATAATCATCTTGGCACATGCGGTACCTTTTATGACATTATACCTGAACATATATTCTACTTTGTTCTTGTTTGCTTGATGACCAATGTGTGGATTCTAACATCTTCTGTAGATATAGTGTATCCATATCAATGCATGGAATAATATTAGTAGGAGGGATTGCCATTTATATTACAGTAGTGTGCAAAGAACCCAATTGGGGACCTGTTGTTCAAGTCACTATAAAAGGCAATTCCTTCCCCAAAGAGTCTAAATTAATAAGATAGACAAAGGGGATCATACAGAAAGCATTATCATCTACCATTTACAGATGAAAACTAGAGAGATTACGTGTCACACACGAAGTCTGGGGGAGAGCCAGGAATGGAACACAGACTTTTTGAGTCTTACTTCAGTGCCTTGCCCACAAAGTCATTCTTCCTGTGTTTGGTGAAAGCGTTCCACTCTTAACTATGGAGACTCATTTCACTCTTACTTGAGCTGATTGCGAGGGTCAAAAGGAGGAGCAGCTTTATTTCAGGCAGCAAATGCTATTCTTGAGCTTCACTTGTTAGGAGTGGATATAGTTTCTCTGGGGCCGCTACCCAAACTCCCTTGCCATGCCTAGTCCACTGGTTTCAGATTAGTAATTAATCTTCTTTTGTCTTTACAGCCTCACCAATTGCCGTCAGTGGAGTTAAGTCTGCATACTTCCCCACTCACATGTGCTGTCAACAAACAATAGCCAATGCCACTGCTGAAAGCGAGCAGATAGAAATCTTCCTCAGAGAACTTGCTGAGGCTGAGAAGGATGTCTCTCAGAAACGTGAAATGGCAATTGATTGTATATTGTGTGGTAACTAGATGTATGGTTCAACAAACGTAGCGCAGGCAGGTGGGTTACTATATGTGTAATTGCCACAGGATATTTTAAAAGCTAAAGGCAGGTCAATTCATATCAATCTAATGGGATAGTTCTCAGATCAATGAACATGTGGCATTTTTAGGAAGGGTTGAAGAGCACATCCATCATTTGAACTAACTTCAGCCTTTAGATACGCATAAACATGGAGGTTGCATAGAATTGAGAGCTGAAGCTAAGGCAGTATGGTCTATATTCCAACATGTGTATCACGTAATAAGGAAAGTGTTCAATTATGTAGATTAAATTTGTTCAGTGCTGATGAAAGATGCTTAATTGGCAGCCTTGGAGACTGAAGTCTTCTCTTTATCTAGGGAACAGGTAGTGCATGAGTAGTGATAGTGCTAAGTTTCCTCATGTCAGTTTAACAATCCCGGATTGATCTTTTTCAGCAGTACTACTGCCTAGCCAGTTATTCCCCATTTTGTAGTTGTGCATTTGCTTTGCACTTATCTATATTGAATTTCATCTTGTTGATTTCAGACCAATTCTCTAATTTATAAGGTCATTTTGAAATTAAATCCTGTCCTCCAAAGTGCTTGCAACCACTCCCAGCTTAGTGTCATCCACTTTAGTGGTCTCATGAGTTATTTTTGCCACTTAAGTGACCCTGATTTTGTTGTTTAAGTGGTCTTTACCACTAGTGGTCCCTTTAGCCGTCTCTTGGTTGGCTTTAGCCACTTAAATGGCCCCTGTTTTGCCATTTTAGTGTGGTGGCTTCTGCCATTTTAGTGGCCTTTGGGGTGACTTTTCCCACTTAGATGTTCCCAGTTCTACTCCTTTAGTGGTCTAAGAGGTGTTTTTTGCCACTCAGGGAATCCCATTTTTTCCACATTAGTGGTCTCGGATGTGATTGCCATTTAATTGACCCTGGGAGGTAGTTTTGCCACTTTAGTTGTCTTACTAGTGCTATCTAGTGCTTACTAGTGTCTTACTAGTACCATATTAGTGCTGTCTCTGAGGTGACTTCTCCTACTTAAGATATTCCAGTTTTAGTACTTGAAAAGCCTCAGTTTTGCCACATTAGGAGACTTTTGCCACTTAAGAAGTCTAAGGGGGGACTTGCCACATAAATCATCCCATTAAAGAGCTCACTTAAGTATCTCAGTATGGTGACTGTTGTCACTTAAGTGGTCTCAATTTTGCCACTTAGTGGGGTGATTTTGGCATTTAAGTGGCAAAACTGGGATGATTTCTGTGGGAAAAGTTACCCCTGCAACCACTTAAATACCCAAATCATCCTACTAAAGTGGCAAAATTGAGACCACTTAAATCACTCCTGAGCCCTTTTAAATTGCAAAACTCAACCCAACCAAATGACAAAACAAAGGCCAAAGATTCTGAGACCACTTATGTGTCAAATCTAAGACCATTTAGTGAATATGGAATGATAGCAATGAGATATTAATTACATTTTTAAAGTAGACACATTTTTAAAAAGGTCATTTTGTTAAAAATTCTATATTTTATTTATAAGATATTAACTGTCCCTTCAGGAAGCTATCCCCTCTCTGTGTGTAAAACAAGTCTGTCTTTTTTAGTAGCCTGGTCTACAAATAGAGTGCAAAAAATCCTGAAAAGTTTTTCAAAATGGACAGTATGACATAGAAAAGTGATGATATAACAGTACCCGGAGTTCCATCAATGGTATAACGATATAGCAAGTCTGATTAAATGAAATCTTGGAAATTTTGCATTAACTGTTTAGAGATACATCACATACCGCTGTGGTAAAATCTATTTACTCAGTTTGGTCAAGCCTAGCAGACTTTTTGATAAATAGATAAAATGAGATTAGCTGGGTTTTCAAGTTCATTGCCAATGAAGATGTTTTGCAACACAGCAGAGCAAATAGTAGCTCACATGAGCTAATGAAAAACTGATTAAAAAACCTATGCAAGTATATTTGTTTTCAGTGAAGACCCATGTGCAATTATTCCTTTAAACAGATTAGATACAAATGGACATCTTGCACTAACTTCTAGTCTATGCCCAATGTCACACAAACCTCCAACTCCTGCCTACATAGCAGGAGCAAAGTTAATGATACTCAATAGCCAAGAACGTTGGAGAGTTTATACACTTTAAATGCACATGGATATGCCTCGCTGAAAATGTCTGTAAGTTCTGAGTTTTGCATAGGAAAAAAGTGTCATTATTTCCCCTCCCCCATTATTTAGCTGGCCTTAGCAATGAACTGTGTAATGAACTCAGTTGATGGTTATAAGCAAGTAGCATAAGTCACTTTTGCCACCCGCAAAGGCTAGCCAGTTGGGAAAGCATGCTCTACTTTTACATGCCCTACGAGGATCATGAATGTCTCTGGTTATTTTACCTTGACCCTTCAATTAAGCACTAAATTCCTCTTCAGAGGATTTAACCACAGGTGGCTGCTAGCATGGAACTTTTCTAGGCACCTTTGATGATGTCACTTGTAAGAGTTTTGAGACACTTGAGCTTGCAGTAGCCCATCCTCATGCATCACCTTCAAAGAGGGTGCAGATCCCTCAGCTGCGTGAAAAAAGATTTCAAAAGCTTCCACCCACATCCCTTCTATACTTCCTTGTCTGAATCCAATCCAATACTGAGGCAGGTTTGGTAGAAGAGATACACAATGATTTGGTCTCTCATTTAAGTTTGGAGGAGGATGGAGGCTAAGCCCATTTTGCTAAAAATCTAATCACAGTTTAGCAAGTTAAATGAGAAACATGAAGAGGAAAAGAACACCTGGAGCAGACGGTGAGAAAACAATCTCAGGTCCTTTTCAAAGATGGCACTAATCTGTGTTGGGTGACATAGTTACAGAACATGAAAACAAACAATTATGAAACATAAACAGAGGGTTTGGTGGCTACTTAGTTTTCTAGGCAAGCTGAGACTGAAAGGTTTTGTTGACTGTACACCGTGTCCGCAGCTCTGATAACAGACACCCCCACTGTTTGTGTTCTTTCTCATATCAGTTCCTTTTTCCAATCCTCATGACTATTAGCAGTAGTTCCAAAGAAAGGGAGTTGTTATGCTGCACTTGATCCTCAGTAGCCTTCCCTCTCATTAGCCATTATCGTTGAGAACACTGAAGGTCATTTTAGGGCAACTGTACTTTGTGCATCTGAGAAGTGAAGTTACAGCTTTAAAAAGCCAGTAATTAAAAAAACAGACTGTAAAATTTTCCCGAATATTTGATTTCATCCCAATAATTGAACAGGACAGTCCTCCTTTATTTATTAGATGGAAGTGGAAAAGGATGCCAAGGGAAAGAGAAAAAAGTCTTCTGGTTCAGTCAGTTACAATGCAGGCAGTAGCTTAAGTCCCTACATGTGAGACAAAAAGTATTGCTATCTCCTTTCAAAAAAAGCAGATTTGTTTCTCTTTTTTTCACCAAAATAAAGAAATCTAGTCTTTGAGCCTTGTTTAGACAAAACTCCTATAGACTTTTGCCCTAGTAAGAACAACAGGACTTAACCTCTTGATTATTTATTATTATTATTATTATTATTATTTTATTTTAAAGTTGACATAATAGTGACCAATTAGGGGACAAACTACAGAGTCTGATCAGTGGCACATGTTTATGCCAGATTTACACAGATCAGAATGGGGCTCAGAGCAAACCTGCATGGTAGTGGAAAGTATTAACCACATCTAGCACAAATCATCCTATTAAACGCAGCATGAAACGGGCAGAATCAGGCCCACAGTCTCATATGACATTGGGTATGTTTGACATAAAATGCTGGCGGTTACTTTAGTGATAGGAGTGCTAATAAGCTTTTAATTGTTCTAGTCCCTCCTTTCCAATGGAAATAATATTCAGTTTGAGAAGTGCTAAGGCACACTAAGGAACATGAACTACAGGACATATTTAAACCTAAATAATCACATTCTGTTTTCCATAGTAAATTCAGTCACTACAATTCAGGGGAAATTCCTGCAGCATGTGTGCTTTAACTTGCCACAGTTTGTGTTTGCGCAGTGAAGCTTTGAGCACCAGGTTATAAAGCACATAAGAATTCTAGCCAAGGGACAGTACACTCAGAATTTTGGGAAAAAAATAAAATAAAACCCCAACCAACCAAAAATCCAACAACAACAAGAAATGGTCAAAACAGAAGAATGAGTTTTTAAACCAAACAGACACAAGACTGTGGTTAACTAATAGCAATGACTATGCCATTCATTGCACTGTTCCCTTTGAGGGAAAATATATTCAGCGTCTATCAAACGATATATATATACAGCTCTCAGGGCTTACCATGCTTTTCAGACTAATATAGTTACCTTGTGTCTTTTTGGTGCTATTTACAAGTGGTCATAACTACAAAGGCATGTACTACTTGTTTTTCTTTTTGTCATACGTTGGTCAGTTATGGTCATAAAGAGAAGCGCAATCCAAGAAACAAGTGATACCAAGTACAGTGCAGTCAATTAGATGTAGGAAGAGTGGTAGGAACTATAGCAAGTAAATATAAAGTTATATACAGTATCCTGCAGGACCTCAGCAGCAATAGGCCTGGGAAAAACTCAGTTTTTGTGATGGAGCCTATTAAATAGTTGCTATTTGTGAGTAAGTTTGTAGCTTGTTTAGTTGCAGGATTCTTTGAGGGGTTCCAGGGCATTGCACTGTCCATTAGGCCTTGTTATACAGTTCCATGCAAAGAGATCTGGGGCATATGCTTCATTTTCCAGATCACCACGGCAACAGGGGGGAGAAACATCAGAAAGCTCATTATCAGCACTGAAGCAAAGATCACCAAGATTATTGTCCATGGTGCCAAGACAGTGTCCACCATGATTTCCTCACTTTTAAGATCTGAATCTGTGAAGAGAAAACACACAAGTCTTTTTCTAAAACGTCTGCTTGAAGATTACTAGAGACATTGCACTCACTTTACTTAGAGTAAGGACATGACATGGAGAAAGAACGGTTTAGTTTGAATATCAAGAATAATTGTTGTCTGTAACAGTTTATTAATAAAGCTAGTTCATCCATAGATGTTGCCCACTTTTGTAAAGTGCATTAGCATCCCTGCTTTACAAATTGGGTTAACTACCACAGCAAACAAATGGCCCAGCTGGAATTACAATCCGGAACGCTTGACTGCCAGCCTAGCGCATGCCGCACTGGATCACACCTTCATAATCTTCTGGAGTTTATTTCAGATTAACAGTGTTTATTGTTCCATAAACAATCAAATACAGGACAGTAAATAATTACAACAGCTCTGTGAGGTCGATAAATATTGTTCAAGCCCACACAGTAAATCAGATCTAGATGTACCACAAAGAAATCCCGGATCTCAGTCCCCAGCACACAAGAGTCTTGTTTACACAGGGGAACATATGCAAACATTTCCCATGGGTGCCAGCACCAGTTCAACTTCATTGATCTTAACGAGCAGCCAGCTTCCATTGGTGTTAAGTACTGCATCAGTTAGGCCTGCTCTGAACAGCATTACCTGACATGGATGTTAGTGGCCTGTCTACACTATGGTGCCCAATGTCACTGACACTACTGGAGCCGAATCAGTGTTTGGCAAATGTTTACAGAAAGCTATAGTAAGAAACACAATGTCAGACACTGCGTCCGATAATCAGGGCTTGTGGTTGGAGCGTGGGTCACAGCTAGGTGGAGGATTGGGCCTGAGCGAAGAGTGGACATGGAATCGAGATCCAGAGTCCAGGTACAGGCCAGAGGTCAAAGCCGGGTGGTCAGCGTTCAAAGGCAAGCCAAGTTGGTACCGAAGCCAGGGTCCAGATACATGCCAAAGGTTGAAAACCAGATAGTCAGAATCTGAGGGCATGGGATGGGTGGGTCAGGAGGCAGAGACAAGGCTGGAGCAGGTCAGTGACGAGGCTGGAGTGAAGCTAGTGCAGGGCAAGGGCAGGGCTCTGGCAAGGCTGAGGAGGAGGTTGGGAGTCGCTGGAGTCTGGTGCACTGCGTGGCAGCAGGAGGATTCCTGGGCAGGTCGTGCTGTTGCTCAGCCTGAACTGCAGCTTTGCTGGGGCTGTGGAAATACTTGATTCTGGGGTCATCTGACCCAGGCTCTGCTTAATGATAGGCTGCCCCTGCATGCCTGGGGGCTGACTCACTGAAGGACCAGATGACCGCTGAGGCCAGGTTTACACTACAAACTTACATCTGCATAACTATGTCTCTCGGGGGGGGGGTGAAAAATCCACACCCCTGAGCGACGTAGTTATACTGACCTAACCCCTGGAGTAGACAAATGCTATGTCCACAGGAGAGCTTCTCCCATTGACTTAGCTACCGCTTCTCGTGGAGGTGAATTAACTACGCCGGTGGGAGAAGCTCTCCTGTCAACATAGTAGCATCTTCACTTCAAAAGCTGCAGCGGCACCACTTTAGCAATTTAGTATAGACCTGCCCTAACTCATCGCAGCAGCTGAGTGATCAGCCCTAGTTTGGCTGGGAGTTTGCTTCACACGCACAAGGTTCATTCAGTATGCCACTCAGATTTGTCAGTGCTAGCCATGCACCTCTAGAAAACAGGTGGTTTCTAGGGGACTAAACACTAGCTTAGAATAATTATTAGCTATATGTGTAACAGGGTCATGCTTAGTGCCCCTTCCCTGAGATCAGGTGCGAGGCATTGTACAAGCCCGTGGAGATAGACTGCAAGCTCTTTGGGGTAGGGACTAATGAGACAAGACAGCCAAAGGATGGGAAGGGTGGCACCATGTGGCCCTGGTGGCACGGCAGGTTGCTAGCAGAGCAGAATGAGAATAGTAATTCTAAATGCAGACAGCAACTTTCATGGCAAAAAGGATTCCAATGTACTTTACAACCTGAAATATGAAATGAAATACAAACGGTCCCCAAGGAGCCCTTCATCCACCAGTGAAATGCAGCTACATCCGGGTGAAGCTGTCTAATACCACATATAGCACCACCATGTAACAATCTAGAACAAGAGGCAAAGATACTTTTTCTGATTCAAAATAGAGCGGAAATGATGGAAAAAGGCAGAATTTATCAACAACACCAAACTTAATACTTCCGACTCTTGCAAGAAGATCCATGCGATCGTATGGGTCAGTAAGTAGGCAAGACTTCAGTGTAACAGCCTGTCAGAAAGACAGCAGCAGCTCAGGCAATGTATGTTCGCTCCAACTTCACTGTGGTGCTTTGATTTACTACTGGGGTTTTGGCTCAGCAGGAAGGGTGCCGTCTGTCAAGTGCTGTGGGTCAAGTCTGTCCTACACACTCTCGCTTATGATAGGGCCCATCAAAATGGGATATAGCTGCTGGAATAGTGAACTCTTTTCTGGTATTCAGGCCAAGCATCTCAGGATTTCAGTTGTTTTGAGATAATAGTAATCTTATTAAAAAAAAGCAAGAGAAAGCAACAAGAAACTGTGATGATCACTCAGGGTTTAAGGTTCTTGCCAGAGCTCTGCTTTATTCTAGGGCTGTTGATTAATTGCAGTTAACTCATGTGATTAACTCGAAAAAAGTAATCACGATTAAAAAAATTAATTGCAATTAATTGCACCGTTAAACAACAGAATACCAATTGAAATGTATTAAATATTTTTGGATGTTTTTCTACATTTTCAAATATATCTATTTCAATTACAATGCACACAAACATACACAAAGTGTACAACTGTACAGTGCTCACTTTACATTATTTTGTATTACAAATATTTGCACTGTAAAAATGATAAACAAAAGAAATAGTATTTTTCAATTCACCTCATACAAGTACTGTAGTGTAATCTCTTTATCATGAAAGTGCAACTTACAAATTGAGGGTTTTTTTTGTTACATTACTGCACTCAAAAACAAAATTATGTAAAACTTTAGAGCCTACAAGCCCACTAAGTCCTGATTGTTCAGCCAATTGCTGAGAAACAAGTTTGTTTACATTTACGGGAGCTAATGCTGTCCACTTCTTAATTACAATGTCACCTGAAAGTGAGAACAGGTGTTTTCCTGGCACTGTTGTAGCTGGTGTCACAAGATATTTATGTGCTAAAAATTCATATGGCTCTTCATGCTTCGGCCATCGTTCCAGAGGACATGCTTCCATGCTGATGACGCTTGTTAAAAAAAAAAGCATTAATTACATTTGTGACTGAACTCCTTGGGGAATAATTTTATGTCTCCTGCTCTGTTTTACCTGCATTCTGCCATATATTTCATGTTATAGCAGTCTCGGATGATGACTCAGCACATGTTGTTCATTTTTAAGAACACTTTCACTGCAAATTTGACAAAATGCAAAGAAGATACCAATGTGAAATTTGTAAAGCTAGCTACAGCACTCGACCCAAGATTTAAGAAGCTAAAGTGCCTTCCAAAATCTGAGAGGGATGAGGTGTGGAGAATGCTTTCAGAAGTCTGAAAAGAGCAACACACTGATGCGGAAACTACAGAACCCAAACCAAAAAAGAAAACTAACCTTCTGCTGGTGGCATCTGACTCAGATGATGAAAATGAACGTGTGTCAGTCTGCACTGCTTTGAATTGTTATTGAGGAGAACCCCATCAGCATGGATGGATGTCCTCTGGAATGGTGGTTGAAGCATCAAGGGACATATGAATCTTTAGCATATCTGGCATGTAAATATCTTGCGACATGAACTACAACAGTGCCATAAGAACGCCTATTCTCACTTTCAGGTGACATTGTAACAAGAAGCAGGCAGCGTTATCTTCTGCAAATGTAAACAAACTTGTTTGTCTGAGCGATTGGCTGAACAAGAAGTATGACAGAGTGGATTTGTAGGCTCTAAAATTTTACATTGTTTTATTTTTGAATGCAGGCTTTTTTGTACATAATTCTACATTTGTAAATTCAACTTTCATGATAAAAAGATTTCACTACAGTACTTGTATTAAGTGAATTGAAAAATACTATTTATTTTGTTTTTTACAGTGCAAATATTTGTAATAAAAATAAATATAAAGTGAGCACTATACACTTTGTATTCTGTGTTGTAATTGAAATAAATATATTTGAAAATGTAGAAAACATCCAAAAATATTTAAATAAATGGCATTCTATTATTGTTTAACAGCGCGATTAATCATGATTAATTTTTTTAAACACTTGACAGCCCTACCTTATCCTGTATCCTGTTCCAAGATCCAACTTGCTGCATAAAAACAATAACAATAGCTTCTCAGTGCCCTGTCCAGACTCCATGTCTAGTTAGCTCAGTCCTTAAAGGCACAGTCTCCTACACCACAGAAACAGTAGAAGTGAAAAATCTACGTCGCCCTTTTTGGATCCCAAGGTAGGGTGAAGAGCAGCCTGGAAAGGAGACAGCTCTGCTGCAGAGGAAGGGAGTGCTGGTTGTGTGCTCAGATCAGAGTGATAAATCAATGGTGTGACCTAAGAGAGACACTATGAGGAAGTGAGCAGAGGACACATTATCTACATCCTAGCATTTGCACCTCAGGGCAGGTGAAGGAAGGTCAGCTACAGGAAGACATGTTGATATTTATACGTGGTCTAGGTGTAAACTTGTTCCCTGTGAAGGTACTGCATCCCCAGCTGAGCTAGAAGCCCTCTCTTGGGAGGCAGGAGCTATGGTAACAGGCGAGATGTTACACGGCTGGCCAGGACTGAGACTTCTTTTTTAAAGGAAGAATCAGATCTGATTTGAGTGGCTGGAGGGATTCTGGCACAGTGCTAAGGTGTGAAGCAACACCTCCCAAAGCACCTCCCAAGGGAGATATCCTGCAGGGAGGGAGGCAGGGATGGTGTGTGTGTGAGATGGGGGTGTTTTCCCCATATGAACCTGAAGAGGTGACGGTGGCTCAGAAGAGGCCAATTAAGATGATTAACCACACTCGGGGGAGAAAAAACGAGGTGTCCTTGTGGCACCTTAGAGACTAACAAATGTATTTGGGCATAAGCTTTCATGGGAGTCAGGCTTGACTGATAAGCATTAATTGGAGATGAAGCCTGCTGGGCAGGAGCAGGCTGGGCTTGTATACAGCCAGAAAGTTGAGAGCAGAAGGAGGTAGAAGGGAGTGAGTCTGGAGTTATTCTCTGGGCACAGAGAGGTGGGTTGGCAGGCAGAAACTTGGGGGGACTAAGAGCCCTGGGATCCTAGTCCTGTGAGAAAGGTTTACCCAGAGAAGTTGTGGGGAAGAAAGCCTGTGGAAGGCAGAGTAGGAAGAAGCCCAGGGAAAGAGCAGTGAGGGTTGAGAATCTGTAGACCTTGGCTGCTGATTATAGGATCCCAGGGCTGGAAATGTGGGCAGGCCTGGGTTCCCCTACCAGCCACTGGGCAAGTGGCCTGGACTTAGAATTGGTATGGAGGACTATCTGAGATGGTGTAAGACAGTTTGTCTGGAGAGGCTTTGATACCCTGGAAGGGGAAAATTATAGGATGACCTGTTTGAGTCTTGCAGAGAGAGAGAGGCTATGGGACAAGCAAATGGTGGAAAGGGGTGCCAGAATGGATGAGACCTGATCTCCAAACCTGCTACAAGAAAGTGCCCCAGTGGTAAATGAACCATGTTAGTGTATGTGTGCGAGCACATCTCTTGGGCATAGACAGGTAAGATATGTATTTCAACCCAATAGGCTGGCTAAGCACAAATTGCATACCCTAATCTCTGCCCCCCCACCACCCGCAATCCATTTGACAAGGCATAGGCTGCTGCCAGTTATCCCTGAAAGTGCATTAATGATATCTATTTTAATATAGCACACTGCCACCCTCATCTGAACAGCTTACTGGATGGGGAAAGCTCTAGGAAAAGCAGTATAGTTTGGTGTTTAAAACAAATCTGTTCTCTACTCCTGCAAAGTTGAGGGTGATATGTGTCAGCACTACAGTACTTTTTATACTGTAAACTCATAAAACTACAGGCTGATAGTTTACAGGCCAGGTCAGGCTCTGAAGATGAAATCCAAGCTTCAGAACCTTAAAGTTATGCCACCTCATGCTATTATCTCTCACAAGCTAACCTGGGTCAGAAGTAGGAGAACCTCCAAACAATGTTTATAGAAGCATTCCTCCAGGAATTGCAGTCTACTGGTTAGGAGGCCAGGAGGCCAGACTTTCTGCAGGAGGCCAGACTTTCTTTTACTAAAGATATGAGTACCTGCTCTTCCCAGCAGTGTTAATTTCTAAAGTCCCCTCCTTGGGTTGATTTAATACATTCCAGATGAATGAAGTCTCAATCCTTGAGCTACCCTTTTCCACCTGCCATTTATGTTTATACGACTTTAGGTAATGCACAAGTCATGCAGATCCACTGAGCCAAAACCTCCCTATAACAGGAGAGCATAGAGGGCTGCATATGCTAACCCAGCCATAAAGCTGCGGTAGTAGCCACAAAGTAGCAGTGCTGATTCTCCACACCATACCAGAAGGTTTGTAGGGAAAAGACAAAACCCACCACAGTCCTGTACAAAGCCCACTCACTTAGACTTTGCACAGAGGATGACAATTTGTCCCATCACGTATAAAATGCCAAAACTTCATACATACTGAATACTGACACGCAAACATGTGATAGTAGAAAATACATGCATTTTCACTGACACTATATGCTAAAATTCAAAGAGAAACCAATAATGAGAACACTGGTTTTGTAGCTAGCGTGTTAGCTACAAAACATTCCTCACAGTCACTTCTTTCATGAATCCAACCACTGAATTTTTTCTGGACTCTCTCATAAACAGAATTGCTTGGTAGAGTTACCTTGCGTTATTGCTATTTATTAGAATGGGTCTGGATACTTTTTCCCCTGCGAAAAATGTAGATGAAAAACATTTTTTCCCCATTTTTATTTACCCTTTTCTTAATTTCATGGGGATTTGTCCAAAAACTCAAACCCCATTTTTGTTCAGTTTCTGACACTCCCTTCCTTTTTGATGAAAACCCCAAACCTCTTGAAGAAAATGGATTTTTTTCCAAGCAAACTGCCATTCCATCCAAAAGCCATTTCCCCTGAAATTCTCTTGATACATTTTTGATCGGCTCTATTTATATAGTGACAAAATTGTGCAGGTCACTTTATGGACAAGTAAGGGAATGAGATCTCTGCCCCAAAGATCTTATTATCAAAGGACCCCGTTCTGCAATGATCAATGCATGTATTCAAGGGTCTGTCCTCATTGTACAGGTTTCAGGATCAGGGTCTAAATAGAAAACAAACAGACAAAAGGTGAGGGATATGGTGCACCAGAAATGACTGAGATGTGGTGTCTAGCATGTGTCCTAATGCTACTTTATTTTTATTTATATTAACAGTGGATTAGCGTATATAGACCACCTCAAAGGAGGAGGTCTTTTAAGGAGAAACTTGAAGCCAGGTGGATAGAGTCAGTTGAAGGGGCCTGCACTGGAAAAAGTGTGTAGTTGAGTGCTAAGAGTGATAAGTCAGGTATCTCGGGTGGTGCAAAGCGCAACGAAGGAGCAAGATTGGAGCATGGGGTAAGCAGGAGTTAAACTGTGCAGGACCTTGAAGTCTAGGACAAAGGATCTGTAATAAGGATCTTATCCTGTGACCCCTGGGTGGAGAAGGTATCTGGCACACCTCACTTGCTAATGAATGCTAGCAGGATTTTGCTGGTGGCATTTTTTAGGAATGTTGGGATTTATCATCAAGCAGATTCCAAATGGAAATTAATGTTGCCATTAGGCGAAAGGAAACAGAACCTGTTAACTGAGGACCAAATCCTGAACCCTGCTTCTATTCCAAGAATTTTTCATGGGTTTTGGGGAGCTGGAGTTTCCCTTCCATTCTGGGCAATGGAGTGCCAATGCACTCACTCTGTTCCCCTTATGCAGGGAGTTTTGAACTTCAAGTCCATAAACCTCAATCTTATATCCCTCTCCTCTGGTCTAGATAAGGCTGTTTGGAGAGCTGCTCCCTAGCACATAGCAAAGCCGCTCCCTTCCCCTTCAGCCACATACGTGTAACTTGATGAATTAATTTCACCTGTAGTAAATTGTGCAATACTGTACACAAAAGGAAAAAATTCTGTCCAGATGCCTGGCAGATCAGCTTACACCCTGAAGCACGAATGTGATTATTACCCTTATTGTTATCTTAGCAGCATGTTTTTAGTTAAATAGTCATCCTTGTTGGAATGCAACCAGTCAGGCTATTTCCCCTCTCAGTATAGCTAGATGTATCATGTCCTGTGCCACCAATTATATAAAATACACATCTCATAAAAAGTTTACTGGCTTGTAGGTTTTGATTCTCCCTTTTTATTTGCACTTCCTCCTTTTCTTCACACAGATCATCTTGCTCCACTTTAGCTGCTCTGACTAATGCTGCACTGACTCTCCATGGAGCCAGAACAGCAGGAGTACAGTGTGCTCTGTCCAGAAGCTGGTTAATTTGGCCTTGTGGCCTGTGCACACTTCTGTATCAGACTATTTCCCCTCCCCCTTCATTTTGCTAACCTATTTTGTCTCTTCCTCTAATAGTGCTTTCTTCACTCTGTTGTTGCCTTCAGTTTTCCTTCAGGTTTTGTCTTAACCTTTGATTTCTTTTCTCTTGCTTCCCTTTCCCTCCTTTAC
Organism: Chelydra serpentina; assembly: GCA_037349315.1. NCBI lineage: Eukaryota > Metazoa > Chordata > Testudines > Chelydridae > Chelydra > Chelydra serpentina. Next base: position 54,179,418 of record JBAIAC010000030.1, read on the forward strand.
CTGGACACTAGCTTTTCCACCACTGTTTTCTGTTCTCATTTGTGTTTCCATTTTTTCTCACCCTATTTTAATGTACTGCTTTTCTCTCCCCCACCCCAACCCCTACATGCAGGCAGACAATTTTCAACTGCATCATTCTTTTCCACCAGAAGTTTATTTTCCCATTTAACGCTCTATAGCTGCCCTCAGCTGCTAATTAGGAGAGGAAACGAAAAGCCAGTGTAACAGTGCACAGCAATTTCTGCTCACACAGTGGAAACAGAAACAGCAGCACTGACTTTTTCTTTTAAATTTTGGCTGGGATGAAATGAGCAAATTAAAAATTCATCCCAGTAATTACCTACTTCAAATGACCTATGCAACATGGAGCAGAAAAAGGTGGAGTGTAAGACATTTGGGGGAGGGGCAGGGTGGCAGGGGAGAGGGTTGAGAATTAATGGTGCTGTGTAGCTGAGTTAACTCTTGCCCTTTTATTCCAGTTTACCTTTATATTCATTTCAAAATTAGCTTAACCAATCAGTTCAATCGTATCTTATAAGTTGGCTAAATTCATATGGCACTCGTACTATGATGATGGGAGGGGCAAATGGACACATTTTTACCAACGCCTGTCAGTTCTAAAAACATCTGGGTTCATTGTAACTAGCAGATACAGAAGTAACAGATGGCAATGTGATTCCCCATCCCACCCCCCCATTGACAATGTTGGTTTGAACAGGCTTCATTGTGACACGTCAGTCAGCATTTGAATATTTTATCCACTGCCTCTGAAATGGGCCTGCGACCACTTTCAATTCCATTTTCTATCATGACTAGCTTTGTGTTGATGTGAAGGGACCTTGCATGCAGAATATTGTAGAAATAGGTTTAAAACACCTACTCAAACAAGCAACCATCCTGCATATTTCCCAACCTGCCAAGCCTCAAACGTAGGAAAACAATGCGTTAGATGCCAGTCACAATAAAAATATTCATACTGGGTACATAAAATATGATGGAATTTTTCCTTTAAAATAAGTCTGTCCATAACCTCCTCTTCATTTCTGAGGTAAATCATTGTCAATGGACGTGAGGGGACACCAGCCTGATGTGGAACAAAGTGATTTGGGGATGCTAATGACTGACATCCCTTGGAAGGAGGGACACTCATGAGAGATGCATCCCAGAGATTTGCTGACCGGCATGGGTGGAGTAGCAAGAGCCTCTAGCAAGGACAACTGATGACTCTTGAATAGCAGCAGGCAACAAATGCCTTGAGGGAGGGGTTTTAGGAGAAATAGAGCTAAACTTGATCAGAAGAGGGTATCTGAGAGGTGGCTCCTACACTTTAGCCATTTTACTTCAGACTTGCTTGAAGTTAGCCACACTTTATACCTTGTCTTTGGACTATAGCTGGTGGAAACTGTATTTGTATTTGAACCTTAAAGGGGCAGTAGATTCAGGAGCTTCATTTATGTATTCATTTTTAGAACAAGGTACCCCATGGAAGGATTTAAATTGCTACCCGACAAACAAAACCCTTTCCTTGGCCAACCACAATTTCAAACTTGTGTGTCCCCGTCCTTAGCAAATAGGCCTCTTATTGTCGTCATTGTTCAAATGAAACTATATATCTCATTGACTGCATATGACTAACAGTCTAAATTAGAACTTGAAAGAACAGGATGCCTTCAAAAAAGATGGTGAACTGCTTCCATTCTTTCAAACAGCTAAGACTTCCTTTGCGGCTCACAATTATAACATAACCTTTAAGATCATTGCTGAGGGCTGCAGAAACACAAAGTACTGATGAAAGGCCTTGTTTTATGGTATAGTAGCAGTCTAGTACTTGTCTGCAAATCTACAGTCTACAATGAATTTACAGAGCTCAAACACCAGATGGGAATATGTTTGGGCCAGGTGGTCTGAAGACTTAGTCTTTGTTGACAGGTGTGAAACAAAGATGATCCTGGTGCCCTTAATCACCATCACTGAATGCACTCCTGATAGCAATATGGGGGCAGGAGGAAGTGGGGAGAGGAGACAAGTTCCCAGTCACCTTTACCCTTCAAGGAACCCATCTTGGTGTCTTCTCATCAGCACCCTGTTGAAGCTATGTAAAAGGCTTTTCTTAGCCTTCTACAGGTACTAGCACATTAATATAGTTTCTGTCTCTGGCAGTAATAATCGCTTTATTGCAGCTGTTCAAAAAGTGCCAATTTGTATGGGTATTTTTTCTTAAAAAAACCCATTCTTTGGTCTTCACATATGGGAACAGTTTTTCCAAAATGTAGAATAATGTTTCCCTCACCACTACCCCCAAAAATACATGGACATTGTCATGAAATGAAATGCTTACTTTATTTTTTTAATACAAATATTTATGTAGCTGGCAAAGCCATTTTTCTTAAAAGGCCCTTTTTTGACCAGGTCCAAGTTGTGTGTAAGGGCTGTTGAAGTTGCAGTAAAGCAAGATGAAAGCTGGTTTACAATCAGAAAAATACACTAATATTTAAATGGCTTTCTTCAAAAAAGGTAAAGGGGTCATAGGCCTAGGGAAAGTGAAATGGGGAGTGAGAGTAAAAGGCATGTGGGTAGAGAGGGTAGCTGGTTTGTGCTAGTCTCTTGTTTTCAGTTCTCAGATACATCTTAAAATGGCTTTCACAAAGGCGGCAGCGAATATAACCTACTGCCCTACTCTTTGAACTGATCATCAGAACAAAGCTAAGTGCTTCATAATTCTGTCCTTCCTTAGATTTCATAATATTTGGCTAACTTTTGTAGAGTGCTGAAAGACTACAAATCTTACACTATTGACTACTCTCTGGAAATGTACAAAGCAAGTTCAACAAGGGACTCTCCTTGGGGAAGGCTGTCAAGAACTTGACACAACGACCAAATGAAATAATGGCTCCACGGAGGCGTATGATCTGAAGTATTCATAACAGCAAATATAACCAAGTCTGTGCTCCCATTTCTACCAGGATATCTTCCTTAGCAACTAGTGTCTAATGCCACTCATATAGCACCTAGGAGCTAACAGTCAGTCAGCTGGAAATGTACAGGACATGTGGATAAACGTATGGTTGGTTTTTTAAAAATGGTTTCAATGTAATTGTGTTACTCTGGAATAACTCCTGTAGAAATATCATCATTTAAATGACAGGTACAGACCACAAGGCATTGCAACAATAGGAAAAAAAAATCCCTGCCAGTGAATTAGCTTGATGCTTTGTGTTTCATTGAGCAAGAACCAACTGCTAAAGGTTTGTAAAGCAAATATGGACATGCCTTAGCTTTGAAGCTTGTGTGTGGGTTTTTAGCAGCAAGTATTAGAGAGGTACCAAGGAAACTAGCAAGCATTTGGTTAGTGAAGTATGTCCAAGCTACTGACTGTAATATTTAACTCCTTGTCTTGGAATGGCCTCTGACATTCAAGTCTCAACATTATTATGGTAGTGCCTGAAGGGCAAGTGAGCTAGGTACTGTACAAACACAGTAAGAAACAGTACCTGGCCTGAAGAGCTTATAACTACTAGTTTCTTGACTATTGTCACCATTGTACTGCCAGCAAAGAGGATTTTTGTATAGTTTAGCTGCATTTCCTGGATGATTTTTTATGTTTCATGAACAAGAATACAATATTTGTTGGACCTGACTGGAAGAGCCTGTTTGAGCGGCTCTGCTGCTTTGCTGCCCTCTCTGAAGTATGTAGCAAGGGATTGTTATCTTGCTTTTATCATTTCAATTAATTCCAGTCTGTTTGCAACAGATTTCTTTTTCCAGAGTGTCATTTATCTTTGTAGGGAAGGACTTCTCGTAGGTTATAGAAACTCAATGCAGTTTTCTCACCCGGGCAGCTTCCCTACTCCTGTCCATGGGAAGCCTGGGACTCTGCAGGTGGCCAGTGAGTTCCCGACCCACCTTCCCTGGGGCGCAGTGACGTAGCCAGGTTTAGAGCACAGGGGGAACGGAGCTAAAAAAAAGGCGCCGGGAGCAAAAAGCATCGGGAGCAAAAAACGGCACCGGGAGCAAAAAAAAAAAAAAGCTCCGCTCTAGCTGCAGCGTAGGAGCAAAAGGCGTCAGGAGCAAAAAAAGGCGCCGCTTCTGCTCAGTGGGGGAGCAACCGCTCCCCCTGCTCCCCCCCTGGCTACGCTACTGCTGGGGCGGGCTCTCGCTGAAGGCATCGGGAGGCAGGGACAGAGAGATGGGTCAGTGCTTCCCCCGCCTGGGGCCACACTTGCTGTTTACAGTTGCTGTAACTACCACAGCAGCTCAATGGCTCCGGGCTGCTGCAGGGCTTGGCAGTTCCCCAGTAGGGTGAGGGGTTCTTACTTCATGACACAAGAATAGGAGCAAAGTCCAGGTGCGCTGAATGGGAAGCTCTACTTCCTACTGCCTGGCCCCAGTGTGGGGAGGCCAGCCCCACCACAGGGATCCCACCAGGGTTCCCATAGGGTGCATGCAACCTGCTGGGATAACCCATTCTCATTAGCATTGAGAGCTCCGTGGGTGATGTGTGGAAAGCCTGAGCGCAGGAGAATCCTTCCTCATTGCCACTTACAGAAAGGGGTTTGCTGCTTTTCAACACATACAGAAGAAGGGGCCCAAGTCTACAAACTCCACTGAGGCCAGCCCTATTGACTTCAGTGGTACTCCTCCCATTATACCCATCACTAAGGGACTGCAGGATCCCCAGGGCTGGAAATATTTGCTGTAAACGAATGTTTGCTCTCAGATAAATGTACAGCAATGAGCTCTATCAACTGTGCGTGGGAGCTTGCAGGCAGAGCAGCCTGGCTGGTGAGGAACAATTTAATGAGTCTACCGGCTCAGTTGTTCCCATGTTGCAGTAAACATACTAATTCCTACACTATCAGGAGACAGTCGAAGAAATCATGTACTGCACAACAAGAGTACCATGAAATAAATAAAAACCAATGCACAGAAAACAATTGCTAATTTAAAATCCATAAAATCACCTCTCTCCTGGCCGTGCAGCTCGGCGGTGACACTTCCCTTGGTCGCCTCTCCGTCTGGAGGCTGTGTGCTTGCCAGACGTGACTTCCAAGGCACCCCCTACCCCAGATGGGGGCTCCTGCGCATTAGCCATATGTGGCCCTAGTTAAGTCCCTCTACCCTATGATTTTTCCCTCAAAAGCTTTACAAGATTTAACAAGAACCTGAGTTTTCTTCACTGCCCTGATGGGCTAAGTGCAGTGCTGACAGCACAATAGATCCAATATATATTTTTTGGTTGTGACTTTTGGATTAAGACTATTGGCCTAGGCTGTTCCCTCTTTAGGGAGCTCTCCCTCTTTTTGTGTGGAAGAGTGGAATTTCACCTCTTCAGCAGCACCATAACCGTCAAGTAGAAGCCCATCTGATGTGGCTTCATGTGAGCTTTTCTAAAGGAGAGAAGCAGCCGTCTCAGCATCACCATCTCTTGCTCATTTCCTAGAAGTTAGTGAATCTGAGAACTTAGTGCAGGGGTAGGCAACCTATGGCACGCGTGCCAAAGGCGGCACGCGAGCTGATTTTCAGCAGCACTCACATTGCCTGGGTCCTGGCCACTGGTCTCGGGGGCTCTGCATTTTAATTTAATGTTAAATGAAGCTTCTTAAACATTTAAAAAATCTTACTTACTTTACATACAACAATAGTTTAGTTATATATTATAGACTTACAGAAAGAGACCTTCTAAAAACATTAAAATGTATTACTGGCACGCAAAACCTTAAATTAGAGTGAATAAATGAAGACTTGGCACACCACTTCTGAAAGGTTGCTGACCCCTGACTTAGTGAAAGGTAGTCAGTTCAGGTAGAAGCTAGCTGCCAGGCAAACAATCAGCAAAGTAAGAAAGAGAGAAAAACTTTAATCCAAGGACACTGAAGCAACTTCGGACTCCTACAAAAAAAACTCATTGAGGTTGTTAAGGTGCACATAAAGCAAAGAGAACACAATCCTGGAATTCAGTTTTTTTGAGGCATGAAAGACTGTGGTCTCTTCTGCCTGAACACCTATATATATATATATCAGCTTAATCTCAGTATTGCAAACCTGGTGCTTAGACCACTAGTCCATCCCTTTACGGAAACAGTATGAGTTAAGTTAGGTTGTTGGTTGTTGGTTTACCATATTAGAGTACTTAATTAAAACGATACATACCAGCTTAAAAATAAAGCATGCAGTATCTGTAGTGGGGGAAAATAATAAATTAAGGCATCCACACGAAGGTGGATGTGACATTTTCTGAAGCCTAAACAATCAGGAGGGTAAAGATGTTTTAACACTTAACTTAGGATGGGTTTTGCTGGTGAATGTTCTCCAATGTTCTCAAAGTTCCCTAGCTACTCTTTTTTTAAATGTAAGTGTGAGTTTCAGTATGCATATGGGCTTGTTCTGTACTATGCTGCTTCTGCTCTGACACCAGCTGGAGAACTGGGACATTTTAAAAGTCTCTTACATCAAGGATGTAAGGGGATTGGTCCTGCTTTGAGCAGGGGGTTGGACTAGATGACCTCCTAAGGTCCCTTCCAGCCCTGATATTCTATGATTCTATGATTCTAAGGATATACAAATCCTTTCTTGTGTGGAGACAGGTGCTCTAAAATAGGTTATGGGAAAATAATGTAAAATGGATTAAAAATAACAATTGTGTACTGATTCTGCTTCATATAATTCAGTCTCCATTAACTTACTAAGATTTAATTATTTAAACTTAATGGTCTAAACGATATTACATTATATGCCCATTTTGTTACTATTTGCCAAACCCATATTTTAATAGTTACAACAATCAAATAGATGTATATTGTTTCTCTAAAGAAAGTAAGTACTCCTAAAGGGCATATGCTACACTATGCAAGTCCACTGAGGCATATACCAGGGAGAAGTTGGGTTCCTGGGCGGTCTCTGTAACAGTAAGACACAATAACTAGACCAGGTCAAAACAGGGAAACAATTTTGTGAAATGTTTTGAAATTTTTAGTTTGTTTTGCAGGGTTCTTCAATGAGGAAGATGAATGTGCCATTAAACAAGTTAAAATTATTTTGATTAAACTTTCTGAAAAAATTGGGAAACATATCAGTCAAAAGCTTGGTAGAAAACTTGGGGAGCCAGAAAATGTTGATGATCTGAAATTTTACGTAACACGTTTTCATTTTTAAAAAAGGCCACTTTCCAACAAAAAATGTTCAACTCCTGAGTTAAGTCCTACATATATTTTTTTCAAAAGCACTGAAGTGACGCAGATGCCTAAATCTCACTGACTTTCAATGAGACGTAGGCTCATAAATGCCTGTCAATTTTTTAAAATGGAAATTATGCTCTTCCACAACCAAAAAAACCCCAATAAACCCCCTTATCCTGAAAACACTAACTACTGGGCATAGTGCTTAATGCTATGAGAAGTCCCATTATTTTAAAAGTCATTTTTACTACTTACAATAATAAGCACTACATCTGGTAGTAAAAGAGCTGGGTGAGAAACTGTTTTCCCACTCTGCAAAACTGTGAGACTTCAAAAAATTTCCCATTGGGGTGAAATAATCCTTTGGATACCTTTTTGTGGAAAATCAGAGAGCCACCCCAGAATAGGCAGTAGCCCAGAGGTTAGGGCATGTGTGGGAGAGATTTGACTTTTCAGCATCTCACATGAGTGTTTTCTCTTTGTCGCTCCAGAAATTCCATCCTGGACATGAGAAACCATTCCCAACAAAAGTGTCATAAAAAATGCCCCTTTCCCATGAAAAGTTTTGGTTTCAACAGATTGGCATTTTCCACTGAAAAATTATTGTTGAAAAATTCCCATCCAGCAATGGTATTAAGTGTAGAATCAAGCTCTTATTTGCTGTTCTTAAATATTTCAATCTATTTCTGGAATTCCTTTTTAGTGTATTAATTTAATTTTATTCTTTTAAAGGGAAATGACTTCATTGTTTAGCCACAGTATTAAATAATAAAGCTGGTAATTTCACAGTGTGAATTTAGATTGAGGGGTTCTATAAACAATATGAAGTTTTGGTGTTGACATATATTTTGATAAAATGAAAATAAGGAGTAGGAAAGAAAAATACTAACTGAGAATACATTATGAAACAATACACTTACACAGTATATTTGATGGTGGTTGTGGAATCTCCATCTCTGGAGATATTTAAGAGTAGGTTAGATAAATGTCTATCAGGGATGGTCTAGACAGTAATTGGTCCTGCCATGAGGGCAGGGGGCTGGACTCGATGACCTCTCGAGGTCCCTTCCAGCCCTAGAATCTATGAATCTATGAATCTATGAATCATTTGAGCTCAACCTATTAATAAAAGATAATTTCTGACTCCTGGGACTTCACTGACAAATGTATTTTTTCCCGTTACTGTGATATGATTCAGCCAGTTATCTCAAGTAAACAGCAGCACTGTATTAGTTGAAATAGACCCATGATTTTTCTCTTACTATTTATAATTTGTGAACACGAATTTCAATGAAAGTTTGTGGGTCTTTTTGTAGAATATGAAAAATTATAATTTTCTTAATATTTGACCCAGGTATGTTTTGTGTGTATTTTGGAATTTGTGGCATATGTCTGTTATCCACCTGTCTCCTGTACTGATTGTAATTAGGGGCCATATACTGTATACAGGACAGTAACTCCTCCTATGATAGAACGTCTCTAATTAGTCCTTCATACATTTGAGAATACTTAAAATGGAGGCAACAGAAACCAGTAGCAGTAGTGTAAATCAATCTAGAACTGAAGTCAACAGTATGAAACTATGCCAATCTACACTGGCTGAGAATCTAGTATCTTTGTACATTACAGGAGCTTTGTTTAAAATAATAAAGGACTGTCAAGGGCAACATATTTGCAGATGCTACTCCACATCCATTTAGTTATCATAGACTACATTGCGTTAGCAGTGAGATTATTAAACTGAATGACAAAATCAGCAATTTAAAATGATCAAAAAAGGAAACTAGAAATACCAGTATTAACTGTCACCATATTTGTCACTTATTTTTGCAACCTGGCTAATAAACTAATTTTCTGGATTGAATTGTTCAGGCACTGTTTCTTCTTCTACTCTTACAGGCAACTAAGAAAACATGATGTATGGTATCATTAACAATTCTGTTCTTTCCTGTCTAATCTTACCTTCTAATTAAAGTCTTAGATGTATCTTTCAAATCTCACTGATACCATCAAGTTGCTTTGTGTGGGATTCCATTCCGGGTTGTCAGCCTGAAATAGAGTACGTTTTTCTTAAAAGTTGTTCAGCATATCGGACAAAAGCAGCTAGGTGGGGGTAGTATTAGCCTGTGAGACAGACGGGAATCAAGTAAGGCTGACATTAAAGTGCACACGGCTGATTAGTTGTACTGTAGGTGCCTCTACCACCTCCCACTTTGTTGTTCTTAAAGTGACATGATCCTTTTAAAGTAATGTTCAAGTAGGCTTAATCTGTCTTCACCACACGTGCCTCTGATGATTTGTCCTGACACAGGGTGAAAAGATTGGCAGTGGGTTTGCATATTGTCAAAAGCTTTATTTTAAGAGTCACTTGTTGGTTATTAATTAAGGCCTTCTTGGCAGGGAAATGGTTTGTGAATTTTTTAAATAAATCATCAACATCATCACTTACTAGTAGGGTAACCAGATAGCAAATGTGAAAAATTGGAACAGGGGGCCTGGGGTAATAGGTGCCTATATAAGAAAAAGCCCCAAATTTCAGGATTGTCCCTATATAACTGGGACATCTGGTCACCCTATTTATTAGTCACACACAGTTATGTATGTATTTATTTATTTGTCTTGATTTGCCCCATTAGGGCCTGATCCAGTCCCACTAAAGTCAATGGGACTCTTTCCATAGACAGCACTAGACTCTGCATCTGGCTCTTAATATTCCAGATTTAACAGCTGCAATTCCCATATCTTGTCATATACTGTATGTTAACTGGTGATGGTCAATTTCTTGTCTGTTTCATGGAAAATTTCAAACCAAGTGATCATTTGCTTAAAAGTATATTTACCTGTTTTCAATGAGATCTGTGGTGAACAATCTGTTTTAGCATTAATGTGGCAAACTAACTGTGATGCTGTGTATAAGAAAGGAGCCCATTGTTACACAATTTCCATAAATCGTATCTAAAGTGTATCATGTAAGGTAGCAATGGAAAAGTTACAATCAATCAAATATGATGATTATCCTGGTTAAATCCATGTATCATCTTTGTATCTGAAATTATGAATATTGGCTATGTACTTGCATTTTACACGTGTTGTAATCCTGGGTAGCACCCCCAGATAGAATTTACATTAGGGCACGACAGCTATGTGTTGATGGCCAATTAAAGATACTTAGCTCACAATGGGCCATTGAAGAAATTAATCCGGCCAGGGGCTGCACCATCTTTTTTGCTGCCCTAGTCAGCGGTGGGAGAGGCTGCCACCGAAATGCCGCCGAGGTCCCCGGTGGCCGAAGAAGCTGCCGCCGAAGTGCCGCCGGAGTCCTTGGCGGCAGCTTCTACAGTCGCCGGGGACCTCGGCGGCATTTCAGTGTCAGCCTCTCCCGCCGGCGGCCGCTGAGGGACCTGAGATGCTGCCCCCCAAATCCTGGTGCCCTAGGCGACCGCCTAGGGTCGCCTAATGGTAGTGCTGGCCCTGAATCTGACCCAGTAAGCTTTTCCTGTGGATGCCTCAGAAAGAATATGGGCAATGGCTGCCTCTGTGAGTCATCAAAGCATGTAAAGGCATGTGATATGCTCCGGTGACCCTGGACTTCATTTGGCCCAGTAATTTTCCATGCACCTGTGCTATTGTGGTCTTTGTTTGAGACAGTAAAAGTGTTAGGACCAGGCTTCACCGATAATGTGGAAGTCATTGTGTAAAATTAATAGTAGTTTTCTAAAACACTTGTGACTGAGTTACATTTGTTTGATTTTCTGTGTGAAAGAATTTGCTCTCAGTGTGTTAAGTGAAGGGCTTTTTCATATGCTGACCATTCTGATAATAAACAAGGCTCGTGGAAACTACTTTAAGAAGGGAACCACTTCAGAAGAATTAAAATTGAGATCTTTGAATTAGAGTCTTTAATGCCCCACTGGTGCTTTGCATCAGTCCGGTACCAAGCCAGGCAAAAGAGGCTTTGGCAGGCATACCGCTGTGCCTGGTTGATCCTAAGATACTGTATGGGCTCCTTGAGATCACTGAGAGCTGGTGTAAGATTCAACATCCTTCAGGCTGCTCCAATGCTTCCTGGCCACAGCACGGGAAGCTGCAATAGTAGATTAAAAACTATCTTTGAAGCACTCACCCCCTTCATCTCCAATCCCCCTGGGACCCAGTTGGTTAGGAGAATCTGGGCTATAATCAGTAGCGCAGCCAGGTCCGGAGTGCAGGGGAGCGGTGCTATAGGAAGGCGCCTCCCCCTGTACTCACCCGGCAGTGCTCCGGGTCTTTGGCGGCGGGTCCTCACTCACTCTGGGTCTTTGGTGGTACCCGCCGTCGAAATGCCGCTGAAGACCCGGAGCGCCGCCGGGTGAGTGCAAGAAGCGGCGCTTAAAAAGAAGCTCGCCTTTTTTTAGCGCTGTTAAAAAAAGGCGCCGCTTCCTTTTTAAGGCGCCACTTCTGCTCACAGGGGGAGCGGCCGCTCCCCCTGCTCCCCCCCGGCTACGCTACTGGCTATAATCTGTAGTTTTCTACCCTGCAGCCGCTAATGATAAAGGATGGCCTGCACTCAGGGTAGAGTCAGAGAAGTAAATTTTGCTGTGATGAGATACCACTTGTGACTTGACAGCTGCTCTGGAAAGCCCTGACCACGTCGGGTGTTGGTGGTGGTGCAGAACGAAGTGTAACAGACTTGTAAAGTGGGTGTTGTGTCTCCTTGTAATAATAATTGAAGGTAGAAGCTTTGGTGCTGTTGGTCATGGATTCAAAGCTTGTGGATAACCTTGATTATATTAACCTCTTATGTTTAAAGTACAATTGTGCTCTGAATAGTGGCTCTGTAACGATGGCATTTTGGAGATTCAGGTTTATAGTTTCTCTGGGATGTCTGTATTAAACATATTCTTTTACAAAGAGAGAGACATTTTTGTTCTCACTTCCAGTGCTGCAAACCCAACCTAGGCCCTGAAAGTCAAGCTGCACTCTTTTCTACTGGTACATTGTCTCTGAGGTTATGCCTACCAGCAGCTGGAAGGGTGCGTCTCAGCGCAGGCACACAACACACACCAGCACTGCTCAAGTTAGCATGCTAAAAATAGCAGTATGGCTGTGGTGGCATGGGCAGCAGCCTGGGCTAGCCACCTTCATTGTACCTAGGAGGTCAGAGGGTTCGGGTGTGGCTACTCGTGTTGGTGTAGATATACCTTAAGTGTGAAGGTTCTGCAGTCCCAGTTATGCCCCCAATGGGTATGTCTACACTGAGTTTTAAAATCTACAGCAGCAAGTCTCAGAGCCCAGGTCCACAGACTCAGACTCATGGGGCTTATGTTACGGTACTAAAAACAGCTCTGCAGACGTTCAGGCTCAGGCTGGAGCTCAGGCTCTGAAACTCGCCCCTGCCCCGGGCTTCAGAGCCTGAGTCCAAATGTCTGTAGACCTGAGCTCCGAGCCTCATGGCTGCAGGTTTTGAAACGCACCCAGTGACACCAATGCAGTCCCAGCTCTCTCATTTTCAGCTGCATCGCTTCTGCAGCAATCCCAGGAGTAAGCCACAATAAATATTATCCTAGCCAGGAAAGCCACAGAGACAACTGAATAGACACAGGGAGCAGATCAGCTGAGTAAGAAGATGCCATTTTACATAGTCACTTTTAGGAGTAGAACTGAAAGTTAAAAAATTCAGTTATGGCCATTTTTCTCTAGGTTGCTTTAGACAGAGACACAGGCACATATAGACAGACACTCCCACCCTCATAAGATTAAATGAACAGATTGTTCTTTTTCACCTGGTTGTCCAGGGTGCCCTCGCTCTCCCTTCTCGTCTCGTTCACCCCTAGGCCCTTGTGGCCCATGAAGCCCATCTTTTCCAGGAGGACCTCTCTTGGAACTTGGTGGCCCTGGTGGACCTGCTGAAGGGAAATACAGGAGTGAAAACTTGCCAAACTCCTCACTGAGCTTCTTCCTAAATGATGCATTTACTTCAGAATAAGCACTGTTGCTGACCTTCAAGGGAACAGATTGCATTACATCAGCTCAATAGCTTTTTATTACCGGACATGATTTAGGTGAAGGTTGGATGCATGTCAGAGGCAGAACATTTACTCTCTTTAATGAAGGAGCAAATGAACTTTCAGTGCCTAGAAACTTGCCCCCTGCAGCATCCTTGGTGTTTGGGTTGGAGGAAGCTGCTCACCTGTCCTCTCATCATGAAGGAAGATTACACAATGGCTAATAGGGCTAAGTGGTGAGGGAGCCTTCGAAATTTCTAAGAAAGGCAGTACCACTTAGATTTTCCAACTCCCCAGAATGATCAGCTAGACAGGCAACACATGCACGCACACACACACACGCACACACACACATGCACGCACACACACACACACACATCGATGTTCACTGCAAGAGTTCCTGGATTAGATGCAAAATTGAACACGGAGGCCCCATGTGATTGGTACTCACTTCCAGCACTAGAGCCCGGGCTGGAAAAGCATCTAGAGTCTTTAACATGTAGTTACTTTTATAGTGAAATCATGATATTACAGAGCAACTTCACTTTGCCCAAGAAATCCCACTGACAAAGGCAAATAGGATTTGGATCTGTAAGTAGCAGTTTACTACAAGCTGGAATTGCAGTATTCACTTCACATGGAAACAATTCCAGATTTTCATTCTTCTGTACAATATGCAGAGATTATGTCTACATGACAAAAAAGGGACTTTTAAAAACTGAATGAGCTCAGTACGTTTGGAACAACCCCTTCACCCACAGCATCCCTGTAGACACCTTTTGACTGCTTCACAATCACATTAGCTGGTGGTCTTATAGCTCAGGCAGGTGGAGTAACATTCTGAAAAACACCTAAGTAACCAAGCACCGCTAACTTTCAATGAGACTTGGGCTTCTAAACGTCTGTCACTTTCGAAAAAGGGACAGAAAGTGCAACAAAGTAGAATTCGGGTTATCAGATACAAATAATGAAATACAGCAGAATATCTATATTTCTGCAGTCGGTAACCACTGTAATTACCTTGCTGTCGTGGGTCTGCTTTTAAACCAGGCTTTCCTTCTTTCGCAGGCAGTCCAGGTTTGCCAGCATGGCACGTCACCAGAAAAAAGGCTATTGCTGTGACTACGTGAAACAATTGGGTCGACATTATTGGAGTGCTGTGTGCTTTTTTTCAAAATTAAAAATGAGTTAGAAATGTTAATTCTTTATTTCAAAATAACATTTTCTGTTTGGGACTGAAATCTTTTTATCTTAGTCTTTTTTCCCCTGTGATACTAACATGATTAGTAAAAAGATCAGGAGTACTTGTGGCACCTTAGAGACTAACACATTTATTTAAATATAAGCTTTCGTGGGCTACAGTCCACTTCATTGGATGCATAGAATGGAACATATAGTAGGAAGATATATATATATATATCACACAAGATATATATATATATACATACAGAGAAAAGGTGGAAGATGCCATACCAACTCTAAGAGGCTAATTAATTAAGATGAGCTATTCTCAGCAGGAGTCCAGATGATAAGATCTACAACTTATCCTGAAAGATGATCCCTCACTCTCACAGATCTTGGGAGACAGACCAGTCCTCGTTTACAGACAGCCCCCCAAACTGAAGCAAATACTCACCAGCATCAGGAATCATAACATTAAAAAATCAGTAGGAGAACACTTCAACCTCTCTGGTCACTCAGTAACAGATTTAAAGGTGGCAATTTTGCAACAGAAAAACTTCAAAACCGACTCCAACGAGAAGCTGCTGAACTGGAATTAATTTGCAAATTAGATATAGGATGACCAGACAGCAAGTGTGAAAAATCGGGACGAAGGTGGGGGGTAATAGGAGCCTATATAAGAAAAAGATCCGAAATCGGGACTGTCCCTATAAAATCGGGACATCTGTTCACCCTAATTAGATACCATCAACTTAGGTTTGAACAGAGACTGGGAGTGGCTGGGTCATTACACAAATTGAATCTATTTCCCCATGTTAAGTATCCTCACACCTTCTTGTCAACTATCTGATATGGGCGATCTTGATTATCACTACAAAAGTTTTTTTCTCCTGCTGATAATAGCGCATCTTAATTAATTAGCCTCTTAGAGTTGGTATGGCAACTGCCACCTTTTCACATTTTCTCAAGTACTCCTGTTCTTTTTGCGGATATAGACGGCTGCTACTCTGAAACCTAACATGATTAGTGTAGCTATAAAGTGGTTGGAGTTTGAATGATGATTACATCATACCAAAGTGAAATTATTCATTCTTTACAAAATATACTCATCTGTCTAGAGAGCAAAACATTTTTTTATAAAGCTGTTGATTAACTTATCTAATTTTTTCTTGTGTGACAAGTGTAATGCCAGTATTACTTATGCAGCAATAGGTAGGTTTCCATTACAGTGAGAAAAAAACAATCAAAATTACTCTGGGTACACTGTCTTAATTATTTATATTTCAAAAAGGGAAAAGCAACCATTCAGACTTTATTCTTCTTCTTCCTCTCTCTCTTCGTTGTCATAAATTTAGCATTTTATAAACACCTCTGTATCAGTGGTGATTTCCTCAGTAAAATAGTCTGGTATATTAGCAACAGAGGGAAATGTAAAGAAACTCTGAAAAAACATCTCAAATGGGACGTTTAAATTGAGACTTTATGTTATACTTTAACTAGATTTATTTTTTTGTAATTTATAAAGAAGTTCAACTTACCTCTCAGCTCCAATATGAAATGCAAAAGGAGCATGATAAAGGTCCAATTTATAGGATGCGTAATTGGAGATACATTTTTGTGTCTATTGGAAATGTATTGTGTGTGTAATTGGATATACATTTGGCCAGCAACTCAGACATTTGATAACAGTTACCTTGAATGATTTTTTGCTTCTATTTTCTTTACATTTAAAGCCTTGCGCAAGAACATTTGAAAACTGAACATGCACTGATGCGTTCCCATTTTGTTGAACTAAGATATTACGTTTTTAATTGGGTAAAATAGTCTTGGAGCAGAAGAATAGATGATTGCAGAGATGTCTGTCATGAGTTGTTTGCAGGCTATAACATTTCCATAGATCTTCCATTTACTCTAAGTATTAAATAATTACATCTTCATTGTGATTTTAAATGTCACAGAAGAAAAACAAGCCAGAACACAGCTGACTTTTATTATATACATATTATTTTCTCACATACCATAGTGTGAAAACGTTATATGCCCATCAGTGACTGGAGCTGAAAGCTCATGAGTAAGTACAATCTAACACAATAGAGACAAAGCATACAAAACAGGATACCACATTTCCACCTATGCCCTATTCAGAGTAACTCCCAGATAAGAATTTAGTTGATGCACTAAGGTATAAGTAGATACACCATGGAATATTGTAAGAAGAATTCCATATTCCCAGGGCCGGCACGCCCACTAGGCTACCCTAGGCGGTCGCCTAGGGCACCAGGAGCCAGGGGATGGCTGGCTGCGGCTGCTGCCCGCCCTCCTGGGGGGGCGCCTAGCCACGGCTGCAGCCCGCCCTCCCGGCTCCGCGGCTGAGCCGGGAGCTGGGTGGGGGGGCGCCTGGTAGCGGCTGCCTCCCACTTCCCGGCTCCGTGGCTAAGCTGGGAGCCGGGGGGGCGGCTGGCTGTGGCTGCCGCCTGCCCTCCCAGCTGAGCCGCAGAACCAGTAATTGGGGGGGGAAGGGGGTGTGCCTGGCTGCGGCTGCTGCCCACCCTCCCGGTTCAGCCGTGGAGCCGGGAGCCATGGGGATGACTCGTCACGGCTGCCTCCCACTTCCCGGCTCCACGACTGAGCCGGGAGGGTGCTGCGGGTGGGGGGAGGCTGCCGCCCCGCGGGGGAGACTGGCTGCAGGGGCGTGCGTGTTAGCTGCGGGGGGGTGGGCAGGGCTGGTGCAAGGAAGTTTCGCCTAGGGCGCAAAACGTCCTTGCACCAGCCCTGCATATTCCACTAAGAAGGATAGTTCAACATGATAATATGAGGGGGATAATATCATCTACGAACCAGGAAGCCAGATTCTCATTGAGATTAAATTCCTTTTACACTGCTCTGGCAGTGCAAAGAGGCCTTAAAAGTGGTGGAAACATACTGGAAATGGAAGACTTCTTTATATTACTGTACATTTTTATGTCCCTGGTAAAAGTTGTTCCCATCTAGTGGCTATTTAGTGATCTATATTAAATGAGCCGCTGATCGTGGTCCAGTTCACAACAGATGGGTCTGATGTCACCAAATCAGCACTGGAACTGGTATAAACCAGCCTCTCACTGGTAATCTCAACAGCCACACTAAGGACTGAAAGAGATATGAAGACTGTAGCGCACAAGAATAGACACTGAACTCAGTGGGCAATGGGACTGAGGGTTGCAGCACCTTGGAGGAATGGGGGGAAATCAGTTGCTGTCTGTGCTGTGCATGTTCTTTAGATAAACAGAGTTCATCAGTCTCCAGTTGTTCCTAATCTAGCACCTTTCACCAGCAACGTTTTAGCATCTGTTTCAAAATGTAAAAAACCTTGTGTACACACACACACACACACACACACACATATAACATATTTTTTTCTGAAGGACCATGCCTCACTCAGTGGATGAGTATTTATTCAATATTTCTTTTTATCCTCTGTATTCAATGTGTGGCCCCAGGCCTTATTTTGCACACACCATTCAAACCTTGCATACCGACTAGAAAATTATTAAATTTCCTCTGTTTGCAGTGTTGTTATAGCCAGCTGAGTCTCAGGATATGAGACACACAAGGTAGGTGGGGGTAATATATTTTATTGGACCAACTTCTGTTGGTGAGGGAGCAAACTTTTGAGTGCCACAGAGTTCTTCTCCAGGTTCTAAGTTAGGGTGACCAGACAGCAAGTGTGAAAAATCGGGACGGGGGTGGGGGTAATAGGAGCCTATATAAGAAAAAGACCCAATAATCGGGACTGTCCCTATAAAATCGGGACAACTGGTCACCCGATAATCTAAGATGGTCCAATGAAAGCTATTACCTCACCTAGTTTGTCTTTCTAATGTTCTACTGGGCATTTCTATGGGGCTCTCACCACAGTATATAGGTACTTCATAAACAGTAATGGCGCTCTTACTATACATGTTAATGAATTTATCTTCACAGCACCCTTGTAAGGTGTGGGTTGGTACTTAGCTCCATTTTACAGATGCTCACCAATTTTGAGTGCCCAGCTTGGTTCACATGGACCATGATTTTTGAGAGTACTTAGTATTTTATAGAACTTTATATGCTGAAAGCATAGCTCCAGTCGACTTTGGTTGCAGCTGTGAGCACTCAGCACTTCTGCAAATCTGGCTCCAGACATTTCCCATTGGGCACCCCGAAAGGAACACACAATTAGTGAACAGCTGTGAAAAGTTTGGTTTAAGTGACTTTGCCAGCCTCACTGGCAGAGGCAGGAATAAAATCCTGTTGTCCGGGGTGGCATTTGACTTCCCTAACCATGAGACCATCCGGACTCTTCCTACCACCCCCTTCCTTATTCACTACACACCTCCTAATTTCTGCAACATATTAGGGTCCAAGAGACAACAGCCTCAATCACTGCACAAATTTGATGCGTCTTCAGAGCACTGTCAGTCCTGTGCAAAAAATAGCATGTAGTTATGTACTTAAAAACTTATCATAATGCATGTAAGGGGGAGGGAAATTAATTTTTCACAGTAATTTTCATGTTTTTCACAATAACCTGAAAATTGGTAAATCCTCACTTAGGAATGCTTGAGTTTAGAACCTTAACACACTTTAAATAATCCTTTTGGATTAATTTCCTTTTTTTTTAAAAAAACAACACACTGAAAACTCAGAAAGTCCCTCATTTGGAACTATATTGACCCCCCAACTTGGGTCATCAGCAAGGTTTGGGCCTTTACATCCACTGCACAGAACTCTTCCTCGTGAGCTTACAGAGTAAGTGGCAGTAGGCGGATCAGACACTACAGGGGGAAGACACCTATGCTGTGCCAGTGGGTTTCATACCGATTTGCTAACAGCAAAGGAAAATTAGAGCTGGTTGAAATTTTTCGGAGAGAAAATTATTCCGTCAGAAAATACTACTTCAACAAACGAGAAACCTTTCCTGGGAACGTATCAACTTCATTAAAATTTTCAATGAAAACTTCTCTGAAAATCTGATTTGTATAAGGTAGAAATGTTTTATTTCAACTTTATGATTTTGACTATTCTGTTATATTACAATCTATAACATGAAAGTCTAGATATTTTGATAAAGTAAAAACAAAATGTCGCTTTGATTTTTCTTAAATGAAATTTTGGAATTTTTGTTCCAATTCAGAATGAAAAAACAAGCAAATCTGGGTTCTAACCAGCTGTAAGGAATGTAGAGAGTCAGGACTCCTGGGTTTCATTCCAGGTTCTGAAGGGGAAAATCCTCTAGTGGCAATAGACCCATCTGCCCCATCCCTCCCACAAGCCTGTTTGTCCCCCTCTCCTTCTATATGCTCCACTGAACAAATCCTGCCGTATTCCACCACTGCTCCTATCCAGGCCTATTTAGGATGAGCATAGAGGTATATGTAGTTCTCTATAACCCTTCTCCTCCTTTCCCCTCTCTCAAGATCCTATGCAACTGCCCTGCCCCTCCAATCCTATCTCCCTCCCTTGCTGCTGTGCACATACTCCAACTTCTGTCTCCTACTGCTTTCCACCCCTATGTCTCACTACTGTATTGTTCCCACCCCTCATCCTGCCTGCAAGCCCATCTCCCGCTTCCACTTCCTCAACACTCTGAAATCTAAGTCAGGCTGCTTCCTCATCCTCCTTGTTGCCTGGGCAGAAACAGAGGGTGGAGGTGAGTACTGAGTGCACAACAAAGTCTACAGGCTTTCAGTTCAGGTGCCCAGTGCCACAGCAGGTCAGAGCAGGAACTTCAGGGAAAGTCCTGC
This sequence comes from Chelydra serpentina, assembly GCA_037349315.1. Taxonomy (NCBI): domain Eukaryota; kingdom Metazoa; phylum Chordata; order Testudines; family Chelydridae; genus Chelydra; species Chelydra serpentina. The sequence goes on from JBAIAC010000030.1 coordinate 54,199,524, forward strand.
TCAGACCCTGATGCCCAGGGTGGGGTTTGCTCAGGTGCTCTCAGGGGACGGGGCATGTGCACTCTGGTCACATGTAGGAACTGTGAGCAGACGGCACCTGCCCAGTACTGACATAACCATCAGAGAATTTAGCAGGCAAACACTAATCAGTTGCTCTGCTGAGCATGTGCAATCAGTGGAACTTTGAAAGGCTCATAATTTAGCCAGACTTGTGTGTCTTATCATGGGAACAGCAAATGGCACTTCCCTCACACCAGGACAATGCTCCTACCAAATTTGAAGTTCCTATTCCACAGCACAGAGGTGCCAGAATGTGTAAAAAAGTCTTAAAATAATTTATTAAAATGGGTAAAACAATGTGTGTTCTCCTCACCTAACCTGACGCTCAGAAATGGCTGAACCATTTTTGGTGAGACTTTTAAAAAAATGTCCAGGCTGAAGCAGACATGCCTGAACAGTTAAAGTTTGACAACGTTATAAGCAACTGAAAACTGGCTCTTAGGTTGTAATGGGAAGTGTTGGGTATAAGCAATCTCTCTCTCTCTGTCTCTCTCACACACACAAAATTATGTCAATTGTGATGCTGTGTATAAGAAAGATGACCATTTGAATCATTCTTGCTACCACTGTTATACAATTTCAGCATATCTTGTACAAAGTATATCATGGAAGGTGTCAATGGAACAGTTATGATTTACTAAGTATGATTATCCTGTTCATATGCATGTATTACCTTTTTATCTGAAGTTATGAATAGTGTCCATGTATCTTAATCATGTGGTGTATTCCCGAGTGACACCCCGCAGATAGAGTTAGATGTGGGCCAGGCAGCTGTGTGTTGATGGCCTATCAGGGACACTCCATAAGAACATAAGAATGGCCGTACTGGGTCAGACCAACGGTCCATCTAGCCCAGTATCCTGTCTTCCGACAGTGGCCAGTGCCAGGTGCCCCATAGGGAATGAACAGAACAGGTAATCATCAAGTGATCCATCCCCTGTCTCTCATTCCCAGCTTCTGGCAAACAGAGGCTAGGGACACCATTCCTGCCCATCCTGGCTAATAGCCATTGATGGACCTATTCTCCATGAATTTATCTAGTTCTTTTTTGAACCCTGTTATGGTCTTGGCCTATACTACATCCTCTGGCAAGGAGTTCCACAGGTTGACTGTGCATTGTGTGAAGAAATACTTCCTTTTATTTGTTTTAAAGCTGCCGCCCATTCATTTCATTTGGTAACCCTTAGTTCTTGTTTTAGGAGAAATAGTAAACAACACTTCCTTATCTACTTTCTCTATACGAGTCATGATTTTATAAACCTCAATCATATCTCCCATTAGCCATCTCTTTTCCAAGCTGAAAAGTCCCAGTTTTATTAATCTCTCCTCATACAGAAGTTGTTCCATACCCCTAATCATTTTTGTTGCCCTTTTCTGAACCTTTTCCAATTCCAATACATCTTTTTTGAGATGGGGTGACCACATCTGCACACAGTATTCAAGATGTGGGCGTACCATGGATTTATATAGAGGCAACATGATAGTTTCTGTCCCATTTCCTAACCCCTTCTTAATTATTCCCAGCATTCTGTTCGCTTTCTTGACTGCTCTGCACATTGAGTGGCTGTTTTCAGAGAACTATCCACAATGACTCCACGATCTCTTTCTTGAGTGGTAACAGCTAATTTAGACCCCATCATTTTATACGTATAGTTGGGATTATGCCTTCCAATGTGCATTACTTTGTATTTATCAACATTAAATTTCATCTGCCATTTTATTGCCCAGTCACTTCACTCTCACAATGGGCCATTGACAAATCCCCATCCTGTCCAGATAGCTCTTCCTGAGGATGCCTCAGACAGCAAGAAGCCAATGGCCACCCCGCATGATTCAGGAAAGCATGTAAGGGCATGTGATATGCTCAGGTGATCCTGGACTTCAATTTAGGCCAGTAACTTTCCACATACAGGGGCTGTCGGCTTTGTTTTGGACAGTAATTTTCCATGCATATGGTGGAGGATATAAAAAGACACCTGAAACAGTTCCATGTTGCCTCTCTCCTGCCCTGGACTGTGGATTTATAACTAAAAGGAGCATCTTGAACTATGGCTTGAGGACCTTCTTAACTGACAGACTTTACAAGCCAGCAGTCTATATCATCAGTGTTGCAGACCTGATATAAGGACTTGGCAATCATTTGCATGTATATGATCTATTAACCATTTATAACTCTCTTTTCTTTTATTATTAAATCTTTCGTTAGTTTACTAAGGATTGGCTGACAGCATGACATTTGGGTAAGATCTGTGCTGACGTGGTTAGGTCCTATGAATAGATATGCAGACAGAGTTGGCACCAGGGTTTGTTGCAGGGTTTGGTTTCTGGGTTAGTGTTTTTGTTGTGTGGTGTGCAGTTACTGATGAGTATTTGCTTCAGGTTGTGGGGCTGTCTGTAAGCGAGGACTGGCCTGTCTCCCAAGGTCTGTAAGAGTAAAGGATCGTCCTTCAGGATAGGTAGTAGATCCTTGATGATACGCTGGAGAGGTTTTAGTTGGGGGCTATAAGTGACGGCTAGTGGCGTTCTGTAACTTTCTTTGTTGACAGGCCCAACAAATATATGAATAAAGGCTGGGAGTGGATGACTTCATTACAAACTATAATTTTACCATACTAATTTCCCTCCACTGTTACTCACACCTTCTTGTCAACTGTTTGAAATGGGCCACCCTTATTACCAGTTCAAAAGTGATTTTTCCTCCCTTGGTATTCTACTGATAATTTAATTGTCTCGTTAGACTGACCCCCCCCGCCCACCTGGTAAGGCAACTCCCATCTTTTCATGTACTATGTATAAATACACCTGCTACTGTATTTTCCACTCCATGCTCTGATGAAGTGGGTTCTAGCCCATGAAAGATTATGCCCAAATACATTTATTAGTCTCTAAGGTGCCACAAGGACTCGTTGTTTTTGCGGATTCAGACTAACACGGCTACCACTCTGAAACCTATTTCTATAGTGCGATAGGGGAACATGGTATTTGACACACAAAAACAAAATGGGTAGATTGCAATATAGATAAATGATCTATGATTTCCAGGGTTTTCTTTGAGATCTCCCTTTATAATAACTGAGTTTAATTTTATTGCATGGTTTCATAGTACACAGTATGGCCTCAGTCCTGCAAAGAGCTGCATATAAGGAGATCCACCATGTATTTCTGCACTGAAGTATACTTGTGTGCATTTCCTTCCAGGATTGAGACTTGTCCCTCTAATTTTGTTGCATAGCACATGCTGCATTATCCAGGCATGTAACTACAATGGAATGTACAAAGTTATCTTAGCATGGGACTCCTCAAACACACTAAGCCAAACCCTGAAATCCTTACCTGGAACTTAATCAGTCACAGTGAGAAAGGCAGAGTTTGGTTACTATAATTTACCCCCTCTCAAATTAGGGATAGTTCTAGTTACAAATCTATCACCTTCGATATCTACTATTTCCTTACACCATGATTTTGTTTCTCTCAGAGACAATAATCACAGAAGACATTAGCTATATTGCTGAGAGAACAGGCTCCTGTTTATGTCTGAGACACAGAATATTGAATGGACTCTGCACTATGAAATAACTGAAAGGATATGCTTTAAAATTCACAGATAGTGAGGCGATACTGGTCGCATTGTTTGTCATTCCAGCTGCCATCAGTGTACATCTCCACACAGTTTCCCCCTCCTTTGCCATTTGGTTCAGAAGCGTACCAGTTGGTATAATTCAGAGGTTTACCATCCAGATAATGGAATTCACCTGGAACATCACTTTCCCTTATACCCAGATAAGCATATCGGTTAAACTGTTTCACGATATCCCAAATGGCATCATTCTCCTCCATGTTCCTGGGGGTGGCGATGGAGCCACCAGCATGTTCGCACGCTGTTAATGTGGTTTCAAAATCGACTTCTTTCCCATTGGTAGCGAGAATTTTCCCTCCCACTTCTGTTATTTTTCCTTCCAAAGTAAGGACTGCAAAGGAAAATGAAAAGATCAGGTTGGTTTTTTTGTCTTATTTTATACTGTCCATGTTGTTACTATACTCCTGGGAAGGGAGAAAAACCATGAGGCAATGAGAGAAAGGAAAAGAAGAGAACATTACAAATAGAAAGGGGAAAGAAAGAGGAAAAAATAAAGGGAGAAAGGAAAGAGGATTGAAAAGAGACAGAGCAAAAGAGTGAAGAGAAGGAGAAAAGGAGAAACTACCTCCAGTTTCAGACCTGCTCTGTTATTTGGCATCAATAGAGCAAGTTGAAATTTTTCAAATTTTAACAAGAGAAAAGGAAAGTAATTTTGACAAAAATCTTTGATTTTTCTCCCCAATAGCTCTAATGACTACACCACCCTAACATGGCTGTGGCCTATTGAGAATATAAGCACTACTGATATCATTCAACTGCCTCAGTTTCAGTGATTCCCAAGAGCTCAACTATAACACACAACAAAATCCTTTTAAACAACATTTTTTAATGCAATTTGAATGAATGTGAGTGGCGTTTCCTTAAAGGTCCTTGCTACTTAGGGTGACCAGATGAACCTATTTGATAGCGACAGTCCCGATTTTTGGCTCTTTTTTTTATATAGACTCCTATTACCCCTCACCTCCTGTCCCGATTTTTCACATTTGCTGTCTGGTCACCCTATTGCAACTCTGGGAGAATCAGGCCCTGTGTCAGCTCGCCAGAGATCTCATCTGCTTTGGAGAACAACTGTGGTAGCCCTATATCAATCTTCTTGCTGAGGGACTGGGTCCTGAGCAGTCTCCTATTAGGGATTTGTGCTTCTCCAGAGGGAGTTCAGTCCCCGTGAGTACCCTCCCCAGATGATCTATATTTCAACAGAGCTGGGCCGCATGCCTCACCTTGCATGTATCTTGCTCCTCCTCATAAATAAACCAATGGAGAGTTAGCAAAAGGAGGTAACTTTTCTGCTCTGTTGAGACTTGCAGATTCCACTCCCTAAAGTGGGAGCTGCACATTAATCAGTTGGTCATGGTGAGGGAAACCTACTCCCAAAGAGTAACATGTACAAGCAAGAGAAACCGCAACAGCCTGCTTGATGTTTATCTCCACGTGCTGCCCTACATGCTGGACATGCACAGCACAGTCCTTTGCACTATGCTGTGCCTAGTCCTTTTTGATTCTAGTCTATGTAAGTTCTTATACTCCGTTCATACATGTAGTATGCTCAGTATGTTGTATAGCCCTAAGATCCTGTCTATGCCCTATCTTATGGACAGCCTTTTGCATTGCCATATATACTGCATAGACACACACAGTGACCAATCTTTCCTGGGTACATATGTGGCCTCCATTACTGCAGTATGTGAGTGCCTCACAAATTATCTTTATAACACCTTTGTGAGGTAGGGCAGTGCTATTATCCCCATGTTATGGTACAGAGAGACTGAGTGACTTGCCTAGGGTCACACAAGATGTTTGTGGCAGAGCAGGAATTGAACCCTGGTCTCCCACATCTCAGGCCGGGCTGCTGAATCATCTTTCCTCTTCTTCCAATGGGCAACACAAAGCTCAGCATACTTAATTGGTGTTTGGTAGTAAGTTTTGGTGAGGAAAATTTTTAGAAATGGAATACAATTTTTGAAATGTAACTTACTTTAAGTTAGACTAACATGGTTCATTTTGTACACTGCATTTTACACAAGTTGTGAGGAAAAGTAGAAAGATTACCTCCTTCCAGTCTGGTAATTCGATGTTTTAAAAACTGAAGGCTTTCTTGCAATTCAGGATCAAAAGAAGCAGGCAGGCCTAGAGATAAAAATAATAATTATACAATTGATTTAAATTGGACTTCACTGATATGAAAAATGCATCATATACAAAGAATAACAATTTTCCAAAATTGGCTTGTACTTGATGTTTCATTTTCTGTGGTGGAAAATTCTATTTCCCCGTATTTATATATTTTCAAAGAAACCCTATCACACTTTGATTGTTCTTATACCTAACACACAAAATATATGCCTGTTGAAACTCCAGCTCTGGAGAGTAGTCACTTAAAGCACATTACATGTGAAATAAGATCAGTTTTTCTAATCTGAAGTCTTTTGTGTATGTGAAACCTATGAAAGGGCTAATATTTTAGAAACTGTATCCTGCATCGGCTGAGCCAATTAGAACTTGCTCTGATTTAAATTTGCAATTTGACAGTCACAGTGGAAAACTTTAGTGGGTATGGAGTTCCTGTGATATTGAACAGAACTGGAATTCTCTTCTCTGCTTCCTTTATGGTCAGTTAAATTCTTATAGTTTTACAATATGCTTCTATCTGAATAGTGACTGCAAAAATGTAACTGTCATGTTCCATGTAGGTTCTCTCCAAGATGACACATGAAATATCCATAGTTTATAGATATGTAACCCTTCTGCTAGTCAGAGTCGGCAGCAACAAGGGCCGGGTTCTGTATCTAGGGGTTCCATTCCAATAACACAATGCAAAAATGGCTCGAGCCCCCACCCAGTGACCTGGGACAAATATATATCACCCCCCCCGGGCACCTCTAAGAGGCAGTACTTCCCCTCTCGCAAGCACAGAGTCTGAGTGTAGAAAAACCTTTTAATGACAGAGAGAAACAATGCAGCCTTTTGTTGGGGAAACACCACATCTAGGATTTGTAAACCAAACTGTGAGCAACTACCCACCCCAGCAAATTGGCCATGTCCTTTCCCTTTGGTTCTTGAGTCCAGCAACCCCCAAAATCACCCAAAGTCCCAAAAGTCCAACAACCCAAAAGTCCAGACCCAGAGTTCAAAAGTTCATCTGCAGAGTGTTACACCCCCCCAGTCTGGGTAGAAATGGGGAGGGGAGAGGTAAGGGGCACCTTACGTGGCTCGAAGCTGACTGCCCCGTCCCTTCGTGGGGCTTCGCTCAGCTCTGCTCTGCCAGCCGTCCTGCAAGCCGCTTCAGCTGTCCCGCCAACTGCTCCGCTCCGCCAGCAGCTCCGCTCCATCAGCCATCCTGCAAGCCGCTCCGGCTGTCCCGCCAGCAGCTCCGCTCCGTCAGCCGTCCTGCAAGCCGCTCCGGCTGTCCCGCCAACTGCTCCGCTCTGTCAGCAGCTCCGCTCCACCAGCTGCTCAGCAATATATCTTCCAGCTCCCCCACTACTTAACACAGTGCTCAGTGTTTTCAGCTCATAACAATTTCAGCTTTTTAGTGATTTCAGTTTGTAGTTAGGGGAGCCTTTTTGCTCATTTGCACACTTAGCCCAGAGTGATTCCAACTCAGCAGCCTATGATTAGACTCCTAAGGAACTCAAAATTAGCTCTGATATTCCACAACAGAGAGAGAGGAGATGCAATTCACATTTAGGACCCTCAGAAGAGGCCCATGCCACCAAATACCTATCCCCGGCCTCTCTCAATTCACTGGGTTTTGGAATCCATGTCCCTCGCCTAGCAAGTGCTGCTTAGCTAATGGTGAGTCCCTTAATCATAACAAAAGCCCACTGTCCTTGACTCACATAATCAGGGTAACAACACTTTGTTCTTCCTACCCCAATAACAGAGAAACTGGGGCTCCCACAGCAGCCAAAATGACCATTTGGACAAGCGGTCCATCATGCTTTGCAGGGTGGATGTGTCCATGCAAACAAGATTAGCCCCCGACATTCCTGACATCCCTTTCCACAACTCACCACCAGATGTCAGGGTAGAGCTCATCCTGACTCTGCTTACAGATACAAAGATTATAAAAACAAACAAAAAAAACCCCTCCCAGCATGCAAGTTTAACATGGGATCTGAGAATCAAGCTGGCTATTTTTTTTCATACAAAATCATCACCAGTAATAAAACTTCTGCAGGCGAAATTATGCCATCAGTGACACCTGTACAGTCCCATTGCCATCAGTGGGGTAGCATAACTGTAACTGATTGAAACTCAGTACAGAATTCTGTTGCTGCTGCACAAGGAGGAATAGATTCCTTCTCAGTGTCTCGGAGCTGTGTTGGCTCTGCATTTGTAAGATGAGTAAAAGGTAGTAAAACATATTTTAGTCAATACAGTCAGCAGATCTGATAGATACAGGAAGCAGATCAGTTGAATAACAAAAGCACTGTTTTTACAGTCACTTCTAATAGAAGAACTGCACTTTAATAGACAGTTACTTTTCCTTGGACTGCTTTATACACAGCACAAGTATCCAGTTTTTTGGACTAAACAAAGATTAGTCTTATTCACCTTGTGGTCCAGGCACCCCTCTCTCCCCCTTGTTGCCTTTTTCACCGTGGGGCCCTTGCACCCCAGGAAGCCCATCTCTTCCAGGAAGACCTGGCATGCCACTGGGTGACCCCTGAGGACCTGGAGAAGAGAAGCACACAAATGAAAAACGTACAAAATTTCTTTTCAACTGATGCATTTTATGGGAAATTCAGAATAAACATGGGTTTGACAGATGCTGGCGTGCAAAGCAACAAACTGCATTGTGCTTCTGAATAACTTCATTAATGCACAAGCCTCAGGTGACTGTTGGCTTCATAACAGAGGCAAAACACTGACTCCCTGGAATGAGCAACCAAATGCATGTTAGAATCCCAACTACCTGAACCTTGGTTTTGACAAATTGACATTTTATGACCAAAAAAAAAAAAAGAAAATTCCTAACCAGCTCTCTTAAAATTATCACTTCTTCTCCTTCAGCTTCTCACTCTTCTGCCAAAGAACTGATTTTGTTTCCATCTCATTTCCACAACATTAATGTTCCTCTTACTTCACACCACGGGGAGTTGTTGCAGCAGCAGAAGTTCACTACAAGTTGGAACTACAGGACAATTTCACTCTAAGTAGAAATTCACTGTATTTACTGACTTCACCATAAGATGGTTCCACTGTGAATTAAATAGAATTCACCATTTTTTATTTCATCTGACTCAAGGAAACAGGTGATAAACCATTTAGTTTACTAAGCATAATAGTCAACACAGCAATACATCTATTTAACAGGGGAGATAACCACTGACTATACCTGGTGGGTCTGGGTCTCTTTTCATACCATCTCTTCCAGGCAATCCACTGGCTCCTGGGGTGCCAGGGATTCCAGGAGCTCCTGCACACGTCTCCTCAGCATGACACGTCACCAGAAAAACAGCTGCAAGCATGTGAAGTGACTGGAGTGACAGCATTGTTCAGGCCAGTTACAAAAGCAAGTTGCATTTACCATGCAATTCTGCACTGAGAAAAATAGGAGCTGATTTATAGAACTAATGAAGATGTGGTCATTGTTAGATTCAAATTTGGCCTTGAATAAAGTCTTCATTTTAGGATTAAATCTTTCAAGTTTTGTTTTCCCTGCCCTATTTATATTGAGGTTATGGAAGTATCCCTAAAATGACCCAAACTTGAGAGAGAATATTAAAATGACCAATTAGTTATTTGGTGGCAATGGTCACACAAACCATGCTCTTTTTTTATTTGGTATGTGTAAATCAAATGTACTATATTACATGGCAGTTTTGAAAAATGCATCATTCCAAACATTAACATGCAAGCCAGATTGATTCTCATGTTATGTATGGCTAAGTCCCTTTGTTTTTAGTTTAAACCAATTTTTACCAAAAAATTCACAGGTTTTACAAAAACTATTATTAATTTTTTTCTGATTTTTCACCGTACTTTTGTATTATTCAAATATATAAAAATAACTTGTTTTATTAGGAAAAGACAATACATAGCATGAGATACATGTATTATGATAATACGTTTGTCTGTGTATGAAAAGAGAGTTCAAATCTTTTACCTTTCTTTTAGAGTAGTTTTATAAGGGGCATGTAGAGCCTTTGCTAGTTTTTCTCAGCTGTGTGACAGTTTACAATTAACTTTTATCTTCTGGCCCTTTTTTTTTTAAAAACATTCAATGAGTGCAGGTAACTCAGGAGTGGGCAAACATTTTGGCCTGAGGGCCACAACGGGGTGCAAAACTGTATGGAGGGCCAGGTAGGGGAGGCTGTGCCTCCCCAAACAGCCTGGCCCCCACATCCTATCCGTCCCCTTCCACTTCCCGCCCCCTGACAACTCCCGACCCATCCAACACCCCCTGCGCTTTGTCCCCTGACCACCCCCTCCAGGGACCCCATGCCCTATTCAACCTCCCCTGCTCCCTGCCCCCTGACTGCCCCAACCCCTATCCCCCCCGACAAGCCCCCCGGGACTCCCACGCCTATCCAACCGCTCCCTGTCCCGACTGCCCCGATCGTATCCACACCCCCACCCTTACTGCCCCCCAGGACCACCTATCCAACCCCTGCCCTTCCCATGCTGCTCAGAGTGGCAGGAGCTCGCAGCCCCACTGGAGCCAGCCACGCCGCTGCAACGCTGCCCGGCAGGAGCGGCAGGCCGGAGTGCTGGCGGCGCAGTGAGCTGAGGCTGTGGGGGAGGGGGAACAGCATGGGAGGGGCCGGGGTTAGCCTCCTGTTCCAGGAGCTCAGGGGCCGGGCAGGACGTTTCCATGGGCCAGATGTGGCCCATGGGCCATAGTTTGCCCACCTCTGAGCTAACTTGTCTCATTGTAATTCTGCTAAATTTCTATGGAACACGCTTACTTCTCTACAAACCATGAATCGTGTTTGTGGTGTGATCAGCAGATCAGACCTTCCTTCACATCAGTTGCAATTTGGTTGACCTTAAGCATCTTTAAATTGTTTGATAACGGCAAAGGGTCTTCTTTATTAAAAGTCAGTTTTGCAACTGTAATTTGCTGTGTTATGTGATTGTAAAAACATACAAACAGAGATTAGCAAGAAGGTAAAAACTCTAGTGACGTTTATATCTGGGAAAATGTATACTGCTGAGTAACCGCTTTATTAAGCATTTTTTTTTGTACCATTGCTACTTGTTTTCTGTCATTATGTACACTATGTCTCATTTAATTTTGTTTCAGTAAAGCAATCACTGAGAGGAAGGGATTGAAAAAAAAGAGGTAAAATGCAGTTTGGCTATAAAAAAATAAACAGCCTTGAAATTACTAAGGTGTGTTATTTATAGCTAGGAAAACAGCAGAGTAATGAGGCTTTTTGTGCGTCTTACACTTTTTTTTACTGCGGTCTGTAAATTAAACTGCTTAATTGTTCCGGGGCCCTAGGACGTCAGTGTATATGTATCCATTAATTTCACCATGCCGCAATAGAGCATCTAGTTTCTTTTATAGATCCTCCATTCCTTTCCTCTTTTATACAATTTTAAAACAGTTTTTTCTTAGTCACACAGTGCCACATTTGTTTGTGAATCTATCACAAGACGTTATACCTAAAATAACCCCAAGCATCTCTCAGAACAATGTACACATCCCCAGCACTCAGATCTCCTGATACAGGATTCTGCTATCAAGTTTCCTCGAAGGCGTTTATAAAGAACACGTCTTTAGTGAATAAGATTTAAATATAGACTAGTATACAGAAAGCTGTAACATTAGAAGGTCACTTTGTATAATTATTTTCAGTGCGATATAAATGGAAAAAACAGGTATGTACTTGACATAGACATTTCCCATGCTGATGCTATTCAATCTGAAGACAGGGCAAGCTAAGGTGACGTATTCAAATAGTTGAGTAGAAAACTTTACTAGTACATGTTGTTGTATATTGGTTCACTGATGCTAACATTTTGAGACTGAAATGCTGTGACGTATTGAACAGATGATTGGCAGGTTTGATGTGTATAAATGTTACCCTCATTAAAATTTGAGGGAGGCAGTCCACAATAAAAACCTGAACCGGGACTCATCTTTCTGCTCCTCCGCCAGTGCCAGTGGAACTGGCAATAGCCACTGGGTTATTCACATGCACGGCAGCTGCATTCGGTGTGTGAGTGGCAGCTGTATTGCAGGGTTTAAGCAGGAGATGGGCCACACTGGCAGAGGTGTGTTGGTGAGCTGAGGAGATGGGGATAAGTTTCTAGAGTCTCACAGAATGATTGTGATCTGAGATCAGGGCTTGTGCCCCACCCCCATGGTGTGGAAAGGGGAGCATGTGTACCCGGAGGAGCTAGTCTGCATCATTTCTTGTAAAATGGTGATGTTGTTGCACTAGCAAGGCATTGGGTGTGTGTGTGTTGGGGGCGGGGAGGGAGCAGCCTGAGAGTTTAGTGATGGGGAATGGAAAGTGTAGGTTCAGGAGTGCAAGGACAAGGCTTCCCTGACCCACTGCAGCTCTCTGCCAGGCCTGATGAGACCAGCCTGGCTTGCTCTCACAGCCCTACCTAAATCCTGAGCCCTCCCTGCCGGCTCAAAAACTTCCTGTCAGGCCCTGGCACTGAAAGGAGCTGCCAGGGGCAGTATCTATAGATGAAAACAGGCACAGCGGTTCCTAAAACAAATACGGAAACAATCAGCCCTTCAAGCTGATCTTGTTACCCCCCACGGAGTTCCCCAAAGTCTGTGCTAGAGCAATAGCCACATATTAGTCTGTAAGGTGATCAGGTACCTACTTTCCCAACTAATAATCTGGTGTGCCGCTTTCCCCGCTCTTCTCTATCTCTGGTCTGCATGAGTCCTCAGAGTCCTTCCACATCTGCAGCCCAGCATGCCAGCCTCTCTCTCTGAGGCTGATCCTCCATATTACTCAAAGCTAAAGAGATCTCTGTGTTCAGTCTATACAATAGACCAGGGGTCTCAAACTCAAATTACCATGAGGGCTGCATGAGGACTAGTGCATTGGCCTGAGGGTTGCATCACTGACCCCGCCCCCTCACTGCCCCGCCCCCACTCCACCCCTTCCATTAGGCCCCACCCCTTCTCTGCCTCCTCCCCTGTGCGCACGGCTTCCTGCTCCTACCCCCTTCCTCCCAGAAACCACGAAGCTCTTCCCTTGTGGCCCATGGAGCTCTTCCCTGCGGCCCACCGGGCTCCCCGCGACCCACCCCCGCTTCCCCCCCCATTAACATTTTTTTTTTTATTTTACTCCCAGGCAGTTCCCGCTGCGAGAACAACTGTCTGGCAGTGGGAACTGCCTGGGGGGTTAAAAAAAAAATTAAAAGGGGGGGCGCAGGGAGCCCGGCGGGCCGCATTTTTGAGACCCCTGCAATAGACTATAATCTTTGACTGCCTGGATTTGTTACAGGGAAGGAAACATGAAAAAAGAGCCTCGTCTCACCGTGGGACAGCAAGAAGGGGAAACTCAGAACATGGCATTGTTAGATATGGCTATAGAATGATGTTTCTTGTAGGGAGTGTTACACTTATAATTAAAGCCACCTCATGAGCACTTACCTTTACTCTAGTCTCTGTCACCAGAGTGATCCAGGTATCTAAATTAGAGAATAAACCCAGTGTAGATTTTTACTATCTATGCCCTTTTGGAAGTTCATACCTCCGCCAGCAAAGCCAGGCAATACATCCGCGATGGTATGTACTTTGCACCGAGGGAGAAACCTCTCAAGAGTGAAGAGTGGGTGCAGTTTGTGAGTGTTAAGGTTTAACAGCCACTTTTCCTGGGCAAAACTGCCTCCAGACAGCGCGGCTCAGCACCGAGCCAGCCCGCTGAGCAGATCAAGGGCCCCATTTAGGCTGCTCTCTCTTTTCCAACATGGATGTGTTTGGCAATAATTTAAAAATCAAGTGGATTATAAGTATATTGTGTTGCTAGGCTACTTGTACTGAATGTTGTAATCCAGACTGCTCTAATTTTCTCCTTTTTCCTGGCCCAGGCCTCTCGTCGTCCCTCTAAATCTGTTTCTTTGGCTTTCATTTTCAGATGCATCTACGCACAGAAGAGGCCTGATTCTCTACTAGCCCTTGCCTTGTTTAATTATTTGCATCTCTGCCAAGTGAGTTTAAATTGCTCCTGAGATGGGGGTAAATTATCCACAACTATTACCCCCCACGCCCTTTCCTGAATCTGTGCATAATGGCTGAGGCACAGGCTACATTCAGAGAGCATTGCACAAAGATAAACGTCAAGGGTATTTTACCCAGAACCCTGAATGCAGGTGAGTGACTGCTCCCAGCCAGCTTTACAGAAAGGGGACTGCACAATTCTTCATAATACACCCAAAACACAAACAGTGTTTGGAATATTTCTTAAATAGCCTTTAAAGCCTAAAGCCGTTGAGTAAATAAGTCTGCCAGGTTTTCTTCCTACTCAGAGTCGCACCACTCTGCTGCTTTTCCTGATATTGCCATCCCGACGGGCTCAAGCCAGACCATGCTTTGTATTTAGGTTCTCGGCTTTGAGCCTTTCCTTGGGTCGAATTTGTGACCTCATTCCCCGCAAGGGCTAGAAATGGACTTTAATCTGAAATGAAAACTGAGATTTTCACCATTGCACCAGCAGCTGTGACTTTAAGATAAACACCACCTATCAAACACACATTACAATCTAACATTGCAGCATAACATCAGCATTTCTATACTTTAGCACAGGGGTTCTCAACCATTTTCTTTTTGAGCCTCCCCCCCAACATGAGATAAAAATGCCACATCCCACCTATGCCACAACAACTGGTTTTCTGCATATAAAAACCAGGGCCGGCATTAAGGGGTAGCAAGGAGGGCAATTACCTGGGGCTCCATGCCACAGGGAGCCCCAGGAAGCTAAGTTGCTCAGGCTTTTGCCTCAGCCCCGGGTGGCAGGACTCAAAGCCCCAGACTTCAACCCTGCATGGCAGGGCTTAGGCTTTGTGCCCTGGGCCCCAGCGAGTCTAATACTGTTCCTGCTTGGTGGACCCATGAAATCTACTCGCAGCCCCAAAGGTCTCGACCACTAGTTGAGAACCACTGTTTTAGCACACATATGTCAAGACCAAAAATTGGTCAGTCTTCGTGCCCAGATGGAAACTCTTTCTTTAATTACCAAACCCAGCAAGTTTGATAGGGTGTAACAAAGGCCTGGTTTACACTAGGAGTTTATGTCGAATTTAGCATCGTTAAATCGAATTAACCCTGCACCCGTCCTCACAACGAAGCTATTTATTTCGATAGAAAGGGCTCTTTAATTCGATTTCTGTACTCCACCCCGATGAGAGGAGTAGCGCTAAAATCGACATGGCCATGTCGAATTATGGTTAGTGTGGACAGAATTCGACGCTAATAGCTCCAGGAGCTATCCCACAGTGCACCACTCTCTGGACACTCTGGACAGCAGTCCGAGCTCGGATGCTCTGCCCAGCCACACAGGAAAAGACCCGGGAACATTTGAATTCCTTTTCCTGTTTGGTCAGTTTGAATTTCATTTCCTGTTTGGACATCATGGTGAGCTCAGCAGCACTGGTAACGATGCAGAGCTCTCCAGCAGAGGTGACCATGCAATCCCAGAATCGAAAGAGGGCTCCAGCATGGACTGATCGGGAAGTGTTGGATCTGATCGCTGTATGGGGAGATGAGTCCGTGCTTTCAGAGCTGCGATCTAAAAGATGGAATGCAAAGATCTATGAGAAGATCTCCAAGGCCATGACGGAGAGAGGATACAGCCGGGATGCAACGCAGTGCCGCGTGAAAAATCAAGGAGCTGAGACAAGCGTACCAGAAGACCAAAGAGTCCAACGGGCGCTCCGGGTCTCAGCCCCAGACATGCCATTTCCACGTGGCACTGCATGCAATCCTAGGTGGGGCCGACACCACTACCCCACCCCTGTCCGTGGACTCTGACGATGAGGTATTATCAACGGTCGTTTCCTCGGAGGTTTTTGCGGACGGGGAAGATGATGAAGGAGATGAGGAGGACGAGGCAGTCGACAGTGCTTTCAACGCTGATTTCCCTGACAGCCAGGATCTCTTCATTACCCTGATGGAGATCCCCTACCAACCCTCCCAAGGCGGTAACCCGGACCGTGAATTCAGGGGAAGGATCAGTAGGTGAGTGTTCAAAACATATCTTTTGAATAGAATAGACATGGGTATTTTAGCAATGGGTTTTTTAATGATTAATTTGACCTAGGCGCTTTAGCTGTATTCGTGGACAGTGCAGCTACTGGAAAAGTTTGTTAACATGTGTGGGGATAGAGCAGAAATCCTCCTGGGACATCTCCATGAAGCTCTCCTGGAGGTACCGTGAAAGCCTTTGCAGAAGGTTTCTGGGGAGAGCGGCCTTATTGCGTCCTCCATGGTAGGAAACTTTACCGTGCCAGGCCAGTAGCAGGTCCTCCGGTATCATTGCCTGACAAAGCATGGCGGCATATGACCCCAGTGTTTGCTGGCATTCACACAGCATACAGTCTTTCTCTGTCTGCGTAATCCTCATCAGAGTGATATCAGTCATGGTGACCTGGTTGGATTTAGGTGAATTTTATTACGGGGACTGTTTTCCTGTTCCTTGAAAAAAATCTAACAAGCGGTTTCCAGCCACGTGGTAGGGGCGGGGAGGGGGACCGTTCATGCTGAGCGGTTCGCCTGCAGCTTGCAGGGATCGTTCCCGAGACCAGCCACGCAGTGGGGGCGGGGAGGGGGACCGTTCATGCTGAGCGGTTCACCGGCAGCTTGCAGGGATCTTTCCTGGGACCAGCCATGCGGTGAGGTGAAGGCTAAACCGACCATCCCAGGGTATGGGATGCCTGGGGTTACTGTGGTTAATGCCGCTGCACGTTAACACGTACAGTGCAGCAGCAACTGGCCAACTCTAGGAGCTCTGCTTGGAACGGGAAAGGAGGGCGCTGCTGTAAAGTAAGCTTTGAGCAGCTGAAAGTGTTCGGCTTACCATGGCTGCCTGCTAGCCGAATTCCTTTGCCTGACCCCACTGGTGTGATCTGCACACCAAGACCCCAGGCACTCAATATAAAGATTCAAAATGAGACCTTGTACTAAAAGCACATGTGATAGGTAGTGTGAATGGTCTTGTTCACCGGGAAAGACTACATTCATTGTTCTGGAAAATTTATCTTTGTAAAGAATTCACTCCCTTTTTTTCATCCCAGACCTCCAACTGTCTCTAGAGTTCCCCCGGCATCTCCCTCCCAAAGGCTGGCACAGATCAGGTGGCGAAAGAAACGAAGACGGGACGAGATGTTCTCCGAACTCATGCAGTGCTCCCGCACTGAGGCAGCACAGAAGAGTCAGTGGACAGAGAACATGTCGCAATACCAGCGAGCATCCAGCAAACGGGAGGACAGGTGGCGGCTGGAAGACCAGCGTGTGACTGAGACGCTGCTTGGGCTAATGCAGGAGCAATCGGACACGCTCCGGCACATTGTAGATGTTCTGCAGGACCGGAGGCAGGAGGACAGAGCCCCGCTGCAGCATATCTCTAACCGCCCTCCCCCACCCCAAAGTCCCATACCCCCCTCACCACGAGTCCCAAAAAGGAGGTGCGGCAAGCTCCGTGGAAACAACCAGTCCACCCCTGCGGACTGCTCAAGTAGAAGAAGGCTCTCTTTCCCCAAGTTTTGATGCGTCCTTTACTTCCCTCCACTCGCACCTCACCCTAGCCGCTGTCCCAGTTTCCTCACATACCTGAAAAACCTTAATAAAAAATACTTTTTTGTTAAGCAATGTTTCCTTCATTTTCTTTTTAAAGGACAGTGTGTTTGAAGGGGGGGAAGGGGGTTGGTAATTGGAAAGGATAGGCAATATTAACAGGGGGCAGGTTCAGCAGAAGGTTAAACACACGTTAGAGTCACTAGGTACCATGGTCAGTCTGGGAGCTAGTTTTCATGTTCTGCACGACCGGAGGCAGGAGGACAGAGCCCTGTTGCAGCAGATCTCTAACTGCCCTCCCCCACCACAAAGTACCATACCCCCCCACACAGAGTCCCAAAAAGGAGGGGTGACAGGCTCCGTAGAAACAACCAGTCCACCCCTGTGGACTGCTCTAGTAGCAGAAGGCTCTCATTCCCCAAGTTTTGAAGCGTCCTTTCCTTCCCTCCACCCGCACCCCGCCCTGACCTCCCTCCCCAGTTCCCTCCCTCCGTCCCCTGAAAAATCATTACTAAAAAAAAGACGGTTTTCTTGAACAATGTTTAGTTTATTTTCTTTGTAAAGGTATGTTTGAAGGGGGGAAAGGGGTTTGTAATTGGAGAGGATAGGCAATGTTAACAGGGTACAGAAACGGGCGCAGGTTCACCTCAAGTTTACATAAACGTAAGAGTCACTGGTTACCCTGGTCAGTGTGGAAGCTAGCTTTCAAAGCTTCCCGGATGCGCAGCGCGTCCCGCTGGGCTCTTCTAATCGCCCGGGTGCCTGGCTGCGCGTAATCGGCGGCCAGGCGATTTGCCTCAACCTCCCACCCCGCCATAAACGTCTCCCCCTTGCTCTCACAGAGATTGTGGAGCACACAGCAAGCTGCAATCACAATGGGGATATTGGTTTCGCTGAGATACGAGCGAGTCAGTAAGCTTCTCCAGCGCCCCTTCAAACATCCGAAAGCACACTCCACCACCATTCTGCACTTGCTCAGCCTGTAGTTGAAGAGCTCCTTATCACTGTCCAGGGCGCCTGTGCACGGCTTCATGAGCCAGGGCATTAGCGGGTAGGCTGGGTCCCCAAGAATCACTATAGGCATGTCCACATCCCCAACAGTTATTTTCTGGTCCGGGAAGTAAATACCGTTCTGCATCCATCTAAACAGACCAGAGTTCGTGAAAACGCGAGCGTCATGAACCTTGCCCGGCCAGCCGACGTTGATGTTGGTAAAATGTCCCTTATTATCCACCAATGCTTGCAGCACCATTGAAAAGTAGCCCTTTCGGTTAATATACTGGCTGCCCTGGTGGTCCGGTCCCAGGATAGGGATGTGCGTTCCGTCTATAGCCCCACCGCAGTTTGGGAATCCCATCGCAGCGAAACCATCTATTATCACCTGCACGTTTCCCAGGGTCACTACCTTTGACAGCAGCAGGTCAACGATTGCGTTGGCTACTTGCATCACAGCAACCCCCACGGTAGATTTGCCCACTCCAAATTGATTCGCTACTGACCGGTAGCTGTCAGGCATTGCAAGCTTCCAGAGGGTTATTGCCACTCGCTTCTGGACTGTCAGGGCTGCTCGCATCCTGGTGTCCTGGTGTTTCAGGGCAGGGGACAGCAACTCACAAAGTTCCAGGAAAGTGCTCTTACGCATTCGAAAGTTTTGCAGCCACTGGGATTCGTCCCTGACCTGCAGCACTATGCGGTCCCACCAGTCAGTGCTTGTTTCCCTGGCCCAGAATCGGCATTCCACTGCATCAAAATGACCCAGTGCCACCATGATGTCCACGTTGCGGGGTCCCGTGTTTTGAGAGAGGTCTGTGCTCCTGTCATCGTCACCATCCTCACCGCACTGCTGTAGCCTCCTCGCCCGATTTCTCAGCATCTGCCTCTGAATAAAGTGGACGATAAGGCGCAAGGTGTTGACAACGGCCATAACTGCTGCGATGATGGCAGCGGGCTCCATGCTCGCGGTGCTGTGGCGTCCGCGTTGTCAATCAAGGGAAAAGGGCGCGAAATGATTGACTGCCGCCGCTTTCACGGAGGGATGGGGGAGTGAGGGTTGAATGACGACAGTTACCCAAAACCACCCGCGACACATTTTTTGCCCCATCAGGCATTGGGGGCTTGACCCTGAATTCCAATGGGCAGCGGGGACTGCAGGAACTGTGGGATAGCTACCCACAGTGCACCGCTTGGAATGTTGATGCTTGGCTCGTTACTGTGGACTTACAAAGTCGAATTACTGTGTTTAGTGTGGACACACACGTTCGACTTTGTAATATCGGTTTCAAAAAATCGGTTTAAGTAAAATCAAACTACTCTCGTAGTGTAGACATACCCAAAGTGTATGCTTGGCTCTCTTTGCAGGGAATTAACCTCTTCTCTGTCTAATCCAGCAAATGGTGTGGTCACCTCATCACAGTGCATACTGGGTGAAAGCTTCCCCTATGCAAGGGCCAACAATAGGCTCTGAGACACTTAAATCACATTTAGCCAATTTTGAGAGATTATGAGGGCGTCAAGCCCTTTGATGTAATGTAACAACTTTGAGAGTCGCCTGCCTTCTGCTGCATTCAAATGGTGAGCTGCATTTTCTGTGTCAAACTAAATTGTCAAAAAAGCATCTTCCTCTTGGATTGTAATTTTGATTACACATAGGACAGATTTAAATGTATTTTAATGTTTTATTCTTCTTTTGACCAGATACAGGGCTTAAGTTTGAATTTAACTCTCCCCCCAGCCTAGATTTTTCAGTTTGCTCACTGAATAGAAAAAGCCACTATTTATTCAGCTCTACCCAGTAAGTCAATTGGAGTATTTCCATTGCTTTAAATGGACTTTGGAAGGTGACAGAATGAATGTATCAGGGGAAAAGATTAAAATTCACAAATAATTGATACTTCTGAATTTGAACAATCCATGTCATTCCACTTTCCATTGTAATACATTATGACACAGTCTTCATTCTTTTTATTGTTTGATTCTCCCATGTCCCAGTTTCTGTAAGTTACAGGTTCCCCATTCAGATACATAAATTTGCCTTCAATATGCACATCAGACATCCCTAAATACGCTCGGTCTGAATCCTACATTATTTCTCGCAAGGCTGTGTTCTCAGCCTGATTGTGTGGATAGTCGAGCACGCCTCCAGCTTTTGCACACAGGGTTTTTCCATTTTCAAAGGAATCTTTTGTGCCCATTAGCATAAATATTTTCTTACCAACACTCTTGACCCACCGCAAAGAAAAAACTAGAAACAAGAGATCATTAAAATGAAAATTGTGCATGCGTTATGGGGGAAGTTAAGCTCTCTGTAAGAATTTACCCACAAAACCCTAGGCACATGAATCGTACTCTGTAAGTATGAAACTAGACTGACCAGTTGCCTAGCTGCTGCCGTATGGGTGGGCTGCATGATGCTCTAACCAGGGGTGGCCAGCTCCCAAAATATACACAACATGACTACAGCTGGGTGATAACTCATTTTTTGGTTCACTGGCAGTTTTGCAATTAAACAACAACAAGAAGAACAAAAAACAAACAAACAGATAAATAACCAACTCCGCATATTTTGTGAAAACTGTGTTATTTTGATTTTGACCTTTTAACATTTTTAATGAAATTGAAGGAAAATTTGAAACAAAATATAATTTTGAATAAAAAACCCTGAATTTTCATTTAAAAAGTGTCAAAAAAAAACATTTCAGACTTTTTCAGAATTTGTTTTACCCAACCAAAATAATAGAGCGAAATTGACACAGATTTGCAAAACATTGTGGTTGACCCAAATCAGCATTTTTTGTTGACAAAATTTTGGATGAAAATTTCACCCAGCTCTAAAAATGACATCTTTGCCAGGAGCAGCTCTAACAATTTTGCCACCCCAAGCAGTCGCCGCCGAATTGCTGCTGTGTCGGGCGAGAATGGGGTGGCAGTCCAAGTCCCGTGGCGGCAATTTGGTGGCGGGAAGAACGGTGGACCTGCCACTGAATTGCCGCTGTGCTGGGAACAGTGGCGGACCTGCTGCTGAATTGCCGCCGTGGGACTCAGACTGCCACGCCATTCTTGATGCCGCCCCAAGCACCAGCTTGGAAAGCTGGTGTCTGGAGCCGGCCCTGATCTTTGCTTTCTTCACTGGGGACCCAAACGTCATTTCATACTGGGTACTGGTACACACACACTAATCAGATGGGGATCTTCTCTCTGTCAATAGTCACCACTTCCACTTAATCAGAATCAGTCATCAGTGTGTGGGATATCTCTAGGGATTGTTTTTTTTCCAGTTAGAATGTTTTTTTGAAGTGTGTTTCTACAGAGTAACTAATTTGTTCCACCCAAAGATGGAAAGCAAAGAGTAAACATGAATTGGAAGAGGAGCAAAAGGGAAAAGTATATCAGTTATCTTAAAAGAGGAAGAGATAAAAATAACACATCCCCTAGAATTTCCTCTGTAGGCAAAGCTGAGTCATGTGAGCACATTTCAGGGAATATTTCCATATTGCTTGGGTTTGTCCCCTGTTCTCCTATACAGTAGTTGTGCCATGTCGATTACCATTCATTCTCCCCAAAGCTTTGGGAGAGCATACTCTCCTCTTCACCCTCAAATAGTAATATAAAAATACAGGACATTGCCATGAGCCTACCAAATATCTCCATGCAAAATGTGACAACAGATATTGACCAAAATACCTGAGTCAGAGAGAGTCGACTTCTCTCTTGCACTTTCTCCTTTTTGTCCTTTCTCGCCTTGTGGTCCTTGATCTCCTTTTTCTCCCTGAGGTCCTGCCTTTCCAGGGAAACCCTGCAAACCCCTCAGGCCTACTCCTAGTGTTTGGTTAAAAAGAAAGCAGTTAGCAAAAAAATATTTTGATGAAAAATTCCCAACCAGCTCTACTGGGATATTCAAAATTGGACTGGACAAAGCATTCAATAATTCACTTTAGGAAACAAACGTGCTGTGAGATCTACAAATGACCTCTAACTTCTGTGATTCTGTGAGAATAACTGTTAATTGAGTATTCTTATTATAAATCACATCTACATGGAATAGCATTGTAAATGTACTACAGTGCTTTGTAAACATGGGCCCTGATCCTGAAAGCTGCTCTGTGGAAGCAGATCCCTACATCTGTTGTAGAGCACCTAGTAGAAATTAAAAAGGCTCTGACTTGGCACAAGGGCCCTGCCTGCATGGAACAGCCTGCAGGATTTGTGCCAAAGCTAGAGGGGAAAGCGAAACTGATGGATGGTTTTTCTCATGATGGGGCATAAGAGCATACTGAAAAGCAGCCAGAAGAGAGAGCAGGAGTAAAAGTAAAATTTGTCTCTTACCGGTATGGGGGGCAGCTCCCCCTCTCCTCCTGGAAGGGGTGGGAATTCAGGCGGAAGGGGTGGGGCTGGGGATCAGCCCCACCCCTTCCCTGGGGCAGGGACGTTAAAGCGCTGCCATGGCAACGCTTTAAAGTAAGGTGGTAGGGGCTGGTACAGGGGGCCACGGTATGCCGTACTGGCCCGTATCGCCTTACTTTCACCTCCGGGAGAGAGTGAGAACATTTAAAGTTCCAAGAGAGAGACAGAATCAGAGAAGGAGCCAGAGAAGGCAGAAAACAAAGGAGGGACTGATAGACTGGTCACAGATATAATCTTAGTAAATGATTATAGCACTGTACCTTGGTCTCCCTTTTCTCCTTTTGGACCCTCTCTCCCATCTCTTCCATCTCTGCCTGGTAAACCATTGGTTCCAGGAGCACAACACTGAATGACTGGACATGCATTCATGTGCTCTTCATGTTTATTTATATCCACACCTGATGCCATCATCAACGCAACGGCCAGCACCAGAGCTTTGAAAGGCTGATGCAGATGCATTGTAGATGTGTGACTAATAAAAAGAGAATAATCACATAAGCATCTGTACATAGGTTGTTCTATCGTCACTGTGTAGGAGATACACCTCCGAGGTCAAGGCTCTTAGGACCTGGTTCTCATTTGCACTAAGGCCCCTTTACACCATGCTAGCAGTGTAAAAGAGCCTTAAAAAGAGCGATGGCAGGACAGCAGTGAGGGAAGATTTCTGAGAGCTATTTGGGCCTTGTTGATTCATATTGTGAGCAGTGATTGGGGTAGGGGAAGATTTGGAAGTTCAGTTCAAAGAAGCCCAACAAGAGCTACAAGATAAAGAATCTGGGAGGCCCCAGGTTTAGTCAGAAGTCTGTTGTAGGCTACATGATGAAGTCTATACCAGACCATAGATGTTAGAAAGCGAAAACAGCTATTAGAATAGGTCTTCCAGTCCATCCTCCTGCCAGTTCATGAGCTTATTAGTGTTATGTTCTCTCTTATTTTAAATGTAAAAGTACCAGGGGCTTCATTCTCCTGAAGGACTCATATGGAATTTGAACCAGGGACTGCTCAAACCCAAAGCCAGAATTTAAATCAACCAACTATTGTGCCTGAACATGTGATTATGGCTCCACAGATATCAGGAGTGAAGTACATCCGATCACATTATTTTCCTCTACATAGCTACTCATCACTAATCCCAATGCAAATAAAAAATAAAATACAATGAGTTTGAGTCATTGTTCCCACGTAGCTGCTGCCTGATTGCTTCCCAATTAATACTTGATGAGCAATTGAGTTTTGAATATGTCAGGGCTGAATCCTCACACTGTCACTCCAAGTGCAGAATGTGGGGGCTTGGATTCTAAAAATTAATACTTGCCACTCCAGGCATGTATTAAACTCCCAAGGTTACAGCTTTTCTCTGACCTTGGCTTGGTAAATGCGGCCACCACCCAAATGCAAAAAAAACCCCTTGAACCCAGGAAGAAGCACTAGGGAATTCCTCCCTGTGGGGTACCCTGAAGCTCTTTCTCCCCCGCCCTCCCTCTGGGGAAGAGCTGAGAGAGAAAACAAAGGAAATTAGCTGTTGCTACCAGCTAATCAAACAGCATATGCACAAACCTCTTAGGACACCAAAAATTCAATCCTGTTCGTAAAAAAGTTAAATTTTATTAAAAACAAAAAGAAAGAAAATACATCTGGAATTTAGGCTTTTGCTAGATTTTAAAAGAGCAATTCCAAAAAAATCGAGCTCCCAAAATAGCTTTCTTGGGGGTTCAGTTTAAAGATTACAAGCAATCAAAAGCATCTGGGGTTAGCGCACAGAGGAGGCAACAAGAAATAAAAGAAATAACCCAAATCGCATCTTTTAAACATTCCCTAATTTTACTTACATATCTGAGGCTCCAGATAAGTAGGTTCAAGGTACAAATTGATAATCTATAATCATACCTGTCTTAAAGCTGGTTATAGCATTACTGCTTTGTGTCCCTGCAGCCCAGAGAACAACAGACAAAGGGAAAGTTTTTTTCCAATTTTAAAAAGTTCTATCTTCCCATTGGCTCTTTTGGTTAGGTGCCCACTCTTTTACCTGTGGGCTTGTTAACCCTTTACAGATAAAGTAAGCTGAGAACAGACCAAGAGGGATTTTACAGCTAACTGGCAGGCTGGGTGTCCATGGGAGCTAATCCACTTCCCTTCATGTATCACAGCATGTAAATAAGGTATGTCGCTGTCTCATTATCATCCCTGAAGTTCTCTTGTATTCCATGCATGGTGATTCCAGGGGGCACATATCAAAACGATGACAATAACAGAAGTAATTGTGTGGCTAATTCTCTGCAAAAGGTACTCACTAATTGAGCTTGATTAATGAGTCTCTAATTTGAGGCAATCAGCTCCAGGAATTAAAGTATTTTGTATAGAGCTGAAATAAACAGCAAACTGCCATGAATACCAGTTTACTTCAACTTTTAGGTCATTGGGCCAAATACTGAAAGCCAGTGATTCTCCACTCACATCTGCCAGGCAGTGTAAAATCAGGAGTTAAGTTAAGTCAGTGAAGATCTAGTTAATATAAAACTTGTGTGAGGGAAAAAAGAATCCAGCACAATGGGACTTTTGCCATTAACTTCAGCGGGACCTGGATTTAGTGCTCTTTCTTTTTAAGCTTCACAAAAAGTTATTCAACCCTTAGCCTGACTCCCATATTTCCTTTCCCCAAAGACTAATGCACAATCCTTCCACTGAGATAGAAACAGAACCTACTTCTGGACCTACTTCTGGAGTACTGAGCTCTTTGGCACTAGCTAATAAACCACTGACCACAGAGCTAACAATGTGAGCTAGGAAATCACAGCCTTGTTTCTTCCTGCCCTAACCATTAGGCCACATTTTGTCCTGGAGTTGAGAATAGACACGACTCATGTGTGATAACTTGCTAATCTTCCAACAAAAAATGTTCCTCTCAGATCTTCACTGGCTTCCCATGCACTCCTCCCTTCATCTCCAAACAAGGAAACAGTGAGAAATTAAGAGAAACAAGAAAAGTGAGCACTAAAGGAAAAACTCATTGCAACCCATTGTTTCAATAACATGTGATTAGTCCATAAGGTAACAGTGAGGACAATTTCAAAATAACAATTTATTCATCTCTCTCAAGCCCTGATGCTGCCCCTCCAAAAATCCTCCCTCACCTACTCCCTCCCTTTGCTATTTGCCTGCTCATCTGCCAGGGCTTAAGACTCCTTCTGATGTTTTGCAGCTTGCCTGCCCTGGCATTCCACACGTACCATACACAGAGAGCTGAAGTGCCTGCCTAGCTATTGAAAAATGGTGGCAGGACTCTCCATTAGGTCCCATCACTCCCTACGCGGCACCCCAGGAAAGTCCTGAAGATTTTCTGCCCCAACACACTTGCTGATGGTTTAGGTAAGAAGCACAAATGGCTGCTCTTCTTGTATTGACTTCCCCCCCCTGCCAAGTGCTGATTCCTCAACAGAAGGGAACAAGTAAGGAATTGCTTTTCACAGTAATACCAAAAAGATAGATCTACCACACTTACTCATGTTGAGTAATACCCGACTCCATGAGTAGTTCCAGTGATTTCAAAAGGGATTTCTCATGGAGTAAAGTACTACTCAGCATGAATAAGGGTGGCAGAATTTGAGACCGATTCTTTAGGAGAGTTATACCAGAGTGAGTCAGAGCAGAATTTGGTCCCAAGTGATGCAATGATGCTCCCCACTTTGTCCAAGATGCAGCAAGAAATAGTTGAGGAAAAAGAGACATCTGCTTACTCTATGCAATGTCTGCTACTCTTTAAAAAACAGAAGTGGAATACATTCAAAATAAAGAGGCATTTCTCAGTGCCAGTTATAAGGAAAGCTGGGTGAAAGAGAGACAGACTTTCTGGAATGACTCGTCATGATTAGCTTTGAAAATAAGTAGCAGGCAGGATCTCATATTTCAGTAGGTGAAGTTCAATAGATCTTTTTGTTACACCATCAATAAGCCACCCATGGAACAATGTGTTCTCACGATGACACAGTCAAGTACTCTGACTACAATTCATCAACATATAGATACCAACCACTGACACCAAGGGTGAGGGGACAGGCCACTGCCCCAGACCTGGGCTTAAAGGTAAGGTGAGGAAGGGGACCTGAGACTGACATTACCTCATTGGCAGGTCTAGGATTCTGCAATTACTTTGGAGAGCCAATAGGGTGTGTGTGTGTGCTGGTGGAGATTGCCTTCTGTCTGCACTCACACAGCACCAGGAGCCCTGACCAGCCCACTGCTGCCATGGAATGATTGATTACATTAGTACAGAGACAAGGGTGGACAAAAACAGAGGGAGAGGAGAGAATAGAAACTGTTAAGAGGAGCCAGAGAGAAGGGGGATCAGCAAATGTCTGTCTCCCACAGATTTCTTGCCAGCAAGTTAAAGAAGTATGGGCTGGGTGAATGAACTATAAGGTGGATAGAAAGCAGGCTAGATCATCGAGCTCAATGGATAGTGATCAATGGCTCCATGTCTAGTTGGCAGCCAGTATCAAGCGGAGTGCCCCAAGGGTCGGCCCTGTGGCCGGTTTTGTTCAATATCTTCATTAATGATCTGGAGGATGGCGTGAATTTCACCCTCAGCAAGTTTGCAGATGACACACTAAACTGGGAGGAATGGTAGATACGCTGGAGAGTAGGGATAGGATACAGAGGGACCTAGACAAGTTAGAGGATTGGGCCAAAAGCAATCTGATGAAGTTCAACAAGAACAAGTGCAGAATCCTGCACTTAGGATGGAAGAATTCCATGCACTGCTACAGACTAGGGACCGAGTGGCTAGACAGAAGTTCTGCAGAAAAGGACCTAGGGGTTATAGTGGACGAGAAGCTGGATCTGAGTCAACAGTGTGCCCTTGTTGCCAAGAAGGCTTACAGCATTTGGGGCTGTATAAGTAGGAGCATTGCCAGCAGATCGAGGGATGTGATCATTCCCTTCTATTCGGCATTGGTGAGGCCTCATCTGGAGTACTGTGTCCAGTTTTGGGCCCCACACTACAAGAAGGATGTGGAGAAATTGGAAAGAGTCCAGCAGAGGACAACAAAAATGATTAGGGGGCTGGAACACATGACGTATGGGGAGAGGATGAGGAAACTGGGATAATTTAGTCTGCAGAAGAGAAGAATGAGGAGGGATTTGATGGCTGCTTTCAACTACCTGAAAGAGGGTTCCAAAGAGAAAGGATCTAGACTGTTCTCCGTGGTAGCAGATGACAGAACAAGGAGCAATGGTCTCAAGTTGCAGTGGGTGAGGTTTAGGTTGGATATTAGGAAAAACGTTTCCACTAGGAGGGTGGTGAAGCACTGGAATGGGTTACCTAGGGAGGTGGTGGAATCTCCTTTCTTAGCCGTTTTTAAGGTCAGGCTTGACAAAGCCCTGGCTGGGATGATTTAGTTGGAGATTCGTCTTGCTTTGAGCAGGGGGTTGGACTAGATGACCTCCTGAGGTCCCTTCCAACCCTGATATTCTATGATTCTATGAATGGTGAAAATACATTGGGTAAGAGGACAGAGGCAAGTAGTAGGAGGAAACACCCAGGGAGTTGGGATAGGTGAAGGGTTGAATGCCCTGAGGCAAGAGGGAGTGGAGCAAAGAGATTAGTATGGGATTGTTGACTCTGTGGGACAGGACCACAGTAACCCTGATTCTGCTTCTGGGCTTGGGCCCTGGAAATCCCAGTGGCAGCCCCATAGACACAAGAGTCACGACAAAGGGCCATTATCCCAGAAGCCTGAGATTCTAAAGAGGAAACTCCTTCATCATCATCACTGTTCTTGTGCTGAGATCACTGGGAAACAGCAAGACTCAGAAATCAGCCAGTCACACCTGTTTGCAGAATAATCGTCTGAATTCCTTCTGACCCACTATATTCAAACCGGAAAGTGAAGGCTTCAGTTTGCTCAAATTTTAATAATTACCTACCAGCACCTACCTTTACTTGCCCAGTACACAATGAAGCGATGTGACGCACTGCCAGCTTATCTGATTGGCAATGTAAGTGAATGCAGGGTACAAGAATCCTTACAAATCCAGTGGATTTCTCCCTAGCTGCATAAGAAAGCAAGAGTATGTTAGACTTGCTAACAGAGGCAGTGAAAAGAGATTTATATTGACAAAAGGTATTCCCTTGTTATCACTGTCCTTGCACATCACTATGGATTGCACAACTGAACGCGATATCTCACTATTTACTGGTACTGGATGTGTTTTTTAGGGAAATATTTGTTGTTGACTGCTTCACCTCATGGACACTTTGGCCACATTTCAGTTTAATTTAAAAACATCAACCCTCCGCCCCCACCGCCCAATGCTGCACATTTT
This sequence comes from Chelydra serpentina, assembly GCA_037349315.1. Lineage (NCBI taxonomy): Eukaryota > Metazoa > Chordata > Testudines > Chelydridae > Chelydra > Chelydra serpentina. The sequence continues at coordinate 54,228,656 of JBAIAC010000030.1, forward strand.
TATCCTTAACACTTTCCCCCTCTCATTTCAGTAAATGGAGCTGCTTTTGTTAAGGAAGTTGAAGAGTACACAACATCCTTCTCCTAATGCTCAATACCATTCGACAACCTCCAGCTATGTCTGGCATTCCCTGCAGCAGGGTCTTAACTAGCTGTGGGAAATATTTGCCTTTCTAAAAACCTCTTTGATTATTTTTGTTTACTGATGAGAAGTAGGGTACGTAAGAGCAACTGCTGGTAAAAGGTATTAAGCAATCAAGGCCATTTTAAATTCATTTCTTCACTGCTGTGTGCTTTCTAAGCACCAGCCACCAGCTGGCAGTGTGGAAGGAGGTTGGATCTCTCATTGATGGTGCGAGAGAAGGGCAGTTTGTATGGTGGGGTTGATTGGAGTTGTGAGGAACAGTTGATGGCAATTGAAATGAGAAGGGTTGGCATTGCCATGGACATCTTTGTGTAATGAATCAAAGCCACAGGGATAAGACGTTGTGCTGAGATGCTGGAGTGACTGGCAGTAGCAGAGGCTATGCCACCTCCACCAACTTCACGGAACTTGGCCCACAGTACCTTCCATGTACCTCCTTACTCTAGATTTCTCTCCCCAGCAGGGAGCTAGTTCCAATAGCAGGGTCATGTCCTTTCCCATGGTTTTGTTTCTGGGTCCTAAAGTTCTCTCAGGCAGGGGAGAAGGGAGGAGTCCCTTAGCTGGCCACTCAGGTTGTCTGTTGATGGCCAACCACTTGGTGTTTTGGCTCCTGGGGAGAGAAGGCAGAGCCTGGGGAAAGGTTCCAGAGAGAGACACTAAAGAGCTGAGTGAATGATTGATTTTTCTGTTTGAGGGTCAAACCAAAGCTGATTTTTTTTACCAAAATGAAAAGAAAAGGGAAAAATTAGTTTTGGGTCAAACAAAACACTTAGTTTGACCAAACCATTTCCCCCCCTTAGCTAAATTTCTAAATGAAGCACTGTTCCGAAACAAAAAGTCTAAATGTTTCATTTTGAAATGATAGGAATGAAAAGTTTTGGTGAATTTACTATTTGCTGAAAAAAATCACCCTGTTCTAATCCAAAAACACAAACACAGGCCTAGTTTGCATTAGAAAAGCTTAACTGAATAGACTGCAATAAAATTGATCTAGTTAAACCAGTACAACTCTTGGGATGCAACTCAAATGCTTCTAGAGTTTTCCATTTCAACAGTGACTTATTAAAAAGGTTGTAACAAGCAGATCCTAGATATTGAAATGCCTGTAAATAGAGATGGAAGGGAATCCTGAAATTTCAATTCTGCAACTTGACTTTTCATCCCAAGTCCCTGCCTGTCAAGTTAATGCACGGCCAGGTGGCTCTATATGGAACAAAGTGGACATCTTGTAGCCTTTTAAGTTAGAAACATGCCATGTGTCTAGTTCCTGTGGATTTCTCAGGATGGGTCCTTGTATGGAAAGGTGGCAATCTGAAAATGAGTGGGCATGAACCATCTCACAGCATTTGTAATATATCCCCAGTTTTAACCAGCTCAGTACACTAATCAGTGTTGCATCATTATTTTATTGGACCATAGTTTTTCCACATACAGTAGACAGCTGTATGTTTTACATCACTGATACAGCATAATGTCCAAAACATAGGGCTACTGTAAATTGATATAATTAACAATATATAAAGCTATATGTACATTTGTACTAAGTGACAAATAGCCAAAAGGGCAGGTAGATTAATATTCACAAATTATTAAACGTTTTTCTGCACAGGATCTGTCATTCCAATTGCCACTTGAATGCACTTCTACACAATCCTCTATTCCTTCAGAATTATTAGGTTCATTAGATGCCCAGTTTGAGTATCCTAATGCTTCACCATTTAGATGCCTAAATGTGCCTTCTGTCTGTATGTCATTTATTCCAAGAAATGGCAGTTTTTTTATGCCTAGCTGCTATTTGTTGGATGGCACTGTTCTCTGCAGAATTCCTTGGAGAAGCAAGCAGGCCACCAGCTTGGGAATACGTAGCTTTTGAAGTCTCAAAGTTGCCTTCGGAGCCCTCAGTTTTGAATATTTTTTCACCGACAGTCATGCTATTTGGGAAAAGCAGAACTAGGAAGACACATTAGCACAGTACATCCACGTTACTTTCATCACACTGTAATGGGGAAGCTGCTTCTGGGAGCCTACATAGGAAAAGAGGGCTCTTTTGTGACTAACCCTAATGTCAGAACTCTGCATACAGATGCACAGCTATTTTTGCTGATGCGTTCTGATGTCAGAGCAGCTGAGTCCTATTAGCTCCAAACTAGGAGTTTTAAAAGGGGTTTAATATTTTACTGAGAGACCTAGATGCAGGGATTAAGGGGCCCTGAGGGGGAAATTCTTGGAACAGACACTCACAGGAGAAATCTTACAGTTGATGTATTATTGTTATTTAAGGACTGGATAGTGACTTTCGGCACAGCTCTGAAGGAGGGTGTGTATGTACGGTGAACTATCCAGGAGCAGTCCTGAGATGCCCTGGGGCTCAGTTTCCTCCTTATTCCTGGGGTGTAGTAATTTACTGCTAGACTATACCAGCAATGAATCACTATTCACGCTGCACTGGTGCAGTTAGTCTGGTCAGCGAGAAGGGTAGAATAGAGCCAGGGTTCTTTCCCTTTCCCTTCTCTCTCTCTGCCCACCTGCTCAAGGGAAGAAGTAAGCAGGTGAGTGGCCTTCCTTGAGCAGGTTTATAGGTGTTACAATCCTGCCCCAAATTAATAATAAAGGTGAACCCCAGAAATGGGGTACGTTTTGGGATTCTTCTTTTGTGTGTGAGGAGCAGAGTGGGGACATTATCTGCGCATGTACACACACGGATGCTAGAGGTTGTGTACAGCTAGATAACATGAGCAAACACTGCAGCAGTACTATTGTAAGCTGTTATCCCCCATGTACAGAAATTTAACAATAGGCTTGAAGGGATTAGATTTTTCTTGGTAAATCTCAATAATTTCACCGTACACACACAAGCTGACAAAAAATATTTCCTTAGACAATAATAGAAATGTATTAGAACTTATTAGGGTTATTAATAGAACTTATTAGAGTTTGATTTAAGGATATTTACTTTGTATATTTTGATGTGTGATGTTGATAGTTTGTGTTTTAATGCTTAAAAAGTTTTAAATTTTTGAATCTCAGCATCTACTGCCATTAAATAATCATTGTCTGACCCCCATAATTTCCTACAACTGTGAAAATGTAAATAGATAAAAATAGAAAATATGGTTAAAACCGGTACATTTTTACAACTCTGAAAAATTAAATCAATAAAAATAAAAATGCTTAAAAATAAACATTGATATCTGTCAATAATGAATTCTGCCAAGCCTACTTAAGAGTAATCTGATTCGTTAACCTCAATAGGACTCCACTTACGTTTGTGGGAGTACATATGTGGGAGTGACTGTTTGCAGGAGTGGCCCATACTTCCCTATGCAGCAGAATGGAATTTCTTTACAAAAGCATCAAACAAGTAGATGGAAGGTTTGAAGTACCAATGACTAAAGACTGGCCTCAACCAGAACCCCTTTGAACTTTGAGGGAGTTCAGATCTGAAGCTGGATGTAAACATCACTTCTCTGGTTGTGCCCATTTATCAGTGACTGGAAAGCATGCTACTTCATTCTGCTTACCTTTCTGGGCTAGGCTGACAAGTAACTTGCAAGGCCTTCAGTTGTGCTTGCAACTCCCTCACTTGAGTTTTAAGACGACTGAATTCTAAGTGATAACATAATTGCATTACTCATACTGTCTCATTACAATAAAGACCATTTTTGAAAATTATGAATTTAAAAAAAAAGGCAAGTTCTCCGTGAAACTGTCCCTCAGACCTGTAATAAATTACTGGTAGAACATTACCAAGGCACGGGGTGACTAGATGTCCCGATTTTATAGGAACAGTCCTGGTTTGGGAGGCTTTTTCTTATATAGGCACCTATTACCCCCCACCCCCATCCCGATTCTTTACACTTGCCATCTGGTTATCCTAAAAAACACCTCCAAGCCTTCCAAACCCCCCAAAACCCATATTAAGTAATTAAAACACTCATTCTGTTAGTAAACCCACCCGATCTATTGTGCACAGCATTACGCCTACCATACAGGCATTTTTACCTTGAAAATACATTTCTTTGCAACAATCTGTTGCCACAAATCTCCCTGATCAGCAATTCTCAGGGGAGGCAGGAAGGGGCCATGAGCCAGGGCTTGTTTATGTAGCTGGGAAAGGATGGGAGGGGGAGATAACATTTCTTTTACCTTCTTTCACACAAAGGGCATTGTTCAACAACTACAGTTCTCATGCAGCTGCATCACTTACTTATTTCCAACAAGCTGAAGGATAGGGCGAGGGATGACACATCTATTAAGTGAAGAAACGGTGCCTGCCTGTGACTCTACTCCCTAATACCATACCAGCACACCAGCGGTTTCCCAGGTCTCTACTTAACCTTTACATATCCTAACATGTGCAACACAACAGTTGTGCTTGCATAGGTATGTTGGAAACACAGGGAAAGGTTTATATGAGAAAGTAACAATTGCTGCCTGTGTGCTGAAAATCATGTAACCTTTGAAGACATTGGTTTCTGCACTAAATAATGTCCTCTTTAATGCTCAAAGCATCGCTATGTTTACTGTGTGATCTCACAAATGGTAATGTAGGTTAATGTCTTCATTTCACAGAAACTCAAGCAGATATTAGGGGGAGTCTTTTAGGTAGGGGAAAGGTTATTGGAGCTCAGATATTTCTGTGATTGGGCCATTTAAGAAGAGCCGGGTGAATTTTTTTCAGTGAAGAGTAAAGTAGCTAGCTGAAGAATTAATTTTTTGGGGGCACCAAGTCTATTGGCAAAATATTGGTCAAATGTGGCGAATAGTTCAAATCCCTCCCCCTCAAAAAAAAGATTTGTTTTTTCAAAAGTCAAAATGATTTGTTTCAACCATCTTGAAAAAAAATGTTTTGACTATGCATTTCAAAACTAGGTTTTGCTTAGACACACACACACATATATAAACACCCCCAAAATTAAGTAAAATGTATTCATTTAGTTTCAGGGTTTTCTTTTTAAACTGAAACAAAATGCTTTTGGTTTGCATATTGGTGAAGAAAAAATGAAAAAAAAAATCAGACTGAGTTCGGCCCCCAACCAAAAAATCAATTATTTGCTCAGCTTTACATTTAAGCAGCTCCTCTTTTCATACCAGTTATTTTGTTTTGTTAAGATTTTCTCTATTTCTAATAAAAGTGATTTTATTGAAGATCCTTGGGGCCTGAGACTGGGAAAATTCTTGCAGTTTGTCACCTAATTCCATGTAAACCCTTCAGACTTGGAGGTACAGTGCATGCAATACTTCACTAGCAAACAATGCAGGCAATGAACAGCAATATAAAAATTCAGCATCTTATATTCCTATGCAGTCCAACAAACAACCAGTCCAAATTTTGACAGAAATATAGGTCCTAAGAAGATCCTAAGAAGAAAAGCATGGAACCTTTTAAAGTACAATGTAAGCTCTTTGGGACCATGCCTTCCTGTGGGTTTGTACAACACCTAGCATAACTGAACTCCGAGCCAGCTTGAGGTCTCTGGGGTAGAGCAACAGAAATAAGAAATAAGACACGTTAACCAAGCAAGCAAATGCACCGTCAAACATGATTATGTGGCGTGCAAGTGACCTCTTGTGACCAATCAGGACAACGTCAAGTCTGTCTTGAATTCCCTTTGGATTTCAAAGAAGACTATTCCATCAATTTACCCTTCTTTCAGGACTTTCCTCCACTCATTTGGATTTTATCCAATTTAATACATGCTTTCTACTTGAACTGAAATTGTTTAGCACAAAAGCGGAATTTGACAATTTGTTTTAAAAACTGATATTCCATAAATCCGCAAAGCCCCCTGTAAAGTGTTTGTTATTTGATTCTAATGCACACTAGTGCCACAGTATATGTCATTTCCATCGAGTGAAGTGACTGGAACATCACAGGTGGTTTAAATGAATACACATTTGTCTCAGATTCTCAAAAGTGCTGTCACAGCCACTGGTCATGGATAAGTTTTGACCAACAATTCTACCATTTGGGAACATTATATCTATGTAACCCTTCTGCCAGGACGAGTTGGCAGCAGCAAGGGCCAGGTTCAGTACATAGGGGTTCCCTTCTCAACAATGCAATGCAAAACCGGCTCGAGCCCCCACCCAGTAACCTGGGAAAATCTTATACACACCCCTGGGCACCTCAAAGAGGCAATACTTCCCCTCTCGCAAGCACAGAGCCTCAGTGTAACAGGAATCTTTAATCAGTAGGTAAACGGCACCAGCCTTAAATTGGGAAAACATTGCAACCAGGATCCATAAGCCAAACTGTGAGCAAGACCCACCACAGCCAATTGGGCCATGCCCTGTCCCTTGGGTTCTTGAGTCCAGCAACCCAAAAGTCACCCAAAGTCCCCAAAAGTCCAAGAACCCAAAAGTCCAGTCCCAGAGTTCAAAAGTTCATCTGCAGGGTGCTACACGCCACCCGCCTGGGCAGCAATGGGAAGGGGGGGGGTAAGGGGCACCTTACATAGCGTGAAGATGATTGCCTCACCCCTCCGTGGGGCTTCACTCTGCTCCGCCAGCCGTCTCACAGGCCGCTCTGCTCCGCCAGCTGTCCCGCAAGCCGCTATAGCTGTCCCCACGAACTGCTCTGCCCCGCCAACAGCACCGCTCCACCAGCCATCCTGCAAGCTGCTCCGACTGCAACCACAAACTGCTCCGCTCTGCCAGCAGCGCCACACCATCAGCTGTCTTGCCAACTGCTCCACCAGCCACTCAGCAATTTATCTTCAGGCTCCCCCACTACTTAACACAGTGCTCAGTGATTTCAGCTCATAATGCTTTTAGCTCTTTAGTGATTTCAGCTTGTAGTTTAGGGGAGCCCTAGTGCTCATTTGCACTATTAGCCCAGCGTGACTTCAATTCAGCAGCTTGAAACCAGACTCTCAAGAAACTCAACATTAGCTCTGATATTCCACAGTGGAGAGAGGAGGAGATGCTGCAATTGGTGTCTCAGACCCTCGTCGAGGTCCTCCACCACCACCACCACCACCACCACCACCACCACCACCACCACCACCACCTGTCCCCAGCCTCTCTCAATTCACTGAGCTTTGGAACCCATGTCCCTTGGCTGGTGAGTGCTGTTTAGTTAATGGTAAGTTCCCCTTTAACATGACAAAAGGCCAAGTACAGTTCCACTGTCCATGATTTACATAAGCAGTATAACAACAGTTTATTCTTCCTGCCCCAATAACAGAAATTCCTGCCCCAATACAGAAAACTGGGGATCCTACAGCAGCCCAAAATGCCCATTTGGGTCACTATGGTTCGTACCAGGCAGGGTGGGTGTGCCTATGCAAACTGGATCAGCCCCTGGCGTGCTTTGCCATGACTCACCACCAGATGTCAGGGTGGAGCTCATCCTGATTCTGCTTACATCTAGAAAATAAATAGAACTCCACATTAGGCCTCATGCTAAGGATGGTTTTGTGAAGTCAACAGATTTATAGGGCCCAGTGGCAGAAATCAAAGAATCATAGAAGTATTGGACTGAAAGGGCTCTCACAATAGGTTATCTAGTCCAGTCCCCCTGCACTCAAGGCAGGACTAAATAAAGACCATTCCTGACAGTTGCGTAGCCAGGGGGGGAGCAGGGGGAGCGGCCGCTTCAGTAGCATAGCCGGGGGGGGGGGAGCAGGGGGAGCGGCTGCTCCCCCTGAGAGGAGAAGCGGCGCTAAGGCGCCTCCCCAGCCCCGCTGCGCGAGCCGGGCTCTGGGGAGCTTTAAAAGGCCTGCGGCTCCTGCCGCTGCGGGGAGCCACGGGCCCTTTAAAGTGCCCCCCCCCCCGGCCCCGCTGCCGGAGCCAGGCTGGGGCCAGGATTTAAAAGGCCCGGGGGCTCCACAGCGGCTGGAGCCCCGGGCCCTTTAAAGCGCCGCCGGGGTGAGTACAGGGGGAGCGGGGAGGCGCCTTTTTATAGCGCCGCCGCTCCCCCTGTGCTCTAAACCTGGCTACGCCACTGATTCCTGACAAGTGTTTGTCTACCTTGTTCTTAAACACCTCCAATGCTGGAGATTCTACAACCTCCCTAGGCAATTTCTCCCAGTGCTTGACTGCCCTGACAGTTGGAAGTTTTTCCTAATGTCCAACCCAAACCTCCATTGCTGCAATTTAAGCCCACTGCTTCTTGTCCTATCCTCAGAGGTAATGAGAACAATTTTTCACTCTCCTCCTTGTAAGTACATTTTATGTACTTGAAAACTGTCATGTCCCTCCTTAGTCTTCTCCTCTTCAGACTAAAGAAACCCAAGTTTTTCTATCGTCCCTCGTAGGTCATGTTTTCTAGACCTTTAACCATTTTTGTTGCTCTCCTCTGGACTCCTCCAATCTGTCCACATCTTTTCTGAAATGTGGATCCCAGAACTGGACACAATATTCCAGCTGAGGACCCTGGAAGAATTACTTTTCATGTCTTGCTTACAACAGTCCTGCTAATACATCCCAGAATGACTTTTGCTTTTTTGCAACGGTGTTACACTGTTGATTCATATTTAGTTTGCAGTCCACTATAACCCCCAGATCCCTTTCTTCAGTACTCCTTCCTAGGCAGTCATTTCCCATGTTCTATGTGTGCAATTCATTGTTCCTTCTTAAGTGAAGTAAATTGCACTTGTCCTTATTGAATTTCATTCTATTTACTTCAGAGGCTCCAGGTCATTTTTAATCCTATCCTCCAAAGCACTTGCAACCCCTCCCAGCTTGCTGTCATCCACTCTCTATGCCAGGCATCGGCAACCTTCGGCACGTGACTCGACAGGGTAAGTCCCCTGGCGGGTCGGGCTGGTTCGTTTACTTGCCGCGTCCCGACGGTTCAGCCAATTGCGACTTCCACTGGCTGCGGTTCGCCGTCCCCAGCCAATGGGGGCTGCGGGATGTGCTGGCTGCAGCTTCCCACACCCCCATTGGCCGGGGGACAGCGAACCGCGGCCAGTGGGAGCTGCGATCGGCTGAACCGGCAGGATGCAGCAAGTAAACAAACCGGCCTGCCCACCAGGGTGCTAACCATAGCAAGCCGCGTGCTGAAGGTTGCCGATGCCTGCTCTATGCCATTATCTAAATCATTTATGAAGATATTGAACAGAACCGGACCCAGGACCGATCCTTGTGGGACCCCACTCGATATGCCGTTCCAGCTTGTCGAACTTCAGTTTAACTTATTGGTTAACTTGTTGATAAATTGTATAGTCAAGTACTTGACCACACTTTGGTTCATTATGAAATGTATTAAAGAAACCAAATAACCAGTTTCAGTCAGGTTTATTTACTGTATTATAATATAGTACAGGAAAAAGGTTCAATAAGACACCAGTCTCTGGGAAGCTGTCTCGTGCAGCATTGTTATGTTCACCTTACACAGAAAGTGTGCTCCCAAGTTACACTCCTAAAGCTATCCTTTTTATACCCATCCTATTTACAAGTAAAAAGGTACTGTGTGCATCATCTGAAACTAGATTTAAGCAATCAGCTTTCTACCTTGTTTTTCTGGTACCATGGTGTACCCTTATCTCTTCGTTCTGAACACACATGCATTCCAAGTAGCAAGGGACATGAAGACACTTTCTTGGTTTGTACCAGGGTAGAACAATCAAGCAAAACACCAATATGTCCCGATCCTGACAGTTTTCCTATCAGCTTAAGCCAAAGCTTACTTCAGCCAATGCCAAGTGTTATGAGATACTTGACATAGCTGAACAGAGTTTTGGAAACAGTGTAATACATTCAGATAATATAACTTCCCAACACTTACATTAATACTGTGCCTAACCTATATGTATTGACTAACAAACTCCATTGACTTCAATGAAGCTACACCAATTTACACCAGCTGATGATCTGGATCATGGAGCCAGCACTAAATTAGAGTGATCCTTATAGCTACAGGTATATCCTAAAATACAGACTAGCCACCCACCTCCAAGCCCACAGATACTGTCCCTAACGGCTGATCCTATTCCCACTGAAAATATTCCAGAAGAGGCATTTTCTATGAGAACTGAAGACTCTGGAATTTCTTGGCCTGAATTAGTTTTGATCTGTTGATCTTCAGGGTACGCTGCACAGCCCAATTCTTTCTCCAGGCTGGAGGCAGCACAGCCCACTCTGTTATAACCAGAAGATCGCTCCCCTTCCTCTCATGTGTGAGATTTTTTGCTGTGCCTCTGGGGCTACGTCTACACTATGAGCAAGGGGTGTTATTCCCAGCTCGTGTAGACATACTTTGTGGTGCCTCTCATCTCACTGGAAGAAGAGCTTGAAAGCTTGTTTCTTTCACCATCAGAAGTTGGTCCAATGAAAGCTATTACCTCACTCAGCTTGTCTCTCTGTACACTGAGAGAATCTCTCATTAGACCCTTTTTTCCCCACATGGGACTCACTTGAGTCTACTTGTGGATATGGGGAGAAAGTGGTCCAAAATTCATTATAGCACAGCTCCAGGGAAAACCTATTAAATCCCTTTCCCCAACAAGAAAACCCATGACTCTCTACGTACCTGACAGTCCACTGTCTCCCATTTTTCCTTTTTCACCTACTGAAACTTGATATCCTTTTGGCCCAGGAGAACCAGTTTGCCCTCTGGGGCCCAGTAAACCTGAGCTTCCTTGTAACTCTATTGTTAGATCAAATGAAACAGATATGAAAAGAATATGTTAATCTGCAGTTAGTTTTCTAGTTTTATATATAAAATAATTGGCATTTCCACACCACCTTTCTTATCAGAGTTTTACCAGTGTTGATTAATCAAGCCTTGCTACTATCTTTGAACCAAGTAGCATTATACCCATTTTGCAAATGAAGTAACTGACGCCTGGAGGGTATGTCTACATTGCAATTAGACACCCATGGCTTGCCTGTGCCAAATCACTTGGGCTCACTCTAGGCACCAGCCTAGAAGCACATGCTTGGGGCGGCACATTGTAAGGGGCGGCATTAAGGCCAATGTTAGGGTGGCACATTCCACTCCGGCCGGGTTTTTTTTTTGTTTTGCTTCGGTGATGCTCCGGCCACATTTTTGTTGTTGTTGCTTCGGCGGCGCTCTGCCCCCCCCCCACCTTTTTTTTGCTAAGACAGTGCTCTGGACGTTTTCGTTTTTTTGTTTGCCTGGGGCAGCAAAAAAGCCAGAGCCGGCCCTGGCTCATGGGACTCAAGCTAAGGGGTTATTTATTTGAGGTATAGACATTCAGGCTCAGGGTGCAGCCTAAGCTCTGGGACCCTCCCACCTTGCAGGCCATAGAGTCTGGATTCCAGCCCACTTGTCTACTCAGCAACCAAATAGCCCTTTAGCCCGAGCCCTGCGAGCCCGAGTCAGCTGGCACAGGCCAGCTAGGGATTTTTAATTGCAGTGTAGATGTAGCCAGAACGGTCAGGCCCAAATTGACCCAGGTCACTTAATGAAACTGTGGCAGGGCTAGATATAGAACCCAGGTTTCCTGACTCCAAGTACCTTGCTCCAATAAATGGATAATATGCCCTCACATATGTTTATTTATCTGAATATGGGGCTGAGATTCAGGAATCCCTGAGTTCTAATAAAAGCTCTAATGGAAGTTAGCTGCTGATCTTTGACAAATCACGTCTTCCACAAGTTGTGTCCCCTTCACTCCATTGGTGAAATACAGATAACACCTACCTATTCCTGAGGTATCCCTGCAGAATTGATTCATATTTGTAAAGCACTTTGAAAATATAAAGCACTATATACATGTCAAGTATTATAATTATGATGGTGCCATATACGGACTTTGCCATTTGCTTGATGATACTCTATATGAACAACAATTGCACAGAAAAAGAATGCTTATCATTATAACTGGGCAGGAAATGGCTTTCCTGTCCTGTGTGAGCTTTTGAGATTGAAATTGTTTCCTGAAGCAAGATGAGAAATGGAATGAAATCTCAAAAATTTTCAAAAACTGATAACTGGAAAAATATTTTCTGTTTGGTTAAGCAAAATGTTTGTATCAGTAATTTTGAAACTTCTTTACATTTTGGCTTTTTACATTTTTGTAAAAATCATTTTAGTATAATTTACTCTAATTTGAAAACAAAGTTGTTGTTTTGGGTTTTTTGCAAAAAGAGACAGTTTCCTGTTCATATAAGTTGAAACATCCTGCTTTAACAATTTTGAAGCATTTTTTTCTAAAAATGTTCTGAGTTGGGCGATCCCTCGAAACTGATCTTGTTTCACAAACAGGATCAGTTTCTTCAAATCTACATTTTCTTGTTGAAAAATTCCAGATCAGCGCTACTTAAAATGCTAGATGTAACTCTACCATATGATACCTGGTAAATGTCAAAGATAATATCAGATCACTTAGGAAAGTTAGACTCTTTTAACAAAGTTAGACAATTCATCTTAGACATGAATAATTCTGACTTCATATGGAGATTGCAGAAAGCAAAAACATACATAATTTAAGAGCATCCTCTACTGTGAATATAGTCGGGGGTGTTGAAACTGGTTTAGATAAAGTACGAATATAGTTTAATTCAATGTAAACAAGCATTAATGTTTAGGAAAGTTAGTTTAACTTTCTGGGAATGCTTATTTTTGCACTCCTATCCCCTACGGATGCGTCTACACAGGGAAACTAACCAGCATAGCAATAGTAGAATAATTATTTTAGAATGACGTCACTTTTATTCTGGAATAGTGCCCACATGGGGAGTTATACGGGCATGACTATAGTGGTTTAATTATTCACTAAAACAATACTGGTCAATTGGTCATATGGATAAGAATAGTAAGCACTGATATTCTGTCACATTCGCTCAGTAGTTTTCAAGCTGGTCAGAACTAAGAATTGCCAGAATTTCATTAGAGAGACAGTATTTCCAAGGGCTGATGCCTGATTTCTAGGGCAAAGGACATTGGTTATGCTTCAGATAAGTATACGGACTTTGGCTTTTTATTTAACTACATGGAATTTTTGACCTTTCAGCGTGTGCACTTCATTTATGCACTATGGACCAAATTCTCAGCTGGTATAAATGGGTACAGCTCCACTGAAATCAACAGAGCTGTGGCAATTTACAGCAGCAGAGACATCGTCAAATTAGAAGCAATATTTGTAATGCACAACTCAAGCTTGCCTACATCACTTATCTCTGTCTCCTTTGTCCCCCTTTGCACCTACTGAACATTTGTCCCCTTTTGGCCCAGGGGAGCCTGTAATTCCTGGTGGATACTGCAAATGTGTGATTCCTTGTAGCCCTAATGGGAAATAGACAAACAAAAATCCAACATTTTATTTTCAGGTGTTCATTATTATATTACATATCTACTGATGGGAATAAATCTGGGCTTTTCTATGTGATTGATGATAGACTCTGTATGACCGAGTGATGAACGAGTGACTGAGGAATAAAGGGAGACTTGAGGAGCATGCATAATTTGAAATCTACCATCAACATGTAATAGTAAATTTCAGAGGGACATTTCTGATTGCTTTCTGGTGCAGAGCCGTTCACTATCAAACTATTCCATCAAAACCAGATGGTTCAAATGGAACCTGAATCATTCCCACACCACAAAGAAAATTAACATTACACATGTCCAACTGCAGAATATCCCACAATGATCTATTTCTGAATACAGCACCATTAAACTGGAAGCAATCACTGATATGTGCAATGCAGCCTAATGAAATCACTTACCCTCTCTCCTTTTTTCACCTAGTGAGGCTTTATCCCCTTTGGCCCAGAAGGAGGTGTTCTCTGGTCACCCTTCAAACCTGGGACACCTTGCAGTTCTGATCCAATAGAACAGATTAAAAGGGTGCAAGTAAATGTTCCTGTATTTTATTATTTTGATATCCCTATTGTCACTGCTTGGAAAGAACAGATTTTTTTTTAAAAACGTGTGTCTGGTTGCCACTTTTATATGTGGACAAGAAACTAAGATGCTGAGAGTTGCTAAATTAGAATGTGATAACACATGATCACTAGTCAATTCAATAATCAGGAAAAGCTCTTTTGGGTACAAAATTCTTTACTCTCTCATTTTTCCAATGCAAAAGGGTTCAGATAGCAATCAGATAATTATGACAAAAATTAACATTTCATTTAAAATCTTTAAAAAAAAAGTCATGTTCAGCTCAGTTCTGCAGTGTGTGGGACACTTTTTCTTCATGTGATAAAATATTAAAAGCTACAAACAGGAAAGCTCTGATTGGTAGGACAGACATGAAATATCTGCAATTAAACAATATGAAACTCACTTGGTATTATATCTAAAAATGAATGCATAACTAAGACCAGGCTCAATGAGAAGGTTATTACATTTCCTGGATTAGCATTGAGTAAACATGTCCTAGTTTTATTTATGGTTTAGCATGAAAACCATGTGAAATTTGAAGTTTTGCCAAAAAACGGGTTGAAATTTAGCATCATAACTTGATTGATGAGAATTTACATGGATCAAGGCTGGATAAAATCTTCATCTGAATTCATGTTAAGCTAAACCACTGATCTTTACTCAGTTCTATTATTAGGCTCAAACTAAGTCCTGCATCCAAACGTCATGGTTTAGGCTCATCTCCACTATGAGGACATTTATTCTATCCCCTGGGGCAGCATAGGATTGTTCCATTACAGTATATTTGCTACAGCTTTCGCCAGGTTATTTATGACATTGGATTTCAACCACAGCCCTTGGAAGATTATTCCATGCTCTGCTACAGCACGGCTCACTGGTATGGATTTTTTTCTTGATATGCAGCCTACATTTTTTCTTTCTTTCAGTTATAATTCCAATAGTGTTGCTTATAAAACTTCTAGGACATCCTTCTGTCTTAGTTACTTAGGTACTTTAAGGACCATCTTTAAGGAATAATTTAGCTGGGGTAAATATCATTTTTGGTTTTTAAATCTTTTGTAAGTATTATTATTTGTATTATAATACCCCCTAGCAGCCCTAGTGATGAACCAAGGGGTTAGTAGCTAGTGATATTATTAACCTTCCCAATCAAAACAATCATGGTACTTACCTCTATGTCCAATATATCCTTATTCTCCTGGTCAGCCTCTTTCTCCTATTTGTCCAGCAGGGCCCATCTCTCCTGGGAGACCTTGTGATCCCTTTAATCCTGGTCTTCCTCGTGTTTGATTAGATGAAAAACAGATTTAAAAAAAGACAAAAAGGTGCGTGAGCAACAAAAGATTTGTAGATGAATAGGAGGAGGTTTGATCAATTAAGGCCAAATTCTATTTGCAGTTCTACTCTGACAATTCACCTGGGAAGTCCAGAGTGTAAATCAGGTAAAAACTTGGCCCTTGAAATCTAATAATAAAATATAAAGTCTGACATGTTCCCATGGTAATGATCAGCTCGTTAACGGAGTGACTGGGTGATTTAATTAAGATTAAAAGAATTCTCACAACAAACAGGAAAACATTTTGAAAAGGGTGAAAGGTTCTACAATGCATTACCCATCCCAGAGGCATACAGTTCTTTATGGTAACAGGCTTTGTTTTCACATTAAACAATACTGTCAGCTTAATCTGCACCTTTTAGTAATTACCAACAAGAATTTAAGAACCTTCAGAGTTTACATGGTTTATTATTATCTGCAGTTAAAAACCTTTTTGTACAAGTTTTTCAGAGCTTCATGGTTTGTGATAAGCATCCTTTTAAAGAGGAATGGTTAAAAAAATTACCAATCCGACATCTGTGTGAACAGTAAGTACACCTGGTGAAGTAAATAGTTCTATACCTTGGTCTCCCTTTTCCCCTTTAGGGTCTTCCTTCCCATCTCTTCCTGATAATCCATTCTGAGCAGGTCTGCATACAAACAATGTACATGCAGTCAGATACCATTGTTGGACAACGTGGCTTGGATCTGTGATGAATGTTGCCATCAAGGATGCTCGTATAACTAAATGCTCAAAATTGGAAGAAGCAGCACTGTTTCAGAGTCCAACCTGTGAAGACACATAGACACAGTTACGCTAAGAGCATTTTGCATTCATGTAATCTCTTCACACAGCATACTGCAAAGTGATTATTTAAAGAAATGATAAATGCCTACATTCTGCATTATTTGTACTGGTTTGCAGTTATTTTACATAACATATTGGGGCTCAGGGAAAACATTTTATTAAATTCTGAAAAGATCTTAATACAACTTTTATTTGAGTTTATCCTTTGTTAAATTATTCACCATGCAAAACCTAAAGCAGCGGAATTTAAGGCCCATCGTGCCATCCACTACTTAAGTTTTTGCAAACACCTGGGCCCTGATCCTGTTTCTTGTTCCATGTGGACAGGCACCTATGTGGTTCCCCTTCTGCAGTCAATGGGGTTCCAGGCAGGTGCCGGGGTCCTTTTGTGTGGGATAAATTTTCTGGAGCAGGCCACAATTCTTAAGATTTAAGTGAGCAACTGTTTTTTAAGAACGTGAATTTGGTTGAGCCCTGCTCAGGTGCACTGAGTGTGCTGGGAAGTGGGAACAAAGGCTGGGCAGGATTGCTGTGCTTGTAATTCAGGACACAACTGTAGTCCTGGTCACACACATGTTGGTGTGGGCATGGGCCTCCCTGGAGGGTGCAGGAAAAGGACAGAGTCATGGTTCTCTGCCCTATATCAGCCAGCAGAGAAGGCCCTGCTGAGCACTTGTTGCACCCTGTCTAAAGGTGGCTCAGTCCCCCTGTGCTCCTGTGTCAATTGTCTGCTGAGTCATAATGGCTCCAAGGTGCTCTTGCTGGGCCACTTCCCTTTACACAGGCTGGGCTGTAAAGTGACAACTGACCCCTCAAAATCCATTTTCTTTTTTAAATCAGGGGCTTGGTTGTTCACATACTGGATTTTTCCCTGTTTGCATCTTAGTTCAGAGTCTCTCTGGTGCCCAATGCCCATTACAGTTGCAGAAAAATATCAAAGAAGATTTAACATCAGTTTTGTTTTGTTCAAAAAGGCACTGTACTAACAGCCAAATTACAAACTCTGTATTTTAGTAATTGGCAGCCAAGAAGCTAACAAACATAGCAGAGTTTGTGTCTATTGTACAAACATTCACCCAAATATGGAAAGGGGATTAACATGAATTAACCTCTGACATGTTGCTATGAAGGCTGCTAAAATCAAATGAAGCAATACATCATCTATTTAAAAAGCAAAAGATGCATTAT
Source organism: Chelydra serpentina (assembly GCA_037349315.1). Taxonomy (NCBI): domain Eukaryota; kingdom Metazoa; phylum Chordata; order Testudines; family Chelydridae; genus Chelydra; species Chelydra serpentina. The sequence continues at coordinate 54,245,915 of JBAIAC010000030.1, forward strand.
ATTGTATCTTGAATAAAATAGGATAAAACTATCACTAACATTACTCAGTATCATTAAATACAATGCCACCCGCTATACTGAACAACCATATAAGTAATCAGTGTGCCACATACAATAATCCATATTTAAGTAATTCCAAGTATAATCTTTCTTACATGATGACTGCAGATTCATCATTTAAAGAACAAAATTAAAAATAACTTCATACCATCCAGCCACTTACTCTGTAATTTCTGGTGCTCTACAGAAGCCTTAACAAAAATAAATTAATAGGAGTTCAGCCCACAATTTATATGCTCTACATAAGGTAACACAGAACTCTGGTTTCACACCCGTGTCACCTGGGAATTTTAGTTTGCTTAAGAATAGTTTAAGATTCAGGAGCAGATGGTACAATTTGTCTTGAAACGTTGGTGGTAAAGGTGGCAGGGTACGTGTGAGGTGATGTCGACTGATGGCAAAATAAACAGAAGGAGGAATTGATCTGGCCCAAAAAGTTGCAGTAAGCTTTTCTTGTTGACTCTTACTAGTAAGCTTTTCCTGTGGGCACCTCAGAAAGAATATGGGCAATGACTGCCTCTGTGAGTCATCAAAGCATGTAAGGGCATGTGATATGCTCAGGAGAATCTTGTTGACTCTAGTAAGAGTCATTACTGTTTGTTATATAAGTAGTTTACATGTATTGTCATTGTATTCAGTGATAGTAAGGAGATAATTACAGGTGTACCATGAGTACTTTACACTTGTGTCTTTGGTTGAGTCAATAATAATTTTTTTCTATAATTAGGTGACAAGGGTCTTATTTTCTGCGTAATGTCATAAAAATAGCCGATGGAAAAACTGTTCTCAAATCAGTCTATTCTAAAAATAATGACAAAAAGTTTGATGAATTATATGGTATAAACAAGCTCATACTTTTGTGTGACTACAGACAAAGGCAAAGTATGGGAAAATAGATAATCTGGAGCTAAATATTTCCCAAACTTTCCAAACAGTACTATTTGGAGTACATACAGTAGTTGAATTATTAATTGTAGTTAGAAACTTTCTGCCAATTTCGGTCAAAATTAAACTATGTTTGTACGAGTTATGGCACTTTGTGTGATTTTATGACACTTTTGGATTGAATGTTCAATAACATTTAAACATTACATGATGTAGAAAGACCTCACCACTTCCAGCATCTACATCCATCCTGGTGATGATCACCAGATATTTGTCTAATTTGTGATAAGAATACAATTTTTCCTGTTCATAGGTTACTCGTTTGGATCCAGGCTGGTAGACTAGGCTGGCATATCATAACTGTAATTAAACATTGTAAATTATGCTTATAAATGAAACCTGCAGCACAGTGGGGTTGATAGGAATCCTGTAAATGAACATCATGAAGGAAGATAATGCATCATGACTTTATTGATTTTTATTTTCTCATACAGAATAATCACAGAAGTCACTAACTACAATGCCGAGAAAACAGATTCTTGTTTGTGTATGAAAGAAAGAATTCACAGGACCCTACAGATGTCTGACATTTTAAAGGAAATGTAGGAGCAAGGATTAAAATTCACAGATAGTGAGGTGGTACTGGTTGCAACTTGTGCCATTCCAGGCACCGCCAGTGCACATCTCAATGCAGTTTTCTTCCCCTTTGTGACTGGGCTGCATGCCTGCATGCCAGTTTGTATAATTTAGGGCTGTTCCATTCTGGAAACTGACTTCATCTGGAATCCCACCCCCCTCAATTTCCAGATAGGCACATTTGTTAAATGACTTCACAAGACTGAAAACAGCATCATTCTCCCCCTTATTCTTGGGAGATGCAATGGAGCCACCCGCCTGTTTGCATGCTTCCGAAGTAGTCTGAAAATCGCCTTCTTGCCCATTGGTAGCAAATATTTTTTCTCCAAATGTTGTTATGGTCCCATCCAAAATAAGGACTGCAAAGTAAAGCAAAAGATCTTGTTCAACCTTTTTGAATCATTTTACATTCTCATGATTGCTGCTATACTGGGACTCCCACTTTCTGTATTCTTCTATAATAAAATAACCCTTCCAAATAAAATAAGGAACACAAATTGCAAACTTCATACAACCCTCGCCCGCCCTCCCACCCCCAGATTAAAAATACCCAGAGCATGGGCTATGTCATTCTATCCTACCAAACACTGCTCTCTGCTGGATGGAACGTCAATGACATGCTAAAATGAGTAGGCTATTGCTTCTGCCTAGTGACTTCAGAACAAGGAGAATATAAACTTAAGAAGAGAGGAGAATGGAGGAGGGGAATTGAAAAGGGAGGAAGAGAAGAGAAGGGGAGGAAAATTGATTAGAGATAGTTATAAGACTAGAAGGGAACAGGAGATGGGAGAGACAGAAAAGGGAGGAGAAATAGATGAAGATGATGGAAAAGTGGAGAGAGAGAGAGAAATTAAAATTAAAAGGAGACAAAAGGAATGTGGATGGGAGGGGAAGAAATGAAGGAGAGAAGAGAAGAATTTTAAATACAAAAAAATCCACTTTGCTCCTTAGGCTCCTATCATTTAAAGACTAGTGCACTTGCTTAACTTTGCACACACTGAATAATGGGACTACTCACAGCGCATAAAGTTGAGCACATGCATAAATCTTTGCAGGCCTTAGTTAGATATGATACTGTTGTCACTTTTGTAGCCACAGATTAACTGTGATGGCCATCAGCGTCACTCAAAGAGTGCAGGTGACCCAGAGAGATACTCCGGAAAGCACTTCTGCACAGAAAGAGATTGTGCAATAAGCCACCTCTGGCTGGTTTGCATCGTGTTTCATCCTATCACAGTTATCTGGGGCTGGTAGGAGGAACCCTAGTAACTAATTATATGGCCCACAGGTTAACCTCTTTAACACAATACAGAATGTATCATTGCCCATCCCCAGAGATCCTTGTTCCTTTGTGTAAAAAGAATGTAAAAATAAATGGAACAAGACTCAGACTATTTTTAAAGAGTTGGTATTTCATGGCTTATATTTTCCACACTTGTTAATCAAGTTATGGGTGGAGCAGAAAACAAAAGCAGACAGATTACCTCCTTCCAGTGTGGCAATCTGATTTGTAATTTTTTTGAGGGTTTCTTATAATTCAGAATCACGAGAAGCAGGTGGGCCTATGGACAAAAAAAATAATTATGCCCTTAAGTTTAAGTGTTAGGACCAGGCTTCACCAATTATGTGGAAGTCATTGTGTAAAATTAATAGTAGTTTTCTAAAACACTTGTGACTGAGTTACATTTGTTTGATTTTCTGTGTGAAAGAATTTGCTCTCAGTGTGTTAAGTGAAGGGCCTTTTCATATGCTGACCATTCTGATAATAAACAAGGCTCGTGGAAACTACTTTAAGAAGGGAACCACTTCAGAAGAATTAAAATTGAGATCTTTGAATTAGAGTCTTTAATGCCCCACTGGTGCTTTGCATCAGTCTGGTACCAAGCCAGGCAAAAGAGGCTTTGGCAGGCATACCGCTGTGCCTGGTTGATCCTAAGATACTGTATAGGCTCCTTGAGATCACTGAGAGCTGGTGTAAGATTCAACATCCTTCAGGCTGCTCCAATGCTTCCTGGCCACAGCACGGGAAGCTGCAATGGTAGATTAAAAACTATCTTTGAAGCACTCACCCCCTTCACCTCCAATCCCCCTGGGACCTGGTTGGTTAGGAGAATCTGGGCTATAATCAGTAGCGCAGCCAGGTCCGGAGTGCAGGGGGAGCGGTGCTATAGAAAGGCGCCTCCCCCTGTACTCACCCGGCAGTGCTCCGGGTCTTCGGCGGCGGGTCCTCACTCACTCTGGGTCTTTGGTGGTACCCGCCGCCGAAATGCTGCTGAAGACCCGGAGAGCCGCCGGGTGAGTGCAAGAAGCGGCGCTTAAAAAGAAGCTCGCCTTTTTTTAGCGCTGTTAAAAAAAGGCGCCGCTTCCTTTTTAAGGCGCCACTTCTGCTCACAGGGGGAGCGGCCGCTCCCCCTGCTCCCCCCCGGCTACGCTACTGGCTATAATCTGTAGTTTTCTACCCTGCAGCCGCTAATGATAAAAGATGACCTGCACTCGGGGTAGAGTCAAAGAAGTAGATTTTGTTGTGATGAGATACTGCTTGTGACTTGACAGCTGCTCTGGAAAGCCCTGACCATGTGGGGTGTTGGTGGTGGTGCAGAATGAAGTGTAACAGACTTGTAAAGTGGGTGTTGTGCCTCCTTGTAATAATAATTGAAGGCAATAGCTTTGGTGCTGTTGGTCCTGGATTCTAACCTTGCAGAAATGTAATCATCTCTTGTCAGCTCGTACAATGTCAATTAGCTTGAGTAAATTAATCTCTTACGTTTAAAGTACAATTGTGCTCTGAATAGTGGCTCTGTAACGATGGCATTTTGGAGATTCAGGTTTATAGTCTCTCTGGAATGTCTGTATTAAACATATTCTTTTACAAAGAGAGAGACATTTTTGTTCTCACTTCCAGTGCTGTAAACCCAACCTAGGCCCTGAAAGTCAAGCTGCACTCTTTTCTACTGGTACATTGTCTCTGAGGTTATGCCTACCAGCAGCTGGGAGGGTGCGTCTCAGCGCAGGCACACAACGCACACCAGCACTGCTCAAGTTAGCATGCTAAAAATAGCAGTATGGCTGTGGTGGCATGGGCAGCAGCCTGGGCTAGCCACCTTCATTGTACCTAGGAGGTCAGAGGGTTCGGGTGTGGCTACTCGTGTTGGTGTAGATATACCTTAAGTGTGAAGGTTCTGCAGTCCCAGTTATGCCCCCAATGGGTATGTCTACACTGAGTTTTAAAATCTACAGCAGCAAGTCTCAGAGCCCAGGTCCACAGACTCAGACTCATGGGGCTTATGTTACTGTGCTAAAAATAACTCTGTAGATGTTCAGGCTGAGGCTGGAGCTCAGGCTCTGAAACTCGCCCCTGCTCCGGGCTTCAGAGCCTGAGTCCAAATGTCTGTAGACCTGAGCTCCGAGCCTCATGGCTGCAGGTTTTGAAACGCACTCAGTGACACCAATGCAGTCCCAGCTCTCTCATTTTCAGCTGCATCACTTCTGCAGCAATCCCAGGAGTAAGCCACAGTAACTATTATCCTAGCCAGGAAAGCCACAGAGACAACTGAATAGACACAGGGCGCAGATCAGCTGAGTAAGAAGATGCCATTTTACATAGTCACTTTTAGGAGTAGAACTGAAAGTTAAAAAATTCAGTTATGGCCATTTTTCTCTAGGTTGCTTTAGACAGAGACACAGGCACATATAGACAGACACTCCCACCCCCATAAGATTAAATGAACAGATAGTTCTTTTTCACCTGGTTGTCCAGGGTGCCCTCGCTCTCCCTTCTCGCCTCGTTCACCCCTAGGCCCCTGTGGCCCACGAAGCCCATCTTTTCCAGGAGGACCTCTCATGGAACTTGGTGGCCCTGGTGGACCTGCTGAAGGGAAATACAGGAGTGAAAACTTGCCAAACTCCTCACTGAGCTTCTTCCTAAATGATGCATTTACTTCAGAATAAGCACTGTTGCTGACCTTCAAGGGAACAGATTGCATTACATCAGCTCAATAGCTTTTCATTACCGGACTTAGGTGATGAAGGTGAAGGTTGGATGCATGTCAGAGGCAGAACATTTACTCCCTATAATGAAAGAGCAAATGAACTTTCAGTGCCTAGAAACTTGCCCCCTGCAGCATCCTTGGTGTTTGGGTTGGAGGAAGCTGCTCACCTGTCCTCTCATTGTGAAGAAAAGTCACACAACGGCCAATAGGGCTACGTGTTGAGAGAGCCTGTGAACATTCTAAGAAAGGCAGTACCACTTATATTTTCCAGCTCCCCAGAATGATCAGCTAGACAGTCTATATACCCGTCTCTCTCTCTCTGTGTCGGTGTGTATATATATACACACACACACACACACACACACACATCGATGTTCACTGCAAGAGTTCCTGGATTAGATGCAAAGTTGAACACGGAGGCCCCATGTGATTGGTACTCACTTCCAGCACCACAGACAAGGCTGGAAAGGCATCTAGAGTCTTTAACATTTAGTTACTTTTATAGTGAAATCATGATATTACAGAGCAACTTCACTTTGCCCAAGAAGTCCCACTGACAAAGGCAAATAGGATCTGGGTCTGTAAGTAGCAGTTTACTACAAGCTGGAATTGCAGTATTCACTTCACATGGTAACAATTCCAGATTTTCATTCTTCTGTACGATATGCAGAGATTATGTCTACATGACAAAAAAGGGACTTTTAAAAACGGAATGAGCTCAGTACGTTCGGAACAACCCCTTCACCCACAGCATCCCTGTAGACACCTTTTGACTGCTTCACAATCACATTAGCTGGTGGTTTTATAGCTTAGGGGGGTGGAGTAACATTCTGAAAAACACCTAAGTAACCAAGTAACAAAGTCTAGCTTTCAATGAGACTTGGGCTTCTAAACGTCTGTCACTTTCGAAAACGGGACAGAAAGTGCAACAAGGTAGAATTCGGTTGATCAGATACAAATAATGAAATACAGCAGAATATCTATACATCTGTGGTGGGTAATCACTGTAATTACCTTGCATTCCTGAGTCTGCTTTTATACCAGGCTTTCCTTCTTTTACAGGCAATCCATTCAGTCCAGGTTTGCCACTTCTCTGAATTCCGTCTTGGTGGTCCCCAGCATGGCACGTCACCAGCAAAAAGGCTATTGCTGTGACTACGTGAAACAATTGGGTCGACATTGTTGGAGACCAGCTATAAAACAAAGAGTATTTACTACCCAGCACTGAGTGCTTTTTTTCAAAATTAAAAATGATTGAGAAGTGTGAATTCTTTTTTTCAAAATAACATTTTCTGTTTGGGATTGAAATCTTTTTAGCTTAGTCTTTTCCCCCCAGTGATACTAACATGATTAGTGTAGTTATAAAGTGGTTGGAGTTTGAATGATTATTACAGTGCACCAAAATGAAACAATTCATCCTTTACAAAATATACTCATCTGTCTAGAAAGCAAAACACTTTTTATAAAGCTGTTGATTAACTTATCTCATTTTTTATTGTGTGACAAGTGTAATTTCAGTATTACTTATGCAACAATAGGTAGGCATGTCCACTACAGTGAGAAAAAAACAATCTAGATTACTCTGGGTACACTGTCTTAATTATTTATATTTTAAAAGGGAAAAGCAACCATTCAGACTTTATTCTTTTTCTGCCTCTTTCTCTTCATTGTCATAAATTTAGCATTTTATAAACACTTCTGCATCAATGGTGATTTCCTCAGTAAAATAGACTGGTGTATTAGCAACAGAGGGAATAGTAAAGAAACTCTGAAAAAGCATCTAAGATGGAAAGTTTAAATTGAGACTGTCATATTTTAACTAGATTTATTTTTTTGTAATTTATAAAGAAGTTGAACTTACCTCTCAGCTCCAATGTGAACTGAAAAAGGAGCATGATAAAGGTCCAATTTATAGGATGCGTAATTGGAGATACATTTTTGTGTCTACTGGAAATATATTGTGTGTGTAATTAGATATACATTTGGCCAGCAACACAGACATTTGATAACAGTTACCTTGAATGATTTTTTGCTTCTATTTTCTTTACATTTAAAGCCTTGCTCAAGAACATTTGAAAAGTCAACATGCACTGTTGCTTTCCCATTTTGTTGAGCTAAGATATTAAATTTTAATTGGGTAAAACAGTCTTGGAGCAGAAGAATAGATAATTGCAGAGATGTCTGTCATGAGTTGTTTGCAGGATATAACGTTTCCATAGATCTTCCATTTACTCTAAGTATTAAATAATTACATCTTCATTGTGATTTTAAATGTCACAGAAGAAAAACAAGCCAGAACACAGCTGTCTTTTATTATATACATATTATTTTCTCACATACCATAGTGTAAAAGCATTATATGCCCATCAGTGACTGGAGCTGAAAGCTCATGAGTAAGTACAATCTAACACAATAGAGACAAAGCATACAAAACAGAACATACAAAACATTTCCACCTATGCCCTATTCAGAGTAACTCCCAGATAAGAATTTAGTTGACGCACTAAGGTATAAGTACATGCACCACAGAATATTGTAAGAAGAAGTCCATATTCCACTTAGAAGGATAGTTCAACAGATAATATGAGGGGGATAATAGCATCCATGAAACAGGAAGCCAGATTCTCATTGAGATTAAATTCCTTTTACACTGATCTGGCAGTGCAAAGAGGCCTTAAAAGTGGTGGAAACATACTGGAAATGGAAGACTTCTTTATATTACCGTACATTTTTATGTCCCTGGTAAACGTTGTTCCCATCTAGTGGCTATTTAGCAATCTATAGTAAATGAGCCGCTAATCACGGTCCAGTTCACAATGGATGGGTCTGATGTCACCAAATTAGCACCAGAACTGATACAAACCAGCCTCCTCACTGGTAATCTCAATAGTCTTTTTACCCTCTGTAATGAATGTGTGCCCCCAGGCCTTGTTTTGCGCACACCATTCAAACCTTGCATACTGACTACAAAATTATTAAATTTCCTCTGTTTGCAGCGTTGTTATAGCCATCTGTGTCTCAGGATATGAGACACACAAGGTAGGTGGGGTAACATATATTATTGGACCAACTTCTGGTGGTGAGGGAGCAAACGTTTGAGTGCCACAGAGTTCTTCTCCAGGTACTAAGTTGGTCCAATAAAAGTTATTACCTCACCCACTTTGTCTTTCTAATTTTCTACTGGGCATTTCTATGGGGCTCTCACTGCAGTATATAGGTACTACATAAACAGTAATGGTGCTCTTACTAAAAATGCTAATGAACTTATCTTCACAGCACCCTTGTAAGGTGTGGGGTTGGTACCATTGGCCCCCCAGCTTGGGTCATCAGCAAGGTTTGGGCCTTTACATCCACAGCACAGAACTCTTCCTCTTGAGCTTACAGAGTAAGTGGCAGTAGGCGGATCAGACACTAGCGGGGGAAGACATCTATGCAGTGCCAGTGGGTTTCATACCTATTTGCTAACAGGAAAGGAAAGTTAGAGCTGGTTGAAATTTTTCAGAGAGAAAATTATTCTGTCAGAAAATACTACTTCAATAAACATGAAAACTTCCCTGGGAACTTATCAACTTCATTAAAATTTTCAAAGAAAACTTCTCTGAAAATCTGATTTGTATAAGGTAGAAATGTTTTATTTCAACTTAATGATTTTGACTTTTCTGTTATATTACAATTTATAACATGAAAGTCTAGACGTTTTGATAAAGTCAAAACAAAATGGTGCTTTGATTTTTCTTAAATGAAATTTTTGTTCCAATTCAGAATGAAAAAACAAGCAAACTTTTGGAATTTCCTGTGGCATGGAAAATCTGGGTTCTAACCAGCTGTAAGGAATGTAGAGAGTCAGGACTCCTGGGTTTCATTCCAGGTTCTGAAGGGGAAAATTCTCTAGTGATAATAGACCCATCTGCCCCATCCCTCCCACAAGCCTGTTTGTCCCCCTCTCCTCCTATGTGCTCCACTGCCCAAATCCTGCCGTATTCCACCACTGCTCCTATCCAGGCCTATTTAGGATGAGCATAGAGGCATATGTACAGTTCTCTATAACCCTTCTCCTCCTTTCTCCTCTCTCAAGATCCTATGCAACTGCCCCACTACTCCAATCCTATCTCCCTCACTTGCTGCTGTGCACACGCTCCAACTTCTGTCTCCTACTGCTTCCCACCCCTATGTCTAGCTACTGTACTGTTCCCACCCCTCACCCTGCCTGCAACCCCATCTCCCACTTCCACTTCCTCAACACTCTGAAATCTAAGTCAGGCTGCTTCCTCCTACTCCTTGTTGCCTGGGCAGAAACAGGGGGTCAGGTGAGTACTGAGCGCACAACAAAGTCTACAGGCTTTCAGTTCAGGTGCCCAGTGCCACAGCAGCTCAGAGCAGGAACTTCAGGGAAAGTCCTGCTAAGACCCTGATGCCCAGGGTGAGGTTTGCTCAGGTGCTCTCAGGGGATGGGGCATGTGCACTCTGGTCACATGTAGGAGCTGTGAGCAGACAGCACATGCCCAGTACTGACATAACCATCAGAGAATTTAGCAGGCAAACACTAATCAGTTGCTCTGCTGAGCATGTGCAATCAGTGGAGATTTGAATGGCTCATAACTTAGCCAGACTTGTGTGTCTTATCATGGGAACAGCAAATGGCACTTCCCTCACACCAGGACAATGCTCCTACCAAATTTGAAGTTCCTATTCCACAGCACAGAGGTGCCAGAATGTGTAAAAAATGTCTTTAAAATCATTTGTTAAAATGGGTAAAACAATGTGTGTTCTCCTCACCTAACCTGACGCTCAGAAATGGCTGAACCATTTTTGGTGAGACTTTTAAAAAAATGTCCAGGCTGAAGCAGACATGCCTGAACAGTTAAAGTTTGACAAAGTTAGAAGCAACTGAAAACTGGCTCTTAGGTTGTAATGGGAAGTGCTGGGTACACCCCACCAGCAATAACACACACGTATGTCAATTGTGATGCTGTGTATAAGAAAGATGACCATTTGAATCATTGTTGCTACCACTGTTATACAAATGCAGCATATCTTGTACAAAGTATATCATGGAAGGTGTCAATGGAACAGTTATGATTTACTAGGTATGATTATCCTGTTCATATGCATGTATTACCTTTGTATCTGAAGTTATGAATAGTGTCCATGTATCTTAAACATGTGGCGTATTCCTGAGTGACACTCCCCAGATAGAGTTATATGTGGGCCAGCAGCTGTGTGTTGATGGTCTATCATGGACACTTCATAAGAACATAAGAATGGCCCTACTGGGTCAGACCAAAGGTCCATCTTGCCCAGTATCCTGTCTTCCGACAGTGGCCAGTGCTAGGTGCCCCATAGGGAATGAACAGAACAGGTAATCATCAAGTGATCCATCCCCTGTCTCTCATTCCCAGCTTCTGGCAAACAGAGGCTAGGGACACCATTCCTGCCCATCCTGGCTAATAGCCATTGATGGACCTATGCTCCATGAATGTATCTAGTTCTTTTTTGAACCCTCTTATGGTCTTGGCCTTTACTACTGTAACGATGCTGGTTCTGGCAAGACCCAACTGAGAGTGCCAGTTCAGGATAAATTGCTTTAAGCAGGGCACTTACAGCCCAAGGCTGGGGTTCTTCCACCTCTAAGGCAAACCAAACCAGCCAGCCAGAGTAGACTTTGGTTTTGCCCCACTGGCTAACCATAAGTCACACAAGCAATTCCCTTAGACACTCCAGTTTCCCAGTCTCACCACCAGTGCCACTCGTTATGGGGACAAATGGTCATGAAAACCAATGCCCCAGTAAAAGAAAACAGGTTCTCCCGATCCCAGCGGACCGAACCTCAGAGCCAGGTCAATATACAATTCAGATCTTACCCACAAATCACGCTGTTGCCAATCCTTTAGAATCTAAAATCTAAAGGTTTATTCATAAAAGGAAAAAGGTATAGGTGAGAGCTAGAATTGGTTAAAAGGAATCAATTACATACAGTAATGGCAAAGTCCTTGGTTCAGGCTTGCAGTAAAGATGACACACTGCAGGTTCAAATCAAATCTCTGGATTACATCCCCAGCTGGGATGGGTCCTTCAGTCCTTTGTGCAAAGCTTCCATGTGTAGCAAGGTTCCTCCAGAGGTAAGAAGCAGGAAATGAAGACCAAATGGAGATGAGGCAGCTGCCTTTTATAGTTTCTTCCAGGTGTAAAGACACCTCTTTCCTTACTGTGGAAACTCACACCAAAATGGAGTCTGGAGTCACATGGGCAAGTCTCTGCATACCTTACTGAATCATAAGGTGTGTCTGCCTCCTCTCAATGGGCTAATTGTATAGTTGATGGTCCTTAATGGGCCATCAGCATGCCTGGCAGAGCTGATAGCTTGTCCTGGGTCCCAGAAGCCCAGCCCCAGTTTGAAATACAGACAGTATAAAGCCATTGAACTACAGACAGTATAAAGCCAATATTCATAACTTCAACTACCAAACTGATACATACATATAAATGGCATAATCATAACCAGCCAAGCATAACCCGGTCTTAGACACCTCATTTGACCCCCTTTATACAAGATTTGGTGCCACTACAGGACCTTTGTTGCAACAATGATCTATATGGTCCCAGTTATTGTCAATAACGTCACAACTGCATCCTCGGGCCAGGAGTTCAACAGGTTGACTGTGCGTTGTGTGAAGAAATACTTCCTTTTATTTGTTTTAAAGCTGCTGCCCAGTCATTTCATTTGTTAACCCTTAGTTCTTGTGTTAGGAGAAGTAGTAAACAACACTTCCTTATCTACTTTCTCTACACCAGTTATGATTTTATAAACCTCAGTCATATCTCCCCTTAGCCATCTCTTTTCTGAGCTGAAAAGTCCCAGTTTTATTAATCCCTCCTCATACAGAAACCGTTCCATACCCCTAATCATTTTTGTTGCTCTTTTCTGAACATTTTCCAATTCCAATACATCTTTTTTTGAGATGGGGCGACCACATCTGCACACATTATTCAAGATGTGGGCATACCATGGATTTATATAGAGGCAGCATGATATTTTCTGTCCTATTTTCTATCCCCTTCTTAATTATTCTCAGCATTCTGTTCTCTTTCTTGACTGCCCTGCACATTGAGTGGATGTTTTCATAGAACTATTCACAATGACTCCACGATCTCTTTCTTGAGTGGTAACAGCTAATTTAGACCCCATCATTTTATATGTATAGTTGGGATTATGCTTTCCAATATGATTCATAGATTCATAGATTCTAGAGCTGGAAGGGACCTCGAGAGGTCATCGAGTGCAGCCCTCTGCCCTCATGGCAGGACCAAATACTGTCTAGACCATCCCTGATAGACATTTATCTAACCTACTCTTAAATATCTCCAGAGATGGAGATTCCACAACCTCCCTGGGCAGTTTATTCTAGTGTTTAACCACCCTGACAGTTAGGAACTTTTTCCTAATGTCCAACCTAAACCTCCCTTGCTGCAGTTTAAGCCCATTGCTTCTTGTTCTGTCCTTAGAGGCTAAGATAAACAAGTTTTCTCCCTCCTCCTTATGACACTCTTTTAGATACCTGAAGACCACCATCATGTCCCCTCTCAGTCTTCTCTTTTCCAAACTAAACAAACCCAATTCCTTCAGCCTTCCTTCATAGGTCATGTTCTCTAGACCCTTAATCATTCTTGTTGCTCTTCTCTGGACCCTTTCCAATTTCTCCACATCTTTCTTGAAATGCGGTGCCCAGAACTGGACACAATGCTCCAGTTGAGGCCTAACCAGCGCAGAGTAGAGCGGAAGAATGACTTCTCGTGTCTTGCTCACCACACACCTGTTAATGCAGCCCAGAATCATGTTTGCTTTTTTTGCAACAGCATCACACTGTTGACTCATATTTAGCTTGTGGTCCACTATAACCCCTAGATCCCTTTCTGCCGTACTCCTTCCTAGACAGTCTCCTCCCATTCTGTATGTGTGAAACGGATTGTTCCTACCTAAGTGGAGCACTTTGCATTTGTCCTTATTAAACTTCATCCTGTTTACCTGTGACCATTTCTCCAATTTGTCCAGATCATTTTGAATTATGACCCTATCCTCTAAAGCAGTTGCAATCCCTCCCAGTTTGGTATCATCTGCAAACTTAATAAGCATACTTTCTATGCCAATCGTTGATGAAGATATTGAACAGAGCCGGTCCCAAAACAGACCCTTGCGGAACCCCACTCATTATACCTTTCCATCAGGATTGGGAACCATTAATAACTACTCTCTGAGTACGGTTATCCAGCCAGTTGCGCACCCACCTTATAGTAGCCCCATCTAAGTTGTATTTCCCTAGTTTATTGATAAGAATATCATGCGAGACCGTATCAAATGCCTTAACTAAAGCCTAGGTATACCACATCCCCGCTTCTCCCTTATCCACAAGACTCGTTATCCTATCAAAGAAAGCTATCAGATTGGTTTGACATGATTTGTTCTTTACAAATCCATGCTGGTTATTCCCCATCACCTTATCACCTTCCAAGTGTTTGCAGATGATTTCCTTAATTACTTGCTCCATTATTTTCCCTGGCACAGAAGTTAAACTAACTGGTCTGTAGTTTCCTGGGTTGTTTTTATTTCCCTTTTTATAGATGGGCACTATATTTGCCCTTTTCCAGTCTTCTGGAATCTCTCCTATCTCCCATGATTTACCAAAGATAATAGCTAGAGGCTCAGATACCTCCTCTATTAGCTCCTTGAGTATTCTAGGATGCATTTCATCAGGTCCTGGTGACTTGCAGGCATCTAACTTATCTAAGTGATTTTTAACTTGTTCTTTTTTGATTTTATCTTCTAAACCTTCCCCCTTCCCATTAGCATTCACTATGTTAGGCATTCCTTCAGACTTCTTGGTGAAGACCGAAACAAAGAAGTCATTAAACATCTCTGCCATTTCCAAGTTTCCTGTTACTGTTTCTCCTTCCTCACCGAGTAGTGGGCCTACCCTGTCCTTGGTCTTCCTCTTGCTTCTAATGTATTGATAAAAAGTTTTCTTGTTTCCCTTTATTCCTGTAGCTAGTTTGAGCTCATTTTGTGCCTTTGCCTTTCTAATCTTGCCCCTGCATTCCCATGTCATTTGCCTATATTCATTCTTTGTAATTTGTCCTAGTTTCAATTTTTTATATGACTCCTTTTTATTTTTTAGATCTTGCAAGATCTCGTGGTTAAGCCAAGGTGGTCTTTTGCCACATTTTCTATCTTTCCTACCCAGCGGAATAGTTTGCTTTTGGGCCCTTAATAGTGTCCCTTTGAAATACTGCCAGCTCTCCTCAGTTGTTTTTCCCCTCAGTCTTGAGTCCCATGAGACCTTACCTATCAGCTCTCTGAGCTTACCAAAATCCGCTTTCCTGAAATCCATTGTCTCTATTTTGCTGTACTCCCTTCTACCCTTCCTTAGAATTGTGAACTCTATGATTTCATGATCACTTTCACCCAAGCTGCCTTCTACTTTCATGTTCTCAATGAGTTCCTCCCTATTTGTTAAAATCAAATCTAGAACAGCTTCCCCCCTAGTAGCTTTCTCAACCTTCTGAAATAAAAAGTTGTCTGCAATGCAGTCCAAGAACTTATTGGATAGTCTGTGCCCCGCTGTGTTATTTTCCCAACATATATCTGGATAGTTGAAGTCCCCCATCACCACCAAATCTTGGGCTTTGGATGATTTTGTTAGTTGTTTAAAAAAAGCCTCATCCACCTCTTCCACCTGGTTAGGTGGCCTGTAGTAGACTCCTAGCATGACATCACCCTTGTTTTTTACCCCTTTTAGCCTAACCCAGAGACTCTCAACACTTCCGTCCCCTATGTCCATATCCACCTCAGTCCAAGTGTGTACATTTTTAATGTATAAGGCAACACCTCCTCCCTTTTTCCCCTGTCTGTCCTTCCTGAGCAAGCTGTACCCATCCATACCAACATTCCAATCGTGTATATTATCCCACCAAGTTTCGGTGATGCCAACAATGTCATAGTTGAATTTATTTATTAGCACTTCCAGTTCTTCCTGCTTATTACCCACACTTCTCACATTTGTATACAGGCATCTAAGATACTGATTTGATCTTGCCTCCCAGTTTTGCCCTGATCCTCCTATCTCTTTGTCATTAGAGCCCACGCTCCCTCCTATTTCCGACCCATCTCCCAGGTCCCCATGTTCTCCACTTACCTGTGGGCTTTGCTCACCTGTCCCCGTCGAACCTAGTTTAAATTCCTTAATCATGACATCTATTTGAATGTGTGGTCTCCCAAGGGAAGTGGTGGAGGCCCCATTAGTTTAGATATTTCCAATTGGATTGGAGATCAGTGGAGGACACATTGTAGGGGATAACCCTGTCATGATACCCTGAACAATAGACTAGATGTTACCTATTTGGTTACTATTGATCATAGTGTATGAAAGCTTCAAAAACTGAGCTCGCTAGATCTAGGCACCAATTGAAGTTCAAAGATCACTGTGGAATTAAGTCTTTTACAACTATTGTTTCATAATAGAGGTCTGTCATTAATGGTAACTAGAGCTAGACAGGTTCCCAACTAGACCTCAAATACACTTAACTTCCTGATTCTCAAATGTTTCTCTGAAAAAAATCTTTTTCTGAATAAATACTTAATCACTGCTTACTGATGCATCCTGGAACATTTAATTAACTTTACACAGCTGAGTACAGATACCAAGCTTTATGTGCTTTTGTCTCAAAAATTACAGGGCAAATATCAGTTTTCATAAACTTTAATACATCAGTTCATGTAACAGCCACTCCTGCAGTGGTTAGGACAATATAATAATCTTATTAATGATGGCTGAACCTGAAAAAGGTTTAGGAAAGGCCTCTGAACTTCAGATGTTTATCCAAATTGGTTTTGGTTCATTCTAGGAGTCAAGAAACTGCACATTTGGGGAGGTTCAAAAAGGAACAGTACAAGAAACCTTTTCCATCTCAGATATAGATGGCAGGGCCTCTGAGATCTAGAGTGTCCTTCATTTTTTCTTATTACTATTTTTGTATTACAGTAGTATTTAGAGTCACAGTGCATACACATATTAAGAGACAACCCTTGTGCCCAATAGCTTTCAATCCAAACAGACAGGAAAGGCAAAGAATGGGAGGAGAAACAGACCCAGAGAAGGGAAACAACTCACCCAAGGTCACACAGCATGTCAGCAGCAGAACAAGCAACAGAACCAGGGTTTTGGTATTGAGTTCAGTGGCACCAAGATTTCACTCAAGCTCTCAAGTCCCAGTCCAGTCTAGTAGACCACACTGTCTCCCTAGGTGTTTTTCAGCACCTGAATGAGCAGGTTACTTTGCACACCACTAGCTGCATCATTAAAAAGCACCACAAAACATTGCTCCTTTCATGGCCTCTAAGACAGTAGTGTAGCCGGGGGGGGAGGGGGGAGCAGGGGGAGCGGCTGCTCCCCCTTGAGCAGAAGCAGCGGAAGCGGCGCTTTTTTTCAGCAGCACTAAAAAAAGGCGCCGCTTCTTTTTAAGCGTTGCTTCTTGCACTCACCCGGCGGCGCTCCGGGTCTTCGGCGGCATTTTGGCGGCGGGTACCACCAAAGACCCGGAGTGAGCCGCCGAAGTGCCACCGAAGACCCCGAGTGCTGCCGGGTGAGTACAGGGGGAGGCGCCTTTTATAGCGCCGCTCCCCCTGCACTCCGGACCTGGCTGCACTACTGCTCTAAGAGAAGAGAACCCACTCATCCAGACGCTGTAAAACAACAGGAGAAAATGAGAGAAACTCTAGACAGCAGACAGGTCCTGCTGCCTGGTATCCCATGCATCCACATCATAGACGAGAGGTCACTGGGGAGATTCAGGTACTCAAGCTGAACCCTATGTTAAGTCACCCACGGCAGCCTCAGCATCAGACTTTGGTTTTGGTACTATGTTGAAGTCCTACAAGAGGGGCAGATTTCCTGCTGTTTCCAGTTCTGTGTTTGATTTTGGAAATATAACCCTTCTTACACCTATTTATCACAAGGATGGGTGTTATCCAGCAATCTTCATATATGAAAGGAAAGTCCTTCCAGCTGTGTAATGAAAAGATAAAATGAACCAAGTGGCTACACTGTGACAATCAAAGATAGATAAAGCCAAGAGAGTTTTGTATGTAGAATAATAAATCTTCCTTCTTCACAGAATCTATGCCATTCTAGTTGGCATATTTTTGGCCAAGACAACTTTACAACAACAGGACTTTAAAACGGGTTATTTTGCAAGTGAAGATTCAACATTTTGAAGCCCACATAATGGACATTATATCAAGAGTTGCTATTCTATTCTATGTCAATTTTGAAGTAGCAGTGATGTTGCACATTCTTAGCCCTGGTCTACACTGCAAGTTTAGGTCGAATTTAGCAGTGTTAGGTCGATTTAACCCTGTACCCATCCACACAATAAAGCCTGTTTTGTCGACTTAAAAGGTTCTTAAAACCGATTTCTGTACTCCTCCCGGGCGAGGGGTTTAGCGCTAAAATCGACCTTGCTGGGTCGAATTTGGGGTAGTGTGGATGCACTTCGATGGTATTGGCCTCCGGGAGCTATCCCAGGGTGCTCCATTGTGACCGCTCTAGACAGCACTCTCAACTCAGACGCACTGGGGCCAGGTAGACAGGAAAAGCCTGGGAACTTTTGAATTTCAGTTCCTGTTTGGACAGCGTTTGCTAGCTGATCAGCACAGGTGACCATGCAGAGCTCATCAGCACAGGTGACTATGTAGTCCCAGAATCACAAAAGAGCTCCCGCATGGACCAAATGGGAGGTACTGGATCTGATTGCTGTATGGGGAGAAAAATCCGCGCAGGCAGAACTCCGTTCCAAAAGATGAAATGCCACTATATATATGCCAAAATCTCCATGGGCATGATGGACAGAGGCTACATCAGAGGCTACAGCTGTGCCGTGTGAAAATTAAGGAGCTCAGGCAAGCCCAGAATCATAGTCCCCGCCAGAATTGTAGAGCGTAAAATGTTTCTACACTCCCCCTATCATCTCCGTCCCTCAGGTTATCGCAGATTAGAAGGCGAAAAAAACGCACTCGCGATGACATGTTTTCCGAGCTCATGCAGTCCTCCCACACTGATAGGGCACAGCTTACTGCATGGAGGCATTCAATGGCAGAGGCCAGGAAAGAATTAGTGAGCGCGAAGAGCGGAGGCAGGATGCGATACTGAGGCAAATGGGGGAGCAAATGGACATGATGAAGCGCCTGTTGGAGCTGCAGAAAAGCCAACAACAGCACAGACCCCCACTGTATCCCACTGTATAACCACCTACCCTCCTCCCCATATTCCATATCCTCCTCACCCAGATGCCCAAGAACACGGGGGGAGGCTCCGGGCACCCAGTCACTCCACTCCAGAGGATGGCCCAAGCAACAGAAGGCTGTCATTCAAACAGTTCAATTTTTAGTGTGGCTACAATAAGCAATGTGGCTTTGTCCTTCCCTCCTCCCCCACATCACCCGCAGCTACCTTGTCTGTTATCTCATTTTTTTAAATTAATAAAGAAAGAATGCATGGTTTCAAAACAATAGTTACTTTATTTCAAAGGGGGGAGAGTGGTTGGCTTACAGGGAATTAAAATCAAGAAAGGGGGTGGATTTGCATCAAGGAGAAACACACACAACTGTCACACGGTAGCCTGGCCAGTCATGAAACTGGTTTTCAAAGCCTCTCTGATGCGCAGTGCACCTATTTGTCCAGTGGTTAGTATGATATAGAAAAGTCTTGACGGAACTCTAAAATACAGTAAATGACTATTTCTATGGTGCTATAAGGGAACATGGTATTTGACACACAAAAACAAAATGGGCAGCTTGCAGAATAGCTAAATGATCTATGATTTCCAGGGCTTTTGTTGTGGCCTCCCTTTATAATAAATGAGTTGAATTTTATTGCAGGGTTTCAAAGTACACAGTATGGCCTCAGTCCTGCAAAGAGGTGCATATAGGTGGATCCACCATGTATTTCTCCACTGATGTATACCTGTGTGCATTTCCTTCCAGGACTGAGACCTGTTCCTCTAATGTTGTTGCATAGTGTATGCTGCATTATCCAGGCATGTAACTACAATGGAATATACAAAGTTATCTCAGCATGGGACTCCTCAAACACACTAAGCCAAACCCTGAAATCCTGACCTGGAACTTAATCAGCCACAGTGAGACAAGGCAGAGTTTGGTTATTATAATTAACCCTCTCTAAAATTAGGGATAGTTCTAGTTACAAATCAATCACCTCCAATAGTTATTATTTCCTTAGTAAGCGTGAGGAAGGAAAATATTACACCATGATTTTGTTTCTCAGAGAAAATAATCACAGAAGACATTCGTTATATTGCTGAGAGATCAGGCTCCTGTTTATGTTTGCGATACAGAATATTGAATGGACTCTGCACTATGAAATAACTGAAAGGATATGCTTTAAAATTCACAGATAGTGAGGCGGTACTGGTTGCATTTTTTGTCATTCCAGCCGCCATCAGTGTACATCTCCACACAGTTTTCTCCTCCTTTGCCATTTGGCTCAGAAGCGCGCCAGTTGGTATAATTCAGAGGTTTCCCATCCAGATCATGGAATTCACCTGGAACATCACTTTCCCTTATACCCAGATAAGCATATCGGTTAAACTGTTTCACGATATCCCAAATAGCATCATTCTCCTCCTTGTTCCTGGGAGTGGCGATGGAGCCACCAGCATGTTCGCATGCTTTTAATGTGGTTTCAAAATTGACTTCTTTCCCATTGGTAGCAAGAATTTTTCCCCCCACTTCTGTTATTTTTCCTTCCAAAGTAAGGACTGCAAAGGAAAGTGAAAAGATCTGGTTGTTTTTTTGTTTTATTTTATACTGTCCATGTTGCTACTAAACTCCTCGGAAGGGAGAAAAACCATGAGGAAATGTGAGAAAGGAAAAGAAGAGAACATTACAAATAGAAAGGGAAGAAAGAGGAAAAAATAAAGGGAGAAAGGAAAGATGATTGAAAAGAGATAGAGGAAAAGAGTGAAGAGGGGTAGAAAAGGAGGAACTATCTGTCACAATCCCACCAACTTATTAGTTTTTTCAGCAAGTTTATATAATTCTTTATATAAAATTGTTGGGGGGGAGGGATAGCTCAGTGGTTTGAGCATAGGCCTGCTAAACCCAGGGTTGTGCGTTCAATCCTTGAGGGGGCCATTTAGGGATCTGGGGCAAAAATTGGGGATTGGTCCTGCTTTGAGCAGGAGGTTGGACTAGATGACCTCCTAAGGTCCCTTCCAACCCTGATATTCTATGTTTCTTTTTTACCTATGGACATCTGTCTCTCCTCCTACAACCTAAGTGTGCACTACTCCCCTATACTAATACAGTTTCAGACCTGCTCTGTTATGTGCAATCAGTAGAGCTGGTTGAAATTTTTCAAATTTTAACAAGAAAAAAGGAAAGTAATTTTGATAAAATCTTTGATTTTTCTCCCCTATTTTCCCCAACAGCTCTAATGACTACACCACCCTAGAGTCTATTGAGAATATAAGCACTACTGACATTATACAACTGCTTCAGTTTCAATGATTCCCAAGAGCTCAACTATCACACACACAAACTCCTTTTTTACAAGATTTTAGGTGCAATTTGAATGAATGTGAGTGGCGTTTCCTTAAAGGTCCTTGCTACTCTTGGAGAATCAAGCCCTGTGTCAGCTCACCAGAGATCTCATCTGCTTTGGAGAACAACTGTGGTAGCCCTATATTGATCCTCTTGCTGAGGGACTGGGTCCAGAGCAGTCTCCTATTAGGGATTTGTGCTTCTCCAGAGGGAGTTCAGTCCCCGTGAGTACCCTCCCCAGATGATCTATATTTCAACAGAGCTGGGCCGCACGCCTCACCTTGCATGTATCTTGCTCCTCTTCATAAATAAACCAATGGAGAGTTAGACACAAGGGGGTAACTTTTCTGCTTTGTTAAGACGTGCAGATTCCACTCCCTAAAGTGGGAGCTGCACATTAATCAGTTGGTCATGGTGAGGGAAACCTACTCCCAAAGAGCAACATGTACAAGCAAGAGAAACCACAACAGCCTGCTTGATGTTTATCTCCACGTGCTGCCCTACATGCTGGACATGCACAGCCCTTCGCACTATGCTGTGCCTAGTCCCTTTTGATTCTAGTCTATGTAAGTTCTTATACTCCGTTCATACATGTAGTATGCTCAGTATGTTGTATAGCCCTAAGCCCCTGTCTATGCCCCATCTTATGGACAGCCTTTTGCATTGCCATATTTACTGCATAGACACATACACTGACCAGTCTTTCTTGGGTACTTATGTGGCCTCCATTACTGTAGTATCTGAGTGCCTCACAAATTATCTTTATAACACCCTTGTGAGGTAGGGCAGTGCTATTATCCCCATGTTATGGTACAGAGAGACAGAGTGACTTGCCTAGGGTCACGCAAGATGTTTGTGGCAGAGCAGGAATTGAACACTGGTCTCCCACATCTCAGGCCGGGCTGCTTGATCATCTTTCCTCTTCTTCCAATGGGCAACAAACACCTCAGCATACTTAATTGGTGTTTGGAAGTAAGTTTTGGTGAGGAAAGTTTCAGAATGGAATACAATTTTTTAAATGTAACTTACTTTAAATTGGGCTATCATGGTTTATTTTGTATATTGCATTTTACCATGCCTCACCAATCTATTAGAATTCTTTGAGGGGGTTAACAAGCATGTGGACAAGGGGGATCCAGTGGATAGAGTGTACTTAGATTTTCGGAAAGCCTTTGACAAGGTCCTCACAAAAGGCTATTAAGCAAAAAAAGTAGTCATGGAATAAGAGGGAATGTCCTCTCATGGATTTGTACCTGGTTAAATGATAGGAAACAAAGGGTAGGAATAAATGGTCAGTTTTCAGAATGGAGAGAGGTAAATAGTGGTGTTCACCAGGGATCTGTACTGGGCCCAGTCCTATTTAACACATTCATAAATGATCTGGGAAAAGGGGTAAACAGTGAGGTGACAAAATTTGTAGATGATACAAAACTACTGAAGATAATTAAGTCCTAGGCAAACTGTGAAGAGCGACAAAAGTATCTCACAAAACTGGGTGACTGGGCAACAAAATGGCAGATGAAATTGAATGTTGATAAATGCAGAGTAATGCACATTGGAAAACATAATCCCAACTATACATATAAAATGATGGGGTCTAAATTAACTGTTACCACTCAAGAAAGAGATCTTGGAGTCATTGTGGATAGTTCTCTGAAAACAGCCACTCAATGTGCAGAGCAGTCAAGAAAGCAAACAGACTGTTGGGAATCATCAAGAAAGGGATAGATAATAAGACAGAAAATATATTGCCTCTGTATGAATCCATGGTATGCCCACACCTTGAATACTGTGTGCAGATGTGGTTTCCCCATCTCAAAAAAGATGTATTGGAATTGGAAAATGTTCAGAAAAGGGCAACAAAAATTATTAGGGGTATGGAACGGCTTTTGTATGAGGAGAGATTAATAAAACTCGGACTTTTCATCTTGGAAAAGAGGCAACTGAGGGGGGGATATGATAGAGGTCTATAAAATTATGAGTGGTATAGAGAAAGGAAATAAGGAAGTGTTATTTGCTGCTTCTCATAATGCAAGAACAAGGGGCTACCAAATGAAATTAATAGATAGCAAGTTTAAAACAAACACAAGAAAGTATTTTTTCACAAAACACACTGTCAAACTCTGGAACTCCTTGACAGAGGGTGTTGTGAAGGCCAATACTATAACAGGGTTCAAAAGGAAGCAAGATAGATTCATGGAAGATAGGTCCATCAATGGCTATTAGCCAGGATGAGCAGGAATGTAGCTTCTGTTTGCCAGAAGCTGGGATTGGGTGACAGGGCATGGATCACTTGATGATAGGGTGACCAGACAGCAAATGTGAAAAATCGGGACAGGGAGTGGAGGGTAATAGAAGCCTATATTAGAAAAAGACCCGAAAATCGGGACTGTCCCTATGAAATCGGGACATCTGGTCACCCTACTTGATGATAACCTGTCTGTTCATTCCCTTTGGGGCACCTGCCATTGGCCACTGTCAGAGGACAGGATACTAGGCTTGATGGACTTTTGGTCTGACCCTGTATGGCAGTTCTTATGTTCTTACACAAGTTGTGAGGAAAAGCAGAAAGATTACCTCCTTCTAGTCTGGTAATTCGATGTTTTAAAAACTGAAGGCTTTCTTGCAATTCAGGATCAAAAGAAGCAGGCAGGCCTAGTGATAAAAATAATAATTATACAATTGATTTAAACTGGACTTCATTGATATGAAAAATGCATCATATACAATTAATAACAATTTTCCAAAATTGGCTTGTACTTGATGTATGTCAGTTTCATTTTCTGTGGTGGAAAATTCTATTTCCCCGTATTTATATATTTTCAAAGAAACCCTATCACACATTGATTGCTCTTATACATAACACATAAAATATATACCTGTTGAAACTCCAGCTCTGGAGAATAGTCACTTAAAGCACATTACATGTGAAATAAGATCAGTTTTTCTAATCTGAAGTCTTTTGTGTATGCGAAACCTGTGAAAGGGCTAATATTTTAGAAACTGTATCCTGCATAGGCTGAGCCAATTAGAACTTGCTCTGATTTAAAATTGCAACTTGACAGTCACAATGGAAAAC
Organism: Chelydra serpentina; assembly: GCA_037349315.1. Lineage (NCBI taxonomy): Eukaryota > Metazoa > Chordata > Testudines > Chelydridae > Chelydra > Chelydra serpentina. Next base: position 54,270,174 of record JBAIAC010000030.1, read on the forward strand.
TTTCGTGGGTATGGAGTTCCTGTGATATTGAACAAAACTGGAATTCTCTTCTCTGCTTCCTTTATGGTCAGTTAAACTCTTATAGTTTTACAATATGCTTCTATCTGAATAGTGACTGCAACAATGTAATTGTAGGGGTCCATGTATGTTCTCTCCAAGATGACATATGAAATATCCATAGTTTATAGATACAAAGATTATAAAAACAAAAACAAAAAAACTCCCAGCATGCAAGTTTAACATGGGATCTGAGAATCAAGCTGGCTATTTTTTTTTCGTACAAAATCATCACCAGTAATAAAACTTCTGCAGGTGAAATTATGCCATCAGTGACACCTGTATAGTCCCATTGCCATCAGTGGGGTAGCATAACTGTAACTGATTGAAACTCAGTACAGAATTCTGTTGCTGCTGCACAAGGAGGAATAGATTCCTTCTCAGTGTCTCGGAGCTGTGTTGGCTCTGCATTTGTAAGATGAGTAGAAGGTAGTAAAACGTATTTTAGTCAATACAGTCAGCAGATCTGATAGATACAGGAAGCAGATCAGTTGAATATTAAAGGAATCATTTTTACAGTCACTTCTAATAGAAGAACTGCACTTTAAAAGACTCAGTTACTTTTCCGTGGCCTGCTTTATACACAGCACAAGTATCCAGTTTTTTGGACTAAACAAAGATTAGTCTTATTCACCTTGTGGTCCAGGCACCCCTCTCTCCCCCTTGTTGCCTTTTTCACCCTGGGGCCCTTGCACCCCAGGAAGCCCATCTCTTCCAGGAAGACCTGGCATGCCACCGGGTGGCCCCTGAGGACCTGGAGAAGAGAAACACACAAATGAAAAACATGCAAAATTTCTTTTCAACTGATGCATTTTATGGGAAATTCAGAATAAACATGGGTTTAACAGATGCTGGCGTGCAAAGCAGCAAACTGCATTGTGCTTCTGAATAACTTCATTAATGCACAAGCCTCAGGTGACTGTTGGCTTCATAACAGGCAAAACACTGACTCCCTGGAATGAGCAATCAAATGCATGTTAGGATCCCAACTACTTGAATCTTGGAGCATCTTTGGTGATGGAGCTGGAGAAAGCTTCTGACCTGCCCTTTGGCATGGAAGGAATATTGCACAATGCAACTATCCGCATCTGCAGGTGGTGCATTAATAGACCAATGCGGCGTACAGCCTCTTGGCTTCAACAACCTGAGAAGTGCATCAGAAGCCTAATTAATACACTGACATGTAATTGCTTCCTGGTATTATATTTTCATTAATTCATTTTAAAAACCAGTTTCGTTGAGCATTAGAGAAAGTATCCTTCTTCATGAAAAGTAGTTCACACTGAAAAGGTAATAGAAAAGAGATGGGGAAAGCTATGCTTGTGAATGCATTGATCGATCGTTAGTTTTCTGCACTAATTCTCTCTTATTTTAAGAATACAGTGAACTATTGCCCTAGTTTTTGCCCTACAGCCACTTTCATCTAATTTTCTTGCAAAAAACGAATGGGGACTATAGACCAGTGCCCCATTTAACTTTTACGCTGGGAAGTGGGTTTAAAAATGGCTGAAGGAGCCACAAACGTTTGCTGTAAGGGAAGCTTGTCACTGGGAAGGGGACAAATTAACAGTTGGAGCTGAGTGGGAGATTTTTTTCCACAAGAGTCTTTGAGATATCAGTTTTCTTTCCTGCCCCAAATCAGGACAAAAAAGTAGAAATCATGAACTCATAAGTCAGAAAAAAAGTTTGGATCAGGTCAAGTGAAGTGTTTTATTTCTATAATTTCAAAACCTTTTGGTTTTGACCTTTTTATACTCCCCCCCCCCCACATTTTTACATTACAACTCAACCAAAAAAAATTGAAATAAAAACTGGGTTTGAGCCAAAACCCAAACTTTTCTTTTAAAAAATATCAAAATCGGATGTTTGACAATGTTGAACCTTCCCACCCGCTCCCCTTTGTGAGATTTGTCAAAAATAACCCTTTTCTGCAAACCATTATGCTTCTGACAAGTTGACATTTTATGACAAAAAATAGTCAGAAAATTCCTAACAAGCTCTATTAAAATTGCCACTTTTTCTCCTTCAGCTTCTCACTCTTCTGCCAAAGAACTGCTTTTGTTTCCCTCTCATTTACACAACTTTAATGTTCCTCCTACTCCACACCACGGGGAGTTGTTGCACCAGCAGAAGTTCACTACAAGTTGGAATTACAGGACAATTCACTCTAAGCAGAAATTCACTGTATTTACGGACTTCACCGTAAGAGGGTTCCACTTCCACTGTGAATTAAGTAGAACGCACCATTTCTTTATTTCATCTGACTCAAGGAGACAAATGATAAACCATTTCGTTTACTAAGCATAATAGTCAACACAGCAATACATCTATTTAACAGGGTGGATAACCACTGACCATACCTGGTGGGCCTGGGTCTCCTTTCATACCATCTCTTCCATCTCTTCCAGGCAATCCATTGGCTCCTGGGGTGCCAGGGATTCCAGGAGCTCCTGCACACTTCTCCTCAGCATGACACGTCACCAGAAAAACAGCTGCTGCTGCAAGTATGTGAAGTGACTGGAGTGACAGCATTGTTCAGGCCAGCTACAAAAGCAAGTTGCATTTACCATGCAATTCTGCACTGAGAAAAATAGGAGCTGATTTATGATAACTGGAACTAATGAAGAAGTGGTCATTGTTGGATTCAAATTTGGCCTTGAATGAAGTCTTCATTTTAGGATTAAATCTTTCAAGTTTATATTGAGGTTATGGAAGTATCCCTAAAATGACCCAAACTTGAGAGATAATATTAAAATGACCAATTAGTTGTTTGGTGGCAATGGTCATAAACCATGCTCTTTTTAAATTTGGTATGTGTAAATCAAATGTAATATATTACATGGCAGTTTTGAAAAATGCATCATTCCAAACATTAATTTACAAGCCAGATTGATTCTCATGTTATGTATGGCTAAGTCCCTTTGTTTTCAATCAATTTTTACAGAAAAATTTCCAGGTTTTACAAAAAGTATGATTCGATTTTTCACCCTTCTTTTGTATCATTCTAATATATAAAAATAACTTGTTTTATTAGGACAATACAATAGATAGCATGAGATACATGTATTATGGTAATATGTTAGTCTGCGTGTATATGCAAACCTGCCTGTTGAAGTAAGGCTATGCATTAGTCTAGAAGATACACACAATAAACAAACAGACACGCACACAAGATCTGAAGTGCGTGTGCATCTGAGCATCCTGATGACTCTCACACCCACCACCTCCACATTTCAAGCTGTTAGCAGATAATGCTTTAAAGACTGACACACTCAAATGGAAAGAAAATGAAAATCTGTATCAGAATACATTTCAGAAGTATTCGAACGTTTAGGATGAAGTTGAGTGCATGGCTTACAAATGGTGTGGCCCAACTGTTAAATATAAATATTTATAGGCTAATAGTTCTAAGTCTACAATAGTAAATTGTTTATTCAAATGAAAAGTTTTATTTGGGGATTAGAGATATATTGTTTTCTTAAACTCAGAGGTGGCATTATGTTTTGAGTTCTGTTTTAGTTCTGCAGTAAACCACATTGAGGAATGGAATTCAAAGCATTAATCTACTGAATACATTTCCCCTCTGTCTTTCCATCCACCAAAATAAACCCCAATATTTACCCAGAAAAATTATTAATAGTTTTTTGCACTGATTTTCACCTGTTTTTGTTGTTCTGGTAATAAACACTGATAAATTCCTGGGAAAAATTAAATAAAATAAAAACTGAAAATGAAGGGCCCTATCTATGACAGATCATAGACTAGTTGCATCTGCAAAATAACTTTATAATCCACACCAAATCTAAATGACTCAAAGTGGTGAAAACATTCAAGAACTAAACACGACATTTTTGACATTTTCTTCCCAGTTTTGGATCAACTCTACAGCTGGTTGAAATTTTTCAAATGTCAAAGATGTGGGCAATTTTGAAAAAAAATCAAAATGTTTTCTGACCTGCTCTCATTACAATCTAGTTAGAAATTGTTAAAGCCTAAATGGATGTAATGTACCGTACTAGATCACGAATTCTCCTTTAGTTATTAGCTTCATTCAGCTAAAATAATGAGAGTGGTGAAGATGAGTTCAGGATGTCGGTGTGGCTCTCTCATCCTACCTTGGGTGACCCGTGTCCTTGATTGGTTGAATCTCATATAATGTGTTAGACTTCTACATCCATTTGGAGTCCTACTGCCTCCAAACTAGTGGATCTTGATGCAATGTCAGGATCCTGATCCTTTGGATGTTAAGATGGAAAAGCAACTATTCAACTCTAAGGGGATGTTTACACAGCAATTTCGAGGCATGATTGCAGCATGTGAAGGCAGACCTGACCTAGCTTCCATCGAGCTAATTTGCTAAAGATAGATGTGCAGCTGCAATGGCACAGGACACCCACCTGAGTACAATCCCATCACTTGGTATATACTCAGGTGGCCAGTCCATGCTGCTGCCCATAGCCCTGTGGTTACAGTGAGCTAGCTGGCACAAAGCTAGCTCTGGTATGCCAATTGTGTCCCAACTGCAGTATAGACATACCCTAATTCTTGCTCTTCCTCTCTCTCCTCATTCATAAACCCCCAGCATTTTTCAAGCAACTCCACATCTGATGAAATCACTAATATGAGTAAACTGGAATAGTAACAATAAAGGTAAATATAGCTAAGCATTTGAAAATATAATAGAAAATGTAGAGGGAGAGGTTTGCAGCATGGCCTAAGAAAAGTTCTTTGTAGTTTTATAAAGAGTTCACTCACCCTTCTGCTCTGAAGTAGAATGAAAAAAAAAATCCTCAAATGTCTCATTTATATGGTATGTTATTTGATAACACGCCTGCATACCAAAGTGGAGGGTTGATAAGAAGGATCTGCATGATTCTTTTTTGTTTTGTTCACACACTTAATTTGTTACACAAATACTTAAAAGTTTCAGGAACTGTGTGACGCTGATTTTCTCGGTTATAGTAATACGTTATCTTTTAATGGAGAAAAAAACCTCTCAAGCAGAACAGATAGTCTCAAAAGATTTTTTTTGGAGTTAATTCAAAGAATACAAAGTTTTCATGGAACTTTCATCTAATTTCTAAAATAAATCTTTGTTATTGTTCAAAAGATTATGAGGAAGGATGGGCATATAGCTAAGGGAGGCAGTGTGTGGCCTAGTGGGTAGAGCACCAGACTGGGACTCACGAACACAGGGCTCTAGTCCCAGCTCTGCTAGTGGTGTTGGGCAAATCATTTCCCCTTCTCTGTGCCTCAGTTTTCCCCAGCTATAAAAGGGGGGATAATGATATTGATTTCCTTTGTAAAGTCCTTTGAGAACTACTGATGATGATCACTAAGAGCTAGATGTTTTTTTTAAGGCAATGCACCAGGACTCCTGAGGTGTAGGTTCAGTTTCAGGCTCTGCTACAGACTTCCACGGGCAACCTGGGCAAGGCATTTAATCTTTCCATGCCTCAGTTTCCCGTCTGTAAAATGATGTTAATACTACTTTCTTTCTCGGGTCTTTTGGCTGACTTGTCTAGTCATACTGTAACCTCTTCAGGCCAGGGACAGTCTCATACTATGTGTACATACAGTACCTAGACAACAGGGTCCCCAATCTAGGTTAAGTATTCTAGGTGCTACTATAATATTAGTAATAAATGGTATTTTGATTTTCAGTATAGCACAAACCAGATACAAGTCAGAAAACACAAGAAGTAGAAATCTGATGTGTATATCTTTATAACACTTATTTTAGATTCGTATTATTTCCCCCATATAATAGAGTTTATATGCCAAAACCACTATCACCACCAAACAATCATTTTAAAAAACTTTGCTGACATCAAATAGCAACTAGGACAATCACTAAAAACCAGGGGAACAATCAAGGTAACAGAGACTTGTAATCTACCTATGCAACAAACCTCCGTTTTAGTGAAGTGTGGCATGGGGAAAGAATAGCAAACAGTGAACCATAATGACCTCCAATGTTTGAAAGTTTCCTGAATTAATGTCAAGTATCAGAGGGGTAGCCGTATTAGTCTGGATCTGTAGAAGCGACAAAGGGTTCTGTGGCACCTTGTAGACTAACAGAAGTATTGGAGCATAAGCTTTTGTGGGTGAATACCCACTTCTTCATCAGATGCAAGAAGAAGTGGGACGCATCTGAAGAAGTGGGGATTCACCCACGAAAGCTTATGCTCCAATACGTCTGTTAGTCTATAAGGTGCCACAGGACTCTGTGTCGCTTCTACTGAATGAATGTGTTTCTTTACCCAGAATTAAAGAGTTTATTGTCTCCTACAGTTTTGTTGAAATGTGAGAGACTATCTTTGTAACATACAGACGAAGAAGGGGTCTAGGGCATGTCTACATTTAAACCACTACAGAGGCACAACTGCAGATGCGCTGCTGTAGCGCTTCAATGTAGCCACTAACCTACACTGACGGAAGGGGTTCTTCGTTACAAGGACAGTCCATATTTCACTGTACTACAGCTCCATAGCAGGAGAGGTCAGATTTTTTCCAGTACTGCACAATACGGAGTCTAGCTGCTAATAATAATGATGATAATAAAAGCAATCCTTCTTACCTGTAATTCAGGAAAATTGCCAACATTTCTCTAAGGGTCTGCTATTCAGAGGTGCTGAGCACCCACAGCTCCAGTTGACTTCATAGGAGCTGTGGGTGCTCAGAACCTCTGAAGAAAATCAGGCCCATAGTTTGTAATCTAACAACTGTCTGAAATGGTTTTTAAACCCTGAAGCCATTTCTTTCATAGGTTTGAAACCAGTAATTCCTTGGGAACAGAAATTCCCAACTGTAACAGGTGCCATCTTCTTTTTCTCGCCCTGTTTCCTAAAGCCCCTAGGTCTGATCTATACACATTTATTGTTCTGGTATAACTATTTTGGTTAGCGGTGTGATTTTCTACTGCCATAGTTTAGCATGCCTCATGATGGCATACCTTATTCCTCTTCTTGTGTGGAAATAAGCTATACCAGTTAAGGCACCTTTATACCAATATAACTGCATCCACACTGGGAGGGATCATTCCACATTAATTGTACTGGTGGGGTCAAAGCAGTACAACTTTTGTGTTTAGATGAGGCCTTAAAGTATGCATTGCTATTTACTCTCTGGACTGAGAAGTTGACTTAGCATTTGATACAATAAAAAAATCACTATGTGTAACTTAAAAAAATTCTATTTATGACCAGACATCGTATTTGTGACATACCAGTGTACAATCAGACAATAAGTGTCACTCCTGTCTTGTAACCTGTGGTGCCCTTTACAATGCCTTGTGGCTCACAAATAGCATCTAGCATGTAAATCACTCCCAGCTATGTCTGTGTGTGTGCTGCCGCCAGCCAGCCACACCTTGGATCTTACCAGCCTTAAAGATTACCACAGGGTGACCCCAACACTTCCAGTCTCATATTTTGCCCCAGAAATGTACATCCTGTCCTGCCCAGCCCTGTCCTCAACAGTATGAATATATTAAGTCTGTTATTCCTTTAAGGGAATAATATGCACACAACTTGTTACCCCTAATAGAGTTGCCCTGATACATCAACTTGAACATGCTGGATTAGATAAAACAGTAAAAGAAGTTTATTAACAACAAAGAGATTTTAAGTGAGTGCCAGTAATGAGGTGTCAAAATCAGAAATGATTACAGTACAAGAAAAATAAGAATAAAACGCTTACTGATGTCTGACAAAGTATATTAGATTCAAAGAAAAATTTTCTCAACAAACTCTGTAGACCAGGACCCTTCCCCTCCGAGGGTATGTCTATACTACGATAGTAGTTCGATTTTACTTAAACCGATTTTTTGAAACCAATATTACAAAGTCAAACGTGTGTGTCCACACTAAGCACAGTAATTCGACTTTGTGAGTCCACAGTAACGGGGGAAGCATCGACATTCAAAGCAGTGCACTGTGGGTAGCTAGCCCACAGTTCCCGCTGCCCAGTGGAATTCTGGGTCAAGCCCTCAATGCCTGATGGGGCAAAAAATGTGTCACGGGTGGTTTTGGGTAACTGTCGTCATTCAACTCTCACTCCCCCCATCCCTCCGTGAAAGCGGCGGCAGTCAATCATTTCGCGCCCTTTTCCTTGATTGACAGCACGGACTCCATAGCACCGCGAGCATGGAGCCTGGTGCCATCATCGCAGCAGTTATGGCCGTTGTCAACACCTTGTGCCTTATTGTCCACTTTATTCAGAGGCAGATGCTGAGAAATCGGGCGAGGAGGCTACAGCAGCGCGGTGAGGACGGTGACGATGACAGGGGCACAGACCTCTCTCAAAGCACGGGACCCCGCAACGTGGACATCATGGTGTCAGTGGGTCATGTTGATGCAGTGGAACGCCGATTCTGGGCCCGGGAAACAAGCACAGACTTGTGGGACCGCATAGTGCTGCAGGTCTGGGATGAATCCCAGAGGCTGCAAAACTTTCGAATGCGTAAGAGCACTTTCCTTGAACTTTGTGAGTTGCTGTCCCCTGCCCTGAAGCGCCAGGACACCCGGATGCGAGCAGTCCTGACAGTCCAGAAGCGAGTGGCCATAGCCCTCTGGAAGCTTGCAACGCCTGACAGCTACCGGTCAGTCGCGAATCAGTTTGGAGTGGGCAAATCTACCGTGGGGGTTGCTGTGATGCTAGTAGCCAATGCAATCGTTGAGCTGCTGCTCTCAAAGGTAGTGACCCTGGGAAACGTGCAGGTGATAATAGATGGCTTCGCTGCGATGGGATTCCCAAACTGCGGTGGGGCTATAGACGGAACGCACATCCCTATCTTGGGACCGAACCACCAGGGCAGCCAGTACATTAACTGTTAGGGCTACTTTCAATGGTGCTGCAAGCACTGGTGGATCATAAGGGACGTTTTACCAACATCAACGTCGGATGGCCGGGCAAGGTTCATGACACTCGCATTTTCAGGCACTCTGGTCTGTTTAAATGGCTGCAGGAAGGTATTTACTTCCCAGACCAGAAAATAACTGTTGGTGATGTGGAGATGCGTATAGTGATCCTTGGAGAACCAGCCTACCCGCTAATGCCCCGGCTCATGAAGCCGTACACAGGTGTAACCCTTCTGCCAGTCAGAGTCGGCAGCAACAAGGGCCGGGTTCCGTATCTAGGGGTTCCATTCCAATAACACAATGCAAAAACCGGCTCGAGCCCCCACCCAGTGACCTGGGACAAATATATATCACCCCCCCTGGGCGCCTCTAAGAGGCAGTACTTCCCCTCTCGCAAGCACAGAGTCTGAGTGTAGAAAAACCTTTTAATGACAGAGAGAAACAATGCGGCCTTTTGCTGGGGAAACACCACATCTAGGATTTGTAAACCAAACTGTGAGCAATGACCCACCCCAGCAAATTGGCCATGTCCTTTCCCTTTGGTTCTTGAGTCCATCAACCCCAAAAATCACCCAAAGTCCCAAAAGTCCAACAACCCAAAAGTCCAGACCCAGAGTTCAAAAGTTCATCTGCAGAGTGTTACACCCCCTCCAGTCTGGGTAGAAATGGGGAGGGGAGAGGTAAGGGGCACCTTACGTGGCTCGAAGCTGACTGCCCCGTCCCTTCATGGTGCTTCGCTCGGCTCTGCTCTGCTCTGCTCTGCTCCGCCGGCCATCCCACGAGTCACTCCGTTCAGCCGTCCCGCAAGCCGCTCCGCCAGCAGCTCCGCTCCGTCAGCCGGCCTGCAAGCCGCTCCGGCTGCCCCGCCAACTGCTCCGCTCCGCCAGCAGCTCCGCTCCGTCAGCCGTCCTGCAAGCCGCTCCGGCTGCCCCGCCAACTGCTCCGCTCCGCCAGCAGCTCCGCTCCGTCAGCCGTCCTGCAAGCCGCTCCGGCTGCCCCGCCAACTGCTCCGCTCCGCCAGCAGCTCCGCTCCGTCAGCCGTCCTGCAAGCCGCTCCGGCTGTCCCGCCAACTGCTCCGCTCCGCCAGCAGCTCCGCTCCGTCAGCCGTCCTGCAAGCCGCTCCGGCTGTCCCGCCAACTGTCCCGCTCCGCCAGCAGCTCCGCTCCACCAGTCGCTCAGCAATAGATCTTCTGGCTCCCCCACTACTTAACACAGTGCTCAGTGATTTCAGCTCATAACAATTTCAGCTTGTAGTTAGGGGAGCCTTCATGCTCATTTGCACACTTAGTCCAGAGTAATTCCAACTCAGCAGCCTGTGAACAGACTCCTAAGGAACTCAAAATTAGCTCTGATATTCCACAGTGGAGAGAGAGAAGGAGGTGCAATTGACATTTAGGACCCTCAGAAGAGGCCCATGCCACCAGATACAAATACCTGTCCCCAACCTCTCTCAATTCACTGGGTTTTGGAATCCATGTCCCTCGCCTAGCAAGTGCTGCTTAGCTAAGGGCGAGTCCCTTCCTCATAACAAAAGCCCACTGTCCTTGATTCACACAATCAGGGTAACAACACTTTAGTCTTCCTGCCCCAATAACAGAGAAACTGGGGCTCCCACAGCAGTCAAGGTGACCATTTGGGCAAGCGGTCCATCATGCTTTGCAGGGTGGGTGTGTCCATGCAAACAAGATTAGCCCCTGACATCCCTTTCCACAACTCACCACCAGATGTCAGGGTAGAGCTCATCCTGACTCTGCTTACACAGGCACCCTGGACAGTGAAAAGGAGCTCTTCAACTACCGGCTGAGCAAGTGCAGAATGGTGGTGGAGTGTGCTTTCGGACGTTTGAAGGGGCGCTGGAGAAGCTCACTGACTCGCTCAGATCTCAGCGAAACCAATATCCCCATTGTTATTGCAGCTTGCTGTGTGCTCCACAATCTCTGTGAGAGCAAGGGGGAGACTTTTATGGCGGGGTGGGAGGTTGAGGCAAATCGCCTGGCCGCTGATTACACGCAGCCAGACACCCGGGCGATTAGAAGAGTCCAGCGGGATGCGCTGCGCATCCGGGAAGCTTTGAAAACTAGCTTCCAGACTGACCAGGGTAACCAGTGACTCTTACGTTTGTTTAAACATGAGGTGAACCTGCCCCCGTTTCTTTCCCCTGTTAATATTGCCTATCCTATCCAAATACCAACCGCCTTCCCCCCCTTCAAACACACCTTCCTTTAAAAAGAAAATAAAGGCAACATTGTTCAACAAAACCGTATTTTTAATTAAGGATTTTTCAGTAAAGGGAGGGAACTGGGACGGAGGCTAGGGTGGGGTGCGGGTGCAGGGAAGGAAAGGATGCTTCAAAACTTGGGGAATGAGAGCCTTCTGCTACTTGAGCAGTCCGCAGGGGTGGACTGGTTGTTTCCACGGAGCCTTTTTGGTACTCGGGGTGAGGGGGCTATGGGACTTTGGGGCGGGGAGGGCGGTTAGAGATCTGCTGTAGCGGGGCTCTGTCCTCCTGCCTCCGGTGCTGCAGAACATCTGCCAGATGCCGGAGCATGTCCTTTTGCTCCCGCATTAGCCCAAGCAGCGCCTCAGTCAACCTCTGGTCTTCCTGCTGCCACCGATCATCGCGAGCGTCCCTTCTGTCCTCACGAGCTTCCGTCCTGTTCTCACGGACGTCCCGCCTCTCCTCCCGTTCACTGGCTGATCACTTGTATTGCGAAATGGTCTCTCTCCATTCACCCTGCTGTGCTGCCTCAGTGCGGGAGCACTGCATGAGTTCGGAGAACATCTCGTCCCGTGTTCGTTTCTTTCGCCGCCTTATCTGTGCCAGCCTTTGGGAGGGAGATGCTGGGGAACCCTAGAGACAGTTGCAGCTGTGAGATGAGAGAAAGGGAGTGAATTCTTTAGAAAGATACATTTTCCAGAGCAATGAATACAGTCTTTACCGGTGAACAAGACCATGCACACTACCTATCGCATTTGCTTTCAGTACAAGGTCGCATTTAGAATCTTAATATTGAGTACCTGGGGTCTTGGCGTGCAGATCACACAAGCGGGGCCAGGCAACGGAATTTGGCTAGCAGGCGGACATGGTAAGCCGTAGACTTTTGGCTGCTGAAAGCTTACTTTACAGCAGCGCCCTCCTTTCCCGTTCCAAGAAGAGCTCCTACAGTTGCCCAGTTACTGCTGCGCTGTGCATGTTAACGTGCATTGGCAGAAACCACAGTATCCCCCGCCATCCCATTCTCTGGGATGGTCGGTTTAGCCTTCACCTCACCGTGTGGCTGGTCTTGGGAATGATCCCTGCAAGCTGCTGGCGAACCACTCAGCATGAACGGTCCGCCTCCCCGCCCCCACCACGTGGCTGGAAACAGCTTGTTAGATTTTTTTCAAGGAAAAGGAAAACAGTCCCTGTAATAAAATTCACCTTATTCCAAATTGGTCACCATGACTGATATCACTCTGATGAGGATTACGCAGACAGAGAAAGACTGTATGCTGCGTGAATGCCAGCAAACACCGGGGCCATATGCCGCCATGCTTTGTCAGGCAATGATACCGGAGTACCTGCTACTGGCCTGGCGCGGTAAAGTTTCCTACCATGGAGGACGCAATAAGGCTGCTCTCCCCAGAAACCTTCTGCAAAGGCTTTCACTGTACCTTCAGGAGAGCTTCATGGAGATGTCCCAGGAGGATTTCTGCTCTATCCCCACACATGTTTTCCAGTAGCTGCACTGTTCACGAATGCAGCTAAAGCGCCTAGGTCAAATTACTCATTAAAAACCCATTGCTAAAATACCATGTCTATTCTATTCAAAAGATATGTTTTGAACACTCACCTACTGATCCTTCTCCTGATTCACGGTCTGGGTTACCGCCTTGGGAGGGTTGGTAGGGGATCTCCGTCAGGGTAATGAAAAGATCCTGGCTGTCGGGGAAATCAGCTTTCAAAGCGCTGTCGACTGCCTCATCCTCCTCATCTCCTTCATCATCTTCCCCATCTGCGAAAACCTCCGAGGAAGCGACCGTTGAGAATACCCCATCGTCAGAGTCCACGGACAGGGGTGGGGTAGTGGTGGCAGCCCCAACTAGGATAGCATTCAGTGCAGCGTAGAAACGGCATGTCTGGGGCTGAGACCCGGAGCGCACGTAGGACTCTTTGGTCTTCTGGTACGCTTGTCTCAGCTCCTTGATTTTCACGTGGCACTGCATTGCATCCCGGCTGTATCCTCTCTCCGTCATGGCCTTGGAGATCTTCTCGTAGATCTTCGCATTCCGTCTTTTAGATCGCAGCTCTGAAAGCACGGACTCATCTCCCCATACAGTGATCAGATCCAACACTTCCCGATCAGTCCATGCTGGAGCCCTCTTTCTATTCTGGGATTGCATGGTCACCTCTGCTGGAGAGCTCTGCATCGTTACCAGTGCTGCTGAGCTCGCCACGATGTCCAAACAGGAAATGAAATTCAAACTGGCCAAACAGGAAAAGGAATTCAAATGTTCCCGGGCCTTTTCCTGTGTGGCTGGGCAGAGCATCCGAGCTCGGACTGCTGTCCAGAGTGTCCAGAGAGTGGTGCACTGTGGGATAGCTCCCGGAGCTATTAGCATCGAATTCCGTCCACACTAACCCTAATTCGACATGGCCATGTCGATTTTAGCGCTACTCCCCTCGTCGGGGAGGAGTACAGAAATCGATTTAAAGAGCCCTTTATGTCAAAATAAATAGCTTCATTGTGTGGACGGGTGCAGGGTTAATTCGATTTAACGCTGCTAAATTGGACATAAACACCTAGTGTAGCCCAGGCCCGAGTCTAGTGCCTGCTTCTTTTGTCTCTTTAGGTGCAGTAAATGCAATAGGCAGGGAGACAGAGAGGGGTGTCTTGGGAGTGTGTCCCTCCTTTTTATCGTTTCAGTCCCCATCTTGACAAACATTTCCAGCTGAGAACCAGGATCCAAAGGGTGTATGTGGAAGGCTATTTCCTGTTTGAACTTTTTCTGTCTTTCTTTCCTGCATGATTTCTCTGTTTACTGCTTACATGAAAATGAAGTAGAGCACACATTCCTTTGTTTAGGGCAGACCTGTTTGCTAACTTCTGTATGTGCAGGATTGCGGGATTTGGAACATGTGTTAACACCACCATATAGGGGAACATAATAACTTCATATACACTATTGCCCCACATATTTTACCAGGACAGTACTAACCAGCAAATTATGAATTTTCAAATGATACTTTACAAGGCATACAAAGATTACTACAACACTGTGTAGGGTGTGAATTCAGGGGAGTATTCTGTCATAGTATCACACTTATAAAATAAACTTCATAACATTTAAGTTAAACCATAAAAATTAAAATCTTCAAGCAACTAGATACTCTTAAAAAATTCAGCCCTTTTCATCTATTTGCTCTTCCAGGAAAAACAAATGCCAATTATGCCAGCCAAAATAATGAGCATAAGGACTTTTCAGCTTCTGTGGAAAAAGGTAGGTATGTTTTCTCTGCTGTAGGAAATATATAACCTTATTAACAGAAGAGCTACTTGTCCTTTGCTTTAAGATTACATATTTTTCCTGCTTTATTATTTCTTTGAAGTCACACATTAAAACTGAAAATTCAAGTAGCCTGGATACTGCATGACACAAGGAGTTCATTGTCTCAGCGAGTCCCAGTAAGCTACATGGAACACCTGAATGCAGAATGATCTCGGAGAAGTGGGTGCCATTGATTTACCATAACACATTTCTAAGATTGTGACCTGGAAAATAATTCCTGTAATGGATCATTAATCTAACCTTGTGTCACACATGGAACATGTTCAAAGGCCATATCTATGCAAAGAATAAATTAATTTGTTCCTCCAGAGGCAATGTGGGAGTTAGTTTGGTGGACGTTACTTGCACATATGTCACATGTACTACTTGGTACTAAACAAGGTACATAATAGATTAATTTATAAAGATAGTTACCTTGCAAAAAATCCACCTGATGGGCCAGCACTTCTAATATGATGTATGTGTATAGCATACACACCTCATTTGCTAAAGTTCCCTTTATCACCTTTCTTTATGAGAATCTTGCAGACTCTCTTTTTTCAGATGAGGTGGTGATGCTGGTGATACCATCCATATTTCAGAGAGGCTCTTATGGAGAGTATTCTCACACATGCTGTCCCGATGCCATCTCGGCTCCCACTAGTGGTATTTGGAATTTGGATGACATCTCAGACCTGATCCAAAGGCCACTGAAGTCCATAGAAAGACTCCCATTAACTTCAGTAGGTTTTACCTCAGACCCCTAATTTGTTTCCCAACTCAGTCATGCCTTACTCACAACATGATTCTCTATGTAGTCATCCATGTTCCCATATGGCACCATGGTAACCGAGTGCCTCATTATCCATAGTCTCTCCAGTCTCTCTCATTCTTTATATCTAGATGTTTTTCCATGACAATTTCTGTGTGGGGAGTTTTTTCTTCTTTTATTGGCTTATTAAACCTATCACAGGACCATGGCGGATGTTAGCTTTTGAGGACCTAAGATTCACCCTTTGGTTATGTCTACACAGCAATGAGAGTGCTCAAGCTTAAACTCCCTTGCATCCACAAACCAACTGTGTTTACCTAGGGCTTGGACCTAGGGTCCCAGGACCCTGCGGGGCTGGAGGGTCCAAGCCCATGTTAAGCTGGGACCTAGGGTCCGAGCAGGGCCAGCTCCAGACACCAGCTTTCCAAGCTGGTGCTTGGGACGGCATCGAGAATGGGGCGGCAGTCCGAGTCCTGCGGTGGCAATTCGGCGGCAGATCCGCTCTTCCCACTGCTGAATTGCCGCCGCAGGACTCGGACTGCCGCCCCATTCTCACCCGCCGCAGCAGCAATTCGGCTGCAGGTCCACTGCTCTTCCCTTGCCGCCGCGGGATGCCGACTGCCTGCGTCGGGGGCCCCGCAATGTCTGTCTGCATCGGGGGCGGGGCCGCGGTGACTGCTTGGGGTGGCAAAATGGTTAGAGCTGCTCCTGGGTCCGAGCCCTATTGCTTTCCTGTATGCACTCAGCGCCGGCTTGACTTAGGTCCCGGAAGTCCTCTGGACTGGACTGTATCCCAAAGTTCCTTCAGGCCACTTGTTTAGTCGTCTCTATGCAGACAACCTGTGATGCAGTCTATTGCACTCTAGTGCAAATGGAAGCCCTTTATGGTGTTTACCGATGCCTCAGACACAGGGCTGAGTGTGGTGCTAGTGCAGGTTGATGGAAAGGGGGAGACACACCCCTTTGTGTAGCTGAGTAGGAAGCTGCTGCATCAGGAGCAGAACTATGCAGCCATAGAAAAGGAATGCCTGGCCATGGGGTGGGCCCTTGCGGCGCTTCACCATGTACACCGACCATTCCCGCCCTGACGTGGCTACACCAGATGAAAGGGGACAATGCCAAGTTCCTGAGGCGGAGTCCCCAGCTTCAAGATTATGACATGAAGGTGGTCCATGTTAAGGGGAGTGCCAACATTATAGCCGATGCTTTGCCCCGGAGAGGGGGGGCCGGAACTTCCCCAGGCCACTGGCTAAAGTGGCCCTGCTCTGTTCCATCTTGGAGGGGGGAGAGATGTGCAAAGTGGGGGTTTATTCAGCTTTTTATGTTGCATGTGAGTCTTACTGCCCTGTGCTAATACTGTTTGCACCTCAGTTTCCCAGTGTACTGCACCAATACTTCAGTGGTGGGAATTGGATGTGTGATTTTTCTGAGGCCCTCGGGCCAGGTGAGGCTGCCCAGCTATTTGCACCTATGTAACCTGAGACCAGTAGCGTAGCCGGGGGGGGAGCAGGGGGAGCGGCTGCTCCCCCTTGAGCAGAAGCGGCGGAAGCGGCGCCTTTTTTTAGCAGCACTAAAAAAAGGCGCCGCTTCTTTTAAAGCGCCACTTCTTACACTCACCTGGCGGCGCTCCGGGTCTTCAGCAGCATTTCGGCGGCGGGTCCCACCGAAGACCCGGAGTGAGCCGCCGAAGTGCCGTCGAAGACCCGGAGCGCCGCCGGGTGAGTACAGGGGGAGGCGCCTTTTATAGCGCCGCTCCCCCTGCACTCCGGACCTGGCTGCGCTACTGCCTGAGACCCAGGAGGGGGATGCGACCAGATGACACCTTTTGCCCGGGAAGAGAGACAAAGAGAAGGAGGAGGAGCAACAGGGGGATGTCGGAGGTCAGGTAGCTGGAATCTGGCAGTCTGCGTGGTGGGAAGTGGAAGACGGGGAGTCCAGGGCGTCTGGCCCAGGACTCCCAAGATGTACTTGGCTGAAAGTCATTGATTTCTGTAATAGTAAGCTCTGTTCTATGCTGTGTTCCTGTCAACTAATAGTGACACATGATGTGGAAAAGGCTGAAGTACTCAATGGTTTTTTTGCCTCAATCTTCACAGACAAGGTCAGCTCCAGACTGCTGCACTGGGCAACGCAGTATGGGGAGGAGGTGAGCAGCACGCAGTGGTGAAAGAACAGGTTAAGGACTATTTTGAAAAGCTGGACATGCACAAGTCCATGGGTCCAGATCTAATGCATCCAAGGGTGCTGAGGGAGTTGGCTGATGTGATTGCAGAGCCATTGGCCATTATCTTTGAAAATTCATGAAGAACAGGGGAGGTCCCAGACTACTGGGAAAAGGCAAATATAATGCCCATATTTTAAAAAAGGGAAGAACGAGAACCCAGGGAACTACAGACAGGTCAGTCTCACTTCAGTCCTCAGCAAAATCATGAAGCAGGTCCTCAAGAAATCAATTTTGAAGCACTTGGAAGAGAGGAAGGTGATCAGGAACAGCCAACATGGATTTACCACGGGCAACTCATGCCTGACCAACTAGATTGCCTTCTATGATAAGATAACTGGCACTGTGGATATGGGGAAAGCGGTGGCTGTGATATATCTTGACTTTAGCAAAGCTTTTGATACGGTCTCCCACAGTATTCTTGCCAGCAAGTTAAAGAAGTATGGACTGGATGAATGGACTATAAGGTGGATAGAAATCTGGCAAGATTGTCGGGCTCAATGGGTAGTGATCAATGGCTTGATGTCTAGGTGGCAGCCGGTATCAAGTGGAGTGCCCCAGGGGTCAGTCTTTGGGTCGGTTTTGTTCAACATCTTTATTAATGATCGGGATGAACCCTCAGCAAGTATGCAGATGACATTAAGATGGGGGGGGGTAGAGGTAGATACGCTGAAGGGTAGGGATGGGATCCAGAGTGACCTAGAAAAATTGGAAGTTTGGGCCAAAAGAAATCTGATGAGGTTCAACAGGGACAAGTGCAGAGTCCTGCACTTAGGAAGGAAGAATCCCAAGCACTGCTACAGGCTGGGGACCGACTGGCTAAGCAGCCGTTCTGAAGAAAAGGACCTGGGGATTACAGTGGACGAGAAGCTAGATATGATTCAGCAGTGTGCCCATGCATCCAAGAAGGCTAATAGCATATTGGGTTGTATTAGTAGGAGCATTTCCAGCAGATTGAGGGAAGTGATTATTCCCCTCTATTCAGCACTGGTGAGGCCACACCTGGAGTATTGCGTCCAGTTTTGGTCCCCACACTACAGAAGGGATCTGGACAAATTGGAGATAGTCCAGCGGAGGTCAACAAAAATTATTAGGAGGCTGGGGCATATGACTTACAAGGAGAGGCTGAGGGAACTGGGGTTTAGTCTGAAGAAGAGAAGAGTGAGGGGGGATTTGATAGCAGCCTTCAACTACCTGAAGGGGGGTTCCAAAGAGGATGGTGCTAAGCTGTTCTCAGTGGTGACAGATGACAGAATAAGAAGCAATGGTCTCAAGTTGAAGTGGGGGAGGTCTAGGTTGGATATTAGGAAACACTATTTCACTAGGAGGGTGATGAAGCACTGGAATGGACTACCTAGGAAGGTGGTAGAATCTCCATCCTTAGAGGTTTTTAAGGCTGGCTTGACAAAGCCCTGGCTGGGATAATTTAATTGGGGTTGGTCCTGCTTTGAGCAGGAGATTGGACTAGATGACCTTCTGAGGTCTCGTCCAACTCTAATATTCTATCATTCTATGAATAAACCTTCTGTTTTACTAGCTGGCTGAGAGTTACATCTGACTGCGGAGTTGGGGTGCAGGGCCCTATGTCTTCCCCAGGAGCCCCGCCTGGGCAGACTCTCTGCGGGAAGTGCACAGTGTGGAAGGGGATGCCGAATGCTCTGAGGTCAGGCTCAGGAAGGTTGAAGCTATGTAAGCATCTTGCCCTGGAGACAGTATGCTCAGAGAGAGGAGGCATGATCCCTCAGAGTTCTGACTGGTTTCGTATGGAGTAGTTCCAGAGCATTGACCCGGTGACCCTGTGAAAACTGGTGGCAGAGGTGGGATCAACTGCACCCCATGAACAGAGCATCCTGCAGTAAGTGACGGGGGAGCAGTAGAACAAAGGGAAATTAGCAGGCGTGCTGAAGGCTCAGAGAAGCGCGGTTCCAGGAGGCAGAGGAGTCTATACCTTAACCTTGAGAGAGAGTGGGTCCCTGAGAAGGGCTGTTGCACTGAAGGGGTTCCTCCCAGGGACCGAGGGGAGCTGAGAGAGCACAGGCTTGTGAGTCCGTGACCACTTTGGAGATGGCCTATAACCATCTCCTTAAGAAGGACATTGTAGAGCTGTGCAGAGAGAGAGAGAGGGCTGCGCATTGGAAGATTCACCAAGGCTCAGCTGATTGCTCAGTTGGAAGAGAATGATCACTCTAAGGAGCCATTTCCTGACCTAGCTGGGACCACAAGAGAGGCTGGGAGCAGCCAGGCAGCCCCAGGACTCACTTACCAAACCAGCAGGGGAACTTCACGGCTGAGTTCCCTGTCAGTGGAGCTGAGACGATTGGAGTTGGAAATGGAACTGAAACTGCAAGATCTGGTGGACTGTGAGGAGGAACAGGAGGACCATGAAAGACAGAGGCAGCATGAACTGATGATGGCGAAGCTGAGAAGCACAGAGACCCCTGCTGGGGTGAATGGGAATGGGCCCAGGATGGCTAAGCCTGCAGGGAACTCCAATATAAAAGTGTTGCCTCAGTTTAAGGAAGGGAATGATATAGATGTCTTCCTCACTGCCTTTGAGAAGGCTTGCAATGTGCACCAGGTTGACCCTGCAGACAGGCTTTGGCATCACCTGCCTCCCTTTGCAAACAGCAGCAGCTCAGATCAGCATTAACCCATTGTCTGCCGAACACTAGTCTGCAAATCACACCATTAGACAGCCTGCTGGGTTTGCAATGGAGACCGGTCAGAAGAAGCTTTTTGCGAGAGAGCTGCTTCCTGGTCACAAGGACTTGGTTGCTGGTCACAAGGTCACAAGCGACTTGGTTCCCGCTCTGCTCTCTGGTCCCCACTGCCTTCTCTGGGGGCTGTGTGTGCATGGGCACCTGGGCAGCATGCACTGTGAGTGGGAACCAGCCCCAAAACTTCAGGTTAGCCTCCTGGGGATCCCTTATCGCTGCATCCCAGCATGCAGCAGGGGCAGGGATAAGTGATCCCTGGGGGGTGCTGCACCCCAAGCTCTGGAGATGCACTTCACGGCTCTGCGGC
The DNA here is from genome assembly GCA_037349315.1 of Chelydra serpentina. Lineage (NCBI taxonomy): Eukaryota > Metazoa > Chordata > Testudines > Chelydridae > Chelydra > Chelydra serpentina. Next base: position 54,290,639 of record JBAIAC010000030.1, read on the forward strand.
CAGTAGCAGCCGGGCTGGGGTGTGTGCGCATTTTTTCTCTGAAACCTGCATTTTATGTCAAACCTCAAAATAAACAGACAAAAATAAATAAAAGAACAACCAACCAAAACCGCCGTCACTGAAAATGCCATTTTCAAAATTAAGAATTGAGAAGTTTCATTTTAATAGTTTGACAGCCTGGGAGACGGATGTCCTAGTTTTCCTCAGATCATGTGCACATGGGCATATTCCTGCCAATGTGACTTTTTAGAGGTGGAGAGCCCGGTTTTCAGATTAGATGGTAGTTCAGTATAAAGCCGTCTCACACTGCTGTCATTCTACTGAGACAGCCACCAAAGGAGTTAATTATGTAGTTTCTGCACTTGTTCTCCTTATGGGCACCTGAGTCCCATCAATAGCACCATCACACTTAGAAAACAGGGTGAGCGGTAGCGTTTTCCCACAATGCAATATTTTCATAGGGCTAGAATGTCGACACTTGGGGAGGAGGAACATTAGGCACTGTAGGATAGGGTTACTTTCACAGGCACCCCAAGGCTCTGCCCCCACTTCACCCTTTCCCCCAAGTCCCCACCTTAACCCCCTCTTGCCCCCTCCCCTGAGCACCTCCAGTCCACTGCTGAACAGCTGATTGGTTGGTGGCTGGTGGGTGCTGAACACCCACTATTTTTTACCCCCGGAGTCGGCACCTAGGGTTAATTTGACTCAGGTCTGTGCACTGCAGTGTGGATGCCAGAGCCCTATGTTCGATCACAGGTCAGAAAATCCTTAATCTAGGGTTAAAATGCAGAGTAGATGCTCAAGTCCAGGTTTCCCTGAGATGGGTCAGCTGACTCAAGTCCCACTAACCCTAGGCTTACATTGCTGTGTAGACACACCCCCTGACTTCTATAGAACAGGATCAGATGTTTGGACATCGGTCTGCACAAGCAGGGAAAAAGTGACAAAAGGTATTCACTTCTCTTTCCCTGATGACCGAGTTTCATTTCTGGAGGTCTGAATCAAGCTTCAGAGCTGAATTCTGTCCTCTTGTAATGAGCCCACTAGGGTAGCCTTGGAGAACAGTGGTTAGATTATCATGACAAATATTAATCATGTTTAAATGGAGTTTAGAAAATATAGCCTGGCATTTTCAGTCCATCTTGTGATTAGCTATTTCCACAATGTTTTGGCTCCTTCTGAGCTAGAACTGGAAAATAAGCCATTTTTGGTGTTGGCTTGACTTGGAATCAAAACTATAGCAGACGTTCTGATCAGGGATTCAGCTCTAACCCTTCCTACTTTCAAACATTCAGAAAAAAACCCTTGAAATATGTCTCCTTCTGACTGATCTTTAGGATTATTATGTAGGAATGGCAGGTAATTTGCCAGTCAAATATATTTTATCTGGACCATTTTTTCCCATGCTGTATGTTAAAAAACAAAGGAAATTTAGTAAGCTGCATTAAAATAACATTGATGGTTAACAAAAATACCCCTAAGTAGATTCAGACTTAAGGTAATAACTTCATCGTTTGCTTACTCCACTGAGCCTCTGTATGGTAGATTTTAACATGCAGCCTTCTTTCGGGGCTCTTAAAAATAAAAAGTTTACAAACTATATTAGTTGCAATTCCTAAGCACAACTAGGTTGGATATAACTCAGAATTTTCCTTGCTTTTGTGGGTTCAAAAGCAGACAGGACTCATTTCTGTAAAATACACCATATAATTCCATGTACCAAATGTTTAACAATGGATGTTTTCCACATTTGTGGATATGTAAAGTTTTAGAATATAATGAAATTTCAAGTAAAGATTAAGATAAAAAACTATGATGGAAGAAAAAGAACATATAGTCCAGTCAGTCAGATGGCTGCATACTGTTCTCACTGTTTATGATTCATGCATAATAATCCTCAAAGCCTTTACCTGACAATAGTTGTGGAGACTTATGTTTACCTGGCATTGCTGGGTAGCTAGGAATGTATTTGAATTCCCGAATGATTTCTTTTGAAAGTGGTGTTTAAATAAACCTATCAACGGCTACAGAAGAAAGGATAGAGTAACAACACTTAGATACGTGTTACTAGGATACTTGGCAGAATACATGGCAACACATTTTAAAAGAGGAACTGTGACTTCATGTTCTTTTATTTGGGTTACACAATTGGAGGACAATGAAATAACCACCTCCCTGTGATTAAAAAAACATAAGGTGGGCAAAAATCCCCAACCACAGCTTCACACCCACTGCCTCACCTTAATTATGTGAGATGGTTGATTACAGCAGTGGCCTGGCAATGAATTTGATAGACTGACAAAATACAGCAATTTAGAGATGGGATTAGTTTTCCTCTGAATCCTGTCCCCCATGCTTGATGGTTTGAATTAAACTGAATCTGAAACCAAGCCATCCCTGAGATTCCTTGACCATCTTTAATAGCTTGTCACTGCTAACCATTGCCACACAGCAATATTGGAGATACTAATTATTCCAAATAGGGGAAATTACCTATGGTGTCTCAATGATTACAGTATCATAATGGGGTAAATGCTGCCCTTTTAATGGAAAACACTGTACACGAGTAATCACAGAAGTGTCCCAACAGATTATACTCCCAAGGACCTGACCTTCACAGAGTCCCTCTCTATCTTATCTAAGGAAGCCATAGTGAAGCAATTTATGCTTGAACAGGCACTGGGCAAGACTGCCTGGGACCATGTGTTTGTGCTTCATATTTTGCCCCATAAACAACCACCTAACATTTGTTGTCAATTTAAAATAAGGATAATCAATTCCACGGATGGTAATTGGCCCTTTTAGGCCATTACAGCAGTCCCTTGTGTTGCCTTTGCAGGAGAAATGATGAGCCCACAGATATTGCAGTAGCGTATGATATAATATATGTCCAAAGACATTGTCAACAGTTATTTTGTTTGTGTGTGAAATCCCGGAGCTGGGGAAATGTTCCTCATTGAAAGCGCATGGTATAAATATGAATTATATGGTAAAATAAGCTCACCAAGTTGCTGTTCAAGCCTGATTATCATAGCAAAGAGAAACTACTCTACAATCTCCATCAATGGGCCTCATGGGGAATGAACTCCCAAGAAATATCCTGTGCTGAGGTGATTATTGATGTTATAAATGGAGAATTAAGATGAACTAGGTGTATTGATTTTCAATTGGCAGAGGGAATTTCTAGAGAATGAATACTGAATGCTATACATTATAGCTTCTGGGCTGTTTTAGCAGTTAGTATATGCTGCTTCTGTTGCAGTGCCTACATACAGTCAGTTTATGGATTCTGACCAATGTGCACAGGAAAGCCTTGTATCTATCTTGTATTTGATGCTGACACTCTTTGCCATTACAATTTGTGTTGGCCTGAGTGGGGAACCGAAAATTCAGGGTCTTGTGGGTTGTTTCAATTACTAGGAGAAATTGATTATGGAATCTGGCACCTTTGATACGATCTTGTTTACTTACGAGGAATGTGCAAAGCCTCGTTTCCCTGAACACAGGAGGAGCCAAACCGGGGCTCACAGCTCCAAACCTCTTTTTGCCAGCCCCAGCCCCAACAGCCCTTTCTCTAGGTTTTTACAGGACCACACACTCAATACTTGGCCAGTCTGTGTCTGGCTTTCTGCTCCTTCTGTCTCTGTGCTGTCTGTCTTGCTGTCCCCACCCCACCTCTACCCAAAGACAATAACTAGCAAAGTTCTCCGCCCACATAGTTCTATTTTCTGGGCAGACTTGCATATATCTAAGTTTGGGGCTGTGACATGCGCTTGTGTTTTGGGTTTAGTCCCCCTAGAGTTTCTTTCATTTAACCTGAATGAAGTGCAGCTGTTAACCTCACCAGTTTCAAAAAGGTTTAACCCGGCCTATAATGTTATTCTCCATGTAAGATGCAACTCCAGATGGCACTGTGATTAAAACTATAAGTACAAATATTGAGTTCCTTGAGTGCAGTGTGGCCACTGCACCCCTGCTGGATTCGAGCCCTAACTCGACCCTAACAAGCTATGGAAAGATGATCCTACTAGAGGGTTGTAACAGACTTTCTGTCTAAGAGCACCCTCCTCACAGAAAGACCTGGCGTCGCAGCCCTCCTGCCTCAGTTTCCCCACAACTATCTTCAGCCAACTGCAGCAATAGCAGTGACTTGGCCCTCTGTAAGAGCCACTTTAAAGCATTCAACTTCTTTTGAGGTGACAGAGACCCTTAGCCCCAAAACAATATCAAAACAAGAGAGTTTTCAGCCATACTGGGCTTAACAGTCAGCCCCGCTCCTTATTGTCTAGCTCCCAGAAGCAACATGGTCTATTCACTGGTTCTTGGGCTCCAATCAATCCAACTGTCCAGGTCAGGTCTACCATCCTACCAATGTCCTCTGGCAGACCATAGACCTCAGCCAAGTCCTAGCTTGAGGCCAGCTTCTTGCCTCACATTGGAGCAGCCCCTCTCTGCTCTCCTCACAACCAGCCCTTAATTACTGGGCTTTCCTCCCTCAGTCCTCCTCCCTGGTTCTAGTCCAGCCCACAAGCCTCAGGCTCCTCTTGGGCTCAAGTCTTTATATATCTCCCCAAAACTAGCCTCACCAGCTTCCTCCTGGCTTCAGCTTCCCAGGTGTGTCTACACTGCACACTAAGCCCAGACTTGTGGACTCAGTGGTTCCAAGCCCATGCTTGAGAGTTCACCCTGCATTGTAAACCTGGGTTTACAATTGCTGGGCCTGGGTCTTACAGCTGTGCTAATGCATCCATACTGTACTAGGCAGACCTTCTGACTTGGGTCTATGGCTTGAGCTGCAGCCACACCACAAAATGACAGGGCTTGGACCTGAGTCACAACAGGACTCAGTCTCTGATCCACCCCTCTAGCAGAGTCCTAAGACCCAAGTCAGACTGATTTGTGTGTGAACAGGAGGAGGACTTTGGGATTATACCTGAGTCAGATCCCGGATGTAGTGTGGACATATCCACAGATTTCCCTGTTCCTCAAGCTTGCACAAACCCAACTTCTTATCTCACATTGGGTAGCCTGTCCACTCTTCTCCCCAGTCAGAACCCAATCTCGTTTTAAGTCCCAGACCCTGCACAGGTGTAGCAGGGCAGGGCTAAATGAACAGGGGCTGACTGGTCCAAGGCCTCCCAGCTCTTAAAGTGGCAGGCTGCCCTGTTACAGGAGGACTCTAGCAACAGCACAGAGCTGGCATAAGGGTTGTGGCCAAGGTTTCCCTCTCTTACTGATTCCCAGCTGCTATACTGGCCCTTGGGGGCTATGGGCAGCTGGAGTAACTTACAAGGTTCCTCTAAGTTCTTACTGAGGAGTGACCTGTCATGCAGTCAGCCCAGGAGATTGGGTGAATGCAAAAGGGAGCATTTTTTACACATGCACACACATCCTTCGCATGAGTTTCACGGAGTGCACGCTGGCCACAGCTGAGAATCCCGGCCACACACAAACAAGTGCAACATATGAATGTTGCCAAAGTAAATGATTTGCTAGATTTTGCATAGTCAGCCAACTGTGAAATATTGACTTTTCAGTGGCTTCTGAAAAAATGGACTATATCATTTTGTGAAATGCAATTTTCAGTGTTCACAGTTTTATCACTTAATTGCCATGCCTCCAGCTGCTTCCTATGCCTTACCTTGTGAAAGGCTTAACATGCAAAGGTTTGTATGCAAATTTCCACTAGATGCAAAACTACGTGTATTTCCATTTATGGTTGATTGTGGGGTTGAAAGTTTTAGTCTAAGTTAGTGATCTCCAAATTGAGACAATACACAAGGGGCAGTTAAAACAAAAATAAGATAGCTTCATTTCATAGTTGGAAAGGGGGTATATTAATAGGTTAAAATAATGAAGGGAATCCTTTCAAAAGAAATATAGCCCATCTTAAATAGAAGTGGATTTGTTTGCAATGTTTATTGTACTAGGTCTCCTTAGCTTGTCACCAAACATTAATTCATCATTTTGCTCATTGTTTTTGCAAGGTCTTCCACACAGATAATAAAATGTGCTAATTGAGAATCAGAATCCCAGAGTTATGAAAATTAGTGCCAAATAACCGTATATTTAGGCTAATTACTTGGAGCTGCAATTTTGCCACTACCTAATTGAAGCATTTCTTTTCATGCCTCTCAAACCACTGCATTTCAAATGGTACTTGCTGTAGCAACTATTTTTTATCATCCACTTGCTTTTTTTTTCTTTCAGAAAGAAATATCCACAGAAACTACAGAGAACAAAGTCCGGCTTACTCTCTAGGATGTTCCCTTTTTTTGATAGAAAGTACTTGTGCTGAATACAAAATGATTCAGAGAATAACATGCCAGTAGGCCAGGAAAGCATAAGTAACATTTCATTTGTCTTTGTAAACAATCCTAATTTTATGTCAGAGTCATATTTGGCTTTTTACCATTCAGAAGTGTTAGATACGAGAAGAAAGTACACATTGTAAGTGATGTCAGCAAATTTATCATCAAATTATCATGATATACTCTGCAGGTGGTAAATAGAGTTTAAATTCTCATCTGTGAATCTGGACAAATAAGAATAAATAAGAATTTGGTTCCAAACTTTCAGTGGGAGATGGGCACCTAAACTGCCCTTTGTGCCTTTGAAAGTCTCCCCTTATATCCCTGAGGAGAAAGGGGGTGAAAATGTAGGGGTCACTGAAAAGAGGAAGACATGAAGCATAGGTAGAGGGATTTAAAAATATATATATATTTAGATGATGGAAGAAAGAGAGAAAAAAAAGATCCAGCAGGATCCCTAAAGTAAGAGTCCATTCCTATTGTCCTTTAAAGTCAACGGTAAAACCTCCTGTACATTATCTGGCTCCACTGAAGTCAATGGGAATTTTGTCATTGATCTCAATGGGGCTGAGATTTTTCCCAAAATTGGCATCATCTGGAGCAGAAGGCCCAATGACTGAATATTGCTCTTATGGTTTATGGTGCCACAAGGATCCCTTAATAGAATGACAGATGATATATAGCTGGTGAGTACATTTTTCCTTATATCGCTGCACTGGGGATGCTGTAGCGTAGGCTGTAAGGCTACAGCTATAAAAATTAGCTCTGAGCTATTTTATTTTAACTCTGCAGAATGTTTTCTTTTTAAGTTAGCTGATTAAAATGCCCCAGTGCTCATCTACCAGATAAAGACAAGATGAATTTCCACAGAAACAGAAAGAAACCAAAAGGGAATGGATAGAGCCATAGAACTTCACAAATCCCTTCACAGAGAATTAGGGTATCTTGGTTATTGCATGAGGCCAGTACAACTCAAAAAGTAACTGAGATAGCTTACTGAAACACACTACATTTCTTGGTTTGCATAACATAACCGAGATCATTTAATAACCCCGAGAAACCTAATAACCACAGATAGCAACTAATTAACTAATATGATAATTAATTTAACTATTCCAGGGGATCAGTTTCCTACATCATTTATACTGATTTCATTTGTAGTTTTGAAGCTTATGAGGTTTTCATAATCAGGAAAGAGAAACTCTAAATTATTATTAATAACATTAGCTGCCAATAGGATATGATCTCTTGTATTTCAATTCAGTGCTTAATATTCCACACACTAAATTACAGGCACATTTACTGAGAATGCACATACTAATCAACCTCTTGTATGTACAAGTGGCCAATTGTGTGTCTAACTGGCCATTGTTTACGTGTTATGGATGAGTACATGGATTGCAATAGCATCTATTGACTTCAACCCCATTGTGCTAATTAGGCAATCAATTTGCTTTGCAAAAATAATAATGATAGCTGTGAAGTGTGCAGCAGCATGTGTAAGTCCGAGTCCCTTATAGTTTTTACAATAGAAATAGGGATAAGACCAGCTTCCTGTTTAAAGCTCAACTCTTCTAAGTGCTCTAAAATCTATTCAATAATTTGGACTTTCTTGAAATTTAGTGAGCCTTATGGGGGCATGAGATATAGCCAGTGATCCAAATTTGGGGCCATTTGTCCAGGGCTTCCCAAGATATAGCCATTTGGAAAAAAGAAAAGAAAAGCTTTTCTTAAAATGGATACGTTTTGGCAATGCTCTTTTGCTCCCAGATAGAGATCAAGCAAGGGCTCAGATCCTCACACCAGGATATCAAACATTCGAGGGTTACCCATTCAGCGTGCATGGCACCCAATAGCCTTTTAGGGGAAATCAAATTTAAATGCTATTTTAAAAAGATTTTGCTTTTCCACTTAGACACACTAAGGCTATGTCTACACTAGAGACCTTACAGCAGCACAGCTGTACTGCTACAGCTGCGCCAATCTAAGGTCTCCCATGTAGCTGCTCTATGACGGCAGGAGAGAGCTGTCCCGGCATAATTCAACCACCCCCAACAAGTGGCAGTACCTATGTTGGTGGGAGAGTGTCTCCTGCTAACATAGCATTGTCCACACCGGCACTTCTGTTGGTGTAACTTATGTTGGTCAGGGGGATGTTTTTTCACACCCCTGAGTGACATAAGTTTTACCGACAAAAGTGCTAGTATAGATACAGCCTTAGGCTCATGAGACTATTCTAGTGCCTAATGGAGTCCTGTGAGCATCCGCGGACAGAGGAGTTAACAGAATTGTTAGCCTTCAAAGTTTCACACCAGCTGGATAACTCAAGGGGAGAAGCAGTAGTCCTTTGAGCCTGACCCCCTCCAGGCTCTGAAGGCAACTCCCTCCTGGGACCGGGGGGGTGGGGGAGCAGGGCTGGATGTGAGGCACAGAGGTAAGGTGAATGACTCTTCAGATATGAACTATCCAGCCTTTTTTGGTACAACCCTTCAAGAAAATTACACTCAAACATTCCCCTTTATTAACTGTGAGACACCAACTTTGCCAACATTAGTTGTTCACAAGGTGATAATCGCATTCATTCTGAGAAATGCAGCCACCTATGTCCAGGCTCTAGAAAGCAGGACTGAAGGGAGACAAGGCTACCTAATAGCTAGCGCTGCAGTATGTATTCTTTCAAATGGCTATCAGGACCTCTTTGTGTTGGCATAATTACCAGGTTCATTAAAAGCAAGATAAATGGGCCTCCAAAATTCCTTACAGCATAAGAATCAAAGCTATTCTGCAGCAGCATATTTTGTTAATTATAATCACACAGACTCTTCTTTCTGTTTGCTAGGGGCAGGAAAGAATAACCCTCCCAGAGAAACACAGAACACTAGCATATGGTGGCATGAATAAGAAATGTAATACATACCCATGTTTCTATTATATATAACTCCATGTCACTCTGTACTGCAATGCTAAACACCAATGCAGCAGGACATGAAGCAACAAATTAACATTGGCTAGTGAACGTAAAGGAATGCCATACTGCAGGCAGTAAAATCAGTACAGGCCTGTTCAAAACCGAAGTAGACAAGCATTTAGCATTAAAGAACACCATTGCACAGATTATCAACTTTACAGTTGTCATCCTCGTCAGGTAGCTGTGAGCTCAAAGGGCTCTCCAGCCCTCCTTCTGACCTATGACATTACTGTTTCTGTATGCTAAGCATGTACCAAATATCAGCCCATATCAAAACTCTTTATTTTAATATTTTTTTTCAGTGTAAGTCTCCTGCCTCACCCATATGTGATTAAGAAAGTTGATCATCTTGCTGTTTTGGGGTATTTTTTGGTAAGTGACCTGTATTTGAGGCAGCTACGGCCTAGACGAAACATTTTAGCAGTAGGTAAGTACGTTTCCTGCATCACCGAGAGTCCTGCAGTGCTGCTATTCCTATATACAATATCCTTTTTTACCTAATATACAAGAGATTCAGTCTCAGTATTAGTCACCAAAGTAGATTGAGCTTTAGGTTTTCAGTCTGCTTTAGAGAACACTGATTTCTTTGCAATCTTATTTTTGTTTGTTTAATATGGCTATCAGGAGCCTTGAATACTGTGCTATTTTTTGTAGCAGATTTGATAGGACTTGCATATGAAAAGAGAGTTCAAATCTTTTACCTTTCTTTTAGAGTAGTTTTATAAGGGGCATGTAGTGCCTTTGTTAGTTTTTCTCATCCGTGTGATAGTTTACAATTAACTTTTATCTTCTGTCCCTACTTTTAAAAACATTCAATGAGTGCAGCTAACTTGTCTCATTGTAATTCTGCCAAATTCTGTGGAACACACCTACTTCTCTACAAACCATGAATCGTGTTTGTGGTGTGAGATCAGCGGATCAGACCTTCCTTCATATCAGTTGTAATTTGGTTGACCTTAAGCATCTTTAAATTGTTTGACAACTGCAAATGGACTTCTTTATTAAAAGTCAGTTTTGCAACTGTAATTTGCTGTGTTACGTGTTTGTAAAAACATACAAATAGATATTAGCAAGAAGGTAAAAACTCTATTGAAGTTTATATCTGGTGTGACAAAGTTCCTCCTCTACCTTGGTGAGTCCTGCGCTTATTGGCAGATTTTGATCGCCTGAGAGATCTTCCCATCTGGTAGAACCCACAGTCAAATTCCTCCTGTGTCTGATCAGGAGTTGGGAGGTTTGGGGGGAACCCGGGCCCGCCCTCTACTCTGGGTTCCAGCCCAGGGCCCCGTGGATTGCAGTTGTCTATAGGGTATCCTGTAACAGCTGCGTGACAGGTACAACTCACTGGGCTACTTCCCCACGGCCTCCGCCCAACACCTTCTTTATGCTTACGGCAGGACCTTCCTCCTGATGGTCTCCTGATGCTTGTACTCCTCAGTCCTTCAACTCTTCTCACTCTCAACTCCTTGTGTGCCTTTTGCTCCCAGCTTCTCGCACGCAACACCACAAACTGAAGGGAGCTCCTTTTTAAACCCAGGTGCCCTGATTAGCCTGCCTGTCTTAACTGATTCTGGCAGGTTCTTCTTAATTGGCTCCAGGTGTCCTAATTAGCCAGCCTGCCTTAAATTGGTTCCAGAAAGTTCCTGCTTGTTCTAGTGCAGCCCCTGCTCTGGTCACTCAGGGAACAGAAAACTATTCATCCAATGGCCAGTATATTTGCCTTCTGTCAGACTTCTGCACCCCACTTGTCTGGGTCTGTCACATATCCCTCCCCCCTGCTCAACACCAAGGGGTTGGGCAGCTTGGGACGCCAGACAGTGCACACGTGACAAGCCATTGGCATTGCCATGACGGCTCCCTGCTCTGTGTTGCACATGGAACTGGAAAGGTTGGAGGGATAAGAACCACCTGGTCACCCTAGTGTTCTTCTCCTTGTTCCGCTGCATCCATTGAAGAGGGGTATGGTCGGTCACGAGGACAAATCTGCTCCCGAGCAGGTAGTAGCGCAGCGTTTCCATGGCCCATTTTACAGCGAGGCACTCTCTCTCCGCCACGGCATATTTTTGCTCCCTCGGAAGGAATTTCCTACTGAGCTAGAGAATTGGATGTTCCTCTTCCCCAACCATCTGTGATAGAACGGCCCCTAACCCTACTTCCGATGCATCCGTCTGCAGGATAAATTCCTTGGTGAAATCTGGGGCTATCAGTACGGGGTTACTGCAGAGGGCAGTCCGTAGGTCTGTGAATGCTCTGTCTGCTCCGTCAGACCATCTGACCAAATCAGGTCCACGGGCTTTCACTAGGTCTGTCAGGGGGCTAGCCCTTGTGGCAAAGTGGGGGATAAATCGTTGGTAATACCCCACCACACCTAGGAATGCCCGGACTTGCTTCTTGCGACGTGGTCGGGGCCAATTTTGGATGGCCTCTAACTTGTTCAGTTGGGGTTTTACCAGACCTTTTTCCACAATGTAGCCAAGATATTTGGCCTCCGTAAACCCTACAGCACACTTAGCAGGGTTAGCTGTAAGGCCAACTCGCCTGAAGGTATCGAGGACTGCCTCCACCTTCTCGAGGTGGGTTTCCCAGTCTGGGGTATGAATGACCACATCGTCCAGGTAGGCAGCTGCATAATGATTATGGGGGCGTAATAGCTTATCCATGAGGCGCTGGAAGGTAGCTGGGGCCCCATGTAGTCCAAAAGGGAGGACAGTATATTGAAAAAGACCCTCTGGCGTAGAGAACGCAGTCTTTTCCTTTGCGTCTTTGGCAAGGGGGATTTGCCAGTACCCCTTTGTCAAGTCTAGGGTAGTCAAGTACCTGGCATTGCCCAGACGGTCCACTAACTCATCTATGCGAGGTATGGGGTATGCGTCGAATTGGGATACCTCGTTTAGTCGCCGGAAGTCATTGCAAAACCTTGCGGTGCCATCAGGTTTGGGCACCAGTACGATTGGGCTGGACCACTGACTGTGGGATTCTTTGATGATCCCCAACTCCAGCATCTTTTTTACTTCTGCTTTTATTTCCTCCCTTTTGGCCGCTGGCATCCTGTAGGGCCTCATTGTTACTCTGGCCCCAGGGTTTGTGACGATGTGGTGATATGTCTCGGTTGTTCGACCCGGTTTTGTGGAGAACACATCTTGGTTCCGGAAGATCATCTCAGACACCTCATTCTTCTGGTCTGGTGTTAAATCAGGAGACACTCTCACTTGTTTGGAAGGTTTGTTTTCCTGGGGTAGGTCTTTTCGGACTGCTGCACATGCCTCTTGTGCATGCCAGGGTTTCAGAAGGTTGATGTGATATATTTGTTCTTGTTTCCGACGTCCTGGCTGCTGCACCTTGTAGGTTACTTCCCCCACGGGTTCAACCACCTCATAGGGCCCCTGCCATTGGGCCAGAAGCTTGCTTTCTGCCGTGGGTACCAACACCATCACCCGACCCCCTGGTTGGAACTGTCAGATTTTTGCCTAGCGATTGTAATGGGTTCGCTGGGCCTCCTGTGCCTTTTCCAAATGTTTCCGTACAATAGGGGTGACCCGAGCTATCCGGTCTCGCATCTGCAATACATGCTCTATTATATTTCTCCCCTCACTGGGTTCCTCTTCCCAGATCTCTTTGGCGATATCTAGTATGCCACGGGGGTGGTGCCCGTATAATAATTCGAAGGGGGAAAACCCAGTTGAGGCCTGAGGTACCTCCCGGATAGCGAACATAAGGTAAGGTAGTAGGGTGTCCCAGTCCTTCCCATCCCGACTTACCACCTTCCTTATCATAGCCTTGAGGGTTCGGTTAAACCTTCCTACCAGCCCATCAGTCTGCGGGTGATAGACTGAAGTTCTCAGGGCATGTATATGGAGCAGCGTACAGAGGTCCTTCATTAGCTTCGGCATAAATGCAGTTCCCTTGATCTGTTAATATCTCCTTTGGTAGCCCCACTCGGGCAAAGATCCCCACCAGCTCTTTGGCTATCATTTTAGAGGCTGTGTTCCGCAGGGGGACGGCTTCTGGGTAGCGAGTAGCATAGTCCAAAACAACAAGTATATATTGGTACCCCGAGCCGTCTTCTCCAGGGGTCCCACTAGGTCCATGGCTATTCGCTCGAAGGGGACTTCTATGATGGGAAGGGGTACTAAAGGTGCCCTCAAATGGGGACGGGGACTGTGCAGCTGACACTCTGGACAGGACGCACAGTACCTCCTCACTTCTTCATGTACTCCAGGCCAGGACCCGTGCCAGGGTCTTTTCTACCCCCAAATGCCCCCCAAAAAGATGACTATGGGCAAGGCTTAATACAGCATTCTGGTGTTTTTGAGGTACTAGGATCTGCTGTACCTTCTGCCCCTGTACTGGTGCAACCCGGTATAAGAGATCCTTCTTCATTATGAAGTAGGGTCCTGGTCCCTGGATTTTCCCTTCCACGGGAACCCCATCTATTTCAGTCACCTCTTTCCTAATGTTGTCGTATCTTGGGTCTTCAGCCTGGTCCCGTCCAAAATTTCCTCTCCCGGGGCTAATCTGCCCAAGATCTAGGGGGCCAGTCTCTGTTGCCGCTGCTGGTTCAGAGCCGTTAGGGTGGGGGTCAGACTCGGGTGCTTCTCCTTCCTGGGTGGCCTCTTGTTCAGCTGCACGGGTCCGCCTCCCTATGAGAGCGACCCTCTGGCTTTGGGTCAGTATTCGGGTTCCCAAGGCCTTAGCTGCCCTACTTTCCCTTTTCGTCTTTCTACCCTGTCTGGGAGTGGGGAACAAATCTGGGGATATTTCTGAGAAGATTGGGGGTTGACAGTCTACTGTGGATGCCTCACTAATTTCAGGGTTCCCTTCTTTCTCCAATCCCCCTACTGGGAGTAAGTCTCCAAACCCTGGGAAGTCTCTCCCTATGAGCACTGAGTATGGGAGTTTAGGGACTACACCTGCTGCTACCTCAGTAGTGTTTCCTTGGATTTCGATTTTTACTGGGATGGTGGGGTAGTAACTAACTGCCCCATGGACACAGGTTATCCCCGTACGTTTAGCCTGCAGCAGCTGACTACGCTTCATGAGCCTCCCTGAGATGAGCGTGATAGCACTCCCTGAATCAACCAGTGCTGTGGTCTCTACCCCATTTAGTTTCACTGGTCTGGTGTACATATGTGGGGTTAGTGAGACCCCCACAAGGTGGATTAGGCAACATGGGTCTGCCCAATTTCCCAGGTTACACTGAATAGGCTCCTTGGCATTGGGACACTGTGCAGCTATGTGTCCCCACTCTCCGCAGGCATAACATTTGTATGGAACCCTAGGCATTCCCCGGTCTCTTGGTTTGGGCAGTCTAATATCACAAACTTCTTCCCCCTCAGTGCTCCGACTCTTTGTGGCCTCTGGTGGGCCTTCAGCTCCTCTCTTTTTCCACCTGGGCTCTCCTGGTGGCCCAGTCACTCGAGCTCTTGGGTTTGGTGCTGCTAGTTTAACCCGGGGTTCCGCTTCCTTAACTGGTCTGGTCAGCTCCCTTGCCATCCTTCGCCTCTCTACCAGTGCAACAATCTCGTCATAGGTGGAGGGTTCATTCTGGCTTACCCATGTGCGAAGGTCTGGCGGTAGTCCCCTCATGTATCGGTCTATGACCAGAACCTCTAGTATCTCTTCTGGACCCCGGGACTCAGTTCGCAACCACTTTCGTGCGAGATGGATGAGGTCATACAATTGGGACCGTGGGGTTTTGCCTTCCTGGTACCTCCACTCGTGATACCGCTGGGCCCGCACTGCGGTCATTACCCCAGATCTGGCCAGGATCTCTGCTTTCAGCTGTGGGTAGTCTGCTGCAGCCTCTTCAGGCAGATCATAGTAGGCCTTCTGGGCCTCCCCGCACAGGAATGGGGCGAGGATGCCAGACCACTGATCTCGAGGCCAGGCCTCCCGTAGGGCTGTCCTCTCAAAGGCCAGGAGATATGCCTCTATGTCATCCTTCCCCGTCATTTTCTGCAGGCAATTCCTGGCCCGTATCTTCCGCGTCCCATCATGGCCATGGTTCATCTCCATAAGGGCCTTCACTTGGTTTACTAATTCCCGCAACATAGTCCGGTCTTGAGCGGCCTGGTCCATCAACAGGCGATTGGTCTCCTGCTGAAGCCGCACTGCCTCCTGTTGGGCAACTGCCTGGACACGGGTAGCTTCCTGCTGGGCAGCTGTGGCTTGTATCAGTGCCCGTACTACATCTTCCATTGTGGTGAAGAAAAAAAATAAACCAGCTTCCCCCCCCCCTATTTTTTTAAACACCCCTCTTCTTCCGCCATGCTGTGCACACCACAGTCCCACCCCTGACACCAGTTGTGACAAAGTTCCTCCTCTATCTTGGTGAGTCCTGCGCTTATTGGCGGATTTTGATCGCCTGAGAGATCTTCCCATCTGGTAGAACCCACAGTCAAATTCCTCCTGTATCTGATCAGTTGGGAGGTTTGGGGGGAACCCGGGCCCACCCTCTACTCTGGGTTCCAGCCCAGGGCCCTGTGGATTGCAGTTGTCTATAGGGTTTCCTGTAACAGCTGCGTGACAGGTACAACTCACTGGGCTACTTCCCCACGGCCTCCGCCCAACACCTTCTTTATGCTTACTGCAGGACCTTCCTCCTGATGGTCTCCTGATGCTTGTACTCCTCAGTCCTTCAATTCTTCTCCCTCTCAACTCCTTGTGTGCCTCTTGCTCCCAGCTCCTCGCACGCAACACCACAAACTGAAGGGAGCTCCTTTTTAAACCCAGGTGCCCTGATTAGCCTGCCTGTCTTAACTGATTCTGGCAGGTTCTTCTTAATTGGCTCCAGGTGTCCTAATTAGCCTGCCTGCCTTAAATTGGTTCCAGAAAGTTCCTGCTTGTTCTAGTGCAGCCCCTGCTCTGGTCACTCAGGGAACAGAAAACTATTCATCCAATGGCCAGTATATTTGCCTTCTGTCAGACTTCTGTACCCCATTTGTCTGGATCTGTCACACTGGGAATATGTATACTGCTCCTTTTTGAGTAACTGCTTTATTAAGCATGTTTTATTTGTACCATTGCTACTTGTTTTCTGTCATTATGTACACTATGTCTCATTTAATTATGTTTCAGTAAAGCAATCACTGAGAGGAAGGGATTGAAAAAAAACCTAAAATGTAGTTTGACTATAAAAAATAAACAGCCTTGAAATTACTAAGGTGTGTTATTTATAGCTAGGAAAACAGCAGTGTAATGAGGCTTTTTGTGCTTCTTACACTTTTTTTTACTGTGGTCTATAAATTAAACCGCTTAATTGTTCAGAGGCCCTAGGACGCCAGTGTATAATATGTATCCATTAAATTCACCACGCCACAATAAAGTATCTAATTTCTTTTATAGATCCTCCATTCTTTTCCTCATTTATACAATTTTACAATTACAGTTTTTTTCTTAGTCACACAGTGCAACATTACAAGACGTTATACCTAAAATAACCCCAAGCTCCTCTCAGAACAATGTACACATCCCCAGCACTCAGATCTCCTGATCCAAGGATTCTACTATCAAGTTTTCTCGAAGGCGTTTATAAAGAACACGTCTTTAGTGAATAAGATTTAAATATAGACTAGTATACAGAAAGCTGTAACATTAGAAGGTCACTTTGTATAATTAGTTTCAGTGCGATATAAATGGAAAAAACAGGTATGTACTTGACTTAGACATTTCCCATGCTGATGCTATTCAATCTGAAGACAGGGCAAGCTAAGGTGACGTATTCAAATAGGTGAGTAGAAAACGTTACTAGTACATGTTGTTGTATACTGGTTCACTGATGCTAACATTTTGAGACTGAAATGCTGTGACGTATTGAACAGATGATTGGCAGGTTTGATGTGTATAAATGTTACCCTCATTAAAATTTGAGGGAGGCAGTCCACAATAAAAACCTGAACCGGGACTCATCTTTCTGCTCCTCCGCCAGTGCCAGTGGAACTGGCAATAGCCACTGGGTTATTCACATGCACGGCAGCTGCATTCGGTGTGTGAGTGGCAGCTGTATTGCAGGGTTTAAGCAGGAGATGGGCCACACTGGCAGAGGTGTGTTGGTGAGCTGAGGAGATGGGGATAAGTTTCTAGAGTCTCACAGAACGATTGTGATCTGAGATCAGGGCTTGTGCTCCACCCCCATGGTGTGGAAAGGGGAGCATGTGTACTGTAGTGGGACAGAACCCCGCTCATGCCCTGAGGGGCTTGAAACAGCCCTAAGTGAGGGCATTGCTAAAAGCTGGGCTGAGTGGGAAGGCAGGCTCAGCTGGGGGCCACGCCCCAAACAGACAAGCCCGGCCTTATAAAGGCCAGGGCAGCCAGGAGAGAGAGAGAGAGAGCCTTCCTCTGCCTTAGAGGAAGGAGGGCCTGGCTGTAAGGACCTAGAGTGGAGCAGGGCTGGGGGGAGGCTAGAGGAGCTGGAGAGCTCCAGCATAGGAAAACCCCAGGCTCCAGGCCTGGTTAAGGCCCAATAGGTACAGGGGTTACAGGGGGGTAACCCACGGGTAGGCCGAGGCAGCAGGTCCAACCCAATCTTGCCTGTGATGAGTGGCTTATACTGCAGTCTGCCCCAGGGCGCGGGGGCTAGCTGGTGACTGGCAGTAGCCTAAGACTGAGGCGAGGTGGGGGTAGTGGGTTGGGGGTTCCCCTGGGGAGGGGAGACCCAGATCTGTGAGGTACTGCCGGGAGGGGCAGCACCCTAGTTAAAGGGGCAACACCCTAGTTAAAGGGGCACCGGGTCCTGGGAGGGACTCGTGGGCCTTAGAGGAAAGTGGGCAAGCCGGATCCCCGGCCTGCAGAGGGCGCTCCAGGGCTGGACGAGCTAATTCCCAGGACAACCAGCAGGAGGCGCCGCCGGCTGAGTCCAAGCCCCCTTACATGTACCTGGAGGAGCTAGTCTGCATCATTTCTTGCAAAATGGTGAAGTTGTTGCACTAGCAAGGCATTGGGTGTGTGTGTGTTGGGGGCGGGGAGGGAGCAGCCTGAGAGTTTAGTGATGGGGAAGGGAAAGTGTAGGTTCAGGAGTGCAAGGAGGCGGCTTTCCTGACCCACTGCAGCTCTCTGCCAGGCCGGATGAGACCAGCCTGGCTTGCTCACACAACCTTACCTAAATCCTGAGCCCTCCCTGCCGGCTCAAAAAAGTCCTGTCAGGCCCTGGCACTGAAAGGAGCTGTCAGGGGCAGTATCTATAGGTGAAAACAGGCACAGCTGTTCCTAAAACAAATACTGAAACAATCAGCCCTTCAAGCTGATCTTGTTAGCCCCCACAGAGTTCCCCAAAGTCTTGACCTGCTGCTCACAAACAGGGAAGAAATAGTAGAGGAAGCAATAGTGGATGGGAACCTGGGAGGCAGTGACCATGAGATGGTCGAGTTCAGGATCCTGACACAAGGAAGAAAGGAGAGCAGTAGAATACAGAGCCTGGACTTCAGAAAAGCAGACTTTGACTCCCTCAGGGAACTGATGGGCAAGGTCCCCTGGGAGAATAACATGAGGGGGAAAGGAGTCGAGGAAAGCTGGCTGTATTTTAAAGAATCCTTATTGAGGTTGCAGGAACAAACCATCCCGATGTGTAGAAAGAAAAGTAAATATGGCAGGCGACCAGCTTGGCTTAACAGTGAAATCCTTGCTCGTCTTAAACACAAAAAAGCAGCTTACAAGAAGTGGAAGATTGGACAAATGACCAGGGAGGAGTATAAAAATATTGTTCAGGCATGCAGGAGTGAAATTAGGAAGGCCAAATCACACTTGGAGTTGCAGCTAGCCGGAGATGTTAGGAGTAATAAGAAGGGTGTCTTCAGGTATGTGAGCAACAAGAAGAAAGTCAAGGAAAGTGTGGGCCCCTTGCTGAATGAGGGAGGGAACCTAGTGACAGAGGATGTGGAGAAAGCTAGTGTACTCAATGCTTTTTTTGCCTCTGTCTTCACAGACAAGGTCAGCTCCCAGGCGGCTGCACTCCACAGCACGGTATGGGGAGGAGGTGACCAGCCGTCTGTGGAGAAAGAAGTAGTTCGGAACTATTTAGAAAAGCTGGACGAACACAAGTCCATGGGGCCGGATGCACTGCATCCGAGGGTGCTAAAGCAGTTGGCCGATGTGATTGCAGAGCCATTGGCCATTATCTTTGACAAATCATGGCAATCAGGGGAGGTCCCGGATGACTGGAAAAAAGCTAATGTAGTGCCCATCTTTAAAAAAGGGAAGAAGGAAGATCCGGGGAACTACAGGCCAGTCAGTCTCACCTCAGTCCCTGGAAAAATCATGGAACAGGTCCTCAAGGAATCAATTCTGAACCACTTAAAGGAGGGGAAAGTGATCAGGAACAGTCAGCATGGATTCACCAAGGGCAAGTCATGCCTGACTAACCTAATTGCCTTCTATGATGAGATAACTGGCTCTGTGGATGAGGGGAAAGCAGTGGATGTGCTATTTCTTGACTTTAGCAAAGCTTTTGATACAGTCTCCCACAGTGTTCTTGCCAGCAAGTTAAAGAAGTATGCGCTGGATGAATGGACGGTAAGGTGGATAGAAAACTGGCTGGATGGTCGTGCTCAATGGGTAGTGATCAATGGCTCCATGTCTAGTTGGCAGCCGGTATCAAGTAGAGTGCCCCAAGGGTCGGTGCTGGGGCCGGTTTTGTTCAATATCTTCATCAACGATCTGGAGGATGGTGTGGACTGCACCCTTAGCAAGTTTGCAGATGACACTAAACTGGGAGGAGTGGTTGATACGCTGGAGGGTAGGAACAGGATACAGAGGGACCTAGACAAATTAGAGGATTGGGCCAAAAGAAATCTGATGAGGTTCAACAAGGACAAGTGCAGAGTCCTGCACTTAGGACGGAAGTATCCCATGCACCGCTACAGACTAGGGACCGAATGGCTGGGCAGCAGTTCTGCAGAAAAGGACCTAGGGGTTACAATGGATGAAAAGCTGAATATGAGTCAACAGTGTGCCCTTGTTGCCAAGAAAGCTAACTGCATTTTGGGCTGTATAAGTAGGGGCATTTCCAGAAGATCGAGGGACGTGATTATTCCCCTCTATTCGGCACTGATGAGGCCTCATTTGGAGTACTGTGTCCAGTTTTGGGCCCCACACTACAAGAAGGATGTGGATAAATTGGAAAGAGTCCAACGGAGGGCAACAAAAATGATTAGGGGGCTGGAGCACATGACTTATGAGGAGAGGCTGAGGGAACTGGGATTGTTTAGCCTGCAGAAGAGAAGAGTGAGGGGGGATTTGATAGCTGCTTTCAACTACCTAAAAGGGGGTTCCAAAGAGGATGGATCTAGACTGTTCTCAGTGGTAGAAGATGACAGAACAAGGAGTAATGGTCTCAAGTTGCAGAGGGGGAGGTTTAGGTTGGATATTAGGAAAAACTTTTTCACTAGTAGTGTGGTGAAGCACTGGAATGGGTTACCTAGGGAGGTGGTGGAATCTCCTTCCTTAGAGGTTTTATGGTCAGGCTTGACAAAGTCCTGGCTGGGATGATCTAGTTGGGATTGGTCCTGCTTTGAGCAGGGGATTGGACTAGATGACCTCCTGAGGTCCCTTCCAACCCTGAGATTCTATGATTCTATGAATAGCCACATATTAGCCTGTAAAGTGATCAGGTACCTACTTTCCCAACTAATAATCTGGTGTGCCGCTTTCCCCGCTCTTCTCTATCTCTGGTCTGCATGAGTCCTCAGAGTCCTTCCACACCTGCAGCCCGGCATGCCAGCCTCTCTCTCTGAGGCTGATCCTCGAAGCTCAAATTACTCAAAGCTAAACAGATTGCTGTGTTCAGTCTACACAACAGGCTATAATCTTGTACCACCTGGATTTGTTACAGGGAAGGAAACATGAAAAAAGAGACACGTCTCACCAGGGGACAGCAACAAGGGGAAACTCAGAACATGGCATTGTTAGATATTGCTATGGAATGATGTTTCTTGTCGGGAGCGTTACACTTATGATTAAAGCCTCCTCATGAGTACTTAGCTTTACTCCAGCTGCTTTCACTAGCGTGATCCAGTCATCTAAAGTAGAGAATAGGCCCAGTGTAGATTTTTGCTAACTATGCCCTTTTAGAAGTTCACACCTTTGCCCGCAAAGCCAGGCAATACACCCGCGATGGTATGTACTTTGCACCGAGGGAGAAACCTCTCAAGAGTGAAGAGTGGGTGCAGTTTGTGAGTGTTAAGGTTTAACAGCCACTTTTCCTGGGCAAAACTTCCTCCAGACAGCGCGGCTCAGCACCGAGCCAGCCCGCTGAGCAGATCAAGGGCCCCATTTAGGCTGCTCTCTCTTTTCCAACATGGATATGTTTGGCAATAATTTAAAAATCAAGTGGATTATAAGTATGAACTTTTTTATTCATTTGCAAAACCTTCAGAAAACGATTGCACTTCTGAGTGTTACACTGCTGAGGTCGGTGAGCAAATATTGTGTTGCTGGGCTACTTGTACTGAATGTTGTAATCCAGACTGCTCTAGTTCTCTCCCTTTTCCTGGCCCAGGCCTCTCGTCATTTCTGTAAATCTGTTTCTTTGGCTTTCATTTTCAGATGCATCTACACACAGAAGAGGCCTGATTTTCTACTAGCCCTTGCCTTATTTAATCATTTGCATCTCTGCCAAGTGAGTGTAAAATGCTCCTGAGAAGGGGGTAAATTATTCACAACTATTGCTTCCCCACCCCCTCCGCCTTTCCTGAATCTCTGCATAATGGCTGAGGCACAGGCTAGACTCAGAGAACATTGCACAAAGATAAACGTCAAGGATATTTTACCCAGAACCCTGAATGCAGGTGTGAGTGACAGCTCTGAGCCAGCTTTAAAGAAAGGGGACTGCACAATTCTTCATAAGCACACCCATAATATACCCAAAACACAAACAGTCTTTGGAATATTTCTTAAATAGCCTTTAAAGCCTAAAGTCGTTGAGTAAATAAGTCTGCCACTTTTTCTTCCTAGACAGAGTCGCACCACTCTGCTGCTCTTCCTGATATTTCCAACCCGAAGGGTTCAAGCCAGACCACACTTTGTATTTAGGTTCTCGGCTTTGAGCCTTTCCTTGGGTCACATTTGTGACCTCATTCCCCGCAAGGGCTAGAAACTTACTTTTATCTGAAATGAAAATGGAGATTCTCACCATTGCACCAGCAGCTGTGACTTTAAGATAAACACCACCTATCAAACACACATTACAATCTAACATTGCAGCATAACATCAGCATTTCTATACTTTAGCACAGGGGGTTCTCAACCTTTTTCTTTCTGAGCCCCCCCCCCCCCCCAACATGTGATAAAAATGCCACGTCCCACCTATGCCACAACAACTGGTTTTCTGCATATAAAAGCCAGAGCCGGCGTTAAGGGGTAGGAAGCAGGGCAATTGCCCGGGGCTCCATGCCATAGGGTACCCCAAGAAACTAAGTTGCTCAGGCTTCTGCTTCAGGGTGGCAGGACTCAAGGCCCCAGACTTCAGCACGGCAGGGCTTAGGCTTTGTGCCCTGGGCCCCAGTGAGTCTAACACTTTTCCTGCTTGGCGGACCCCCTGAAATCTCCTCGCAACCCCCTAAGGGCCCCCAGAACCACTGCTTTAGCGCACATATGTAAAAACTAGTGGGTATGCCCAGTAAGTTCCATACCCTTCTTCAGCATGCTTAGAGGAGTCAGAAGGGCCTAGAGAATAGAGCACTGGAGTAGGACTCAGGAGACCTGAGGTCTTGGCTCTGCTACTGGGTGATACTGGGCACGTCACTGCCCTGTGCCTTGTTTTCCCCACTGTAAAATAGGAATAATGATACTGACCTCCTTTGTAAAGTGCTTTGAGAACTACTGCTAAACACGGCCATAGAAGAGCTAGCCCTTCTAGCTGCATCACTGCTCGCTGCATGTGTGCAGGGTCACAGACAATTCAAACAAATCCATCCCTGCTCCCACGGCTTCTCCCGCTTCCTGTACAGAAAAAGAAAAGCTGCATTATAAAGCCTGGTGGGTTACACTACAATTCTAACTGTAGCATTTTTCACCCACTTTCCCCAGATGTGACTGACCTCGCAAGGTAGGAGAGAATCAAGCCCAAGGTGTTTCAAAAAACTTCTGTAGATTAAGGAGCTACAAGTTTCGAGATTGAATATAAAAATATGGAAAAGTATTTGGTGTGTCTACCTTAAAGGACCTTGCAGCGGGGTAATACCTTGAGTTAACAAATTTATTTCAGCATAAGCTTTCGTAGCTTAGAACCCACTTCATCGGATGCATGGAATGAAACATACAGTAGACAGATATTTATACAGTCAGAGAAACATGATAAGGTGGAGTTTTGCTGACACAGACTAACACGGCTACTACACTGAAACCTTGAGTTAGTAACCCCTGAAGGCCTATCCCAGGGCTAGAGTGTAGCTGCCTGTTTAGCAAGTGCTCAGGGTGGGGGTTGGGGAGGAAGCACAGAGCACAAGGACTCTTTCCCCTTGCATGCCTCAGGCTGAAGCCAGGGGCGTACTTTAGGGAGTAAAGGGATTGCCTCCAGCAGTACATCTCTGGGGGTACACACCACATTCAAGAGGGGAAGGTGGTGCATCATGTGCTTGGATAGGGATTCTGCATAGTGCCTCAGTGAGCTCCCTCTGAATTGGTGCAGCTGTGCACCATCTCCTACTCTGGCCTGTGTCTAAAAGGCACAATTTAGATCCAAGTGAGCTATTTGGATTTTTGACTGCATTCAGTATAGAGAGGGCAGCAGAACTGAATTGCCCAACCTCCCACCTTTCTGATTGCCTCGCCAAAGAGCTTCTTTGGGATCTTTGCAAACACAAACCACAAGGTCGGGTGGGAGATTCAGAGATGTAAACAAGCAGGACTAGTCAAGGACTGTAAGCCTTCATTTGCCGAAGCATCTAGGGAACAGGAACTCAAACACAAGCAAAGCAACATAGGGCAGCTTGCGGGATCTGAAAGGAACCCAAAGCTGTCATGAGATCTGAATAATATAGTTTACTATAACACACCCATAGAGACCCCTGCTCCTGTTAAGGCTGTAATTAGAAATATCAAAATATAACCATGGCTGTATTCCAGAGCTGACCAAGGCCCTGAATGAGCACCACAGCTGAGCACGTGCCTAACTTTACCACTCCCTTCACTGAAGTCAAATGGAATTACTCATGTGTTTGAAGTTAGGCACATGCTTAAGTACCTTGCAGAATCGGAGACCATGAGCGTTCTGTACTAGGGGAGGAGAGTAAGGAGTTCAGTGGTTCCAATAATCTTCTCAATGGTTGGATGCTCATTCCACACCAAACTTCAGCTGTTTGAAGTTTCCCCATCGTGAAGTTGTCTCCAGTGCTGGAATGGGGGTGGGAAAGAGCAGTTACACAGCAGCATCTCTCTCCCACTGCAGACCTGCCAGAAGCCTCTTGCAGGAACAATGTACAAGCTTATCAAAGTGGGATCAAAATGTGTCACTAGCTGGACACATTCTAGAAACAGCTCTCCACCGTCTTCTCCCCTGAAGCAGAGAGCTGAGTGCTGAACATTACGGCTGCTTGAAACAGCCTCAGGGTCACAGAACATGGAGAGAAAGCTAACTGCAGGTGCCACAGGATAAAACTAAGCCCCAGGAGCCAATACATCTGATCTGGCCATGCTGCCAGTGCTGAAGGGCTTGGGAGAGTGCTTCTTAGAGGCAAAAGGCTACATCTTGGCTGATTTCCACAGGGTCTACACTACCTTTTCCTGTGGACTGTTGGCCAATCCTTCATTTGCAGATGAGGCTTCTTTGTGCAGTGGTGCGGTGCCGACACCATGCAAGCGATGATGCAATTTCTGTTGCAGTAAAGCCATGGAGTTTAGAGAATACTTTTCCTCCTTCCACATGTTATCAGATGAAACAGCAGCATAGGGTCCAAAGGGATGGTGCTTCATTCCCTTCCATAACAGGAAACACGCCATAACAGACCGATCAACTTTCTTCATGCCCTAGGCATAATCAACTTTTTCTGTGAATCATTTATATATTGAAATGGAAACAATATGGATAATATTTGGTGGATTAAAATAGCTGGTGCCATTTGCAGCTTATAAATGAAACAATTTTCTATCAGTCTTGTAATTTTAGTTTTGAATAAATGCTTTCAAAATACAGGGGAAAAAAGAGCTTTGCAGGTGCTTTCTCCCATGTGACAAGATAGCTTCCCCTAAGCCTGCATTCAGCTCCAAACTATGCACCCTCTGTAGAAAGCCAGCCCCAGTAACTGATTAACAAATGCTGCTCTCAGGCTGAATTACAGGAACCACTGTGCAGGTATATCAGCCAGTTATATTGTCACTAATTATAACCACCTCATTAAGTGCTATTACAGCAAATACAAATTCATTTATAATTAATGAACAATTAAGTGGTCATCAGGGACTCTGCATTAAGCCTCCTGACAGCTAGTAGAAACCGAGCTCAAAATCTCTCTCTCCCAGCTCTCTGTTGCTTAGAATCCGCTAAAAAGGCAACCTTGTGGGCGGTGAAAAGGTCAGGACTTCACACAGATGATAGTGCTTGAACTCACGCTGTTAGTGGTTTAGGAGTTTCAAGTAATAACTATTAATGAACATGCCAGTTACTATTTTCCATACTCTTCGTAATCCTGAAATTATTTTGTCTATTCTGAAAAGGACAGACTGCTATCCATCAACAATATGACAGAGGTTCACAGAATTAATCATCACAGCTATATCACATCACTTTTGTGTAGTTGATCAGACGTCATAGTTTAGTGGGACGTCTGCAGATCTTCTGGGTCAAATTATACTCACCAACACCAAGAGCCAGAATAATACCATTAAAGCCATTTGACATACTCTAAATTTACACCAAAGCTGGGCCTTTTATTAGCAAAGGCAAGACTTAGGACCAGAAGAGGCTGTGGCATGTCTGAGATGAGGAGCTGCTGTCCTTAGAGGAGGCAATCTCAAGCAGAAGACATGGGACCTCTAAAAGAGGTCCAGAACAAGAGACGTGGGATCAAACCCAGGCCCAAGATATCAAAGACTTCAACGCCCTCTGAGAGGGAAGCTGATTGAAGGATTATCTCAGATGACAGATCCAAGAAATAAGACACATATCTACAGCTGAATGAACCATTGATTTTTCAGGTTTGATGTCTGAACTGAAAAAAATACATTAAAAAAAGGTTATTTTCTAACCAACTAATTTTCCCTCCCATTTTTTCTAGACAAAATGAAAAACCAATACATAAATAAAATAAAATAAATAATTGTTCTGGTCAAACCCACCAATTAGAAAATGTTGATTCAAATAGACATTTCATTTTGTAATTGAAACTATTTCCACATTTCTGAAATGGTTGTTTTCAAGTTGTTTTTCCAGCTGAAATTATTAGCCAAATTTGAAAATTGTTTTGGTGAAAAATGCATGTTTGGTGCCCTGAAAAATGCACGGCATGTTGACTATCTGCTGAAATATTTTTGCCCAGCTCTACTAAACCGATTAGCTGCACTACTCTTTAACATATTTTTCCTCTGACACGTTTTGCCACAGCAATGTTTTTATAGCTGTCTGCAGTCTAGACTCATCACTTTGTGCAGAAAACATCTTATTATTTTGTGAATGTACAATGTGTGGTGTGTTTGGTACAGAAGCAATTTCATCTTATGGTTACAAGATGAATATGTTTCTAACAACAATATTGAATATTTCATCATGTTGAGCAAATCATCCCAAAAACCTCACTAAAATTAATCTGCATCTCATGTCCATATAGGACTCTCCAGGCACATTGTCATTTACATTGCAATTAGGGGCTATTGAATTTCAAAATGAATTTCACAGGTCACACAGTTTAAAGAGGCAAAGTAATTGTTTGGTCAGCCTTCAGTTACTGAGAAAAAACACTAAGAAGTGGTATAAAAGTTGTGCAGCAGTCAGTGAAATATTCCCTCATTATTAAACCAGCAAAAGCTATATGTAATTATGGGTGAGACGGGATTAGAAAATGGAGCATTCCATTTTAATTAAAATATTCTCTATAAATTATATTTAAAAAGCTTTACATTTTCCTGAAGGATGATTATATTTACTTTCTACATTTACTGTTTCCTAATTATTCCAAATCACAAAACTTATATATGATTCTATAACATTATTTGGTTAAAAATAATTGAGAACAGATTCATTCCAGGGAATGGATGGTAAGCAGGGAATTCTGAAATTGTCACTCTAGTTACAGTTTTTGCTCCTTCACTTTTGGAATTTCAAATCAAGATCTTTTTAAACAAAGTATGAATTTAAAAAAAGAGAGACATATATTATAGGCAAATACCTCAAGAGATACAGATGGCTTCTATCATTCACAGGTATGAGTCTTTTGCCCACACAAATGGATTTCTTATGTCTGTCATGTGTGTGGCATATTTTAGATGACCTTTGATGCTCATTCTGGGAAACTGGATGGTTCAGATGTTTGGCCAGGGAAGATGGAAGCATTCACATTTTCTGCAAGATACCTGTCCAAATATAGCGCTGATCAGTAACTGAAAGTTGGTGCTATCTAATGGCTGACAAATAGCCAACTGGATATATAGTATGTGGATTGTCTTTGTTAAACTCCAAGTGAACAGGTCACAAAACCCACCACACTGCTCTGGAGTCAGTCTCAGATGAGAGACCAAATTACTCTCTGTTCCCTGTAGCCGGGAGAACAACAGGATTCTTCATATCCAGTAGAATGTCTCTTTCTTGTCATAAATATCTGAGGCCTGTCTTTTAGAGACTGAAGTCTTTCCTGCATTTTCATATCATAAATATTAACTAAAACCGCACACACCAACTTTTAAAAGCCCTAGTTTTCATAGCTGCAGGACACCAATTAATGAAGAAAAAGAACACATTTCACTTGAGAATTATCAAGATGTGTTACCAATGATGACAAGGAAAATATAATGCAGATCTGCCGTATGCTCTAGAAAATGTATATCCTTCTCCAGTACCAATAATTACCTTTCTACTGCTGTAATATGGCTCCCTGTGGCCTGGTCTGTGCAAAAAAAGATTTCACTAGTCATAATAATAAAGAAGATATAAAATGAATATCACAATGAGCTGCTACTGTATCAAGGAAGAGGATAGGATTGCTACAGAACAGTGGATTTAGACACGAGTGGAAGTAGAAGGATACTGCTAAAAAAAATTCTGCTCAAAATGTTCAACAACTTTATTTTTGCTGTGTTAGAGTCTTTTTTGTTTCCCTGAGACAACACACATTTTTAAGCAATAATTCATACTTTCATTATTTGTCTCTTCTCCTTCTTTCATGGCCTCTCTGCCTCTGTTTTTTAGATCCAGTGTTTGCAGTGAGGAAATGTAGTATTCTTTCATGTTCTATTCTAGTCTACAGAATGTACCAAAAGGCTCCAAGTGGAGAGATCTGTACGCAGTGCATATAATAAAAACCAGTATTAGGTGAATAGCATACAAACATGTCTATCTATTAAACTGGACAGATATACATACTTATCTTAATGTAACTCTAACATGATGTATTTCACACGAAGTCAACTGACAAGGGCCAGCTTGTGCTTTTGGGTGATGATTCTGTCCCTTAAGTGTAACACAGAAATCACATTAGCTGGGAATACAGGTGTCCTTCATTTTTCCAGTTGTCTCATCCTTGAAAAAGAGAGGGCTATGCATTTTCATGCTATTTGAAGTTTTTCCTAAAGCCCCAGGTGACGATGTAAGACTCTTAGAAAAAGCCCTCCTGGTTGCAGAGGAAAGGTTGAAAATA
Source organism: Chelydra serpentina (assembly GCA_037349315.1). Lineage (NCBI taxonomy): Eukaryota > Metazoa > Chordata > Testudines > Chelydridae > Chelydra > Chelydra serpentina. Next base: position 54,319,693 of record JBAIAC010000030.1, read on the forward strand.
TTAAACTTAAAGGCTCATAATGCAGAAGGCAAATAAAGAGGACCCTAAACATTATTTAGAAAAATACTTATGACTTTAAAGCTAATCTAATGAGTTTTTGGTTCTTGACTCATGATTTTTGGATGCTTGGGGTTAGCAATACTGCTGTTGAGAAGGGAGGGCTTTGTGAATTTCAACTAGCTTTGTAACTCAAAACACCTATATATTTTGAGAGGCTGACAAACCCTCAGACTTCCAAAGTGTTGATTATCTGTCTATCAGCAGAAAATTCATATTCAAATTCCTTCCCCAAGAGAAAGGTGTAGTTGGGTACTTCCTTCGTGGCTGACTGGTTTGAAACAAAGAGTTCTTACAACATTTTGCATATACATGTTATGTGTTATAATGCCACCTAGCGGTAAGAGTGCAACAGGAGTGGAGTGAAGATAGTTGTCATGAGTTTGCATTTGTTCAAGTGCATGGATCCAGATTCCCAGGAGGATTTTACTAGAGAATTTTGCCTGAAGATGGGTGAAAAATTAAGGGCCGAGTCTTATAAAAACTTACTACCAAGTGATTGGAGTAGTCCCGTTGAAAGGATGAGTGAAGTCAGTGGGGGCTATTTCTGTTTGTTAGGCTATGTCCCTGATTCAGCAAAACACTGAAGCATTTGCTTAAAGTTAAGCATATTCTTAAGTGCTTTCCTGAATAGGAGCCCTAGAGCCTGATTTTCAGAGCTGGTGAGCACCCATATCTCCCACTGATTTCAGTTGGAATTACAGGTGTTCGACACCTTGGAGAATCAGGACCTAAATCTGGCAGCGTTTTCAGGATTGGAGTTTACTCTTTGAAAGGGAAAGGAATGTATTAGGTGCCATATGAATGTCGTCATAGTAGTGAACGGTGCTAGTGATTTTCAGTCAGTTGCCAGTCTAACAATGTATCTTAGGCAACTGTGCTTTCAGAACCGTTGTACATTAAGTTCTGTGAAGAGATAAGAATAGTATTTTGTGCTGTCTGGGGCTGTCTTACCCCTTAGTCAGCAGGAGCTGCTCAGTGTCCTCTTGCAGCCTTCTTCTGCTGGTAGGGCAGTTTGCTCTCTGGCCAAACTAAAGAGTACTCCTCTTACAGGATATACAAGTCCAAACATAAAACTGCACCAGTCAAACACAGTGCTGGGCTTCAGAAAGAGTCCTTTCCATTTTGATTGTGGGGGTGCCCATTCATCACTTTCAGGAGGCACCACTGATATGTAGCAGAGCTCTCCATCTAACTACATGCTACATTCCCAACACCCCAGCTAATGAAGCAGTCATCTGCTTCAGCTTCAAACATGCGCTTCATTCTTCCTACACAGGTTGTCTTGTCTGCTTCTAAGACAAATAAAGTAAAGAAAAACATAACAGCCATAGCTGTGAGACTCAGTCCAATGGTACAGTTCTCTGACAGGACTGCAATAGTCCTCATTCCAGCCCCCTGCTGTTGTCTCTTAGTCCTGAGACCTGCTCAGCTCTCATGTCTCCTCAGGCTAGGGCGTTGGACAATTCCTGCTTTTTCCTGGTCAAGACCAAAAGTTGGTTGGTCTTCATGCCCAGAAACTCTTTCCTTAATTACCAAACCCAGTAAGTTTGATAGGGTGTGACAAAGGACTGGTCTACACTAGTGGGGGCAGAATCGATCTAAAATATGCAACTTCAGCTACGTGAATAACGTAGCTGAAGTCGAATATCTTAGATCGATTTTTAAAAGTACTTACCCCGGTCCACACAGCAGTAGGCAGGCTCCCCCGTCGACAGCGCTTCCTCTGCTCACAGAGCTAGAGTTCCGGTGTCGACGGGGAGCGGCTCTGGGATCGATTTATCGCGTCTAGACGAGACGCGGTAAATCGATCCCAGAACATCGATAGCTACCCGCCGAATCGGGCGGGTAGTGTAGACGTAGCCTTAGTGTATGTTTGGCTCCCTTTGCAGGGAATTAATCTCTTCTTTGTCTAATCCAGCAAGGGGTGTGGTCACCTCATCACTGTGCATACTGAGTGAAAGTTTCCCCTATGCAGAGGGCCAGCAATAGGCTCTGAGTCACTTAAATCACAGTTAGGCCAATTTTGAGAGATTATGAGGGAGTCAAGCCCTTGGATGTAATGTAACAACATTGAGGCCAGGTCTACACTAGGACTTTATGTCGAATTTATCAGCGTTAACTCGATTTAATCCCTCACCCGTCCACATTAGGAAGCAGTTTATTTCGACATTAAGGGCTCCTTAAATCGATTTCGGTACTCCACCCTGACGAGGGGAGTAGCGCCAAATTCGAAATGGGCATGTCGAATGCGAGGTACTGTGGACGGAATTCGACGCTAATAGCTCCGGGAGCTATCCCACAGTGCACCACTCGGTGGACGCTCAGGGCAGTATTGTGTACTCGGATGCTCTGACCTGCCACTCAGAGAAATCCCCGCGAAAATTTGAATGCTTTTTCCTCTGTGGCCATTTTGAATCCCATTGCCTCTTTGGACATAGTGGCGAGCTCAGCAGCACTGGCAATGATGCAGAGCTCTACAGCGGTGGTTTCGATGCCATCACTGAATAGAAAGAGAGCTCCAACATGGAGTGATCGTGAGGTTTTGGATCTGATCGCTGTGTGGGGCGATGAATCGATCCTAGCCGAGCTCCGTTCAAAAAGACGGAATGCCAAAATTTACGAGAAGATTTCACAGGCTATGACGGAGAGAGGGTACAGCCGGGATGCTACGCAGTGCCGCGTCAAAATCAAGGAGCTACGTCAGGCGTACCAAAAGACCAAAGAGTCCAATGGACACTCCGGCTCAGCGCCTCAGACTTGCCGATTTTACGAGGCACTGCACGCCATGCTCGGTGGTGTGGCAACAACTACCCCACCAGTGTCCGTGGACACCGATGATGGGGTCCATTCTATGGACACATCGGAGGAGGTTTTCGCTGACGGCGAAGAAGAGGAAGGAGGGCAGGGGGACGAGGCAATCGAAAGCGGTCACCCTGGAGATTTCCCCGACAGCCAGGAACTATTCCTCACCCTGACTGCGCTGCCCTTCGAACACTCCCAAGGCAGCATTCCTGACCAGGAATCAGGAGAGGGATCATCAGGTCAGTGTTTTAGACATTTATTTTCAATACAATAGTTATGGTGTGTTAGCGCTCTGTAACTGTGGCTTCATTGGCCTTATGCGCTTCACCTTGGAGTCGCTTTCCCGTGCAACTATTCGAAAAGTCTGTCAATATGTATGGGGATAGAGGTGTAATCACCAGCAGAGATCTCAGAGAAGCTGTCTTGAAGGTACAGCGATAGCTTGTTTAGCACGTTCACTGGGAGAGCTGCCTTATTGTCTCCTTCATGGTAGGATACTTTCCCGCGCCATGCGAGCAGCAGGTACTCTGGTATCATTGCCTTGCATAGCATGGCAGCATATGGCCCCGGGGTTTGCTTGCATTGACTCAGCATGCAGATTTTCTCTGTCTCCGTAATCCTCATCAGAGTGATATCAGTCATGGGGTCCTGGTTCGAATGAGTGGTATAATTAGTATAATGCATGCTTCCTTTTCCCCTTACAGACAGACACCCGGCTGTTTACGTTAACGCGTGGTGGTAGGGGGTCGGGAGCAAAACCAGTAGTACATATCGGTGCGCGGGTAGGGACAGTCCCGGGGACTGGCAACGCTAAACCGGGGATAGGATAGGCGAGCCGTTCACGCTGAGCGGTTCGCGGGCATTTTTGATTCCCTAGAGCAGCCACGCGGAGGGGGGGAGGGTAGGCGAGCCGTTCACGCAGAGCGGTTCGCGGGCATTTTTGGTTCCCTGGAGCTGCCACGCTGAGGGGGGGGAAGGGTAGGCGAGCCGTTCACGCAGAGCGGTTCGCGGGCATTTTTGGTTCCCTAGAGCAGCCACGCGGAGGGGGGGGAGGGTAGGCGAGCCGTTCACGCTGAGCGGTTCGCGGGCATTTTTGGTTCCATGGAGCTGCCACGCTGAGGGGGGGGAAGGGTAGGCGAGCCGTTCACGCAGAGTGGTTCGCGGGCATTTTTGATTCCCTAGAGCAGCCACGCGGAGGGGGGGGGAGGGTAGGCGAGCCGTTCACGCAGAGCGGTTCGCGGGCATTTTTGGTTCCCTGGAGCGGCAACGCAGACGGGGGGGGGGGGGGTTTAGGACAGCCGCCGTAGATTATCGGTTTGGCCAGCAGCAGTTACTGACCGCCGCCAGGAACACTGAGGGAGACATGGGAGTAGAGCAGTGCTGTGAAGCAATCTCGCAGCAGTCCAAAGTAAGCACCTTACCATGGTTTTCAGAGAGGTGATTTTCTGTGTACGGCAAGGCTTCTGGGATCCGTATACCGGGACCCCAGACACTCACTCAGCCTTAAGGCATAGTATTTGACCTTGTAGTACGTGTACATGTGATAGGCACTGTCTTTGGTCCTATTCACGGTGAAAGAGTATGGTCATTGTTCTTGAAAAAGTATCATTCTGAGGAATTCACTCCCTTTCATTTATCCCACAGCTGTGACTGTCTCCCGCCCTACCAGTGCTTCTCCCACCCATGGCCTAGTCCAGATAAGGCGGCGCAAAAAGAGAACCAGGGACGACATGTTCTCGGAATTAGTGATGCTGTCACAGAGGGAGGCGGCACAGCGCAGAGAGGACTTCGCACGGTACGAGCGAGCAGCCAGGGAACGGGAGCAGAGGGCTGAAGCGCGCGAGGACAGGTGGCGGCAGGAGGATCAGCAGGCGACCCAAACAATGCTGGGAATAATGAGGGAGCAAACAGACACGCTCCGGCGCCTAGTGGATATTCTCCAGGACAGGAGACATGAGGAAAGAGCGCCTCTGTATGTTCTTTCAAGCCGCCCTCCCCCGCCACCAAGTCCAGTGGCTTCCTCCCCAAAAGTCACTAGGACAAGGGGAGCCAGGGTGCGTGGAAATACTCAATCCACCCCTGCAGACCGCTGCAGTAGCAGAAGGCTGTCATTCCCCAAACCATAGACTTTTCCCTCCTCTCCATCCAGCAGCACCCCTGAGCACCTCCCTTCCCAGGTTCCATGTTAAGTTACTGTTTTGTTGAATAAATCTTGTTTTTTGGGTCACCGATGTTTCCCTGAGTGTTTTAAATGGGACCGTTTGTATCTCTGGGTAGTGGTTAACATGGTTTTTAAGTGCAGAGAATGGGAGCACAAACGAGGGTGCAGACAGGTTAACTGCTGAAGTGACAAGCACAGTACACATTGCATGCATTAAGCACACCTTTCCTTCGTTGTGCTGGTTTCTACGTTCTAAACGTAGGGTTGGGGGTTGGGTGGTGCACTGTATGTTTGGGGAGGGTGGTCGCTGATCTTTTGCGGCTGACAGTAGCCTGCTGGATAGATCAATGCACTGTGTGATCCGTTGGCGATACTCAATATGTACAAGGCACATAGACACCACCACACACACATGGGATTAGGAGAGGTTGATGGTCCCTTTAAGCAAGCGGAACACCTCTTGGCACTGCGCTTTGGGCAGGATCAACAGCTTCCCCTTTGAAGGGAAGTGTCCCCCAACCAAACCGCCCCCCAACCGCCGTATGCCTACACAGTGATAATCATTACCCAAGAAGAAGTACAGGAACAGGTTCAAACAAAAAAATCTTTCCTTTATTGTGACTTTACAGCGTTGATCCAAGGAGGGGGAAGGCGGTTGGTAATGGGAGGATGGGCAACGGGACATGTGTAAAGGGACAGGGGAAGGTCCAGTATCTGTTTACGGAAGTGTAGCAGTCACTGGTTAACCCGCTCTGTCTGGAAGCGAGCTTTCAAAGCTTCCCGGATGCGGACCGCCTCCCGCTGTGATCTTCGAATGGCTCTGGTGTCTGGCTGAGCATAATCTGCTGATAGTCGATTTGCCTCAACCTCCCAGCCCTGCATAAATGTCTCCCCCTTGATCTCACAGAGATTGTGGAGCACACAGCACGCCGCAATCACAATGGGGATATTTTTAGGGCTGAGGTCGGAGCGAGTAAGTAAGCTTCGCCATCTTGCTTTGAGACGGCCAAAGGCATACTCCACCACCATTCTGCACTTGCTCAGGTGGTAATTAAAGAGCTCCTTTTCAGTGTCCAGGGCTCCCGTGTATGGCTTCATGAGCCATGGCATTAGCGGGTAGGCAGGGTCCCCCAGGATCACTGTTGGCATCTCCACCTCCCCAACAGTGATTTTGTGGTCGGGGAAATAAACCCCCTGTTGCAGGCGTCTAAACAGACCAGAGTTCTTGAAAACACGAGCATCATGAACCTTTCCTGGCCACCCAACATTGATGTTTGTAAAACGTCCTTTGTGGTCCACTAGTGCTTGCAGAACCATAGAAAAATAGCCCTTTCGGTTAATATACTGGCCGCCCTGGTGCTCCGGTCCCAGGATAGGGATGTGTGTCCCATCTATGGCCCCACCGCAGTTTGGGAATCCCATTGCAGCGAAGCCATCTATGATCGCCTGCACGTCTCCCAGGGTCACTACTTTGTGGAGCAGAAGGTCAACGATTGCACGGGCTACCTGCATCACAGCAACCCCCACAGTAGACTTGCCCACTCCAAATTGGTTCGCTACTGACCGGTAGCTGTCAGGGGTTGCAAGCTTCCAGAGGGCTATGGCCACTCGCTTCTGGATAGTGAGGGCAGCTCGCATCCGGGTGTCCTGGCGCTTCAGGGCAGGGGACAGCAACTCACAAAGTTCCATAAAAGTGCACTTACGCATCCGAAAGTTTCGCAGCCACTGGGACTCATCCCATACCTGCAGCACTATGCGGTCCCACCAGTCAGTGCTTGTTTCCCTTGCCCAGCATCGCCGTTCCACGGGATCAACGTGACCCATTGCCACCATGATGTCTAGGGTCCGGGGTCCAGCGCTTTGCAAGAGATCAATGCCCCTTTCACAGTTTAAGTACTCCCGGAGATTACGTTGTCTCTCTCCCGATTTCTCTGCATCAGAGTCTGGAAAAGGTGCGCTATAAGGCGCGAGTTGTTGGCTACGGACAGAACATCTGCGATAATCGCGGAGGGCTCCATGCTCACTGTCCAGTGGCGTCCGAGCTATCAGCCACAGGAAAAGGGCGCGAATTCATTCCCCGCCGGCGCTTTCACGTAGGGAAGGCGGAAGTGTGGGTCGAGTGACGAAATGTACGTATACCGACCCTTGACACAATTTCGTTCCCACAAGGCACTGGGGGCTACACCCAGAATTCCAGTGGGCAGGCGGGACTGCGGGAACTGTGGGATAGCTACCCACAGTGCACCGCTTGCAATGTCGACGCTTGCCCCCCTACTGTGGACTCGGACATTCGAATAAACATCCCTGGTGTGGATTCGAACAATCGACCTGGAAATATCGGGTTCACAAGTTCGGTTTCACAGAAATCGAACTAGTACCGTAGTGTAGACATACCCTGAGAGTCACCTGCCTTCTGCTGCATTCAAATGGTGAGCTGCGTTTTCTGCGTGTCAAACTAGATTGTCAAAAACATCTTCCTCTTGGATTGTAATTTTGATTACACATAGGACAATTTTAAATATATTTTAATGTTATATTCCTCTTTTGACCAGACACAGGGCTTAAGATCTATCTTATAGCATGTTGCAGTTTTCCCTAGCTGCATGGAAAACTATGAAAATGGCTAATATGCCAGGAATACTCTGCATATTAATGATTTTTTGTTATGGAGCATAAGGATCCACAGGGCATAATAGCATTCAAGATTCTACGAGATAATTATTTCAGTTAACTTTAGTACTAGAGTAAACACATATTAGGAGCCGTGTCATCACTAAAGGCTGTAATCACATAGGACCATAGATATAATGTTCTGCCAGTTATTTACATACAAAAAGGGACAAGAATGTACAAATAGCATGATTTAGTAAGAGTGCTCCAAGCTTGCATCTTAACTCTAAGCTGAGAACTGTGATTGTTCCTAGAGAGAAGAATCATGGGATCTGGTTCATTATCAAATGCTTTCCTCATGCTTAATTACACAGGCACCCTGAAGAAGGTACATCAACCAGCCATCTGAGCACCAGATGAACTCATTAGCATTAGTGCTATTACATTCAACACAACTTAATTCCTAATGAATGAACAATTACCTTTAAGTTTTCATTAGGGAATTCTAGGCTGAATCTCCCTATGGCAAGGAGAAAACAACTGTCAAGATGCTCTGTTTTTGGTTACTCAGTGCCCTCTTTAGGGGAACATCCTGTGTGCACAAAGTAGTTAGTTCAGAACAAACTGTCGACATTTCTAGGTTGTGTGTGGACAGGAGAGGCCTTCCTGCCTGACCACAAAGCAAGCAATACTGGATAGTCACTCCCTAGATATTTGAGTGGCTGCTTTGGTACATGGTCATCCGAACCAGTAACCATCGACAAAGAAAGAAGCACTTCTTCCAGTGCAAGGTACCCAGGGAATGAAAATCCTACAGGTTAGTGCAGAAGCATGAGAGAGAATAAATAACTATACAGGGGTTCATCCCTAGATGGCACATTATTTGAACAAGAAAAATGATGACACCTATTCAACACCCTTCCCATCTTTTGAATATACTTCCCTCATGCCAGACACTGGAAATGTTATCACCTTTGCAGCCCTTTGTCATCCAGTTGTTGTTATACTTAGAAAATTAATACCATCAGGATCTTATTCGGTGATAAGGCAATATGCCGCGTTTATTGTGAATACAGAAAAGAATCAGAGTAAGTAATCAGTTATAGCTATAACATTCCATTCACTCACACACACACACACACACACACACACACACACACACACAAGTTCTGCAAGGTTGTTGTTATAGTTACCAGTCTAGGAGTTGCTTGTGCCAAGTCACTGGCTAGGTGGCCTGGACACGAGGATGGAGCCGGTCTTGTCACATGCACATCCAATGCTCCTGAAAGTTGGTTGCAGAACCAGACCCAAGTCCTCAGTCTTTAGGGTCTGTCTTTATAGGGATCCATCCTCATACAAGTGTATGGGGTTTGCCTTGTCACGCTGTTCTCATGTTTGAAGTGATGATCAATCATGCAGATGGCACAGCAATGGCGGTTTGTGTAATCTTGTTCTTCAGTTCTTCTTCCCGCCCTGTCCTTGGGGGTAGATTTCGGTGTGCCCTCAAGGTTATGCGGTTATCTCGCCCAGCACATTCTTCGGCCAAACGGTCCTAGGTATCCTAAGGTTGGCGCCTCAACCTTTTATTACCCATTCAACCATACAACCGCAATCACACTCTATTTTACTTAACATATATCCTATCACATCTACATTTTATTACCAATTCATCCTTTAACATAACCATTCTAAAATCATTGGGGCATGACAGGCTCCAATAGACCCATTCATACCACTTGTTACATATGAACAGAAAACAAGCAAGATAAGAAAGCAAGAGTGGGGGGTTAACAGATCTCATTCCTGAATTCAGAAAAACAGTTGTAACAGCAACTGTTCTTATCACTTTAGAACAGGATGTTTCGGGATGTGCATCTACAATTAACATAGACCTTGTAAACTGACAGGCATGTTTCAATTAACACAGACTCAGCAAGCTGAGAGGTATATTTCTTTCTAACGGACAGGCCAAATCTGGGGTCTGTTCTGGACCATTCTTTCTCCCACTTTCTTATAACATAAAATGTATTAATTATTACTTTAGTCCAACATTCTGATCTGCAGCTCTGGATCTCTTACACTCTGGGGCCCTTAGTAAGAGTGCATGATCTGAGCCAAAGCCCATTAGTAGATCTGGATGAATTCCAGCAAATATATTTTTTGTTGAAAATGTCAGTGATCCAAAACTGTTTGAGAATTTGACAATTAGTAAAAAATGATTTTTTTAAAAGTTGAAACATTTTCATTTTGACCTTATCAAAACGTTTTGTTTTGACATTTTGTTTCAAAACAGCATTTCAAATTCAAATCTGAGCAATTGAAAAGTACCTGAAAACTATCAAATCCAAATGAATAACTTGAAAAAAAAAATGTCGTGAGTTCACCAAAACATTCCGGTCAATTCTAAATGAAATTTTTTCAAGTTTTACAACGAGATGGTAAATTTTGAAAAAATAATTGGTGTCAGTTTGAATTTAACTCTCCCCCCAGCCCAGATTTTTTAGCTTGGTCACATTATTTATTCAGCTCTACCCAGTAAGTCAACTGGAGCATTTCCATTGCTTCAACTGGACTGTGGAATGTGACAGAACTAATGTATCATGGGAAAAGATTAAAATTCACAAATAATTAATGCTTCTGAATTTGAACAACCCATGTCATTCCACTTTCCATTGCCATACATTATGACACAGTCTTCGTTCTTTGCATTGTTTGGTTCTCCCGTTTCCCAGTTTGTGTAAGTTACAGGTTCTCCATTCAGATACACAAATTTGCCTTCAATTTGCACATCAGACATCCCTAAATACGCTCAGTCTGCATCCTTCTTCATTATTTCTTGCAAGGCTGTGTTTTCAGCTTGATTGCATGGACAGGCGAGCGCGCCTCCAGCTTTTGCGCACAGGGATTTTCCATTTTCAAAAGAATCTTTTGTGCCCGTTGACGTAAAAGTTTTCTAACCAACGCTCTTGGCCCACCGCAAAAAACAAACAAACTAGAAACAAAAGAGATCATTAAAATGAAAACTGTACATGTGTTATGGGGGAAGTTAACCTCTCTTAAGAATTTACCCAGAAAACACTAGGCACATGCCTTGCACTTTGTAAGTAACAAACGACACTTATACAAATAACGTGACTTTTGCCAACATTACAGATGAAACTGTGCTAGCAGCAACTATTTGGAAACAGAACAGCAGCAAGCTAGTTTCTTGAATGATTTCCAGGACCAATATGAATGGAGATTTTTTGACTGAAAAACCATGTTATAAAATTGTACTACAGAGAAAGGGAGATGAATACACAGTAGCATTTCCCACTGTTGCACTAAAATGGGGGAAGAATCACCTCGGGCATATATGGTGGAAGAGCTAGTGAAGACAGGGAACTTGCACTTTTTTTCTGTGTCATCTAAGCCTGCTTAGAGCAGATGAAGACAACCCACTCTAAGCAAGCAGCTGTGCCCTTTCATCCTGGATGTACCTATGGAAATGATGTCTAGGACCCTGTGTATTAGTGCTCCCATCACTGCTACCACCAGTGGAGCTGAGCCAGTAGTAGTGTAGTGGTGGGAAATTTTTAGACAGACGTTAGCATAGAGAAGACTCTTGGGAGATTGCCTGCATGGCAGGGCTGGCTCTAGGATTTTTGCCGCCCCAAGCAAAACAGCTGTTTCGCATGCCGCCGCCATTCGGGTTCTCCCCCTCTCTCCCAGGCTTTCAAGCCTGGGAAGGAGGGGGAGAAGCGAAGCAGCAGCAGCACGCGAAAGCCAAGCGGCGGCGGCGCAGAGTGGAGGTGAGCTGGGGCGGCCGGGGCACATTTCTTGGGGCGGCATGGCCGGTGCCAGAATACCGCCCCTAGAAATGTGCCGCCCCTAGAAATGTGCCGCCCCAAACACCAGCTTGTTTTGCTGGTGCCTAGAGCCGGCCCCGCTGTGTGGGCATTTGCCCATGTAATAAAGCCCTTGCACAATAACTGGGCATGACTTCGTGATAACTGGATGTTGGCATGGCTGGGACTGGGAGGAAGCTATACTGTTGAGGCAGGCTAGGATTGAAGACCATTTGTTAGGGGCAGTGTGTGGGAGAAGGCAGTACAGTGTTAAAGCTGCTATTATCACCCCTTTACTTGCAAAGATTCCCCACTCCTTCCCCCACCCCAAAAATACAATCATGTAAACATATCTCACAATTTTGGTATCTGCTAACATCAGCTTGAAGAGTCTGGATGTTCTTTTCCAAAGCAGTTACTTGTCTTTGAAGAGCATCAAACGCTAAGAAAAACAGTTGGAGAGTCATGTAATAAATCATTTTAAAATTACCGTACAATCATTGCCTTTGGACTGGCCAGTTGCCTAGCTGCTACCGTATGGGTGGGCTCCATGATGCCCTAACCTCGGGTGGCCAGCTCCCAAAATAGTCACAACATGACTACAGCTGGGTGATCATTGATTATTTGGTTCACTGGCAGTTTTGCAATTAAACAACAAGAACAAAAAACAAACAAACAAACACCCCTCCACATTTTGTGAAAAATGGGTTATTTTGATTTTGAGCTGTTAACATTTTTAATGAAATTGAAGAAAAATTTGAAACAAAAAATAATTTTGAATTAAAAAACCTGAATTTTCATTTAAAAAGTGTCAAAAAAAATTTCAGAATTTGTTTGTTTTCCTCAACCAAAATAATAGAGTGAAATTGACACACATTTGCAAAATGTTGTGGTTGATCCAAATCAGCATGTTTTTGTTGAAAAAAATTTTGAATGAAAAATTTCACCCAGCTCTAAAAATGACATCTTTGCTTTCTTCACTGGGAACTCAAAGTCATTTCAAACTGGGTACTGGTACACACACATTAATCAGATGGGGCTCTTCTCTCTGTCAATAGTCACCACTTCCACTTAATCAGAATCAGTCATCAGTGTGTGGAATATCTCTAGGGATTAATTTTTTTCCAGTTAGAATGTTTTTTTAAAGTGTGTTTCTACAGAGTAACAAATGTGTTCCATCCAAAGATGGAAAGCAAAGAGAAAGCATGAATGGGAAGAGAAGCAAAAGGGAAAAAAATATCAGTTATCTTAAAAGAGGAGGAGATAAAAATAACACATCCCCTAGAATTTCCTCTGTAGGCAAAGCTGAGTCATGTGAGCACATTTCAGGGAATATTTCCATATTGCTTTGGGTTTGTCCCCTGTTCTCCTATACAGTAGTTGTGCCATGTCGATTACCATTCATTCTCCCCAAAGCTTTGGGAGAGCATACTCTCCTCTTCACCCTCAGATAGTAATATAAAAATACAGGACATTGCCATGAGCCTACCAAATTTCTCCATGCAAAATGTGACAACAGATATTGACCAAAATACCTGAGTCAGAGAGAGTCGACTTCTCTCTTGCACTTTCTCCTTTTTGTCCTTTCTCGCCTTGTGGTCCTTGACCTCCTTTTGCTCCCTGAGGTCCTGCCTTTCCAGGGAAGCCCTGCAAACCCCTCAGTCCTGCTCCTTGTGTTTGGTTAAAAAGAAAGCAGTTAGCAAAAAAATATTTTGATGAAAAATTCCCAGCCAGCTCTACTGGGATATTCAAAATTGGACTGGACAAAGCATTTAATAATTCACTTTAGGAACTAAACCTGCTGTGAGAGCTACAAATGACCTCTAACTTCTGTGATTCTGTGAGAATAAGTGTTAATCAAGTATTCTTATTATAAATCACATCTACATAGAATAGCATTGTAAATGCATTACAATGCTTTGTAAACATGGGCCCTGATCCTGAAAGCTGCTCTGTGCAAGCAGATCCCTACATCTGCTGTAGAGCGCCTAGTAGAAGTTAATAAGGCTCTGACTTGGCACAAAGGCCTGCCTGCATGGAACAGACTGCAGGGTTTGTGCCAAAGCTAGAGGGGAAAGTGAAACTGATGGATCGTTTTTCTCATGATGGGGGATAAAAGAGCATACTTAAAAGCAGCCAGAGGAGAGAGAGAACACTTAAAGTTCCAAGAGAGACAGAATCAGAGAAGGAGCCAGGGAAGGCAGAAGACAAAGGAGGGACTGGTAGATGGGTCACAGATATAATCTTAGTAAATGATTATAGCACTGTACCTTGGTCTCCCTTTTCTCCTTTTGGACCCTCTTTCCCATCTCTTCCATCTCTGCCTGGTAAACCATTGGTTCCAGGAGCACAACATTGAATGACTGGGCATGCATTCATGTTCTCTTCATGCCTATTTATATCCACACCTGATGCCATCATCAATGCCACGGCCAGCACCAGAGCTTTGAAATGCTGATGCAGATACATTGTCAAGCCTGTAGATGTGTGACTAATAAAAAGAGAATAATCACATAAGCATCTGTACATAGGTTGTTCTATCGTCACTGTGTAGGAGATACACCTCCGAGGTCAAGATTCTTAGGACCTGGTTCTCATTTGCACTAAGGCCCCTTTACACCATGCTAGCAGTGTAAAAGAGCCTTAAAAAGAGTGATGGCAGGATAGCAGTGAGGGAAGATTTCTGAGAGCTATTTGGGGCTTGTTGATTCATATTGTGAGCAGTGATTGGGGTAGGGGAAGATTTGGAAGTTCAGTTCAAAGAAGCCCAATAAGAGCTACAAGATAAAGAATCTGGGAGGCCCCAGGTTTAGTCAGAAGACTGTTGTAGACTACATGATGAAGTCTATAGCAGACCGTAGATGTTAGAATGGGAAAACACCTATTAGAATAGGTCTTCCAGTCCATCCTCCTGCCAGTTCATGAGCTTATTAGTGTTGTGTTCTATCTTATTTTAAAAGTAAAAGTACCAGGGGCTTCGTTCTCCTGGAGGACTCGTATGGAATTTTAACCGGGGACTGCTCAAACCCAAAGCCAGAATTTAAACCAACCAGCTATTGTGCCTGAACATGTGATTATGGCTCCACAGATATCAGGAGTGAAGTACATCCTATCACGTACTTATCCTTTACATAGCTGCTCGTCACTAATCTCAACGCAAATACAAAATAAATTAAAATGCAATGAGTTTGAGTCATTGTTTTCACATAGCTGCTGCCTGACTGTTTCCCAATTAATACTTGATGAGCAATTGAGTTTTGCATGTAAATAAGGTATGTCACTGTCTCATTATCAATCCTGAAGTACACTTGGATTCCATGCATGGTGACTCCAGGGGGCACATATCAAAGCAATGACAATAACAGAAGTCATTGTGTGGCTAATTCTCTGCAAAAGGTACTCACTAATTGAGCTTGATTAATGAGTCTCTAATTTGATGCAATCAGGTCCAGAAATTAAAGTATTTTGTGTAGAGCTGAAATAAACAGCAAACTGCCATGAATACCAGTTTACTTCAACTTTTAGGTCATTGGGCCAAATACTGAAACCAGTGACAAGAAAAGTGAGCACTGAAGGAAAAACTCATTACAACCCATTGTTTCAATAACATGTGATTAGTCCATAAGGTAACAGTGAGGACAATTTCAAAATAACAATTTATTCATCTCTCCAAAAAAGCCCTGATGCTGCCCCTCCAAAAATCCTCCCTCACCTACTCCCTCCCTTTGCTATTTGCCTGCTCATCTGCCAGGGCTTCAAACTCCTTCTGATGTTTTGCAGCTTGCCTGCTCTGGCATCCCACACATACGTACCCTCTTATTCAGTTCTCTGCTGCTTCTTTGTTCCTCTCACCTCCATACACGGAGAGCTGAAGTGTCTGCCTAGCTATTGCAAAATGGTGGTAGGACTCTCCATTAGGTCCCACCACTCCCTGTGAGGCACCCCAGAAAAGTCCTGAAGATTTTTTGCCCCAACACCCGTGCTGATGGTTTAGGTAAGAAGCACAAATGGCTGCTCTTCTTGTATTGACTTTTTCCTCCCCCCCCCCCCAAGTGCTGATTCCTCAATAGAAGGGAACAAGCAAGGAATTACTTTTCACAGAAATAGCAAAAAGATAGATCTACCACACTTACTCATGTTGAGTAATACCCTACTACATGAGTAGCTCCAGTGATTTAAATGGGGATTTCTCATGGACTAAAGTACTGCTCAGCATGAGTAAGGGTGACAGAATTTGAGATCGACTCCTTAGGAGAGTTATACCAGAGTGAGTCAGAGCAGAATTTGGTCCCAAGTGATGCAGTGATGCTCCCCACTTTGTACGTCTATACTTACCCGTCGCGTCGGAGGAGTCCAATCGATCTTCTGGGTTCGATTTATCGCGTCTTGTCTAGACGCGATAAATCGAACCAGGAAGTGCTCCCCCGTCGACGCCGGTAATCCTGCTCTGCGAACGGAGCAGGCGGAGTCGACGGGGGAGCCTGCGCGCCGCGTGTGGACCACAGGTAAGTTCGAACTAAGAGACTTCGACTTCAGCTACGTTATTAACGTAGCTGAAGTTGCGTATCTTAGTTCGACAGGGGGGGTTAGTGTAGACCTAGCCCAAGATACAGCAAGAAATAGTTGAGGAAAAAGAGACATCTGCCTACTCTATGCAGTGCTTGCTACTCTTTAAAAAACAGAAGTGGAATAAATGCAACATAAAGAGGCATTTCTCAGTGCCAGTTATAAGGAAAGCTGGGTGAAAGAGAGACATACTTTCTGGAATGACTCTTCATGATTAGCTTTGAAAATGAGTAGCAGGCAGGATCTCATATTTCAGTAGGTGAAGTTCAATAGATCTTTTTGTTGTACCATCAATAAGCCACCCATGGAACAATGTGTGCTCACGATGACACAGCCAAGTACTCTGACTACAATTCATCAACATATAGATACCCACCACTGACACCGAGGGCGAGGGGACAGGCCACTGCCCCAGACCTGGGCTTAAAGGTAAGGTGAGGAAGGGGACCTGAGACTGGCATTACCTCATTGACAGGTCTAGGGTGCTGCAATTACTTTGGAGAGCCAATAGGGTGTGTGTGTGTGTGCTGGTGGAGATTGCCTCCTTCTGCACTCACACAGCACCAGGAGCCCTGACCAGCCCACTGCTGCCATGAATTGATTACATCGGTACAGAGACAAGGGTGGAGAAAAACAGAGGGAGAAGAGAGAACAGAAACTGGTAAGAGGGGCCAGAGAGAAGGGGGATCAGAGAATGGGAAAAATACGCTGCGTGAGGGGACAGAGGCAAGTAGTAGGAGAAGGAAACACCCAGGGAGTTGGGACAGGTGAAGGGTTGAATGCTCTGAGGCAAGAGGGAGAGGAACAAAGACATTTGTATGCGATTGTTGATTCTGTGGGACAGGACCACAGTAGCTCTGATTCTGCTTCTGGGCTTGGGCCCTGGAAATCCCAGTGGCAGCCCCATAGACACAAGAGTCATGACAAAGGGCCATTATCCCAGAAGCCTGAGATTCTAAAGAGGAAACTTCACAAATTCAGCTATTAGGGGGAATTTATCTCCAAACAGAGTCATCATCATCACCTTTCTCGTGCTGAGGTCACTAGGAAGCAGCAAGACTCAGAAATCAGCCAGTCAAACCTGTTTGCAGAATAATCGTCTGAATTCCTTTTGACCCACTGTATTCAAACCGGAAAGTGAAGGCTTCTGTTTGCTCAAATTTTAATAATTACCTACCAGCACCTACCTTTACTTGCCCAGTACACAATGAAGCGATGTGATGCACTGCCAGCTTATCTGACTGATGATGTAACTGAATGCAGTGTATAAGAAATCTTAAGAAATCCAGTGGATTTCTCCCTAGCTGCATAAGAAAGCAAGGGTATGTTAGACTTGCTAACAGAGGCAGTGAAAAGAGATTTATATTGACAAAAGGTATTCCCTTGTTATCACTGTCCTTGCACAACTCTATGGATTGCACAACTGAACCCGATATCTCACTATTTACTGATACTGGATGTGGTTTTTTAGGAAAATATTTGCCGTTGACTACTTCACCTCATGCAGACCTTGGCCATATTGCAGTTTAATTTAAAAACATCAACCCCACCTTGCCCAACACTGCACATTTCTATCCTTAACACTTTCCCCCCTCTCATTCCAGTAAATGGAGCTCCTTTTGTGTAGGAAAATCGAAGAGTACACAACGTCCTTCAAACGTTATGTACCATTCAACAACTTCCAGCTATGTCTGGCATTCCCTGCAGCAGGGTCTTAACTAGCCATGGGGAACATTTGCCTTGCTAAAAACCTCTTTGATTATTTTTGTTTACTGATGAGAAGTAGGGTACCTAAGAGCAACTTCTGGTAAAAAGTGTTAAGCAATCAAGGCCATTTTAAATTCATTTCTTCACTGTTGTGTGATTTCTAAGTGCTAGTCACCAGCTGGCAGGGGGAAGGAGGTTGGATCTCTCATTGGTGGTGAGAGAGAAGGGCACTGTATGGTGGGGTTGATTGGAGCGCTGGTTGTGGGGAACAGTTGATGGCAATTGAAATGAGAAGGGTTGGCATTGCCATGGACATCTTTGTGTAATGAATCAAAGCCACAGGGATAAGACATTGTGTTGAGATGCAGGAGTGACTGGCAGTAGCAGAGGCTATGCCATCTCTGCCAACTTCACAGAACCTGGCCCACAGTATCCATGTACCTCCTTACTCTAGATTTCTCTCCCCAGCAGCTAGTTTTGGCTCATGGGGAGGGAAGACAGAGCCTGGGGAAAGGTTCCAGAGAGAGACAGTAAAGTGCTGAGTGAATAATTGACTTTTCAGTTTGAGGGGCAAACCAAAATTGATTGATTTTTTACCAAAATGAAAAGAAAAGGGAAAAAATAATTTTGTGTCAAACAAAACACTTAGTTTGACCCAAAACAATTCCCCCCCTTAGCTAAATTTGTAAATGAAGCACTGTTCTGAAACAAAAAGTCTACATATTTCATTTTGCAATGATAGGAATGAAAAGTTTGAACGTTTTCACAAAAAATTGCCATTTTTGGTTGAAACTATTTGACAAATATGACCTGAATTTATGAATAGTTTCAGTGTTCCCTCCCCCCAAAAATGCATTTTTTGGTGAATTTAGTATTTGCTGAAAAAAATCGCCCAGTTCTAATCCAAACACACAAACACAGAGGCCTAGTTTGCATTAGAAAAGTGACACCAGTGCAACCTTTGGGATGAAACTCAAATGCTTCTTGAGTTCTCCATTTCAACAGTGACTTATTAAAAACGTTGTAACAAGCAGATCCTAGATATTGAAATGCCTGTAAATAGAGATGGAAGGGAATCCTGAAATTTCAATTCTGCCATTTGACTTTTCATCCCAAGTCCCTGCCTGTCAAGTTAATGCACGGCCAGGTGGCTCTATATGGAACAAAGTGGACATCGTGTAGCCTTTTAAATTAGAAACATACCATGTGTCTAGTTCCTGTGGATTTCTCAGGATGGGTCCTTGTATGGAAAGGTGGCAATCTGAAAATGAGTGGGCATCAACCATCTCACAGCATTTGTAATATATCCCCAGTTTTAACCAGCTCAGTACACTAATCAGTGTTGCATCATTATTTTATTGGACCATAGTTTTTCCACATACAGTAGACAGCTGTATGTTTTACATCACTGATACAGCATAATGTCCAAAACATAGGGCTACTGTAAATTGATATAATTAACAATATGTAGAGCTATATGTACATTTGTACTAAGTGACAAATAACCAAAAGGGCAGATAGATTAATATTCACAAATTATTAAACGTTTTTCTGCACAGGATTTGTCATTCCACTTGCCATTTGAATGCACTTCTACACAATCCTCTATTCCTTCAGAATTATTAGGTTCATTAGATGCCCAGTTTGAGTATCCTAATGCTTCACCATTTAGATGCTTAAATGTGCCTTCTGTCTGTATGTCATTTATTCCAAGAAATGGCAGTTTTTTATGCCTAGCTGCTATTTGTTGGATGGCACTGTTCTCTGCAGAATTCCTTGGAGAAGCAAGCAGGCCACCAGCTTGGGAACATGTAGCTTTTGAAGTCTCAAAGTTGCCTTCGGAGCCCTCAGTTTTGAATATTTTTTCACCGACAGTCATGCCATTTGGGAAAAGCAGAACTAGGAAGACACATTAGCACAGTACATCCATGTTACTTTCATCACACTGTAATGGGGAAGCTGCTTCTGGGAGCCTACATAGGAAAAGAGGGCTCTTTTGTGACTAACCCTAATGTCAGAACTCTGCATACAGATGCACAGCTATTTTTGCTGATGCGTTCTGATGTCAGAGCAGCTGAGTCCTATTAGCTCCAAACTAGGAGTTTAAAAAGGGGTTTAATATTTTACTGAGAGACCTAGATGCAGGGACTAAGGGGCTCTGAGTGGGAAATTCTTGGAACAGACACACACAGGAGAAATCTTACAGTTGATGTATTATTGTTATTTAAGGACTGGATAGTGACTTTCAGCACAGCTCTGAAGGAGGGTGTGTATGTACGGTGAACTATCCAGGAGCAGTCCTGAGATGCCCTGGGGCTCAGTTTCCTCCTTATTCCTGGGATGTAGTAATTTACTGCTGGGCTATACCACCAATGAATCACTATTCACGCTGCACTGGTGCAGTTAGTCTGGTCAGCGAGAAGGGTGGAATGGAGCCAAGGTTCTGTCCCTTTCCCTTCTCTCTCTCTGCCCACCTGCTCCAGGGAAGAAGTAAGCAGTTGAGTGCTTACTTTGTACACCTTGAGCCGGTGTACACTTTGAGTGCTTACATTGTACACCTTGAGCCGGTGTACAATGAGTTACAATCCTGCCCCAAATTAATAATAAAGGTGAACTCCTGAAATGGGGTAAGTTTGGGGATTCTTCTTTTGTGTGCACACACTCTATGAGGAGAAGGGTGGGGACATTATCTGCACACGTTAACACACGGATGCTAGAGGTTGTGTACAGCTAGATAACATGAGCAAACACTGCAGCAGTACTATTGTAAGCTGTAGTGTTTTTGGAATAGAAGTGTAGCACTTATTCATAAGGTTACACCCATCGAGAGGGGTAGGGCACAGGGAGAAGCCTGCAGCCATATTACTTTCAGCTCAGTTCGCATTAGCGCATGTCCTTATATATTATTAAGAGCCTGCTTCTGCTGAAGCCAATGGTAGCTTTGCTACTGACTTTGATGGGAGCAGAATCAGGCCCCATCTGCTGTAAAGATCACAGAACAATTATCTCTCTCTCTTCTTTTTGGCCACACAACAGCTAAACTGACATATGGGACACAGATTGGATTCTATACAAACGAAACTATTGTAGTCTAAGAACCACTTTATATTGGAACTTAGCACATGATCCATTAGTTATCCCCCATGTACAGAAATTTAAGAATAGGCTTGAAGAGATTAGATTTTTCTTGGTAAATGTCAATAAATGTCATTTTCACCGTACACGCACAAGCTGACAAAAATATTTCCTTAGACAATAATAGAAATTTATGGATAGGCAAAGTAAGAAAAAAGCGGCTTGGGAGCTTATTAGAGTTTGATTTAAGGATATTTACTTTGTATATTTTGATGTGTGATGTTGATAGTTTGTGTTTTAATGCTTAAAAAGTTTTAAATTTTTGAATCTCAACATCTACTGCCATTAGATAATTATTGTCTGACCCCCATAATTTCCTACAACTGTGACAATTTAAATAGATAAAAACAGAAAATATGCTTAAAACCCATACTTTTTTACAACTCTGAAAATTTAAATCAATAAAAAATAAAAACGCTTAAAAATAAACATTGATATCTGACATAATTATATTAAAAATGAATTGTGCCAACCCTGCTTAAGAATAATCTCATTCGTTAACTGCAATAGGACTCTACTTATGTTTAAGTACTCATTTGGGTGTGACTGTTTGCAGGAGTGGCCCATACTTCCCTATGCAGCAGAATGGAATTACTTCACAAAAGCATCAAACAAGTAGATGGAAGGTTTGAAGTACCAATGACTAAAGACTGGCCTCAACCAGAACCCCTTTGAACTTTGAGGGAGTTCAGATCTGAAGCTGGATGTAAACATCACTTCTCTGGTTGTGCCCATTTGTCAGTGACTGGAAAGCATGCTACTTCACTCTGCTTACCTTTCTGGGCTAGGCTGACAGTAGCTTGCAAGGCCTTCAGTTGTGCTTGCAACTCCCTCACTTGAGTTTTAAGATGATCGAGTTCTGAGTGATAATGTGATTGCGTTACTTATACTGTCTCATTACAAATAAAGACAATTTTTGAAAATTATGAACTTAAAAAAAAGGCAAGATCCCAGTGAAACCATCTGTCAGACCTGTAATAAATCACTGGTAGAACATTACCAAGGCGTTGCTTTGTATTTCTGAGTTTCTTTACAAGAGCAGGTACTATGAAGCCACAGCTCTACTCTGAGTGAAAGGGAAACTACCCTCAGGTTGCAATTCTAAATAATACCCACAGCAACATTGGCTTTTAACTTTTAATCATAAAAACTTACAATTAGAAAAAAATGCTTCACTTTATCAGTTTTAATAATACATGAGTCTAGTAATGGGCGAACCCTTGAGCTCCACCTATCTATATTACTGTCATGTCCATCCTGCCCCATAAGAGACTTCCCTTGCAAGTTCAAGTTTATCAAACTCCATCCTGCAAGTGACCCTCCAAGGCCTACCTCATTTCTAAGCCTTGCAAATCTTCTGGACTGCCCCATTCCCACACCTCTGAGGGCTTCTTTTCCTTTGGAAATTGACTGGAATAGCCATAGCAGAATCATTATTGTGGTCATGACACAAAATAATTATTCCACTTATAGCCATGCTGGTCAATTTCATCATGTAGAGAAACCTTGAAGTGTTTCTGCTCCTTCATACAGAAATGACAAAGCTCACCTAACGCAATTTGTAAAGATTTTGCACAAACCAGTCTTAATTCAAAATAGGCCACCATCTATTCTACTTAGACCTTTCTTCATGTACGCTGCCATTCTCCCAACAAATGACTGTTCTGCTTACCTTGGCCTCCACTAAAGCCTGTTGGTTCTCTTTCACCTACTGAACCTTTCTCGCCTTTTGGCCCGGAGGGTCCAGCTTTTCCTGGGAGACCCTGTGTCCCTCTCAACCCTGTCAACCAAGGAGTTGAGTGAAAAAGAAAGACCAAAATATAGCAAGTGAGTAACTTATTTTTTCAGCCTTGTCATAGTTTGCAGTTGCTGCCATAGCTGCAGATGGGCACAAACTATAATACCTAAAGTATGCCCTATATTATAGGAAGTTCAGATCCTGATGATCCTGATGATCTAAAGTTCATGACTTGATCCAGTTACCCTAATGGACTCATATTAGAAAGCCAGATCTGAACACCTGAAAATGGTTTAGAAGTTTGTATCTGGACTAAGCATGTTTCTTAATAAAAATATTAATACCTGTGTGTCACTAAAATTCCAGAAATGCTTCTAAGTGTGTCCAGATGTGGGCCAAATGTTCAGTAGGTGTAAAGCAGTGTAGTTCTGCTGATTTGTGAATTTCTCAAGAAGATCATTGATTTCAATGGCATTACCTTATTTATACCAGCTGAGGATCTGACACAAAACATTTCTGTACAGTCCATTCATGTGCAATATATGCATGGACACATGATTAACCTGGCAAATCTATACCCAGGTATATTATTTTAACTGTGTAAGTAATCCCATTGACTTCAGACACCTTCCTTTTGACCTCAGAGGGAGGATTCCCATGACAAAGGAGCACTCTCTTGAGTAAGTGTTTGCAAGATCAGGCTCTGCATTTCTGGAGCCTGAAAATTCCACGTGGCTGTCAGGAAGGAAGTGCCTTATTGATAGGACTTTGGAGTTACTCAGTGGAATTCACCCCATAGAGCAGATGGAATTATAAGGTTCTTATAACTTTCTATATGTGCAACACAGCAGTTGTGCTTGCATAGGTAGGTTGGAAACACAGGGAAAGGTTTATAGGGGAAAGTAACAATTGCTGCCTGTGTGCTGAAAATCATGTAACCTTTGAACCCTATTGCTAAGGGTAGAAGAGATTGGTTTCTGCACTAAATAGTGTTCTCTTTAATGCTTAAAGCATCGCTATGTTTTACTGTGTGATCTCACAAATTTAACTATTTTACAGGATTTCAGTGTGACCTGAGCTTCTTGAAAAAAAGTCTGGAATAGGGACAATCATTCTGTTCATAGTAGTGCTGATAAAGGAGGTCATATGATTGTAATGTGTAATTAGTTTAATGCTAGTTTCTTTAGTAGGAAGGGAAACTTTTGTCCCTAGGACTCTTCTGGTTAAGTATAGCCCTGAGAAATTAGTATTGTTATACCTAGCTCTCCCTTTTCTCCTTTTGGACCTTCCTTCCCGTCTCTGCCTGGTAAACCATTGCTCCCAGGGATTCCACAGGGAATGAACTTGCATGTATCTGCTCTCTCTTCACATGTGCATTGACTGGAGCTGTATGCCCTTACCAATGACATAGCCAGGAGGAGGATGTGAAAAGCATGAAAATGCATAGCTCAAGGGCTTGACCTGGGAAGAATAATGGGAAAATTAAACACAATATGAAGAGCATGGCATATTTAACCCCTCCCTCCCCCTTTGCTGAGAACAGAGAGGGAGTATGGAGCCCAGAGACCATAAGAATTATTGATCTGGAGCTTACACAGCTGTCCTCAGCTCCCGTCTGTCTTCGTGTAGCAAAGTACAGTAAGTTGTGCAGCATCATAACACCACCTCAGTTCAGTGCTTCATTTCTGATGGGAAACGACTGTGTAAAATAATATTATGGGAAGCTAATGTCCCATATAATTTGAGGACTGTTAGCCAATGAGTCCATGAGGCCTGGACTAAGACACTGGGCATGCTGTTTCAGAGGAACAGGCATGCAAAGGACCAGGAATGACAAGGGAAGCCAGGCAGGCAGGGGCTGGCTGGTCAGAATTCACTTAGCAGCTAGACTGTTGGACTAAATGGGGAGACTAAAGGGAGTCTCCAGGCTGACTAGGCACAGACAAAGGTATGGCATGTCCATGGGCAGGTGGAGGACAAGATGGCCTGGGCAGAGGAGTTGCATAGCTGGACCACGCTCAGATAAGGCCCAGAAAAGAAGCTGCTCTCCCTGTATCCCAGTTTTTCCCTTGTTCAGAGTGCCCTGGCACTAACCTTGATGATGAGGAGGAAGAGAAGTAGTGCAGCTGAATACACAGTTCTGCAAGAGAGCAAGAAAAGGAGCATTGACATTTTCCCATCATCCACTGTAGGCTGCCTGGAAAGCCAAATAAGAGCCTGTTATATAGTTTATAGATGGGATGTTTATTGAGATGAGTAAAACTGGGAATGGGTTTTGATTTTGCCAACCCCCTTTCAGTTGAGATTTATATTTGCAAAACAAAAACAAGGATTGATTCAATTTGGGTTCCATTTTACTTATTTACCTACCTCATCAGGATAGGCATGAGAATTCATGTTAAGGCCTGAGTAAACCCTGCCCACTGAAAAACCAGCATGAGGGAGCTGATGAAGTGAAAGTCTCTCAAGTTCTCTGTGGTGAGTTCCTCTCCAATTGCTTCTTTTTTTGGGGGGTGTAAACAGGCTGTGGGTCCTGCCCCAAAGCCTGGTGGAAGCTTGGGAGTTGTGTAGAAAGCCAGAGTCATCCATTGT
Organism: Chelydra serpentina; assembly: GCA_037349315.1. NCBI lineage: Eukaryota > Metazoa > Chordata > Testudines > Chelydridae > Chelydra > Chelydra serpentina. The sequence continues at coordinate 54,344,891 of JBAIAC010000030.1, forward strand.
AGTCCATAAATAGTTCCATAGTTTTGGCTCATATCTATATTTAATGTATATTGACACAACTGTAAAAACAAGAAGTACCTCTACTGAAGATACATCAGTGTGAGAAGAGTATCAGGCCCTGTACTTCTATTTAGACTTCTGAAGTAAGGGATAATTGTTTTACAATGCTGTGTCAAAATCACTGTAATAATAAGGGGAAAACACATAAGAAATGTCCAGAATTTTCCCACACTGACACTTGAATTATTTTGTTATTTGATCTGCTGGTGAAGCTGAAGGGGGAAAGGCCCCTCCGATGTAGTTTTTTGTGTTTGGTGAAGAAACAGATTCTAGTTTCGAGCAATAGTGCCAAGGAGCTATCATAGAAAAGATTTAAAGGATGATGGAAACCTATGGGTATTTTAAACTTTTGCATATGTAAGCCACACTTACATTTTCTTTTAAGGGGGGGGGAACAATAGCATTTTATTTTGAATGCACTGAAGTTAACTATTTCACCTCTCTGAACTGAAACCAAAAGCAGCACTAGAATAATTATTGCTTAATGTTTGACTTGTTTTTCTATTAAAGATTTTTTTCTCTCTCAGAGAAGTTGGCTAATCTTATTATTGACCCACCATGAAATGTTTCACAAGACCTTGCAAGCGCCTTACATGTCCAGCAATGAGAAAATGATATTATCAGCTTTCACGTAAGAATGTAGCACCCTTATCACAAAGGTCCCTAAAGCACTTTATATAACCTACAGACTAGATATAGGGTAATCACTTCACGCACCACTGAAATGAAAGCACCTGTGGGGTAACACTACATAACATACATTCCGTAAGATACCACATTTTTCTCTTACATCTGTTTGAACACAGACACACAGAAAATATGCTAAGCTTCTAGGAATCTACTTACCTTGCTAAATAAAAAGTTCAACTGGTGTCTCAGGTTCCTTCCTATGTTAGCAGGCTACTCCCAGCCCTTCCTAGCTGGAACAACTCCCCTCGTCTCAGGGTCTTCTGTGCTTTTTTCACTTTCCGCAGTCTCTGTATAGCTTCCTATGCATTCCCCTTACGCTTCAGCTTCTTGCTGCTGTTTCTACCCAGTTAGTTCTACCAGTTAACCCCAGGCTCCATCCTAAGTGTGGCAGGCAGGGCTAACTGGCCAGGGGCTGGCCAGTTCCAGTTCTTCGGCCTTTAAAGGGGCAGGCCACCCTGTCACATTGATGATCTACCCTTCCTTTACAAAAATCTCAGGACATAATTCTCAGGCAGCTGGCACTCATGACTACCATTGTGAAAGAAAGTTGCCAGTAATGAGCATGTGGCTATCTATTGCAATTGCAACAGTTTCAACCTTGGAACAACTGAGTGCTGTTTACTTTCTACAGCCTTGATCTTGGATTATGTTTGATGTCCTGGGTAAAAATAAATCAAATAAAAAGTAAGGCTTGGCTAGGCTAGTTTGGAATGTGGGAAAGGACTGTTCTAAGTTAGAAGGGAATGTGTCAATTTTGACATAGGTAATGTATAGATCTGAATTTGGTGTGTACTGGTAGAAGCAGCTTGGGTAGGAAGTGTCCCAGGCAGGTTACAATTCAATATGGCAGTCTCTAGTCTTCTCTTCTTCCAAGAACCAATGCACCACCTGGCTCCAGCAGGAAATTAAATGCAAAATTTTATTTTCAGATACAAACAAATCCACCAATAAGAACTCGTGTTAATGGTCATTTATCAGTCAGATGAGAACAAAATGGGATAGTTTAAGGTATGAGGTACTTTCAAGAAAACTTCTCTTTTAAATAAAGATTCTATAAACAATACAAATATCCAGTGTGTGTGAAAATCCTCCTTATCCCACCAATATATCTAGGCTTCAATCAAAAACAGGAAAAGAGAAAAAGGGGGGAGAAGTGTGGGCGGGAGAGAAAACACCTTAACAATATCATAAAATATGGTAAGGGAGGAAAAAAGCCTTGCTAAAAAAAATCCATACTTCATATATCAAATAGGAATCACTGCTGATGTTACTGCCGAAACAGATTTTATACAAACACAACTGAAAAATTAAATATTAAAGACTAAATTCTGACATCCTTACACTGAGTATTACGTTACTGTGCAAACAGCCCTGTTCTCTTCAGTAGGCTACTTGTGTGTGTAAGGTATCATCAGCCTGAAGAAGGATTTCAGAAACTGGCTCTGATTTTCAAAGTACACTTTTTGCAGCATCCCCCTTTCTTCTCCTCCTCTTTCCTCTTTCAATTCCCAGCAACTAGAGTACTGTAAAAAGAATAGTAAAAATAAATCTTAAACCCATTAAGGTAGATGTGGATAGAAAATAGTTTTCATGCCCTGTGAGTATTTTCAAGATTTCAGCACTCATTCCCTTGCTGAAAGGCGACAAAAAAATCAAAATATCTAAACTTTTCACAAACCAACAGTCCAAAAAAATTTGCAGATCAGGTCAATTGAAATGTTTCATTTTGAGAATGTCAACTATTTTGTTTTGATTTAGATCTTTAAAAAATATTTTAACTTTGTTTAGTATACATTTACTAAAATTTCAAAAAGAAAGTTGTTTCCAATTTTAAAAAAGGTTCAAAAATGGGACATTTTGACAATTTCAAAACTTTTTCCAATACATTTTTGAGTTAGGAGACCTGTCAAAACCAACCCTGTTTTGCAAACACAGTTTTGGTTTTGACGAACTAACATTTTCTGATTAAAAAAAAGCATTTCATTGGAAAATTCCCAATCAGTTCTAATTAAAAGGGATTTGCCTGCCCATATCAATTTGTGCAGCATTTCTCCACCAGCACTACCTGGGTAGGTGAAATAATTTCTCCCAATTAATGTTATGTATATTCTGATGACTGATATGGAGATGGAACATTCTTTGCCTAGCAGCTCAGGATAGAGTATATACTGTATGTAACTTTTCATGTCTTTTAACTACAATTTTTTTTAAATGATTATTATTTCTTCTAATATAAGCATAATTATGATGGATTCAGCTTCATCTATCAAAAATTTCTATTTTAAATAGAGAAGAGGGAACATGGGCCCTATCTCTAAGTTGAGGACTTAGGGAGATACTGACATCTAACTAACCACTTTAGTGAGGAAAGAAATCAACCTTTAATGTGTGGAAGCTAGTTTGGGCTGAGACATTATAAGCTATTTACCTATGAATTGAATCAGCTTCAGCAAAGGCATCACAGAATTCTAGGAGCACCTTTTTGCATTGCAGCATACATTTGTGAGACACATGAGCCTATTCAAATATGCAAAACCAGAGTCTCAGATAAGACAATGGTGTACAGCTGGGTGTTGCTACAGCAAAAGGCAATCCAGTCTCTTTGCCTTGGAAAAGGGAGTACAGTCTGCTTCCAAAGTAGGTGTAACCATTATGGTATTTATATAAATGCCACCTCTACAGTCAATATGGTAATGTAGGTTAATGTCTTCATTTCACAGAAACTCAAGCAGATATTAGGGAGGAGTCTTTCAGGTAGGGGAAAGGTTATTGGTGCTCAGATATTTCTGTAACGGGGCCATTTAAGAAGAGCTGGGTGAAGTTTTTTCAGAGAAGAGTAAAGTAGCTGAAGAATTAATTTTTTGGGGCACCAAGACTATTGGCAAATTCTGGTAAAATCTGACAAATAGTTCACCTCTTCCCCCCCAAAAAATATTTTTTTCAAAAGTCAAAATTATTTGTTTCAACCATCTTGAAAAAAAATATTTTGAATACTAATTTCAAAACTAGCTTTCGCTTACACACACACACACACACACACACACACACACACACACACACACACATCTATCTATCTAATCATCCCCCCCCCCCCAATTAAGTACAATGTATTCATTTAGTTTCAGGGTTGTTGTTTTTTTTACTGAAACAAAATGTTTTCGGTTTTGCATATTGGTGAGGAAAAAATGAAAAAAAAAAAAACAGCCTGAGTTCGGCCTCCAACCATAAAATCTACTATTTGCTCAGCTTTACATTTAAGCAGCTCCTCTTTTCATACCAGTTATTGTGTTTTGTTAAGATTTTCTCTATTTCCAATAAAACTGATTTTATTGAAGATGCTTGGGGCCTGAGACTGTTTGGGAAAATTCATGCAGTTTGTCACCTAATTCCGTGTAAACCCTTCATACCTGGAGGTACAGTGCAGGCAATACTTCACTGGCAAAAAATGCAGAGCAATATAAAAATACAGGATCTTATATTCCGACAGATCACTAAGCAGTCCAACAAACAACCAGTAGAAATTTTGACAGAAATATAGGTCCTCAAATGGTCCTAAGAAGAAAAGCATGGAACCTTTTAAAGTACAATGTAAGCTCTTTGGGACCATGCCTTCCTGTGGGTTTGTACAACACCTACCATAACTGAACTCCGAGCCAGCTTGAGGTCTCTGGGGTACAACAACAGAAATAAGAAATAAGACGCGTTAACCAAGCAAGCAAATGCACCGTCAAACATGATTATGTGGCGTGCAAGTGACCTCTTGTGACCAATCAGGACAACGTCAAGTCTGTCTTGAATTCCCTTTGGATTTCATAGAAGACTATTCCGTCAATTTACCCTTCTTTCAGGACTTTCTCCACTCATTTGGATTTTATCCAACTCAATACATGCTTTCTACTTGAACTGAAATTGTTTAATATAAAAAGCGGAATTTGACAATTTGTTTTAAAAACTGATATACCATAAATCCGCAAAGCCCCCTGTAAAGTGTTTGTTATTTGATTCTAATGCACACTAATGCCACAGCATGTGTCGCTTCCATCGAGTGAAGTGAATGGAACATCACAGGTGGTTTACAATTGACACACATTTGTCTCAGACTGTCAAAAGTGTCATCACAGACACTGGTCATGGATATGTTTTGACCAACAATTCTGCCATTTGGGAACATTATAACTAGAAAATAAATAGAACTCCATGTTAGGCCTCTTGCTAAGGATGGTTTTGTGAAGTCAACAGATTTATAGGACCCAGTGACAGAAATCAAAGAATCATAGAAGTGTTGGACTGAAAGGGCCTTCAATAGGTCATCTAGTCCAGTCCCCTGAACAGAAGGCAGGACTAAGTAATAACTAGACCATTCCTGACAGGTGTTTGTCTCACTTGTTCTTAAACACCTCCAATGCTGGAGATTCTACAACCTCCCTAGGCAATTTGTCCCAGTGCTTAACTACCCTGATAGTTGGAAGTTTTTCCTAATGTGCAACTCAAACCTCCATTGCTGCAATTTAAGCCCATTGCTTCTTGTCCTATCCTCAGAGGTTAATGAGAACAATTTTTCACTCTCGTCCTTGTAAGTACATTTTATGTACTTGAAAACTGTCATGTCCCTCCTTAGTCTTCTCATCTCCAGACTAAACAAACCCAAGTTTTTCTATCTTCCCTCATACATCTTGTTTTCTAGACCTTTAACCATTTTTGTTGCTCTCCTGTAGACTCTCTCCAATCTGTCCACACTATTCCAGGTGAGGACTTATCAGTGAAGAGTAGGGTGGAAGAATTACTTTTCCTGTCTTGCTTACAACAGTCCTGCTAATACATCTCAGAATGACTTTCGCCTTTTTGCAACGGTTTTACACTGTTGATTCATATTTAGTTTGCAGTCCACTATAAACCCCGGATCGCTTTCTGCAGTACTCCTTCCTAGGAAGTCATTTCCCATTTTCTATGTGTGCAATTGATTGTTCCTTCTTAAGTGGAGTAATTTCCACTTGTACTTATTGAATTTCATTCTATTTACTTCAGAGGCTCCAGATCATTTTAAATTTTAATCCTATCCTCCAGAGCACTTGCAACCCCTCCCAGCTTGGTATCATCCACAATTTTTATAAGTGTACTGTCTATGCCATTATCTAAATCATTTATGAAGATATTGAACAGAACCGGACCCAGGACTGATCCCTGTGGGACCCCACTCGATATGCCCTTCCAGCTTGTCAAACTTCAGTTTAACTTTTCGGTTAACTTGTTAATAAATTGTATAGTCAAGTACTTGACCACACTTTGGTTCATTATGAAGTGTATTAAAGAGACCAAATAACCAGTTTCAGTCAGGTTTATTGCTAAAAGTCAATAATAATATAGTACAGGAAAAAGGTTCAATATGACACCAGTCTCTGGGAAGCTGTCTCGTGCAGCATTGTTACGTTCACCTTACACAGAAAGTGTGCTCCCAAAGTTACACTCCTAAAGCTATCCTTTTTATACCCATCCTGTTTACAAGTAAAAAGGTACTGTGTGCATCATCTGAAACTAGGTTTAAGCAATCAGCTTTCTACCTGTTTTTTCTGGTACCATGGTGTACCCTTATCTCTTCGTTCTGAACACACATGCATTCCAAGTAGCAAGGGACATGAAGACACTTTCTTGGTTTGTACGAGGGCAGCACAATCATATAGTGTGTCCTTTTATTTTGGGACATTACAGCACTGGCCTGTGAGAGTTTTGCCATAGCAACCTACCTGTTGCTATGGTAAAACACCCATATGTCCCGATCCTGACAGTTTTCCTATCAGCTTAAGCCAAAGCTTACTTCAGCTAATGCAAGGTGTTATGGGATACTTGACATAGCTGAACAGAGTTGTAGAGACAGTATAATACATTCAGATAATATAACTTCCCAAGTACACTGTTGATAACAAAAGTACTAGCTGGTATAAATGGGTACAGCTCCACTAAAATCAACAGAGCTGTGGCAATTTACAGCAGCAGAGACACTGTCAAATTAGAAGCAATATTTGTAATGCACAACTCAAGCTTGCCTACATCACTTACCTCTGTCTCCTTTGTCTCCCTTTGCACCTACTGAACATTTGTCCCCCTTTGGCCCAGGGGAGACTGTGATTCCTGATGGACACTGCAAAAATGTGATTCCTTGTAGCCCTAATGGGTGAGAAAGGGAATGAGACAAACAAAAACCCAACATTTTATTTTCAGGTGTTCATTATTATGTTACATATCTACTGATGGGAATTAAGCTGGGCTTTTCTATGTGATTGATGATAGACTTTCTATGACCGAGTGATGAACAAGTGACTGAGTAATAAAGGGAGACTTGAGGAGCATGCATAATTTGAAATCTACCACCAACATGTACTAGTAAATTTCAGAGGGACATTTCTGATTGCTTTCTGGTGCAGAGCCGTTCACTATCAAACTATTCCAACCAGATGGTTCAAATGGCACTTGAATCATTCCCACACCACAAAGAACATTAACATTACACATGTCCAACTGCAGAATATCCCACAATGATCTATTTCTGAATACAGCACCATTAAACTGGAAGCAATCACTGATATGTGCAATGCAGCCTAATTAAATCACTTACCCTCTCTCCTTTTTTCACCTAGTGAAGCTTGGTATCATATCTAAAAATGAATGCATAACTAAAACCAGGCTCAATGAGAAGTTTATTACCTTTCCTGGATAAGCATTGAGTAAACATGTCCTAGTCTTATTTATGGTTTAGCATGAAAATCATGTGAAATTTGCAGTTTTGCTAAAAACACTGGTTGAAATTTAACATCATAACTTGATTGATGAGAATTTACGTGGATCAAGACTGGATAAAATCTTCATCTGAATTCATGTTAAGCTAAACCACTGATCTTTACTCAGTTATACTATTAGGCTCAAACTAAGCCCTGCATCCAAACTTCATGGTTTAGGCTCATCTCCACTATGAGGACATTTATTCTATCTCCTGGGGCAGCATAGGATTTTTCCATTACAGTTTATTTGCTACGTCTTTCTCCAGGTTATTTATGACATTGGATTTCAACCACAGCCCTTGGGAGATTATTCCATGGTCTGCTACAGCACTGTTACGGATTTTTTTTCTTGATATGCAGCCTACATTTTCTTTCTTTCAGTTATAATTCCAATAGTGTTGCTTATAAAACTTCTAGGACATCCTTCTGTCTTAGTTACTTAGGTACTTTAAGGACCATCTTTAAGGAATAATTTAGCTGGTGTAAATATCATTTTTGGTTTTTAAATCTTTTATAAGTATTATTATTTGTATTATAATAGCCCCTAGCAGCCCTAGTGATGAACCAAGGGTTAGTAGCTAGTGATATTATTAACCTTCCCAACCAAAATAATCATGGTACTTACCTCTATGTCCAATATATCCTTATTCTCCTGGTCAGCCTCTTTCTCCAATTTGTCCAGCAGGGCCCATCTCTCCTGGGGGACCTTGTGATCCCTTTAATCCTGGTCATCCTCGTGTTTGATTAGATGAAAAATAGATTTAAAAAAAGACAAAAAGGTGAGTGAGCAACAAAAGATTTGTAGATGAATAGGACAAGGTTTGATCAATTAGAGCCACATTCTATTTGCAGTTCTACTCTGACAATTCACCTGGGAATTCCAGGGTGCAATGCCCAAACCTAGAAGACCCCATGCAATGTGACCTGGGAGATATAGGAGGACTATGCGACCTAATAAATCTAGTAGGGGTTGCGATGGTCCCTTATAGGTATACTAGACAAGTTAAACTGAATGGCATAAAGACCACCGCGTTAGTGGACTCAGGAAGTGCAGTCACGCTGGTCTTGGGAAAGCTGGTCGGGCAAGACCAAGTATCTCAGGCCAAGTGCACAGGAATATCCTGTGTACATGGGGATGTCAATTACTACCCGACCATCCCAGTAAAAATAGAAGTCCTGGGAAACCCCACTAAGGTGATGGTGGGAGTAGTCCCGAAATTCCCCTATCCAATCCTCCTAGGACAAGACTTCCCATGATTTGGCAGCCTATTCCCCGGAGAGGAGTCAGAAGAAGGTAATAACCCTGAGAGCAATGGGATGATCCCGATAGTTAGCACCTCCCTGGTCTTCCATGAATTTGCCCAGGATTTGTTCTCTCCTCCTGGGAAGCCCAGAAAAACTCGGTGAGAAAAGGACAGAAGATAAGAGGATTGGAATGAGAATCTTGGCCCAGGACCCGAAGTCTACAATTGTAGGGGAAAGAGTTGGCGCAACTGACAAGGGGACTATGCAGGCGGTTGACGAACCCGCAGCTGGACCCAGTTCCCCGGGACTCCCCCAAGAGGGAAACAGAAATAGATCCCCCTGAGTTTGGGCAAATTGGACCTTCACTGGAGAATTTTGGGCAGGATCAGGCCAATGATCCGATATATAACAATATTCGCAAAAGTAGTAGTTGAGGTGAATGGGGTCCCTGAGGAAGTAAGAGCCAAGGGCCCCCATATTATATGATAAAGAGGGATCTGCTATACAGAGTAGTCCGGGTCCAAGAGCAAGTCATGGAACAGCTCTTAGTACCGCAGAAGCATCAGAGGGTCGTGATGGATCTAGCCCACAGTCATCTGTTCGGGGGGCATCTAGGGGTAGATAAAACCCTCGATCGAATTCTGCACAGGTTTTTTTGGCCTGGAATTTATGCGGCGGTCCAACGATATTGTGCCTCCTGTCCTGAATGCCAATTACATGGCCTCTGACCACACTTAAGAGTCCCTTTGATACCTCTGCCAATTATTGAAGTCCCATTCTAGTGAATAGCTATGGGCCTAGTAGGGCCACTGGAGAAATCAGCCCGCTGCTATCAGCACATACTGGTTGTGTTAGATTATGCCACCCAATTCCCTGAGGCCGTACCCCTACGGAACACTATGGGGGGAGGGATAGCTCAGTGGTTTGAGCATTGGCCTGATAGACCCAGGATTGTGAGTTCAATCCTTGAGGGGGCCATTTGGGGATATGGGGCAAAAATTGGGGATTGGTCCTGCTTTGAGCAGGGGGTTGGACTAGATGACCTCCTAAGGTCCCTTCCAACCCTGAGATTCTATGATTCTAAGACCATAGCTAAGGAATTAATTCAATTTTTTTCTCGAGTGGGGATACCCAAAGAGATCCTGACAGATCAAGGAACCCCCTTTGTGTCTAAATTAATGAAGGATTTATGTGCAATGCTCCACATACGGAACATAAGGATGTCAGTTTATTATTCCAGGAGTGGGTGGGTGAGATTCTGTGGCCTGCATTGTGCAGGAGGTCAGACTAGATGATCATAATGGTCCCTTCTGACCTTAAAGTCTATCATCTGCAGACCGATGGCCTCGTTTAATAGAACATTAAAGAACGTGATACGAAAGATGGTGAGCCGGGAAGGGAAGAACTGGGATGTCCTGCTGCCGTACTTAATGTTTGCTATAAGGGAGGTTCCTTAGACTTCAACTGGGTTTTCCCCATTCGAGCTGTTATATGGTCGTCACCCCCATGGCATACTGGACATTGCCAAAGAGGGTTGGGAAGAACGGCCAAACCCAGGGAGAAACATCATCGAGCATGTATTGCAGATAAAAGACAGGATAGCCCAAGTCGCCCCCATAATGCGGGAACACATGGAGAGGGTGCAAGGAGACCAACAGACATACTACAATCGCCAAGCGATGATCCAAAAATTCCAAGTGGGAGTTTGGGTAATGGAGCTTGTACCCACAGTGGAGAGCAAGCTTCTGGCTAGGTGGCAAGGGCCATAATAGAAGCCACTGGAGAGGTCGTCTGTAAAGTCTGATAGCCTGGTCATCAGAAGCTGGAACAGATTATATAAACCTGTTGAAACCTTGGCAAGACAGAGAAGCTCCTGTGATCACTCTAGGGTCGCCACCCCCCGAAAGCAACCGGCCCGGCCAAGTGGGAATATCCCCGGAATTGACCCTTGACCAACTAACTGAAGTGATCAACATGATCAGACGCAACCAGGATGTATTCTCAGAAAAGCCAGGCAGGACTACTGAGATTCACCATCACATCCTCACAGACCCTGGAGCGAAGGTGAATGTCAAGCCATACCGATCCCGGAGGTGAAAAGAGAAGAGATCAAGACAGAAGTCAGGAAAATGCTGAAGTTAGGAGTCACTGAAGAGTCTCATAGCCAATGGTCATTTCCAATTGTCCTAGCACCTAAGCCTGATGGCAGTATGAGGTTCTGCAACAACTTCTGGAAACTGAATGAAGTGTCCCAATTTGATGCATACCCTATACCCCAGATAGATGAGCTAATTGACTGATTGGGAAAAACATGAGTTTTGTCCACCCTTGACTTGACCAAGGGTCATTGGCAAATCCCCCTGGCCAGGGCCGACAAAGAGAAGACAGCCTTTTCAACACCAGAGGGACTGTATCAGTACACTGTCCCCCCTTTTGGTTTACATGGGGCTCCCGCAACTTTCCAACAACTCATGGACAAACTGGTGCATGCACATGACAAGTATGCAGCCGCCTATCTTGACGACGTCATAATACATAGCCCAGACTGGGAGATGCACTTGGAGAAAGTGGAAGCAGTCCTGGACACCCTGAGGAAGGCGGGGCTGACTGAAAATCCCTCCAAATGTGCAATTGGGCTAGCAGAAACCAAATACGTCGGGTATATAGTGGGGAGGGGCATGGTGAAGCCCCACCTCAACAAGTTAGAGGCAATACAGAATTGGCCCCGACCAGTCCAGAAGAAACAGTTCAGAGCATTCCTGAGACTAGTTGGATACTATGGGCGGTTCATCCCCCACTTTGCCACCAGAGCATGCCTGTTAACAGACCTAACAAAGCCCGTGGCCCAGACATAGTAAGATGGACCAGAGCGGGTGGGGAGGCTTTTGCAGATCTGCAGACTGCCCTCTGCACCAACCCAGTGCTGGTAGGTCCAGACTGGGAGAAAGAGTTTTTCTTGCAAACCGATGCCTCTGACGTTGGGTTGAGAGTGGTTCTTTCATAAATGATTGGAGAAGAACACCACCCAGTCCTGTTCCTCAGTAGGAAACTCCTGCCCAGGGAACATAAATATGCCATAGTAGAGAAGGAATGCCTGGCGGTAAAGTGAGCCATAGAAAGCCTTCACTACTACCTAGTTGGACGGAGGTTTACCCTCGTCACGGACCATGCGCCTCTGAAGTGGATGCAACACAACAAAGAAAGAAATACAAGAGTAACAAGGTGGTTCCTGTCGCTACAACCCTTCCACTTCCACAACATAGGTCCAGAATCAAGCATGGCAATGCAGATGGCCTGTTGAGGGTGCACTGCTTGCCGACCCAAGTAGCCCAATCCCGTAGTGTTGAGCAGGGAGGCGGGGGGTGGGAGGGAGGGGTTATGTGATAAACTCAGGACAGACAGCTGCAAGGGGGAGGGGTGGTAGAAAACAGTCCCAAAAGGTTAAAAGGCACTCCTCCCTATCAACTGAGGAGGGGTAACTACAGGTCAATTAGATTCAGCTGAAAAGGGGTTACCAGAGAATCAGTTAGGATCAGTTGAGAGGGAGTTACCTGAGGTCTATTAGAATCAGATGATTCCAACTAAGGGCTGCCTGAGACCTTTTTAAACTGCCCCCTGTTGGGAGAAGAGGGGGAAGAGAGAGATAAGGAATTAAGCTGCCAGTAGGCTAGGAGCAGCAAGACAGCGAGCCTCACCAGGAGGGGAGGCTGCATTCCTTCTCATAAGGGAAGAAAAACAAGCCCAAAAGACTTGCTGAGAGAAGGAACAAACTGCTCCTGTGCATCCTAGAAGGACTGTTTTACCCAAGCCCATCTCATCAAGGCTAAAAATGGCTGAGGCTGGTGAGACCAAGAAGGTACCTTGCCACACACTATATACTGAATGTTGGGGGAAGTTCAGATCCTGGTGCTAATCCAAAATTCATGGTTTGATCCAATTACCCTAATGAACTCAAATTGGAATACCAGCTCTGAAAGCCTGCCAATGGCTTAGACGTTTGAATGTGGACTTGGCATGTTTCTTAATCAAAATATTAACAAATGAAATAAATGGAGATATGCCAATCTCCTAGAACTGGAATGACCTTGAAAGGTCATCAAGTCCAGTCCCCTGCCTTCACTAGCAGGACCAAGTACTGTCCCCTGACAGATTTTTGCCCCAGATCCCTAAATGCCCCCCTCAAGGATTGAACTCACAACCCTGGGTTTAGCAGGCCAATGCTCAAACCACTGAGCTATCCCTCCCCCCATAATGCATTTCACTAAAATTCCAGAAATGCTTCCAAGTGTGTACACATGTGGGTCAACTACCTAGCAGCATAGCTCCATTGATTTTTTAGTTTATCAGTCATTGCTTTCAATGGCACTATCCTTATTTATAGCATCTGGGGATCTGACACAAAACATTTTTGTAAAGTCCTTTCATGGGCAATAGATGCATGGATGTGTGACTAATATGGCAAATCCATATTCATACACATCACTTTATTTGTGTAAGTAATCCCATTGACTTCAGATGGAATTATAAGGTTCTTTTAACTTTCTTTATGTGCAACGGAATAGTTGTGCTTGCATGGGTAGGTTGGAAACACAGGGAATGGTGTATAGGGGAAAGTAACAATTGCTTCCCCTGTGCTGAAAATCATGTAACCTTTTAACCCTATTGCTGAGGATAAAATAGATTGTTTTCTCACTAAACAATATTCTCTTGAATGCTAGGTATTAAAATCACAATTTTAACTATTTTATGTGATTTCGATGTGCCCTGAACTTATTGAAAAAGTCTGGAATGGGGATAACTCCTCTGTTCAAACTGCTGTCCTGATGATGAACAAGGGATCACAGGGCGAGGCGAGTGAGACATACCTCGGGCATGAGTGAGGCAGGCCTTGAGCGTGCATACCTGAGGGGCACAGAAGGGTCCTCCTTGCCTTGCAGGGGTGGCTCCAGGCACCAGGGGCGGCAAGCCACGGGGGGCGCAGGCCAGTCGCTTTGAGGGCGGCAGTCAGGCAGTGTTTGGCAGCATGCCTGCGGGAGGTCCGCCGGGCCCGCGGCTTCGCTAGCAATTTGGCAGCGGGGACGCCAAAGGCGCAGGACCGACGGACCTCCCGCAGGCATGCTGCCGAACGCTGCCCGACTGCCGTGCTTGGGGCACCTGAGCCGCCTCTGTTGCCTCGGGTGCCACAAATCGCTAGTTACAGCTCTGCATGATTGTAACATGTGTAACCCCCACTTGGGGGTGGGAGAGACAAAAGAGACTAACCAAGGGGTCGGCAACCTACGGCATGCATGCCAAAGGTGGCACGCAAGCCAATTTTTGATGGCACGCAGCGGGCTGAGCCTCTCAGCCCGCCGCCGCTCTGGGATTCCTGCCGCGGGCTCCTGCCAGCCAGGGTCCCGCCGCTGGCCCCACCCAGCGCCCACTGCTAGCCTGGGTGAAAGAGCCCAGGCTGGCAGCGGGCTGAGACCCCGGCTGGCAGGAGCCCGTGGCGGGAACCCCAGAGCGTTAAAATGTATTACTGGCACACGAAGCCTTAAATTAGAGTGAATAAATGAAGACTCGGCACACCACTTCTGAAAGGTTGCCGACCGCTGGACTAACCCATTCTCCCCCCTGCTCTGCTGGAGCAATAGTGAGGTTTCTACAGGGTGGGATATGGATGAGAAATCCACTTGACTAATGACAAGCCAGAGCTGAACAGCCCCAGCAAGATAACTGGGGAAGAGGCAGCATGATTTTAAACACACAAAACGTTTTGAGTTTGGAAGCTGGGAGAGAGACAGCACAGGTGGGAAGGCCCTGATAAACTCCTACTCCCCCTCAAAGGGGTTGAAGTTTCTCAGATACTCTGGCTATAGGGATCAGGTGGCTTCAGCACCCTTGTAACTAGCACTCAGAGAGAGAGAGATCGTGAGATCAGACCTGGCACTGGCTACCAAGACCCAGCCGAGACCCCAGGAGGATTCCAAATCAGCAACCAGGGAGCCTAGGTGGAGGCAGAAGACCCTGCCCCATCCAGGGGTGAAGATAAAGTAAGGTAACTTTTGTTTATGCCAGCCAACACCACAGCATTGCAACACTCCAACTTGGGACACACATCCCAGGCCGTACCATCCACTTTGGGAGTGTGCTGTGGGAGAGTTGGGGTTGGAGGAAATTCAGAGTGTTAGGATGTGGGGAAATGGCTTATTTATAAATGTTTAATGTTTAATAGTTATTAGTTAACCTTAACCTATTTCTCTTTTTTTATTTCTTTGCATTCAGCTTACGTTTAGCGCTTTCCATGTATTCTACTGTAAGCAGAGTCAGGATGAGCTCCACCCTGACATCTGGTGGTGAGTTGTGGCAAGTTGTGGAAAAGAACTTCAGGGGCTGATCTCATTTGCATAGACACACCCACTCCGCCTAGCATGAGGCCATAGTAGTCCAAATGGTCACTTTGGTTGCTGTGGGATCCCCAGTTTCTCTGTTATTGGGGCAGGAAGAATAAACTGTTATTATCCTGATTACATGAATCAAGGACAGTGGAGCTGTACTTGGCCTTTTGTTATGATGGAGGGACTTGCCATCAACTAAGTAGCATCCTGTGGTATTGGCCCCATCTGAGGGCCCTAAATGCCAATTGCATCTTCTTCTCTCTCCACTGTGGAATATCAGAGATAATGTTGAGTCTATTAGGAGTCTAGTTAGAGGCTGCTGAGCTGAATTCACTTTGGGCCACTGGTGTACCAGCATTAAGGCTCCCCCTACTACAAGCTGAAATCACTAAGAGCTGAAATCACTGAGCACTGTGTAAGTAGTGGGGGAGCCCGAAGACATATTGCTGAGCAGCTGGAAGAGCAGTTTCAGCTCACAGGACAGCTTGTGGAGTGGAGCTTCTGGCGAAGCGGAGCAGTTCGTGGGATGGCTGGAGCAGCTCGCGGGACGGCTGGCGGAACAGAGTGGCTCTGGGACGGCTGGCAGAGTGGAGTGACTTGTAGGGCAGCTGGGGAAGCAGAGCCCCTCGGAGAAGCGGGGCAGTTGGCTTTGGACCATGTAAGGTGTTCCTTACCATCCCTCCCACCCATTTCCAGCTAGGCTAGGGGGTAACACTCTGCAAAAGAACTTTTGAAGTCTGGGGCTGGACTTTTGGGTTGTTGGACTTTTGGGACTTTGGGTGACACTTGGGGTCACTGGATTCAAGAACCAAAGGGAGAGGTGTTTCCCCAATATAATGCCGCATTGTTTCTCTCTGTTATTAAAAGGCTTTTGCTACACTCAGACTTTGTGCTTGTGAGAGGGGAAGTGTTGCCTCTTAGAGGCGCCCAGAAGGGTGGTATGTGGTTGTCCCAGATCACTGGGTGGGGGCTAGAGCCGGTTTTGCATTGTGTTATTGGAACGGAACCCCTAGATACTGAACCCGGCCCTTGTTACTGCCAACTCTTATGGGCAGAAGGGTTACACTACAATTGTCTGCCTTCAAACATAATCTACAGCCTTCCTGCATACAGTACAGAACAGCACAGCACATTACTGTCAGCATAAAATTTGTCCTTGCCAAACTCAGTGACATGGTTTTTAGGGCTGATTTTTAAAGTTTTCAGCATCTGTTTACAACTTTAATTACTCATGTCTGGAGGCTGAAGTGAAATTTGAGATGCATTAATACATGAACTCCTATATGCCACTGAATAACCACTATATGCCAGAAGCAGTTTATTGGAGTATATTTAGCTATGTACATTTAAAGTGCATTCAAAAATCAACCACAAGAGGGGGAAGTTGCGCGCATTGAATAAGTGACACCGGTACTTTCAGTAAAATTTTAGTTAATAGATGTTTTTATTTTTTCACAAAATGTAAAAACTAAAGATTCTCTGTAAAAACATAAATTCTGTGTTTTTCCGTAGCAAACGGCTTTCTAGGATCCCTGAATATCACTGCTTTCTGAAGGGTAGAACCCCTGTATGTCTGACATGGTGAAATGTCACTGACAGTGGAGGCATAAGGCACCAAGAAAAAAAATCCAGGACCCGACCTGCATGCGAGATGGGAGAAGTCGCTACAAATATTAGTGATAGCAAGCTCCCAGGAGAGAAAAGGAAGGAGGCTTGAACCCCATCTCGGAGAGTGGGTATGGATGGAGGCAATCAAACACATCCAGTTCACAACTTCTTACTCAGCCTGTTAGCAATGAGTTCAGTGCCACCTAGAGGGGCCAAGCTGAAATGCAAGATGAGAAACACTTGGCTTTCTGACTGGAGCAAAGGAAGACGCTTACAGCCAGTCCTTTATGGTAACAAGAATCCCCAGTAACCCTACGGATGGACAGACTAGGTGTTCTCACACTGAGAAGGCTTGGGGGAGACTCATAGTGAACGGATTATTCACCAGACTGTAAGCAAGGAGCAGCAGTGCCCTGATACAGTTCTCAGAAATGCTGGATGCCACCAGAATACCAAGGGAGGTGATAGCACTTGAAGGATCACCATCCTGGGGGATAGCAAATTAGGAGATGGTGAGTGTTGCACCTGTGAGCACTGCACCTACATATTTTAGTGCCAAAGCTACAGTCTTTCCTAGCACAGAAAGATTTGAAACCAGGGAGAATTCCTTTTTCACCCATGACTGACAGCTGGGGCCTTGTGGGATAACTTGTGGAGAAGCGTGGCTCACCCGCCTGGATGGCAACCACTGTAAGAGACTGAGGATATTTTCAGAGAAGTTGCTCACTCTTTTGGATGATGAGGATTTTGAAAGTTGGATTGACCAGGCTACCAAGGTGGTCCCAGAGTGGCAATGCAGAAAAGAGGGGGAAAGAGGATAGCAGAAAGCCATAGGGTCCTCAGAACCAGTAACTCTGGTGCCATGTACATTACCTAGTTGCCTTAGTGAGCACATATGGAACCATAGAGTAGTGAGGACCTGTACTGCTGGTTCAGGGATCTTAAATGACATCAGGAAGAAAAAAGGCCTGAGTTCCTGACGAGATTTCTGCAGTTACTCGTAAGAGTAACTCTGAAGAAGGGTATCCAGCTGGATAGGGTGAACCAAGCCCAAATTACCCAGGTGTTCAGGGGCACCCTCTTTGCTGAAATCAGACTCCCCAACCTACACGTGAAGAGGTTGGAGGACCCACCCGCTTTCCTGGCCCTATTTAAGGAAGTCAGAGAAGAAGAGACTAGGGAGGCAGTGAAGAAGGACCCTGTATTGCAGGCCGAAGCAGTAGCTCCCAAAAGTCCAGGAGAAGGAGTTAGCCCTAGAGAAAAGGGAGGTAGCCATCCCACATAGCCTACTCCAACACTTGCAAATCATGTGGTTATGCCCCCAGAAAGGCAGAGAAGACCACTTCCTACTGGGGGCAACAATCCTCTGATCTGTTTGAAATGTGGGGAAACTAGGCATAAAGTTAGAAGATGTCCTCAACTAAGGAACCCAGGAGACTTCATTTGAAAGCTCCTACAAGGTTGAGTGAATCAAGGAAACACCAGAGGGAACCAATGAAGGAGTATACTGTGTACCGACTGAAGAACTACCCCTGCAAGGTAAATCTATCTGAAGCAATGACTACCCCAGAAAAGCAGCTGCCTAAAGACCTGGTAGGACCTGCCTCATAAATTACAGTAAAGGTGGAAGGACACATCTTGGACAGTCTACTCTAAGGGCTAGTCTACACTTACCAGATAGATCGGAGGCGCTGGATCGAACCAGGAAGTGCTCCCCCTTCGATGCTGGTAATCCAGCTCGACGAACGGAGTAGGTGGAGTCGACGGGGGAGCCTGCGTGCCACGTGTGGACCCCGGGTAAGTACCTTTTCATTTGAACTAAGACAGTTCGACTTCAGCTACGTTATTCACGTAGCTGAAGTTGTGTATCTTAGTTCGAATTGGGCGGTTAGTGTAGACCAGCCCTAAGTAATCATCATATTCAGCTCCCTATAGGACAAGCTACTGATGTGGCACAGATACATGCTTGGCCTAAAAGCGAAGGATATAGTATATGCGCTATACAACTTTTAATATCTTTCTTTTAATTAGATATTTTTGGATTTTTTAAAAGATTCTTTCTACTAAGTATAATTGTGACAAACGCTGCTTCATCTGTCAAGAATTTCTATTTTATATAGTGGGAACTATCGGGAAACACAGATATTATCTCTAAGTTTAGGACTCAGTGACTTTGACTTCAGACTAACCACATTAGCCAGAAAAGACATTCATGGAGTTCTAATTTGGCCCGAGACGTCATGAGCTATTCATACCTATTAAGTCAGCTGAATTCTAGGTGCATTTTTTTTCATTGCAACATAAATCTGAGAAACACAGTCCTCTTCAAATGTGCAAAAGCAGAATTTGATGTACAGTTGGGTGTTGGGACAGTTGAAGGCAATCCAGTCTGTCTGTCCTGGGAAAAGGAAGAGTCTTATGAAGATATCAAAGGGAGTCTCTCAGACAGGACAGAGGTTATTGGAGCTCAAATACTACTGTAATCGGGTCATTTAAGCACCTTCCTCCTTTCATATCATTCATTTTGTTTTGAGAAGATTTTTTTTTTTGTTTCTAATGAAGCTGATTTTACTAAAGATCCTTGTGTTTGGGGAAATTCATGCAGTCTGTCATCTAATTCCATGTCAACCCTTCACACCTGAAAGTACAGTGCATACAATAGTTCACTGACAAAAAATTAAGCAATGAACAACAGTACAAAAATGTGGTGGCTTATATTCTACCAGGTGACTAAACATTTCAACAAAAAGATCCAAGTTTTAACACAAATATATGTCCTGAAATAATTCCAAGTAGAGAAGCACAGAATACCTCCTAACAGGCCTTTGGAGCGGAGCGTGGAGCAGCTCCGGAGCAGTGGAGCTGCAGGTTTTCACCCGGAGCTGGAGCAGAGCCGGAGCACAGCTCCAAAGCTCTGCTTCTTAAAGTCAAATATAAGCTCTTTGGGGTTGTCTTCCTAGTGTTTGTACAGCTCCTTGCACAATTGAATTCTGATGTAGAATGGAGTGTCTCTGGAGTACAACAATAGAAAAATAAATAATAAATGTTAACCAAGAAAGAGAATGCACTGCCAAGCAGGTTTGTTAGGCATACAGGTGACCTCTTGTGGCCAATCAGAACAATGTCAAATCTGTCTTGTATTTCCTAGGAGACTAATCCATCAATGTATCCTTCTGCATGGGGTTGCATCTGTTTATTTGGATTTTATCAGACTCAATACATGAAGGAAAACTGCTTTCTACTTGAACTAACATTGTTTAGCACAAAAAGCAGAAGCTGATGATTTTGTTTTAAACTTTGATATCCTATATACCTGCAAAGCCTCTTTAAAAATGATAGATATTTGATTCTAACACACGACAGCATGTGTCACTTCCTTCAGGTGAAGCAAAGGCAATATGACAGGTGGTTTAAAATTCACACACAATTAGCCGTCTCTCTCCACAGGATTTGTCATTCCACTTTCCGCTTGAATAGAGTTCTACACAGTCCTCAACGCCGTTGTCATTATTTGGTTCCCCTGTTTGCCAGTTGGAATACACAATGTTTTCTCCATTTAGATACTTGAAACGACCCTCTGTCTGAATATCATTTATCCCAAGAAACACGGATTTGTTGTACAAAACAACTATCTGCTGGATGGCAGCATTCTCGGCGGCATTCCGAGGAGAGGCAAGCTGGCCTCCAGCTTGAGAACACCTTTGTTTCAGACTGTCAAAGTTGCCTTCATAGCCACTGGTCATGAATATCTTTTCACCAACAATTCTGCCATTCGGGAACATTATAACTAGAAAACAAAGAGATCTCCACATTAGGCCTCTAGTTAAGTATGATGTTGTGAAGTCAACAGATTTATGGGGCCAGGAGGCAGAAATCAGTTAAAGTCCATTGATTTCAATGGAGTTATATCACTTTACACCAGCTGATGATCTGAACCATGGAGTCCATCACTAAAGTATAGTGATCCTTATTGCTACACGCTACATTACAGACCAAACCCCCTTTCATCCCAACCCCAAGCCCACAGATTCTATCCCTAAGGGCCTGATCCTAGAACCACCGAAATATTCAAAGAGAGGCATTTTCTGTGAGAGGCCCAAGATTTCGGAATTCACTCCTCACCTCTTGGCCTGAATTAGCTTCTATCTGTTCTGATCTTTAGGGCTTGCTGCAAATCCCAATCTCTTTTTCCAGCATAGCTCACTGTGTGTTATAACCAGAAGACCACCACCCACCCATCTCTCCCTGACATTCTCCCCCTTAAGATTCCATTAACATCTGGATATTTCAGCATCTCACCCTGATGTCTGTTTCCTTTTATATCTTTAAGTTTCTATCAGAACTGGAACTTTGCCACAATATGGTGACAAAGTCTATTCCTTCAGAATTTCTGGCAGAACTAACATTGGAAATACTAAAATGTGACAATGAAAAAGTATTCTCACAGTATTTCCAGACAGGACCAAAATTTGACCTGGTTTACCAGCACCAGAATTGCTCGAAGCGTGCTCTGGTGAGATTTCCAATCCAGCTTTTTCAGAGTTTAGATGTTTGGCTACAAATTCCGGTTTTAGGTGTTTATCCAAACTGAACTCTGAACCTTTGGAGGTTTCTCCATCACTATCCTGGGATGTGTTCATTACAAGATGTATTAAGAGCATCTGTTAAATACGCTGGCTATATTTTTAACTAGTCTCATCTAGCTAGGAGAGCATCCTACATTAAAAGCCCATACAAAAAAGTAAGTCAGAATGATAAGTGCAGTACTTAGCAGCCATTGCATACAAATCGTGGAGCACATTGCTGTCTCAGTAGCTCTTCAGAAGACAGGAAGAAAGCACTGAAAACTTTTACAGCCTGTAATTTAGCATCTTCTCTGCAGAGCTGAAAGTACATAGACATTCATCTGGGCCAGCAGTGCTCTGTGAGGGTTTGTATGCACTTGACGATGCACAGTCTTAGGCATCAGTCTAAATCAAGCCTAAGGCTCATATCAGAACATCAGACTGCTATAATTTGCCTTGGACAGTGTTCCGACATTCAGCTTTCATTTATTAAATGTAACATCTTGATGGCTCTTGCTGCTAAAATGGCATTATCACAAATTAATATCACGTCAGGACAGTACCACACCATGCCAAACTCCTGCTTCCACCATGACAGCCCACAAGCTTTGCATTTGTTGGTGAAAGGACTGAAATGCACTTGTGAAGAAGTCCCTCTATGACACCCCCCTCTTTAAACTTGCACACACACACCTGGCATAAGGCCACAATGCATCGATTTAATTTTCCAGACAAGTTATCACACAGCTCTTTTAATAATCTTCCCACACCCTTGCGAGCCCAGGGGACAGTTTTTCTCTTTATTTCTGCAAAGTTTCTCAAATATTTTTTGCTGGGTGGGCCAGATGTTAGTACAGAAGTCATCTTGTGGACACTGATTCTCCATTGTAATGGTTCACACCATCTCCCTGCCATTAGTAGTCACATGGGCCTCCTCCACTCCTATGTGACAGCATAAAATCCCTGCACCAGCTACAGCAATTGTTAACATTAGGCAAGTGTTTTATGCCTATTTTGCTGTTCTGAATGTGATTTAGCAGCTGGAAATAAAAAGGAGGAACCAGCACCATGTGATGAGTCAACTCTCTACAAACCAGCAGCAGCTGCTGCATGGATGTCTGTTTCATAAATGGAGATTACCTACCTGTAACTGGAGGTTCTTCAAGAGGTGTAGTCCCTATTTGTATTCCACATGTGGGTACACACGTGCACCATGAATCTGAGATGGGAAAAACCTTGCAAGAAGTGTCGGTTGGTACCATTGTGCCCTGGAGTTCCTTGTATTCAGTAGCAAGAGTTTAAGGGGAGGTGTGGACTGATTGCTTCTCCACTTTCTCCTCTACTGAGAATCCAGTCATGATCCAAAGGAGAGGGGAAAGAGGGCAGTGATCATTTAGTCAATGGTTCAAAGGGTTGCCTGGTAAGTATTAAGAGTACTAGACTGAGGTCCCATAGTGGTGTCAGATTCACTACCTCGGAGGGTTCTAGTGACTCTCTTCAGGAATCTAGTTGTTATTGGGTGAGTAAAAACAGAGTAGCTCTCCCCCCAAGGGTGGAAGATATTGACTGCTGCTAGGTGGGATCACAGATAGCTAATGGAAAAGGCCCGATGTCTTGAGAATGAGGAGGTAGTTAAAAAAGCAGGAACACCTACTGTCTCTGGCCACAACTAGTTTTGTTGTGCCAAAGTAGAGAAATGCCTCCATTTAGCTAGAGAACATTTCTGATGGAGTCTTTTCAATTGTGATTAAGAACCCTTTGAAAAGACGCCGAAGAACAATGCTCTAGGTCCAGCACCCGTACAAATACCAGGCCATGAGGTGAAGAGAGGCTAAGCTGGGATGTCTGATCCCACAATTCTCCTGAGTTAGCAGATCTGGGAAGGGCTGACTGCTAATGAAAGGATGGACTGACATTTGCTGGGGGTCAGAAACCAGAATTGCCTGGGCCAGCTGGGTGCCAGCAGGTGCCTATCTTGCAGCTTATTAGTTAGAGCTGAAGTTGGTACAGATAGATCCTTGCTTATGCGTGTCTTACGCTTGTGGTCAGCAGGTTTAGATGGGCCTAAGTCTTTAGGACCTGAGTACAAGGACTCACCTAATTTAGAAGGATCCAGGGAGGGATTCCTTCCTGTGGGACCAGGTCTGGAAGGGGATCTGGTTTAGTATTAGTGAGAGTGCCCCTTATTCTCATGAAAGACCCTAGATAATGGGTCTTTGGACTTAACAGTTTTGGCCTTCGTTCTGGAGCTCATGATTAGAGAGGAACTGCTTGTGGACTGAGGGCAACGTACGGGGAGGGGGAGGTCTCTCTGCCTGGTTCTGACAAGGGTCTCATGGCTTTCTCCATGAGGTACTTCCTCAGTCAAAACTCTCATCTATCTCAGGTTCAGGGAGGGAAGGAGCTGCGGATACTGAGCTTGGTGGAGATGAGTCTCCCTAAAGCAGTATGAGCCACCAATGTGATGCAGCCTTGAAAAAGGCTAATGCAGTTCTAGGATGCATCAGGCAAGGTATTTCCAGTAGGGATAGGCAAATGTTAGTACCCTTATACAAGGCACTGGCGAGACCTCATATGGAATACTGTGTGCAGTTCTGGTCTTAAAATGGTTAAGAAAGATGAATTCAAACTGGAAAAGGTGCAAAGATGGGTTAGTTGGATGATCAGATGAATGGAAAACCTTCCTTTGGAGAGGAGAATCAATGAGCTTGGCTTGTTTAGCCAAACCAAGCAATGGCTGAGGGGAGATGTGATGGCGCTCTATAAATACATCAGAGGGATAAATTCTACTGAATGAGAGGAGTTATTTAAGTTAAGCACCAATGTGGACACAAGAACAAACGGATATAAACTGGCCATCAACAAAGTAGGGCTTGAAATTAGATGAAGGTTTCTAAGCATCAGAGAAATGAAGTTCTGGAACAGCCTTCCAAGGGGAGCAGTGGGGCCAAAAAAACTAACTGATTCAAAACTGAGCTTGATAAGTTTATGGAGGGGATGTTATCCTGAGAATGCCTATAATGGCATATAGCTGATCTGCGACTACTAGCAGAAAATATCTCCAATGGGCAGTGATGGGACACTAGAAGGGGAGGGTTCTGAGTCACTACAGAGAATTCTTTCCCAGGTGTCTGGCTGGTGGGTCTTACCTACATGCTCAGGGTTTAGCTGATCACCATATTTGGGGTTGGAAAGGAATTTTCCCCCAGGTCAGATTGGCAGAGACCCTGGGGGTTTTTCCCCCTTCCTCTGCAGCATGGGGCACGGGTCACTTACAGGTTTAAACTAGAGTAAGTGGGGGATTCTCTGTAACTTGAAGTCTTTAAATCATGATTTGAGGACTTCAGTAACTTAGCCAGATGTTAGGGGTTTATTTCAGGAGTGGGTGAGTTTCTGTGGCCTGCAATGTGCAGGAGGTCAGACTAGATGATCCTGATGATCCCTTCTGGCCTTAAAGTCTATGAGTAGGGTCCTACCAAATTCAAAGTCATGAAAAATGCAGAACGGACCGTGAAATCTGGTCTCCCCCCATGAAATCGAGTGTTTTGGGTGCTTTTACCGTATACTATGCAGATTTCATGGGGGAGACCAGCATTTCTCAAATTGGGGGTCCTGACCCAAAAGGGAGTTGCAGGGGGTGGTGACAAGGCTAATTTAGGGGGGAGTTGTAGCATTGCTACCCTTACTTTGACACTGCCTTCAGAAATGGGTGGCTAGAGAGTGGCGGCTGGTGGCCGGGCACCCAGCTCTGAAGGCAGCGCCCCGCCAGCAGCAGTGCAGAAGTAAGGGTGCAATACCATACAATATGAAAATAAGAAAGAAAAACTTGTAGCACCTTAGAGACTAACAAATTTATTTCAGCATAAGCTTTCGTGGGTTAGTACCCACTTCATCGGATGCATGGAATGAAATTATATTTCAGACAGATATTTATACAGTCAGAGAAACATGATGGTCCAGGTGTATAGACCAATCTTAAGAGGCTAATTAGTTGAGAGGAAACATGACAGCAGGGGAAGAAAAAGCTTTTGAAGTGATAAACAAGATGGTCACACAGGTGTGAATGAGGATCGTTAACTTAAGGGAAATAGATTCAATTAACATAATGACCGAGCCATTCCAAATCACGATTTAATCCGGAGGCAACGCAATCTAGTTTGCATATCAATTCGAGTTCAATAGTTTCTCTTTGAAGTCTGCTTTTGGAGTTAATCTGTCGCAACACTGCTATCCTCAAATCTGTCATTGAGTGATCAGGGAGGTTGAAGTGTTCACCTACTGGTTTTTGAATGTTATGATTCCTGATGTCAGATTTATGTCCATTTATTCTTTTGCGTAGAGACTGTCCGGTTTGGCCAATGTACATGGCAGAGGGGCATTGCTGGCACATGATGGCATATATCACATTGGTAGATGTGCAGGTGAATGAGCCCCTGATGGCGTGGCGGATGCGATTAGGCCCTGTGATGGTATCACTTGAATCGATATGTTGACAGAGTTGGCATCGGGCTTTGTTGCAAGGATAGGTTCCTGGGTTGGTGTTTTTGTTGTATGGTGTGTGGTTGCTGGTGAGTAATTGCTTCAGGTTGGGGGGCTGTTTTCGACAGGGCCAAAAGAGTACCCAGGAGTCACCTACTACAAGACAGGCCCAAAAAAGAAAATAACAGAACACCACTAGCCGTCACCTTTAGCCCCCAACTAAAACCTCTCCAGTGCATCATCAAAGATCTACAACCTATCCTAAAAGATGATCCCTCACTCTCACAGATCTTGGGTGACAGACCAATCCTTGCTTACAGACAGCCCCCCAACCTGAAGCAATTACTCACCAGCAACCACACACCATACAACAAAAACACCAACCCAGGAACCTATCCTTGCAACAAAGCCCGATGCCAACTCTGTCAACATATCGATTCAAGTGATACCATCACAGGGCCTAATCGCATCCGCCACGCCATCAGGGGCTCATTCACCTGCACATCTACCAATGTGATATATGCCATCATGTGCCAGCAATGCCCCTCTGCCATGTACATTGGCCAAACCGGACAGTCTCTACGCAAAAGAATAAATGGACATAAATCTGACATCAGGAATCATAACATTCAAAAACCAGTAGGTGAACACTTCAACCTCCCTGATCACTCAATGACAGATTTGAGGATAGCAGTGTTGCGACAGATTAACTCCAAAAGCAGACTTCAAAGAGAAACTATTGAACTCGAATTGATATGCAAACTAGATTGCGTTGCCTCCGGATTAAATCGTGATTTGGAATGGCTCGGCCATTATGTTAATTGAATCTATTTCCCTTAAGTTAACGATCCTCATTCACACCTGTGTGACCATCTTGTTTATCACTTCAAAAGCTTTTTCTTCCCCTGCTGTCATGTTTCCTCTCAACTAATTAGCCTCTTAAGATTGGTCTATACACCTGGACCATCATGTTTCTCTGACTGTATAAATATCTGTCTGAAATATAATTTCATTCCATGCATCCGATGAAGTGGGTACTAACCCACGAAAGCTTATGCTGAAATAAATTTGTTAGTCTCTAAGGTGCTACAAGTTTTTCTTTCTTATTTTCATTTTGCTGACAGACTAACACGGCTACTACACTTATACCATACAATGTCATCCTGACTTCTGCGCTGGTGCCTTCAGAGCTGGGTGGCTGGAGAATGGCAGCTGCTGACTGGGTGCCCAGCTCTGCAGGAAGCAGTGCAGAAGGGTGGCAATACCATACCAGGCCATCCTTATTTCTGCGCTGCTGCTGGCAGCGGCTCTGCCTTCAGAGATGGGCTCCCAGCCAGCAGCCGCCGCTCTCCAGCTGCCCAGCTCTGACGGCAGCACCGCCACATGCAGCAGCACAGAAGCAAGGGCATCAGTACCGTACCCCCCCACACACACAATAACCTTGTGACCCCCACACAACTTCTTTTGGGGTCAGGATCCCTACAAGTACAACACCTTGAAATGTATGATTTAAATACGTGAAATCATTACATTTATGATATTTTCAATGCTATGACTGTGAAATTGACCAAAATGGACCGTGAATTTGGTAGGGTGCTATCTATGAGTCAAGGCAGTACTGGTGCTCATCACTGACCAAGAAGGAGAGCGCGCAGGATAGACACTTGTTAAACTCCAGAACTCTAGGCACAGCCCTTCTCCGAAAGGGGAGAAAGAGGAAGGGGAGGGGAAACTAATCTACACTAACTATAAAGAGACTACTAAAAACACCAGACTAACAACTATATACAATTATATTTACATTCTGTGCAAAGATATCATCAGACACAGAGGACTCCAACTTTGGCGATGCAGTGGGAAGAAGGAACTGGAGAGGCGGGTCAGTCTGAATTGCCCCTTATAGTCTTGGTATGGAGCACAAGGAGCTCCAGAGCACAGACACAGCTCAGCAGGCATTACTGACAAGATTTTCAGGTCTCTGGCGCATGATGCACATCTGAGGTGTGGACTATATGTAGGGCTCAGCACTCAAAGAAAAACTGCTGGTTCAGGCTAGCCAAACAGGCACTAGTGGATACAATTAGCAAACACACGATTTGTATAGGATTCTAGTTTTTGGAGTTAATTACTAGAGCTGGACAGAGAAAGGTTTCCCAGAGGATTTCATTATTTCAAATTTTGAAATTCAAATTCACTCTGATTCAGAACAAAACCTCAACATTTCCAAATTCTCCCCAAAGGGGAATGGAGTCCAGACTCAGGAGGTAGTCAGCCTGGTGGGCTGCCCCGGAGCTGTGGATTCTGGAAGCCCTATGCTCTGCAGCTCCACTGCAGCCCACCGTGGGAATCCAGGCTGCCGAGGAGCCATGAGCTTGGCAGTCAGGACTCCAAAGGCTTCCAAGCTCCCGACTCCCTGTGACTCCACCAGGGGGGTTGCTGGGGAGCCAGGTGGGTGAGCTGGCAGGAAACTAGGCAGGTTTGGTTCTATCAGAACTTCATTGACAAGTAAAAAGTTTTTGATGTCAATGAATGAACAAAGCCCAATGAAAGAAGGTTTCAGTGGAATATTTCTGACCAACTCTATTCATTACCTTGGTACTAGGCCTGGCCTATATACAAAGATGCACCAGTTTAACTAAAGTTGAATAATTAAATCAGTTTAGTTAAACGAGCACAAAGCCCTGTGTAGACACTCTTCATTTGATTTAAAGCTGGCTTAGTCAGCTCTATTTGATTCCTTGATGATTTAAACTTCAATTGATATAATCCAGTGTATAATCAATTTGAGAGTGTTCACACAGGAGTTTTCAACAGTTTACTTAAACTGGCACAACTTTTATGTGAAGAACAGCCCTTTTCCTGATCTTGTGAGGAGACCAGTGCTTACTGAGAGATGCTGAGTGCCTGTAACTGGAGTCAGTGAGATCAGAGGGTACTTGGGATCACTCCAGAGAATTCATCCCTCATTGGATTGAGCCTTTGTATTGTCTTTGGGGCAGAGAAAGTGCTCTGCTCTATATTTTATAAAGCATCACGTAAGTCTGAGGCATTCTATAATTCATTAATAATGAAAATGAATGAAACCACTGTTTAATGCATCACACTACAAATCAGGAGGCTTAAAAGAGATCAGAGCTAAAATTGTGTTGAAAGGTGCCATCCTACTACAGAATCATCTTACCTTGTTTGTACTTGGAGAAGCTGCTTTGCAGAGCTCTCAGCTGCCCTTCCAAAGTACTTACTTGTCTTTTAAGGAGATTGATCTCTGAATGAAGAAAGTTGCATTAATCGTAATGTTACAGCTAATAAGCAATACAGACAAACAACACCAGATGTGTAGTTTTTACTCTAGATGTCTTGGTTATGATCTAAACCTCTATTTGTTCAGGTTATGGATAGACACATCCACACATCCTGTGTAATTGAAGGAAAGATTGCATCAGTTCTACTTACTCCTTCTCTTTAAGGACAGGCCTGGACTAATTATCGTTACACTATCCACACATATAGTTCTTGGGGACCTAAGTCTGTAGATATATCACTTTCTGAGGGCTGGTCTACACTCCCACAGTAAATCAATCTAACGTACACAACTTCAGTTACGTGAATAACGTAACTGAAGGCAACATAGTTAGATCCACTTACTGTGGTGGCTACACTGCATTGTGTTGAAGGGAAAGCATCTCCCGTCAACTTCCCTTATGCTTCTCAGGGAGGTGGAGTACACAAATCAATGGGAGAGTGCTCTCCCATTGATTTAGCGTGTCTTCACCAGACCCACTAAATCAACACTCACTGCATCGATTCTTATAGCAGTGCTCATCTACCAGTAAGTGTAGACATGCCCTGAGTGCCCAAACTGGTCTTCCTGGGCTACATAATGCTAAAAATGCTTTCCTCACTGCTACTATATCACTGAGATGTGTCATTTTACAGTCTGTAAACAATTAGTTGGAGTTCGATGAGGATGCTTTGTAGACGGGGGTGGAGGAAGATGGGGTGGTAACCTGGGACTGGTTCACACATTGTTACGAGCTTGGACATGCTGGTTTTACTTTTTCTACATATGAAGTATTATCTAGATCTCAATCTATTTATCTAGATAATATACATACACACATGTAAACACACTCTGTAACAGTCTGCATCCTGGGATAGTGCAATATTTTGATTCTCTCATTACTCTCAGCATAATCTCATTTTAGCAAGATACCAAAAGTGATATCCAACACCCGCCTTTGGGTTGATGTCTGTGTTAAAGGGGTAGAAAATAATGGATAGTTAAGCTCTAGTGAAGTGTTTTATCATTTGTTCTAAAGTAAGAAGCTCCTTGACCCTCCCCCTTCAATCTAAAGATTAAAATATTCTACACCGAGCTATATCCACAAATATACTGGATTCCTCATGAAAATTTTGAGGTATTTTTTCTCAGGCAGAAAAGAGCCAGAAAGGAAGCAGTTATTTTTTAAATTATTTTTGAAAATATAGATTCATCATACATAGGAAGGTTTTGTAATCACTAGAATGGGTTTACTAGTCTGTGATGTGGAAAAAGATTTTTTATGATTTGAAATCTTGGCTCCATTATGTAAATAAGAATTTTGTCATTGACTTCAGTGGGACCAGGATTCTATCCAAGAAACAGATGACCGCTATATAATTTATAAAATACTACTGATTAATCTTATATTTCCTGGTGTTATTTTGATCTTTATATTTAGGTAGGTAATGTCTTGCATTTTGCAGGTGAACCAGTTTTACATAATGTAAATTATGCACATATAAATTGAATATACATTAGGATAGAGAGAATCTCTCCTCATACATTTTTTCCCCAAATGGAGCTTATTTGAGCCCATATGTGGATGTGGGGTAGAAAGTGGTCCAAAATTCATTAGCACACAGCAACAGAGAAAACCCTTACATCCCTTCCCCAGCAAACAAACAAACAAACCCCATTGCTCTACATACCTGATAGTCCACTGTCTCCCTTTGTTCCTTTTTCACCTACTGAACCTTTATCACCTTTTAGCCCAGGAGAACCAATTTGTCCTTTGGGGCCCTGTAAACCTGAGCTACCTTGTAACCCTATTGTTAGATCAAGTGAAAAAGATACAAAAAGAACAAGTTAATCTGCAGGTAGTTTTCTAATTTCATATATAAAATAATGGACATTTACACACCATCTTTTCTCTAAAAATCTCATAATATTTTACCAACAATCAATCAATTTAGCCTTGATGCCGTCTTTGAACTAAGTAGTAGTATACCCATTTTGCAAATGAAGTAATTGAGACCCAGAGAGGTCAACCATATTGGCCAAGGTCACTTAGTGAAACAGTAGCAGGGCTAGGTATAGAACCCAGGTGTCCTGACACACAGTACACCGCTCTAATAAATGGATAACCATGCCCTCACATATTCTTATTTATCTGAACACAGAGCTGAGATCCAGAGATTCCTGAGTTCTAATAAAAGCTCTAATGGAAACTTGCTACTAATCTTGGACAAATTACAACTTCCACAGGTTGTGCCTCAGTTTCTTCATTTGTAAAATATGGATAATCACCCCAGAGGGTGACATGCCTTCAGAAGTGATTAATATTTGTAAAGCATTTTGAAAATGCAAAGCACTATATCACTATTAATGGTTATAATTACAGTAGTGACATATATGCACTTTGCCGTTTCCTTGACGATACTGTGCCTGGGCAACAACTGCACAGTAAAACATGAAGAGTGCATCTAATAATGGTAGATGTAACTCCACCATCTAATACCCATTAAGTCTAAATGATGAATATCAGATTACTTAGGAATACTAAACTGTCTTATCAAATATAAGGCAATTTTATTTAGACTTAAATAATTCTGACATCATGTAGAGATTGCAGGTAAATACAAATAGAGGTTCTGTTAAGATTTAGCAATTCATGTACTGTGGGGTGATGAAACTAGTTTAGATAAGATATGTCCTTATTTGAACTCAAATTAAGGATTTGTTTACTGTCAGGAAAGTTAGTTTAACTTTCTGGGAATGCTTATTTTTGTACTCTTATCTACACTAAGGGCTTGTCTACACAGGGAAATTGACCAACATAGCTACACTGCTATATATTTATTCCACTATTATTATGCAGGCCAATTTCCCTGTGTAGATAAGCCCTAACTGGCATTGGTTAAACATGGAAACATTGAAATATTGTTTTTTTTTTTAAAAAGCAAGCTATTCACTCAATAGTTTTCAATCAGTTAGAACTAAGAATTCCCATGAATTTCATTAGAGAGGTTATATTTTCAAGAGCTGATTCCTGATTTCTAGGGCAAAGGAGATTTGGTTATGCTTCAGATAAGTGTACAGCCTTTGGCTTTGTATTTAACTAAATGGAATCTTGAACCCTTTCAACTTGCTTCCTTCACTATCTCCTAAATCTATGGGACAAGTTCTCGGCTGGTGTAAAATGGAGGCAACAGAACTGTGGCAATTTGCAGCAGCAGAGAAATTATTAAATTGGAAGCAATCTTTGCAGTGCAGAATTCAAGCCTGTCTACATCACTTACCTCTGTCTCCTTTGTCTCCTTTTGCTCCCTTTTCACCTACTGAACCTTTGTCCCCTTTTGGCCCAGGGGAGCCTGTGATTCCTGTCTGGCCCTTTGAACCTGTAGTTCCTGGCAGGCCTAGGGAGTGATGAAGGGAACGAGATGTACAAAATCAGCAATTTTATTATCAGGTGTTTTTTATTACAGTGAGTCTCCTGGTGGGAATAATTCTGGATTTTGCTGGTTACTTGATGATAGACTCTGAGTGAATGCACTGGGAGACTTGAGGAGTGAGTGGATTTTGAAATCTAGCACCATCATGTAACAGATTATAAATATCAGAGGAAAAATTCTTACTGCTTTTTGGTGCACAGTCATCAGACTATCCCATCAAAGCCAGATGATTCAATTGTGACTTGTATAATTCCCACACCATATAGAAATTAGAGAAAGTTAAAGAAAATTGCACATGTCCAACTGCTTAATAACCCACAATGATCTATTTCCGAATTCAGCATTATTTGTTTGGAAACAATCACTGTATATTCTAATGACACCACTTACCTCTCTCCCCTTTTACTCCTTTTTCACCTGGTGAACCCTTATCCCCTTTTGGCCCAGAAGGGCCCGCATTGCCTGGATTACCCTTCAAACCTGGGACTCCTTGCAATCCTGATGAAACACGGTGAAAGGGAAATACATGAAATGTTCGTTTATATTATAACCCTATGAAAACTACTGTCCCCGCTTGGAAAGATCCGTTCTTTTTTTTAATAATGCCTGACTGGTTGAAACATTGTGTGTGTGCAGCAAATTGAGGTGAACAGGTTTTGAGTTGCTATCCTGGAATGTGATAACATACAATCAATAGTCAATTCAGTAATCAAAATGAGATTACTCTTTTGCTGCAAAATCCAGGGAAAGGGAGTTCTGTTTAAAATCAGAGAATTATGACAAAGTTAAAATCAGTTTTAAGTAGTTCTGTTCATCTGAATTCTGAGTATGCAAAGTAATTTGTATTCATTTTTTAAAATGTTATATACTAAAAATAGGAAAGCCCTGTTTGGTAGGACCCATATGAAATGTTTGCAGTTAAACAATATGAAACGCATTTGATAGCCTCTCTGAAGATGAATGCAAAACTAAGACCAGGTTCACTGAAAAGTTCAATAAATTTCACATGTACCTAGATTAGTACCAAATGAACACGCCCTAGCCTCATTTATAGTTTTGTCTGATAATCATGAAATTTGCAATTTTGTTACAAAACTGGTTGAAATTCAAAGTAAAATATTTTTGGATGAGAAGGTACAAGGATCAAGGCTAGATAAATTCTTTGTTAAAACTCCTGTGAAGCTAAGCCACTGGTCTTTACACAGTTTTGCTATTAGGCCCAAACTAAGCCCTACATCCAAACTTTATGGCGTAGGCTCATCTTGACTATCAGAAGCTTTTCTCTATCCCCTGGGGCAGTATAGGATTGTTCCAATACTGTAGACATACATATATTTGGATATTTAACCTAAATTTACTTTTGTTCAGTTTTTATCCCAATAGTAGTAGTTAGAAACCCTTAGATCATGTATCTTAGGTACTCAAAGGTCCACCGTTAAGATTAATTTAGTTGGAGTAAACATGCTTACTTTCAGTTCTGCTTAATTCCAGTTCTTTTAAGCTTTTTTCAGATGGTTAGTGGCTAGTGATCACATTAACCTTCCCAATCAAAATAATCATAGCTCTTACCTCTATCTCCAATATCTCCTTTTGTGCCTTTTTCTCCTGGTGAGCCCTTTCCTCCTACTAGTCCAGCAGGGCCCATCTTTCCTGGGGGACCTTGTGACCCCTTTAATCCTTGTAATCCTAGTGTTGGGTCAAAAGAAAAATAATAGATTTTAAAATGAAAAAAGTGAGTGAGCTGCAAGAGATTTGCAGATGAATAGGATAAGGTTTGTTAAATTACGGCCAAATTCTGCTTGCAATTTATCAGGGTGTAAATCAGGTAAGAACCTGCTCCTTGTAATCTAATAATAGAATATAAAGTCTGGTGAGTTGCTATGATCATGATTGGATTGCAATTTTAGTATAAGTTCATTAACTGTCCACCTCTTCCAGCGTGTCAAGATGGTTTAATGATTTATTTAAGATTAAAATAATTGTGGTAGCAAATGGAAGACACATGTTGAAAAGGGTGCTCCTGGGGCAAAAGTGAAGATATGTAACTGAAATCAATATTGTGTGAATCAAAGAAGAGAATATTCTCCTGCGTGTTTAATTAATCAGTGCTGTAGACCTGAGCAAATATAGCTGGGAAGTATTGGTTTAATATTCTTGCACATAACACATCACAAACGTGGGGCCACTTTTATTTATGTTAGATAAATAACAAATTCATGACATTTGTGTTTTTATTCACAAAAATGGTAGAGGAGAGCAAAACCATTCCTAATACCACCATGAATATATATTTGCAAGAGCATTCACAATGGAAAGGGTCCTGTGACTATTTTGAACAGCTCTTTTCATTATTCACAGAATAGATTCGGTAAACAATTCACAATGTTCAAGGATAATTTGTGGACAAAAAGAGTGGAGGAAGGGTGATTTCTGTTTACAAAAATAATACCAAATACTCAGAGATGAGTCTGCAAATAAATCTTCACAAAACTGTTCAGCGAGCAATTGCAAAAAATGAGCTAATGTACAAAAATGATGAACTGTTTGTAGGCAATGTACAAAAAGGAATAAGGACTAAATTGTTCAGATACATTATTCACAATGAATAATATGACAGGTTATTTTAGGTACCTATTGTAAATTAATTAATTCCCTTTTTATAATTTGTAACCAAATGCAATATTATTGAATGAGAAAGTAATCCTTCAATGTAAACCACTATATGGGAAATCTTTGTTAGTCCTGTAAAGCCAGTTTTTTTTCTAGCATGTATTCTGGGATTTATATTAGGAATTAAATAATCGTGCAAACTACATAGTAATTCCCTACAACAGATCTTGATGGAGCTCTTGCTAAACAGAATTGATCTGAGGTAAGAGGCAGGTAAAACGGAAAGTGTTTTTATTGTGGCAAAGTTATTTATATATTCAGGGTAAATAAGACTACTCTGAAAAGAAATACCACAGTCAAATTCTCTGCTTTATTTTACTGTGGGAATTCTCACTCACCGAAAAGAGTATTTACACATGTGAGTGGTCCCACTGAAGTGAACCTAGCCCCAATTGAGTGTTTACATTCAGCATGCATATTTTCCTGTGTTTGACCCTCTGTCCTCCTCAAACGTCTGGATATTTTTGGGAAAGAAAATTTAGACAATTTTCACAGTTTTCTTTTCTTTTTCTTTTTCCAGCCAACATAGAGCTAGTCTACATTTATTTTGGTACTATGATTTTTTTTAAAACTGGGGAAAATTGCATTTTAAAAATCTATTTCTGAACCATGTCTAGCAGTAACAACTTTCAATCACTACCAGCCCGAGCCAGATATAAAATTGGTGATCCAGAGATCAAAAGTTCTACAGCACTTCATCTACCCCAGAGGCATCCAGTCCTATATAGTAAGAGGTTTCATTTTGAATATGAACAATACTGTCAACTCTATCCCAGCCTTCAGCAATTATCAGTAGGAACATAAGGACCTTCAGGTTTTACATACCATATAATTAGCTGCATCTTTTTGTACAAGTTTTGCAGAGCTAAATGGTTTGTAGGAAGCATCTTTGTAATGAGAAATGGTTGAAAAAAACACCAGACAGACATGTGAATAGTAAGCATAACATTAGGAAGTTAATACTTCTATACCTTGACTTCCCTTTTCTCCTTTAGGGCCTTCCTTCCCATCTCTTCCATCTCTGCCTGGTAATCCGTTCTGAGCAGGTCCACATACAACTACTGCACATGCATTTGGATCCCATTTCTGAACACTCTGGCTTGGAGTTGCAGTGGATGTTTTCAACAGGGATATTCCCAGAGCAAAAGTGATTAGTGTTGGAAGCAGCAGCATTATTCAGGCGTCTGACCTGTTGAAAAAAATCACAGTTACCCTAACAGCATTTTGACTCCATGTAATCAGTTTATATTTATTAGTGTAAACTGATTAAACAAAGAAATGCTCAATGCCTACATTCTAGTTCATTTATCCTGGTTCATCATTATTTTACATAAAGCATCAGTGCTCATGGAAAACACTTTATTAAATTCTGGACAGATCTTAATGAAACTTTTTTTATAGTTTGTCCTTTGTTATATTATTCACCATGCAAAACCAGAATTTAAGTCTCATCATGCCATCCACTATTTAAGTGTTTGCAAACACTTGGGCCCTGATCCTGTTCCTTATCCCATGTGGACAAGCACCTATGTCGTTCCCCACTGCAGCGAGTGGGGCTCCAGGTAGGTGAGAGGTTCTCCTGTGCAGAATATATTTGCTGGAGGAGGCCATAATTCTTAAGATTTAAGTGAGCAGAGCAACTGTTTTTCTAGTGAGTGAACTGGGTTGAGCCCTGCTCAGGCGCACTGTGCATGCTGGGGAAGTGGGGGCACAGGCTGGACAGGATTGCTGTCCTTGTAATTCAGGACACAACTGCAGTCCCGGTCACACAAATGTTGGCATGGGCCGGGGCTGCTTTGGAGGGTTTAGGAAAGGGCCAGAGTCATGGCTCTTTCCCCCACATCAGCCAGCAGAAAGGGTCCTAAGGAGCTCATGCTGCACCCTGTTCAAAGGTAGTTCAGTGACCATAGTTCCCCTATGGTTTTGCATCAATTGTGCCTGCTAAAACATAATGGCCCCAAGGATCTCCTGCTGAGCCACTACTCTTTAAACAGGCTGGGCCATAAAGTGACAACTGAGCCCTTAAAATCCAGGGATTGATGGTTAACATACTGGATTTCTCCCTTTTTGCTAAATACCCACTTACAGAAAAACCATCAGACGAGATCAAAGGTTTGGTTTGTTCAGAAAGGCACTGCACTAAAAGCCAGCTGATACACTCTGTGTATTTTAGTAATTGGCAGCCAAGAAATTAACAAACATACCAGCATTTGCTTCTATTGTACATACATTTCACCCAAGCGTGAAAAGGGTTAGCTATACACGGACAGGTTCCTCTGAAATGGTTAAAATCTAACCTAGAAGTACATCATCTGTTTAATAAGCAAGAGATGCATTACTCAGATTCATATAATATAATGTAACCTGCTATATTACATTTCAACCTCATATATGGTAGAAGTATTCATAGAGTCACATAATATTCCATAAATATTATTTTAAAATAAACTCAAAATATAAATTTTGCTACATGCTGAATGCAACTTAATCATTAAAGGACAGAATTAAAAGTAACAACATTGATGATATCCAGTCACTTACACTGTAATTTCTGGTGCTCTACAGAAGCATTACAGGAATGCTTTAATAAGAGTTCAACTCTCCATTTATATGGTTTGCATTGAGTAACATGACATCCGGTTTCTCACCCATATCACATTCCAGTAAACGGCAGTTTTAGTTTTGCCAAAGAACATTTTAGTTTATCTGGAAACGCTGGTGATAGGGAAGGCCAGGTACAAGAAAGGGATTTCCCACAAATGCAAAACAAATGGAAGGAGGAACTGATCTGGCCTAAGAGGCTGCAGGACAGAATCCAAGCACATACACTAATCTGACCTCTCGAATATTTGGCAATCTTGGGAAAAGTGTGTGCAGTTTATAGCTCACAGTTTAAGCCTGTGCAAACTGCACATGCCGGGCATGATCAAAAGGCCAAAGAACTTGACAGGCTGTGGATCAGGGTCATACAGGGGATAACCTGGATCTCACTAAATGTAGCAGTGTGACAGGGGGCTTCTACTCACTGCGGGATGGCACCTCCTCCTGACTGTTCTGGGGATTAGCTCTGGGCAGCCAATGCCCCTTCCATCTCTTTCTCCTCTGCGGCCCTTCTCTCGCTCCAGAAACTGCAACGTCCTCTTCATTACTTGACCCTCTGTCTGGGTCACTCTGTGGTTTCCCCTTCTGGGGGAGATGTGCATCAAAGTTCCTCCTCACCAGCAGTCTCAGGCACTCCTCCCACTCACTGCCCCAGGTGCCACTCCTTCAGTGGCTGGCAGGGGAACCTGGGCCCACCCTCTACTTCAGGTTCTGGCTCAGGGACCGTCTACACAGCAGCCAAGGCCTATTCCTTCTTGTGCCTTACTGCCTTTCCCTCAGTCCCTTTTTGCTCTGAACTCCGGGGCTTTATAAAGGCCTCTCCTCTGCTTTCACAGGTCAGCTTCCTCCCAGTTAGCTCCCTCATTGGCTGCTTAACTGGCTGATTGGGCCCACCTGGCCTAATTCAGCCCTCTCAGGGTCAGTGCAGGGAGTGCACCCGTCATAAGCAGTAAAGCCAACATCTAAAATTTACACAGAAAGGAAAAGAGCTAAATATTCTCTGCAATATACTGAGCTCAAATAGCCTTCTTTTCAATAAATGGTATATATCAGAGCTCTTCTTGTACAATGCATTTTTGTCTCAAACAAATGGACACTATGCAAGCAATTTTCCACTGCATATTTTCAAGAAGCAATGCCCTCCTTATTTCTGGGGATGTTCCAGTTGGTTGAGAAGATATAAAAACTCTCTGGACTCTTCAGCCATTTCTGGAATCAAAAGGGAAAAATAGCTTTATTAAAGTTCTGAAAGGTTTGGATAGGGCTTTATTATTTCTTGGCAGGGTCACAATTGGAAGTGTCCCGCTAGTATAGGAATGCCATTCCCATGTGCTGATGCTCATGGGGAGAAGTACCACTCTGCAGACCCAAGAGATGCGGACTGCTTGGATAAGCATCCCAATATTTGTATGCTTCTCTGAACCACACCCATCTTCAGACTCCTTAGAGGTTTCCCCATTACTATCTACTCATTCTACTGCATTAGGAGTCTGCAGTGACAGAGACCAAAATACTTCCCCCGGACGTCTCTTGTAGAAGTCACTCTGTACTGTCTAGCAGAGCAAGGAGAACACTGGTGAGGCCTGGCTTTTTGTAAAATTGACACACAATTTCCTCAGATCCCCCACACAAACCAAAATTAACATTTTTTAATTATTTGGCTGATTTACAGCCCTGCTTGTCAAAAATTGTCAGTGCTGAACCATTTAGTTATTGTAAATACATCGTGTTATCACCCAATAGTGATAGACTGTATTGTACTCCTACAATGCATTCCAACCAAGCATCTTTTAGGTGCTTTACAAGCAATAAAGAATTAATCCCCACCCAAGACATCTCTGAGTATTTTCTCTGTTTTATCAAAGACTCAAGTCAAGATTTTCAACCACAGTAACCTGCTAAATCAGGAGGCTGCTAAATCAGTGACATCATTTTCAGAAGTGCAAGATTTTCAAAACTGATGCGTGATTTTGGGTGCCCAACTTGAACACCCTAAAGTGGCCTGATTTTCAGATAAGGTGTCTCAGCTTGGGGACCTAAAACTCAAGGCATCCAAAAACCATTCACCAGTTTGAGAAGTTTGGCCACAGTTGTTCTCATTACGAGTGCTATTAAATGCTCAGCACTTTTGAAAAATCAGGACACCTATTTCAATGCCTACATGTGGATTAAGAAGCATTACATTAGGTTCGTGCTTTTAAAAATCTTGATTTTTAAACATCGCACCCACATTCACACATAACATCTATGGCGTCTCTAGGAATACATCCCTAGATCTCAATCCCTCATGGTTATTTAAACACAAAACCATCTTTCCTCTCTTGAGAAATCATTTCAATTGAATTGCTTTGACTTTCTAATCCTACATCCAATAATCACAGAATACTTCAAAGGATTGTGATAATCTTGAGTAAACTGATGCTCCCATAGAAAATAAGGCACATGCATGAATTTGTTAACAATTCTATCCAGAGGACAAATAAGAGAATTTGCACGAACAACAAAACAAATGGAAAGAGGAACTGACCTGGCCTAAAAAAATTACAGTACAGAACCCAAGCACATGTGCTAGTCTGACCCCTTGAATATTTGGCAAGCTTTGAAAAAGAGGGTTGTATAATTTGTAGCTAATGGTAGAAAGTGCACATATATTGACTCTGTTTTTTTGTTTTCTCTAAATAATTCCAAATTCTGAGGTTTAGATGCCAGTTGAAAACAGGTCCTAATTTTGCCAATTGTTAGAAAACAAGTAGCAAAAAAATTATACCATTAGCTAAGAGCATACAGGCAGAATTAAACAGGGTAAATACAAACCCCATATATGTTAGAGTCAAATAATGCTACTCTCACAAGATTAATTTCTACAATATTTACATTTAGTCTCAGAGCAGGCTGGCATTAAATTGATGCAGTGCCAGTTTGCATGAGGTTTTGCACCATTTTGAAATGTCTGCAACCCTTCTGCCAGGACGAGTTGACAGCAGCAAGGGCCAGGTTCAGTACATAGGGGTTCCCTTCTCAACAACGCAATGCAAAACCGGCTCGAGCCCCCACCCAGTAACCTGGGAAAATCTTATACACACCCCTGGGTGCCTCAAAGAGGCAATACTTCCCCTCTTGCAAGCACAGAGCCTCGGTGTAACAGAAAATCTTTAATAACAGCAGGTAAACGACACCAGCATTAAATTGGGAAAACACCGCAACTAGGATTCATAAACCAAACTGTGAGCAAAGACCCACCCCAGGCAATTGGGCCATGTCCGGTCCCTTTGGTTCTTGAGTCCAGCAACCCAAAAATCACCCAAAGTCCCCAAAAGTTCAAGAACCCAAAAGTCCAGTCCCAGAGTTCAAAAGTTAATCTGCAGAGTGCTACACCCTCCCCAGTCTGGGCAGAAATGGGGAGGGGAGAGGTAAGGGGCACCTTACGTGGCTCGAAACTGACTGCCTCACCCCTCTGTGGGGCTTCGCTCTGCTCTGCCAGCCGTCCCACAGGCTGCTACAGCTGTCCCGCAAACTGCGTCCGCACTGCCAGCAGCTCCGCTCCACCAGCCGTCCTGCAAGCCGCTCCAACTGTCCCCAGTAACTGCTCGCTCCACCAGCCATCCTGCAACATATCTTCAGGCTCCCCCAGTACTCAACACAGTGCTCAGTGATTTCAGCTCATAATACTTTTAGCTCTTTAGTGATTTCAGCTTGGGGGAAGCCTTAGTGCACATTTGTACCCTTAGCCCAGAGTGATTTCAACTCAGCAGCCTGAAACCAGACTCCCCATTAGCTCTGATATTCCACAGTGGAGGGAGGAGGAGGTGCAATTGGTGTCTCAGACCCTCACAAGGGGCCCACACCACAGGTACTAATGCTTGTCCCCAGCCTCTCTCAATTCACTAGGTTTTGGAACCCATGTCCCTTGCCTAGCAAGTGCTGCTTAGTTGATGGTGAGTCCCTCCATCATAACAAAAGGCCACTGTCCTTGATTCACCCAATCAGGATAACAACATTTTATTCTTCCTGCCCCAATAATAGAAAAACTGGGGATCCTACAGCAGCCAACGTGACCATTTGGGCAAGCGGCCCATCGTGCTAGGCAGGGTGGGTGTGTCCATGCAAACAAGGTTAGCCCCTGAAACAAGATCAGCCCCTGAAGTCCCTTTCCACAATTCACCACCAGATGTCAGGGTAGAGCTCATCCTGACTCTGCTTACATGTCTATTAAACATAAATCTGCTGAAGCCCTTCCAGACACACAAAACTAGTTCTTTTGAGGTGTCATCAATGGAATTGGGATATTATAGGCTGAGAGAGGTTGGGGAGATTAAATTCATCCCCAGAAGTCAGGAGTGGGGCTGCTGCCAAGGCTACCTGCTGCTTTAGCTTGTGGGTGCTGGGGCCACTGGATCCACAGGGACATGGCTCTGCAGCCCCTCCTTTGGCCTGTCCCCAAACTAGCCTTCTGCGCTGGCTCTGCATAGGCTACTACGGAGACCTATTCAACAACACACAGGGGAGTGTGTTTGTTGCACTGGCTTATCCACTGCACAATGACTATACAGGGCTCATGTGGACTTACTCTGGATCTCTGCAAGTGGAGTGACTTTCACCCTAAGACAAAAGACAGTTTCTGCCTGTAAAAATACCCTCAGTATAATAGTAATAACAACAACAACAATAAAAGCTACAAGCTACAGTAACAAATGAAAACAGTCAGAACCATTTTTTTTTCCTGCCAACAATAGTTTCTTTTTCTTCTCACAGCATTTCCTGCCAGGTTCTTGCCGGTTATCATCAGCATCAAGTTAATTGTTAATATGGTGTTAGGGACTTTAGGGACCTAGTAAAAGACAGTCACTGACTCAAGGAATATGCAAATTTAAGGGCCAGATCCTGCAGCTAGATTTGTGGAAGGGCTTCAGGCCAGTGCAAAGGTTTGCCAGTGCAGATGAAATTGCAGGACTGGACTCTAATTTTAGACATGATACAACGGCTAAGAACTACAAACAGCAGGGGGCAAAAATGAGGGAAGGTGAAAGTTACAATGACATGATTACATGGTTCCTGCATTTCATTGTGCATACAATTCTAGGTGATCCCTTTTCCAAATTAAATTCAATGGTTAAATGGGTTTATTTGCCATCAAACAACTGTTATGCAGCCTTTGCCAGAACCTGGGAATGAGCGACTGGAAACAGATCACTTGATGATTACCTGTTGATTCCCTCTGGGACACCTGGCAATAGCCACTGTCAGAAGACAGGATACTGGGCAAGATGGACCTTTGGTCTGACCCAATGTGACTGTTCTTATGTTCTAAATTCCCCGTTATTTAACTGTGAATTTTGGACTCTTTCCTTCTCCAATTAATGTCAATTGTTAAAAAATTTGGGCCCTTGATTTTAACTTGAAATTAACAAAACATCTGCCAGAGCATTAAGTCCATGAGACCCTATTTGCAGCTTCATGGGGGGCTCCTTTGTTATTCATGTTACAGCAGTTCCTGGGATTGGACAGTCATCGTATTTTTGTTCTTTGGCCTGGATGCAGAGCAAGCTTGAAAAGCCACAATTCTCATTCTCCTGCAACCAGATGTCCTGGAGCTACTACGGCAGCAGCCTTGCACACGTTATCACAGCATGGACCACATTCCAGTGGAGAGATTGCATGGGGGACACTTCCCCTTTGATTGGTGTTTGAACCCACTCTCTCCTCCTACTGAGATTGACATAACATTTTTGTGGCAAAAAAAGCAATTGTTCACACAGAAAATTAATATTAAGAAAGTTATTTTAACGTGATTGAGGTGAAGGAGGAGAGTCAACACTATGTAACGAGCCATCTTTCCTCAGACCACCAGCAAGCACCCACAGCTCATCTTCAAGGGATGGGCTTGCAAAGCACTGACCAGCTCTGCATTTCTATCTTTTGCTGCATCCAAAGATACAGTTTTTCTTCCCTGCAGAATTTACCTCTACACTCTGACATCTGTAGAATTCATCGGGAATTAGCAAAGATTTTGCTGTTAAAAGCTATATGGTACATTCTGTACATTGTAACCTTCAATATGACATTTCAAACTATGTAGCAACGATGGCTTGAGTCAAGGACTAAGTAGCAGCTTAACTCTAATTTATATGGCTTTTTGAAGGGGAAAAGCTTTGTCAGGTTCTTCATATTAATTTACTAACAGTATTTTGTACTTAATGGAGCTTCTCATCCAAAGTTAGTTACATTATTTACAAAGGAGGGAAAGTATTATCCCAATTTTA
Source organism: Chelydra serpentina (assembly GCA_037349315.1). Lineage (NCBI taxonomy): Eukaryota > Metazoa > Chordata > Testudines > Chelydridae > Chelydra > Chelydra serpentina. Next base: position 54,388,933 of record JBAIAC010000030.1, read on the forward strand.
CAGATGGAGAAATTTAGACAAAGCGAGGTTAAGTTATTTGTTCACAAGCCACTGGCAGAGTCAAGATTAGAATCTACGTCCCCTAACTCCCAGTCCCATGGGCTAAATGATATACACCACTACATTTTTTCTATGTTAAAGCTGAATTAACCATTTGTGTTCATAAAAAAACCTACACAAATTCTTGGTTGACGTGCAATCCAATCACAATGTTCCATATTTTATACTATTACTTGTTCATATTTATTTTTTTATAATAAAAACAAAACTCCAGCATTTTTTTCACTAGATCTGAAACTTTTAAGACAGCGAAGCTGTCAAGTAAGTGTCCTTCTAGCAATCCTAGACAACATAAAGGAAGCACTAATTACACAGTACACTATATGAAAACCAATATGTACAAGTTCTCTGAAGACAATTTTTAGAGTAATCTGTCTGTGTCTCTTATTGAAAGTTCTCTACTAGAAATGGACGGTCCTTTTTTGGATCTTCTCCTCAGATAAATTTTGATGAAATTGGCTAACTGCACAGTATTTTATGACTAGGAGAGACTATCTGAATACAATAATTGACTATGCTAAAATGGCCTATTACGGAAAAAAAGAGGATTTATTGAAATGGTTATTGGAAAATTGCCATCTATTTTATCAGAAATCCAACAGTAAAGTATAAAATAGGTAATAACCTGGTTATTTCCTCCCCTCTCCCCCATCAACAGGGGAAGTAACAAGAATGTCACAGGCTTCGACAACGGCCTATTATACCTCCTCAGTTAGCACAGAGATTTGAAGCTTATGGTTTGCAAGTCATCACGGGATGCCTTACTTTCCTGTCCATTGCATATTGTTGCACTATTTCTTAATACTTTGGTCATTGGTAAGAATAAAAGCTGCAGCTAACTGAAACTAAATGTCTAAATTGCTTTGGTAAGCAAGTGAACACCACATTATTCCTTCTGGTAGGCAGGGCCAGTAGAGACAAAACTCAGGCTAGAAGAGGTAGGGTTATGGATAGAAAGGAGGAGGTGGGCCTAGCAAGGGAAAGGGAGGATATGGCATGACAGAGTGTCCCTGTAAAGGAAACTGGAAAGGGCTGAGAAAGGACATTAAAAAGGTCAATTTATTGAAAGGTGGGAAGGGGGTTGCAAAGCTTAATATGAACAAGAAATTTTTCAAGACTTTTCTTTTCCAACACGAAATAACAATGTTCAAATAATTTTTTTATTTAATTGGAAACAGGTTTTAAAATGTATTTGAACATTGTTATTTCATGTTGGAATCCCAAACACAACCAATGCTTAAACTCCCTTGATTTTTGGTTGTCACCTTGATAACTGTAAGGACTGAAATTAAACTAAAACACTGCAAAACCCTTCATCAGAAGGGTTTCAAATCCATTTTAGAGAGAATCCTAGATGAGGGAGTCTTTCTCCAAATGAATGAGACTTCACAAGTTTTGCTGACAAAAGCACCAGTGGTAGTTTTGAAAAAAAGAAGAGTAAACAAAAGCTCTCTGGTTGAACTCCATCTGCCTACAAGGAAAATGCTGGTGGCAATGTGTATGTAAATTAAAAAGGTAAGGTCAACAAAAATCTTGTGTGTGAAAAAAGTTCTCCATAAATAACCAAATTAAAAACTAAAATCTAATTTTTTTCCCTGTTTTGCGTTTCACTCAGTTTAGACAATAAAAATAGGCTGGTTATTTTTACTTTATTTAGGGCTAGAGCCTTCCATACCCGCTCGCTCTCTATAATACCTTTTTTTTCCACAAGTAAGAAAGGCTAGCAGTATCTGTCCTTTGCTTGTCAGTTTCCCTTTGCTGTGTTTGGGATTATCTAGGAAACTGACTTGCTGCTGACAACCATTTTTAGCAATGGGTTCCCTGAAACAGTTTTAATGACTGCAGATAGGAGAAAGCCATTTTGGCAGAGGTAAAATGACCTTGAATGGGACTTCAGAGTTAGTTTCTAGTGGGAAGACATCATATAAGGTTAGCTAAATTGGCAAAGATTAAATTTTCTCTTAGATTTGTGAGTAATGTGGGAATATTAGAGAGAGGTAGTTTCATTGGGAAACACACCTTCAAAGGAATTAAGATAACAATGCCTGGGCCATCACCTGGCGACAGAAGCGATCTATCTGGCATGTGCCAGGCTATGATGTTTTACCCTTTTTAAGGCTCAGCCTAATGTCTAAATCTGTATAAAGGCTAGTCGACAGAAAAAGGAGGGAGTAAAGAGAGTGGCCAGTGAGGCTATTCAGTATGGCAATGAAAATAACCATGCAGGCTGTTTCTCCCAACTCAGAAATGGGGAATCAGATGGACCTGCCTGGGCTATGGATAGAAAGGTTAATCTAGGTAGGGGAATGTGCATCTAGAACTCTTTTTTTGTTTTGTTTAATAAAGTTGCTACTGAATAAATGAGATGACATAACTGAAATTAGGAATAAAGATCCTCACTTCATGGGACCATAGTAGCTGCGTATCCACAGTTACATAGTTGAGTCCATAAAGATCTTGAAACAAGTTCATCACATCTCAGAGCAGGACGAACATGGAGATAAGGTGCTTTACCAAACACCAGCAAAGTAAGACATCAAGGAATCTTTGAAAGCTGCTTTAATAGATTTCCCTTTGGAAATTCTGGGTAAATGGAGTGGAGTCCCTTTATTTCAAGTACTATTCATGTTAAGGCAACTAAGCATATTTCTAGAAATTCTTTCTGACCCCTCTATAAACAGTGGTGATATCACACCAGAGTCCTCATGAGCACTGCAGGTTTCTCTTGACACTGTGCGATCAATATTAGGTGCTGGCTTAAGAAAAAGTGAATTAATACATGAAACAAGAAGCATTAATCCACCAAAAGTGTGTCAAACCACCATGCAGTGTGTTAACTTGTATTATTGGCCTTTGTCCCCTCTCCCATTTCCCTTATCTCCTCCTCCAATTTTGTCTTCTCTGTCTTGTCTCTCTTTAGATGCTAAAATCTTTGGGGCAGGAATTTTGTCTGTCTGTAAAGTGCCATGGCATTTGTGAGTGCTGAATAATGGGACTTAAATCCACAATTTGCCCAAACTCCAGCGGGCTATCAAGGGACACATGACCCACAAGCTTCTAGAATTCCCCCCATTTCACTAACCTGAGAGCAAGGCTGTAAATAAGCAGACTGGAGACCTGTAAATGGCTTTAAACAGAGATTAATGGAAATCCAACATTTACATTCTTACACTTCACTTTAAGACAAGTATATACTCATAAAGCTAAGGCATTCTCTATAGGAACTATGTGGAACAAAATGGTCATAGATTCATTCATAGATTCATAGATTCATAGATTCTAGGGCTGGAAGGGACCTCGAGAGGTCATCGAGTCCAGCCCCCTGCCCTCATGGCAGGACCAATTACCGTCTAGACCATCCCTGATAGACATTTATCTAACCTACTCTTAAATATCTCCAGAGATGGAGATTCCACAACCTCCCTGGGCAGTTTATTCCAGTGTTTAACCACCCTGACAGTTAGGAACTTTTTCCTAATGTCCAACCTAAACCTCCCTTGCTGCAGTTTAAGCCCATTGCTTCTTGTTCTATCCTCAGATGCTAAGATGAACAAGTTTTCTCCCTCCTCCTTATGACACCCTTTTAGATACCTGAAGACCGCTATCATGTCCCCTCTCAGTCTTTGCTTTTCCAAACTAAACAAACCCAATTCCTTCAGCCTTCCTTCATAGGTCATGTTCTCTAGACCCTTAATCATTCTTGTTGCTCTTCTCTGGACCCTCTCCAATTTCTCCACATCTTTCTTGAAATGCGGTGCCCAGAACTGGACACAATACTCCAGTTGAGGCCTAACCAGCGCAGAGTAGAGCGGAAGAATGACTTCTCGTGTCTTGCTCACCACACACCTGTTAATGCAGCCCAGAATCATGTTTGCTTTTTTTGCAACAGCATCACACTGTTGACTCATATTTAGCTTGTGGTCCACTATAAGCCCTAGATCCCTTTCTGCCGTACTCCTTCCTAGACAGTCTCCTCCCATTCTGTATGTGTGAAACGGATTGTTCCTACCTAAGTGGAGCACTTTGCATTTGTCCTTATTAAACTTCATCCTGTTTACCTGTGACCATTTCTCCAATTTGTCCAGATCATTTTGAATTATGACCCTATCCTCCAAAGCAGTTGCAATCCCTCCCAGTTTGGTATCATCTACAAACTTAATAATTGTACTTTCTATGCCAATATCCAAGTCATTGATGAAGATATTGAACAGAGCCGGTCCCAAAACAGACCCTTGTGGAACCCCACTCGTTATACCTTTCCATCAGGATTGGGAACCATTAATAACTACTCTCTGAGTACAGTTATCCAGCCAGTTGCGCACCCACCTTATAGTAGCCCCATCTAAGTTGTATTTCCCTAGTTTATTGATAAGAATATCATGCGAGACCATATCAAATGCCTTACTAAAGCCTAGGTATACCACATCCCTGCTTCTCCCTTATCCACAAGACTCGTTATCCTATTAAAGAAAGCTATCAGATTGGTTTGACATGATTTGTTCTTTACAAATCCATGCTGGTTATTCCCCATCACCTTATCACCTTCCAAGTGTTTGCAGATGATTTCCTTAATTACTTGCTCCATTATTTTCCCTGGCACAGAAGTTAAACTAACTGGTCTGTAGTTTCCTGGGTTGTTTTTATTTCCCTTTTTATAGATGGGCACTATATTTGCCCTTTTCCAGTCTTCTGGAATCTCTCCTATCTCCCATGATTTACCAAAGATAATAGCTAGAGGCTCAGATACCTCCTCTATTAGCTCCTTGAGTATTCTAGGATGCATTTCATCAGGTCCTGGTGACTTGCAGGCATCTAACTTATCTAAGTGATTTTTAACTTGTTCTTTTTTGATTTTATCTTCTAAACCTTCCCCCTTCACATTTGCATTCACTATGTTAGGCATTCCCTCAGACTTCTCGGTGAAGACCGAAACAAAGAAGTCATTAAGCATCTCTGCCATTTCCAAGTTTCCTGTTACTGTTTCTCCCTCCTCACTGAGTAGTGGGCCTACCCTGTCCTTGGTCTTCCTCTTGCTTCTAATGTATTGATATGTAATCTTTTGGCCTTTTACATAACAGACAACCCTGATCTGTATTCTCTGTCAATTCCTCATGATAGTTGCTTTTGTTCGAGCCTGAAACCGTGTAGGTATCGATTTCTCACAGTACTTGTATCTCCTGTTTTAACCAGCTCAGTACACAGTTCAAAGTTGCATGACTACTTTATTGCAATTTATCACAATAAAAATTTCAGCATAGCTATACCTTTACATCGCTGCTGCAGCATGGTATTCAAAATGTGAGGCTATTGTAAATCAACAAGGTTATATAATTATTAAAACTGATTTTAATGAAAACGACAAGGACAGGGAGATTAAAATTCACAGATTATTAACCGTTTTTCATTACAGGATCTGTCATTCCATCTGCCATCTGGATATATTTCTACACAGTCTTCAGTTCCACCACCATTATTTGGTTCTCCTGCAGCCCAGTTTGAATATCGTATTGCTTCACCACTGAGATACTTAAATGTACCTTCTGTTTGTATATCATTTATTCCAATAAATGCTTTTTTGTTATGACGAACTACTATTTGGTGTATGGCAGTGTTTTCTGCAGAATTCCTTGGAGAAGCAAGCAGGCCACCAGCTTGGGAACATGTGGCTTTTGAAGTCTCAAAGTCACCTTCAGAGCCATTGGCTTGAAAGGTTTTTTCACCGGCACTATTGCCATTTATGAAAATCCAAACTAGAGAAAACACAGAAGCACAGTACATCTAAGTTACTTTTTTTCACACACTATTCTTTACATTAGAGTAACACGTTCTAGGACCCTGGAATACAAGGCAGTTATTTTTGTTGATTCATTCTGTCAGACCAGCTGAGACTTATGCACACCAACCCAGATGTTTAAAAGGGGAAGACTATTTACTGGTGCAGAGAAAACTATGGAGAGAGGCAAAAGGTCTCAGGAAGACCCTATAACAACCAGGAAAAATCTTAGGTTGAGGTTTATACTTTATTATTGTTATTTCAGTTATCAATGAAGGCATAGCTGAGGAAGGGGTCAGTTTGTATCTTATCTAGCATGTTTTTACTGTCCTAGAGAGCAGAGTGGGAATTGTACACAGTATCAGAGTTTGAATACAATTAACCACTGCTAGCCTAAAATATTGCCATATCACTATTGTAAGGTATAGTGTTTGGGAACATTACTGCAGTACTTTTCATGAGGCCAGGCCCATTGTCCTTGATATGGCACAGTGAGAAGTCCTGTCATCATTCTATTATCTCAGTTAGCATTTGCACCTCTCTTTACAGGTAAGAATCAAGGGCCTGTTTCTGTTCCAGATGAAGTAAATTGGAAATTAAGGGGCAGAATGAGGCCACACATGCTGTTGATGTCAGAGAGTGGTCCCACTATTCTTTTTGGTCACAGGACAAATCAAATAACATTTCAGACACAAAGTGGACCCTCCCCAAGCCACACTATTTCATCTTAAGTATTCTTTGGATGGGATTTTTTTAGCACCCGATCCCACAGCTATTCTCAGAGGGACTTTCCTAATTACATCAAAGTGGAGACGTGTCGAGGCTAACAATACATGTGAGAGGGTTAGACCTGTACTGCCCATATTGTAGAATTGAGTTACTTTACTAAAACATCCAACAAGTACTTAGAAGTGGGAGTATGAACGAATAGCAAAAAGCCCAGATCAGACACCAAATATGAAACCTTTTTAACTCTGAAGAAGTGTGAATCTCGATCTGCATGCAAATTACTCCGTTTGGGCCCATCTCTCACTGACTGGAATGAACAGCACTTCATTTGTCTTACCTTTTTGGATTTTGCTGACAGTAGCTTTCAGGGCCTTCAGTTGTTCTTGCAAATCACTTATTTCAGTTTTTAAAAGCTCACATTCTGGAGGAGAAAATAATAGTATTGTTCTTATTGTGTCACCTTAAAATATGGAAGGTTTTCTAAAAGCTTAAAAAAGCCAGAGAAGTGATCTCCAGAACTAGTAATGTATCACAAGTGTAACATCAAAGATACTTTTTTTTTGGTTATATTGTTCCTCAAGAAGAGAATAAACTATATGTTTGAAATGGAGGTGTTGAGGCCACAGGTCCACTGAAAGTAAAAGGGAAACTACCCGTTGAGTGCAATTCTCAATAGCACCTGCAGCAATGCTAGCTTTTCAATTCCATTCAAAAATTAGAAGCACATCCTTTATCCCACAAACCCAGGGATCAGGGACCCATCACTGTGCTGTTTCTCTCCTATAGGATGCTGCTTTTAGACATTTGAATTCATCAGACCAACTTCTGGTAACCCTGCAGGCTCATTCACTTCCCTCCCTTGAAAACCAGACTGTCTAGTTTCCCCAGTGCCCACCTTTGAATATTTCTCCCTCGCTCAGAAAGAAGCAGCTAAGTCCCACTGGAACATTTATGAAATGAAAACCATTCAAACGTCCGTAAAAGCCCTCTTGGGCTTCTTCTTTACCCTCCCTCAAAAGGGGTGCATTACTTACCTCTGCCTCCACAGTCTCCCTTTGGTCCTTCTGCACCTCGGTCTCCTTTTGATCCAGGGGATCCATCCTTTCCTGGAAGACCTGATATCCCTCTTAATCCTTTCAATCCAATGTGTTTATTCAGGGAAAAGGAAGACACAAAAATAAAGCAAGTAAACAATTGAATTTGTAGGTGTTATAAGAGTTTGTGATGTTATAATTAGAGACGGACGAAGATAAGATCATGAAAAAGAACAATGAATTTTGGGAAAAATTCAGATCCTGATCCAGATCCAAGCTTTATAGCTTGGTTCTATTGCTACAATTTAAATATCAAATCCAAATATCTGAAAAGTGTTCAGAAGTTTGATTTGGATTCACTTCTAAATGGAAATATTACTATGTGAGTGTAGCTGGAATTCCTAAAATGTTTCTCCGCATGTACAGATTTAAAGCCATATTTTCAAAAGACCTTGAAACCAGATTTTCAAAAGTGCCCAGAATGCACAATTGGGACTAGAATTTCAAGTGCCCCGCATCCAGAATTGGGTCAAGATTTTCAAGAGCTTAAACACTCTCATGGTGACACTTACGACTGAATAGTCAAAATAACTCAGCACTCAGTGCACTGTTTTGAAAATATGGTGCTTAAATGGGAGCTATGCTCTTTTGAAAATGTAGTGACTCTAGTCTATAATTCCTTGTGCCTCCATTGCCCATCTCTAAAATGGAGATACTACTCCCGTCTTTCTTTCATTCTCATCTGTTTAGTTTGTAAGTTCTTCAGAGTGGAGAGTCTCTCTTACCATGTTTTATGTACAGTGCCTAACATGATGGTTTTCAGATCTCAGTTGGGGACTCTAAGTGATATTGTAATACAAATAAATACTACCTACAGTGTAATTACAGCGTAACTATTTATAGTACTTCCAGAGAGTGGTCTGAATGCCTCTTCATCCTCTGCCTCTGTCCGTAGCAGTGGGACCTATGCACCTCTGCCAGACTCTATTGTCTCTTCAGTGCCATTTCAACATATTCTGGGTTTTGACGATCCCAGAAATAACATCATCCTGGTTTTGGCCATCTGCTGACATTGCCAAAAGTGCTATTAGTCTTATTTATGATGTGTGTGTGTGTGTGTGTGTGGGGTGTCTCTTAACCACCAAGAAATGCACGGAAACAAGCAAGTTATTTCTCATAGATCACAGGACAGCCATTGGCTGGTAACAAGTTTCAGACACTGCCAATCTGGATTAGATTCAAAACTGGTGGCCTGAAGGTGAAAGGGTCTAGAGCATATTACCCATCTCAGAAGCATCCAGTTTGAATTTCTAACCTAGCTTTTATTTTACTTTGAACAATACTGTTAGTTTCATCCTAGTGTTTTAGTAATTAGCAATAAATTAAGGATCTCCCGTTTTTTCAAGCTTGACAAAACTTTTTGCTCAAATTCCATCTAGCTACATGATTTGAATTATTCATCCTTTTTTATAAGCTTTTTTTAAAAATACCAGTCTGACCAACAGGTGAACAGTAAGTAAATATTTCTATACCTTGATCTCCTTTTTCACCTTTAGGGCCATCTTTTCCATCTCTTCCTGGGAGTCCGTTCTGAGCAGGTCCGCACATAACTAGTGTACATACATTCTGATCCTGTTTTTGGATAACCTGAGCAGGGTTTGAGTTGGAAGTTGTCACCAGAGTTAACACCAAGACAAAAGTGTTGAATATTGGAAGCAGCAACATTGTTTGATTCCTAGCCTGTGAAAAATCATTAAAAGAATTACCCTTAAGGAATTTTGAGTACAAGTAAGATCTTTATGTTGCAATATTACTCATTGTCTCTATAAACAAATGCTAAATGTCTACTTTCTAAAACATTTGTACTAGTTTGTTATATTTTTAGTCAGAGCTTCAGTGCTCATGAAAACACTTTTTAATTATTCTTTATTCAGATCTTAATGAAGTACCCCTAATTTTTGGAATTTGTCCTCCTCCAAAAACCCCACGAATTGAAATAAAAAAAGCAGCAAATTTCAATTAAGTCCCATCAGGTTGCCTACAAATGTAATCCTTAAAGTTTTAGTAGACAACTGCTTTTTAAAAAGTGAATTATTTTTGGACCTGCGCAAGTGCACTGGGGCTAGAGTGGAAGTGAGTACCAGGACCACAATTGCAATACTTGCACTTGGGAGTAGAGATGTATGCTTTCATTTGAAAGCTAGCGTATGGAGCAGACTCCCTGATTTATCTGATAATGATTTATAAAATTGCATATATTTCCTAAATGAATAGCATAAAGAATTAGACAAGATGTATTTTGTTGTACTCTGAACAAAATAGGAGCATAAAACCATGACTCTTATTTTCTAAATTAAAACACATAACAAACTATAACATAATGTTACGTTAAACCTTGAATGATGTGGAAAATCATCATACACATGTTTGATACACATAAATAAAAGATGTTAAGGAAATTTCTATCATAACCTTCTTACAAACTATGCACAATTTTATAATTAAAGAACTGACTTAAAAGAGAGAGCAAAAATACCATCCAACCACTTACTTTGCAATTCCTGGTTTTCTAGAAGAAGAGTTCACAGGAATAATTTTTTATGAGTTTGACCCTGTATTTATATTCCACAGATTAAGTAACATGAGCTCTGGTTTCTAAGCTATGCTCACTTACAGTAAAATACTCATTTAAAAATAGTTTCGATTTACAGTAAACAGCTTTAGAGATATCTTGAAACCATGATAAGAAAGATAAAGCACGAAGAACTGAATCGACAGCAACTCCTACATACCCAGAACATCTCTTAAAACAATGTATGTATTATATGCAGCTGACAATTTAATCAGTTAACGTAACACCCCCAATGCAAAATCGATGCAGGAAGGGGTGTCCCAGATACTGCTGAATGCATCACCGGAATTTCCCATTCTAGGTTCTGTATTACTACAGCTTCTAACCCAATATTAGAAGTGTCAGCGCATAACAGAAATGGTTTATCAAAATCATCTTTGTCTGAAACAGGCTTTTTCTTTGTAAGATTCGTTATGAAAGTAACAATATCATTGAATCCCTTTACAAACCCAAGGTAAAAATTGGTTAGACCAATAGAGTGGCCTGATTTTCAGGCAGTGGGATGCTCAGCACTTACTGAAAACAAGGCCCTTTAAGGTGTCTCAGGTTGGGTTCCTAAAACTCAAGGCATCAAAAAATCACTCATGGCTTTGGGAAGTTTGACCACAGTTGTTCTCACTGAGAGCACTGTTGAATATTCAGCACTTTTGAAAATTCAGGACACCTATTTAAGTGTCTAAATGTGGATTTAGAAGCATCACATTAGGTTCCTGCTTTTAAAAACCTAGGTTTAAACTTCATATCCAAATTCAAACATGACATCTATGATGGCTCTAGGAATACATCCCTAGATCTCAATCCCTCATGGTTATTTAAACCATCTTTGCAAAACCATCTTTCCTCTCATGAGAAGTCTTTTCAACAGAATTTCTTAGACTTTCTAATCCTACATCCAATAATCACAGAATACTTCAAAGCATTGTGATAATCTTGAGTAAACTGATGCTCCCATAGAAAATAAGGTGCATGCATGAATTTGTTAACAATGCTATCCAGAGGACAAATAAGAGAATTTGCACCAACAACAAAACAAATGGAAAGGGGAACTGACCTGGCCTAAAAAAATTACAGTACAGAACCCAAGCACATGTGCTAGTCTGACCCCTTAAATATTCCTCAAGCTTTGAAAAAGAGGGTTGTATAATTTGTAGTTGACAGTACAAAGTGCACATATATTGAGTCTGGGGTTTGTTTGTTTTTTGGTTTTTGTTTTCTCTAAATAATTCCATTCTCTTTTCTTCAGCAAGTCTGAGATTGAGATGCCAGTTGAAACCAGATCCTAGTTTTACCAATTATTAGAAAACAAGTAGCAAAAAAATTATACCATTAGCTAGAGCATACGGGCAGAATTAAACAGGGTAAATACAAACCCCATATATGTTAGAGTCAAATAATGCTACTCTCACAAGACTAATTTCTACAATATTTACATTGTCTCACAGCAGGCTGGCATTAAATTGATGCAGTGCCAGTTTGCATGAGGTTTTGCCCCATTTTGAAATGTCTATTAAACATAAATCTGCTAAAGCTCTTCCATACACACAAAACCAGTTCTTTTGAGGTGTCATGAATGGAATTGGGATATTATAGGTTGAGAGAGGTTGGGGAGATTAAATTCACTACCAGAAGTCAGGAGTGGGGCTGCTGCCAAAGCTACCTGCTGCTTTAGCTTGCGGGTGCTGGGGCCACTGGATCCACAGGGCCATGGCTCTGCAGCCCCCTCCCTTGGTCTATCCCAAACTAGCCTTCTGCGCTGGCTCTGCATAGGCAACTATGGAGACCTACTCCACAACACACACGGGGAGGGGGAAGGGGAGTTGTTCCACTGGCTGATCCACTGCACAGGGCTAATGAGGAGGGACTTTGGATCTCTGCAAAAGGAGTGAATGTCACTCTAAGACAGGGATCTCAACTCAGATCACCACGAGGGCCACATGAGAACTAGTAAATTCGCCCGAGGGCCGCATCTCTGACATCTATTCTTACACTGATACAAAAGTAGAGTCAAAAATGAAAAAATTAAGAGTAATATAGTATTCCATTAAAATTCAATGCATTAACTTTTTAAAAACTGTAATGCAAAGAGGGGTTTTAATAAAATATAAACACTCAGTAATGTTTGGAGCTTGGCTGCCAGTGGAGTCGGCACCTATGGCGGGCCGCAGGAAATAACTCCGCGGCCTGCGAGCCGCGTGTTAGAGACCCCGCTCTAAGACAAAATACACTTTCTGCCTGTAAAAAGTACCCCCAAAATAATAATAAATAATAACAAAATCCACAAGCTACAGTAACACATGCAAAAGTCAGAACAATTATTTTTTCTTGTTCTGCCAACAATGGTTTGGTTTTTTTCTTCACGGTATTTACTGCCAGGTTATTGCCCGTTATCGAGTGTTAGGCACTTTACAGAACAAGTAAAAGACAGTCACTGACTCAAGGAATATGCAAATCTAAGGGCCAGATCCTACAGCTAGATTTGTGGAAGGGCTTCAGGCCAGTGCAAAGGTTTGCCAGTGCAGATGAAACTGCAGGATTGGACTCTAATTTTAGACATGATACAATGGGTAAGAGCTACAAACTGCAGGGGGGCAGAAACGAGGGAAGGTGAGCGTTACAATGACATGATTACATGGTTCCTGCGTACATTATTGTGATCCCTTTTCCAAAATAAATCCAATGGTTACACGGGTTTATTTGCTATCAAACAACTGTTATGCAGCTAAAATTTCCCATTATTTAACTATAAATTGTGGACTGTTTCCTTCTCCCATTGATATCAACTGTTAAAAATTTTGGCCCCTTGATTTTAACTTGAAATTAACAAAACATATGCCAGAGCATTAGGTCCATGAGACCCTATTTGCAGCTTCATGGGGGGCTCCTTTGTTATTCATGTTACAGCAGTTCCTGGGATTGGACAGTCATCGTATTTTTGTTCTTTGGCCTGGATGCAGAGCAAGCTTGAAAAGCCACAATTCTCATTCTCCTGCAACCAGATGTCCTGGAGCTACTACGGCAGCAGCCTTGCACACGTTATCACAGCATGGACCACATTCCAGTGGAGAGATTGCATGGGGGACACTTCCCCTTTGATTGGTGTTTGAACCCACTCTCTCCTCCTACTGAGATTGACATAACATTTTTGTGGCAAAAAAAGCAATTGTTCACACAGAAAATTAATATTAAGAAAGTTATTTTAACGTGATTGAGGTGAAGGAGGAGAGTCAACACTATGTAACGAGCCATCTTTCCTCAGACCACCAGCAAGCACCCACAGCCCATCTTCAAGGGATGGGCTTGCAAAGCACTGACCATCTTTACAGTTCTATCTTTTGCTGCATCCAAAGCTACAGTGTTTCTTCCCTGTAAAATTTGTCTCTACACTCGGACATCTGTAGAATTCATCGGGAATTATTAGCATAGATTTTGTTGTATGGTACATTTGTATTTTGTAACCTTCAACATGACTTTTCAAACTATGTAGCAACAATGGCATGAGTCAATGACTAAGTAGCAGCCTAACTAACTTATGTGGCTTTTTGAAGGGGAAGAGCTTAGTCATGTTCTTTGTATTAATTTACTAGTAATATTTTCTACTTAATGAAACTTCTCATCCAAAGCTAGTTACATTATTTACAAAGGAGGGAAAGTATTATCCCAATTTTACAGATGGAGAAATTTAGACAAAGCGAGGTTAAGTTATTTGTTCACAAGCCACTGGCAGAGTCAAGATTAGAATCTAGGTCCCCTAACTCCCAGTCCCATCCTCTAAATGACAAAACTACCGTTTTTCTTATGTTAAAGCTGAGTTAGCCATTTGTGTTCATAAAAAAACCTACACAAACTCTTGGTTGACTTGCAGTTCAATCACAAAGTTCCATATTTTATACTATTACTTGTCCATATTTTTTTTATTATTAAAACAAAACGCCCTCTTTCTTTCCACTAGATTTGACATTTTTAAGACAGCGAAGCTGTCAAGTAAGTGTCCTTCTAGCAATTGCAGACAACATAAAGGAAGCACTAATTAGACAGTACACTATATGAAAACCAATACATACAAGTTCCCTGAAGACAATTTTTAGAGTAATCCATCTCTATCTCTTGGTCACACAAAAAACAGAATTAATTTACACAAAATATTTTGAACAAAAATATTAAATTGCAATGCACAAAAAAACCCATTGCATTCTTTTACTTACTTTAAAATGCTAAACCTACAACAAAATAGTAACCTTAAAACATCTGTTACGGCCTTAAAATCAGCCCAGACACAAATTCTGGCTAATGCATCTTTACCAAATGGCCCATTAGGCCATTCCTTTCTGCTATTCAAAAAGAATGACTGGCAAAATATAATCAAATCATACACCAATAAATTTAATACATGCTACATTATTATCTCATTATTCTTCATTCTAAATCATACAAAATACAAACATAAAATCCGTGTTTCTGTCAGGGACAGCTTATTTTGCATTCATTTATTAATGTTTTTAAATAGTATTAGTTTTGAAAAACACAGCAAACAGACCAGTGATGGTCATTTAGATCAATGAGCTGATGGTCATTTAGATCAATGAGCTGAGTCTCTGTCATTTTCTGGCTCTTCTCATTGGCTTTTGTTGCCTTTTCGAGTCTGTCAACAACAGTGGGATAGGATAAATGATACTGCTTCGATTTAAGGCCTGCTAAATTAATTGACTTAACTGTGTGCGAGCATGACTGTATTGCTAGGGTAAGTAATGTTTAGGGTGTGTCACGCTTATGTATGTGTGCTTGGTTTTTAAATGGAAAATGCCTAGTATTCCTTATTGCTAGAGTACGTGACTTGGTTTCCCTGTTCAGTTTTGTATCGATTCCTGACAAAATGCATAGATAAATCAACAGGAACTATTAAAGAAAAAGGCAGGAAAGGCATGACACACACCTTCAAAGGAATTAAGATAACAATGCCTGGGCCATCACTCAGGGGCAGAAGCAATCTATCTGGCATGAGCCAGGCTATGATGTTTTACCCTTTTAAAGGCTCAAACTGTCTAAATCCGTATAAAGGCTAGTCGGCAGAAAAAGGAGAGAGTTAAGTGAGTGGCCAGTGAGGCTATTCAGTGTGGGGATGAAAATAACCATGCAGGTTCTTTCTCCCAACTCAGAAATGGGGAATCAGAAGGACTTGCCTGAGCTATGGATAGAAAGGTTAAGCTAGGTAGGGGAATGTGCATCTAGAACTCTTTTTTTTTGTTTTGTTTAATAAAGTTGCTACTGAATAAATGAGATGACACAACTAAAATGAGGAAGCAAAGATCCTCACTTCATGGGACTGTAGTAGCTACATATCCACAGTAACATAGTTGAGTCCATGAAGATCTTGAAATTTGCTTTGGTTTGCAAGTTCATCACATCTCAGAGCAGGAGAAACATGGAGATAAGGTGCTTTACCAAACACCAGTGTAGGGTACCACGGAAGATTGTGTTACGGCATAGCAAGGGTGTGTTCACTTTCTCATGCTAGTCAGGCTGTTCAGCAGGCTGTTCTTGCTTTCTCACACTCTTTTAGCGACCAACCACTGTAGGTCATGGCCGGCCAGCTGCAATCTGTTTTGAGCTAATTAAAATAGCTTTTGTTTTGTATGGCCTTGAGCCAGGAGGCAGCCCCTGCTTGCTTCTGTATGAGATGTCTGTATATAGCTGTATGAGTCCGCCTCGTTTTTGGCACTCCGTACCAGGCCCGGATTATGGTGAGCTGGGTTCCCCGTCTCCGTGACAGCAACGCCAGGAGTCCCCGTTGCGGATGTGTCACTTTGCCTTCAATAAAGCCAATAACTCACAGAGTATGTGGGCCTCGTTCTTGCAGAGCACCCTGGGTAGGCCCGCAGCCTCCCACAAACGTAACAACCAGCAAAGTAAGACATCAAGGAATCTTTGAAAGCTGCTTTAGATAGAATAGAGTTTCCCAGGTAATTCTGGGTAAATGGACTGGAGACCCTTTATTTCAAGTACTATTCATGTTAAGGCAACTAAGCATATTTCTAGATATTCTTTCTGACCCCTCTATAATCAGTGGTATTATCACACCAGAGTCCTCATGAGCACTGCAGGTTTCTCTTGACACTGTGCGATCAATATTAGGTGCTGGCTTAAGAAAAAGTGAATTAATACATGAAACAAGAAGCATTAATCCACCAAAAGTGTGTCAAACCACCATGCAGTGTGTTAACTTGTATTATTGGCCTTTGTCCCCTCTCCCATTTCCCTTATCTCCTCCTCCAATTTTGTCTTCTCTGTCTTGTCTCTCTTTAGATGCTAAAATCTTTGGGGCAGGAATTTTGTCTGTCTGTAAAGTGCCATGGCATTTGTGAATGCTGAATAATGGGACTTATATCCACAATTTGCCCAAACTCCAGCGGGCTATCAAGAGACACATGACCCACAAGCTTCTAGAATTCCCCCCAGTTCAGTAACCTGAGAGCAAGGCTGTAAATAAGCAGACTGTAGACCTGTAAATGGCTTTAAACAGAGATGAATGGAAATCCATTTACATTCTTACATTTCACTTTAAGACAAGTATATACTCATAAAGCTAAGGCATTCTCTATAGGAACTATGTGGAACAAAATGGTCATCTTTTGGCTTTTACATAACAGACAACCCTGATCTGTATTCTCTGTCAATTCCTCATGATAGTTGCTTTTGTTCAAGCCTGAAACCGTGTAGGTATCGATTTCTCACAGCACTTGTATCTCCTGTTTTAACCAGCTCAGTACACAGTTCAAAGTTGCATGACTACTTTATTGCAATTTATCACAATAAAAATTTCAGCAAGATTCAGCATAGCTATACCTTTACATCACTGATGCAGCACGGTATTCAAAATGCGAGGCTATTGTAAATCAACAAAGTTATATAATTATTAAAACTGATTTTAATGAAAACCACAAGGACAGGGAGATTAAAATTCACAGATTATTAACCGTTTTTCATGACAGGATTTGTCATTCCATCTGCCATCGGAATATATTTCTACACAGTCTTCAGTTCCAAGATTATTTGGTTCTCCTCCAGCCCAGTTTGAATATCCTATTGCTTCACCACTGAGATACTTAAATGAACCTTCTGTTTCTATGTCGTTGATTCCAACATATGCTGCTTTGTTATGACGAACTACTATTTGTTGTATGGCGGTGTTCTCTGCAGAATTCCTCGGAGAAGCAAGCAGGCCACCAGCTTGGGAACATGTGGCTTTTGAGGTCTCAAAGTCACCTTCAGAGCCATTGGCTTGAAAGGTTTTTTCACCGGCACTATTGCCGTTCATGAAAATCCAAGCTATAAAAAACACAGAAGCACAGTACAGCTAAGTTACATTTTTTCACACACTATTCTTTACATTAGAGTAACACGTTCTAGGACCCTGGAATACGAGGCAGTTATTTTTGTTGATTCATTCTGTCAGACCAGCTCAGACTTATGCATACCAACCCTGACGTTTAAAAGGGGAAGACTATTTTACTGGTGCAGAGAAAACTATGGGGAGAGACAATAGGTCTCAAGAAGACCTTATAACAACCAGGAAATATCTTAGGTTGAGGTTTATACTTTAATTATTGTTATTTCAGTTATCAATGAAGGCATAGCTGAGGAAGTTTTTATTGTCTTAGAGAGCAGAATGTGAATTGTACACAATACCAGAGTTTTAATACTATTTTGCTAGCCTAAAATATTGTCATGTCACTATTGTAAGGTATAGTGTTTGGGAACATTACTGCAGTACTTTTTATGAGGCCAGGCCCATTGTCCTTGATATGACACATTGAGAATTCCGGTCATCATTCTATTATCTCAATTAGCATTTACACTTCTCTTTACAAGTAAAAATCAAGGGCTTGTTCCTGTTCCAGAGGAAGTAAATGGGAAATCAGGGGGCAGGATGAGGCCACACGTGCTGTTGATGTCAGTGAGTTGTTGTCTCCCACTATTCTTTTTCATCACAGGACAAATCAAATAACATTTCAGACACAAAGTGGACCCCACCCAAGCCACACTATTTCATCATAAGTATACTTTGGATGGGTTTTTTTTAGCACTTGATTCCACAGCTCTTCTCAGAGGGTCTTTCCTAATTACACCAAAGTGGAGACGTGCCGAGGCTAACAATACATGTGAGAGGGTTAGACCTGTAATGCCCATATTGTAGAATTGAATTACTTTACTAAAACATCCAAATTACTTTGTCTGGGCTCATCTCTCACTGACTGGAATGAACAGCACTTCATTTGTCTTACCTTTTTGGATTTTGCCGACAGTGGCTTTCAGGGCCTTCAGTTGTTCTTGCAAATCCCTTATTTCAGTTTTTAAAAGGTCACATTCTGAAGGAGAAAATAGTATTGTTTTTATTGTGTCACCTTAAAATATGGAAGGTTTTCTAAAAGCTTAAAAAAGCCAGAGAAGTCACCTCCAGAACTAGTAATGAATCAGAAGTGTAATACCAAAAATACTGTTTTTGGTTTCTTGGTTCCTGAAGAAGATACAACAAGTGTAAAACTGAGGTGTTGAGGCCACAAGTCCACTGAAAGTAAAAGGGAAACTACCTGTTGAGTGCAATTCTTAATAGCACCTGCAGCAATGCTAGCTTTTCAATTCAATTATAAACGCTAAAACTTAGAAGCAGAAGACAACATAGTTAGGAAAATAAAACCCTGGAAATTAGAACAAAGTTCATTAGCAAAGTTCTGAGGAGATTTTGAAGAATATGTGCAATCACTAGAAGCCCACTTGACCTTGGCAGTAGGTACAACTATCATAATGTTTGCCAATCTCAGCCTATGCATGGAAATTTCATGAACAAGTACTGAGATCATTTGTACAACTGCTCCTGGTGAATCCTTGTAGGACTTCTTCCCTGTCTTCCAGCAGCACATTCTTCATCCCACAAACCCAGGGATCAGGTACCCATCACTGTGGTATTTGTCTCCTGTAGGATGCTACTCTTAGATGTTTGAGTTCATCAGACTAACCTTTCAAGCCTCGCTCACTTCCCTCCAATGCAAACCAGACTGTCTGGCTTCCCCAGTGCCCACCACTGAGTATTTCTTCCCCACTCAGACAGAAGCAGCAAAGCCCAATTGGAAGATTTATTAAATGAAAACCATTAAAAAGTCCATAATAGCATCTGTGTATGCTCTGTTAGGCTTTTTCTTTACGCTCCCTCAAAAGGGATACACTGCTTACCTCTGCCTCCACAGTCTCCTTGTGGTCCTTCTTCACCTCTGTCTCCTTTTGGTCCAGGGGATCCATCCTTTCCTGGAAGACCTGGTATCCCTCTTAATCCTTGCAATTCAATGTGTTTATTCAGGGAATAAATAAAGCAAGTAAACAATTGAGTTTGTAGGTTTTATAACAGTGTGTGATTGCTGTCATAATTACAGATGGAAGAAGATTAGATCTACAAAAAGACCACAATGAATTTTGGGAAAAGTTCAGATACTGATCCAGGACCAAACTTTATAGCTTGACTCCACTGCTGTAATTAGAATATCAAATTCAAACATCTGAAACATGTTCAGAAGTTTGGTTTGGATTCACTTCTTAATGAAAATATTAGTATGAGAGTGTAGCTGGAATTCTTTAAATGTTTCTGAGCATGTACAGATAAAGCTATGTTTTCAACAGACCTTGGAACCAGATTTCCAGGTGCCCAGAATCCACAGTTGGGTCCAGCTTTTCAAAAAAATATAAACTTTCTCATTGTGACACTTGCGACTGGCTATTAAGAATAACTCAGCACTCAGTGCACTGTTTTGAAAATATAGTGCTTAAATGGGAGCAATGCTCTTTTGAAATCCTAGCCCATAATCCCTTGTGCCTCCATTGCCCATCTGCAAAATGGAGATACCACTCCCATCTTTCTTTCTGTCTCATCTATTGAGTTTGTAAGTTCTTCAGGGCAGAGATTTTCTCTTACCATGTTTTATGTAGATTGCCTAACAAGATGGTTTTCAGATCTCAGTTAGGGACTCTAAGTGATATTGTAATACAAATAAATACTAAGTACTGTACAGTGTAATTAGAGAATAACTTTTTATAGTAACTTCTAGAGAGTAGTCTGAATGCCCCTTCATCCTTTGCCTCTGTCTGCAGCAGTGAGACCTAAACAACTCTTCCAGGGTCTGTCTCTTCAGTGCCAATTCAACTTATTTTGGGGCTTGACAATACCAGAATGTATATCGCCCTGGTGTTGGTCATCTGCTGACACTGCTAAAGTGCTATTAGTCTTATTTATGATGTGTGTGTGTCTTAATTACCAAGAAATGTACTGAAACATCCAAGTCATTTCACATAGACCATAGGACACCCATTGGCTGGTAACAAGTTTCAGAAACCGCCAATCTGGATCAGATTCAAAACTAGTGGCCTGGAGGTAAAAGGCTCTAGAGAATATTACCTATCTCAGAAGCATCCAGTTTTAATTTCTAACCTAGATTTTATTTGACTGTTAGTTTCATCCTAGTGTTTTAGTAATTAGCAATAAATTAAGGATCTCCAGTTTTTTCATGCTTGACAAATGTTTTTGCTCAAGTTCCATGTAGCTACATGATTTGAATTATGCTTCCTTTTTTATCAGTTTTTTAAAAATACCAATCTGACCAACAGGTGAACAGTAAGTAAATATTTCTATACCTTGATCTCCCTTTTCCCCTTTAGGGCCATCTTTCCCATCACTTCCTGGTAATCCGTTCTGAGCAGGACCGCACACAACAAGTGTACATGCATTCTGATCCCATTTTTGGACAACCTGAGTAGGGTTTGAGTTGGAAGTTGTCACCAGAGTTAATACCAAGACAAAAGTGTTGAATATTGGAAGCAGCAGCATTGTTTGATTCCTAGCCTGTGAAAAATCATTAAAAGAATTATCTTAAAGCAGTGGTGGGCAACTTGCAGCCCGCGCCGCTTCCCACAGCTCCCATTGGCCGGGAACGGCGAATCGTAGCCACTGGGAGCTGCAGGAAGCCATGCAAATGTAAACAAATGGTCTGGAGGCCCGCCAGCGGCTTGCCCTGATGGGCCGCATGCGACCCGTGGGCCGTGGGTTGCCCACCACTGCCCTAAAGGTATTTTGAGTGCAAATAAGCTCTTAATGTTGCAATATTACACATTGGCTTTATAAAGGAATGTTAAATGTCTACTTCCTAAAACATTTGTAGTAGTATGTTATTTTTTTTAAATCAGAGCTTCAGTGCTCATGAAAACACTTCTTAACTATTCTTTACTCAGATCTTAATGATGTACTCATAATTATTTGAATTTGTCCTGCTCTAAAAACCCCACAACTTCTAACAAAAAAAGCAGCAAATTTCAGTTAAGTCCTATCAGGTTGCCTGCAAACATAATCCTTAAATTTTTAGTAAACAACTGCTTTTAAGAAAGTGAATTTTTTTCAGCCCTGCACAAGTGTACTGGGGATGGTGTAGAAGTGAACACCAGGACTTGCAGTTAGTTGGTAATACAATTGCATGTTTTCAATTCAAAGATAATGTAAGGAGTAAACTCCTCGACTTACCTGGTAATGATTTGTAAAATTGCGTAAACTTCCTAAATGAATAGCATACAAAAATTAGACAAGACATATTTTGTTGTACTCTGAACCAAGCAGGAACATTAAATTATGACTGATATTTTTCAAATTAGAATACATAAACTACAACACAATGTAACCTTAAACCTTGTCTGATGAAGAAATAAGCAGAGTTCTACCTTATAATACACATAAATCAAAGATTTTAAGGAAATTTCTATTGTAAGTTTACCCACTGTGCACAACTTTACAATTAAAGAACAGAATTAAAAGAGAGAGCAAAGATACCATCCAGTCACTTACTCTGCAGTTCCTGGTCTTCTAGAAAAAGCATTCACAGGAATAATTTACTGAATTTTACCGTCTATTTATATACTACAGATTAAGTAACATGAACTCTGGTTTCTCAGCTGTGCTCATTTACAATAAATAGGAGTTACAGTTTATTGAAGAATAATTTCACTGTAAATGGCTTTATTGGTCTTGAAACCATGATCATAAGGATAGATACAAAGAATGAAAATTTTCCCATTGGCAAAACACAAAGGAGGAACTGAACCAGAATATTTGTGAAACTTGAAAACAAAGTATGTATTGTACAATGCTGACAATTTAAGCTTATGTAAATATTAATATAAATGTTAATATCTGATAAGCCTGGATTTCACTCACCTTGTCAGTATGTCAACATAAAACTTCACCTAGAATGGAGATGGTTCTGAATAATTTCTTCTATATAATGTGCTCAAAGAGATTTGTTTATGGTACCTAAAAAAGAGCTTTGTGTATCTCGAAAGCTCATCGAAGTTGGTCCAATAGAAGATATTACCTCACCCACCTTTTCTTTCTGATATCCTGGGACCAACACAACTACAACAACACTGCTAACAATTTTCACTACTTGGTTTTTATAGTAGGTATTTTCTTGTCATTTCTTTTTGCATCAAGCACACATGTACCTGGCAAAGAATTTCCCACTCTGTTTTTATCACTCCATGTCTTCCTTATTCCTATGGATGTGCAAAGACTAAAAAGAGATCATCATCAGAAAGCCTCTCTGATGGGACTGACAACACAGGCAGAAGTTCCATTCTGGTGACCCAGAGGTTTAGATTGCTTGGGTAATCATCTTAACTCCTGCATGTGTCTCCAAACCAAACCTAAACTCTGACCCCTTAAGGCCATGTCTACATCAGGAAAAAAAGGGCTTTAACATTTCTTAGCTAACACATAAAAATCGTAATGAAGACAAGGCTACAGCACATTAACTGGTTGAAATTAAGCCGAGCCTCTCCACTAGGGCTTACCTGGACCAGCTAACACATGTTAACTGCCTTGTTTACAGTAGGATTTTAACATGCATTAAATTATTTTTTTTCCTGGTGAAGACAAGGAAAGGTTTGCCTATACTATTTTATACATTATGAACAGACAGTACCCCAGAGGGGGAAAAGAAGTAATGCAAACTACATCATCAGTTTTTCCATGAGTCCTAGTTCCATTGCGAGAGACCAAAAGAGTCTTCCTCACTCAAAAGGCCCATCTACCATGAGAAATGATTGAAGTGCTAGTGTGCTGAAATGGGATTTGTCCAGTTCCCTTTACGAGTGTTCTTGAAACTTGACAAAAAATTCTGCAACAATGCTGAAGAAAACATGTTTATTTTTTCAGCTTGGTTCATGTGGACTCATTGCTGACAACAATTGTCAGCATGTGGTCAATTTCCTAGTGTAGACAGGTCTAAAGATCAGTCCAGAGTTCTAAGAAATAAAACCTCCAAGCCATTCTTTCTGTTATTTTTGTCCATGTGCTGTTCCAGCTGAAGACTAAGGATAATTACAGACCTTCAGATTAGACTATTTTAAAACATAAAAAAATAAAGGTAATATGCAAGAAGATGATTTATAAGGCTGAATAAGAATAGAAAAGTTTTCAAGAACTTAATTTCCATATAAAGGAAATGCAGTGTTGTATCACAAAGACCCACTGTACATGGGACGTGACAATCAGAAAGTGAAGCTCCTGAGAAAATAATAAAATGAAAGTACAACTAATAAATCCATTGTCATTGTCTAAACAGAGAGAGTTACAAATTAGAGAAAGGTAAATTAGACTTTAATTAGTAATTCAGTTTATTTAATCTAAGATATTATTAACAGAGGGAATGGGCCAAATCCTCACCTGTGGGAAATCAATGGAGTTACACCGATGTATGGCAGGTGACGATCTGGCCCATGAGATTAATCAGCTATATCTTTCTACTGACAAAAAATCATGCCAACTTCCTGCCCACAAACACTTTTCTCTGTGAGCAGATATTGGTTCAAGCAAGTTTTCTGTTTACTTTATTTTTTGTTTAAACTACCATTAACTTTCTGCTCATTTAGGCAAAACTGCCAAGTCTAACAAATCTGAGGGAGGCTTCTCATCTGGGATTAATTGTATGAAAGCTCTCCCCTGGTGAAGAAGGACTTTGCAGTATGTTTCAATGAGCCAGTCATGATCTGAATTCTTTTTAAAATGTCCTTTATTCCAGTTGTCAAGGTGACAGCCAGTGTAACTGAGCTGATCACCACCCACGTGCCCCCTTCTGGCCTGAAGTCATGCTACAAGAGTCTGCCTCACTTTCCCCTTCAAGGGACTTCTTAAATAAGCCCTGCACACACAGTCCAAAGGCAATTAAAACGTTCCCTTTCGGGGATCCAATTTATTTATTCCTGACCTACAATGCACCCTTCAGGCCCCAACTCTTCTTCAGTGTCCCTCTTCTCTTAGGTAAGAAGTTCCCAGCCTTCCTTCCTAAAGCTGGGTCACAGTTCAATATTTCCCTGCAAGAGACAGTCTTGCTCCCTACAGCAGCTTCTTCACACCCGCTACAGCTTCTCAGGCTTCTGCTTTCTGAGCATTCCTCTCCCCATCTCCGCAGCTTCCTGCTCTCTTCTAGGGAAATCACTTGATCCTTGCTCAGGTGTGTCTGTTTAGTAACTAGAGTTGGCTGGCCCTGGCCCACAATGGGCTACATCACCCTGTTACACCCAATCTCAAAATACTTCAAGGCCCTCTGTACACTGGGAAATTGATCCATTGCTGATGACTTTTGTCAGCAATGGTTTCCCCTGAACTGGTGCTGAAAACATCGTTTCCAGCAGTGTTACAAAACCATTCTTTAACGGGACTTCAGGTCAGTTTCATCTGGGAACCCATTTACAATGTTATCTACATTTGCAGAGATTAAATTCTTTCTTTGATTTCTTGATTAATATAGGGACAGTCTAGTTGATATGCCCCCACCATTCGTAATGCAGACATCCATCTCCAGGCATTTATTAGATGCCTTTCTCTACATTCCAGCCCTAAAGTCAGGGCCGGCTCTAGGATTTTTGCCGCCCCAAGCAAAAACATTTTTGGCCTCCCCCCGTTTTTTTCTTGCCCCCCGCACCACCGGCCCCGCCTCAACTCTACCCCTTCCCAACCCCTTCCCCAAATCCCCAGCCCCGCCTCCTCCCCCACACGTGCTGAATTTCCCCCACCCCATTACTTCCTGTGCCCCCCCCGCAACCCCCCGCCCTAGTCACCTTCGCTCTGCCGCCGCTGCTCGGCTTCTCCCCCACCCTCCCAGGCTTGCTGTGCGCGAAACAGCTGTTTTGCGCACCGCAGTCGCTCGGCTTCTTCCCCTCCCAGGCTTGAAAGCCTTGGAGGGAGGGGGAGAAGCCGAGCGTCCCCCTCCCTCCCAGGCTTGCTGTGCGTGAAAGCCTGGGAGGAAGGGGAAGAAGCCGAGCAGCGGCGGCGCAGAGCGGAGGTGAGCTGGGGCGGGGGGGGGGGCACATTTCTAGGGGTGGCATGACCAGCGCCAGAATGCCGCCCCTAGAAATGTGCCGCCCCAAGCACCAGCTTGTTTTGCTGGTGCCTAGAGCTGACCCTGCCTAAAGTCAAGCTAAAACTCTTGACTGCAGATATTTAGGAAAAACATTTCACACAGTGATATCATTGTTATGGACTGGTGAGAACCTGTAATAAGATGAACAAACCTTATGGAATTAAGATAAGGTTCAACTTAACTCAGTAAAGTTTATTGAATTAGGGTTAACACCTGTGGGGTTCATTGTATTAAACATGTAATTGTGTATATGTTATTGTGGCATTTTATGTACTTCCTTTACTGGGGGCGCGGGGAGAGGCTGCTCTTGGCTGAGCCCATGTGAGAGTTGGGATGAATTCTGGTAAGCTTTTCAGCATGAGAGTACATTCTTTCATTGTATTTAATATGTTTCAGCTGTAAACCTCTCCTGGCACTAGGTACCTATGCCATTTTAGCAAGAAACTGGTGGCGGCAGACTTCCCAGCTTTAAGCTCAGCAGTTAGGGTACTCATCTGGGACATGGGAAAAGGGATTTGAACTAGGAACTGCCACCTTTCAGGAGAGCGCTCTAACCGGTGAGCTATGGGATATTCCGATGTTACCCTCTCTCAGTGTCTCCTGTTGAAGCTGTTCCACTGTGGATAAAGAATTTTAAAAAGTCACTGGAGCAGGAGGACTGGACCCTGGATCTCCCACTCCAAAGTGAGAGCTCTATCCACCAGGCTATAGTGTCATTCGTGCTCTCTCTTTATCCACAGTGGAACAGCTTTAATAGGAGAGAGCACCCCCACTTCATCAGAATATCCTCTGGCTCAGTGGCTAAGACACTCACTGGAAGGTGGCAGATGCCATTTCAAATCCCTTTTCCTTTTCCAGTGGAGGGGAGACATGAACTGGTGATCTCCGACAGCACAGGTGAATACACTAACCACTGGGCTAAAAGTTATGAGCATGGCCCTACCAAATTTACCGACCATTTTAGTAAATTTCACGATGATAGCATTTAAAAAATCTTGAATTTTACGGTTTCAGATATTTAAATCTTACATTTCACAATGTTGTAACAAAGCATGAATATGTGTTTAAAATGGCAAAATATAAACATGTAAAGCCCTTAAGTTAACAAAAGCAGTGAAAAAAAAGTTCTGGTTTCAAATGTCATTAATTGAATGGGAGCATGGAGCATCCTGAAACTGTGTCTTTCTTCATTCCCTGTCTCTGAGCTGAGAACACCTGTCCGTGTTTAGACGTAGCTCTTTCTGCATCCATGGAGTTCACTGGAATTGTCAGACAGTGCTGAGCTAGCCTTGCAAGGTGGGGGATTCTGCCTTCCACTGAAGATCAAGTTCACCATCAGCACGTGCATTTGCGTGGGGTCAAAAATATGCACAGCTTTTAGGAACCCTGCTCCAGGTTGTTGAAACTTTGGAGCCATTTTTTCTGTATCACTTGACTCTTCCCCGTAGCAATAATATTGTTTAAGCTTCTTTGCCATGCAAGAAAATACCTGCTGAGCACTGGCATTTAACTCAGCATTGTCAGAGTGATTTTCGTTTGCCTGTCAGTCCAGAACAGTACATCCATTACTTTGTTGTACGCTTGGTGGATTGTGACATATCGAGATTCAAACCAAGTGATTAAGTCCATCAGTCCTGTGGCATTCTTGGCAACGAACTGAACTTCCTCATTCAGCTGAGCATCATTAGAAGGGTTGAAAGGTCTGTTAAAATCTGCATTTTCGGTGTTAGTGTGAGCTCTTCTGAGACAAACCCAGAGTAGTACTTCAGGTGAGCTGCATGGTATTGTACAGCCCGAAACCAGGAATTCCAATGAGTAATGACTCTGGGAGAGGTGCAATTTTTTGTTCCCCTATTTCAGACATTTCAGTCACATTTGCAATGTTCTGCCTGTATCCAAGTTTGAGGCTAGGGCAGTGTTTAAAGATCATTTTAATGTAGCTGACCAGTTTATCAACTTTGCCAAGCTCGCATCTCCACAGCTCACTGAGAAGAGAAATTATATATGCATTACATCTAATATGGACAGCATTTGGCATTAGACCTTGGAGAACAGATTTGAAAGATTTTGTCATGTAAATTGCATTGTTGCTTATGAAAGCAGATACTTTGTCAGAATCTGAACCATATTTTGAAATGGTTTTAATTATCACTTGAGAAATTACAGTGTAGTTATCAGCATCCAAGTAAATGCAGTCTGCAAACACTGTTGTTAGCTTTCCTTTCTATACATCTCCAGCCTCGTCGGAAATAAAATCAAACAGAACATGCAGTACATAGTTATCTTGCTCATCGGTGAACTCATAAATAATTGCAAAAGACTCACATGAGTTGAAGACTTCATCAGCTCAAAATGTGTAGCAAAAACCTTTGGAAGGTAGTCTTGTTATAGCTTATTTGTACTTGGGAAGCAATTGACATTTTGTACATTCCATTGAGTTTAGGCAGCTTTGGGTGATCAAGTTTTTCCAGGGTATATTAGCACTTGCAAATGTATCCACAAGTTCCATTGTAGCTAAATTATGGGTCTTAGAGCTCTCTGTCATCTTAAAAACAGATTAAATCATTTTTCAGCAATGCTTTATCCTCTGCCCTTTTTCTTGTTCTATGGCTTTCCAAGTCTAAGTGGCTCTGAACTGTTGCCCATCGTGGGTGATCCAACAAGCCACTTCAGCTTGTACAAAACAGTTTGCCACCACTGGCATGTAGAATTTGGCTTCCAAAGTCTTTCACATGATCTGCTGCAGTTATGATTGTAGAGATTTTTGATTTACTTTGGACACTCATTTTAAAATAATCCCACTTGTCTTATGGTAGGTTACCAATTGAGATCACTACAATACAAAACTGTGCTGGATGCTCATATCTACCGACCAGTGAGTTGAGCCCTGAGTGTTATTTGCTGCTGTAAAGTGTTAATCAATAAATCCTGTCAAGTTCATGACCCTTTTTATATTGAAACAAGCTAATAATCACATCTGGGACCTGTAATGCTACATATAACTGCATTGGATTTTACTATAGGGTAAAAGTACACAAAACATCAGATTTCATGGTCCGTGACGCATTTGGTAGTGCCCTAGTTATGAGGGACATCCTCCTCTCCCCATTCTAGCCTACAGTGGGCCTATGCTGTTGGAGAGGTCTGAGCACACCTACTGGATTGGGCAAATGGATGCCTATGTTTCCCTAGTTCATGCACCACACTGAGGCAGAGGTGTCCAGATGCCTGGCATGGGGCTGCATTACGTGTGCTCAAAGGCAGAAACATAGATGGTACAGAACTTCTACTGCAAAAATGTAGGTGCCAAGTGAGTTTAGATGCCTATAGGGTTTGGAGGCAGCTGAGAAGGGGTTTTGTGAACCTACTAGGTCCTGATTCTGAGATTTAGGTACCTAAAGCCTTTTGGGAATCTAACCCTTAGTATTTAAATTTAACTTGAGATTTTAAAATGGTGTACATGGCACGTGATAAACTGGTACAAATGTACTAAATATAGGCCTTCATATGTACAAGACAATAGTACATTTCTACACTTGTTCAAATGGGCAACTAAAGACCTCAGCAAAGAGGTAGGTTTTGCACCTGAATCTCTGGTGGGATTCAAGTAGTAGCAAGTCCTGGAAAAGTTAGACCTCCACTGAGCGAACCTGTCCCTGCTCTAGGAAAGTCCAGTCCATACAGCTACAAGTAGGTAACATAGGGAGTCAAGCAATTTATCAACACACAGAGTCCCAGACCATATACAACTTCATAGATCATGAGCAATATGTTGAATTATACCTGGAAATGAGCAGAAGACTAATGCAGCGTTTTGAGGTCATTTCCTAATTTCCCTTTGGAAAAATACAGTTTTTAATTTCACATTTTTGTAGCTGTATCTATTTATAATAAGTACTTAGGTAATGCTATCACTTTCTTACTTCCTTTAGTTTAGGCCTACTTAATGCATCACAAACCCCAGATCTAGATCTGGATTTCAAACAACATATAGTTTGAAAGTGTTGGGTTCTGGTTCAGCCCTTTATACAGATACGAGACATATGCAACATTCAGTTATAGATTCCAGTTCAGATTTCAAAATTCAGGGGCAACAAAATTTGGGATTGAATTCTAAAGAACCCCAAAGTTTGGATCAAGGATCCTGGCTTAAGTCCATCACTGCAAAATAATTTCATAGAAAAATTCAACTCCTGGCACATGGTACTCTAAGGCAATCAGCAAAAACACAAGCATATATTGTGCAAACACAATTAAATAAATACCAGAGCTTTACATATAATTTAAGATCATTTCCTGTTACGTGCAATAGTAGATATGCATTTGTTGGGAAATGTAAGGGTATGCTGAAATGGTATTAGGGAGTAGAAGCGTGGGTAGGCACCGTTTCTGTGCTTGATAGATAAAGTGCTACCCTTCTCCCTTCCCTTCTTCTTGTTAAGGATTGATAAGCATTATAGCTGCATAAGGAATTTGGTTGTTTAAAGGATCCCCTTTGTGCAAAGAGGTGTCATCTCCCCCCTCCCTTCCTTTCCTAGCTACATAAATGAGCTCGGGGTCATGGCCCCTTTCTCCCCTCCCTGCAAACTGCTGATTAAGGGAATTCATGGCTGCAATTATTGCAAAGAAATGCATCTTCAAGGTAAAAATGTCTGTAGAAGATGCTTAATGCTGTAAACAGTAAACAGGGTCGGGGATAATTATATTCAGTATATAGCTATAATATTCATTGTATGGGCATTCATATTACTCAATAAGGGTTTGGGGGGTGTTGTAGTAAATGTAGGTATTTACATACTAACTTAGATAAAAAGAGTGTGCTGTAACTAATTCAGGGTTTACTTGACAATTGGGTCAAGGGGAACAAGTACCGCAATAAAATAGCCCGTGTACTCAATCCGCCTCTGGGTCCTCCTGCTCATTCTCTAACAACGTTCCCTAGAAAGATTTTAACAAGTTAAACTTTATTTTAGTGGGAATTTAATGACAGACCATATATTTGAAGAGCTGTCACTTAAGATATGGATAAATTGTATCATTTAATTTGTGAAAAAAACACAACATGCAAAACTGTTCATTCACCTCAATGGGTTTAGTCTCTATTAACTTTTGGCTTAGCACATTGCCTTTCAGAGTCTCTTGTAGCAACAAAAGATGGGGTACATTGTGTTCCTTTGGAATACATCCAGTCAATATACTCTACTGTATGCAAACATTACTAAACAACTAAGTGGTTCCTCAGTTTGCACTGTAAGTCTAGCTATTTGTCAGGACTTATGTATAGGTTTGGGGGTTTTATTTTATTTTGTTAGTTTTTATTTTAAGGGAGGTGAAGGACATAAATTCACACCGTGTAGAGGTTAAGCATAGGAGTTATGTACAGCGCTGACAGAGTGTCACCTCGCTTATTAGACTCAGCGACACTGTTAATTAATTGATTACAATGAAATATATGGATTTTCCATGGGCGGGGGAAAGTGACGGGTTAGGCAGTCCCAAACCCATGGATAGCTCTGGCTCAGCAAGACAAGATAGCACAGTAGCCAATGGTCAAAGGTTACATAAGTCTCCGCCCATGGTTTCAAATTAACAAGTTAACATTTAATTAGTACTTTAATGAAATATATTAGTATAAAAATATATATATGTTGAATTCAATTTGGGGTCCATAGGAATGAAGTAGCTCCTCTGATTGTCTAACAGGTACATTCCTAGGGGTTAAAGCAAAGAAACAGTGAAAAGTATATGATAATAAGGATTGTCTTTCAAGTTGCTCCTTTGTGTTTTTAAGGCAGGCATTGGTTCCTGGGAAAGGGAGCTTGGGAGGAAGCCATATCTTATACTGACATGCCAACCTTTCATAAACTCAAGGTTGGTCTGTGGGAAGAACTTCTTCCTACAGAAGAAACTAACACAACAGAAACAGGACGTCTTTGTTCCATATTGCAACTTTGAAGAAGATAGCAATAACTGAATAATTGTCCAACATCTGGCATTTTGCTGAGTAGGCTAACAAGCAAAGCAGGGTTATCTTTTGTTTATTCTGCTTTCATGTAGCTAATCACTATTAGCTAGACCTCTGGCCTCTTGACCAAACTCTGGACTTTGGGCCTCTAAAAGCTGACACAATCCATATACCAAGTTGTTATGCAAACAGCACATGGATTTTGGCCCTTCAAGAGGGAAGGGTTGTTTGCCTAGGTGTGGGGTTTTAGTAGGAAAAGTGGGCACGTCTCCTTCTCAGGTGCCACAATGCTCCTATGTACTCTTTCCTCATCTCCCTCAAATCTGTCCACAGTCTCCCCTCTTCCTCTGAATTATTCACTGTTTATTATTTGTATTGTGGTAACTCCTAGGAGCCCCAGTCAAGCACCAGAACCCCATTGCGATAGGCCCTCCCTGTCCATCCAACATGAGCTCATTAATAATACTGATCCCAATTGTGGCAGAGAAAATTCAGTACCTGGTGACTAGTGCCTTATGAGGAGGAGAGCTTTATTAAATATATAGATGCACTCTACCTGCTTTTAGAAATTCTAATGCATCAACACATCCTGCCAGAAATATTTTACAGAAAGAAATATGGAGATGATAATGTCTGATATTCTCTGATTTGTGAAATACTGAACACAGTTTTATCACGTAGGCAATAGGTCCAAAAGGAATTCAGTTGTCTTGTTAAACAGTGTTTTGGCTGGCCAGTGCTTACAGACCTTGTTCTGTACAAAGTATCCTAAAGCACTTCACAAAATACCGGAAGAGCAGTGACTGTACAGGAAAATGTGACAGACTTTGTGTGCTGAGCAAGAATGTTCTTGCGTAGCCTGTCTGAGCATGACTGATTGAAGAAGAAACATCACCCAGGACACTAGGACTGCGTCTTCCTCATTTGGGGCCTGAACGGCACCTTTCAGTCAATGCTTTGAATTGGGGACAGTGCAGAATTCCTCCCAGAGAGTTCTATAGCACACAGGAAGGGCATATCAATTGATTCTGCCCTTCAGAAAGTGCAGCATACTAACCACTACCTGTTAGTCCCATCTCACCCCCATCGGGGCAATGTCTAGTCTCAGTGCTGCTTAGACACAGAGCCAATCCTGTTCCCATAAGTCACTTGAGATTTGCCTTTGGACCAGTATCTGGTTCCAATTGTGGAATAATTAGATATATGTTATGAATCTGAATTTCTGTTCCATGGGAAATTCCAAAATTCTACAAAAAAAAAAAGTGTTCTGTTTCAGAACGAAATGCAGAATATTCTAAAATTTCCCACAACAGGGAAATTTTTTTTAAATGTTTTGGAAATCATTTAAACCTTTCATTAGAAAAAATCTGAAATGAAATTGAGGCTGGGAGCCCAAGCTCCAGAGCAGAGATGCTCTGGGGGTCAAAACTGAGCTGGGAGCCTAGGAGTGTGGAAGCCTGATAGCCTCCATGTTTCCAGCTTATCAGCAGGGAGTCTGGAAGCCCTGAGAGGCCCTTCTCAAGCATTTTCTGATGAAAACCTGTTTCGTCACAACGTTCCCACCAGCTCTACTCAACTCTTGTATTCTTTTGCCTTCTAATGATGTAAAGCTGGAGTTGGAAGTTGCTGAGATCCTCATTACATTTGTTTTTTCGTAAGTGTTTTTCCATAAGCAAAACAATACACTTTTTAAAATCTCTTGCAGAGGTACAACCAGCAGTCCAGTTCATAAGGCACAGTATACGCAGGATACAATTTCTGCCTCATTGTAGGAAAATGCCTCCCATGTATTTGGAGGTAGAAACCATAAGCTACAGTCAACAGTTACACATCTATTTCATGTAAAATGAAGGAGTAGTTTCCATTCCAAGCATATTGAAAGATTTAATCAAGTAAGCTTGCCAAGAACATGAAAACTTTCCAGGAACTGTCAGTATCTAAAGGCCAAATCTATGCAAAAAGCAAAGCAAACTGTATAAAGGGAGGAATTCTGCTCCTGAGAGAGTTGAAAATCTCATTTTAAATGCTTAAAGATAACGTTCTTCTGGCATGAAAATGGAATTGGAAAATACCTCCTTCGCTGGGAATAACACTATTACTGCAGGTCAGAAGGAAAGTACAATATAAAGCAATTAAATTTCCCTGGCAAGGTTTGTCTGTCAGGAGTTGTTTTTGCATATACAGAGGCATCCAAAACAATGTTTTCACACTACGGACCTCTCAGTCAGAAGTGAAAGTGAGTTTAAAAAAATAAAAATGAAGGCATATAAATGGATCTTTCATTGGGTCATCATAAAGTTAGATTTTGACAGAGATTCATTATCCTGGCATATGATAAGATGTTCCCCTTATAAACAAATGTTCACACAAAATCTAGGGCCCAGTTCTCTTCCCATTGAATGATGAAGTTTTGTCATTGATTTAAATGAGAGGCGATAACTTAGCCACATTATAAAGCGTGAACACTTGTGATACATTTTATTTGTCATACACCTGTGACTACCTCACCTGTAGTCTACACAACTCTAATAGTTGTCCATCTCTAATAGGACAATTAGTGAGGTAAGAAAGAGATCTTGAAGTCGTCGTGGATAGTTCTCTGAAAACATCTGCTCAATACACAGTAAAATCAAGAATGGTGTGGAGAAAGTGAATAGGGAATTGTTATTTACCTCTTCACATAACACAAGAACCGGGGGCCACCCAATGAAATTAATGGGCAGCAGGTTTAAAACAAACATAAGGAAGTATTTCTTCACATGACACACAGCCACCCTGTGGAACTTATTGCCAGGGGATATGGTGAAGGCCAGACGTGTAACTAGGTTAAAAAAAGAATTAGGTAAGTTCATGGAGGACAGGTCCATCAGTGGCTATTAGCTTAACTGGGCAAGGATGCAACACCATGCTCTGGGTGTCCCTAAACATCTGACTGCCAGAGGCTGGGACTGGATGACAGGGGATAGCTCACTAGATAATTGCCCCATTCTGTTCATTTCCTCTGAAGCATCTGGCACCAGCCACTGTTGGAAGATGGGATACTGGGCTACATAGACCACTGGTCTGAACCAGTATGGCCATTCTTATGACTATTTCTATAGATTCCAAGCTCCTATCTTTAAACAGCTTAATTGCATCTGTCTCCAAACAATGAGCCACAAAAAACCCCTGGCCAGATAACAATTCCCCACCCACCGCAAAGCAAACAAACAACAAAACACAGAAAAGAGACAATCCCTGCCATGGTAGATGACCAATCTAAAGAAATGTAGAGTTAAATTGAGAACTCAGCCTTAACTCGGACCATTTTTGCTTATCTCTCAGAAAAGTTGTTTCCCTTGATATTGTTAGAGTGCCAATCATCTTAGTGTCAGCTCATCTCCCAAAAGGACAAAGTGTGCACAGAGGTATACTTTTCTCCCCCCCCCCACCCAGTTAACAAGGGATGTGCTGTTTTTCTCTACTTCTTTCCTCCCCCACCCCACTTACATGGTTGCTTTTTTAATGTAAGAAGCAGTAATTCAGAATGAAGATAGCTGAGCATCTAACGTGACTGCTTCTGAAGCACAATAAATATTTTAGAGGGAACTCACTGAGGTAACTTTAGCCTTTTTAAACAAAAAGATAAGGGATAATTTGGGCAGGAAACTGTCTTTTATTAAACCCCCAAAGAAAATCCATCGAATACCCTCATCCCAGTCAGCCAATAGATCTAACTGGAGATGAACAGTGAACACAGCCAGTGGCTCCTCACCTTTCCCTTTCTCCCTCACTGCTGAACAAATTATTACAAGACCACAAAGATGCTGTCAAAGATAACAAGAGCCTTGGAGGCTGATTAGAAGAATGTTCTTTGTTCCCCCAGGGACACCTATGAGTAATCCCTGCCAAAATAATTCATTGATGTTGGCTACCAAAGCAATAACAAAACCAACCGCTTCTGTGCTAGGTATGTGTGACACAGAGGCCCATATGTGGTTTATTGCTTTGTGTCAGCAACTCTTTTCAGGCCTGACAGACTCACTGCACTTCACACACTGGTGTCATGATATTTCTTTAAAAGGTGACATAATATATCGTTTAAAATCTAACAAACTACTGGTCATTAAAGTCACTGTGAAATGTTTGCAACAACTCTGTAGTTGAAATTACAGATACTCTCTGATATTATGTCCTGGAGACTGCAAACAGACAGGTTTCTTGTATGTAAAGGGGAAAGAAAATATGGCGGCAGATGCCTTGTCCAAGAAAGAGAGCTCTGACCTGCTGTCTTCGGGTCACCCAATGGCTCTCTCTCCTGAAGCAAAAGGGGAGAGTGCCTTGTTTAGGAAGTGCAATTCAGACAAGTGATGGGTTGTGTCACCATCTGCACTGTAACCCTGGGGCCTCACAATACCTTGCTGTTGTAGCTCCCAACCTGGGCTGCTCCCAACTAGCCTACCAGCATGCAGGTCACACCCTGAGTGTCTGTGCTCTGGACAGCCCTTGTCCAGCAGCTCTGACCCCAACAGACTGTCTACAGCCCCACAGCCCTACCCTGGCTTCCACCAGCCTTGGTTACAACCAGCAAGAGGATCCTAACATATTCCCAGTCCCAAATTTTCCCCAAACTGTGTGACTGTGGTGCCTGGCTGGACCACAATGAGAATGCCAACTCAGGGCAGACTGCAAGCATTGGGGCAGACAAATCCCAAGATTGGGGATTTATTCAATAATTAGATTCAGCAAACCAGTAACAAAACAACTCTGTAATACCACACAGGTTAACCAGATGTCAAATACAGTCCCCCTTAGGCAATCCAGTCTTTGACTCCCACCCAGAGAGCCAAGTCTACTATAGTGTGGGGTTATTGAAAACCTTATTCACCATACTTGAAATTCTACCAATGCGAGAAGACTAGACACATTGCCACCAGGTCAATGAATATTTCAGATCTCACCCAAATGCACGTTTGCAGCCAATCCTTAGTAACTAAATCTAAGATTTATTAATAAAAGAAAAAAAAGAGAGTTACATATATGGTTAAGAGATCTATATACATACAAATCTGTGTAAAGTCCTTAGGTCAGTCTCATAGCAGAGATGGTGAGGCTACTGATTTGTAAAAGTCTTTCTGGAATCAATTTAAAAGGTTATAGTCCAATAGAATTTGTTCAAATTCTTCCATGAGAACTTCTGGGTAAATCCAGAGTAAATCTGGAGACTTTAGTCTTGTGTCTTAGACCTTCCCTGTCAAAGTTTAAGCAGACCTGAGATAAAAAGGATCAGGCTTGAAGTTTCTTTTATAGTTAAAGCAAACGGGGTGCTGACAGGTAATTCCACCACGTGGGCTTTGATGAAAGTGAGCTGATAGGATCCATTAAATAGAGATCAAACTTCCTCAGACAAAACATTAAGCAATAGCCATTCAGACTAGTAAAACAGTTCATTATATCAAATAACTAAGCTGAAGACAATGTAAGTAATATTATTTCCTGCAGTATCTTACATCTTTGAGTCAATAGAATACAGTAATGAAGAATTAAAAGACAGGAACAGGATTTTAGCATCTATAGGCTAATTAGATCACATTTTTAAACTTCTAACAAGCTATAAGTAAACAGACCAAATACACTTAACATTTACTCTTAATTCTCTATCACTACAGGCAAACATGTTAAAGATTCAGGTCTAGTTAAGATGGCTTTGAGAACTATGTACAAGGAACGGCCCTATTTACCATTTCAGTGGCCCCTGTTAAGTTGTAATGGGTCATTCACCAGTTTCCCAGTCTGTCAGTGTCACAACTGGAGTCATCCTGCAAGTAATAACCAAGATTGGTGGAAAAGGGTTGCCAGGTGTCCCGGCTTTCGACCAGAATGCGCAGTCGAAAAGGGACCCTGGAGGCTCCGGTCGGCAACACTGACCGGGCTGTTAAAAGTCCAGTCAGCAGCACAGCAGGGGGCCCAGGGCTAAGGCAGGCTCCTTGCCTGCCCTAGCTCTGTGAAGCTCCTGGAAGTGGCCGCCAGGTCCTTGTGGCCCTAGGTGCATGGGTGGCCAGGGAAGCTCTGCGCGCTGTCCATGCCCTGAGTGCTAGCTCCACAGCTCCCATTGGCTGGGGCACAAAGGCTGCGTGCATAGCCTCTCTGGCCGCCCATGTGCCTAGGGGCTGCAGGGACCTGGGAGCCACTTCCTGGCAGCTGTGGTAAGTGCTGCCAGGACCCTGCACCCCCTCCCACACCCCAACCCACTCTGCCCCAGCCTGGAGTCCCCTCCTCCACCCCAAACCCCTCACCCCTGGCCCACCCCAGAGCCCATACCCCCCCACACGCACTCCAACCCCCTGCCACAGCCAGAAGCCCTCTCCTGCACCCAAAATCCCTCATCCCTCGCCCCACCCCAGAGCACACCCCCCCCCGCCAGCACCCTCACCCCCACCCGCACCCCAACCCTCTGCCCGCGTCCAGTGAAAATGAGTGCGGATGGGAGAGAGTGAGGGAGGGGGGATGGAGTAAGCAGGGGTGGGGCCTCAGAGAAGAGGCGGGGCAGGGGTGTTCGGTTTTGTGCCATTAGAAAGTTGGTAACCCTATGGTGGAAGTCAGGGTGGGCCTGTTGTGCTGTAGGCAGACTGCTGGAGTCAGAGTTGATGATCCAGCGCTGCACAGCACAGACACTTGGTGTGACTTGCATGCTTGTCCACTGCTGTCCAGGTTGTGAGCCACAGCAGCAGGACATTTGATGCACCAAGGGTACAGGGCAGGTGGTGACAAAACTCTCACTGGTCTGGATTGCACCCCAGAACATGAGAGTATGTACTGCTTTATTTGGGCCACTGCCTGTTCCATCTGCTTCACTCCCTGTAGCTAATCACTCCTCCCGTACCCCCTGCTTTGTTCAAAATGAGGAAGTGGAATCTCCTTTTAAACTACACAGCTGCTGTTGGATGTTAGTACAATATAATACGTGGGTCATCCTCAGACATATATATTTCAAGTATAGTGCCTAACTTTATGGCCTGACTTTAAAGCCCTGGCTTTATTGGATAAATAATGTGTGAGGTTATCTCCTCAGGTGGTGATGCCTACAGATATTTTGGTGGTTACTTGACTATCTGGAATATTTCAGTCCAGGTCTAGCCTCAGGTTCCACACCCAGGACAGAATGTACCTTGCTTAGTATTTCCATGGCTTTTTATCTTATGTGGCCTTTTATCATGCAGAGGTGAGCTAAAGCAGAGTAAAACTCATCCTTTGATATAAATAGGTCATGCTTTTCCACTGCTGCAAGTTAAGGGAAGTCCTAGGGATACCTAGCAGACCATTAGCTATAAAAAGTAGGCATCAGGATTCCATTTCAAGTCAAAACAGAGGAGATTAAATGAGATGCTTAGCCCCCAGGTGAAATATTTTAGTACAAACTACTAGAAGCAGTGTAAGCTGCTGTTCACACATCTGATTACAATTTCCATCTGTGCCTCATTGAATTCTGGCAACATGCAGTATTGTTTAACCTATTATTGCTCACTCTGCAGGGAAACTTTGTTATAGCAGGAGATGGAGGCAGCTCTCTCATATTGAGAAGAACAAATCTGCAACTGTGATGAAGTAAGTCAGAATTCCACATTCCAGGGGTCTGCTGATGCACTGAGCTGGTAATAAGCAGGATCTTGTGACACCTCCAGTTTGGGATATTGAGAACCAGATTCAACACAGTGGTATTCCAGTTTCAGGCCAGTGCATTGCCACTGATTTCAGAGATACACTGGGGTAAAACTGGTGTAATACAGTGATGAATCAGCTCCTTTCTGCATAAGTGCAGCTTAAGCCCTCTTCTTGTGCTGACAGCATTAGAGATTAGTTTAGTTTGGGATCCTAACTTAAATATGTTCCAAGAGATCTGTAGTATGGAACAGATTATAAATCTGAAAAGGAGATGATGAATAAACAATCAGTAACTGTAAGTCCGCCTTTTGAAAATACTAGCTTGACACTGTTTGCTTTCTTAGTTCAAGGGGAATGTGCTATTAAATTTGATTTAATTATTGTATGTACCACTCTAACTTTCCAGAAGAAAGCCAAGATTCCCAGACCCTTTTATTAAGAAACTAATCTTCAAAGCAGTATGGGATGCATTCACGTAGTTACACAAGGAGTAATAGGCATATAGTACATTGAGTTCAACCACGTACAAGTGGCACCACTAAAGCCCATGAGACGAGTGTGGGTAGGGGCTTAAGCATCCACCATGGTTAAAAAGCAAAGGAAGGTATGAACCTCTACTCTGGTACATCTCCATACCTGCAAGCCATACTAAAGCACTGCTCTTGCTGTTGCAATATGTCTGTGATGATCAAGAGTGTGCTACAAGTTTGTGTAGGTTGAACCAATTAAGACCAGCATCTACGACCCTCCTCCCCGCCCCAAAGAAAAGAAAAAAAGCCTTGTATGTAGGAAGAATTACTAATATCCCACTCTATCACCGTTCTTTTTTTCCAGGCATTTAGGAGGTGGGAACTTCTCCCAGTTACTGATAGTGGAAAAAAAAAAGAAGTTATTCTAAGAGCCTGTGATATTAAGAATATCTTCCTTGCTCATTCATTTTTTTAATGAGGTCTCCCAGCTGCTTGAATATATAGGTATATGTGTTTCAACTTTAAAGTAGCTAAACATGATTAAGATTCAATTCTCATTCCTCCTCATCATGGCCTTTGAGAAATGCCAGATATACTCAAGAATCATTTATTTAAATTTATGGGATACATAAGGAGTCACTAAAGTTGTGAATTTATTTCATGAATGCATTTTATTAACAAATGAAAGATGTAAAACAAACTGAGCTTTTCTAGGTTCTCATTTTCTCCATCATTTTTAGCCACCGTTTAAAGCTACTAGAATGTAGGGCTGAGCTAATAACTGAATATTTGATTTAGCTGCAAATCTGAAAGAAACTGAAAAATAAAATGTTTCAGGTCAACCAAACATGAAAATGTTTCTAAATTTTCAGCAAACTGAAATGTCAAAAAACCTCTCATTTCCATT
This sequence comes from Chelydra serpentina, assembly GCA_037349315.1. Classification (NCBI taxonomy): domain Eukaryota; kingdom Metazoa; phylum Chordata; order Testudines; family Chelydridae; genus Chelydra; species Chelydra serpentina. The sequence continues at coordinate 54,429,590 of JBAIAC010000030.1, forward strand.
TTAAGGTTTGTAAAAAAATATTTTAAATAAAATTGAATGAACTTCAGAAACAAAACATCTTGCTGAAATGAAAGATCAAAATGTTTCATTTAGAAAATGCCAGAATGAACCAATTTGACATTTGAGAGTTTTTTTCCAACTAAACAATCAGCAAAAATTGAACTGAATCTATATTTTTCCACAAAAAAGGAGGGCAGAGTTGCACACAAAAATTGCCCAACTCTACTAGAAAGTGTTTCTCTTCCCAAATGTTTAAGATAAAAATAGTACATTAGATTTGTCATGCATCTGCATATTGTCTGTTGTGTCCTGTGAGAAAAATAATACATAATGCACACCCAAAAAAAATTAACAAAAGTATAATTTGGATAAGAAATGATTGTGTATAAAATCAACTGGATGTATATTTTCTCCTTTGATCATTTTGGGCCCCATTCCCAATGTATCTAGAGGTTATGAGGGAAACATTTTAAATCAATTAGTTCTCTCTTTATAGCTACTTGTCTGAATTAATTTATTTCCCTAATCATTGATGATGATTTTACTGTATTATTTGTACTTGCCCACTTCTCTTTTCAAAAACAAATAAAATGGCGAAGAGATTATGTCTAAAATTGATCTAGATTTTTGCATTACATATATGCAAGTTTGTATATATACTGCCTTAGGGCTCATTTGTGGCTTTGCCACAATCCTTGCAGAAGCAGTGGTGTGTCACTGTGTTGACCCAGGAATACACCCGGAGGAGACTAGATTGTGACTCAATCTAGTTCCCAGTACTCCCCTGGGACCTGGGGAAGTAATCTTCAGCCACCCTCTGCCTGGCAGAAACTGATTCCCTCCTGGTGCCAGCTCAAGTGCACCAACTGGCACGGGGGTGGCCAAGTTTCCACCCAGTCCCTATCCACATATGCAGGAGGGGAAATAGTTGCTTCACCAAGGCTACTCTCCCCCATTCCCCAGCACCGCTACGCACCAGCAAAGGGCAATAAGAGGGCACCTTAAACCGCCTTACATCCCTGCATGAGCATACAGGACAAGTAAGCATCTCACCTTTAAAAACTGGCATAAAAGGAGGTTCTTGGCCATCATACAGTATGGCAAAGCGTTTTAATATTTTTTGCATTATCTGCACTATTTTAATTGATATGATCCTTTGCCATTTTTTATCAGAGATTTTCTTAAAATATCTGAAGTTAAACAGGTAGCTGGTAGTAGGGTGACCAGATGAAAAGACCCGAAAATCGGGAATTCTCACCAAAAAAAAAAAAAAAAAACGGAAGAGGCTCTTCAGCGAAAGTTGTTGAGAAAAAAAAAATTTAAAAAAATCTGCCTCCGGAATCCTCTGGCGCGGAATCCTCTTCCGCCAGAAATGGAAGACCCTGGAGCAAAAAATAAACAACCCAAGAAGACTGAAAATCGGGACAAAAGGCGTCCCGACCGACCATCGGTCGGGACGCGGGACACATGCTCAAAAATTGGGACGGTCCCAATTTTATCGGGATGTCTGGTCACCCTAGCTGGTAGGCAAGGAGGAGAACTTGATCTCTACCATTCTCCATTAACTGTGTATCCTCAATATAAACAAATATCCATCTGCCTATGCATGGGCAGGGTAGGTAACATCAACTGCTTTATCATCAGCACCTTTCTCATGTTTTGTCACATTGCTTTGAGGTGTTTTGACTCAACTGCCAGAGCTCTGGTTTATGTCAGGTCCTTTTGTATGGGATCTTTCAGCATGAAAAATCACAGTACTTGACATAGCAGTTACCCGTTGGATATGAAAAATCGTGCAACAGCATGACAAATGCTGAAAATGTGTTTGAAGTGATTTGAAGTGATGGGATAATACCTTTAAGGTGAAGTTCACCTCTATGTAGAGGCCTAATACCAGACCTACGCACCACTTGTATCTCACATTCCTCTGTCCAGGAATGTCACCACAAGATACTTTGCAAATACAAACCACTCCGCAGTTTTACCAACCTCAAACATTCAAAAACCATGAGTTAGGCCCCCCAAAATTGTGAGGTTGGCTCAAAAATCATTAGAATTTTTTTTTAAATAATAAAGGTTGGGTTCTTTGTATTTGTCTCCTGGTTTTTGCAACTCTATGGTACACTCGGGTCATGTTTTCAAGCTTTAACCTGCAAGGACTAGGACTAGACATTTTCTTTTTTAGAAATGAAATCCCTGGGTTCTCATGTAATCGCCTGTCTCCAGAAGCTGGGGCTTTAAGTCAAACAGCACATATTATGAAAAACTTGATAAAATTGTGAGTGTTGGCAATACTGCATTCACTGGCCCAGGGTTTACACTGTCTCTCTAAAACAGGGAAGATAAAGAAAGAAGGGGGGAAAAAGCCCTCTTCCCACAAATACTTTTTCTTTCTTTGTTTCTATGCCTATTTGGTGCAGGGAAAAAAAAAAAAAAAAGATAAGAGCATGAGGTCTCAAACATGCAACAGCTGTTTATCATACCCTTAAGGAGAAATTCTGAAAACCAAGACGATTAAGGCCAGAATCTGACAATTAAACTAGTGTAAATCTGGAGTAACACTGATGTAACAGAGCAGAATCTGACCCAAATATATACTTTAAACCATTAATTTTGATGTATTTCTTAATTTAATCCATTATATTTGGAGGTAAAAAGATATTAAAGTTCAGGCTTCAAACTGTCTTCAGAATTTTTGGACTACATCAGAGTAAACATACTCATTTAATGGAATTACTGAAGATTTAAACTGCTGTGACAAAGCAGAATCTGACTCAAATTTGAGAAGGTTGATGGGGGAGGGGAGGAGGTAAAGTCACATCAAAAGCATTGTAGACAGAGTGACATTATACCTCTTAGCACACATTCCAAAATTCTCAGTTTTGTTCTGGGGCTGTATAACTTTGATTTCCAGATGTTGTTGAGTTTAATTAATTCTGTGGATGCCTTTCCTATCCTTCATGTCACTTCCTTCTCAAGGTCTCTATTTTATAGAATGGTACTGCCCAGGTAGATGAACTGTTCTACTTTCTTGATGTTTTCGCCGTCTAATGTGATGTTACTGCTTGATGTCTGGGTTTCAAGAATGGTTGTTTTGGCATAACAGCTCTTGACCTCTGCTTGGCCTGCTGTTTTTGCCAGGTTGTCGGTCTGTCTTTGTAGCTTTTTGGGGAGTTGCTCAGTAGTGCAATATCAGCAGGAAAGTGTAGAGCTTCTAGGCATTTGCCATCTACCTATGCTATTCCAGTGTTTTTGTTGCTAATGGACTTCTTCATTATCGATTTTCTGGCAATGCCAAACAGCAGCAGAGCTAGAATGAGCCCTGTTTCATGCCAGTGTCCACTTTGAACAACTCTGTTGTCTGGTTTTGAAGTGCTCTGTAAAGGTTACTCTTGAAACAATACTGCGCCGCTGTGCACATGCAGAATTCATGTCCCCTGCAGATTTTTTTGCTTCCCTGCAGAAAATGATGGGGAAGCAAAGGGAAGCCACAAGAGCAGTCACACAATCCTTTCCAGCAGTACGGGCATGTTGTTTTGGGCGCCCAGAGCAGCCAGTGGAGAGAGAAATTACTACGGGGGTTGGGGACGCCCCAGCAGGTGGCTCCCACCGTGCTCCAGATTCAGCTGCTAGTCCCGGCTGGGGCTCTTCCCCTTCAAGGAGAGGCTGGAGCTGGGTTAGACCCATCCCCAGAAACCTCCCCCAGCTGCAGGAAGCTCTGCCCCTCGCTTGCTGCCACCATCACTCCTCAGCCACATGGGGAGAGGTCACTGTACCAGGAGCTGCTCCTACATGCATCTCGACCCTCCCCGTACCCTGCCCCCCTTGCCGAGCCTCACCCCCCCGCACCCTGAACCCCTTGCCAAGCCCCACCCCCACAGACCCGGACCCCTACGCACCCTGACTCTTCCACTGAGCCTCCTCCTGCATCCAGACCTCCACCCCAGCACCCAGATCACCGCCAACGAGCCCCTTACACTCAAACCCCACCCCAATGAGCCCCACCCCCGTGGACCTGGACCACCCCGATGAGCCCCCACACACTCAAACCCCACCCCACCCCACTGAGCACCAAACAGCTGCACCCGGACCTTCACCCCATCAAGCCCCACTCCCACAGCACCCGGACCCACCCACTGAGCCCCAACCACCTTCACCTGGACCCCCTGCAGAGTCTTATTCCTCCTGCACCCAACAAGCCACTATGCCTCCAGATCTGCCCTGTACCCAGATCCCCCACTGAGCTGCCTGCACCCATATTGCCTCACACAGAGCCCTCTCACGCCACACCTGGATCCCTCCACTAAGCCCTTCTGCACTTGGATCCTGCCAGGCTGAGCCTGCCTGCCCTCACCTGGATCGGGGACCAGGGCTGAGCGTGCATGTGAGACTCTGTCCCTCTCACTTTTGGTACACCTGGCATGAGGGGAAGGACCCTGCAGTGTTTCTGGGTCAGGCCTCACCCTTGCACTGTATCAGGGTTGAGTGCAGCTTCATTGCCGAGTCAGTGTCCCTTTGGGAGAGTGGGCTGCTGGGTGATCTCCAACCTCTATGCCGCCAGTGGCCTGTGCTTCACACTGCCATGTTGGAGCCTCCACATTTATTTATTGACAAATTAAATCTGCAGAATTTTGCTGAATGTTTAACTTTTTGGTGCAGAATAGTCTCTGGAGTAAAAGGGGAATGTCTCGGTACATGATTTTAATAATGTTGACAGCTTAAGCTTGGATTCTATAGGACAGAAGAATATGCCACAATATAGGTCTATGCAGGCTGACACATGGCTTTTTCTTAGCACACAGCACTTATTCAGTTAAATAAAAAGAGTGTTAAGAAGCCTGTTACGTTAAGTAGCTTTGATGGAAAACATATGGAAGTATCTTCACTTGCTGAATTATTTATTTATTTTATATATATATATATATATAACAAATCCTATCAAAGAACTATGGGAAATTTCATTCTGGAAAGAAGACACTTTCCCTGATGTATCCTCTTAAATGTCCTTGATTTTTCATCAAGAATTCTCTTTGTATTTCCTCAAAGGACAAATAAGGAATAAAAATACTTTCAAAATAATGGTTGAGTTTTCCTTTAAAGTATTTTCCCTGTTCTAAACCATTTCACTTTCTTGCTTCTAGAGATTGTCACTTCTTCCACAAACTATATTTTTACGCATAATTCCTAGTTTCTGTTGCAGTTTGTATAAGCTATGTGTAGATGTGTGGGCACTGACAAACACACACACAAGCACATGGCACCTCGAAAAATACTACAATATGGTAATTGTTTATTTTTAACAGCAAATACTCTTGACATTCTATGTATATACATGATACCCTTTTTCACCTTGAATACTACCTTAGGGGTTGTCTACATTACCTGCTGGATCGACAGGCAGTGATTGATCCAGCGGGGTGGGGGAGGGGTGTCGATTTATCGCATCTAGATTAGACGTGATAAATTGACCGTGGAGCGCTCTCCCGTCGACTCCGGTACTCCACCGGAGCGAGAAGCGGAGGCGGAGTCAACAGGGGAGCGTCAGCCGTCGACTTACCACAGTGAAGACACGATAAGTAGATCTAAGTATGTCGACAAAGTACGTTGTGTAACTTAGATTGACATCACCCCCCTCAGTGTAGACCAGGCCTTACTGTACTAAGTCTACTTTGTGGAGTAAGGTTCTACTAAACCAGTGTAAGTGTATCAGGACCTGGCTGTATTTTTGTGGTATTCTCTTTACCTGAGACTTCATTTTCTAAAATTTGCTTTGTTGCTGCCACCTCCCCTCTACAACACACATTCATATCCCATCATCAAGAATGGACATCAGAAAGGGATCAGGAAATTGGCACTAACTGAAAGGGGCATAGGCCTATTACGCTGTATCCAAGAATTTGCCTGGCTTGCCAGATTTATTACCTTGTATTTTGGAGCTAAGGACATTTAAAGAACCAGCTTGATCCAGGCTATTAAGAGAGAGAAAATTAAAGCTGGAAAGCAAAAGATCAGCAATTATATTCATACAGTTTTTTGTGTGTGTGTGTACCAATGTGTTAGGATATAGATATTCAGGCCTGTCTGTAAAGGCCTATACTTAAAGAATTTAGGTATATGTTTATCATTTAGTTAGTTATAGAGATATAAAAGAGAGAATCTGTGTAAGGGCCTTCTCTCACTGTGACAGTCTAAGGGCTTGTCTTCACTACCCGCCGGATCGGCGGGTAGCAATCGATCGATCCCCGATCTATCACGTCTCATTTAGACGCGATTAATCGATCCCTGAACACGCTCCCCGTCGACTCCAGAAATCCATCTTGGTGAAAGGCAGAAGCGGAGTCGACAGGGGAGCGGCAGCGATCGACTCGCCGCCATCCCCATGGCCAGGTAAGTTGATCTACGATACGCCGACTTCAGCTACGCTATTCATGTAGCTGAAGTTGCATATCGTAGATCAACCCCCCCACCCCCCACCCCCTAGTGTAGCCCAGGGCTGAGGCCCTGTTCTTAGACCAATGCCTTTGGCTAAGCAGCAGAGGCAGCCATAAGCTGGGAAGCGTATGGTCGCATCCTCACATTCCAAACCAGTCATATTGAAATAAGGCAATCTGGGGCTGTTGGAAAGGTGATCCGATCTATCACCTCCAGAGAAAGGGAAGAGCCTAGAAGATTTAAAAGGAAATTTAGTTTGATAGTTTTCTGTTTGGTAAGAACTCACTTATCAATAGACACAGCTGAGAAACCCTTATGTCTTTATAGATGTAGTTGTGAAATCCTCACTTCTGTATTGTTTTGTCATTATAGTTCCCACTTTGCTATTGTTTATTTGCATGGTCTCTGTCTGGTTCTGTGATTGTTTCTGTCTGCTGTATAATTAATTTTGCTGGGTGTAAACTAATTAGGGTGGTGGAATATAATGGGTTGGCTAATCATGTTATAATATGTTAGGATTGGTTAGGTAAATTTCAGTAAAAGGATTGGTTAAGGTATAGCTGAGAATATTACTATATAAATTAGGGGCAAACAGGAAGTAAGTTGGGATTTGAAAATAAGGAAAAAGGAACTTGGATTTAAGCTTGCTGGAAGTTCACCCCAATAAATATCGAATTGTCTGCACCTTCAGACTTCAGGTATTGTTGCTCTCTATTCATGCGAGAAGGACCAGGGAAGTGGGAGAGTGAAGGAATAAGCCCTCTAACACAATGCACTAATGGTGCCTAGATAAAGCAGGTTGGAACATACAGTGCCTGCGTGGCATGTTAAGGTTAAGAGAATAGCCAACCTCTACATGTACTTAAAATTACTACTAATTTCAGGCTGGAAGGATCAGAACAGTGTCTAGATGGTTATGGGAGGACGGCGGGGAGGGGAGGGGAGAGGAAGATAACAAATAGAAGACCAAGATTATGTCCTGTTTTCAGGACTCTGCTCTCACTTAGCCCGGTGAGAACTGAGTGTGTTACAGGACAGAGAGAGGTCATGTTCTGTTACTCCAATTTACATATGTTAAGACTTAATACCGAAGACAAATATTCTGACGCTTGGTTCTAACCAGGACATGCATGTCCTCTTGATTTGGTTACAGTCAATACTGGAGAAATTTGAACCTGTGCCAATGTAATCTGAAAAACATAACAAAATTAAACCTCTCTGCAAAGGCTAAAGGAGAAACCAAATCCCTCCTTTTGCTTGGTATATTTCTGATTTGCCTTCATTCTCTCTGCTCTCTCCACGTTTTTTCTGATCCTGAAATTTCTCTTGACTTTCTTTCTCTAGACCTTTCCTCACGCTGCCTGCTCCTTAGATTTTTCTTTCATGCACTCTTCTTCAGTGCATTTTACATTTTTACCCTGTATCATTTTTACTCACTTGCCTTCTTTCTTGCCACATATATGTATAGTATCTTACTCTAGTTAGTGATAAAAGAACCAAGACAGGGCCAAATTCCTATCCCTGGGGAAGCTCCACAGAAGTTGGGACTGGATTACCAGACACAAATACATAAGTAGTAGTGCAGGGTCCACAGGTATTCATAATTTTAAGTACAGGCAACACCCCCAAAATCCAAAAAACACCAAGTGAACATTTGCTGGCCTATAAAGCCTTGGAAAAACATGTATCTTAAGCTGCCTTTCTCTGGTTCTATATTTTATACAGGGCTGGTGCAAGGAAGTTTTGCGCCCTAGATGAAACTTCCTTACACCAGCCATGCGCACCCACCCCCCACGGCAGCCAGTTCCCCTGCCTGCGGTAAGCAGCTTCCCGCCTCCTCAGCCGCTAAGCTGAGCACAGAGCCGGGAGGCAGGAGGGAGTCGAGGCGAGCCGCCCCCCGCCGCAGCAAGCCACTCCCCCCCCCCCCCCCCCGAGTCAGGAGGCAGGACTCAGGAGGCAGCCGTGGCAAGTCGCACCTTGCCTCCCGGCTCCACACTCAGCCACTGAGCATGGAGGCAGGAGGCAGCCACCCACCGTCGCCCAAATCCTGGCGCCCTAGGCGACCACCTAGGGTCTCCTAGTGCAAGCGCCGGCCCTGATTTTATATCTCCTCTTTCCTTGTCTTCTTCCTTCTGCAGTCCTGGCCTCTGCCGACTTCAGAGTTAGGATCAGGCTGCTAGAATCGGGAGTGGGTAGGAAAGAACGTGCTTCTCACAAAAACCTCATTTAGCACAACTTAGGTCCACTAACGACAATGTGCGAGCTTCATTTTCCCCACACTAATCACCTCTTTCCTCTCTCATGTCATCCTTATTTTTCCCATTTCTGCTCTTCATTTGCTCTATTCAATTCTTCGCGTTGTGTCTTCTGAGTTGTGCAGTTTTAATGTGGGTTGCTAAGAAGCTGCTCAGTTCCACCCAGAAGTAGCTCTTTCAATGATCCGTATGTATGTCAGAATTTAATATTATGAGATCCTTTGTTATAATTATTTATATTGCAGTAGTGTCCATAAAACCTCATCAGGAATGGCTCCCTATAGTGCTAGGTGCTGTACAGAGAGACACGGCCTCTGCCCTGAGCTGCTTACCGTCTGTGGTGTTTAGATGTTGCTTATAATTATTAGAACTGGGAACACTGGCTGCTGGGAGTCTGTAAGGACAGGAAACAGGAAGGAGGGAAGAGGGAGTTGATAGGCTGAGAGAGCTACAGAGGGTGAAGCAGCAGCTTGGTAAAGAAGTTTGCTTTCTCGTCTGCCTTTGCCTTCACCAGATGGTCCACCGGAGGATGAGGAGGTAGTAGTTGCACTTATTACAGGCACTCTTACTGCAGTTACAAGAGAACAATTTCAAGCTGCTTGCTCAGCATGTCCAACTCAACAAAAACTACGGGAATTTCTGACAAAGAGATGGCCCAGTAACCCTAAAAACCTTGACCCAGTTTTGCTGCCTTATTTTAGAGTTCGGGATGAACTTTCTTTGCTTGATGGCTGTGTGCTACGAGGTACACACCGGCTCCTTGTGCCAGAAGAATTACAGTCAAAACTCATACACCTGGCACACGATACTCATCAAGGAATTGTCCGAACAAAATAACGACTACGGGATCTGTATTGGTGGCCAGGGATGGACTTTCAAACTGAAGCACTCATAAAACCCTGTGTCACTTGCCAAATGCATGATAAGACAGCAGTGACATGTACCCTCCATTACAGCCTGTTCCTCTTCCTGAATCTGCATGGGAAAAAGTGGCGAGTGACATTGTAGGACCCTTTGATACTGCTCCAATTGACTGCTAGTATGCCATCACTTTAATAGACTATTTCAGTAAATGGCCTAAGGTAGCGTTTACATCGCAAATCTCTTCTGCTACAGTAATTACGTTCCTCTCTTCAGTTTTTAGCAGGGAAGGTAACCCCAAAGAACTGGTTTCAGATAATGGTAGTCAATTTACTTCCCTGGAGTTTGAAACTTTTCTAGCACAGAGGAACATTTTACACAGAAGGTCATCCCTATATTACCCTCAAGCCAATGGGGAAATCGAACGGTTTAACAGAAGTTTGAAAGAGAGTTTGCAAATGGCTAAACTGGAAGGGCGATTGTGGATTCTCTTCACCACTGATTTCTTGCAAGCATACCGGGCTACATGACATGCCACAATGCAAAGATCACCGGCAGAGTTACTACCTGGGAAACAGATGAATACTAAACTGAACATTGCTGGATTGTTAAAGGCACGACCTGATGCCCCAAACGAGGATGATGTGAGAAAAACAGTTGAACAGAACCAAGCAAAGTCACAGGCTTTCACAAACAAGCGGCGGGGTGCTAAAGAACCAAAGTTTGAGTGTGGTTCCTTTGTTAGACTACGAAAACCTGGAATTTTATGCAAAGGGAACCATAAATTCACAGCTCCTCTTAAAATCATAGAGAAGAAGGGACCTTACACCTATCGACTTTCTGATGGGCGGGTATGGAATGCTTCTTATCGTGCACCTGCCTATGCACCAAGAGGAGATTATGCCAACACTCAGTCTGCATTGGATGACTTCACCATAGCACCCACACAACAAGACATTGCACTGGAACCGGGGCTTGAGAGGCGGCCTGTCAGACCCAGACGACCACCTGTCTGGACTAGAGACTATGTTATGTAGTATCTACAGTGTTTTCAGTGTAATATTTCTGCCAACAGTATAGTGTCTTGTTTCATATTTGTTCCTGTGGTTAGAACAACGTTATTTCAATTGGGAGAGTTTCTTAAGAGAGGAGGGAATGTGGTGTTTAGATGTTGCTTATAATTATTAGAACTGGGAGCACTGGCTGCTGGGAGTCTGTAAGGACAGGAAACCAGAAGGATGGGGGAGGGAATTGAGAGGCTGAAAGAGCTACAGAGGGTGAAGCAGCAGCTTGGTAAAGAGGTTTCCCCTTTAAAATAAAGACCTGTTGAAGTTTGTGAGTACCTTGCATGACTGATACAACACCGTCTAATGGATGAAAGACACTACAGCAATCTAACTCTGCTTTTCTTTACTTGCACCTCCCTTCTGTTGTTGCTTTCTCCTTACTTTATTTTCCTTTGCCACTGGAAACATTGAGTGAATGAGCTTTTCTTGTGATATTTCATTTAGCATACAGTAAGAACAACTGATAGTTTTGCCAACAGATGTCTCTATAGCTTTGTGCCAGTATATTTGGAGCTTATCCATTATCAGCTGACCCAGAGGGTTTTCTGCAAGGATCCTAATTTTAAAGTGGACAGCTTCCATGCCTCTAAAGAAATGATCTCTGGTAAGACACAGAAGGGGGTGGAGGAACCAAGCAGTGGCTAAAACTAAGGCTCAGCATTGTCATGGACATAGGAGTGATGCAAATAGATCAATGCTACCAAAACACCTTGCAAACAACACCCATAATATTAGGAATGTTCAGTGGTAAAACATCATGTGGATGAGGAGAGCATGCTGCACAAACTAATGATCTGCAAGCCTGTAACTGAGGCATCTCCTTGTGGACGTGACTGGGCATTAATTAAGCTGTTCGTGGTGTTTGCTCAGTACTGTCAATGGCATTTAAGGAAACCCACTGTTTTGATTTTCTTTATACTTTCTGCTGTTAATGTTGATCACGACCAATGAAGAGTTGGCCAGGAAGGGGGTGGAAATAAACGTGCTCCTAATTAATGCAACCCTTGCATTATTGAAAACAAATGTTAAGAAACCTCTTTTACATTTTGAATATGGGAACAAATATTACTATTCTTACTATTAGATTTAGGGGGAGATGTGTGTACATCAGCCACTGGGGGGAGCTTTAGACTAAATAATTTCTTAGACTTGAAGAGTGAAATGTTTATCCATTTCTGTCACCTGTCTGAATCAGAATCTAGCCTTTATTGATAAGTTTATTGTAATTTCTTTGTTGTTCGTGCCGAGTTTTCTAGGGGCTGGCTGCAGTATTACTCCCTATCTCTCTCAGTTAAACACATTGCCAAGAGTAATCATTTATTGGAGTTGAAACAGCTACCTCATTTGTTTTTGAAGGACATAAGTGAGAGGGCAGGGGGGGAAGAACAGGATATTATTTCTGTACTCAAGCAGAGATGCTGCTTTTAGAATGAAATTCTGAGGAGCTGGTTAGCTCAGATGTAAGTAATGGAATAAGCCGACATGTTCACTCCAGCCTAAGCTAGTAGTGATTGAAAGCCATTACCATCTGACAGCTGTTTTCTAGCCAACGTGCAATGAGTTGGTGGTCTCTGTCTGCTTCCCAGTGAGCAGGTTTACGCTCATGCTACAAGAAAGCACCACCCATGTAAGCAGTCTTGCTAAACTGGCCAGTTAGTGAGAGAGAGACTGAATTCACCGTGGCTGTACTTAACACTGATTTTTCATACCCGTAACCCTCAGTGAGTCCAGTTTCACTGGTATGAACACCAAGAACACCTGATCACTGGCTATGCTTCCATTAACGGGGCTATCTCCACCAATATCACATGTCTGGAAAAGCCTGGTGAACCACCTTTGGCCCTTCTGCGTCCATGTTAAGGCTCATGGCAGGGGACAGAGCCAAGGATGCTCTCTCTCTTCCCATTGTATATCTGTTCTGTGGCTAAAAAACACGTCAGTCTCCAGTGCTGCTATTCTGACACCTTTCCCCAGCTCTAGTACATTTCAATTAGGTCCTCTCTCAGAACGTCAGGGTCTCTCCAAAAGGCTACCCTGCACTCTGAATCATTAATCCAAACATTGCACACAATCAGCGGTCACCTTTGTCTGCCCCATTCCACACAAGCCTGTTGCTCTTACATATTGTAAATTGACATCAGAAATACAGAGTCACGAAACTATGGTTACAGAAAACGTTACCTATGGCAACAAACTAAATCCCAGACATTTCAAGGTTTGTGCACTAGTTTTTTCTGCTTGCATCTTATTTTGATTGTCACGTTTGGGCTATGATAAATTGGCAGATATTAATCTAAATCACCCTCTTCGTTAAAGACTAACCCCCAAGACATCCACCAGTACCATAGTAGACTCCCCTGAATGTCACCTGACTGACAGGTATGCAAAGCGATATTATGCCTGGTCATATATGATTTGAAACCATGTCACAACTGTCCAATAAGGACTGAGCTGAGAACAGCCAACTCCTTTCATTTTACCCCCAAATCTTCCTCCCTTGTGTATTGATACTAGTAATACCACCACCTTATCTATCACCTACACTTGCAGCCTTGGGGTCAGTGAATGTTCTCCCCTGCACAATACACATCTAGTCTACTCCAAAAGCCTGCCATTTCACTATAAGATATAAAACATTACTCTGTCTTCAGCTAAAACAATTGTCCATGCCTTGTTCATCTCCCTTCCCAACAACTATAACCACTTTATTTGCTTTCCCTCCCGTCTATCCAGGGCACAGACACCCAAACCATCTCCAGCTGCTATGAGCAGGTCAATCCCTGAGATAACTAACAAATTTATTTCAGCATAAGCTTTCGTGGGTTAAAACCCACTTCAGACGACGCATGGAATGGAACATATAGTAAGCAGATATTTATACATTGAGAGAAACTTTGCACAGATAAACGTCCCAACAGAAAACCCCAAGTGTTTGGGGAGCTGAAAGTTTAAGAGGAAGTTCGGACCACAGGTACATAATTCAACCACAGAAATGTTCTGGCAATGAACTGATGTACATAACAGTTACATGAGATACATCTAAGGCTAGCTGGCTTGCTTGCTTATATCTTTTAAGTTTTTTATAGGTTTGATTATTTTATTTTAATAGGGTTATAGTTTATTTTAGAGTATATATTGGCTGTAACACAAGGGACCTGCAGGCCACATCTTGTATGGTGAGCTAAGGCAAAGTTAGCATACATATGTTTGGGACCTTTCACCTGCGCTAAAGCATAAGGTCCATGTATGGCTGCGACCTTTAACATAGAGGCAATAGTTCCCAAACTGGGGTTCGGGAACCCCTGGGCATTCGCAAAATGTTACAGGGGGTTCTCAGGAAAAAATTCCTTAATGGCAGACAGAGCTGTCCCTAGGGAGCCTAGGCAGCACGGGGCCAGCAGCCCGGAGCCCCTGGACTTCCAAGAGCTAAGCAGATCAAAGCCAGTATCTCTATCACACTGAGGAGATTTAAACTTCAAGAGTCCTTATAAGAAATGGAAAGGGAGGTGAATATTTTTTGCTGTTTTAAAAATGAAATAGGCAGCTAGTATTGTTTTTAAAATTATTATGAAGAACAAGTTTAAGCTTTTTTGTAACATGTGTTGGTTGCCTGGACTGCTCAAGACCTGAATGCTTGTGTAGGAGGAACTCTTTGAGTTGGCTTCTTAAATACCTTCCTGCTATTTCACATCTGATACTTCTTGATGAAACATAGGAGCCTTGTCTTATAACAGGCTTATTCAAAGTAATACAAACTACGAAAGTGATATCTTGGAAGAGTGCTTCCATTTTCATAACATAATAAAAATACTGTAATGATAATAATTAATAAATAGGGTGTAAACAGGTCATAAAAACAGTGATCTTGGAAATATAAAATTTGTTTTTATAATTTATACTCAGGTAAAGGAGAAAATCCCTGGAAATATTCCTTTTTAGGAGGGGGTTTGCGAGACTTGACATTTTAGTGAAAGGGGTTCACAGGTTGTTAAAGTTTGGGAACCACTGCTCTAGTAACTACCAGCTGCACAGTCACATCCCAAAACCCATATTCCTCTCCCCATTTGCCAGAAATCTGTCACATACAAATGAATAAATAAGTGAGAAGCCATCATTTCCCAGTTCTTTGGCTGTTGCACTTTTGTGCTGGTTTCAATAAGTCAGTATGCTGCCTCGGCTCCCAAGCAGCCAAATGAGAGTTCCCAGGTTGAGCAGCTGCAGTATAATCATTCGGATGGATGCAAGCCCGACAGACCAATGGTAGTGAAAGCTTTTCTCCAGAGTTCCAACTCTGCCGTTTTTTATCTACCCTGCTATAGATAAAAAAGTTCCTTGTAAACCACAAACCCATGCAAATTTCCCCTGGTGCTGGTTTGGTTATAAGCTGAAAGGTTCATAAGGTGAACCTGGGTCTGGTGTTGAGCTAACTTTGGCTAAGGCAGGACTGCGTGTAAGCCACATGAAATTTGCAGTTTTGCACAGGCAGTGTGAAATCAGGTTAAAATCAGCTCTGTGATTGAACTTTACTGTTACTCAACATGAAATTAGTGATAGAGGGAAATTGTTGGGAAAAAACCCCAAACAAACCTCAGAAAGAGGTGGGAGAGAAAAAACCAACAGCACAAGGAAAGAAACGGGGGAGGGGAAAGGGATCAGACAGAGGAAATGCATAAGGGTCAGGCCCCACTGATGATTATGGCAAAGAGGAGTCGGAGTCTTCTAGTCCATTAGCTATGGCACTTGCTATAAAAAGGTCACTCTGCCTTGCCCTGAGGGAGAGGGTGGACTCCAAGACCGGCTCTGCTCCAGTCATTCTTGAGGGACAGTGAGGGTATATCACAACTATGGCATGACGAGCACATGAAGGTATTTGGGCACAGTAACACCTTTTCTGCCCCATTCCTGTAGTTGTCCTATTCCAGAGAGAACTGACACCATCTGCCTAGAGTGGTGACAAAAGAATCTGAGGAAAGCACGCGAGCCAGCAAAAGAAGTGTGGCTTGGAAGGAGGCTAGTGATCAATCTACCTAGCAAGACGTAAACAGCAGAGGGAAATTCCATTGGTCCAGACCAGGGCCGGCACGTCCACTAGGCGACCCTAGGTGGTCGCCTAGGGCAGCAGGATTTGGGGGGGGGCGGCATTTTGCCGCCCTTGGCAGCATTTTGGCGGTGACTCATTTCCCGGCAGCAATTCAGTGGCAAGAAAAGCGGTCGCCAAAACACCGCTGAGAACGCAGCTTCAGAGGAGCTGCCGCCGAAGCACCGCCGATTACGGCGGAGGAGCGCTGCCGCCTAGGGCACCAAAAACCCTGGCACCGCTACTGGTCCAGACCAAATGAGCAGGAACAGACACTGCACACAATAGCAGGTATCTTCATACAATACAAAGGCTTTATTTTCTTCCCCAAGTTCAGCCCTACAAATTAATTAATGTACAGGGTCCCTGAAAGATATTACACTCACTGTTTCCATTTGCTTATCAGCAATTCATTTTCAGGTCAGCCATTGGCCCTCCTCCCATTAATAAGCATTGTATTTTTCCTTATGTCACCTATACAAGTGTGTGAAGCCTCACTCATTCTCAGCTGCTGTCATCTTTTCTTGGCTTCTCAAGCCAGGTAACTGGAATTCTTGCATCCTGTCAAAGTCAAATCTCTGTTGAGCGCCACACAAATTTCGTGGTAATAGACAGACTGATACAACTTTAAGGATTACCCAAGACAGCAGCTTCTGTTTGAGAGAGGAATCAAATCAAAAGCAGTCTGAGTCTGGAGCTTCCCCCTTGCAAGTTAATTGTTCACAGTCACAACTGATGACGAGCCAATCTTTTTTGGACGAGTTACACTGGACTAACTATCTGGGTCAGTTGTTCTCTAATATCTTTCAGTAATTGCAACTTCTCACCTAATCATTTTTCAACCAGCTTCAGCTAGACTAGCTGTCTGTGTCACTCATGGTTTCGGCTCCTTGAAGTAATTACCACCATTAGGTCTTTAATATCATACCTGCCAACACGGAAGATGACAAACTACAGAGAGAGGGAGTGGAGCATGGAATTATCCATGCATCAGCTTTGCAGGATCTCCCCTATTGTTCATGCTTGTCTCACTAGGAAGAGTTATACAGATACAGAGCATTCCAAACAACCTAATTAATCACAATGTACAAGTATTTATTTGCATTTAAGATATGTATAAAATACTTCTGTTCATTTTTGTACAGTTCTGGCCATTATTTTTGCTGTTACTGACTTTAGCATTTTCTTCCATCCCTTTCAGCCTTTCCTGTTGGTGGCGTTTTGTTTTCAAAAGGAAACTCTCAGCACATTTTTATAATTTAAAAATGGTTGAGGGAGAAATTGTAAGTTTCAAATAAAATCTGTTTTATTTCCATAATATGTGTACACTTTAGTATAGGGCTATTACTTTCCTTTCACACACACTTGTTGGGCACAAATCTGATCTCACTTAGATGGATGTCAGTCTGAATTAATGCCACTGACTTCAGTGGTGTTATTCCACATTTATAGAAAAATAACTGAGTTCAGAATCTGGTCCATAGGTTTGCTTGACAAATTCTTAAAACAGTTTCATATATAGCGCTTTGTTTTGACTTGCTCAGAACTTTCCAAGAAATTATCTTTTGGAGCTGAAATTGCTTATATGTAAGCAGTGCTAAAGGATGTTTGGTTTTTTGAGGAGAGAAAAATCTGTAAAGCCATTTTTGAGTTATATACAAGTAAAAAAAATATGGCTAAGCTTTATTTACATACATATTAAATCAAAAATGGCTTTGACACTTGAAAGTCAGCATATAAATAGTATTCATTCAGGTTAATTATTGTGATCAAGTTTGAAAAAAAATCAGAAATGAGGGGAAAATAAAGTTCTAAGCACAGTTCATAAAAATGTTTCCAATCTGACAAAAATGGAATTTTTAAAATATCAACAGAAAAAAGTTGATAAAATGTTCACGTTTAATTTTTCCCCATTTCTGATAAAGACATATGGAAACATAAGAGTACTGTTGCATTCTTATTTTCAGATATCCGAAAAACACTAACAGAGGGGCCCAATCATGCAAATATTTCACTTGTGAGATTTCTCATTGACTTCATTGGGATCAAGCCTAAGTTATATCATGCCTCTATAATGAGCGACATGTATGAATATTAACATGCCAATATTGGCGTTGGCTATTTTCTAAAACCCATGCAATTGTTATTTCAGTAGTAGCCACGGACTGTAGAAAGCATTAGGAATTCATGAGCACTGATACAAACTTTAAATATACATGAAGTAATATTAGAATCTATTGAACTAAAGGAAACCCATATGTTATCTACAACCTGGTAAAATCTTCACACCATGTCAGAGAGACAGCATGATTGGGGCAATACATAGGTGGAGATGAAGGTGGAGGATGGGTGTTGGTTAACATTTTAATATTTTTCTTTTGGTCATAGGCTATATAATCTCTATTGATTAAAACCATTGTTCCAGAATGCCCTCTTCCCACAACTTTTTAATGCGTCTTTGTATTCTTATGCTAACTTTACACTAAGCCCTCTGAAAGTACGGTAGCCTCTCTTATTGTTCAGAATTTTTCTTAAAAGAGGAGACCCCTTTATTTTCCTTAGCAATATTCTCTTAGTTGTAGCTTTGCGCTTGCGTGATGTTTCTGAACGTGGCTGCTTCTCTCGCTCTCTTCTATTCACTGTTAGCAGGAATTTATTAGAAAAGCTAAGGCTCAGTGAGTTCAGCTTTGTGCTGATGTGGGTGGAAAGACTGACACAATTACAGCACTGAAAAGATATTCTAATGTGTGATGGAAGAGTATGTGTTGATTCTCTCTCCCATAACTCACAAAAATGGCCAAAGGAATTTTCCTCAAACTTTCCAATAAGTTTGGGCTGAGAATTAAAAAAAAAAAAAAAACACCCCAAAACCAGAAATGTTTCAGCTCTCAAGGAGATTTTATCAGAGAGTTGTGAACACGTGAAAACAAAGGTTTATAATGAGAGTCCCAACATAACCAGAACCAGGTAACCAACATGATATGCACTTTTAAAATATATTTCTCAAAATACTCCTTGAAATTAGCTTTGCGATGGTTGGCAAGTAAAGTGTAAGTGGGCAAAATTCCATTGACTTCAGTGGTGCCAGGATTTCACCCTATATGCCTGGAATGATGGGTCTGGTTATGGTCACTGATAACAGATGCACACACTCATTACAACATACAGAAAAAGGTACAACCACCCTCAAAAGAATCCTATATGGGGTCAGGGACAATACTTGGAATAGGGAGGACACTACATGCCTAATTTACCAAGAAAAACAACAGGTTTTTCTAAACATCTTGTAAAAACTGAATAGCAACTAAAGGAATGAAGCATGGCACCTTGGCTGTCCATGTGGTGAGGTAAGTCTCAAATGGGAAGCATTGGACCTTAGTATTTTTGAACACAAATGGACAGATATTAAAAATATAATGTTAGGAAAAAGCCTACTCCTTCGTCTTCGTGGTTCAGCCTGTATTTGAGGTGAGAGTTTGACTCAGGACATTTTTCTACTGGGGAGCCAGCAAGTGCCTTTACATATCTGTAGTTTCAAAACAGAATCAGTGATCACATTCCCCTTCCTTCCCCCTCAACCCCGCAAAGGGCAAGTGAACCATGAGGAGAGCACTCAGTCATATGACCCTCTAGCAGATCGAGCACTCCCCACCGTGGTGCCTCCTGCTGGCTGTCCGGGAATTAGCTCAATTCAAGCGCTCAGAGCACCTCCTGCTGGCCAGCATCTCTCTTACCTCAGGCCCCCATGTCCCTCTCGGACCCTAGTGCCCTCAGGGCTGGTGCAAGGAAGTTTCACGCCCTAGCCGAAACTTCCTTGCACCAGCCCTGCGCCCCCCCTCCCAGCTAACACCGCCCCCGCCCCTGTGGCAGCCAGTCCACCCCTTCCCCTGGGGATGGCTCTCCACCCGCACCGGCCGGCAGCCTCCCCCTACCCGCAGCATCCCCCCCCTCCCCCCAGCTCCCGGCTCAGCCACGGAGCCGGGAAGCAGCTGCAGAGAGCCGCCCCCCCCATCTCTCGGCTCAGCTGTGGAGCTGGGTAGCAGGAGGCAGCCGCGGCGAGCTGCCCCCCCCCCAGCTCCTGGTTCCCGGCTCAGCCGCGGAACCGGTAGGCAGGAGGCAGCTGCAGCGAGCCGCCCCCCAAATCCTGGCATCCTAGGCGACCGCCTAGGGTCGCCTAGTGGGCACACCGGCCCTGAGTGCCCCTTTCCTTGGGGTTCTGCTCTACAGTGTTGCCCCCACACTCTGGGTCTCCCTTTCCAGGGGAACCCCCTCCCACTATGCCCACCTTGTCTCAGTGGCTACTGCCAGTCGTCATCTAGCCCCCTTTCTCTGGGGGCAAACTGCAGTCTGTAATGGCCACTCATCATAGGTAATGGGGGTTGGACCAGCTACCCCTTCAGGACCGGAGTGACTGCTCCGCTACAGACCCCCACCACTTCTTTCCTCTGCCCACCAGCATTGCCATGCAATGGGATCTCAAACTCAGGACAGATCTGGACTTCTGTATGCTAGTAAAGATTGTTGGATCAGTTACATTTCTCTTGGTCATCATTCTTAAACAAGATAAATGTCAGTCATTTCAGCTTTAAGTCAAGTATTTCTGGAACATCTGCTGGAACAGGACTAGCTCTCTGGAACATCGATAATTTGTGCTATCTGTAATAATTCTGACCTTGCCGAGCTTGTAACATTGAAGGTTCACATAGGGGAACCACTGGTAGAATGCATATATGTATTTAAGATAATGGTTAGTTGTACTATCTTAGTGTTTCTTGCTTTGAACAGGGAGAAAACACATGCTTTGAGTTATTTCACATGTCAGATCTTTATGGCTGCCAGAATTCTAACCAGAGATTTTCTGAGGTTTGAAAATTTTGGGTTTTTTTTTTCTCTCATTACTTTTGCACTTGTACTTACCTCCAGACTCTAGGTGAAAATAGAGGTGCTTGGAATATGACAAAAATAGTTGCTTGCTGTTTATTTTCGCAAGGAATGGAAGCAAAAAGTATTTGAAAACCTGTGAGAAAGACAGTTTTTGCAGGAATTCCTGCTCAACTTTGCACAATCAAGAGCTTAAGAGAGTTCATAAAAGTGTCCAAACTTTTGGATGGTTATCGAAACCAAACTTGTGAACATTTTGAAATACAGCTTTCACTATCACCAACTGGATACAAATTAAGAACAAAGAAACAACCTAACAAGAAATGGTTAGCATTGCAAAAGCAGATCCAAAGGGCAACACTACAGCAGTGGTACAGAATCCCACCACTTCTACAAATCAAGATCTAGGGTAACATTTTTCAAAAGTGACTAAACAACTTAGACTTTGATTTACAACGTGATTTAAGACCCCACATACCTATTTCACTTTTGAAAATAGGACTTTGGCTCCTTAGTCACTCAGACCCTTTTGAAAATTTGCTTCCTAGGCAAAAAGATGTTTCTACAGAACGAGTCTTCCAATTTCACTCTGAAGTATTGTTCAAGTTCTACATTAGAAAACCTAGTGGTTGGTGTGATGTGAGACGTCATTGTACAACTTTGAAAGATTCTATACAGACTTTCAGTAGTGATTATGCAGACTTCACAAAAGCAATTTTGTTGTTACACTAATAATGACAAATCACAATGTTTATAGAGCCATGACTTCTTTGACTGTACATCTCTTCCTAGTTAAAATTACTCCAGTGAGGTCTAAATAGCTTTCAGGCAAACAGAAAGTGGCTACACAGAAATCCATTAGTCAAATGAACTCTTGGGTCTTATGTAACTTCAGCAGTGAGCATACCGGCAAGATTTAAATACTGGCTTGAATTTATGACAGTTTTGTCCAATGAACATTGTACTGAATGGCACCAAGGGACCAACCTAAATAGTTCACAGACCAAACAAGCATATAAAGAGAAAATTCCAGAAACTCAAAAAACCCTCTGAAAGCTCCTGCCAGTTATCCCAGAAAGAAAGTGCTCTTTCTGTATAGCAAATGGACCTTGACTAAATATATGTGGGTTCACTCACAAGCACGTCCGCTTGAGTGTTATGAAAACATACAGTACTGAAATCTGACCATCACCTCAGACATTCTCCCTGTCTCTCAAAGCAACGGGGGGAAAATGTGGATGGAGGAGGAGGGAAAAAGATGCTCAAGGAAAAGAGGAATACAGGTGAGGAAAGCGGTAATATGATAAAGAGGAGCATGGAGAGGTTGAGATTAAGAAAGGAAAATAGAAACAGAGAAAAATAACATTGGAGTAGACTGGCAGGAGGAGATTGGCGAGGTAGAAACAAAGGTATTGTCTAGAAAATAAGAAAGGGATTTTGTTCTTTAAAGTACAGTTTAGAAGTTGAATATGTTGATGCAGTAAAAATCTTCTCTTTCCCCAATATGTATCAGCTCCTTTACAGGAGACATTCATAAAGCATCAATATGGGCGCCTTGTGAGTGCATCCACCATGTACAGTAATTACACAACTTCTGCCTCAATAGGACTGAAAATCTGTGTGATTAAACAGAGGATTCCCCCTGACAGGTCTGTAGTTTAATGCTCCAGTGGCTCCCCAGACAGACTTCTACAATTGTCTGTCACTCCTGCGGCTGAAAGGAATGCCCTGCAGGAGCTGGTAAGAGAAGGAAGCAACTCTGTTAGGGGTTGTTCCATCTGATATTACTAGCACAAACAAAAAGTCCCAGACCAGTTTATAGAAACTTAAAGTATTTTTAAAATGACACAATAGACAGTGTATACGGATGGAAATGATGTTGACTGTGATACCGTAGGGAAAAACACAGCCATCATGTGCTTAACCATAGCTCGAACACACATTGCCACAGGGAACAGAACCTGTATTATTGAGAGAGGGAGTATTGGTTGGACACCGATTATCCCCTGCTCGCTGGGAAAAGTTCCTTTTGGTTTAATTTCCGCAGATGGTCACAATGGAGCTTAGTTGACCATAACATCCTCAGGATGACATATCTAACACTGCAGCTTTCCTCTCTCACTGAAATACAGTGCCAGCATTGGGGATAAGCCCAATGCCTGATACAGAGATGAAAACCATAACCTTCTGGACAAGAGAGGGCAGTGCCAACAACTGAGTCATCCTGATTGAGACCTTACACAGCGTGTCTTACATTAGAAAAATTAAACAGTAATGATTGCTGTCGGGATCAGTTCATTTCAGTGGCAGGAAGGGAGATGACAGAGATGAGATAGGTGGCTAAGACAGAGTTTATACCTGTATGGGCTGCTCTTTGCAAGTCCCTGTGAGTTTAGATGACTGTAGCTAACCTCAATCAAAACTGAAGACACAACTTAATCCAAGATGAAAACAAACACTATCTGAAAGATGATTTCGAGTATTAGCAAACAGGAATAATGCCAGCACCAGCTGAGAAAGAGAAAGGGCTGATGGCTAAGAATTGTACACACACAGCTAGTCATGATTTGCTAAAACATACTATTTATTTGTTAACCCTGGCTTCCTCATCCCCCACAAGACCACAGGTCTATTTCATGCACGTGTTACTTCTTGGTCTTTCAAACCATGAACTCTATGGGGCAGTGACTGTCATTTACTATAAGCCTGGCACAAGAGGATCCCAAACTGGTTTAAGTGCTAATAAAAATGTTAAGCAATAAATAACAACAACAACAACAATAAAAAGGCTGAAGCACCCAGGCAAATAATAGAAAATCTGTCACAGAACCATTGGCTGTATATAAAATTTTCAACCATGTGTTCTCAAAGTGATTGAGATGAAAAAAGAAAAAAGGACCGCATTCTGAAAACCAGAAAAAAACCCGTAACCTGATACAATTCACCAGTGAAAAATCATCACGATTCACTCTTAGCTTTTTTAGTCCACTGTGATTCTGAATGCTCCATCAAAAATTATTGGAGGATTTTAGTAGCAACCTGACTACAAAAGTGGAGTAATTTTACCATGGTCTTTTAGAACATCATATAAAATCCCCTTAACTCAAAGTATTAGAAAAGCCTCAGTTTGATACCTGTATAGCCTCCTTCAGGGCAGGGAGTGTGTCTGGGATATTTTATGCCTCTCTGAGTCACTAGAAGCTATATTATGGCTAAAGGTAATTAAAGAGAAACTCTCTCACTGGAATAAACTTGGAAGAGAAGAGAGGACATTTATACAAAAAGAAATTAACTTGGACAGTCAACTCTCCCTCTCTCCTCCACCCCTTTTTAAATATTTGTGCTTGGGTGAAAACACAGTCCCCCAGTGTCTAGTTCTTCTACTGATTAATCCAGGCATTAAATCATAATTCCATGTTTGCAATATCACTAGACTGGAAATGAATGTGATTTCACATAATCAACTGTGTACAATTCTTCTGCAGGATGAATTAAAAAGTTAAAGGGCTCATCCTGCGTGGTGCCGTGTGTCTGGGAGAATGCTGAGTGCCCTCCACAATCATTGAGAAATCTTTGCAAAGCCAATTGCTTTCAGCTAGTTTGGGATATGGCAGGAGAATTCCAAGATATATAAAACTCTATTAATGTATGGAATTTAAAAAAGTTTATTTTGAGTCTTGTGAAGTGGGAAAATCATTCTGCCTAAATGTATCCCTAAACAAAACAGGGGTTTGCAATTGTATTAAAATACTTATAAAGTACAGCACCGTTTCGATTTATATAGCATCTCTCCTAGAAATGGTATTTCAAATCACACTGAAGAGATACTCTAAGTTCAACTGCAGAGTTCAATAAAGATTAAACCATGGGTGAAGTGAGGGTGACAGGGAGAGGAAATAAGAGATATTGGCAAAGAACAGATTTGTCTAGAGCTGAGATTTTAAATTTGAGACAAGTTGTTCCAGCAGCTGCAGAGAATAAGGCTCTTGCACCAAAAATAATAAGTTTATGTGGACAGAAAAGGAGGAAACAAATGCAGAAGTGAAACAGTTTTCATGAGATTAAGAGAAAGCAAAGGGAGGGGTGTTAAAATGAGATTGACATTGATGGACTTTATCTAGAAATGAATGAGGAGTTGGTGGGTGGTCACAATTTGTGCACAGGAGTGGATGTGCCTTTTACTTTGGCTATATTCTGAAATCTGCATGGGATGACTACACCAAGTCCTGAATTAAATAAATAATATTAATAAAGGAAAGCAAATACAGTGGGCTTCTTAACCACTTCTGAGAATTTCTTTGTTCATCCTTATATAAGACCCACCTTTCAGACTGTCTTAGGGCATGATGCACAGATAAATTAGCATTAGAACTCAAACCAAGGTGTGCATCTGATAGATAGGTGTTGGAATTTAACTGTACTTGCTAACTACCTAGAAAAGGGCACAATTACAGCAGAGTCTCATTGTCTATGATCCAACGGGCAGCAGTGCCAAACACCGCTAGTTGCTGTTGGCTGGCCACCTGTTTGGATGAATCCAGGCTGACCAGGCTTTCTCAGGAGGAAGGAAGATGAAGGATTTCAGAATGGAAGAAATAAAAGAATCCATCTGGGGGCTCGGTGTCGGGAAGGAGAGTCTGTCTGGGGCAGGACTAATATGTGTAGCCAGAAGTGACTTGGTTGGGTTGCAAGCCACATTGGACAGACACCAGACCCATACCAGACATGTATCTTCCTCAATGCAAATGGGGGCGTACTGTGTATGCTCTGGTTAAGTGTCAACACCGGGCTTGTGTTTAATAATACCACCACCTAGCTCTTAGCACTTTTTTTGTATTGGTAGGCCTGTCTTTAATGCATTTATCCTCACAATATCCCTGTGACATAGGGAAGTGCTATTATCCCCATTTTACAGATGAGGAATAGAGAGGCTAGCTACTGGCCCAAAGTCACATAGGAAGTCTATGGTAGAGCAGGGAATTGAACTTGCATCTCCCAAGTCCTAGGTTTATGCCCCATGACCGTCCATCTTATTTACTTTATGGTTTTCCAAAAGCTCACAAAGGAATGTGTTAAAGTAATAACTGATGTCCAGTCACTAACTAAATGATCAAGCATATAAAAAGGAGTGCCAATGATCTGTATAAGCTCAGGAGCTGCTTTATTCTTGCAGCTGAGTCTGAAGTTATTGACACCATCAGAAAATAGGCATGTGCCCATGTATCTTGGTAAGACAACACTACCCTAAAATCAATCTCTCTCTCAAAGACACTTAAGGTGCCTATAGCCATAGCATTTAAGCACTATATTACAAGACCACGGACTCTCAGCATTCTGATACTACTATGAAGCATACTCTGAATATGCCTAAAATACATGTAATATTTCATGAAAGTGTTCCTGTTATAAATCACTTATATGATTGTTATGTATAATTATGGCCTGTGTTATGCAGGAGCTCATAGTAGATCATCATAATGGTCCCTCCTTTGTCTTAAAAATGTAAGAATAATTACAAAATAACCCTTCACATTAATGTCCAATTTCACACATCAAATAACGTGGCATAAATTAACAAGGAAGTCTCATTTAAGAGGATTTCCGCTTAGGAAGAACTTTTAGAATACAGCAGGGGAACTCCTGGTGCTTTATGACAAGCTGGTGGTTGTATTGTTTTAATAAGACACCTTTAATCTTTTCTCACCATATCAGGTTGTTGAACCACTCGGCAGATTCCCTATCTTTTTTCAGGTAGGTCAATGGCATGTCTGTCCTAAAGTTACTCAGAGCTTTAAAACACCTTCAGATTAGATTTTACTCAATTCACAGCTCAGACAGACAGTGTATGTATAAGGTTTCTAATTGGGCAAGACTAGATTATGGCAGGGGATGAAGATTTTGGAGATGAAGCTAGTGCAAATGCTTGTTGTGTTAGAACAGCAAACACCTCTTTAAAAAATGATAAGATGCGGATAATAAAATTAAGCACAGCAGGAAGAGAAGAAAACAACACAAATTTCAAAATAATATTGTGCGTCTGGGGGTTGAAGCATATTGTTAACCCTGCTTAAACTTGCAAACGTCTGACATAGAATCCTGACATAAGGAAATGACAAGAGGATCTGATGTGTATCTTGGGTCCATCTGAAAAATTCACTACAGCAGAAAGCAATGAGGGACTATAACAAACGTCTTATCCAGACAAAAGAAATCAATGAATCAAAAAGTATCCAACTCATTTGAAATCAAACAGAATGTACTGCCCGTCGGGCCCTGAATCGTGTACTGGGGATTGTTATTGTTGCAACCACAAACAGAGCTCTGTAGTAACAGGAGAAATATGGGGTCTTGAGCCATGGAGAGGTGAAGATTGAGCTTGTCAGAGAGGTGATGTGTTGAGCCCTTAGAGAAAAGGAGAATGAAAACTGCCACTCAAAAATGAGCCCTAGTAACCGATCCAGAAATCTGCACCACATCTGCTACCCTGACTTTCAGGAGACGTGCAGATGCAATTCTGGGCAGCAACTTCAAGGGAAGAAAGGAAAGAAGTAGGGAAACAAGAAAAAAAAAGAAGACTGCAGAAGATGAATACAGGTAAAGACCTGCCTCTACTGCTTTACTGAAGTAAAGGTAAACCTCCCATTGATTTCTACATGAGTGAGGCACCTAAGTACCTTTAAATATCTTGCCTCCAATGACTTTATAAAATATGCTTAAAAATTAGGAGACATTTTCTCTGTTTAATTATTCTTAGTGCTAACCCAATATAATTTATTTGCCCAAAAGTAGCATTAATTCTGTCCCCTGAAGTTTTGGCATCTTCACTGAATTCATTGGGTCAGTTTGAAGATTTATTTGCAACAATGAGGATCCAATTTAATTTTTTTAATTAAAAAGTTGGTTACAAATTACTCATAGAATTGAATAGATGTGTTCCAGGCACTTGAAGCCAGATGAAGAATGAATGAAGAGTAGTGTCACTGTACCCAGAGCTAAATGCAAAACCCATCTCTCCACCTAGGCTTTACTGCACCCCCATGCTCACTGATTCATTAGCACATCCCCTCCCCACTACTGAAATCACAAGCCCTGCCTGTTGGTGGTAGAGAAGGCAGAGATTTAACTTGTTGAAGGCACTCAGATACTGTAGTGATGAAAGTCATAAGGATGTACATAAAGGCACCCTGTTTTCATGCATCTTCCAGCACAGATATCTTCTAAAGGTAC
Organism: Chelydra serpentina; assembly: GCA_037349315.1. NCBI lineage: Eukaryota > Metazoa > Chordata > Testudines > Chelydridae > Chelydra > Chelydra serpentina. The sequence continues at coordinate 54,457,390 of JBAIAC010000030.1, forward strand.
AACTTTTTATAACTATTTTCATATCTGCTCTAACTCCACTTCATAAACAGTGTGCTGGGGGCATCAGTTACAACCGAATCAAAAAGAAATCACCAGCAACACATTCTGTAGCACCAAGGGAGGGAGAAACCCCAAGGAAGGCCTAAGTTCTGACTCAGCCAGGCTTGCAAATGCTAACTGGATCACTGTATAAGGTACCATGCAGCCCATTGCAAAAGGAATGATCACAGCACACTGCAGCCGCAGGCATAGCATGGTTTATAGCAGGCCTGCACAACTCGTAAAGCGGCAAGGGCCATATTACTCCAAAGAAAACAGCTGAGGCCCGAAACCCCCGGGCCCCACCGAAACACCCTCCTGCCCAGCGCCGCCCGCCCCATGGAAACAACCCCCAGCCCAGAGACAAGCAGCAAAAAGGACCAACGGACACAGTCCCAGATTTTGAATCTGGGAGATTTGCCCCCATCCAGCCACCGACTCACCACTCGCCTCCTCACCCCCACCCCAGTATAAAGTCTCGTCGCCACTGCCCGCTCAGCTCGTCATCCCTCCATCCCCCCAGCTTGCCTGCTCACCCCCTGCTGCCCAGTTACCTCCTCAGCCCACCCCCCGCTGTCGGCTCACCTGCCCCCCGCCACTGCTCGCCCGCTCAGCTCGCCTACCAAACTGCAACAGGTCTTTATTTTAAAGTGGAAACCTCTTTACCAAGCTGCTGCTGCACCCTCTGCAGCTGTCCCAGACTCTCAACTCCCTCCTTCCTGTTTCCTGTCCTTACAGACTCCCAGCAGCCAGTGCTCCCAGTTCTAATAATTACAAGCAACATCTAAACACCACACCTACTCACCCCCTGCCGCCCGCTCACCTCCTCAGTCCCCCGCCAGCTCACCTGCCTGCCTGCTGCTGGCCTCTTACCTTCTGCCACTGCCCCTGCCCCCTGCCGCTGGCTCACCCTCACTCCCCAGCCTGCAACTGGCCTCTTCACCACCCCACCCACCCACCGGCCATTGGCTTGCCCCTCCCCGCCGCTTGCCTACTCACCCGCCGTGGGCCGCACAGTGAGCCCATGCGGGCCGCATGTTGTGCAGGCCTGGTTTATAGTGTGAAATTGCTTAAATTTCAATAATTAAACAATGTCTGAGTGGCTTTTGTCCTTTTCCACTAAAACAATAATAAAGTTACAATAGAGTATGTTGCCTTTTAAAAGAAATTAGCATGTTAAATTCGAGATGAGTGCACTTATTTTGCCTAATTTAATCCCCAGTCAAAGATTCCGCATTAAAAAAAAAAAAAAAAAGTCAGCTTGAACTCTAGCTTTATTGGATACACATTCCACTTAAGTAAGACTGAAAAAAAAGGGGGGGGCATAATGGAGCTGAGAGTGAAAAACTTATACAGAGAGTCTGTGGACAAAGAAGCAGAGAGGGTGAGAAGCATTCTAATAAAAAGCACAATCCATGGATCTGTTCCAAATTCCACAGAAGTCAATGGAAAGACTCCATTGACTTGTGCGTACTTTGCATCAAACCCCATATGAACACAGGACACGGATTTGAACCAGTCAACATTTCAGGGTTCTTCATCTCCAGTATATAGCTAGGAAAAGCTTGTTTTTAAAATCAAATCACCCTTGCAAAAGCGTGGTCCTAAATTACAGGAAAGAGAGGGTCAGGAACATGAACTAACTTTGCAGATAGTTCACAAGACCTCACCCTCCTATTTCCATTTCAAATGTACTTGAGCAACACAATTTTTTCATGTATACAATGAGACTTCTGAGAAGTACAGTAAACCAAGTATGTTAGCCTCTTCCATGCAATACTGAAATCTGAAAATGAAGCTGTCATAATTAAAAGCACAGACATAAATTATAAGTAAGGCTGTCAATTAATTGCAGTTAACTCATGTGATTAACTCAAAAAATTAATCGCGGTTAAAAAATTTAATAGTTGCAGTTTTAATCGCACTGTTAAACAATAGAATACCAATTGAAATTTATGAAATATTTGTGGATGTTTTTCTAAATTTTCAAATATATTTATTTCAATTACAACACAGAATACAAAGTGTACAGTGCTCACTTTATATTATTTTTTATTACAAATATTTGCCGTCATCAGCATGGACACATGTCCTCTGGAATGGTGGTTGAAGCACGAAGGGACATATGAATCTTTAGCGCATCTGACATGTAAATATCTTGCAATGCCGGCTACAACAGTGCCATGCGTATGCCTGATCTCACTTTCAGGTGCAGTAGCGGCGCCAGGGTTTTTGCCGCCCTAGGCAGCAGCGCTCCTCTGCCATAATCAGCGGTGCTTCGGTGGCAGCTCCTTTGAAGCGTTGTTGTTGTTTTTTTGCTACTTATTATCTACATTCTCTGGTGATGTGTGACACACCTGGAATCCCCCCCCCCCCTCCATTTTTCTATGATTGTAAACATTACCTTGTCTGCATTCACTGTTTGTATCCATAAAATTATATACCCTATTCCATTTGTGCCTCTTTAAAATGTAATGATTTTAAAATTCAGAAATCCAATCAGAAAATAAAAATGATACCATGTGGCTTAAGTTGGTTGATCACACACCACAAATAGGAAACAGTGAATATGGTAAGTTTGTGAACAGTTCATAGGTTGATATTTCTTCACATACAGTATTTGGTGAATACTTATGCATACATTGATAAAAGCTTCCATCTGTTCATGAATGATAATTAAGCAGGGGGGAAAAAACACTAAATTTGTCAGATCATTTATTCTCAATGAATAATTTGACCAGCTCCACTGGGAAAGGAAATTTTCCTTAGGTTTACATTTAGGTAACAGATTTGATGTATGGCCTTCATGTCATAATTTAGCATTCTTAACATACTTGGTCATGCACGTTTGATAAGGTGGCACACTGTCCCTTAGCTGTTTAGGGACACCAAAACATACATTCCTTTCCAACATCTACCTCTGTGTCCAGGACAATGCCTACTGGGGGTTTAGTATAAATGCAGAAAAATAAAAATGTCACTGCTCCCTATGCACTCCCCTTATTCCAGACCACCAACCTATCACTACTCTTCATTCAAATGCCTCTTGAAGACCAATTATTTTCGCAATGCTCACAAGAAGAGAGTCAACAATAATCATTCAAATCCATTCCTTAGGATTCCCAGTGTGTTCTGCCTCCCCTAGATTATAAAAATTGGGGGCACAGACTGTCTGAATTTTGCCCAGCACTAAGCACATCAGTGTCTCAGTTCAGAGTAACTCACCTGTATGGTCCAGCAAGGGCAAGACGTACCCAAAGGCTTCCAGCTCCCCAGCTGTCACCTCTCTTGGGCGGAGACCTGCACCACTCTCCCTCCTGAATGGGGTATATCTAGGCTGCAGTCCCCTACCTACACTATGAGTTTCCCAGAAAGGCAGATTGCCTAAGATGGCCTGCTTTGCCTTCCCTTCTTCCTCAGAAGTGATCAACAGAGCAATTGCCCATAGTTAAGTTACCACACAGGTTTTTAGAGCAAGCACATTTCTTTAAAGGTAAAATCACTACAAAGGAAACATTAAAAACAATAAACAAACAATTTGCTGATAATCTTACCAAAGCTCAGCTTTCCCCCTATCTCCACAAGGGCTCTGGTTGGTGTTAGTCCTGCCAACCCTATCCTAAGGATTGGGCCCTCCCCATGGACAGAAGGTCCTGTCCATATGCTGGATCAGAAAGCAGGCCCTGAGTCCGTTTAAACTCAGGCTGTTCATCCAAAAGCCCTTTCTTTGTCTGTTGGTCTCTATGGAGTCCAGTTTGAACTAATCTAGGTGGGTCTCCCCAGGAGCTGGTACCTCTCTGGAGGTGTTGCAACATGAGTGAATTTGCCTAATCACACCTCACTGTTCTTAGTTCCTGGAGGGGCTGTGGTCACCCTCCCCCATGGAATTTCATATTGTCCTGCCCCATAATGATACATAAGTTAATATAGTAAGATTTTTCCAAAGACATTGCAGGAAATTGCCTTAACTTTACAAAGAAATAGCTACCAAATACCATACTGTTTATTTACCATTGTAAAAGAAAATGGTATTGTTTTTCAAACAACTCAAACAGATGTTATCCCTAGAGCAGGCCTGCACAACATGCGGCCTAGGGGCCGCATGGGCTCACTGTGAGGCCCGCAAGTGGGGAGGGGTGAGTAGGCAAGGGTTGCAGCTGTCTGGAGGTGCCTGCCTTCCACGCCTTCCTCAGTCACACCTCATTCATTCAACAGAGATTTATCTACAACTGCACTGATTGACTGTTGTGTGCAGTAATATAGTGACCCCTGTGGGGGTGAGGGGTGTGATGGTGGGGCCAAGCGGGGAGGGGGCGGGTCCTATTTTACTGCTGTGATCTGGTCACCCTATGCGCGCTGTTTCTTTCCCCCTCTACAGGCTTCCACACCCCAGTGCTGGGGAAGGAGGGTTGTTTCCGCAGGGCGGGCGGCGTTGGGGAGGTGGTGTTTCTGCGGGGCCAGGGGGTTTCGGCCCTCAGCTGTTTTCTTTGAAGTAATATGGCCCTCGCTGTTTTATGAGTTGTGCAGGCCTGCCCTAGAGTATTAATAATAGTACCTAACTATCCTATAGGATGCAAAGCTATTTACAAAGCCTATGTCATTATCTCCATTTTACAGATGGGGAAACTGAGGCATAGAGGGGGTAAAGTGACTTGCCCAACATCGTCAGCAAACCAGTACCGGAGGAATAACACCCAAGTAAACCCAGTCCTCTATCCACTGGGCTGCACCACCTCCCTATACTGTGTCCAAGGTGTGAAAAAGTTCCTCCTCTATCTTGGTGGGTCCTGCGCTTACTGGCGGATTTTGCTTGCCTCAGAGATCTTCCCTTCTGGTAGAACCCACAGTCCAGGTTAACTCCTCCTGTGTCTGATCAGGAATTGGGAGTTTTGGGGGGAACCCGGGCCTGCCCTCTACTCCGGGTTCCAGCCCAGGGCCCTGTGGACTGAAGCTGTTTAGAGTGCCTCCTGGAACAACTGCATGACAGCTACAACTCCCTGGGCTACTTCCCCATGGACTCCTCCCAACACCTTCTTTATCCTCACCACAGTATCTTCCAGCAGTACGCCTTCTCACTCTCAGCTCCTAGTGCCTCTTGCTCCCAGCTCCTCGCATGCAACCTCCTTCCACAGCTCCTGACATCCCCCCCCGACTAACTGGGAGGCTTTTAACTAGTTCCAGCCAGCCCTTGATTGGCTTCAGGTGTCCCAATCAATCTATCAGAGGGGTAGCCGTGTTAGTCTGGATCTGTAGAAGCGACAAAGGCACCTTATATATATATCAACCTCCCTGGACACACAATTGCAGACCTAAAGGTAGCCATCCAGCAGCAAAAAAACTTCAGGACCAGACTCCAAAGAGAAACTGTAGAGCTTCAGTTCATTTGCAAATTTGACACCATCAGCTCAGGACTAAACAAAGACTATGAATGGCTAGCCAACTACAAAAGCAGTTTCTCCTCCCTTGGTGTTCACACCTCAGCTGCTAGAAGAGGGCCTCACCCTCCCTGATTGAGCTAACCTCGTTATCTCTAGCCTGAATCTTCCCTGCACTTTTATATCTGCCTCTGGACATTTCCACTGCTTGCAGCCAAAGAAGTGGGTATTCACCCACGAAAGCTTATGCTTCAATACCTCTGTTAGTCTATAAGGTGCCACAGGACCAATCAATCTAGCCATCTCCACTGCTTTTTCTAGAAGGATCTTAATTGGCCCCAGGTGTCTTGATTAACCTGGAGCAACTGCCATTTGGTTAACAAGGTATCAGGGATTTGTTTAGCCTGAGGCTAACATACTGGTTCCTCACCACTTTCCTATAGCCCTCTGGCCTTGCCCCATCACAAAGGTTATAGCTTTCCGAGGAGCCAGCATACAATAGAACATTGTCAGAAAAGATTTTGTTCCTGTCTAATGATAAACATCAGTCTTGTGGTAGGCTGGAAGCAGCACAGAGTAGTTCTGGGAAGCAGGTTATTTTTCCAGACGAGGGGCATGCCATTGCATTGATCTAGGAATGGCACCTGATTTTCATTACATGCTGCGGCAATGTACAACAGCCCTTTATGAAAGGAGGGCCACATTTTTGTCTTCCTAGCAAGAGGTTAGGGTCTTGATGCTCTGCAGCTGATTGTGAAGGTGAAAGGAGAAATGGATGTGGGGAGAAAAGAGGTACAAAAGGAGTAAGAGACCCTTTCTTAGATCACATAATTAATCAGCGTTGGAGAGACAGGGTCCTTGTTCAGTCTGTAGGTACAAAAGAGAAAGGAAAAGCAGCACTAGCGTAGTTACTCTCATTCTTACTTGCAGCATTTGGGGATATGAACCTCATGCTGTTTTTACAGTGCTGGGACAATCCTTGCCCCCACTGAAGTTAATGGGACTCTCTTCATTGACTTCTATTCAAGCAGGATCCAGGCCCCCTGCTTTGTTCAGTCCGTTCAGCTTCCAGCTTAGCCTATCATTAATCAAAAGGTCCAAGTTGCTGATTATCTCACACAGAATTGAGGAGGTTGCTGCGACTGAGATCATTATCAATATACTGAAGCACTATGAAGACCTCCAAAGAGATTTATTTGCTGTATTATACTCCCTGAATACACTGTCCATGCTCTGTCTATGCATTTCACACTACTCACATCAATACCTTAATCTTTCTGTTGTTCAGATGATGGATATGACTTTAGGAAATGTGTTCATGGTTGAGGGTATTCCATTTATTGCAGCATCTGAAGTGATCCTCCCACACTCAGATTCCCCTGCTTTAACTGCAACTGTTAAACTGTTCGTCTGCTGGTTGCCCAGCAAATCAAAGTGATGCTTGGAAGAAAGGGGAGAATCCTTTTAATTCCAAGTAATGGACTTTGTGACATCAGACCAAATAGCCCACTTTTATTTTTGGAAGGGTGGTCTCTAGGGTTCTTGGAAAATAACTGGCTTGTGTCCACCCCCTTTGCCCGCCCCTCCTCCTCACAAAGTGGAGAAGTCAGATGCTTATAAAGCTCAGGATGCAGTGAGCTGTGAGAAAGGCCAAGCCAGGGTCAGACACAGTCATTGTCTCACTGTCAGGGCACTAATCACTCTCCCCACATCAATCTCCCAGTCCCTGATGGCAGCATAAATTACAGGCAGTAAATAGAAAGTTACTTTTTCACCTATCAGTAAATAAAAACACAACTTAACAGTCCCTGTGCAGTACTTACAAGAGAGTGAGAAAATGAAACATGGATCTATTTCCAGCAGATAAAATTCTATATATGCTTTTTATTAATATTTTGCTGCAAAGTGAATTCGAGTATTAGGTATTTCAAAAGTGCATCCAACTGTAATATTTACTGTGCAAAGCACAGCTCTGGAGGGAGGGGATAAATTATAATAATACAAACAGTGCTTAAAAAGATGCACATTAGAGTTTTGTAGCTCTCTTGTGAGTTGAATGATTCCCGTCAGCTTTTGTTTAAAAGCAACTAGAGTTATTACGGTAAGCAAAATAAGCCATTGCTGGTTTAGGTACACTCTTGAAATATTTACACCAACCCCAAACATTTTCTTTTCCCAGCCATCTTCCACCCACTGAGGAGTCACCTTTGAGAAAATCAGGATCAGGTAAGATTATTTGGTTAGCTGAGAATGTGATTCAAGTTATCAGCACGAAAAGCAGAAAAAATGCACAGGACAACATCATGACACAAAAGAAGTGCTGAGACTGCATTGCCCACTCAACCTAATGGCCTATTAGTGCCAAAACATTACCCACTTCTGACAGTAATCAGGCTGTACCTGCTAATTACCCACACATATGGGTGTCATCTTGGCTTTTGCTACTTGAAATTAATTGGATACATATACTGCTTAGACTAGGAGTTGATAAACCTGAGACAGTTCATAAACATTTATATTTTCCCTATTATATTTAAATATGTCAGTCAGCAAGAGAGTGGAAGGGAGAGAAATGGAAAAAGTGGAGGAGGGGTAAAAGAAAGACAGAAGAGTGAGGAAAGATGAGAGAGAGAGAGAGAGAGGTGGGAGGAAGGACAGATGGTGGAAAGGAAAAGAAAGAGAAGAGGAAAAAGGTGCAGAAAGAATTTTGACCGTGCTGTGCCAAGTATGTCAACAGCAGCCAATTTGTCTGCAGACCTTTACATGGAACCCATGGGTGGTGGTAAAAGCATCTGTGAGTCACCACATCTTTTTGTTTAGACCATGGGGAATCAAAATGGCACAGCAGCCCTGTCTGTTTCATACTCTCTCGGAAACATCAGAAGATAGAATCCTTAAAAAGAAGTAGGTATAAAATCTTTTCATATCAAGCAAATAACATCACTGGATACCTACACTGCCATGTGTGACAATGGCAGCAACCACTGGCCACCTTAGTTTCCTGTAACAAAAAATAAAGGTTTTATTTATGCGGTGTGGCTTAGAGGAATTTCTTATTTTAGATTCAGCCAAGTAGCCCTTGTCAGTATTATTTTACATGCTCAGAATGGTGTACCCTAAATTTCAACATTTTTCTGTTTTATATAAATTAGCCTGGTGCTATCTAGTTTTCCAAATCTGCATGATCCCATGATGACGGCAAGTAGCCCACAATGAAGCACAACTATTAAGCGTGACACCATGAAAGCATGGGAAATAGCTCTGGGGGGAAAGGGAAAAAATACCCCCAAACACTTCTTGAATTTTAATAGACATGTGAGAAGATTTTATGATTTATACTTTTGAGGGTTCATAATAGAAAACCTCTGCAAGGAAAGACAAAACTGCTGATATAATGTACCAAGCACCAGAGTAGTGTTAGCTATGAAATGTGTTTGGTAACCATGGGTACTAAACATTTTCATGAAGACGTTAAATAATCTAAAAAACCATAAATGGATTTTGGAAACAAGGTGGAAGCTTAATTGCAGTATCCATGGATTACTAATATTAACAAAATACATCTGTATATCCTCTGACAGGAATGTAAAGATATTTTCAGGCAATCTAGTCATCTATTTATTATCTGTTTCTCTTTCCGTTCACCCCTGCCCCTCCACCTCTTGTGCCTGAAGCAAGCTGCAGTCAGGGAGATAATAAGTACTCTGCTTATTATCAACTCTCACCTACCTACACTTTAATTTTAGAAAAGGGGACAGTGACAGAATTATGCATGCCACCCTAGCACCAAGGAAAATGAAAGGTAAGCAGTCGCTAAGCAATTCAGCATGTGAAGGATGGCAGGAGTATTAAGCTGGCTGTAGAAACAGATCACTAGAGAAGTTAAAGTGATTTGTAAGTCTTTTGCAATGTTATAATGTGTTTGTTCTCTCTTGTTCTTTATCGTTCCCTTCCGTAAAAAGGACATTTTCCTTAGCAATGATTTAAGCAAGTCTGTAGAGCTCCCCATCTGTATAGGGAATGCTAATGTTAAGCTATATATAGCTAAAATTGACATGCAGTTACTTTAAGAGTCAAATTATTTAAGCCAGGTTCTAAATGCTGCAACTCCAAAATGTCCATTTAAAATTAACACCAGTACTGCAGCTTCTGAGATGAGAACTCTGCTGGTCAGATGAATAGGCGGGGTTCTGTTATTTTAAACTAGCCATGAATAAACCTGATATGTTTATTCAACATTTTCAGTTCAGACTTTAACATTCGACTCTCTGCCTTTGTAATCATCTACAACTGTCCTTCGTATTTCTGTGCTTTAGTAGAAACAGGAACTTGTGGCTCTCACTGGGGATTTTTCCATGAATAGACACTATAATTCATGGAAACATGAGTATGTTAAGCCTTCTGCCTCTTTACCTGTAACAAGGGGCAAATCATTGGTATTAGAGATTGGACATAGGAATCAGGAAGTCTAAATAGGGAGAGAGATAGAAACAAAAATATTATATCTTGAAAACTTTAAAAAATTCAAAATGTGGTCATCCTACCTTGCAAACATTTCTGATATACTGTTTAAACTTGGGATCAAATCCTGAGATCTTTATTCAGTCCTTGCTGTGGCAAACTACCGCTGACTTCAATAGGAGTTTGTCAGGTTTGCCTTCACTGCAGCTTTAGCTCACTGGAGTGTTGTCCCTAACCCAACTCCTGTCCACACACAAAAATCTTTAGCTTGAGGTCAGCTGTGTTTTAAACCCAAGCGAGCTGACTCCTTGAGGGGGCTGGGGGGTTGAAACTTGAGTGCTGCTGACACTTGATTAGTTGATGATTTGGGTAATCATCTGCTCATCAGCTAATCCAGTCACTCTTTACTTCAGAGCTGTTGCACAGTGTGGCTACTCACTCAGTCACTTACTCGGCTAGCTTGGGTGGAGTTACTCAAACCCTGAGTGAGCATCAAGCAAAAACTGAGTAAAAACCTCAGGGGTTGGTCCTTAGTGAATATAATTCATGGGTGCTCAGTCCTTAAGGGAAGATCCTACAGAACATAAAAGAAAATGCCTCCTTTTCTATAAATTAACTGGTATGTGGACTTTACACTTCAGCTGACATATAATGGTCATTAAAGAATCTTCTCATTACTTTTTCACCACCTCTAGCTTTAAAGTGAAAAAGTATGTAAAATTATAAGATTCAGGCAGAGATGTATTTTGATTCATCCTTATGCCTAGCATGGGTTATTAGATTGTTCATTTTGAAACAAAAGCTATTAATAATCTCTCTCAGAATGGACTGCATCTCCATCAACTGCTTACTACAGTATTATAATTTTACTATTATATTATACTATATTACTATTATTATAATAATAATTATAATACTGCCCATTAATTAAGATTTTAATTGCTAAGCTATTAGCATTTAAAAGTTTGAAATGCTAAGAGGTTATCTGCATTCAAGAGATACCAGAAGTTGAGGAACAGAGTTGAGTGGATCATCGGGAAGAGATGGGAACTGAACTCAAGAAGGCCTGGAGGAGACTGAATTGTTGCTTTGAACTCCAAGACGCTGGCAGAGCTGCACAGATCTCATGAAGGGAGTTTACATTTAACAGACCTAAAGAACAATGCTCCCTTCCTGCAAACCTTATGTCACGGAGTATAGGGGAGTCCGGCCCTGCACCCCTCTTCCCCGGAGTCACTGGGAGTCTCAGCCAGCCAGTAGAACAGAAGGTTTATTAGAGATGCCAGGAACACAGTCCAAACAGAGTTTGTCAGTACATCCAGGACCCCTCAGTCGGGCCCTTCCGGGGGACAGGGAGCTTAGACCCCAGCTCGGGGCTCCTTGCATTTCACCCCACAGCTCCAAACGGGGCAGGGAGGCCAGACCCTGTCTGCCCCTCTCCTCCTCTCCAGCCAGCTCCAAACTGAAACTCTCCAGCCCCTCCTCCCCCTTTCTCCTTCCCGGGCCAGGAGGTCACCTGATCCCTTTGTTCCAACACCTTCAGCTCTCACCTTTGCAGGGGAGGGGCTGGGCCATCTGTTGCCAGGAGACAGGGCCATTCTCTGTGTCCAGGCCTCTGCCCACCCCTGCCTTCTAGGGATCTGTAACAATCATGCACCGTTGTCCCACCACCTAGATAGTCAAGCACTGCATAGGGGAAACCGAGGCACCCACACAGTACGCAGGGAAACCTTAACAACAGTCCTAGTTCATCACACCTTAGCAGAGGGGACAATGGGAATCAAGGAAAGGGGCTAGAACCAGGAACTCTCTGAGGACAGCACTCTCTGAGGTCTGACACCAGGGAGCAAAGCTGGTTTAAAGAGCCAGACTGACCACTGCCACTTTTTCTGCAATCTAGTGATCTTACTACTCATCATTGTTATTTGATCCCAATTGTTTGGGCAGCTATGGCATCATCTAGAAATGACTTTTTTCATCTATAGCTGCCCAAACAATTGGTTAATGTCATATCAACTAATCATGGGTAAATCATTCTGAAATCAAGTGGTTAGACACAACTTGTCCCTATCTACATTGACTGCAAAGTTGTTTAACATAATATTTATGAATATGACTCCTCAAAGTCATGTGCTATCATAATTTAATCTTCTAGTGAAGACAAGCTCTAAGAGTGATGCTCACAGTATCTATTCTAGAGCATTCTCAGTGGAAACTCTAGAGTTTTTACCATGGGAAATACAGTTAAACATAAACTGGACCACTTTAATGGATCGGGGCGTAAGCGGTCTGGCCTAGCAGTCACGACAAGGTTGAGGTCTGCCCGTCAAGAGATGGCACTCACTGGGCAGGAGCTGGTGATGATGGCGGTTGTAGTCACAGATCTGCATGTAGGCTGCTCACACCACCAATTAGAATTGCTTCGTGGAATGTTAGGACTTTATGTGACAATCCTACCACTAGCCGTCAGCGCTTGCTGCAAGAGAACTGGCCAGGTATAGGGTTGACATTGCTGCACTCGGTGAAACCAAACTCATTGACGATGGGGAACTCGCAGAGATGGGTGCAGGGTACACATTCGTCTGGTGAGGTCATCCATCCTCAGAGCCATGGAAATCAGGCGTTTGCTTTGCCATGCAATTCTGTGGCTTCCAAGATTGAAAGTCTGTGTAAAGGCATTAGTGATCATTTATGGTTTTACAGTTGCTATTGAAACATAAGTGGTATGTTACCATCATCAGTGCTTATGCTCCTACCATGACAAATTCTGACAATAAGAAAGGAAAGTTCTATAATGACCTAGACAAACTCATCATGTCCACACCAATGTCAGATAAACTGATGATCATGGGGGACTTTAATGCAAGAGTTGGAAGTAGTGTGGTACTCTGGCAGAATGCCATCAAACAGCATGGAGAGGATGGTATGATGAGACCGCCTACAATGGCATGTAGCCGATCTGTGACTGCTAACAGCAAATATCCCCAGCAGCCGGTGATGGGACTCTAGATGGGGAGGGCTCTGACTTACTACCGAGAATTCTTGTCTGGCTGGTGGGTCTTGCCCACATGCTCAGGGTCTAATGATAGCCATATTTGGAGTTGGGAAGGAATTTTTCCCTGGATCAGATTGGCTGAGACCCTGGGGTTTTTTTTACCTTCCTCTGCAGCATGGGACATGGTCACTTGCTGGTTTAAACTAATGTAAATGATGGATTCTCTGTAACTTGAAGTCTTTAAACCATGATTTGAAGACTTCAGTAACTCAGCCAGTGGTTAGGGGTTGATTACAAGAGTGGGTGGGTGAGGTTCTGTGGCCTGCAATGTGCAGAAGGTTAGACTAGATGATCACGATGATCCCTTCTGACCTTAAAGTCTATGAGTCTATGAGCATGGGACTGGGAAAGAGAATAGTAATGGAACTCTTCTACTTAGTGAGTGTGTTACGTAGCAATTAGCAATCATGAATATCTTTTTCCACTTACCAGAAAAAAAGAAAAATATCATGGGTGCACCAAAGATCCAAATAATGGGATCTTATCACCTACACCATCGTCTGGGAGCAAGATCTACTGGATGTACAAATCAGCCATGCACAGGGAAGAATGCTGGGCAGACCACTGCATGAGTCACTCCAAACTGTTGTTAATTCAACCAGTGTGGTGCAAGTCCTCATGTAAATTTATTAGATGGCTCAATGTAAAGTGATTACAAGATGAAGCTACACAAGCACAGCTGTGTAAAAACATTGTGGCAGCTTTGTCTGATCCTGCTGGATTGACTACTAATGCTAATGAAAACAGTGAGTGAGTGACTTTTTGCAACACTGTTTATCAATTTGCTCTTGCCACCTTGAGTAGAGCAAAATGATGTCATCAAGATTGGTTGGATGAGAGTGATCCAGAATTTCAACAGCTACTCACTAAAAACATGAGATGCACCATCAAATGCTTGTATGTCATGTCCCTGTAGGCACAGTTATAACATTCAGGAATCTATGTCATAACATCCAAGCTAAGCCTAGAGATGAAGGATTAATGGTGCAATGCCAAGGCAAATGAAACCAGGATTATGATGACTATCATAAGGTCAAACTCTTCTTTGGAAGGCTACTTTGAAAGATACATATGGTTCTAAACATACCACAACAGTGCTTTTGAAGAATGAGGATGACCTAATGCTGGTCACTGACAAAGGAGAAATCCTTCAGAGATGGCAACAGCCTTTCAATGATCTTTTGAACCCATCATCACACATCAGCACAATATGTTCAACTATTGACCATAATTTTTTTCACTACGTGAACATATTGTGCATAACAGAGGTTATAGGTGAACTTTTTCTTTAAAATTGGCAATGACTATATTGTATACAACAGTCAGCAGGTGACATTGCAGGAGTGACCATCATCACAGATGAGGCACTAATAAGAGTAGTGGATTAGTCAACACATAATGACAACATGAATGCAGCCCCCTCCCTTGACAAAGTCAGCACTGCAGTCAGTGCCATGAGGAACTGCAGGGCTCCCAGATCTGATGGCATTCCTTTGGAAATATTCCAGTAGGGAGATGGGTTCCTGCTAAGTTGATTGCATGGACTATTTCTCAATACATGGAGTGCTGAAGACATATCGCAAAACTTCAAAGACACCACCATAGTCACCATACACAAGAGGCAAGGTGAGAAGTCTGACTGTGGTAACTATCACAGTATCTTGTTACTCTCCATTGCCAGAAAGGTTCTGACTAGAGTTCTCTTTGATCATCTGCTACACAACATCACTAATCACATTCTACTGTAGTCACTGGAGGTTTTAGGCCAACATGAGGAATGGCAGACTTGATATTTGTAGCCTGTCAGGTGCAGGAGAAATGTAGAGAACTGCACCAGGACCTGTACACTGTGTCTTTATTGACCTGGCTAAAGCTTTTGACATCATCAGTAGACCTGTGCTTTGGCAATTACTGCATAAGTTTCGACATCCAGAAATATTCACCAACACTCAAAGACTGTTTCATGATGGAATGATCAGACAAATCTGTATAGATGGCATTCTATCTGATCCATTTCCTATCACTAATCATCACTTAATTGGGCCAGTCTTATTTAATCTCTCCTATGCAGCAATGCTTGATGATACTACAAGAGACCTAATGCTTTTATCAGGATACATTTCTGATCCACTGGAAAAAAAATATTTAATTTGAACAGGCTGCCATCTTCCGCAAAGATATTGGAGACAATTGTTGAGCTGCTGTTTGCTGATGACTGTGCTCTAGAGGCCCATGCTCTAGAAGAGATACAATTGATTATGGACAGATTTGCAGAGTCTGCAGAAAGGTACAGGCTGACAATCAGTCGGAAAAAAGATGTCACAGATCAACCTGCACCAGAGAAACCCTGCACAAAACCAAACATCACCATCAGCAACACACAGCTGAATGCTCTTACAGATTTCTGCTGTCTTGGTAATATATTGTCAAATGATATTACTATAGACAAGGAGCTGACAAGTCGTATCAACAAAGCCAATTCATCATTTGGCAAACTCTGGCAGCAACGTGGTGTTAATCTTCAAACTAAGTTAAAAGTCTAAAAAGCGGTTATGTTGTCCAACTTGTTGTAAGGGAGTGAGACCCACTACAGGCATCATATTAAGCTTCTAAATAAGTTCCATTTAAGACATCAGGTGCCATATACTGCACCGAATGACAGGATAAAGTTACTAACAATGAGGTTCTGGAACATAGCCACTCCGCAGTGACTGAAGCCATGTTTATCACATCACAGTTACGCTGGGCTGATAATGTGCTGAGGATGGACGACACCTGAATGCCAAACAGTTGCTGTACGACAAACTGAAAGTGAACAACCGCATATGAGGTAGCCAGAAGAAACACTTCAAGGATACGCTGAAGCATAACTCAAAAGAGTACAACATTGATGTTGACAACTAGGAGTTGTCAGCAACAGAGAGATCATGCTGGTGAGCAGTAGTCAGCGATGGGGTTCCCACTTCGAGATGCTGTATGGATCTTGAGGCACAGAGGCAGTAGTAAGCAACAACAGGACTCAGCAGTCACAGATTGTAATCCCTTCCTTGGCATTGGGTTATCTATGCAGTTCATGCGGAAAGGACTGCAACTCGAGCATTGGCCTTTTTAGCCACCACCATACTCACAAGACGTAAAACTGTCATCAGCGTCATCTTTGGTCATAAAGGTCACCACCACAAGTTTCTGGAACAGCCTCCCAATAAGAGTTGTGGGGGCAAACAATTTAATTAGTTTTAAGAGTGAACTGGACAAATTTATGTGTGGAACTGTATGACAGGGTTGCTTATGCTAGTGGGGGTAAAGCTTGGCAGCCCTTCTGGTTCATGTTGGACAGTCCTAAAATCTCGGGCTTCAACTGGTCACCTGTAGGGTTTAGGAAGGGATTCTCCCCTCCAACCCCAAAGTGTTTTCTGTGATTCTTGTTATGTGGTGAGTTTTTCCCTCCTTCCTTTGAAGAATCATAGATGGCCACAGCTGGAGATGAGATTGTGACCCAAAGGCCTCTTAAGGCCAACTTGCAAGGGGTTACAGAATTATCATGAGTCTTGTATGTACATTCGAGTTCACCACAATGTCGTGTGAGCTGAAATAAAAGCTATTGCTGTCACAGTGGTCCTTAATATCCTTGTGAAATATATGGCGTCATGTGTGTCTATATATGGAAAATATGTTTTCAAGACTATTCCAAGGTAGTAGTCACCAGCAAAAGATGACAAACAGGTTTCCTAAAGGCAGGAGGTAAGACATGTATCTCTCAACATGTAAATTAAAAATTGCAGTGGAGAAAATGGATGCACACTTACACTCCTCTCATCCTGCAGGTAAAAAGTAAACAGACTGTGTTTACATTCATGCAAATGGGATCTCAACCAATTTTGGTTCCAAATGGTGCAGAGGACTTTGGATGAAAAATATGGGATCTTTGTTACCACTTAAACGAATGGAGCTTTCATTATGGGAACCTTTACATCATCATAATGAGAAAAGGATACCTTTAAAAAGTTTATTACAAATAAATATACATTTAATTTCATCTGAGGTGGAGCATAAGTTCTCAAAGACAAGGACCTTGTAAATTGCAGAAGTGTAACATGTTGTTTGTATAACTAAGATGCTATATAAATAATAATGATATTCAAACCTACCAATTATTTTTCCAGTGAAGGCCTACTCAACTCCTACAACATACTAAGGGTGAGAGATAATAAATGCTCTCAGCTTCCAATCAGATCATCATCTCAGAAGATTGGGTCTTTAAGAGAGATTCTGATACACAGGGAAAAGCACATCAGGGAGAAAACATTTCAAAGTGGCCTCATCAGGCAAAGGCCACAAGAAAGCTATGGCAGCAGCAAGCATTCAGTTGCAGAGCACTGTACAGCTTGGTGGTGGCCAGTGTTTAAAACCATATACAGTATAATTCAGAGGTAATCAGTGCTATAGTCAGAGACAATAAATGGTGTCCAAACAAGATAAATCAATCTATTTCCTTTTTTTAATTACTATTTGATGAAAAGGACAGTAAGTCCAAACAGTGAAGAAGATTTAGGAGAAAATCTTTTTCTTGGCAAAATGTCTCTCAGCCACAGCTAAGATGGCAACATACCAAATTAGCAAAGGAACATAATTCATCTTCCTATCAATCCCTGGCTTGAGTTCCCATGCTTGGGGCTAGCCATACATGCCTCTTCCTAACACCTCCCAAGGCTCAGACAGTCTGCTGCACTAATATACTCTTCTGCTGACTTTCAGTGTTGGAACACAGCTCCTTATCCCTTCCAGCTTGTACACTCACCTCCTCCCATATGGCTGTAGATACACTGTATTTTATATTATTCTTGGTGCAATACCAAAAGAGCACATGGGATGTTTGCTCAACAAACTGTCAGAAATGTGGATTTTCTGTTGTTCCCATCAAAAATTCCCAATTTCCCACTTTATGTAATTATAAGAAAACACCATTGCTCTGCAATGTTAAAGTCTCTGGAAAATAGTGTTTAATTTTAAAGAGAAATCTGCCAGGCAATATTTTAAATAAAGGTTTATCCAAGATTTCAATGTTTTGTATTCATTATTCTGCATGTTGTGTAAAATGAGAAAAATGGTGATGACTTTATTAGTCTCTTACATGTTACATTTTACTAGTTGCTGGCAGGAACTCTCAGAGCGTGCTCTAGCACTTAGAGCAAGAGAATGAAAAAAAGCAAGACTGTGCTTCTGCCTGGATAGTCTCTCAGGGTTTGGGTAACCTCTCTGTGCCTCAAATTTCCATTATAATAATAATAATACTTAATACTTGACAGGTGGTTTGAGGTCCTCAGCTGAAGATTGCTATAGCACTGAAAAATACTAATATTAGGGAAACTCCCATAGAAGGGATTTGGGCCAAAACTTCAGAGCTCAACTGATACCAATTTGAGGTGGTTGGCCTGCCTGTTATCAGGGACGCTACACAGATCAAAGAGTGTTCCACTGCGCAGTAACGTACAAAGGCAATAGTTAAGTTTTAAATTCTGCCTGCAGGTATAGGTGGCCAATTCCTAATAGGAGTTTTGTGCCCACAACTGAGAATAGAATGTGGTTCTTACTCCATATGTTACCGCCATATCCCCTCAACCAGTGTACAAACCGAGAAGGTACAGGGGAGGAGACACCCAAAGCCCACAATACATATTATTCAGGCAACATTACCACCTAATTCAGAGGTGGGAAAACTACGGCCCTCGGGACCATCCTGCCTGGCCAATGAGCTCCTGGCCAGGGTGGCTAGCCCCCGGCCCCTTCCCTGCTGTTCCTCCTCCCCCGGAGCCTCAGCTCGCCATGCCGCCAGCGCTCTGGGTGGTGGGGCTGTGAGCTCCTGTCGGGCAGCGCGGCGGCGTGGCTGGCTCTGGCCGGGCAGCATGGTTGCCACTCCTGCTGCTCTGAGCAGCCTGGTAAGGGAGTGGTGGGGCAGAGGGGTTGGATAAGGGGCAGGGAGTCCCGGGGGGCAGTCAGGGGACAGGGAGCAGGGGGCGGTTGGATGGGGCGGAGGTTCTGGTAGGGGGCGGACAGGGGTGTGGATAGGGGTCGGGGCAGTCAGGGGTTGGATGGGGGTGGGGTCCCAAGGGGGCGGTTAGGGGCAGGCGGTCCTGGGAGGGGGCGGTCAGGGGACAAGGAGCAGGGGGTATTGGATAGGTGGGAGGGTTCTGAGGGGGGCAGTCAGGGGGTAAGAAGTTGTAGGGGGCAGAGGCCAGGCTGTTTGGGGAGGCACAGCCTTCCCTACCTGGCCCTCCATACAGTTTTGGAACCCCGATGTGGCCCTTAGGCCAAAAACTTTGCCCACCCCGATCTAATTACAGCAGATTTTGACTTATCAAAATACAAATGTCATTGTGAAATGTTAACATTAGTTCAAAAAGAAAAGGAGTGCATTTATACAGATGACCAAGTTTCACAGATTCATAGGCCAGAAAGTATAGAATCATAGAATCTCAGGGTTGGAAGGGACCTTAGAAGGTCATCTAGTCCAACCCCCTGCTCAAAGCAGGACCAATCCCCAATTTTTGCCCCAGATCCCTAAATGGCCCCCTCAAGGATTGAACTCACAACCCTGGGTTTAGCAGGCCAATGCTCAAACCAGTGAGCTATCCCTCCCCCCGGATATCATTGTGTTCATCTAGTCTTGTATAAGACAGGCCACAGAACTGCACCAAAATAATTCCTAGATTATATCTTTTAGATAAACATCCAGTCTTGATTTAAAAATTGTGAATTATGGGGAATCCACCATGACTGTTGCTAAATTGTTCCAACAGTTAATTACTCTCACCATTAAAAATGTACACCTTATTTCCAGTCTGAATTTGTCCAGCTTTCACATCCAGCCATTGGATTATGTTATACCTTTCTCTGCTAGACTGAAGAACCCATTATTAAATATTTGTTCCCCACATAGGTACTGACAGTCTGTAATCAAGTCATCCCTACCAGCCACTGGCATAGTCTTGAATTAGAGGATGGCCTGGAAGGGCAACCAGGCAGTCGATCTGCTGAGACTTTGATACCTGTGGAAGGGAAACACATAAGGGCTAGTCTACACTTACCAGCTCTGTCGGACACGTCGGATCGATCTTCTGGGTTCGATTTATCGCGTCTTGTGTAGACACGATAAATCGAACCAGGAAGTGCTCCCCCGTCGACGCTGGTAATCCGGCTCCACGAACGGAGCAGGCAGAGTCGACGGGGGAGCCTGCGCGCCGCTGTGTGGACCAGGGGTGAGTACTTTGACGTTCAAAATAAGATACTTCGACTTCAGCTACGTTATTTACGTAGCTGAAGTTGCATATCTTACTTCGAACTTCGGGGCTAGTGTAGACCAGCCCTAAGGGCTACACTGGGGGCAGGGGTCGATCTACGATACGCAACTTCAGCTACGTGAATACCGTAGCTGAAGTCGGTGTATCGTTGATCGACTTACCTGGCCGTGAGGATGGCGGCGAGTCGATCGCTGCCGCTCCCACGTCGACTCCGCTTCCGCCTTTCACGGAGGTGGATTTCCAGAGTCGACGAGGAGCGCTTTTGGGGATCGATTAATCGCATCTAAACGAGACGTGAAAAATCTATCCCCGATAGATCGATTGCTACCCGCCGATCCGGCAGGTAGTGAAGACAAGCCCTGTCCAGAAGGCCAACTCATGAAGAGGGAATGTGTTGAGTCCCAGCAAGCAAGAGGGGTTGTGCTGAGAACAAATGACAGACGGTGTCAAACTTGGATGGAGATAATCTCCTGAGCCGCTAGAGGAAGAGCCCCAATGAACAGAGCATCTTGTTTCAAGCTGATTCTCTCTCTCGGGTTTATTTTAAAAGAGACAGTCCACTGGGGGTATATTTCTCTCTCTTCTACTCCACCCCCTTACTGTTTCTGCAGCAACCCAGTTATTTCTTAGCTCATATGCTTATTCTGTGACAACTACACACATGGCATAATTAATGTGGTGTTCAGTTTAATTAGTGCTCGTTATTTCATATTATTTCATTTTATCTTGGTTTTACTTTTGTTCCACTCTGAGATGTCCTCCAATAGATGCCAGAATAATAAAGGAGGAAATATTTATCCAACATATCAGTCCAGGGACCTATTAAGTTGAAAAAATTGGCACAGGGATTCCTGGTTTTCCTTTCCCCTTTGTACTCCAGAGTAGATACTCTTAAATCAGTTGAAACATTGTCTTCTGCTGGTCCTTTAAAACTAGCATCAATGAGTGTACTTGTTTTTTAAAGCAAAACAAGCCATTGAATCTTGACTGGGTCTATTCAAATTTAACTTAGATCTAGTTAATTTTAAAACAACTCTCTTGGGGGGAGGAAAGACAAAATCTGTTGAAGATTTAATGAATAATTTAGGACATAAATAATCTGATTTAAAACTCATACTGGGAGTTTAAAGCATACTGATTTGCAAGCTTGAAGTTATGAAAAATAGTCTTCAAAGCGTGTAGCATTCATAGTCTTATGCCACCAGAAAAAAACAGAAGTTAATTCACTAGGTAAATTTATTTAAATTACTGGTGGTTGTGTTAAAATGAAATAAAATCCCCATGCAAATTATCAAACTTTGTAAGGACACTTCTGAAAACTATGCCATTGGCTCCAACTTTTCAGTACACTGCTGAACTTTAGTTTTAAGGTCTGTGTCTAATTCAGATAAGGAGAAAGTCATGGGAACAGTCTAGAAACATAAAAGTAACTTGAACAACTATACCTAGGGAATAAGGGCCAAGTTCAGCAGAACATTCAGGTAAATACCTATTAAGAACGCACATTATCACATTGACTTTGATAGATCTACTCATGTGTTTAAAGATAGGCATGCGCTTAAATACTTTGCTAAAATGATGCCCTAGTGCCCATATTTCCCCGTAGAGCAAGAGGAATATAGACAAGGAAGGAGAAACTAAAGCTTTTTATCTAAGACCTATGGCCATGGCAGTGGGTGACAATCTCCATCTTGTTCTCTGCTATTTAGTAGATTATTTCTGAAGGATAAAAAATACAGTTACTTTAAAAGTGATGTTAAATTGCTATTGTCTGAACGATTAGGATCATTAAGGTTGACTATTGGCTCCCATTAATTTCAGAGGGCTTATGATTCATCCTTAGAAAAAGAAAGGGAGATTTGACAAACGATACTCTCTCTGGTTCTGGTGAGGATTTAGACCCAGATCTTCAAAGGTATTTGGGTGCGAACTCTCAATGGGACTTAGGTGCCTGGTTACCTTTGAGGATCTGGGCCTCAGGGTATGATTCTATAGCTCCCAAAGGTGATATAACGTATAGTTTTTTTATTTAACTGCTTTATGTATAAGCCATTTATATTCCAACAAGCTCATCTTTAATTGCAGGATTCCTGGGCTATTAAAGCTGTCTAGCTGTTCCTTAGCATGTTCTCTTAATTTCCCAGGATATTTAAAAGGCTTTCACAAGCTCCTAAATTGCTTTTATCTCCCTCTTTCCTCATTACTGCATTACACTGTCAATCTGAACAATTTGTTATTGACTTTTTATCATGAAGATATAATGGTTTTAAAAAGAAACATCATAGACCTAAACATGGTCCTGCTGCACCTTGACTGCAGTCATAGGAGTTAAGTAATGGGTGCATTTGGCTCATTGTGTATGCCAATGGGGAGTTTTCAGAACTAAATCTCTCTTTGAATTTATTTCCAAACTAACAAGAGGAAGAAATGCACAGTATGAAATAATTGCTGGATGTTTTCAGTTATATCAGGAGGAACAAATGTAGCTTAATGTAACTTTCCATTCGTTATACTTTCATAACCAGAAAAAAATTGAATATAGAGAACAATGTATATTTCTCTTGGCTAATGCACATGCATATGATAATGCAACTTTAAGGTGGAAAAATCAAGTGCTACAAGATTCAAACATTACAAAAAAATATGGCTCATGTTTATGTCTGGAAAATATGGTCTCCTTCTGCCAATATATGTTGTTTGTCAATATATAATTAACCTAAAATAACTCTGCAGTTTCAGAAAAAGCAAATTTTCCCACTAATTTATAAACTATTAAGAACAATTTGGATTATGGAGTTGCTGGAAGAGCCTTAATTGCTGACAAAGTGCATGGAGTGCTGCTGCAGTAACAAGATGAATCTAGGAAGCTTTAGTGTTATAGGTTGATGGTAGGGCCGGAACTACATGAATTTCAATGGCTTGATATTATGGTTGGAATTATATGGGGCCCTATGGGTTGATATGATCTGAACTGAGCTCTTTTTGGCTTTGCGTGAGAGATTGTGCACACAGCATATACCAAGTCATCATCGGGCAGTGATTGAAAGGGGAGTAGACAATAGTATTTAGAAATACATCAGAGAAAGTCCAGGAGCTGAGATCCCTGTCTGATACCCGGAGCATCAAAGCAGGCAGTTTTTAAAGAGGCAGCTACTAGAAGATACCTCTATCAGCAGTGCTCCCAAGCAATGAAAATCAGGACCCTTTTGAAGTATCTCAAGATGGGCACCCAAAATCACTAGTTGCTCTGAAAATCTTGGCCTGGGAACTTTTTCACAGTGCCTTCCCTTTCAGAGGATGTGGTGTTATACTTTGTTATTATGTAACGTGAAGTAACATTACTAGATCTTTTGAATAATTGATGTTTTAATTTCCAAAACCAAGATGATGGGAAACCTGAGACAAGTCTAGGTCCAGTCAAACGTCTGTTTGGTTAAGGTAGTGAACTGGAATAGACAATTCTATGGAAAACTGCAAGATAACTATTCTGTGTCTATTCAAAGGGAAGTTTTATGATTTTGAATGTGGAAAGGCAACTAAGCAAGACACAGCGAGATGATTTGGGAAGCTACACAGCAGCTGGTGTGCTAAAAATGTGGATGCTGGGAAACAGCCTTCTTTAGATGTCATAAAAAAAAACCCTTAAATAAAAGTTACAAAGTGAAGCAGCAGAGTCAGCAAGTTTGAATTCTAATACCAAAAGGGCATTAGATCTTACCTACTATTCCCTCACTTTCCCCGTGAGGGAATAGTATTAGCTGTTCCCATTTTAGCTGTTCAATGGATTTAAAAAAAGGAGACTTCTAATGCAAACTAACACTTTGTAATATTACATACTATACTTTTTCATTGTTACTAAAGAATAGTGTTTAAGATTATATTAATAGCAGACTGATTTAATTTTTATTTAAAGGGAGAATATTATTACTCCAATTTTAACTCCATTTACTTATGCAGAGCCTTTTTTAACCCTAATCTGCCAGGGAGAAAGTCCGACATTTGGACAAATGAGGTTGTTGGCTGAATATTGATAAACCAATTTTTGATGTATCAAAGATTGTACAGAGGCACCATACTTATGCTGCATACTAATGAGAAACTATAAGTGTTGAGAGATGATGATGTGTGCAGTAAAATATTGCTTGGGGGTCCAGAGCTCTTGATGGGCTAGTATTATTAGAATCAGAACCTCAGAATGGGAATACAAAGTGACTTCCTTAAGGGAAATTAAAAGCAGGCAAGGACTGTGTCAGAAGGGCTGAGCTGAACAGGTGGAATATTTGTGTCTAGTCTGCACATAAAATCCGCTTCAAATCTGTATGAGAGCATGAGAGCTCTTTATGCAAAGAGTTAATAGCACAAAAAATGTTAATGTTTCACTTCACCAAGTTTTCAGAGCAAACCAGGTAATTGGTACAGAAGTTTCAGCATGCAACCCAGATTGTCAAAATCTGCAAAGCCCTACAAAATTTAACATCCAAACAGAGCAGAGAGGGAGAAGATTATTATTATTATCTTTAGGATATTCAGAAAAAACTCAAAGGGCTGCAACAATCACAAAGCCAGAGGTGGGGGTAAGATTTCAGGAGAGGGAACATAATTCCTCCCCCCACCCAACCCATGGGTGGATTTAAAAAAATTAAATGGCATTTTATAGTAGAAATGACTCAGTGTTAGAAGGCTGAAAAAGGTTCATTTCAGGTTTGATATGCAATTAAATACTCAGAAACTCAGATGTTTGTAGCCTAGATGAACTACATCAAACTCTTGGATGTGCCCAAAATTGGACTGGGATTCTCAAAAGAACAGGCTTTCTTTTGGGATTTACAGTTAGTCTTTTTTTTCTATTCAAGCTGGAAATACCCTAAGAACTGCCTTTTTGCTTCCACTGAGGATGAGAAAACACTAATGTGTGAAAAAGGGGGAGGAGGAGAACAAGAGGAGTGGGGAGAGATTAATGGAATGTTTTAGAACTTTGTAAAAAGTTGGAGTCAAGACTTGAGGAAGTTTCACTGGCACAAGCCACTTTGCCCAGCCACAGTGAAGTAACAATACATATAATTTCTTCTTTTATTACAGCCCTGGATCTTCACTTTCCACCTGCCTTGCAGGGAAGGAGGGAGGATCATTTTTTTGCAGAAACCCAGTGACATTGAAGTAATTCATGCTGCAAGGCAGGAAGTCTCTTGCATGCTAGCTGAACCTTTGGTCCAGCATTTTAGGAATAAACAGCATTACATGCCTGCCTACTTCATCTCTGGAAGAGGTAGGTGGATCGTCAACTTCATGACCCCTCTCTTCCCAGTCGCTAGCCAGTGCAGCAAGGCTGACGGAGGAGAGAGTGTTGTAAAATTTACAGCAGTAAATTACTACCTTGCCAATCCCATTGAAGAAAGGAGGAAACAAGAGTTGTCTCTGAATTACAATGTCTAGCAGCGCTACTCTTGGGGTGCAGCTTAGGCACCACCCCTTGCTGAGCTCTGTGCCCAAAGTCACAATCTAACCGTCAGATTACATTTTCATAGGTGTAGATGTCAAGTTATTGGTGTGTGTGCAAAACAGAAGCAATATTCCCCCAATACAACTCCAATCTCAGAAAACTCAATGTAGGGCTCATCCCAAGAATGGTGAAGGTTAAACCCACAAGGTAAATATTTCAAAAAAATTATGAGCATCTGAAAACACATGTTATAATGGTAACCATTTTGCATTCTTAATTAGGTTTACCACTTGCAAGTGGCATAGCATTAAGTGTTTGCTATTGCTTCAAGATCATCATCATTTACATACAGTAATATACATAGACACCAGATTTTTAATTTTCACATGCAAATATTTATGCTTCCAGTGGCTGCAAGCTTGTCCATTCTGGGAATAAAACAATACAAGCTGTCATATATGCCTAATTTAAAACATGAATTCATGATCAGATTCTTAGAGCACAAAATTTCAGAATGAGAAGATATTCCATTAAGAAAAAGAATTTGGCCCTAAATTATGAATTTGGACTCTGATATACTTACTACTCACTTTCAATAGTACGTTACACCATGAGTAGAACTACTGAAGTCAATGGGACCATTGTGGAGTAAGTTACTGTACTACTAAGCTTGTATAAGGGTATCAGAATTTGGCCCTTTGTTTTAAAATATTCATTCAACTCCCAAATGCTCACTCACACTCTCTTTCTCTCTCTCTCTCGCTGCATATATAAAATATGAAGCGAAGCATAAAGGTTTCATTAACATGTATTTGGGGTGGTTACATTACTTTTACTTGAGCTCTGAAGATCATTCCAATAAAATGCATGGATATACAATGGGGCAGAAATTCAGTGGAGATAAACTCACTGAAAGAATTTGGCCTCATTTGTACAATCTGTAATACTGTCTCCATTCAAATTTCTCCATCCTTGGATCCTACTAATTGGGAACAGGAACTTGAAATATTAAATTGATAATGAACAACATTTCAGACATTGTCTTCTAATAAGAGTGCATCAATTTGCATAGTTCCGTGAACCTGTCTGTGGGAATTAATGATGCGTCTCCATATCAGCATGATAGAGAGAGAGAGAGAGGGATATGACAACATTTACTTCTGATACTATTAGGATCCCTTCAATGACAATCATTAAGAAGTCCATTAATGAGAAAATATTGCCCTGAGGCACTACTGCAGTTAGACATCTTACTTTAAATCTATGCTCTCCAGAAACAGTATTCATAAAGCAATGAAGTCCCTGAACTGTACAAAGGTTATTAGTCAAATTATCTCATGGAGCAAATGAAGAAAAAGACAGATTTCTTCATATACTGTAAGCAGA
This sequence comes from Chelydra serpentina, assembly GCA_037349315.1. Lineage (NCBI taxonomy): Eukaryota > Metazoa > Chordata > Testudines > Chelydridae > Chelydra > Chelydra serpentina. The sequence continues at coordinate 54,484,444 of JBAIAC010000030.1, forward strand.
TGGCACTGAAGATTAGGGTGGTCAGTATCCTATATGTTTCACCAAGCACTCTATTAGAAATACAATGGTTAAAAATTTCACCTATAATGACTTTAGATATGAGCAGCATACACCCCCCCCCACACACACACACACCTTTAAAAGATCAAACTTAAGTGGAGCAAATCAGAAATTGATCACACCAATTAATTGTATTATCTAATAATAGAGTCATTGACTTGTTAAATCAAAAATCCAGTTTACTTGAATTCTGCACCATATACTCATGAGTGAGGATTTGACTGTAATAAGAGCTACTGTAACATGTAATTTTCTCGCTCTTTAGTAGATGATACAATAGCTTCAAAAAGAGACACATTAATTTTAACTTAAAACGATTTTACTATCAGGAAATATAGTCAGCGTATTGCCCCTGTGAAACTGGTTTCAATCTAGTGCCTAACAATAGTGGACATGTAACCCTCCCCACACCACAACTGGCATTCATGTCAGTGCTCTCAGGCTACCCTTATTGGGGTGTGCAGAGTACAAGCACTACCCGTGTAGCTACACACCACAGTGAAACGCTCTGTCAGTGAGGAGAGATTCTAGCATGGGGAGGCAGTATGGAAAGGCTTCAGCATGTGGGAGCTGCCAGAGCCTTCCTCCATTGCTGGAGCCTTTCACTGCTATTTATGCCAATGCTAGCTGCGCATGCGGTGTCTGTATGTTACACCCTGACATAAATATAGACCTACCTTCAGAATGACAACTACTGATGAACAAGAAGCTGGTGACGAATTCAAAACAGATAAAGGGAAATTTTTTCATACAACGTGTAAATAGACTTCAGGCTCACTGCCACAGGCCTCATGAAGGCCAAGAATTTAGCAAAATTTAAAAAAAAAACGGATTGGCATTTATATGAACAACAAGAATATCAAGTGTTAGAATAGTTAACACTAACAAACATTTTGGAAGGGATATTCAACATCGTGCCTTAGGAGACCGAAAGTGTGGGGCAGATTCTCCCACTTCTGCCGACTGTAGGATTCTCACACCTTCCTCTGAGGTATCTGGTGTGTCCATTGTCAGACACAATGGCCAGATACTGCAGTAGATGGGCCTGTCTGAGAATTCCTCTGTGCATTACAGACACAGTTATTCTGGTTTAAAAGGCAATTATTTCCATTTAACTTAATCCTGTAAAAACAATGAATTAAATTAAATTGAAATAAGCCTTTCAAACCAAAAGAAGAGCATCTACACGCAAACCGGCATGAGTTAAGATCCGTTTAAAAAACACATTTAGTTCCAATGGTGAAAATTTGTGTGTAAGCAAGACTTCTGACATTGACTCTCACAGTGGCTTTGGACAAGTCACTTACAATAATTGTCTCTTCCTCAGTTTCCCCATCTGTGAAAATCCTTGCTGTAATTTTCAGGTTAATTAAGTGCCTGGATAATGAAACACAATGTGTAAGTCCCATGTATTATTACTGGTAGTTGGAATGGAAAATAAGTTTCTCAATAAGCAAGAATATTGAACTTTGAAGCTGTTATAACCTATTGCGAGTTTAACATTTTAAAAAGGAATTCTGCGTGTTTGCAAAATGGGTAGATTTTATTTAATGGACATTAAGATCTCTTTTGAGCAACTGTTTACAAAATGTCACTCTTTTTAAAATGCAAAACCAGGGTTGGGGTAAACAGGTAGAATGAAGAATTTTAAAATCTGAAATCCTACCCCTCCTTGCCCTTCCCCCTCTCCATTAAAAAGATACAAACTCTTTCATTCCTGGAAATCTATCATGATAATGTGTGCTGAACTCAGACTATGTTTGCCATGTCTTAGTCCAGAACGAATCTGTTATAGATCAGTTATAGTCCCCTAAGAAGAAGAGGCACATTATAATGAACTTTTATTAGAACAGGAGTACATACAGGGCTTTGTTATGGGGATAAATACTGTGCCAAAATTAATCACTGCCAAAAATGTACAGCTTCTTCATTTTAATCTGTTTACTGCTACCAAGAATGCTGATTTCTTTTAAAAGGCACCAATCTCATAAGAGATGAAAGCATGGTAAGGGAAGGCTCATCTACGGCTGAAATGATAAATGGAGATGAAAGTTTTGTTTTATATTTAAAGATGACACTCTATGGGCCAAAAATGCTTTGCATTCTGCAAACCAATATGATCCATGTTTCTGGTGTGTTGAGCACTCAGTTAAGGGATTATTAGGTCTTCAAATTTGCTAGGGAATTGTGCCCAGACCTATACGTTTAGCCACTTAGAATGTCCTAATGATATATTTCTCCTATGCTTTGTTTCATTGTCTGAGTATGCGGTCACTCAATATCTTGGAATCACATCTCATGTAGTTGAATTAAAGCTCTTAATAAATCCCCTTTTAAAAATGTCTCTCTTTACATACCACACATTTTGAGTTACATAAAGGGGGCTGGCTCCAAGATATCTACTTCCCTTGGCAAATCAGCAAATGTCTATTCCTACCAGCCCCCAGCCTCCTTTACAAATAGTCACTGTATTTATTGCCCCCAAGTAACCAACTACTACTATGTAATAGCCACTGTCGTGTATATTAGTGTTTGAGATCTTCAAAAACTACTCCTCAGAGGAAAATCAATTCAATGAAGCTTTAGGTTTTTCCCCTAAGATAATTCACAAAGTATCTTATGTAGACTTTATAGAATAATTGTCTCAAGTGTTTCTGTCTTAAGAGGGCAGTGAGTATTGTATATTTTGTGATGCCTTATCTTCTGCCAAACAGTCTACTAATGCACACCATGTTGTACTTCATTGTTCTGTCTCCTTGAGACTTGGCATCTCGTTAACAAGATGGTCCCTGTGGAAATAATAGACATGTTTTTAATTCTCTTGGGGCAATGCCTCTGCTATTGCTCCATATCTCTGCTGAGTCAGTACCTCTGCAAATCACACACAGGATGTGCTGCCTCCAAAAAAGCTGACTTTGCACGACAGGAAGGCAGCCTGGGCTAGCAGCTTTAAGAAAATGGTTGGAAAAAATCATTGGAGATTTACCAAGGGGGAAAAAGGTGTGTGGGGGGAAATAAAGTAGTACAATGAAAGGAAAGGAAAGGGAGAGCTGGGAAAGAGGAGGAGAGGGGAGGAGAAAAGAAGAAGAAGAAATAGGATGACAAAGATGGGTAAAAGAAGGGAAGGAAAGAGTGGGGAGAGCATAGGGACAAATACATGGATAATTACACTTTCCTCCATCTCCATAAATACATAGTACACATAGTATAATCTCTCTCTCTCTCTCTCTCTCTCTCTCTCACACACACACACACACACACACACACACACACACACACACACACACACACACACACACACACACACACAGAGGAATCACTTCACCTACCAATGAAATACAGCCACTTCTAAAGGGACACTTGTCAGCTGTCTAAAAGGGTATAATATTAATCAACAGATTGTTGAAGATTGGGCATTCTTGTTAATTCTCTCAAGAGCAAGAAATTAGACACAGAAATTAAAAGTTACAAAAATGATAAAAGAAAATACTTTTTGGCCCAATGCATAATTAATCTGTGGATCTCATGGCCACAAAACATTATTGCAGATCACCAATCCCTCCTGCAGCATGTTTGGCTCCCTTGAGTTGAAAGCTGAAGTTCTAAGTGAATGCTGCAGGAGGGAACATTAACTTCTATGGGGAACTGCAGCAGTAGTGTAGTCAAGGGTAAACACGCATTGTTTACCCACTTCTCATTTGAGGAATACGGAGTTGAGGTTAGTTTATCCACTTTTTTTTACCACTACATCTCTGAATTGCAGCCCAAATTGTGTGGATTTACAGGAGGAGTAAGCTGCATATCTCTCTGGATGTCACACGTGACGTCTCTTCCCAAATCATATTGCATTTCAGTGGAGGGGCTGCTGTCAGTTTACAGGCTGGAAAACGGGGGAAGTATGTTTCATAACTTTCACTAACCACTGCATGTGGCTGGACTTGGTACATGTTTGGCCTCCTCTAATGCACCACTTGTTCCAACCTGATGCAAGTTACAAAACCACTTATAGCCAGTTACACCACCATTTATTTCATCACAACTTCTGAGAACCTCAGGATCAAAACCAGAAGTAAGATATAATTGATGTATTTTTGCCACTTAAACATCACTCAATTGCTATTCAGCATACAATGGAAAAATCATCAGTAGACAAACCTACCAAGTATCAAATATACCTTTAGTGAAGACTGATGAAAAATACAGCTAAGCAATATCTGTAATAAAGAATGATCTTATGATCTGCAGGGCTCTGTACTAGAGCATAGTTCCAAATTTCCAGAAGGGGAGCTCAGGGCATGACTCTTTCAACTCAGATTCTGATGCTAGACAACACATTGGCAAGGGAGGAGAAGAGAGGAATTGGGAGTCTGATGGCAAACTGTCCTCCATCAAGATCCCATTTGTCAGTCTCTGAGTTGGAAGGCTTTAGTTGCATATAAGTAGATGAAGTGGATTCTTGCTTTGCCTAAGTTTAAGGCAGGCATTACCCTATAAATTTCACTTTTGTGAAATTTGGCAAAAATAAAATAGCCTGTGATGCACAGTCCATCCTACTAGTTCACCAGGGATTCAGAAACCCATAGAACAATAAAGGTTGCACTTAGGATGGGCAAACTGCTTTGGATAAGGGTCATTCAAAATGTTTGCTCAAACTTAACCCAGAACTTGACATTTCCAGAAAGGTGAACTATTTTTTCCTTCCTGTTATTATTGACATTTGGTCACCTAAAGCACATCCTGGCTCCATCCAGGACTAAAACGGGAAGTGTCAAAATACAACAAAAGCAATTGTGGCATTATTTCCAGTCCTGCTGGAAGCAGGAAATTCCAGAGGTCTCATGAATCTATAACTATAATTCCTACTGATTTTTCTTAAGCTTCTTGTGTGGCACTATTTATAAAGTGACTTGAAAGTTTTAATCTCATCCCAATAACCAATTAAAAAATTGAAGTAAGTTTTTTAGATAGACCTCAGATATGAAGGTTTTATTCTTTTCAAATAAAATGTAAAATATAACATAACTGTGAATGGTAGTTTGGCAGGAAAGTATATTAACTCACATCATATTTCACATCTGTTTAAGTTGACCTAGCTAAATTGCGTGGAGGCAGAAATAAAAGCAAGAAATAAAAATTAGTTGATCAGAATTTAAAATATTTTGGATGATATATTTAAACTGTTGCTCTTTGTGTATGGGTTCACCAATCAGTTCTTTTAAAATTACATAGCATTTGGTATCACTGCTAACACCTAAGTTAATTACAGATGCCAACATGCAATCAAATATGATTACGTTGCATTTTTGGAAACTGATCAAATGGTTCATACTGGAGGAAGACAGCTTAAAATAGACCTTTAAACGTGGTGTCAATTAAGCAAGCTATAAAGTTCTACTATTTTGTCAGCTTTAGAATTGCAATGACAAATTCTCAGTATCTCATGCACTCAAAAGGGTTGCACTGGGAGAACTGAAAGGAGAACTGTGGGGAATTCTGTAATGACGTCTTTTATACTCAAAGAACACAAGCCAAAGGAATGTTCCCAGGGCAAGAATCAAGCTTGTGTAAGGGCTTTCCACTTTTTTCTTACTAAATCCCATAGCACCTTAGGACAAATAGCGCACATGCACTTGATAGTTTGGTTCTTTCAAAAGGCAATGAAGAGGGTAGGCAAGTTGAGTAAACTACAATATTCCAAAGAAAAGAGACTGAAGACAGCAGCTGAGGGAGCAGCACTCTACCTGCAAAAGAAGAGATAAGAAGTGGAGAAAACAAAAGGGAGATGGGGATAGAAGACATTTATGGAGTAAGTTGGGAACTGGCATTCCATAATGCAATATGGTAAGTTTTTAATATCACAAAGAATATACAATTCTCTCTCATCTTCCTTTGGCTTCCCTTTCATTCAGGCACACATCTGCATTGCCCCTATGCAGTCCATTCACAATGCTGGTGATAAGTTTTCACTTCCTTCCAACCACATCACCCCTCCTCTCCATGAATCCCTACATTGGCTGCCATTTTTTACCACATGAAAGTCAAGAATCCTGTCCTCACCTTCAAGTCCTTTCATCACCCTGACCCTCTTGTCTCTTTACTTTGTCACTCTTCCCCCCATCAGTGCTGCCATTTAGACCAGGTTTCCCCAGGGGTGCTGGAAAAATTTGAATGTTGGGGGTGCTGAGAGCCATGGAACCAAACTGTAAACTCTGTATATGATGGAAACAACTTCAAGTCAGGGGGCGCGGCAGCACCCCTAGTTCCAGCACCTATGGGTCTCCCACAAAGATAACCCTGCTTTCTTCCATGCTGTCCTTTGTGTGTTAAATGCCCATCCTGGAATTCATCTACAAGGATGCTACCCTTGCATCCTTCGGCTACCTCCACATGCTGCTCTTCTGCAGTGACACCTAGATACCTACTAAGTATCAGAGGGGTAGCCATGTTAGTCTGGATCTGTAGAAGCGACAAAGAGTTCTGTGGCACCTTATAGACTAACAGACGTATTGGAGATGTATTGCATGCATCTGAAGAAGTGGGTATTCACCCATGAAAGTTTATGCTTCGATACGTCTGTTAGTCTATAAGGTGCCACAGGACTCTGTCGCTTCTGGATACCTACTGTCATCACTACTGATGGCTAAATTAAAAAGGCATTTGAGGCCAATGAACATTTATTTTTAAAAGCTTCAAATAATTGTGACCCTTCAGTTTGTGCACAGCCAGCTAGCCTATGTAACTGTGTTTTCATAACCATTACCCCTGTACTTCTTCCCCATTGTTTGTTACATTCGTTCATTACATCTTGTTTCAAAATAAACTGAAAATTCTTTGGGGTCAGGGACGTGCCTGGGTGATTGTACAATGACTAGCAATATAAGATGCCTGATTCCAGTTGAGATTTCTATGCAGAATTGCTATGAAAATAATACATCTATCTGACATCGTAAGCAAGATGGCATATGGTTATGAGCACTGTATGCATGACCAAAGCTGAACACTTAGAAGAAAAAAAGTCAAATCAGTTTTATACTCGGTCAAAATTCACGCAAAGGTTTCCTTTTCCGCCTTCTACTAAATAAAAAATTCTGTTACCTCACTGAATTCATAACTGAAATGAGAGCAGATGCAGTTTAAAATGAAGAGCTGCGAGATGTTACAATAAAAATGAAAATCTCTGTTTTTATGAGTCATCCAAGCTAGGAGCCGGGCACTCAGGAAGCTGCAGCAACCAACTCTTGTTTTGCTCGGTAATATATTTTCCCACGTGTAGCACATTATTTGTTAATCAGTTTGCTATTAATGAGTCCCACAGGGGAACATTTCAGATGAAGAAAGTGGGGATAAGGTGTGGGCGGATAAACAGATAGAGCCTGTAGGTGCCTGATCAGAAAATGGAATTATTCGTAAATGGGGCTTTCATATGCAATATTAGGTGGCAGAGGCATTACTATTTTCTTAAAAAACTACAACCACAGCCCTGCAGGTACAACCAGCACAAGCCGTAGCAGCAAATCAAAACAGTTTTATATTTCATATTACTAATCAAGGGCCTGATCCTGAGAGGTGCTAAGCAACTCCACAACCGTTTACTTCAATGGGACAACTTGCATGAATAAGCACCATTCCTGTAAGAAAGGGTTTGCAGGATCAGATGCTTCATGTAATTGATGTGCTGGAGGGATGTTTTTGAAAGCTCCCAGGGGCCCCTTATTAAAATGTATCCATCAAATTGAAGGGAAGATTGGGATGATTTCCTTGCTTCTGATGGAGTCAAGCGCCTTTAGAAACTGCTAAATCATCCCAGCTAGAAAGGATTATATCTCTGACACTTCCAAAACTATTTGTGAAGAGCATATTGTTTGCCTTTGGAATGGACTGATTGCACCAAATGGCTGAAATTTAAAAAGGATTTCCCAGGGAAGGATAGTTCTGAATCATACAAGGTCTTCAACCCCACACCCACTCAAATGGCATAAGGTACTATTAATATACTGCTTAGCATGTTTTAATAAAAAATGCAACGTGAGATAGTTACATCCTTCCTTGATTATTGTTGTAAGAGGGTCTTCATCACCACTACAATAATTTTCCTGATATCTGATCCCTCCCTACCACTCCTCTTTTGCAAACCTCTATTCCTCCAATCTCTCTTGCTCTCACAGACCCTCATTCCCATCACACCTATTCTGCATACTTCCCCGTCCTTGAACAATTAAAAAAAATCCATCACAACTATCAAGACATCTGCATAAACAAACTCTGAAACTGCTAAATTTTACTTCTGTAACCCTTTCCACCATTTCTTCTCCCACTGTCTGTGGTTCACTCTTTTAGCACATATGGCTACATGGTGATTGTGAATGCTTCAGGGCAGGACATGTGTTCTTTTATAGGTCTTGGAATCAAAATTAATACATACCCAATAGAATGGTACAGAAATAGCCCTTGAAATGCAGATGCACAAAAAATAACACCAAATAAGTTAACCACTGCATTTCAGACTTTGAGTTTGGTTTGATTTTGGGGAGAAAAATGAAGGCGGTTTGTTATCCCTCCTTTCATTTTTTTTAAATTGGAACTGTGTCCTCTATTCCTTCTCAGATAATCTCGATCCTTTCAGAATATCTTTGGCTGTACTTGTTCTTTTATCGTTTAGTTCTGCAAAGTTGTTGTTTTTTATGTATTTATTTTTTGCAGGAGACAGAGTGAAAGACATGAGGTTTGCGGCCAGAATTTACAGATTTTGTTTTTAATTGGATACATTGAGGTATCACATATCTTTACTACACATGTAGGTTCTTTTTCAGAAATGGCATTCATTGTGAATGCTAGATGCCTGAAGCACTGTAAAGGGTGGAAAGAGAACAGAGTGAGAATGTTGCAGCTGCCCTATAAAGTAATCTACTTTATATGTGTGCCTTCTCTCACAACAACCAACTCATCAAGTGGAATGTTGCCACGGAGCAAGGCATATTCCATAAATAATAGGAAAATAAGGTCATCTCCAAAGTAGCCTCTTACTCCTAATGAAATTGATGCTACAACTACAAGATGCTTCTTACTTGCACAGAAGACGTAAGCCACCAACCCAATGAATCATAATTCAAGGACACAATGGACCATACCCTTTCTTCATGTAGGTTAATTCATTTAAGTGGAGTTACACAAGAAATACACTTGACCCAATGGGTTGCTGCTTTAAAACTATGTTTTCTTAGGAACTGTAGTTGCAGCAGCAGCTTTGCTGTCATTGATGCACTAGATGAAGGTTTAACAAAGACACATACAAGTCCTGGTTGGTTTGTTTTTCTCATTCTGTGTAACCCATGCCTTCTCTAGCATTTGCTGTGCTGTGATGGCTTCTCTAGAACAGGGGTTCCCAAACTGTGGCACGTGTACCCTTAGGGATATGAGAGACATCTCTGGGGGGTACAAGAGAGAAATTGTGTAATGGGGGATTTTATTTATTCCACTTTCATAACAGACTACTCCAGATGAAGCTTTAAAACTGTGGGGATTTGTTATATAAAATACAGTAGTTAATTTATTTCAAGATGTACCAATGAGAACACAGACACACAGAGACACTCACCTCCAGTCCCCGTACACCATGGGTTCCATTGCCCAGCAACTGTCCAGTCTAACTGAGCCCAGAACTTGTCTACACCACGTTACAGCGCTGCAACTTTCTTGCTCAGGGGGGTGATAAAACACCCCCCCCCCCCGAGTGCTGCAAGTTTCAGCGCTGTAACATGGCAGTGTAGACAGTGCACCAGAACTGGTAGCCACTCCCCTCGTGGAGGTGGGGTTTTTTATAGCACTGGGAGAGCTCTCTCCCAGCACTGGTGCCACAACTACACAGCCACATTAAAGTGCTGCCACGGCAGCGCTTTAACATTGCTAGTGAAGATGCGCCATGTCAGGGTTTGGTTTTTTTCCGGTTCTATATGTCACACTATAACTATACCTGTACGTAACAGTGAAATACGGACAGATGGCTAAAGACAGGTAGTGTTAAGAACACCACCCAAAATATCAGGGATGAGAAGGGCAGGGGCATGTGGGCAGCTGGTAGATCTGGACTGGGGTCCACAATAAGAAAAGTTTGGGAATCTCTGCTCTGGAACCCATCCAGGCTCTCTCAGGGTGAGGTATCTTCAGAACACATTCTGTGGCTAAAAGTACCTGATTTTCTTAAGGGACTTGTCTATAGCTCATTTGCAACTGAAGAAATACTAGAGGCAGTGATCAAATGGCTTAGCAGAAATAAAAATGGAGAGAACCTTTTACATTTAGGTCACCATAACAAATCTAGACAGGACAGTACTGACTGAAGGATATTATCTGAAAATGGTTTGGGGATGGTGACCTTTGTGAAGTGATCTGATGTCACAATCTATTCCTAGTGAACAAGTGTGCACATCACAATTGGCAGTCTTGTTGACAGTCACCAGAAAGGTCAAGGATTGAATGGGAATGAAGAATGACAGTCTGGCTGTGCTTCTTTCCTGTTCTTGAGGGACATTGGCAGGGCAGTGGGGAAAAACGTAATAAATAGTTTCATTTGTGAACCAGTTTTGCTAATAAATAAGGGAGACATAAGTCTTCAGAGCTGTCATCCCCGGACTTTTCATGAGCTTTGAATTCATGTTTTGAAAACTGAAGTAACAATCCATGACTTCAAGTATCAGAGGGGTAGCCGTGTTAGTCTGGATCTGTAGAAGCGACAAAGGGTCCTGTGGCACCTTATAGACTAACAGAGGTATTGAAGCATAAGCTTTCGTGGGTGAATACCCACTTCTTCGGATGCATGAATCCATGACTTGTAGCTTTAAATTCCTTTCATCTGTCAATTACAGTGAAATATTCTGGTTTTACAGCTTGTTTACAGCAAATGATGATTAATTTGTATTACAAGAGTTATTCGCTCATACATTTTTAATCACTGCACAGGGATTCACACTTTTTTTGTTATCATCATCTTCGGATACATTTTTTTTCTTTATGTCTTGATATTATTTTTGGTGTGTAAGTGCCAAGTTACAATCTGTGCTTAAGTTTTACTATTTACTGTGAACATGGATTTATGTAGTGACTATCACATATCATTATTAACAAGTAGAAACATAAAGCAACCATAATGCTCCTCTTGCTGTTATCTGAGAGAATGGTTGATATTCTAAACACCAATCCTTTACTGCTATGGTGCTAATTCAGGCATATATGTTCCAGTTTTGCTTGGAACAACATAAGGATCTCTCTCTGCTAGCTATGTCTTTGGTTAAACATACATCTAGTTTAGATTTCAGAAGAGCAAGGACTGTAAGTTAATCAAATGACCATTAATTATTTAAAATGTGCCACTTGATGTTTAATGCTATACAAATTAATGATACAGATTAAGTTATTCTAGTTAAGACCCAAAAAAAGGATATTTTAGCAATCAGTTAATAGCCAGTGTTTAACAAATACAGTTGGCAGAAAATTGCTGTTTGAATGAACTGTCTTATTAAAATCAAACTTAAATCCCTGTTTAAAAAAAAAAAGGCATGATCTCACTTACATTGGTTTTACTCCCTTAATTTCAGTGGGGTTATTCCAGTCTCACACTAGCATCATATCAGGATCAGGGCTAATGAATTTAAAGTGTGAACAAACAATTTAAAACGTTCATAAAACAGTATCACTAAAAACATTTTAAGCATATATGCAGAAAACATAATCTCCACATTGTACATGTTTGCCCAAAGTAACTTAATATTCAAAGCCAGGCCAAAAATTAATTTGTATTGGTTTCCTGTATTCTCTCCTTCTCATTTATATGGATACTTCACCATTTTAAACAAAAAGGTGCATGAACTGGCTTCAGAGACGTGATTTTACTACTTGCCTATGAATAGCTGGAGCTCAGATAGTTTAGATCAGGGGTCTCAAACACGCGGCCTGCGGAGCTCTTCCCTGCAGCCCGCCGGGCTTCCCGCACCCCTCCCCCCCTCCCTTTTTAAAAAATTATTTATTTATTTATTTATTTTACCCCCAGGCAGTTCCCGCTGCCAGAACAACTGTCTGGCAGCAGGAACTGCCTGGGGGTAAAAAAAATAAAAATGGGGGGGGTGGGGCGCGGGGAGCCCAGCGGGCCACAGGGAAGAGCTTCGCGGTTTCTGGGAGGGAGGAGGGAGGAGCGGGAAGCCGTGCGCACAGGGGAGGAGGCGGAGAAGGGGTGGAGAAGGGGCAGGGCCTAATGGAAGGGGTGGAGTGGGGGCGGGGCCGGGGACAGTGATGCGGCAAATGCACTAGTCCTCATGCGGCCCTCATGGTAATTTGAGTTTGAGACCCCTGGTTTAGATAAACTGAAGCTCAGCCTTTATAAGCAGTTCTCCCCTCCCTGCCTGCATTGGAGCAAGAGAGTGCTGCGTCCATGTTACCCTCATCCTCCCAAGGAACCCATGAATACCTCTATGAGTGCACAGTGAGATTTTGTGGGTGGGAGCACGAGGGGAGAAAGCAAGGGATTAGCTGATCTCTGTCATGCCATGTCCTGTTTATGGGAAATGAGAGGAAGGATGTTCTTGTGATCAAGGCACTGGACCAGGACTCAGGAGATCAGAGTTCAATTCCCAACTCTGTTTCACATTGGGCAAACCATATAATCTCTCTGTGCCTTATTGTTCCCATTTTACAGATGGGAAACTAATATTTCCTTTCTTCAACCCTTTTTCTGTCTTATCTATTTATATATCAAAAAAATAAAAAATGGGTAAAAATCGGCAAAAAAATAGCCTCTCGGTTTTCTGGCAAATACTGGGGGATGGGAGGAAATTTAAAAAAACAAAAAACAAATTAGAGACAAGAAAGAATATTGAAAGTAAAGGCAGTTTAATACTGCGGTTTCTTTAATAAATTGCATACTAACAGTACCTACACAGGTGCTTGTGTGCATCTTCCACTACACTGAATTACTTTAACAGACAGCCTCACATTTGCACTTCCACTAACATTATTAATATAAACATTTCTACCTATTGTAATATATTGGATTTTCTTAATATAATCAGTATTTTCATGTACTTGAGTGGTCCAAAATTCAGATGAAAAATTAGTGAAAACTGAATAATAGCTTTTGTAAAACCTGGGAAATTTTCAGTTAAAAAAAACCCAGTAAAAACTGAAGGGCCTTATTTACAGATTATACCCATAATTTCCTTTTAAAGTACCTATGCAATCCTGATATTCCATGTCACATAACTTCCTTCTATAGCTGACCAATTTGCCAAATAGGAACATAAGAAAGATTTAGAATATAAAACAAATCCTGACAATTCTTGTTTTCTTAATATTATTGTTATTATTTATGTACTTCTGTAAAGGCATTCATTTTGGTGAAGCTTCTTGTTTGTTTGTTTAGGGATTGAAAATGAACCTAAAAATATTATTAATGAGGTTTTATGGGAATAAAGCATCCAAATCCCATAGGGTCTTGAAAAATCTCAGCCTGCACATATGTACTGCTTTGCTCAGCATCCCTTAATTTCTTGATGAGCATCGAGGTCTAGGAAAAAGCATGAGTCTCAATTTAGCAAAGCAAACCCAATATTTGCACTAATTTCTCCTCTGTTGCACCAATTCACCACTGAAATCAGTAAAGTTGCACCAATGTAACAGAGAGGAGAATAAATTCATTTGTGAGAGGTAGCTGGATGAAAATAGGAAAGCTGAAAATAAATGTATATAAAATAGAAAGAAACTATGGAGAAATGGTTCGAAATAGCACCCTTCAAATTCCTGGGTCTCATCAATGAGTGGAAGCCCCAGTGGGGGTCAAGGAGACATTCCCACATGGAAGACTTTTGTGATCCAGTTTCCTTTCTACTTTTTCCTTACAATGAAAATGATCGATCTGTTTTGCATTTGATTTCCTCTATGTGGAGAGCTGAGAAGGTGGTACCAACTTGTAATGAGTTATACCATAATCTATCCTCAACCCTCCATTCCTTAAGCAGATGAAACTCCCTTTGAGTTCAATGGGACTTCAGTGGTACATGTCCAAGAACAAAGTTTGGTTCAGATTTTAATTTATTGTTGTCACTTAAATTCTTTTTACTTTTGCATTTATTGTGTAATGAGCTGGGAACTAACACTAAACCACAGGGGCTGACCAAAACTACTGGTAAGTGTTATAGGTGTGTATACAACTCTGGACTTTCAATTATTATAAGCCATGGATGGTGTTGCTGCCTGCCAGCACAACAGTTAGAGTGTTAGCTTTAAAAATATCAGTAAACCTTCACCATTCACGAATTTGGGAGTCAAAGGAATTATTTTGCCTTTTAATCTGTCCAAGTAACAGCATAATTGCCACTGAAACAGCAAAATTACATACACACATTCCCACCAAAACTGTGGGTGTTTACAAGTTTGAAAATGTATTTTTTTCACTACCAAAAAGACTTCTCATGGTGAAATGACAGCTTTTAGCATATAGAAACACTGCTTTTTTGTTTCCAAGAAAAAAAAATGTTTCTTTCCACAAAACTGGGGCGGCGGTGGTGGGGGATGATTCTTTGCACCAGACCACCAGTGAGAATTTGCTTTCTTCATATGCTTATGCTAACAATCCTAGCCTTAAAACAAGAAGTCAGACATAAGTAGTGAGATCAGATTCAATGATGCACCTATTAAATAAATATAAAAGGTGTATATTCTAAAGGCTTGACTGAAGGAGGGAATGAATTACTTCGACATAGAAAGGATCTGATGTCACCACAGAAAGTTCCATTCACAAATGAGACGCCTGATCGTAGCGAACTGCCATCTCTGGATTACATTAGGCATAGACGCCTAATGTGAATGGCATATATGCTGACACACCATAGTGGTTTGTGCTTTTATCTGCCCATTTAGCTAGTCTAAAGCAGTCCTTCACACTCTCCATCTCTGGCTGGCTCAGCTGCTGCTGTCTATGAATATTTTAATTCTCATCAAAAATACATCACCACTACATTGCACTTATAGCTTTACCAGGCTGCTGGAGGCATGCATATAATCTTCCCATGCCTGTCCAAGACTGACAAATTTCAAGAAACTATTCTAAGGCCAATACAGCTGGACTCACTTACTGCATGTTTTCTGTGTGGAGATGGTCATTTATAGTTTAAGCCATATAGGATAATTACTCTTTTAAATTTTGTGTAATGAGACTACTTTGGTACATTCATAACACCTTTTCATCCCTCAACAACTCACAGCTCAATAGTACTGTGTCCATTTTTGAGTAAGATAAAATTGAGATGTTAAGATTATAAAATCTTCAAGCAGGAATCATATGCTCCCACATCTTTATACAGTATCTAACACAATGGGCCGTACCGTAATTCAGGCCTCTGGGTTGTACTGAAATATTGCTACACTGTCAGTGGTAATAATATGCACTAAAAGTCAAATAACTACTATAGATATAGACACACACACACATATTGCACATAAAAACATTGACGTTATTAAGGTTGCAAAGTCAAGCTCCCAAAAGTTAGGAAATGCCACAATTAAGGATGCCTGTGCAACCTTAATTTGTCCCCCTTGCATGTATGCATTGAAATTGAGAGTTTTTAATTACATCAACACATACTATTATTTCTACAGGACCCTTGCATCATTCAGCACACAGGATGGACCTGCTCTGGGGATAAATCTGGTTTGTGTAGTGAAGGAGACTCTTCTGCCCACTCCCCGCCCCCCACCAGCGTGACCCCTTCTGCTCTCTCCTCTGCAACCTGTCCTTGTCCCAGTCTCCCAGCAATCAGAGGGAAAGTACCACTCAGCTCCTGAATAATCGTTGGGAAATGTAGCAGAGAGGCTCGACTAAGTCTCTACTGAGGATGTGCAAACTGATTTTGGAAAGGCTTGCAAATTGGCCACGTTGGGGCATATTTTCCTGGGGATGGCAAAAGGCACATGCCTGATACAAAGGCCACTCCCCTGCCAAATTTCAAGTCCCTCGGGAAATTTCACCAGACGTTTTTGAACAAAACATTTTGTATGGACAAAACATATTTCTCCCTAGCCTTGTTCGTAGAAATATCTGAACTGTTTAGCCTGAGGCAGACACCCAGCATGGAAAATTTCATTCCAAATGGCTAAGTTTGGCAATTTTATAAGCAACAAAACTGGGTCTTATGTCTGGTAGCCTTAATAACAGGTGTCACGACACACACACACGCACACACACACACACTCTTCATATCACTTCAACATTATTTTCTAAATAAACAACACCAAAAATATTATTTCTCTATCTGTAGTCTTAGTGATCACTAAAGAATCACTACAAATGAACTCAAAGATATGAATGATAGCAAGGGGCTCTTAGAAGCTGTGGTATCGGCTGTATAGAGGTGTATTTATAATGGGGTTCAATAGAGCTGGAATCTAGCCTAATAGCTTGATGTAAAAAACAAAGTTTGCTAGCTAATGATATTATAATGAACATCATATGTGATCCTAAAAGGATCATTTGTAATCTCTGTATTGAATAAAATAATTTTCAAGTGCTGGAATCCAGTTATCAGTGACATCATGAGATTAATGCACAACCTTGACTTCAATAGCTGAAGCATGTTATTAATTGTCACATTCTGGGGTGCAATCCAGACCAGTGAGGGGTTGTGTCATAACCTGCCCCATAACCCTGGGTGCCTTAAAATGCTATTCTGCTGTAGCTCCCTTGTCTGGATGGTTCCAGCCAGCATACCAGCATGCACTGAGTCTGTGTGTGAGATAAACAACCCTGGGGATCAGCAACTCTGTCTCTAGCAGCCAAATTGCTACACAGCAGCCACACTCTTGCCTCTACCAGCTTTTTGGTTACACCTGGCAAAATGACTCCAGCACCTCCCCCCAACTCCCGAATTTTCCCCAAATCATGTGCCCTTTCCTGGACCATTCAGGGGAATAATAAGGTTTATTTACTCCTCTAAAGAGATTTCTCTCTTTAATTGTTAATGTACAACTTATCACTTTAATAGGGTAGCTGGATTTACCTGTCACTTCAGTTCAAACACAGCACTGGGCTGGTTTAGATTAAAAGTCAAACAATTTTAATAACAAAAGGAGATAGGATTTTAAGTGAGTCCAGGTATGAAGGATAGAGTTAGAAATGGTTACAGGCAAATAAAAATGAAAAATGCTTCCCAGGGGCTAAGATTTAACAAAACTACGGTCGTGGTTCAAGGTAAGATGTTTACCACACTACCTTCCAGCAGGATGGCTAACCAACCGCTCTGTTCAGAATCTCCCACAAAATGCAAAGTGCTCATTTCCTGTCACGAGGTTCACTCACTGCTGGTGGTGCCTCCTGCTGGCTGTCCTAGGGATTATCTCTGGCCAGATGTTGCACCCTCCCCTGGTGGTTTCTCTCCCATTGTCCTCTCACCCTGAGGACACCTCTCACTCCAGGAACTGTAGCCTCTTCTTCATGACTCAGCTCTCTAGTCAGGTCACCATACATGTTCCTCCCTTTTGAGGTATCAAAGTCCCACTTGACAAATGGGCTCAGGCAGTCTTCCTGCTTACTGCCCAGAGCCCACCCTCAACTCTGGGTCCCAGATCATGGGCCCTCATTAGCAGCCAAGATAGGTCATTTGACCTATCCCATATTTGGCTGCTTTTCCCCTGAGCCTGGCCTACCTCTCTGGCTCTCCCCCTTCTCTCGGCTTGCCAAGCCACACTCCCTCCTCCCAGGGAGCAACTGTAGGCTATTTTCTCCTAGCCCCAGACACACCTCCCTTCTCCTGGGGATTGACTGCAGACTTTCCCTACAGCCACTTCTATTACCAGCTCCCTGGTTTATATAAGCTCTTCCAGTTAAGCCTGCTTCCAATCAATTCCCTGCTCCCTGGCTCCTCCTCCAGGTGCAGCCTGCATAGTTAATTGGCCCATCTTAACCCCTTCCAATCCTGTGTGCCCTAGGGACACTCCATCATAGTTTCTTTGTATCATTAGGTGAAAAATAACTTGGGTTTTTTTGCTCCTTTCTTATACTCCAGTGAATTTTTCAAATGGATTCTTTTGAAGTTTATCCCTCAAAGTAAAGTTTATTCAAGCTGTGAGAAAGTAGACATGGAGTCTCATGGTGAAGGAGGTTTCAGGCTGTTTTCTTTCACCACTTGGTGTTTGATAAAATGTATGTTGATCTGGTCCTTCAATCTCTTCCCCCCGCTGTGATGCTGAGTGGTTATCTCCTCCCCTTGTTGGCTTGACGGTTTTGTTTACCTTTTATGTAAATTGCATTCTCATTGTCTCTTAAAGTACCTCAGAATATCTTCAAGGTGGTAGAACCACATTCCTTAGTCTGGGGTGGGGTAACTTCAGCCCTGCCTGGCAGACACACTGTAAGAACACAGTTTCCAATATGTTTGTAATTTGAATTTATCCTCCATACATACTCCACACAATTATATCAATGATCAGTATGTTATAGCTTTCTATTGATATGTTACATGATGTCTTTTAGATACAAGTTATAACAAGTAAGTCAGGCCAGCTGAAATTCTCTACCAGATACCAATGAGCCCTCTTGCATTGGGAAGCTATCAGGGTCACATTAATATGAGAACATTCTGACTAGGAAGTGATTCAGAATCTTTGTACATTTGAAAGATGTGTGCATGATGTTGATCTGTTGTATTTCCCTACCTTTGTATTAGCATGTCACCCAATTGTGTGTGCATATTACAGTCACAGCAGGCTAGAGACCCTAGAGGTGAAAGCAATCACATTCAGAAATATCGAATCCCCTTACTTTTCAAATTTTTATTATTACTACTGTTCCAATGAGCAGAAAGAATTAAAACTGTAATAACACTAACGAAAAGCTTGCATAACCAAGACAAAACACCATGAATCTGAATCACCAGCCTGCATCATGGCACGTTGTAAAGTCAGGAAATGTACCTGGTGCTATTGTCAATGCAGCCCTGAAACTCCACAGCTAGATGCTACTTCCACTTCATATTTCTCTGAATGGCGAGTCTTCATTTCAACAGCCAACAATATGGTGGGAGGAGCAGTTTTGTGGGAGTGTGGCCACCCAAGCCAGGGACAAGGAGAGAAAAGGGAACATAGTGTACTCAAAATCTAGCCAAGTATGGAGCACAATATTCCAAAGATGGCCTCAGGTTACCAATCCCTTATTTACAAGTAGAGCCAGGTGAAATATTTTCTGCAAATAATTTCATTGTCTTCATCATCAATGAAAAATAGCCACACTGAGCTAGGGAAAGAGTGGGAAAATGACACTATAGCCTGATGGTCATCTAGGATGTGGGAGACTCAAGTTTCAAGTCCCTGCTGCAATGACTAATTATTTATACAAAGTGGAACAGCGTCAACATGAAAGACTGAGAAAACCCCACACTAGAATATCCCATAGCCCAGTGGCTAGGACACTGTTCTGCAGTGAGAGAGACCCAAATTCAAATCCTTTCTTCACAACATTCAGAGGGGAAAACTGACCCCAGGGTCTTCCATAGCCCAGGACAGTGCCCTAAGCACTAGGCTAAATTTCATAAGAGAACTGCTGCCACCATAACCTACTTCTCCTTTCCTTTGATTTTTGTCAAAAAAAAGCCTAAAATCAAAACAAAATGTTCAAGTCCAAGAAAACGTTTTTTTTTGCCCCAACTCAATTTTTTTTTTGGCTTTTCAATTTACCAAAATGTTTCATCAACAACAACACTTTCAGTTTGACTGCAAAGATTTTTATTTTTCACAATTGCCAGTGAATTGGGTGGGTGGAGATCCATTTTTTTTGCCCAGACCTCACACTAGGGTGTTTTCAAGCTGACTTGTCCTCATTCTGATTCATGAAAGATTCTCATCTAGTTGATGCCAGCTGCCAGGGACTACCTTACTTTTCAACACAATGTAATACTAGTGAAAAACAACCACTGACAATAATTGGAATGGAAGGATGGGAGGCATTATTTCTCTGTGCTGTTTAATAAACCTGAATCCTTGCAGCTGACCTCCTGCAAGGTCCCTGAGTACCCTTATGGTTAGACTAGGGGATGTAATGTGTGCATACACCTGCTGCCAGTTTAAAGCTAATAGCGGAGTCTCCAACCATTTAAACAGCAGAATTGATTTCTTCCTCAGTAACAGCTGGAAACATTCAACACTTGGACCTCTGGAATATGTTCAGCAAAACAGTTAAGAGTTTCATAACAAGTTGTAGTTATGAGGCTAATAATGCTGCCACTTTCCTGACTCTGGTGGAAGCATTAGAGCTGACCATGCAGTAACCAGTATGACATGATACTACATGGCATTATAGGCCTACCTAAAAGAGAGCTGTGTCTGTTTGAGAAGAACTGCAACTATGTTTTTCTGTGACATCCGTTATCCCCAAAAACTCATGTCACCCATCAGACACATGAGAAACGACACATGTATGATGAACTAACTAGTCCGGATTTACACTGGTCAGACTGGTCTCTCACCCCATCCCCACTGTATCCTGAACTCTTTTAAAATATATACATTGGGCATGAGAGGAGCGGAAAGATACATTTGATGTATTTTTAGTGTCCGTGACACTAAATGGACACTGAGTGGAATCAATAGATAAAGACATGGTGGTGGTGAACTTAACGGCATTTGAACACTGGCATTCCAGAGTGAATTCACTGGACTTACTTGGTGGCCATGTGAAATGAGTTTAGTGATCTCATTCCAGTTCCCACTGGGCAGGTGTTCACAACACAGAAACCACTACCATAATTGCCGCCAATTGGTCCCCTTGTTGGCAGTGTCTGAAATAAGGTCAAGTACTGAATGAGCAGAGGTGATGAGTTACCTTTTCACTGCTGAAGGTGATTCATCCACATGAGAGTTTGGGCATTTAGAATGGGTACATGGAGAAGCAACGTAGTGGTACCTGTTCTGTGGATGAACAGAGGATTTCTTCCTCTAGGGATGTCAATCCATACTTGTAATAAAAACTCTATTCTCATATATACAAAAATAAGAGACTCATTGGGACACAGAACCACTCCAACATGCTGTAGCACTTTAGAAGGTTAACAATTTCCATTAATGATCATTAAGATTGCCCCCTGGCTCACAACCTTAGTGAATTTGGCAACTCTAGTTTCTAAGCCGGCTTCCTTTATATGAAGATTTACCCAAGCTCCTCTTGAGGAATAACAAATGGAGAAACACAAACATAAATAATGCCAAGAGATGTTTGCTTAATGATGTATGGTGGGGATTGGGATGGGAGGGGGAGTGAGAAAGGGAAATCCCATAAAGTTCCAAAGATCAGTGCCGGCTCCAGCTTTTTGGCCGCCCCAAGAAAAAAAACAAAAAACAAACGGACACCCCAGAATCCCCGGACTGCCGCCCCTCACAAGGCGCCGCCCCAGGCACGTGCTTTGTCGTCTGGTGCCTGGAGCCGGCTCTGCCAAAGACATTTTTCTATGAAAATCTTATTTTTCAGTAATTGTAATGGAGTTTTAAATAACCTGTTATCAATAGAAGTATTTGTGAATTAATACAGAACACTAAGAAGAAATGTAAAATGTGTTCGAAAAGATAAAAGGGGACAGCGTCATTGGCTGTCACTTGTTTCATTGAAGTAACTGCATTTTCTCCACCGTACCACCAAAGCTTGTCTCCCCATTACTTTTTATTTGTTTTGGTTTTCTATAATATATTAACATAAAGAATAAAATGTCATAACACTATGCATTTTGAATGGGGAACAGATGACAGGCCAGGAGAATGCTGTTACACCTTTTAAAAGACAGCTCAGAAAAGGTCTCTCAACGAGACAACTAAATGCAAAATCTGCCAGACAAAACATTGCAAAAAAGAACAGCAGGTTTCAAGTCTTCCTAGAAAATGTGTCCAGCTATGGGCCAGATTCTTATATCATTCACACTGGTATAAATCCAGAGCAACTCCATTTAATTCCCCTTATGCCATTGCGATCAGACTTTGGTTCACAGAGAGACAAGTTTCCCAATCATTATTTCTTCCAAATGAAATCTAGTATGTTTTCCCTATTTGAAATCTTGTATTAGTGAATGAATTTGTACAGTCCCTGAGATTAAACACTAGCAGTATGTCTACACAGTAGCTAGGAGCTTGGCTAGATGCACATGCATTAGCTCTGCTCAAGCTAGCATCTAAAAACAGCTGGGTGCCCATGGCCACATGAGCGGCAGCTGGGGCTAGCTGCCTGACCATGTACCCAGGGGGTCAGGTGGGATTGTACTCAGGCAGTTAGCCTGAGCTGTTGCCAATGTTGCTGTGGCCACGGTGCTATTTTTAGGCTCTAACTCGAGCAGAGCTAGCACATGTATGTCTATCCTGTATGAGTAGGCACAAGACCTGGCTTCCATTCCTGCTTCTGCCTCTGACCTGCTGTATGCCTCCATTTTCACAATCTGCAAAATGAAGAAATGATCCGTCCCTTTCCTTCTGAAGTATTTTGAGATATATGGGTGAACAGCACTATATAACAGCTAAGTGTTATCAACAGTGCACAGGAACATTACACAGCACTTTAGAATAAGAAGCGAGAAAGAATGCCACATCCATTTGAAACCAGAGTGTAATAAACTGACCTGGGATTTCCCCCTGGCCCTGGGATCACCAATGCTCTCATCCAAGTGGGAGCCACTGGAAGGCTTAGATTCAAACAGAGCAGAAAGATGACAGCAATGCAGTTTACCACCTTACTCTACCACTGACTCCAGGGGAACCGTCAGGAAAATAATGATGGTTAATAACAAACAACTCCCTCATTAATTAACACATGTGTCACATTACTTTGCTTTCATTACAGGTATGGACAGTGATTCTATGTCAGAACTGTTTGAGATTTTTAAGAGAAGGTTCCCTTTTTTAACTGATACAGCCACAAGAGCAGTTATGTCCCATGCAATCTTTCTTAGGTCCTTACATGGTCCTCATCACCTCAGCACCTAAGCGCCTCACTGCCTTTTAACATATTGATCCTCACAACACCCCTGTGAGGTAGGGCAATGCTATTATCCCCATTGTGCAGTTGGGGCACAGAGGGGCTAAGTGACTTGCCCAAGGTCACACAGAAAGTTGGTGCCAGAATAGGGAATTGAATCCAAGATTCTTGAGTCTTAGATTACTTCCTTAACCACTGGACCCTCTTTCCTTTAACTCAGTGGTGGGCAACCTGCGGCCCGGATGCCAGGATGCAGCCCTTCCCGCAGCTCCCATTGGCAGGGAACGGTGAACTGTGGCCACTGGGAGCTGAGGGGGGCCGTGCCTTCAGATGGTCAACTTCAACAAAATGTCTCACCACCCGCAATCAGCTTACCCTGATGGGCCGCAGGTTGCCCACCACTGCTCTAACCCCATCACACACGGGCCTGTGCCCTAAGCTCAGATTGGGATCCAAAGGATTCTGGTTTGGAACTACTTCTAAACCTTAATAAACCTCTTATAAACCTCACATTTATACCACATTTAATATAGAACAGAACACGGCCCACAGTATTTAATTCACAAATCTTAGTTCAGACCAGGATTTCCAATGCTGCTATTGTTTGGCTTCTTTCTTGTTCTCAGTAGACATACTGAGATAGTGAACTGGCTGCTTTGACTGATATCTGCTGCCTTTCCAAATTAAACCCATGCCCGTTCTCTATTTCCACTGTTCTGTGTTGGTGGTTTCTATTTCATAGGCTCATAGTAACACAGTAAGAGTAACATAAGACTTACCACAAGGGATCCTGGTATCCTGTCTCTGTATAGGTGTATATTTTTCAGTATTTAAGTTTCATATTTCAAACAAGCTTTGTGTATGTGATGGGAAGAGTTTAACACAACTTCTTCATCTGTTTTGGGCTTCATTTTGTTAGTACCTGATCTAGCAGAATTTAAAACCACAAAAATCAAGGTTGCAAAAAGTTACAAAATAGTTATCCAGGGCATCAAGTGCCCCCACATTAAGTATGTGGGTGAAACCAGATAATCACTATGCTCTTGAATGAGCTCACACAGAGCAGTGATAAAAAAGAAGAATACCCTAGCTAACCCGTGAGTGATCACATTTTTCACAAAATGATCACCCCATATCTGACCACTCAGTCCTCGTCCTCAAAGGAAACCTGCACAACACCTTCAAAAGAGGAGCTTGTGAACTTAATTCATAATTCTGCTGGACACTAAAAAACATGGTCTTATTAGCGACACTGGTTTTACGGCCCATTACAGCAACTTGTAACACAGGCTGCTGCCTACTACTCTTCCATTGTCCCACCACAGCGGGGGCTTTAATTGACCATTTCAGTTTTAAGTGGCCTCCTACACTATGTGTGAACCCCGTATGCTTAACTATCTCTCCCATCTTGTTTTTATCTTGAACACTCTGGTGTCCCGCCTCAGACCTGAAGAAGAGCACTGTGAAGCTCTAAAGCTTGTCCCTTCCACCAACAGAAATTGGTCCAATAAAAGATATTACCTCACCCAGCTTGTCTCTCTCAAATCCTGGGACCAAATGGGCTACAACACTGCAAACAAAAAAGTTAGTCCATCTAAAATCAAGTTAAATAAAACAAGCAAATCTCACACAGCTCTCTCTCTCTTTTCTTCTCTCTCATACTATTTATATTATTTGCATGAGAAAGAAAGACAGATTTTTCAGTCACCTAAGAGATTTAGGCATCCCAATTCCCATGAAATTAATGGACATTGGAGAGCAAATCTATCTGGATATCTGCAGATTGAACTAAGTGAATCATTCCAAGAACACACACTCACATGCAGAGTCATCTCACACTCGGTGTACTCTCACTATTTA
Organism: Chelydra serpentina; assembly: GCA_037349315.1. Classification (NCBI taxonomy): domain Eukaryota; kingdom Metazoa; phylum Chordata; order Testudines; family Chelydridae; genus Chelydra; species Chelydra serpentina. The sequence goes on from JBAIAC010000030.1 coordinate 54,509,348, forward strand.
TTTTATTTAAATATCAAACACAATTTAATACAAAGTGTACAATAACGAATGCAAGATTGCAGTGGAGAAGTTTAAATGAATAAAAGTCAGGAAATCCAAACCTATCTATCCCAGTCACATTGTGGTGCTAAACCTATACACGGACATAGTATACTACACATGCACAAGAGGGTCTTCAGTGAACCACTGCTTTAAATCTCTTGACTTCTGTGCATTTAAGATTCTCAACCTTCACATGATATACACAGAATTGTTTGGCATTAACATAGCAGCGAATCGGCATTGTCCACCCACAGACAGCAGAAGTGCCACAAACAAACCAACAGAGCAGCGGCATCAAGATAGCATGTGGGGTTGGTAACTTTGGGGGGGCTTGACACTTGTGGGGGGCTTGACACTCAGTGCTCCAATGCTAAGAAAAGAAGAGCTGGAACACACTTCTAAGTACTTCTGGTAGGGGATAGCCCTGGAAGTACTGGAAGGCTGTTACAGAGTGCAGGTACAGTGTTCTGAAGTGTTCCGGCACAAGTGTTCCAGACACACACAGCTTGCAGCATTAGGGCCTACAATGCAGACAGTATACAGGTGCCAGGCATTTGAACACATCATTACTCTAATAAGGCAGCATCAGGAAGGATCTGGCGGCATATGGAGGCAGGATACAGGTGATCACTGAACTGCTGTGACTACACTGGCAACGAATGTGTGTAACAGCAAACAGAGTTTGGAGTGGAATTAGCCCTAGCACTTCATGTCCAGGATAGGGCAAGTGACACTTAGTTCATGCAGAAAAATAGGGTGACCCAGAAAGCAGGAGAAAAAGTAAATATCTCTTTCTCTGTTGTTTGCCATCAGCCCTGGCCCACAACATAACCAAGATCATTTTGTGGTTTAGATACCATTCACTTCTGTGATCGCTATATGGAGACAGCCAGGCTTGATCTTGCACCATTGAAGTAAACAGGAGTTGTGCCATTGACTTCAATGAGTGCAGGGTCAGCCATCTATTTACTCATTATGGGCATGTAATGGCAAGTGTCAGGCAGCCTTAATCATGGGCAATGCTACCAGCTCCATCTATCCCACTTCCTCATAGGAACCCAGTATCTCTGATTCCTTGACCTACATCTGGTAAATTTTGGGGACTGGAACACAACAGGTTGCATGTATCAAATAATGGACGTTTTTTTTTGTTTTGTTCCCCTGCCCCCCCTCAACCCCCAGCACTTAATTGCCCAATAGCAATACCCTGTAGGATTTCCCCACAACTACCCTCATTGCATTGAATGGCCTGGCTTCCAAGAGTCAAGCCTCAAATATTCTTAACACTTTCTGAGGAACAAATACTATTCTCCTAATTGTTGAGCCACAGGTCCCTGGAGCTAATCTGCATACAGGAAGGATTTCACAGAGCCTGTTCTGTTTCTCTCATTCCTTCAGATGCAGCAGCAGAGCTTGCCCAAACTGTCAGCTCCCATTGCCTCATCAGACAGCGAGGAATGGCTGTAGTTATTGAGAAACCAATTGCTTTGAACCATGTTTATAAAAGTCAGCATTCCTTGCTGACACCAGGCAGAGGAAGGTGGTCTCTGAAGACTTTAACACTCACAATATACTGCATATCCAAGCCTGCAGCCTGGTCAGAATATTTTCTACTAAATGAAATTTGGTTGAAGCCAAACGTTTCATGGGGACGTATCCATCCTCTACAGATCTGTGTGATATTATGACTACATATACCCTAGGCTCTGGTCACCTTAGAGTTCAGGATTGTGTGTGCAGACACAGCAAATGTCCTTGTTAAAATGAAAGCAATAAGTTTAATAAATAGAGAGTATTGAAAGGAAAGGGAGCCGCTCTTGATACACTGGGCTTACACTGGTACAAGTTTATTTCACCCTCTGCATCCAGATACTCTATAAAGCTCTCCAGTGAAGTACATTGCATTCTGAAGTTGCTTTGAGCAGTGATGTAGGAAACAAGCACTGCACACTAGCTGACTTTTACCTTTAAGGGGTTTGTGGAAATTAAAGCTGATAATTATTTGCCCGAGTTTATTGCAAAGGGGAAAAAAGTGAGCAGGTATCTAGGGGATTAAGAGGTTGGGAATGATTAAGGTTTCATGCATGAAATCTCTCTGCCTCTTCAAACCAAACTGAATATTAGTAGAAACTTATTTTGGATCTGAGACTCCAATGGGCTGGACTATAGACCGTGGGCTGAGAGCAAGGAGACTCTTCCATCTACATCTCTTTTTTCAAGACTTGTAATCCCACTGGATAAACAAAATTCTGTTTGTAGATCAAATATATCTTGTGCCTGACTGCATCAGTTGCTCATACTAAAACGAGGACCTTGTTTTCAGTGATAAGCAGAGGGGTTGAGAACGGTATAAGTGTGCATCTGAGGTGGTGAAAATCCAATAGAATTTCAATTATCTTTCACCTCTTGGGCCCATAAAGTCTGTACATTCACATTTATTTACTGGCAGAAATCCCCAAGTATTTCATCCTGTCTTCCATATTAATATAAACTAAGAGCCCTTCTTTTTACATTTCTGTGTATGGAGCAATTTGCATGCATATTGCTTCCCAGTGTAATTTCTGCAATGTGGAACTTTGCTGGGGGGAGGGGGTAGTACAAGGTTGCCCTAGAAAATTTTCATAGCTAGGCACCTTAGTGGACCGTTTTACTGACAGCAGAATCTGAGCCAAAGTGTTATAGTAGGGCTTCAAGGAAGCAAGCCCAAAGAAACTCCACCAGCCAGGAGCAGCCAAGGCAGGGACAGTCAGATTTACTGTTTGCTCCAATCCTTCCCTTTCCCCTCCCTCATATCATCTTCATCTCAGCTTCACTCCACTCTTCCTGCCCTCCGAAGTAACCACCACCCCAAACACACATACGTGTGCACATGCTAGCACCCCTCCCCAAATAATTATGACACTGATATGACATTTGCCACCATCACATTGTTCAGTTGGCTTGTGTGATCCACCCCTTCCTCCACCCTGTGCGTCTAGTCTATTTAGACGATAGGACCTCACTGTTTCTTTGTACTCCCCCATCTGTCTATGTCCATCTGCTGCCACTTACACTGTGAGCTCTTTGGGGCAGGGACTGTCTTTCTGTTCTGTGTTTGTACAGCACCTAGGAAAATGGGGTCCTGGGCCATGACTGGGCTCTTAAGCACTACCACAATACAAATAATGTGAGACAATAATAAAACTATATATATTCTACCCATTTACTTTTGGGTTATTAATATACTTGGACTATACTTTGAACATTGACTAGCTATAATCTATACAGTAATGAGTGACTATTTAAAAGTCTGGAAATCAAGTTTTGATACATTTATTAGATTTGCTTCGATTTGGCAATAGGGCTTGGAAGTCGAGACACTCTCATAATATTGCAGTGCTAGTGCCCTCTGTACCAGCTAAAATCATCATCACTGAGTACCAAGAAGCTGTCACAGGAGGGCAAGAATTGCTCAGACTCTGAATATTTATAATCATGTTATCATTCTATATATCGTACAGATTGTAAAGGATATGGCTTAATTTAGCTTCCAGTGTTAGTAGGTAGGTAGTTTTTAATCCGAGAATTGATTGCCAACATTCTTTTTCATTCTTGTACATGATTCCAAATGGATTTAAAACATGTTTGCCAGAAGCTGGGAATGGGCAACAGGGAATAGATCACTTGATGATTACCCCGTCTGTTCATTCCCTCTGGGGCACCTGGCATTGGCCAGTCGGAAGACAGGATACTGGGCTAGACGGACCCAGTATGGCCATTCTTATTTATCTTTCCCTCTCTTATGCCATTAGTCTAGTGACATGCTATATAGTTACAAGATCATATTTGCCTTTTTCTATTTCAATACATAACTGTACTTGACTGCAGCTCCTGACATATGTCTCATTCTACAATAAGAAAGGACATAGTAAGAGCATCCTGTACATTATTGGATGAGACATTAACTACAGCAGAACATAGAATCATAGAATTTCAGAGTTGGAAGGGACCTTAGGAGGTCATCTAGTCCAACCCCCTGCTCAAAGCAGGACCAATCCCCAATTTTTGCCCCAGATCCATAAATGGCCCCCTCAAGGATTGAACTCACAACCCTGGGTTTAGCAGGCCAATGCTCAAACCACTGAGCTATCCCTCCCCGAGTTACAAACATCTGAGTTACAAACACCAGAGTTATGAACTGACCAGTCGACCAGTAATTCCATGCTCTAATAAGAATATAACAGTAGGGATCTATTATCGACCACCTGATCAGGACAGTGATAGTGACTATGAAATGCTAAGGGAGATTAGAGAGGCTATCAAAATAAAGAACTCAATAATAGTGGAGGATTTCAATTATTCCCATATTGACTGGGTACATGTCACCTCAGGATGAAATGCAAATACAAAATTTCTCAAAACTTTAATGATTGCTTCTTGGAGCAACTGGTACAGGAACCCACAAGGGGAGAGGCAACTCTCGATTTAATCCTGAGTGAAGTGCAGGATCAGGTCCAAGAGGTAATTATAACAGGACCGCTTGGAAATAGTGACCATAATATAACAACATTTAACATTCCTGTGGTGGGAAGAACACCTCAGCAGCCCAACACTGTGGCATTTAATTTCAGAAAGGGGAACTATGCAAAAATGAGGAGGTTAGTTAAACAGAAATTAAAAGGTACAGTGACTAGAGTGAAATCCCTGCAAACTGCATGGACACTTTTCAAAGACACCATAATAGAGGCCCAACTTAAATGTATACCCCAAATTAAAAAACACAGTAGAAGAACTAAAAAAGAGCCACCGTGGCTTAACAACCATGTAAAAGAAGCAGTGAGAGATAAAAAGGCATCTTTTAAAAGGTGGAAGTCAAATCATAGTGAGGTAAATAGAAAGGAGCATAAACACTGCCAAATTAAGTGTAAAAATGTAATAAGAAAAGCCAAAAAGGAGTTTGAAGAACAGCTAGCCAAAAACTCAAAAGCTAATAACAAAACGTTTTTTAAGTACATCAGAAGCAGGAAACCTGATAAACAAACAGTGGGGCCCCTGGACGATCGAGATACAAAAGGAGCACTTAAAGACGATAAAGTCATTGAGGAGAAACTAAATGAATTCTTTGCTTCAGTCTTTATGGCTGAGGTTGTTAGGGAGATTCCCAAACCTGAGCCGTCCTTTGTAGGTGACAAATCTGAGGAATTGTCACAGATTGAAGTGTCATTAGAGGAGGTTTTTGGAATTAATTGATAAACGTAACAGTAACAAGTCACTGGGACCAGATGGCATTCACCCAAGAGTTGTGAAAGAACTCAAATGTGAAATTGCAGAACTACTAACTATGATTTGTAACCTGTCCTTTAAATCAGCTTCTGTACCCAATGACTGGAAGATAGCTAATGTAACGCCAATATTTAAAAAGGGCTCAGTACCAGGCAAATTAGTTGAAACAATAGTAAAGAATAAAATTGTCAGGCACATAGAAGAACATAAATTGCTGGGCAAAAGTCAACATGGTTTCTGTAAAGGGAAATCATGTCTTACTAATCTATTAGAGTTCTTTGAAGGGTTCAACAAACATGTGGACAAGGGGGATACAGTGGACATAGTGTACTTAGATTTCCAGAAAGCCTTTGATAAGGTTCCACACCAAAGGCTCTTACATAAATTAAGTTGTCATGGGATAAGAGGGAAGATCCTTTCATGGATTGAGAGCTGGTTAAAAGACAGGGAACAGAGTAGTAATAAATGATACATTTTCAGAATGGAGAGGAGTAACTAGTGGTGTTCCCCAAGGGTCAGTCCTAGGACTAATCCTATTCAACTTATTCATAAATGATCTGGAGGAAGGGGTAAACAGTGAGGTGGCAAAGTTTGCAGACGATACGAAACTGCTCAAAATAGTTAAGACCAAAGAAGACTGTGAAGAACTTAAAAATGATCTCACAAAACTAAGTGATTGGGCAACAAAATGACAAATGAAATGTAATGTGGATAAGTATAAAGTAATGCACATTGGAAAAAATAACCCCAACTATACATACAATATAATCGGGGCTAATTTAGCTACAACTAATCGGGAACGAGATCTTGGAGTCATCGTGGATAGTTCTCTGACTAGATAGAGAATAAGACGGAGACTATCTTATTGCCCTTATATAAATCTATGGTCACCCACATCTTGAATACTGAGTACAGATGTGGTCTCCTCATCTCAAAAAAGATATACAACCATAGAAAAGGTTCGGGGGAGAGCAACTAAAATGATTAGGGGTTTGGAATGGGTCCCATATGAGGAGAGAGTAAAGAGGCTAGGACTTTTCAGCTTGGAAAAGAGGAGACTAAGGCCTAGTCTACACTAGGAGTTTATGTCGAATTTAGCAGCGTTAACTAGAATTAACCCTGCACCCGTCCACACAACAAAGCTATTTATTTCGACATAAAGGGCTCTTTAAATCGATTTCTGTACTCCTCCCCGATGAGGGGAGTAGCGCTAAATTCAACATGGCCATATCGAATTAGGGTTAGTGTGGACGGAATTCGACGCTAATAGCTCCGGGAGCTATCCCACAGTGCACCACTCTCTGGATACTCTGGACAGCAGTCCGAGCTCGGATGCTCTGATCAGACACACAGGAAAAGACCCGGGAAAATTTGAATTCCTTTTCCTGTTTGGCCAGTTTGAATTTCATTTCCTGTTTGGACATCGTGGCGAGCTCAGCAGCACTGGCAACGATGCAGAGCTCTCCTGCAGAGGTGACCATGCAATCCCAGAATCGAAAGAGGGCTCCAGCATGGACTTACTGGGAAGTGTTGGATCTGATCGCTGTATGGGGAGATGAGTCCGTGCTTTCAGAGCTGCAATAGAAAAGACGGAATGTGAAGATCTACGAGAAGATCTCCAAGGCCATGACGGAGAGATGATACAGCCGGGATGCAACGCAAGGCCGCATGAAAATCAAGGAGCTGAGACAAGTGTACCAGAAGACCAAGGAGTCCAACGGGCGCTCCGGGTCTCAGCCCCAGACATGCCGTTTCTACGTGGCACTGCATGCTATCCTAGGTGGGGCTGCCACCACTACCCCACCCCTGTCCGTGGACTCCGACGATGGGGTATTGTCAACAGCCGCTTCCCTCAGAGGTTTTCGCGGACGAGGAAGATGATGAAGGAGATGAGGAGGATGAGGCAGTAGACAGCGCTTTCAACGCTGATTTCCCCGACAGCCAGGATCTCTTCATCACCCTGATGGAGATCCCCTACCAACCCTCCCAAGGCGGTAACCCGGACAGTGAATTAGGGGAAGGATCAGTGGGTGAGTGTCTTAAACATTTCTTTTGAATAGAATAGACATGGTATTTTAGAAATGGGTTTTTAATGATTACTTTGCCCTAGGCGCTTTAGCTGCATTCATGGCCAGTGCAGCTACTGGAAAAGTCTGTTAACATGTGTGGGGATAGAGCAGAAATCCTCCTGGGACATCTCCATGAAGCTCTCCTGGAGGTACAGTGAAAGCCTTTGCATAAGGTTTCTGGGGAGAGCAGCCTTATGGCCTCCTCCATGGTAGGAAACTTTTCCGCGCCAGGCTAGTAGCAGGTACTCCGGTATCATTGCCTGACAAAGCATGGCGGCATACGGCCCCGGTGTTTGCTGGCATTCAAGCAGCATACGGTCTTTCTCTGTCTGCGTAATCCTCATCAGAGTGATATCAGTCATGGTGACCTGGTTTGAATTAGGTGAATTTTAGTATGGGGACTGGTTGCCTGTTCCTTTTAAAGAAATGTACCCGGCGGTTTCTAGCCACGCGGTGGGGGCGAGGAGGGGGAACATTCCTGCTTGGCGGTTCACTGGCAGCATGCAGTGATCGTTCCAGGGAACAGCCATGCGGGGGACAGGGGCAGAGTTCTTGCTGGCTGGATCGCCGGCAGCATGCAGGGACCGTTACCGTGGACAGCCACGTGGTGGGGGGGACAGGGGAAGAGTTCTTGCTGGCTGGATCACCGGCAGCATGCGGGGACTGTTCCCGTGGACAGCCACGCGGTGAGGGGGACAGGGGGAGAGTTCTTGCTGGCCGGATTGCCGGCAGCATGTGGAAACCGTTCCCAGGGACAGCCATGCGGTTGGGGGGACAGGGGGAGAGTTCATGCTGGCCGGATCGCCGGCAGCATGCGGGAACCATTCCTGGGGACAGCCACGCGGTGGGGGGGACAGGGGGAGAGTTCATGCTGGCCGGATCGCCGGCAGCAGGACCTGGCCAACGCTAGGAGATGTGCTTGGAACGTGAAAGGAGGGCGCTGCTGTAAATTAAGCTTTCAGCAGCCAAAAGTCTACGGCTTACCATGGCCGGCTGCTAGCCAAATTCCGTTGTCCGGCCCTGCTTTTGTGATCTGTACACCAAGACCCCAGGCACTCAATATAAAGATTGAAAATTCGACCTTGTACTGAGTGCACATGTGATAGGTAGTGTGCATGGTCTTGTTCAGAGGGAAAGACTATATTCATTGTTCGCGAAAATGTATATTTGTGAGGAATTCACTCCCTTTTTTCCATCCCACAGCTGCGAGTGTCTCCCGGGCTACACGGGCATCTCCCTCCCAGAGGCTGGCACAAATCAGGCAGTGAAAAAAAAGAACGCGGGATGAGATGTTCTCCGAACTTATGATCTGTTCCTGAACTGAGGCGGCACAGCAGACCCAGTGGAGAGAGGACATGTCTCAATACCGGCGAGCATCCAGCGAACGGGAGGAGAGGACAGAAGCTCGTGAGGACAGGTGGTGGCAGGAAGAGCAGCAGGCGACTCAGACACTGCTTGGGCTAATGCGGGAGCAAACGGACACGCTCTGGTGCCTTGTAGATGTTTTGCAGGACAGGAGGCAGGAGGACAGAGCCCCGCTGCATCAGATCTCTAACCGCCCTCCTCCGCCACAAAGTTCCATACCCCGCTCACCCAAAGTCCCAAGAAGGAGGGTCAGCAGGGGCCATGGAAACAATCAGTCCACCCCTGCGGACTGCTCAAGTAGCAGAAGGCTCTCATTCCCCAAGATTTGATGCTTTCTTTACTTCCCTCCAACCGCACCCCACCCTAGCCCCCGTCCAAGTTTAATCCCATAATTGTTAAGTCCTTAATAAAAAATATTTTTCTGTTAATTACTGTTTCCTTCATTTTCTTTTAAAGGATGGTGTGTTTGAAGGGGGGGATGGGGGTTGGTAATTGGAGAGGATAGGCACCTTTAGTAGGGTACAGACACGGGGGCAGGTTCACCAGAAGGTTATACACACATTACAGGCAGTAGGTACCCTGGTCAGTCTGGGAGGTAGTTTTCATGTTCGGGGGGGGGGGGGGGGGCTATGTGATTTTGTGGCGGGGGAGGGCGGTTACAGATCCCCTGCAGCAGGGCTCTGTCATCCTGCCTCCGGTCCAAATTAACAAACCCTGAAATCCTTACTAAAACAAACGGTTTTCTTGAAAAATGTTTCCTTTATTTTCTTTTTAAAGGTGTGTTTGGAGCGGGGGAAAGGGGGTTAGTAATTGGAGAGGATAGGCAATATTAACAGGGTAAAGAAACGGGGGCAGGTTCACCTCATGTTTAAACAAACGTAATAGTCACTGGTAAGCCTGGTCAGTTTGGAAGCTAGCTGTCAAAGCTTCCCGGATGCACAGCACATCCCGCTGGGCTCTTCTAATCGCCCGGGTGTCTGGCTGCGCGTAATCAGCAGCCAGGCAATTGGCCTCAACCTCCCACCCCTGCCATAAACATCTCCCCCTTGCTCTCACAGAGATTGTGGAGCACACAGCAAGCTGCAATCACAATGGGGATTTTGGTTTCGCTGAGATCTGAGCGAGTCAGTGAGCTTCTCCAGCGTCCCTTCAAGCGTCCGAAAGCACACTCCACCACCATTCTGCACTTGCTCAGCCTGTAGTTGAAGAGCTCCTTTTCACTGTCCAGGGTGCCTGTGTACGGCTTCATGAGCCAGGGCATTAGCGGATAGGCTGGGTCCACGAGGATCACTATAGGCATCTCCACATCCCCAACAGTTATTTTCTGGTCCGGGAAGTAAATACCTTCCTGCAGCCGTCTAAACAGACCAGAGTTCCTGAAAACACGAGCGTCATGAACCTTGCCCGGCCATCCGACGTTGATGTTGGTAAAACGTCCCTTATGATCCACGAGTGCTTGCAGCACCATTGAAAAGTAGCCCTTTCGGTTAATGTACTGGCTGCCCTGGTGGTCTGGTCCCAGGATAGGGATGTGCGTTTCGTCTATAGCTCCACCGCAGTTTGGGAATCCCATCGCAGCGAAACCATCCATTATCACCTGCACGTTTCCCAGGGTCACTACCTTTGAGAGCAGCAGCTCAACAATTGCGTTGGCTACTTGCATCACAGCAACCCCCACTGTAGATTTGCCCACTCCAAATTGATTCGCGACTGAACGGTAGCTGTCAGGCGTTGCAAGCTTCCAGAGGGCTATGGCCACTCACTTCTGGACTGTCAGGGCTGCTCGCATCCTGGTGTCCTGGCGCTTCAGGGCAGGGGACAGCAAGTCACACAGTTTCAGGAATGTGCTCTTACGCATTCGAAAGTTTCTCAGCCACTGGGATTCATCCCAGACCTGCAGCCCTATGCGGTCCCACCAGTCCGTGCTTGTTTCCCAGGCCCAGAATCGCCATTCCACTGCATCAACATGACCCAGTGCCACCATGATGTCCACGTTGCGGGGTCCCGTGCTTTGAGAGAGGTCTCTGTCATCGTCACTGTCCTCACCGTGCTGCCGTAGCCTCCTCGCCCGATTTCTCAGCATCTGCCTCTGAAAAAGGTGGACGATGAGGCGAGAGGTGTTGACAACGGCCATAACTGCTCCGATGATCGCAGCGGGCTCCATGCTCTCGGTGCTGTGGCGTCCGTGCTGTCAATCACCAGAAAAGGGCGCGCACTGATTGCCCGCCGGCGCTTTCACGGAGGAAGGGCGGGAGTGAGGGTTGAATGATGACAGTTACCCAAAACCACCCACGTCACATTTTTTGCCCCAGCAGGCATTGGGGGTTTGACCCAGAATTCCAATGGGCAATGGGGACTGCGGGAACTGTGGGATAGCTACCCACAGTGCACCGCTTGCAATGTCGATACTTGCTCCGTTACTGTGGACTCACAAAGTCGAATTACTGTCCTTAGTGTGGATACACACGTTAGACTTTGTAATATCGGTTTCAGAAATTTGGTTTAAGTAAAATCGAACTACTCTCGTAGTGTAGACATACCCTAAGGGGAGATATGATAGTGGCATATAAAATCATGAGTGGTATGGAGAAAGTGAATAAGGAAAAGTTATTTACTTGTTCCCATAATATAAGAAGTAGGGACCACCAAATGAAATTAATGAGTAGCAGGTTTAAAACAAATAAAAGGAAGTTCTTCACCCAGCACACAGTCAACCCATGGAACTCCTTGCCTGAGGAGGTTGTGAAGGCTAGCACTATAACAGGATTTAAAAGAGAGCAAGATAAATTAGTGGAGGTTAAGTCCATTAATGGCTATTAGCCAGGATGGGTAAGGAATGGTGTCCCTAGCCTCTGTTTGTCAGAGAGTGGAGATGGATGGCAGCAGAGAGATCACTTGATCGTTACCTATAAGGTTCACTCCCTCTGGGGCACCTGGCATTGGTCACTGTTGGCAGACAGGATACTGGGCAGGATGGACCTTTGGTCTGACCCAGTATGGCCATTCTTATGTTCTTAACCAGACACCTCATTTTGAAACAGAAGCATGCAATTAAGCAGTAGTAGAGAGGGGGGAAATAGCAATTACAGTACAGTGCTGTGTTAAACAAACTACTAAAAAAAATAAGCAGAAAGCAGCATTTTTCTTCTGCATAGTAAAATTTCAAATCTATAAGTCAATGTTCCATTGTAAACTTTTGAAAGAACAATAATGTTTTGTTCAGAGTGACGAACATTTCAGCATTACGAACAACCTCCCTTCCCAAAGTGTTCGTAACTCTGAGGTTCTACTGTAATACTTTTGTTTCATTACAGTATCATGCATAAAAAACCCCCACTGAGGCTAGATTGCTCTAGCTGCAGAAAGAGCACATTGAACATAGCTCTAAAGAGAATAGCTATTACTATTCATAATACCAGAGTTGGTGTCTTGTCAGAGTCCTGTATTCAGGTGATAAATTACACCAGTACAGAGTTGAAAAATTGCCTCCTTAAAATACAGTAGTAACTAAAATAAGGGAGCTGATCTCAATCAGATTAGATCTAAACACTCTCCTAATATATTGCTTCCCCCCCCCCCCGATTAACAGTTATGGCACTACATAATGTTATGCCTCTCAAGTGTACCTGACCTGAACTCCAAATTTTCCATCCCTGTGTTGTCTGTGAGTAAACAACTTCCAGAAATGAACCTCAGCATAATATTTTGACATTACTCCTCTGTTTCTAATGTTTGCTTAGGTGAAATCGTCAGGGAGCCAACAGGTTTCATTGCACTAGGGTCACATTAATCTCTAACCTTCCACTGTAATTCAGTATGAACAGGCAAGATAACTTTACTGTGCTCCTTCCTCTCCCCCATACAGAACAGACCCTATTACAGTATTATCCAATAACATGGTCCTTTTCCTTAAACTTAAACTGATGGATTCTCTAAAGCAACACAAGACTCATCTCGAGACCTTGCTTTGATAATTGGGTTTTAAGAGGGTGGGGATTTCAACTTTAAGGACCACCAGAAGTCCCTCCCGCTCTTACCTCAGAAAGACACTCAGCCTTTTACGTTCCAGACTCAAACCTCGAGATGTGCCTGGGCTAGTTACCAGTGCAAATCAGCAGAAAACCTATGTTTCAGCCCACAGCATCCTGAAGCCTGATCTCCAGTGCCAAATTCCAATATACATCTCCATATGACATCCCTTTTTAGCTTCTAAGATTGGAAAATGGCAGTCATCCAAAGTTATATAGTGTAGTGCAAATATAGGTGGGTTCATGTCAGAATCCTAAACAACCCCAATCTCTGAGGCTGGATGTTTAAAAGCCAAACCCACATGAGGAGCTAAATATTGCCGCTTAGGACCTTTAATATCTAATTAAAGTTAGCCTTTCACATCATATGTGATTTTTCTGAGCAATGAAACCTTAAGCTACTTCCTAGGGTGACCAGACAGCAAGTGTAAACAATCGGGAACAGGGGGTGGGGTGCAATAGGTGCCTATATAAGAAAAAGCCCCTAAAATTGGGACTGTCCCTATAAAATCGGGACATCTGGTCACCCTACTGCTTCCAGACTGGTTGTTCTTGATCTTTCAGCTGTAAGTAGTAAGCATTTTAGCCAAGGAATGGGAGTGAGAAGTTGGATTCTATTCTAATTTTTACTACTGAGATTCACTGTGTGACCTTGAGCAAGTCACTGAACCTTTCAGTTTATCCATCCATAAAGCATACCACTAGCTCTGAGTGAAAAATAAATAAATACACAAAAAATTGTAAAATATCATTGAAAAAATATATCAATTCCATTTTATGTCTCCAAATACCACTTGCCTATGAAATTCCAGGCCATGGATATTAAATTGGCACTACTGTACCCGTGCAAAAAATGTTGATAAGAAGTGGAAGTGGGATAGCAGCCAATATTGACATTTTTTTCTATAAAAGCCACTGGGGGGAAGAAGAAATAAGAAAAGCAGAAATTTTCCATGTTGCATCATGTGCTTTCTTCAAGATCTTCTATCCCAGATGATATGCCTATCAAACCAACTACATGAGACAGAACGTGAAAGGACAGGTTCTTTAATATGCTAAAGCAACTTTGTGTCTTATACATGACTCAAAATGCCCTTAAAACTAGAGCTGGTTGGGAATTTTCCAACTAAGCATTTTTATCTGACAGAAAATATCAAATTTCTTGAAACCAAAACTGTTTGTGGGAAAAGGCTAGTTTTCATTTAATCTTCTTGTGATGGGGTTCCCGGGGTGAGACCTGAACTGTAGGACCACTGAGACCTCTGTCCCACCAACCTGGGGTATCCCTCTCACTCTGTGATGCTGTTGCCAAGCTACAAACCTCTGACAGGTGCTGTACTTACACAGACAGAAACACCAGGGCCGTAACGAGGGCGAGGCGAGTAAGGCACTCACCTCGGGGCACACTGCTGGCAGGGGCGTAAAAGCCTGCTGCCAGGGGCGCACCCGTCCTCCCCCGCTGCCGAAGCCGCCCCAGCTTACCTGCGGGTGGTCTTAACAACATCCCCTGGCAAGAAGTTCCACAGTTCACTGTGCATTATGTAAAGAAATACTTCCTTTTATTTATTTTAAACCTGCTGCCTATTAATTTCATTTGGTGACTCCTAGTTCTTGTGCTATAAGTAGTAAACAACACTTCCTTATCTACTTTCTCTGCACGAGTCATGATTTTATAGCCCTCAATCATATCTCCCCTTAGCCGTCTCTTTTCCAAGCTGAAAAATCCCAGTTTTATTAATCTCCCCTCTACAGAAGCCATTCCATACTCCTAATAATTTTTGTTGCCCTTATCTGAACCTTTTCCAATTCCAATATATCTTTTTTGAGATGGAGTGACCACATCTGCACACAGTATTCAAGATGTGGGCATACCATAGATTTATATAGAGGCAACATGATATTTTCTGTCCTATTATCTATCCATTTCTTAATCTATCTTATTCTCAGCATTCTGTTCACTTTTTTGACTGCCGCTGCACATTGAGTGGATGTTTTCAGAGAACTATCCACAATGACTCCAAGATATCTTTCTTGAGTGGTAACAGCTAATTTAGACCCCATCATTTTATATGTATAGTTGAGATTATGCTTTCCAGTGTGCATTACTTTGCATTTATCAACATTAAACTTCATCTGCCATTTTGTTGCCCAGTCACCCAGTTTTGAGAGATCCTTTTGTAGCTCTTCACAGTCTGCATGGGTTTTAACTATCTTTAGTAATTTTGTATCATCTACAAATTTTGCTGCCTCACTGTTTACCCCTTTTACCAGATCATTTATGAACATGTTGAACAGGACTGGTCCCAGAACAGACCTCTGGGGGACACCATTTACCTCTCTCCATTCTGAAAACTGACCATTTACACTTACCCTTTGTTTCCTATCTTTCAACCAGTTATCAATCCGTGAGAGCACCTTCCCTCTTATCCCGTAGCAGCTTACTTTGCGTAAGAGCCTTTGGTGAGGGACCTTGTGTCAAAGGCTTTCATAAACTCGAAGTACACTATATCCACTGGATCCCCATACGTGTTGACCCCCTCAAAGAATTCGAGTAGATTAGTGAGGCATGATTTCCCTTTACTAAAACCATGTTGACTCTTCCTCAACAAATTATGTTCATCTATATGTCTGACAATATTGTTCTTTATTATAGTTTCAACCAGTTTGCCTGGTACTAAAGTCAGGCTTAGAGGCCTGTAATTACCGGGATCACCTCTGGAGCCCTTTTTAAAAATTGGCATCACATTAGCTATCCTCCAGTCATCTGGTACAGAAGCTGATTTAAATGATAGGTTACACACTACAGTTAGTAGTTCTGCAATTTCACATTTGAGTTTCTTCAGAACTCTTGGGTGAATACCATTTGGTTCTGGTGACTTATTTCTGTTTAATTTATCAATTTGTTTCAAAACCTCCTGTAATGACACCTCAATCTGGGACAGTTCCTCAGATCTGTCACCTAAAAAGAATGGTTCAGGTTTGGGAATCTCCCTCACATCTTCAGCCGTGAAGACTGATGCAAAGAATTAATTTAGTTTCTCCGCAATGGCCTTATCATCCTTGAGTGCTCCTTTAGCACCTCGATCATCCAGTGGCCCCACTGGTTGTTTAGCAGGCTTCCCGCTTCTGATGTACTTAAAACATTTTGGGCCATTACTTTTTGAGTCTTTGATGTCACTTCCCCTCTTATAGTTTCTTCCTGCTTACTGGAAAGATCTTTTGCTATGACTTGGATCAAGCAGTCTCCATCATATACGTGCTCTCTCTGAGAAGTCTCCATTGTATACAGTTCCTGAGATAGTGGATTCCCTTTAATGGCCCATCAGCACATCTGGCTACTCCACTGTTGTACCTGAAAGGGTGGTTGGGGGCGTCCCCAACCTCAAAGCTTATCATGGTTATATGACACTGGTGAATATGGGGGTTTCAGGGTGCTGCTTTGAAGTTCAGAGTCCCACACTCCCCATTTGAAAAAAAAGTTTCAAATTTGTCAAAAATCCCATCTTGATCTTTTCTCATGAAAAGTTTCCTTTTTCAGTTTCAAACAGCTTTTCGTTTCAAATTTCAGTTAATTTACAATAAAATGGTTAAATAATTCAATCAAAGGTAGACATCAAAATGAAACATTTCCAATGACCTTATCCGATTTTTTTGTATTGTTGGTGAGTGAAAATTTTTGAGATTGAAGTTTTTGTCCCATCTGGGATGGGAGAAATTTTTGAAGCCTCAAAAACCATTTCCCACCAAGCCAGTGGAGAATTCCCCCTGTGTAGGGGAATTCTCTACTAATGGAGTCACTTTCTGAGCCAGCTGCCGCCCCTATCACCACCCCACACATCCCTGGCATAAGAGGAGGGAGGGGGCTCCACTGACAGGAACTTTACAGCAGTGGCCAAAGTCAGAATAAGCTTCCTGTTGCTCTAACTTCTGCCGGGGCTGGGCAGCCTAAGATCAGGGAGCCACAACCAGCTCCCTATAGCCACCACTATAGCTGGACTTCGCTAAATCTTTTAATTACATCGTACCCTCAAAATTAACATGGAAAAGTTACACTGGCCATTCTCCATTCTGACAAACAGCTTTAGAAACAATGATGTGGACATTTCAGTGACTCTGTCACACACCTCAAACAAATCAGACAAATACAACTTTTTCCAGGATAGGGTTAGGAAAAGAAGATCTTGCAGAAACAAAGCAGGGACTTTAAATAAGACTTAGGCTCCTAAGGGCCTAAATCACCTTGGAAAGTGGGACTTGGGCATTGCAACATTGAGCAAAGAAAAGCCTAAATGCCTTTAAAAATCTGGGCCCATATGCCCATTCTTTAAGCCCTGGGGCAGGACGAATAGTTTCTGTGACTGATCAAATTTAGCTGCCCTTACAATTGTAAATCCAGAGTACCCTAGGATGTTCAGATAATATAACCTTCCCTGGATGCCAGCAGACCTGTCTGAAAAGCATCCAAAATTTCCAAGAATATGGTAGCTTCCATAAGCATACAATCCCCTTTCCGAGAACAGTCCTTGTGGTAAAACTTTCCTCAATCAAATTCCAACCTCCCTCTGTTTTCTTTCTGGGGCAAAAAAACCATTGACCTGCTACCCTAACCAAGGTTTGTGGTGGCTGGCAGGCCTGCTTCCCACTTCAGCCATAATTTGGAGGCAGCTCCTCACTCCTATGTAGGCCAAAGCAAACTAGTCAAAATGGA
This sequence comes from Chelydra serpentina, assembly GCA_037349315.1. Lineage (NCBI taxonomy): Eukaryota > Metazoa > Chordata > Testudines > Chelydridae > Chelydra > Chelydra serpentina. Next base: position 54,526,822 of record JBAIAC010000030.1, read on the forward strand.
TTTTAATATCTCACTGAGAACATGGGGAAGAGTCAGACCATCAGGGAATGTGAAGAAATATAATAAGGCTTCAACCCTGTCAATCCACTTCAAAAATGGATAATGTACTACAAGAAGTGACATGGACACACTATGGACTTTCAGGTCATGAATGTAAGAGTTATTTCCACCATCAATTATTTGAATTCTATGGGATTGCTGAGATCTCTAAGAGCCTCCAATTTTGTCATGAATATTTCACACAGCCCTAGGAACAACAACACTTAAATACGTCACAGGGGTGTTGTGAGGCTTAATTAATGTTTGTAAATCACTGAGTTCCTGGGATGAAAGGTGCTACAGAAGAGCAAAGTGTTATTGTTAAAGCTAATAAGGCCAGATTCTGATCTGGTGTTAATTGGCATTGCTTCACTGAAGTCAAAGGATCTATCCAATTTATACCGGTCATGAATCTGCCCCATAAAATCAAATGGGTGTTTACAAAAGCACAAATACTATTATTTTTACAAGGACATTTGCGAGAGAAAAGGGCAGTTTATCAGCATAATTCATTTGCTAGTCATCATAAGAGTTTGAAAATCATCTGAAATGAATTACTTTATTTCTGATATATGAATATACAAAAGAAAGACTATTTGTGTTTTGTAATTTAAGAAAGTACCCAACAGCCCAGAACAGCAAAATGTTCCATTTGTATTGATAGAGATAGAGATCTTTCTTGGTTTCTTATATGGCAGCAATCAAATATCACAGTGACAGTTGTCATATAAAATAGATTAAATTAGAAATGAGAGGTCAGACCCTTGGCTAATGTAAATTGGCTGAGCTTTTTGGCTGAAATGCCTGGATTAGATAGATCTAGGTACTCTGTTGATGTCTACCTGACAGCTGGAATGTTAAAATAAAGATATTTTCACATCTATGTGGTTTTGTTTATGAACAATTTTCAGTGCTCCATAAAGAGTACAAAATTGCATTGCAATTCCTCAGCTCTATGACTCACGCTTGCAGGTGCAAATGGTTACCACGGTGACACAGATTTACTGTGTACACGTCTCAGAATCACGTGCGATTTCTTGCCACATCCTCCAACAAGCTTCTGCACCAAAAACCAAAATTCCTTCTACAGGGGTTCAAGTTAATTAACCCACAAGATATTAACTGGGTGGGAGCTTGCACTGGGAATGAAGCATCAGCATCCTTTCAACTGCCTGACTGTGCTTCTAATGAAGGATGAGAGAAGAAGTCAGAAACAGTCAATGTTTGGTATTAAGATTATGTTCTGAGGTCAAACATGCATTCAAAAAAAGTTAAGATTTATAAAGAATAGAACAGAGGCACTTCATGAGGATTTTTGCCATAACACGTATTTTAGCATCTAACAAATAATCTCAAAGTATTCATAAGTGCGCACACATGCAATATTCTGCAAAGCTATTTTCTTTGAGGCCTGGTCTACACTAGGAGTTTATGTCGAATTTAGCAGCATTAAATCGAATTAACCCTGCACCCGTCCACATTACGAAGCTATTTATTTTGACATAAAGGGCTCTTTAAATCGATTTCTGTACTCCTCCCCGACGAGGGGAGTAGCGCTAAAATCGACATGGCCATGTCGAATTAGGGTTAGTGTGGATGGAATTCGATGCTAATAGCTCCGGGAGCTATCCCACAGTGCACCACTCTCTGGACAGCAGTCCGTGCTCGGATGCTCTGACCAGCCACACAGGAAAAGACCCGGGAACATTTGAATTCCTTTTCCTGTTTGGCCAGTTTGAATTTCATTTCCTGTTTGGACATCCTGGCGAGCTCAGCAGCACTGGTAAGGATGCAGAGCTCTTCAGCAGAGGTGACCATGCAATCCCAGAATCAAAAGAGGGCTGCAGCATGGACGGATCAGGAAGTGTTGGATCTGATCATTGTATGGGGAGATGAGTCCGTGCTTTCAGAGCTGCGATCTAAAAAACGGAATGCGAAGATCTACGAGAAGATCTCCAAGGCCATGACGGAGAGATGATACAGCCGGGATGCAACGCAGTGCTGCGTGAAAATCAAGGAGCTGAGACAAGTGTACCAGAAGACCAAGGAGTCCAACGGGCGCTCCGGGTCTCAGCCCCAGACATGCCGTTTCTACGCTGCACTGCATGCTATCCTAGGTGGAGCCACCACCACTACCCCACCCCTGTCCGTGGACTCCGATGATGGGGTATTCTCAACGGTGGCTTCCTCAGAGGTTTTCGCGGACGGGGAAGATAATGGAGCTGAGAAGGATGAGGCAGTGGACAGCACTTTGAACGCTGATTTCCCCGACAGCCAGGATCTCTTCATTACCCTGACGGAGATCCCCTACCAACCCTCCCAAGGCGGTAACCCGGACCGTGAATCAGGAGAAGGATCAGTAGGTGAGTGTTCGAAAACATATCTTTTGAATAGAATAGACATGGTATTTTAGCAATGGGTTTTTAATGAGTAATTTGACCTAGGCGCTTTAGCTGCATTCGTGAACAGTGCAGCTACTGGAAAAGTCTGTTAACATGTGTGGGGATAGAGCAGAAATCCTCCTGGGACATCTCCATGAAGCTCTCCTGAAGGTACAGTGAAAGCCTTTGCATAAGGTTTCTGGGGAGAGCGGCCTTATTGCGTCCTCCATGGTAGGAAACTTTACCACATCAGGCCAGTAGCAGGTACTCCGGTATCATTGCCTGACAAAGCATAGCGGCATATGGCCCCGGTGTTTGCTGGCATTCACGCAGCATGTGGTCTTTCTCTGTCTGCGTAATCCTCATCGGAGTGATATCAGTCATGGTGACCTGGTTGGAATTAGGTGAATTTTATTACGGGGACTGTTTTCCTGTTCCTTGAAAAAAATCTAACAAGCGGTTTCCAACCACGCAGTGGGGGCGGGGAGGCAGACCGTTCATGCTGAGTGGTTCACCGGCAGCATGCAGGGATCGTTCCTGGGAACAGCCACGTGGTGGGGGCGGGGAGGCAGACCGTTCATGCTGAGCGGTTCGCCGGCAGCTTGCAGGGATCGTTCCCGAGACCAGCCATGCAGTGGGGGCGGGGAGGCGGACCGCTCATGCTGAGCAGTTCACCGAGACCAGCCACGCAGTGGGGGTCGGGAGGCGGACCGTTCATGCTGAGTGGTTCGCCGGCATCTTGCAGGGATCGTTCCCGAGACCAGCCACGCGGTGGGGGCGGGGAGGCGGACCATTCATGCTGAGCGGTTCGCCGGCAGCTTGCAGGGATCGTTCCTGAGACCAGCCACACGGTGAGGTGAAGGCTAAACCAACCATCCCAGAGAATGGGATGGCGGGGGTTACTGTGGTTTCTGCCGCTGCACGTTAACACGCACAGCGCAGCAGTAACTGGGCAACTGTAGGAGCTCTGCTTGGAACGGGAAAGGAGGGCGCTGCTGTAAAGTAAGCTTTCAGCAGCCAAAAGTCTACGGCTTACCATGTACGCCTGCTAGCCAAATTCCGTTGCCCTGCCCCGCTTGTGTGATCTGCACACCAAGACCCCAGGCACTCAATATAAAGATTAAAAATGCGACCTTGTACTGAAAGCAAATGTGATAGGTAGTGTGCATGGTCTTGTTCACCGGGAAATACTGTATTCATTGTTCTGGAAAATGTATCTTTCTAAAGAATTCACTCCCTTTCTTTCATCCCACAGCTGCAACTGTCTCTAGGGTTCCCCAGCATCTCTCTCCCAAAGGCTGACACAGATAAGGCGGTGAAAGAAACGAACGCGGAATGAGATGTTCTCCGAACTCATGCAGTGCTCCCGCACTGAGGCAGCACAGAAGAGTGACTGGAGAGAGACCATTTCCCAATACAAGCGATCAGCCAGCGAACGGGAGGAGAGGCGGGACGCCTGTGAGAACAGGACGGAAGCTCGTGAGGACAGAAGGGATGCTCGCGATGATCGGTGGCAGCAGGAAGACCAGTGGGTGACTGAGGCGCTGCTTGGGCTAATGTGGGAGCAAAAGGACATGCTCTGGCATCTGGTAGATGTTCTGCAGGACCGGAGGCAGGAGGACAGAGCCCCACTGCAGCAGATCTCTAACCGCCCTCTCCCACCCCAAAGTCCCATAGCCCCCTCACCCAGAGTCCCAAAAAGGAGGAGTGGCAGGCTCCGTGGAAACAACCAGTCCACCCCTGCAGACTGCTCAAGTAGCAGAAAGCTGTCATTCCCCAAGTTTAGAAGCATCCTTTCCTTCCCTCCACCCGCACCCCGCCCTAGCCTCCGTCCCAGTTCCCTCCCTTTACTGAAAAATCCTTAACAAAAAATACGGTTTTGTTGACCAATGTTGCCTTTATTTTCTTTTTAAAGGAAGGTGTGTTTGAAGGGGGGGAAGGGAGTTGGTAATTGGAGAGGATAGGCAATATTAACAGGGGAAAGAAATGGGGGCAGGTTCACCTCATGTTTAAACAAACGTAAGAGTCACTGGTTACCCTGGTCAGTCTGGAAGCTAGTTTTCAAAGCTTCCCGGATGCGCAGCGCGTCCTGCTGGGCTCTTCTAATCACCCGGGTGTCTGGCTGTGCGTAATCAGCAGCCAGGCGATTTGCCTCAACCTCCCAACCTGCCATAAACGTCTCCCCCTTGCTCTCACAGAGATTGTGGAGCACATAGCAAGCTGCAATAACAATGGGGATTTTGGTTTCGCTGAGATCTGAGCGAGTCAGTGAGCTTCTCCAGCGCCCCTTCAAACATCCAAAAGCACACTCCACCACCATTCTGCACTTGCTCAGCCTGTAGTTGAAGAGCTCCTTATCACTGTCCAGGGCGCCTGTGTACGGCTTCATGAGCCGGGGCATTAGCGGGTAGGCTGGGTCCCCAAGGACCACTATAGACATCTCCACATCACCAACAGTTATTTTCTGGTCCGGGAAGTAAATACCTTCCTGCAGCTGTCTAAACAGACCAGAGTTCCTGAAAATGCGAGCGTCATGAACCTTGCCCGGCCATCCCACGTTGATGTTGGTGAAACGTCCTTTATGATCCACGAGTGCTTGCAGCACCATTGAAAAGTAGCCCTCTCAGTTAATGTACTGGCTGCCCTGGTAGCCCGGTCCCAGGATAGGGATGTGAGTCCCATCAATAGCCCCACCGCAGTTTGGGAATCCCATTGCAGCGAAACCATCTATTATCACCTGCACGTTTCCCAGGGTCACTACCTTTGAGAGCAGCAGCTCAACGATTGTGTTGGCTACTTGCATCACAGCAACCCCCACTGTAGATTTGCCCACTCCAAATTGATTCGCGACTGAACGGTAGCTGTCAGGCGTTGCAAGCTTCCAGAGGGCTATGGCCACTCACTTCTCAACTGTCAGGGCTGCTCACATCCTGGTGTCCTTTTGTTTCAGGGCAGGGGACAGCAACTCACAAAGTTCCAGGAAAGTGCTCTTACGCATTCAAAAGTTTCGGAGCCACTGGGATTCATCCAAGACCTGCAGCACTATGCGGTCCCACCAGTCTGTGCTTGTTTCCCGGGCCCAGAATCAGCGTTCCACTGCATCAACATGACCCACTGACACCATGATGTCCACGTTGCGGGGTCCCGTGCTTTGAGAGAGGTCTCTGTCATCGTCACTGTCCTCACCACGCTGCTGTAGCCTCCTCACCTGATTTCTCAACATCTGCCTCTGAATAAGGTGGACGATAAGGTGCGAGGTGTTGACAACGGCCATAACTACTGCGATGATCGCAGCGGGCTCCACGCTCGTGGTGCTATGGAGTCCGGGCTGTCAATCAAGGGAAAAGGGCACGAAATGATTGCCTGCCGCCGCTTTCACGGAGGGAGGGGGGGAGTGAGGGTTGAATGATGACAGTTACCCAAAACCACCCGCGACACATTTTTTGCCCCATCAGGCATTGGGGGCTTGACCCAGAATTCCACTGGGCAGTGGAGACTGCGGGAACTGTGGGATAGCTTCCCACAGTGCACCTCTTGGAATGTCGACGCTTGCCCCGTTACTGTGGACTCACAAAGTCAAATTACCGTGCTTAGTGTGGACGCACACGTTCAACTTTGTAATATCGGTTTCAAAAAATCGGTTTAAGTAAAATCGAACTACTATTGTAGTGTAGACATACCCTAAAATAATTAGCTGGGGGGGAGTAAAAAAACAAAGAACAATCAACACCAAAATACTGACCCTGGTATACCAAACAAAGGAAAAGGGAGCCAAAGCCTCTTATGCCTACATAACCCTCTGCTAAGCTCCTTGAAGATATTGTCCCTGGTGAGAGAGACAATAGGTGGGAACCAAACTGTAATCATCTTTCACTCAACACTATTTGCTGTCATTAATTCACAACTGCTGCACTAGGGTCTGTCACTGTAGCTTTCAGAATGCACCCTCTCTTAACAACATGATCAGTAAGTGCAATATCATACTAATAAACCAACCTAGATTGACAGGGTCTAAAACATCCCTACAGTTCAAAAATGATTGTAACTAAACATGAAATAAAAACCAACCAAGGACCCCAAAGCACTTCCTAGAAACATGAATTAAGCCTCACGGATCCCCAAGAGGTGGTTAAATATCAATATCTTCATTATGTAGATGGAGAAACCTGCAGTGCCCCACATATTTTCTTCTCTGTGCCATTTGGGAAGACGCAAGTCTCATTATATTCATTATTGCTTTCAAAATTTTGAATATAATTAAGAGGTTATCTTACACTGAAGGTGATTATAAGAAGTTGTGATGTAGCTGGGAGCCACAGGATAAAACTCATCATTTAGAGAGAGGAAGACACATACAGCCAAAACATGATCATAAAGACAATTAATTGGAAAGAAGAATACACTTGTTTTATCATACAAGACAGTTATGCTAGAGGGACTCTCCTTTTATCCAAAGTTATCTTACCACCAACTTTATTTTTTTTCCTGGAAAGGAAAATGATATAGCATGATCATTTGGTAGAGGAAGAGATTTAGAATAAGATGAATAATCAATAATCCTAGTGATTTCCTAAGTGAGTTTTCAAAAACATAGTGCTTGAATTGTTCCTTACAATAATAAGGGTAATTGTCTAGAGGTGTGCTGGCTCCTCAGTAGCTGTGCTAGAGCACAGCCAAAAGGAGTGAAGGTTAGAAAAGGGGACAGAGCGCCAAACCAACCATATTCCTCCTCACTGCTCTGAACCACCTCCCCCAACAAATATTCCCTAGCCTTGCACCACAAATACTATAAGAATCTGAAGTTATTAGCAGCAGCTCATGTTAGCAGGTTTGTGTATCAGGGAACTCTTAAGCATGTGACCCAGAAACCTGCTTTCCTTTGATCACATTCAGTTCCAGTGTTCAGGAAACAGGTGAAGAGTATGAGTCTTGATTACATTACCCTAGTTGTTTATTAGAGAAATCTTCCCTAAGGAAAGGCAGATTTCCTTAACAATACTTCTAAAGTAAAAAAGTGTCAGCATGTGGATTTTAAAGCACCTTTAAATATTCTTCTCAACCCATGCATTTTGGTCTCAGGGCAAAAGGAGCCCCTGCAAGACATGCAGGAATGGAGCGAGGACTGCACACTCCCTGGAAACTGCAAAGGATAGGGGCTCAAACTCTCAACACATAGGTGCAGCTCATATTCAATGTCCACGGGGTGTCACCTTGAGCCATCCAGATACTGTGACAACACACTGCCTGCAAACCCTCTGGCTTCTGCAGTGCTCTAGTCTTGCTGCACATCCTCTCTTTTAGGCATGTCAGTTCAGCTTGTGCCAACCAGGAGTTAAACACTTTACCATTAATAACCTTATCAAAGTTATTTCCGCAGAGGGGCAGTTAGTGCCAGGCATTAGCTGAGATAAATCCGAGTGGCTGAGGTCACTTTGGGCAGAATCAGAGCCATAGTTTGAACTCCAGGCATGTCTAAATAAGATCAATGTGATTTCGTAAATACCTGAATTTTATGGGGTTCTGTATCTTAGGAAGCCTTTTGCCCAAGCTCCTGTGGAGGCACTGCAAATTACAAGGCAATCTGAGTCACCACATGGATTTTAGAGCACTTAGAATAGTCAACCTTTAAAGAGAAAGTGACACTCAACCTTAACTATAGCAGAGATTATTATTGTTAGAAAAATCTAGTATTGAAAAAAATATCTATGCAGCAAATGAGTAGTGCAAAACTGAAAACCCTGTGAAGTGAAATCCAGACCAATATGGTCACCTGGTTTTAACTTTCATCACAAACCTGAAACTCAAGACAGGGACACAACCACTGCCGCAATTTTTAGGGAATCTGGGCCAAATTCCTAGAAAGCTTTTGCTGAGTTTGGAACAAACCTCAGCTGAGTTTTGAGTGAATCTGGGCCAGTTTGCAGGGTGGACTTGGAAATGTGCAGAACTTACAGAATGATGTGAGCTTTTACCATGTAATGCTCCTGAAAGCAAGTTAAATGCTGACTTCTGCAAGAATTTTCCATATAGCTCAGACAGGAATTCACAGACTCTTGAGAATCTATTTTCAAGCAAAAACAAGGAGTAATTTCTTCCCAAGGCAGAAGGCCAAAGAATGCTACCAACTGACCCAGCAACTCATGTTGCCGTGAGATTGTCCAGGAAGCAAAGATGAGATGCGAAACCTGAGAAATTTAAATTGATCTTAGAATAGAAAGACTGAGCTACTGTGAGTGAAAACCTGAAATCTTTCCCAGGCATGGAGCAGTATCTGTGCAAAAATGAGCTTCCAGGCAGGATATCATTTTACTTAAGACAAGTGAGGAAGGTACTTTCCATTTCTCTTGAAGCTATTTAGAATGCTGGTGGCACTCTATTGTTTATCAATGCTTCAGTGCATCTCTTAGGAAAATAAAATATGTTGGGAGGGAGGACTACAAAAATATTAAGTTAAAAGGTATATGTTAATTGACCATAGCTATTCTAAGATGTTTTCAAGATTATGGACCAGATCCTCACCTCCTATAACACCACTGAATTCAAAGGAGCCAATGTACAACAGTTGAGGATCTGACTGCGAGAGTCACAGTGCAACAAATGCCTATTTCTAGAATTACTGATGTCAGCATTCACTTTTTTTTTTTTATAAAGAACACTGGTCTATTGAAGTCTTAGAAAATTCCACTCATCTGCTCCACAAGGCTGGAAATGCAGAGTATGTCAGAGTCAGATAACCTGGGCCCTATTCCCGGTTCTCCCAGTGACGTGCTTTGTGGCTTTGGGCAAATTGTTTAACCTCTGCATGCCTCGGTTCATCCATCTAGAAAAGAGGCATAATAATACATACATAACATGGATGATGTAAAGTTTAAGCCATTAAATGTTTGTTTTCCTGTCCCACAGAGGAAGGGTTTATAGAAGTGCAAAGGCTGATTATCTCATACACTGTGTGAAATGATCAACATTTTCCCATACTTTTTGCAATTTGTTTTGGACTCCTTCGCACTTACAAAATTTAAACGGAGGAGGACAAGTTCCCTTGTCATTTCTGTTATCCTCATTTGGATTCTTTCCATCATACTACTTCAATGATGTACACTTTGGAGCTTGGTTCTTTTAAAAATAAACTGCAGACACTCCTCCAAGTGTAGCCTAACCAATGTTGTAAACAAAGGAATATTTCCTCTATCCTACACTTACTATTTTTTTAAAAAAAAACATCACAGTATAGCTTTTTCATAGCAGCAGCAAATTGCATGTTCAAGTTAAATTTCTTCATCACTCTCAGTTACAGATATTTTTCTCCAGCACCATTTCTTAACTAGCATTCTTCTAAACTATATTTACAAATCGAATTATTTCTCATCCAAGGAACCACCTTGACATTTATTCTAATTAATCCTCATTCTATTGATTTCTTCCCATTGTTGTAACTCCCCTAGATGCTGCTTTTACCTCTGTCTTCTTTAGATTTTAACATCTCTCCTGAGCCTTGAATCATCAGCAATTTTGAGCAGTATACTCTACACTTCATACAAAGTTTAGTCTCCAAAGTTAGTTCATTAAGAGTGGCAATAAGCTAATCAAAATGAACCAAACACAGATAGTTTGAGGATGGAGTCTACAGAATACATCGTACAATACTGGGGCTTTTTCTTTTGTGGCAATTTCACAGCAAATCGAAAATTCCACGGGTTTTGTATTATGAAAAACAATTCAATTTCATGTATGCAGTGCACTTGTAGCTGTGTTGGTTCTGGATACTAGAGAAGCGGGTGAGGTAATATCTTTTATTGGATCAACTTCTGCTGGTGAGAGACAAGCTTTCAAGCCACACAGAGATCTTCTTGACCTGAAGAAGAGCTCTGTGTGAGCTTGAAAACTTGTCTCTCTCACTAACAGAAGTTGGTCCAAGAAAAGGTATTACCTCACACATCTTGTCTCTCCAATTCAATTTCAGCTAATTCTTTAAAATGGTTATTTTTAAATGTTATGGACATTGACATCAGCAACAGGAAATGTATCTACTTCTTACTACTAAGTATGTGGGGGAGGGGTTGCACTCTTAAAATCAGATGAGGTGGGGTGAGCATTCAAGGTCCACACTAGTGCAGGGCTAGTGTTGTGAGGTTTCCACCCCAAATGATAGAAATCTTGTGTGATCAGCTGTTCTCAAAAGTTTTTCACTAACTTGAGGTGTTGGCTGCATCCCAACTAGATGTGGGAAACAGACCATTTCTGGTTTTGGATTCAATGTGCAAACAAAGCCCAACAGTTGGGTTTTGATTTGGTGATTTTCATCTACTCTGACCTCATGGGATTTGAAGAGGTTCTGATTCAAAGGTCTAATGCCAACCCATTTCTAATACAATTGGATCCCTTTCAACTTGCTGTGAAGCTGTCCAGAAGCCAAGTTTTGTCAATTTAACTTTCATGCAAACTATTTAGCACGACACTCTCTCTGCCCCTGGATATGGAAGGAGGGTGATGGGGCCAATTCCTCTGTTTTTTTCATCCTGTAACTACTACCCTTTGAGAAAGTGATGATTCCTCACGAATAATGCAGACATATTAAACACACAAATATTTGAGAGGCCAATATTCTTCCCAGAACTATTACCTTTTATGGGTGAAAGGATCTGAAGTGGACAAAAACGTCTTAATTCTTTGCTATTGAAACCACATGCTTTTCATGTGGATAGTCTACGTTTACAATGATGTTGGAATCCACTGTGAAAAGTAAAGTGTCTTGTACTGATCTGGCAGTCAATTATTTCAGAGGTATTTATCACAGCTTGGCATTGTCTTTTATGTCTTTCAACAGCAAAAGTTAACAGAATTTTCAATTAAAATCGATCGGTCTCTCTCTCTCCCCTGCCCCCCATCTGCTACTATCTGGATGTTTTCTGCTTACAGGCATAAAACGGATACAGTATCAGTTAATTGTAGAATTTAACTTTGACAGATTATTGGACACAGTACTTTACCCAGTTTTATTACTATGTCCTGGGCAGGGCCGACGAGAGAGGGGGGAAGCCGGTACAAATTACCGGGGCCCGGCGGTCCAGAAGGGGGCCCGGGACCCGACTATGTAAAGATTTTAAGCCGGTCAGCCCTTGCTGGGGGGCCTGAACATTTTTTTTCCACCGGGACCCGAACCTGCTCTCGGTGGCCATGCTCCTGGGTTACCCAGTTTTATCAGCAATTTATAGGTGAATTTGTCATGGTGGAGGTTTGAAATTTCATTTGTAAGCCATACAAAAACAGACCTGTCTTTGACAGAGTGCAACACATAAGTGTTTTGATACTTAAAACACGTGTCTTGGAATTTTATTAGCAAAAAGAGATAACAAAGGGAACATGTCAGCATCATAAAACTGTGTTGTCTGGCTTTTCCCCCGAGATGGGATGGGGAATTTGCAGACGATGTGTTAGTTTGATATAGAAGTCCTCAAATAGGGTAGCAACAACAATGATGGAAAGTGAAGTACACCAGCTTCTGGTCAGTGCATCCCCATTCTCACTGAGCATCCAAGAGAGGATATGAACTTCCTCATCAAACCTTAATGGTGCAGAAATTTCCCTGACTATAGCAGTCTGAGGTACATGCTCTAATTTATTGCATTTAGGGCTATAAAGCCATGTTTTACTACTGAGACTAATTGTACTTGACACTTTCATCACATTAACACGCATTAGGCACCATGACCTTTGGATGATCAAGGAAGCCCTAATTTAATAATTTAGAGAGCGTGTGAGGTCTCTGCAGACCCACAGGGGAAGGAAATGTGGTGTGAAAAATTATCCTATTTCACTAGTGGGCAGATTTGCTTACTAAATCTGCCAGATGGACTTTGGGGGATGCTTCACTGTAACATCTATGGGTCACATCTGGTACTCCATGCTTTCACAGTACTGTTAGAGAACTGTGTAATTAATTGTGTTAATCAAATATATATATATTAAATAATGTTCGAGAAATTCTTATGTATATATTGTATATTATAAGAAAATATAAAGGAATTTTTGATTTTTATATGTGTCTGAACTGATGCAGCATTTCATAACTTAGCTGAAATAACTTCAGGGTTGCATAAACCCTGTTGGAGCATCTTATTTGTAAAAACCTTGGTCGGGGTAAATAGCAGGGTAAAGTTGAATGTCCTGAGGGAATTGTTAACTAGATGCCCCCCAAGACAAGCTAACAAGCAAAAATCCAAGGCCGAAAGAACAGACTAATAAGGAGAATAACAATTATAAGATAAGAATGGCATAGAGCCAGTAAAGTGGCCAGCAAAGAATAGATGAGAAAAGTAGACAGATAAAAGTTTTTGCAGGATCAGCAAAAGTGTATTACTTTAGGTTAGTTATGCATGGGAATGTTTTAAACTAGGGGTTTAGAACTATGGGTACACAGATGAGGTAAAGGACAGTTACCTGTTCCGTAACTGGCGTTCTTCGAGATGTGTTGCTCAGGTCTATTCCACAGTAGGTGTGCGTGCTCGCCACGTGCATCGGTGCCGGAAGTTTTTCCCTTAGCAGTATCCATACGGGGGAGCGCCGCTGCAACCCCTGGAGTGGCGCCGCTATAGCGCGCTATATAGGGGACTGCGCACTCCCCCCACCCTCGGTTCCTTCTTGCCGGACCAACTCTGACAGAGGGGAAGGAGGACGGGATGTGGAATAGAACTGAGCAGCACATCTCGAAGAACACCAGTTACGGAACAGGTAACTGTCCTTTCTTCTTCGAGTGATTGCTCATGTCTATTCCACAGTAGGTGATTCCAAGCAATACGTCATGGAGGTGGGTAGGAGTTCACTGTGACGGTGTACCCCATAAAGCTTTATGGGGAGATGCTTACAAATGTATATATGTAACTAGAATATGTTTTATGCTACATGTGCCATGTAACATATCTCTGTGAAAGTTATGACCTACTGAATTTATTCCTCCTGTTTGTATGCATGTATCATTGTTTTAGTTGGAGTTATGAAGACTGGTTTTATATTTGCTGGTTTTGTACATAGCCTTTGTAAGTGCATGGGATCATCTTTGGAGAAAAGAATGTGCAAGTTAAGTACAAGCACTTAACAGACAAAAGAAGTTGCAGACCCCAATCCACATCGGGGCCTGGTCAGGAATGCAACTGGTTGGACCAGTTAGGGTGCATGGACAGGTGACTGGCCCATGTGATCCCAAAACTCCAGGGCAACAGGATTCTACACCAGGAGTGGGGGAAAGGCTATAAAAGCCGTTGGGAGACCCTTCCATTTTTGTCTTCAGCTGGCTAAAGAGAGAGGCTCTCCACCCCCCAAGGACATACCTGAGAGAGACGGGACAAAGACAATAGGGGGTGTGAAGGATTGCTGGACCCAGGCTAGTTCTACAGCCTGTAAAAGGGAAAGACTGGTGAGGCTTTTATATTGGTGTTACTTGAGTAGACATAGACGTGCGTGTTTTATTTTATTTTACTTAGTAATTCACTTTGTTCTGTCTGTCACTACTTAGAATCACTTAAATCCTACTTTCTGTACTTATTAAAATCACTTTTTACTTATTAAGTTACCTGGAGTGCGTGTTGTTACCTAGGGAGGCAAACAGCTGTGCATATCTTTCTATCTTTGAAATAAAAGGCGAACTATTTATGAGTTTACCCTGTATAAGCTTTATTCAGGGTAAAACGGATTTATTAAGGGTTTGAACCTCCTTGGGAGTTGGGCACCTGGGTGTCAAAGGCAAAGAGCGCTTCCAGGAGCCTTACAGTTGTGAGTGGACTTGGTTCGGACCTGGGTCTGTGTTTGCAGTAGATCAGTGGAATCTGGCTCAAAACAGACAGGATTCGGGAGTCTCAAGCTGGAAAAGGCCTGGAAGCAGGGGCAGAAGTAGCCTTGGCACACCAGGTGGCAGCACCAAGCAGGTCTCTGTGATCCCAACCCATCACATTCACACCTTGTCTGGCTGGAGCACAGCTCTACCAAAGCCAGCATCATCCCTAGCATGGGAGACGATCGCATAATGCGAGGTGAACGTGTGAACCGAGGACCAGGTAGTGGCCCTACAGATGTCCTGGATAGGGACATGGGCTACAAAGGCGGCCGATGAGGCTTGCGCCCTGGTCGAGTGTGCCCTCACGATAGACGGTGAGGGGACCTTCGCTAACTCATAGCATGTGTGAATGCACGAAGTGATCCACCGGGAAAGCCTCTGGGTAGAGATTGGCTGGCCCCTCATACACTCGGCTGAGGCAACAAAGAGTTGTGTGGACCTACGGAACAGCTTAGTCTGCTCCAAGTAGAAAGCCAGCGCCCTGCACACGTCCAACGTATGGAGGCGCCGCTCCTCGCCCGAGGCATGCGGCTTGGGGCAGAGGACAGGGAGGAAAATATCCTGGTTCATGTGAAATGCGGAGACCACTTTGGGAAGGAAAGCTGGGTGTGGTCGGAGCTGGACCTTGTCCTTGTAGAAGACCGTAAAGGGCGGGTCTGAGGTCAAGGCCCTGAGCTCCGACACCCGTTGGGCGGACGTAATGGCCACGAGGAATGCTACCTTCCAGGAGAGGTGAGACCAGGAGCATGTGGCCAGGGGCTCGAACGGGGGCCCCGTGAGGCGAGATAACACCAAATTCATGTCCCACTGCGGGACAGGGGTCCTGGTATATGGGAAGGAAAGGTCCAAGCCCTTGAGGAAGCGTCCGGTCATGGCATGCGAGAAGACCGAGCAGCCCTGGACCGGCGGGTGGAATGCCGATATATCCACCAGGTGCACCCTGACGGAGGAGGGAGCCACGCCTTGCGTTCCAAGGTGGAGGAGGTAATCGAGGATAACCTGGAGTGGGGCGCCCCTCGGGGAGGTACCCCTCACGCCCGCCCACCTAGAGAACCTGGCCCACTTCGCCAGGTATGCCCGGCGAGTGGAGGGTTTTCTACTTTCCAGGAGGATGCTCCTGACTCCTTCCGAACACATAGCCTCCTCCGCATCTAACCACCGAGCAGCCACGCTGTCAAGTGGAGGGAGGCTAGGTTGGGGTGAAGGAGGCG
The DNA here is from genome assembly GCA_037349315.1 of Chelydra serpentina. NCBI lineage: Eukaryota > Metazoa > Chordata > Testudines > Chelydridae > Chelydra > Chelydra serpentina. Next base: position 54,542,280 of record JBAIAC010000030.1, read on the forward strand.
GCCCCGGTCCTGGGACAGGAGGTCCGGTCAAAGCGGTAGCGGACACGGAGGGGCCACCAGCAACCCCAGGAGAGTCCCGTACCAATGCTGTCTGGCCCAAGCTGGGGCGATCAGCAGGATGCGGGCCCTGTCCCTCTTTACCTTTTTGAGGACCTTGTCTATGAGGGGAAAAGGAGGGAACGCATAGAAGAGCTGGCCCGACCATGACAGGAGAAAGGCACCTGAGAGTGCATCCTTCTCCAGCCCTCCCCTGGAGCAGAACCGGTGGCAACGTCGGTTCTGTCGAGTCGCGAACAGGTCTACTTGGGGAGTGCCCCAGGCTCGGAAGAGCTGACCCGTGACCTCCATGTGGAGGGATCACTCGTGTTGGGAGGAGAAGACCCTGCTCAGGCGATTGGCCTGGGAGTTGTTGACTCCTGGCAGGTGGAAAGCCCTGAGGGAGATGTTGTGGGCTATACAGAACTCCCACAGGCTGAGGGCTTCCTCGCAGAGAGCCGAGGACCTTGTCCCTCCCTGCCTGTTGATGTAAAACATCGCGGCCGTGTTGTCTGTAAGGACCCTGATCATTTTGCCGCTCAGCCGCGAGCTGAACGCCACGCAGGCCAAGCAGACTGCCCTGAGCTCCTTGACATTTATGTGTAGGGATAGCTCTGTGGCTGACCACAGTCCCTGGGTTTGGGAGTTCCCTACATGGGCTCCCCAGCCCAAGTCCGACGCATCCGACACCAGGTCTAGCGACGGGGGCGGGTCCCGGAAGGGGATCCCTTGCAACATATTGGTCGGGACGGTCCACCACTGAAGGGAGGTTAGCACCCGCCCCGGTACCGTGAGGACCTTGTCCATACCGTCCCGAGCCTGGGAGAATTCTGAGGCCAGCCAAAGCTGGAGAGGCCTCATTCAAAGTCTGGCGTGGCGTACCACATATGTGCACGCCGCCATGTGGCCCAGGAGCTGTAGGCAGGACCTGGCCGTGGTCAGGGGGAACTCCGTGACCGTGGCTATGAGCCCCTTGAGGGTCTGGAATCTGCCCGGTGGGAGAGAGGCCTTGGCCCTGGAAGCATCCAGTAGAGCCCCAATGAACTCTATGCTCTGGACCGGGACCAACTTCGACTTGGCCTCGTTTACTCGACTACCTGTGCCAGTCTAGGCCTTCAAGAGCAGCTGTAAGTGGTTCTGCATCTGCGACCTCAAATTGCCCTTGAGCAGCCAGTCGTCGAGGTACGGGAATAATTGGACCCCTCTGCGCTTGAGAAAGGCCGCCACAACCACCATACACTTTGTGAACACCCGAGGTGCTGTGGAAAGGCCAAAGGGGAGGACCGTAAACTGGTAGTGGTCCTGCCCAACCAGGAAATGAAGGAACCGCCTGTGACCTTCGAATATGTGTATGTGAAAGTATGAGTCCTGGAGGTCCAGGGTCGCATACCAGTCGCCCGGGTCCAAGGCAAGAATAATCTTTACCAGGGAGACCATGAGGAATCGGTATTTGACCATGAACTGATTGAGACCGCGCAAGTCTAAGATAGGCCTGAGGCCCCCTGTCGCTTTCGGGATCAGGAAGTAACAGGAATAGAACCCTTTCCCTTGGAATTCCCTTGGGACTCCCTGTATGGCTCCGAGACTGAGGAGCCAGCCCACCTCCTGCTGCAGCAGGGGTAGATGTGATGGGTCTACCGTGCCGTGCCCGGGAGGGGGTCGGGAGATCGGGGGTGACCTGAACTGGAGCGTGTAGCCCTGGGCAATGGTACTCAGGACCCACTGGTCCGAGGTTATATGGGACCATTGAGAAAGGAATGGACACAAGCGGTTGCTGAAGGCCAACTTTATTTGTTGGAGGGTGTCCTCAGGGTTCACCCGGGTACCCTCCTGCCCCCAGTCAAAACTGCCGCTTGCCCCTGGAGGGCCCAAGGATGATGTGTAGATGGTACCTTCCTCTGCCCTTGCGACGGTGAGCGGTGCCGGCCACTCGAGGATGCTGGGGGATCGCTGCGCACCGAGGACAAGGTACCAGGTGCCAATTCCGCTCGGCGCACCGGGGTAGGAGCCAACGCGGACTCCATGAGGAGGGCCCGGAGTCGAATGTCTCTGTCCTTTTTGGTTCTTGGTTTAAAGGACCTGCAGATTTTGCAGTGTGCGCTGACATGGGACTCACCCAGGCAGCGGAGACAAGCTGAGTGCGGGTTGCTTCTAGGCATAGAGCGCCTGCAGGACTCGCACGATTTGAAGCCCGGGGTCCGGGGCATGCCCCGGCCTGAACACTAACTAAACTGAACTAACTCACAAACTAACTAAAGATACCACTAATAACGAATAACAAACAGAGTTCTATGAAAAAAGGCTGCAGCAATGAAGCTGGAGCAGACGTTCCGACGCACCTACACTGGCGGCAAGAAGGAACTGAGGGTGGGGGGAGCCCAGTCCCCTATATAGCACGCTATAGCGGCACCACTCCAGGGGTCGCAGCGGCGCTCCCCCCTACGGATACTGCTAAGGGAAAAACGTCCGGCACCGATGCACGTGGCCAGCACGCACACCTACTGTGGAATAGACATGAGCAATCACTCGAAGAAGAACTAAGGGCTAGTCTACACTACCCGCCTGATTCGGCGGGTAGTGATCCATGTTCTGGGATCGATTTATCGCGTCTCGTCTAGACGCGATAAATCGATCCCAGAAGCGCTCCCCGTCGACACCGGAACTCTAGCTCGGCGAGCGGAGGAAGCGCTGTCGACGGGGGAGCCTGCCTGCTGCCGTGTGGACCGGGGGTAAGTAATTTAAAAATCAATCTAAGATATTCGACTTCAGCTACGTTATTCACATAGCTGAAGTTGCGTATCTTAGATAGACCTCCCTCCCCTAGTGTGCACCAGCCCTAAGTCTTGCTCCATAACTTTGCGGAGAGATTAAAAAATAGGAGTTTCACAAGAGAGTGGAAAAGACACTTGGGAAGAACATAGCAGAGACCAGAGATTTGAAGAGAGTCATCCTGTTCCCAGGAAACCCAACAATCAATTATCTTTCTTGCCTTGTTTGGTTTTGCATGTAGATGTAATTCGTAGGTGATAACAACAGTGTGTTAAAATGTACAGAATAAAGGCTAAAAGAAACTGTTTAAGCGGATCTCATTTTTCACCCAATAGTACCATCTAGCCCCCAATGCTGGTGACGTAGTGTTCTATCACACATTGTCTTCAAACTACAAACTCCCCTCCTCCCTCTGGGAGCTCATTGTGCCTAACAACACTACCAAAAAAGAAACATTTCAAAAATGGCAACCGAAGTAGCATCAGAGTAGCAAGCACAGTTAAAATGAATTGCATTTAAGAAAACACATCTGCAATTCAAGGGACACTCGTGTAGTTCAGAGTGCAGATTTGACATTTGTTAAAGAGATAGTTCGGCAAGAAATTACAAGGCCAAATTTGGTTCTTGGATGACAGCACACAACAGTCAATAATTTAACTGCATGTTCGTGTGAAAGCAGACTGCAGCTCAATGCAAACAAAAGAATTTATTAAAACATTTCTAACACAAGTCAGTGAAAACAGAGTCTTGTTAAAAATTCATCATTTCTCCAAGCGGTGGCGCTCAAAACTAGCAACACTCTGTTGGCGCATGAGAACTAAAAGCTGAACAAACAGGAAGTGAGACTGGACAGCCTAGTTTTATTTTACAGCACAAGATGAGGTCCCAACACAGGAAGCACATAAGCATGTGCTTAACCTTAAAGTAAACTCTTACGTCCCAATCCCATTGGGATTTAAGTATGTCCTTCAATGTTATTCTGAACAAGGTTGTGTTACTGAATCAGGGCCCAAGAGAATTGCCCAATGTGCCTTGGGAAGTTAGAGTTCTAAACTTTTCATCTCTAATTCATGGCTTTATTATTCCAGTAATCATTTTTATCTTAAATATATGCTCTAAATTTCTTACTTCAGATATTAATTTTAATTTAATAAAACTGTTATATGTTAAACACTCATTTCGTGTTTAAAGCCTATTTACCATTTTAACAACTCTGTAATAGTTACTGCATGGTTTTTAATCAGAAGAAAACTGCTACATGCATTCACACAGCATAATTATTTTTAAGCAAATTTAACACTCACCAGAAGGTGACAGATTAACAGCATTGGAGAATGCAGTTTTATTTATCCACAGACAAGGCATTATATGAGCCACAGCAACAAAATTTCACCTCACCACCTTTCCAGTAAGCCTCTTACTTGCTTGGTAACACTGTGATTTGAAACTTTCCAGCGTTTCAAGAATTATCAGACACAGAGGAACATGCTTTGTTGGGGGAGAGTCAACATGTTTTTTGTAAACGGAAGTCATGTCTCATCAATCAACTAGAATTCTTTGAGGGGGGTCAACAAGTCTGTGGACAAGACAAGCATGAACCCATGGATATGGTGTACTTAGATTTTCAGAAAGCCTTTGACAAGGTACCTCACCAAATGCTCTTAAGCAAAGTAAGCTGTCATGGGATAAGAGAAAAGGTCCTCTCATGGATCAAAAACTGGTTAAAGGATAGGAAACAAAGGGTAGGTGTAAATGAACAGTTTTCAGAATGGAGAGAGGTAAATATGGTATCCCCCATAGGTCTGTACTGGGACCTGTACTGTTCAACATATTCATAAGTGATCTGGAGAAAGAGCTAAACAGTGAGGTGGCAAAGTAAAAAGTACATAATACAAAATTACTCAAGATAGTTAAGTTCAAAGCAGACTGTGAAGAGTTACAAAGGGACCTCTCACAACGGGGTGATTGGGCAACAAAATGGCAGATGAAATTCAATATTGATAAATGCAAAGTAATGCCCATTGGAAAACATAATCCCAATTAGACATATAAAATGTTGGGGTCTAAATTAGTTGTTACTATTCAAGAAAGAGATCTTGGAGTTATTGAGGATAGTTCTCTGAAAACGTCCTCTCAATGTGCATCGGCAGTCAAAAAAGCTAACAGAATTATGGGAATCATTAGGAAAGGGATAAATAATAAGACGGAAAATATCATATTGACTCTATATAAATTCATGGTATACCCACATCTTGAATACTGCACACAGTTCTGGTCCCCCCATCTCAAAAAAAGATATATTGGAATTGGAAAAGGTACAGAAAAGGGCAACAAAAATGATTAGGGGTATGGAACAGCTTCCATATGAGGAAAGATTAATAAGACTGGGAATGTACATCTTAAGCGTTGCCAACCCTCCTGAAAATTGCATTGTGCTATTTTCATGAGTGTGTGTACTCAGCCAATCAGTGGCTGGGCCACTGAAGTTCTTACTTATGGTCACTAGAGGATGCAATTTCACTTGCTGAGCAGGCTGATGCTGCTCCCCACAGTTACTCCATTCCTTGATTTGCGCTTTGAAACCAGGATTTTCAAAATAGGAATCTATGACGTAGGTACTAAATAGTGTAAACAGGGTGATTTTCAAAAGTGCTGGGTGTCCAGCAGCTCTCAACGAATCATCATAGAATCATAGAATATCAGGGTTGGAAGGGACCTTAGGAGGTCATCTAGTCCAACCCCCTGCTCAAAGCAGGACCAATCCCCAATTTTTGCCCCAGATCCCTAAATGGCCCCCTCAAGGATTGAACTCACAACCCTGGGTTTAGCAGGCCAATGCTCAAACCACTGAGCTACCCCTCCCCCCATCATCACGGCTTTAGTGTCTACCAACTAAGTTAACTTTTTTTTCTCTTTTACAGTAGGGTTCCTATCCGACATGGTTATGAAGACATCCTTCCAAATACGAACTAAGTGTAACCTAGGGCAGCATTAGTTTAGCATATGTTCTTAAGTGTTAGTTCCCCGAGTCTACAGGCAGCCCGAAACAATAGCTTTAATAGGTACGAACTCCACTCTCCATTCATCTCTCTGTGGCAATAGCTCTAAAACCAGATGACACTAATGTAAGATCTAACTACTCAACTACTGATTATGTTAGTGGATTAAAGGTGAGGGAGTGAAGCCCAAGGGAGATGGGACCAGGAAGGAAATGCAGAAAGAAGAGTAAAAATGAGGCACAGATAGGGAAAAAGGAGAAAAATAGAGAAAGAAAGAGAGAAAGAGAGAAAGATGCAGTAGGAAAGGGGGACAAATTGCATAAATAGCAATAATCCTAAAGGGGAACATATTTCCTCTCTGAGGGGTGCTGAAACCAACAATAAGGTACTGAATAAACTACTATTAAAAGTTTAGTTACTACGTAACAGCCAGATTCTACCCCTTATCTATATGCAAAACTCCCATTGACATCAGTGGGAGTTATGCTGTTTAGTGAGGAGAGTGTGCAGTCCTAAATGTATACCCTGGATCATAATTAAAAATGGAATCCAGCATTTCCCACAGAATTAATTGGACACCTCTGCTCAGAGAAAGAAATCCTTAGAGAAATCTCAAATGTAAAGTGCACACTTTTTCATGCAGCATAGTATGCTTCATGTTATACCCATAAAAGCTATTTCATTAGAAATGGGGCAGCATGATGAAAATGCATAAGCAGTTAAATGACAAGGCAGCCCTGCTGCTGACTCAGCCTCCATGGAATTAATAAGCGCCAAACATCTTGCTCTAAATCCAAACTGAGAAAGGTAATCTGTTGATACATATTTCACTCTACAGTATGTAAGGTGACTACTTAGTTTTCTCTCTCATTAGAAGGGATGCTTCATTCTTGCCAAGAATAGCATATGTACTTTCTGTGGCAGCTGTGACTTCAAGTCTGCTCTAAAACAAAGAGCAAGGAGAAAAGAAACTAGTTACATTCACTTTACGAGAGTGGGGAATATTTATACTTAGGCTGTTTTCACACTTTGAGCAGAGTGGCCTAGATTTCGGATTTTCTTCACTCACCACACGATTAATAGTTGTGTCATGCTTCTCTCTCTGTAATGCAAGCAATTTTGTCTTTGACATGGAATTACAGTCTTCAGCATTTAGAACCCAGTTCATGAACAATTTCTGCCCTAGTTATACTAGGATTTTGCAGTAACTTCCTTGTAAAAGCAATTTAACTCACCTCTACTCACAGTGCATTCTTCAACACAGCTTGCACATGGCAACCTGGTTCCTCAGAGGAAGCAGTTTGCAGCACCATCTAGGACAGCTAGGATTCAAGAGGACATCTAGCCTTTCATTCCCTGGGCCAGTGCAGCTCAGACATACAGCAGCGGTGATATCGTCACACCTAGGTGAGGATACCTATCATACCCTTCTGACCCCTAGGGTATGTTCAATGTAGAGTTTACCTGGGTTCAGGCAACTAGACTAAAGGAGAGTAATATAATTAATGACAATCTATGTGGATTTATGGAAAACAAATCCGATCAACCCATAGGCGCCGACTCCGTGGGTGCTCCGGGGCTGGAACACCCAGCGGGAAAAATTAGTGGGTGCTCTGCACCCACTGGCACCAGTCAAGTATTTAAGGGGATCCTGGGGGCTCGGGGGCCCCATCAGCTGTTCTGCGAGGCTGTGGGGGGTGAGCAATCAGCAGTTTGTTTCAGCGCCAGAGCCAGGAGCACCGCCGATCAGCTGTTCCCCCCTGCTGAGCAGCTGTTTCAGGCTCTGAGTTATAGACTTGCTGCATTCAAAACAGCTCTTTCCAGATTTGCTGTTGAGGTTTTTTTTTGGCCACCAGCCAATCAGTGGGAAGGGAACTCTGCTCCTGGGTGGGAGGGGCAGAGAGAGTGACCCCCCCCACCACCACCACTGGTGCCTCTCTGTCGGTCTCCTGCTCCTAGCAGCTTCTTGTGGGAGGCATGCTTTCTCTGGTTCTCCAGCTGCAAAACTTTCTCCAGCCTCTTCTCACACAACTAAAGGCATTAGTACCAGCAGCAGGTAAGAAGTATATTTAAAAGGGGGTCTTGGGGTGAGGGTGGCTGGGGGCACTTCTGTTTTATATGGTTTATATGTTAAAGTCCATGTGCTCACTCTGGCAAACACAACCAGGCACAGTGGGACGGGGAGGAGAGGGAAACTCAGGCTAACAGGGGAAACCTTCCTAGCAGTGCAATCTCTGCCTTGGGGTTTGGATGGAAGTCTCCCAAGGGAAGGGCTAGTGATCATGTTGGGGGGACAGGGCATTGCTGAATCCCAGGGTTGAGTAATTCTCTGGTGATGGTCATTGAATTGCTAATTGTCATTCACTTGCTGCACAATGGCTGGTGATGGTTCTTTAACATTCACCCAGCCATTTGGTCAAGTGCCTTGTTGTTTCTGGGGAGTTGTCTTCTGGGCTGCTCCCAAATTTGCAGCATATTTCATTAACACCATACAGCACAATCGCATAACTTTATACACTTTAATGATATACATATTTCAACAGAACAGTGGGTTTCAGCAAATCATAATCTTTCCCATGATACCTCACATTGCATGCTTTATATGAAATATAAAGAATATATACAAATGATGAATATGGGGCTTACGGAGCACAGCATGCTGCTCCCCTGAGGTATAGAGCAATGGCTCTCAAACTTTTGTACTGGTGACCCCTTTCACATAGCAAGCCTCTGAGTGCGACTCCCCCCTTATAAATTAAAAACACTTTTTATATATTTAACCTTATTATAAATGCTGGAGGCAAAGCGGGGTTTGGGGTGGAGGTGGACAGCTCATGACCCCCCATATAATAACCTTGTGACCGCCTGAGGGGTCCTGACACCCAGTTTGAGAACTCCTGGTAGAGCGTGTCACAGCTAGAAACTCCAAGACTTACGACTTTTAAAAGGAGACTGGACAAAACATGCAGTAAGGATCAGCCCTGCATTGGCAGGGAGATGGACTGTGCCAGGGTGATCACAGGGCTTTCCCCCTGTAACGTCTATAATTCCATCCCACTCTCCTAGGAGTACAAAGTCTGGTACTAAAGACCTGGTGCCTGGATCCCATATTGCTTTGCACTGGGATTGGGAATTAGTGCCCTGACATGCAACTCCTTCTATTGGGCCAGTGTAGATCTTGTTGTTAGTACAGCTATTTGCAGGTGCCCTTGTGTTTAGCTGAATCCTTGGACTCAGTCCTTGAGTGTATCCCCACTAAACTGAGAGCTAAACTGACACTACTATCCTGCTGTGTGGATCCGAGTGTGCTTGTACTGTCAATTTTTAGCATGCACACGTGGCTATATTCATGTAATTGTGCTGGTAGTGCTACTTCCTTGGTGTGATGATGACATTATGCTAAGATGAATCCTGAAAATAGTGTCCTGGTGTGATGGTGGTCACTCTGTGCTGTTCATCTGAATCCTGCATTTTTGTATGCTGTGGTGTTGTTGTTCCCAGGAAATTAGAGAAAAAAGGCGAATGAGGTAATAACTTTTATTGGAGCAACTTTTGTTGGTGAGAGAGAGAGAGACAAGCTTTTGAACTTTCACAGAGCTCTTCCTGAAGAAGTTCAAAAGCTTGTCTCTCTCTCTCTCACCAACAAAAGTTGCTCCAATAAAAGTTATTACCTCACTCACCTTTTTTCTCTAATGTCAATCCTGTCGTTATAGCCATCTTGGGTGCATCCTAATATACAGAGAGCATGAATCTTGACCACTAGAGGTGGAGTGTAAATCTTGATGCTAGTAGCCTGTTGTTTAGATCTTACTCCACTTTGAGCCTGGGAGTTTTAATTTTGGCATGGGTACACATGCCAATCCATGAAGGCAGTGGAGTTTGGGAAAAAGGTGAAGGCAGGGCCGGCCTTATGGGTGGGTGCTTACAGGAGGGCGCTGTGGTCAAGAGGTAAGGAATGGGGTGGGCCTGGGGTGCGAGACTGTGGAAGGGACGTGTTTTTCATTTGTTCATACTATAATTATAGGGCCAGGTTGAAAGATGGATAAATTTGTGGTGAAAATCAACAGTGGGAATTTTAATGATTTTAAATGTACTGTAATTTATGTAATTAGGTTGTTCTTTACTATTTTAATGATTAAATTGTTAACATACCAATGATAGTTGCATTTAATAACTAGAATATGAAAGATCTGTATAAATATGCAGCAAATAGCCTCCCAAAACTGGCAGACGTACTCAGAGGAGGGGGCGTAGAGGAGCGAGCGGTGGAAAGGCTGGGGAAGGGGCAGAGTGGGGGTGGGGCCTAGGGAGGGGGCAGAGCAGGGGTGGAGCCTAGGGAGGGCACCCACCGGCAAAACCAAAAGTCAGCACCTATGGATCAACCTAACTAGATATCTTTTTTAAAATTGAGATTACAAGTTTGGTCAATAAAGGTCATAGTGTTGATGTAACATACTTGGACTTCTGCAGGACAATTGATTTGGTACCACATGACTACTTGATTAAGAAACTAGAAAAATACAAAATTAACATGGCACACATTAAATGGATTAGATGTTGGCTAACTGCTTCCACATGCAAATGAACTAAAATCCATCCCATAGCATGTAATATCCTCCATAATAATAAATGCATTGACCTTAAACTGGTGAAACCTTCACACTTATGATGCAATTCCCCCTTAACAACAACAACAATGGCAGTGGCCTCTTGAACCCTGCAGTGGCTGTGCTTCTGATGCTGCTTCTTCTCCCATCTGTTCCCTAATCCCCAAACAGGTCTCCATGGACTCTGGGCTGAAGACATCGTTCAGTCCCTCTGCCCTGGTGGTCTGCTCCAGCTCAAGAAGTGGGTGGGTGAGATTCTGTGGCCTGCATTGTGCAGGAGCTCAGACTAGATGATCATAATGGTCCCTTCTGACCTTAAAGTCTATGAGTCTATGAGTCTAAGAATCTGTTCCAGTTCCCCTGGTCCAAGAAAAGGACATTTGGTCGCAAAAGCCCATCAAGCTTGACAAGAGGCTCAGTGCTGAGCAACTGGTCGAACTCCTTGTAGTAGGTTGCTGGAGTTTCCAGATTTGCTGTTGGCATCTTCTGCTTTGCAGTTCATGTCCTTCAGATTTTTATTCTCTCCCTGCACTAATTTACTGTCTACTTAATTCTCTCCTCCAAGATGCCAGAGGAGATGTTCTCGTGGAGGGGCTGATTTCAGATACATCTCCCCAAATTCATCTCCAATGCCATGAAGAAATGGAGCAGGTAGCATAGAATGAGGAGTTTGGATGCAAGCCAGGTGTGTATAAACTGCTAGATGACTTCTCGCACAGAAGAAATGAGTAGGCAGAAGGGTAGGAAAATATAGGTCGTGGGAAGGCACTGGAGGACTATCAACACCAGAGGTTCTCTAAATGGAGCCTTCAGCCTGCAACCATATTGCACAGTGGGCAAGTTAGAGCCTGTGTAAATGTGAAACATGGGCTCCAATCTATACCCCCAGCAAGTTAAGCAAGCCCAGGTTCAAAACATAGAATCATAGAATCATAGAATCTCAGGGTTGGAAGGGACCTCAGGAGGTCATCTAGTCCAACCCCCTGCTCAAAGCAGGACCAACCCCAACTAGATCATCCCAGCCAGGGCTTTGTCAAGCCTGACCTTAAAAACCTCCAAGGAAGGAGACTCCACCACCTCCCTAGGTAACCCATTCCAGTGCTTCACCACCCTACTAGTGAAAAAGTTTTTCCTAATATCCAACCTAAACCTCCCCCTCTGCAACTTGAGACCATTACTCCTTGTTCTGTCATCTTCTACCACTGAGAACAGTCTAGATCCATCCTCTTTGGAACCCCCTTTTAGGTAGTTGAAAGCAGCTATCAAATCCCCCCTCACTCTTCTCTTCTGCAGGCTAAACAATCTCAGTTCCCTCAGCCTCTCCTCATAAGTCATGTGCTCCAGCCCCCTAATCATTTTTGTTGCCCTCCGTTGGACTCTTTCCAATTTATCCACATCCTTCTTGTAGTGTGGGGCCCAAAACTGGACACAGTACTCCAAATGAGGCCTCACCAGTGCCGAATAGAGGGGAATAATCACGTCCCTCGATCTGCTGGAAATGCCCCTACTTATACAGCCCAAAATGCCGTTAGCCTTCTTGGCAACAAGGGCACACTGTTGACTCATATTCAGCTTTTCGTCCACTGTAACCCCTAGGTCCTTTTCTGCAGAACTGCTGCCCAGCCATTCGGTCCCTAGTCTGTAGCAGTGCATGGGATTCTTCCGTCCTAAGTGCAGGACTCTGCACTTGTCCTTGTTGAACCTCATCAGATTTCTTTTGGCCCAATCCTCTAATTTGTCTAGGTCCCTCTGTATCCTATCCCTACCCTCCAGCGTATCAACCACTCCTCCCAGTTTAGTGTCATCTGCAAACTTGCTAAGGGTGCAGTCCACACCATCCTCCAGGTCGTTGATGAAGATATTGAACAAAACCGGCCCCAGCACCGACCCTTGGGGCACTCCACTTGATACCGGCTGCCAACTAGACATGGAGCCATTGATCACTACCCGTTGAGCACGACCATCCAGCCAGTTTTCTAGCCACCTTACCGTCCATTCATCCAGCCCATACTTCTTTAACTTGCTGGCAAGAACGCTGTGCGAGACTGTATCAAAAGCTTTGCTAAAGTCAAGAAATAGCACATCCACTGCTTTCCCCTCATCCACAGAGCCAGTTATCTCATCATAGAAGGCAATTAGGTTAGTCAGGCATGACTTGCCCTTGGTGAATCCATGCTGACTGTTCCTGATCACTTTCCCCTCCTTTAAGTGGTTCAAAATTGATTCCTTGAGGACCTGTTCCATGATTTTTCCAGGGATTGAGGTGAGACTGACTGGCCTGTAGTTCCCCGGATCTTCCTTCTTCCCTTTTTTAAAGATGGGCACTACATTAGCTTTTTTCCAGTCATCCGGGACCTCCCCCGATTGCCATGATTTGTCAAAGATAATGGCCAATGGCTCTGTAATCACATCGGCCAACTCCTTTAGTACCCTCGGATGCAGTGCATCCGGCCCCATGGACTTGTGTTCGTCCAGCTTTTCTAAATAGTCCCGAACTACTTCTTTCTCCACAGAGGGCTGGTCACCTCCTCCCCATACCGTGCTGCGGAGTGCAGCCATCTGGGAGCTGCCCTTGTCTGTGAAGACAGAGGCAAAAAAAGCATTGAGTACACTAGCTTTCTCCACATCCTCTGTCACAAGGTTCCCTCCCTCATTCAGCAAGGGGCCCACACGTTCCTTGACTTTCTTCTTGTTGCTAACATACCTGAAGAAACCCTTCTTGTTACTCCTAACATCTCCTGCTAGCTGCAACTCCAAGTGTGATTTGGCCTTCCTAATTTCACTCCTGCATGCCTGAACAATATTTTTATACTCCTCCCTGGTCATTTCTCCAATCTTCCACTTCTTGTAAGCTGCTTTTTTGCGTTTAAGACGAGCAAGGATTTCACTGTTAAGCCAAGCTGGTCGCCTGCCATATTTACTTTTCTTTCTACACATCGGGACGGTTTGTTCCTGCAACCTCAATAAGGTTTCTTTAAAATACAGCCAGCTTTCCTCGACTCCTTTCCCCCTCATGTTATTCTCCCAGGGGACCTTGCCCATCAGTTCCCTGAGGGAGTCAAAGTCTGCTTTTCTGAAGTCCAGGCTCTGTATTCTACTGTTCTCCTTTCTTCCTTGTGTCAGGATCCTGAACTCGACCATCTCATGGTCACTGCCTCCCAGGTTCCCATCCACTATTGCTTCCTCTACTATTTCTTCCCTGTTTGTGAGCAGCAGGTCAAGAAGAGCTTTTCCCCTAGTTGGTTCCTCCAGCACTTGCACCAGGAAATTGTCCCCTACACTTTCCAAAAACTTCCTGGATTGTCTGTGCACCGCTGTATTGCTCTCCCAGCAGATGTCGGGGTGATTAAAGTCACCCATGAGAACCAGGGCCTGTGATCTAGTAACTTCTAGTAACATATATAAAGCCAGGTAAAAGGATTTTCTGTGTAGATGGCAGGAGGGTTTGGGCTAAACCCAGGCATGAGCCCAAGTTAACTCTGCAGAGCAGATTTACCCTTAGTGAGTTTTTGGCTAAGTCTTAGACACAGTCAAGGCTTAGACACAGTCAAGGCTTATATATCTTGATTGGTTTGTATTCCAGTGTAGTGGATATTGAGTCTCAGTCTCCAAGTAACGGAACACTGCTAATATCTTTAGAAATCTCAGTTCCCCAATAATAATTGTGAGAAACCTTGAATAGTGTGTGTGCCATCTAAAAGTCTGTTCTGCATTCTGGAAGGATAAATGGGTATCCTGACCTGGGGAGGATCCCACATTTCTTTGCTCTGGTCATGCTATTGGGTATTGGTGTGTAAAGGGCAAAAGGACACAACAGGCATGTTCTCGGCCTAGGGATCAGGACTTAAGCCACATGTGTATCTGTGACTGGGATCCTGGGGGAGCTAGCTGAGGTCACTCAACTAGGGTGAACTGCAAAGCATGGGGCAGATAATCCCCAAAACTGGTAGATATTACAATACTTAGATTTATGAAGCCAGCACTAAACAGCTTCTATTATACCTTACTGGTTACTCAGAAATCCCAAACACAATTCCCTTAAAGTAACCCATCCTCAGTCCTCCACCTAGTTACCCAAGTCAGATATAATGAGGATTAATGAAAATCTTATTCACTGTATAAAAGAAAAGGTTCTACCAATCCCAAAGGATCAGACACATTACCTCCCAGATTAATGAATATTCCAGATTTTACTCAAATACATGCTTACAGCCAATTTTTATTAACTAAACTAAAATTTATTAAAAAAGAAAAGAGGGGGAGTATGGTTAAAAGATCAATATACATACAGACATGAGTTCAATTCTTGAGGTTCAGATTCATAGCAGAAATGGGGAGCTTTGTAGTTGCAAAGAGTTATTTTAGAATTTAGTCCATAGGTTATAGTCCAATGTCCAGTATCATATTCAGGGTGTAACAGCTTAACTAGGATCTCAATCTGGCAACTCAAATTTCCCCTAATGAAGCTTAAGCAGATCTGAGATGACAGGATCAGGATCCAAGGATCTTTTATACAATGTTCTAGCATCCACTTGACCATACAGTCCTGTGTAAACAATAGGCAATCAGGACGACTTTGAAGTAGGTCCATCACCGATGTACTTAGCTACATGAATTAACATAAGGCAATTGTCTGTTTCTCCACCATTCACAGATGATTTGCTAAACATTTCAAAGGGCTGGTCTACAGTATGTCGTTAGAGCGACATTAGGTCATTTCACCGCATTAGGTCGAATTTATAATGTGCTTGTCTACATTACAAAGCACTTCCCGCCGACCTAAAGGGCTTTTAAAATCAACACCTATACTCCACCTCAATGAGAGACGTAGCGCAATATTCGACCTTCCCAGGTCGAATTAGAGGTAGTGTAGACACAGCACAGTGTATTTCCACTTGTTTGGCCTCCGGGAAGTGTCCCAGAGTGCTCCAATGTGTCCACTCTGGACAGCACTTTCAACTCCACTGCACTTCAGCCTGGTAAACAGGAAAAGCCCTCGGAACTTTTGAATTTCATTTCCTGTTTGATCAGTGTGGAGAGCTCACCACCACAGCTGACCATGGCTGCCCAGGTACGCAAACACGCTCCAGTGTGGAGCATACAAGAGACACTGGATACGATTGCTGTGTGGGGAGAATAGTCTGTGCAGGCAGAGCTCAGAACCAGCAGAAGAAATTCTGGCATCTATGCGAAAATTGCACAGGGCATGGGGAAAAGGGCTACACTAGGGACACATAGCAGACCTATGTGAAATTAAAGAAGCTTAGGCAAGCATACCAGAAGACAAGGGAAGCGAATAGTCACTCTGGTGCTGAGCCACTGACATGCTGCTTCTATGAGCAGCTGCATGCAATTCTAGGCGGGGACCCCACCAATACCCCAACACTCTCTGTGGATACCTCCCAGGGGACCCAACAATGGTGGGCCAACAATGAGGAGGACATTGTTGATGAGGAAGAGGAGGAGGAGAATATGCAGCAGGCAAGCAGAAGATCCATTCTCCCCGACAGCAGGACCTTTTCCTAACTCTGGAGCCAATCCCCTCCCAGGACCCACTAGTGCGGGACTGTGATGGCGGAGAAGGCATCTCTGGTGAATGCACAATTGTACTAATACTATAGGGGTTAAATGCAATTGTGGTTAATGTTTAATTTGAGGTAAACAATTGGGATACAGCGACGGCCAGTGCAGCCACGCAAAGGGAGCTCCACAGAAAAGCCTGTTTATGTGCCAAGAGTTTCCACACTAAAATTTTCCCGGGTGTGTCCTGACACCACCTACCCTTTTGTGTGTGCTTACCATGCCTGCCTGCCAACCAAAATCTGCTGCCCAGCGCTCTGCCATGTGTTGTACCTCACTGGCAGGCTCTTCTTTTAAAACACAAAATTTGGCTGAGTACCTCAGGGAATGTATTTACTGCTCTGAATTGTTTCATTCATTGCAACAGTTAACCTTTTATTTTCAACAATGTATGCTTTTCCTTGCATCTGCAACATTTTCTCCTGGTGCTTGCTCCACTCCAGCACAAAGGCTGTCCCGGATTAGAAGGTGAAAAAAGTGGACAAGGGAAGACACGTTCTGTGATTTGATCCGTTTCTCCGAGGCTGACAGGGCCCAGCTCCATGCATGGAGGCTCACACTCTCAGAGAGCATGCACATGGACCAAGAGGGCAGGAAAGCAAGTAGGGAACAAGTGCATAACACGCAAGAGGAGATGTTGTGATTTATGGGGGAGTAAACAGACATGTTGAGGCATCTGGTTGAGGTGCAGGAAATGCAGCTAGACCTTAGAGTCCCACTGCACCCAATGATGAACCAACTGCCCTCCTCACCAAGTTCCATATCCTCCTCTCCCAGACATCCTAGAATGTAGGGGGAGGGGGAAGGGAGGGGAAGCTCCGTTATCTCTTGAACTCAACTCCAGGGGATGGTTCATGGAGCAGAAAGCTCTCATTCCCACAGCTTTGACTGCTAGACAGTGCAATTGTAATAAGCTATGTGTTCTTGCCCCTCCCTCCCTGTGTTATCAGGCCCTTACCTGGTTATCATTGCTGTCTCTTTTCAATGTTTGTTAGCATAATAAAAATGCATGAATTGAGGATAAGAGACTCTTTATTCACTGTGCACACTGTGGTTGGTGGGGGTTTAGTTTACAGGGCAGTACATGCAAAAAAGGGCAGGTTGGTAAGGAACAACACATAGAACTGTCACGTCAGTGTTGGATCATTCATGAAACTGGTTTTCAAAGCCTCTCAGAGATGCAGTGCACCTCAATGTGCTTTTCTTATTGCCTTGGTATCTGGCTGCTCATAATTGGCAGCCAGTAGATCTGCCTCAAACCCCTACAACACCAGAAACTTCCCCCCCTTACTTTCACAGATACTATGTAGAACACAGAAAACAGCAACAATAGGAATACTGCTTTCGCTGAGGTGTAACCTAGGCTTGGTCTACACTAGCCGCGGGGAGGTCTAACTATGATCCGCAACTTCAGCTATGTGAATAGAATAACTGAAGTCGGCATATCATAGGTCGACTTTCCTGGCCGTGAGGATGGTGGCTAGTCAACTTCTGCCGCTCCGCCGTCGACTCCACTTCCGCCTCTCGCGGCGGTGGAGTTCTGGAGTCGACTGGTAGCGTGTTCGGGGATCGATTTATCACATCTAGATGAGACACGATAAATCGATCCCCGATAGAGCGATCACTATCCACTGATCCGGCAGGTAGTGAAGACGTACCCCGAGTGAGTAAACTGTGCCAGCGCCCCTTTAGACGTCCAAAGGCACATTCTACCACCATTTTGCACTTGCTCATCCTATGGTTGAACAGCTCCTTACTGCTGTCCAGGCTGCTTGTGTACGACTTCATGAACCATGGGAGCAAGGGGTAGGCTGGGTCTCCAAGGATAACTATTGGCATTTCAACATCACTAATGGTAATTTTCTGGTCTGGGAAGAAAGTTCCTTCTTGCAGCTCCTAAAGATGCATGTGTCACGTACCTTTCCCGACCATCCCATGTTGATGTCCGTGAAATGGCCGTGATCCACTAGCACTTGCAATGCCATTGAGAAGTAGCCCTTCTGGTTTATTTACTCTTTGGCAATGTGGTCTGGTGCCAAGATAGGAATGTGTGTTCCATCTATCGCCCCACCACAGTTTGGGAACTCCATCGGGGCAAAGCCATTCACTATGTCCTGCATATTTCCCAGAGTCACTACCCTTCTTAGCAGAAGTGAATTGATTTCCCTGGGTACTTGGATCACAGCAGCCCCCATGGTAGATTTACCCACTCCAAAGTGATTCCCAACTGACCGGTAGCAATCTTGTGTTGGAAGCTTCCAAAGGGCTATCGCCAGTCGCTTCTCAACTGTCAGAGCAGGTCTCATTTTGGCATTTCTGTGCTTCAGGGCTGGGGAAAGCAATTTGCAAAGTTCCATGAAAGTGGCCTTACGCATTCGAAAGTTATGCAGCCACTGCTCCTCATCCCATACCTGCATCACGATGCAGTCCCACCAGTTTGTGCTTGTTTCCCGGGCCCAGAAGCGGTGTTCCACTGTGTCAACAAGCCTGGCTGCCACTGCCAGTATGTGTGAATTGCTCCGTTCCATGGCTTCCATCACAGCTATTTGCGTGACATCACATTCTTCTGCACGGCTGCTCCTGGCGAGGCTCTGCAAATACCACAGGACGATGTGTGAGGTGTTTGTGACACTCACAACAACAGCGTATAACTGAGCAGGGTCCATGCTTGCTGTGCTATGCACAAGTAACCCAGGCTTAGGCACGAAAATTATTGTTTGCCGTTGCTCTCAAGGAGGGAGGGAGGAGCCAAGTGCATCATGGGAGGCTAACAATATGTACTCAAAACACCTCGCAAAAATGTTTTTGTCCCATCAGGCATTGGGCGCCTAACCCAGAATTCCAATCAGCAGCAGAAACTGTGGGATAGCTGCCCACAGTGCATCGCTCCGTGAGTTGATGCTACCCATGGTAGTGGTGATACGCTCTGCTGACGGAATGTGCATAGTGGGGACATACACCATTGATTTTGTAAAATCGGAGGCTACAGGTCAACTTTAATAAATTCAACCTAATTTCATAGTGTAGACAAGCCCAAAGAGACATGAATACAGCGATATCCCGCATTTACAATTCATTTAAATGCTAGGATGTTCTTTTGATCTCTGAATTAACAGAACACAGCAGAGACAAGGACTGCTGATTACATTGTTGACCACTACGAATATATATGTAAATACACAAAAACACAAACATTATCTCCCCATATATCTTTAAGGGTTAAATTTGAGTCATTAATCCTGCAGGATGATTTTACTCTTTCTGGCCATGCATCACAGTATCATTGATGCTTCGTTAGCAGAGTCCTATAACTGTTGCACCTGTGACCAGTATCTCTCTCTTCTGATTCAGTAATGGGCACTTTAAATCAGTCTGGACCTGCTTTAGGCTCCAAACTTAGCAAAGCACTTACGTACCTGTTTAGGTCCCATTGAAGTCAATAGGACTACTCACATGCCAGAGAACTTTAATGCTAGATGCTTGGTTTTCAATGTGTCTACATGATATGTGCATACTTTAAAACAGATGCTGGAAAATTTCAGCAACAAGTCACTATTCTGTTATTTAGTGTTTGCCTGTAATGTACCAAATGTGATTATAATTCCTATTACCTGTGTAAGGAGTGCAGGATATGCCTATACTAGTAATTTAGATTGGTGATGCTTCCTTTCTTTCAGTGCTACATCTCTCCCACACCTTTCATTCTCCTTCATTTCCCATGAGATAGTAATGCAGAATGGACAGTATATGTTAAGAGGCTGTTGTAGCACAGGGTACGCTGTACAATGGCCCCTTAATGTGCAACCTGCTGTGTCCTTAGATACTTATAGGGTTAATAAAAATGACAATTTCTTATCCAGGTAAAATTACAGGGTTCTCTAAGCAACCAAAGTACCTTTCCCTATATTTAAATATGTGTTTACCTCAGACAGAAAATTATTAGTATAAAAATTATTATTGTTGGAGGGAAACGGGGGGAAAATTATAGCCTAAAATATTTGAAATATACCTCTACCTCCCTTCTGAAAGGAAAATTTTATCTATAATTTACACGAAACACTGAATAGAATGGCATCCTTCCTTGAAATGATTTTCACATGCTCTAGTGCCTTATCTGCTTTTGACGTGATAACTAACCTTTAAAGTGCTGACTATCCATCTAAAGAACAATGAGAGAAACACTGGTGCCATGTGTGAGCATTGCATGGAATAATTGGGGGGTGGGGGGAGGAAATAAAGGATGATGCATTTGGGACCACTTTACATATTGGCTAAGAAGAGCCTTGAAATAAATTAAAACATTTCAAAGAAATATAATTTCACTGTAAAGGTGCAAAGTGAACTCAGTCTTGCAATTTACAGTCTGCAGCCAGAGTCACGAAATGCTAATTAACCAGCCTCTAAAAGTGCTGAAATCAGGAATGTGAGGAAGAGAGAGAGAGAGAGAGAGAGAGAGAAATTTTGGAGACAAGAAGAAATGTTCATAACTTACAAGAGTATTGTTGCTCTTATTTTAATATTAAGAACATGGAAAGGAGCAGGTTAGAGTGGAAATGAACCTCTCTGAGTAAGTGTGCTGCATTCCAATTCAACTCTCAGGGCAGAGAAGCATTCTGTTACCATGCATCTCCAAAGGGCTGGGGCAGAGAGAGATGTGAATGGCACTACGTGTCTCCTTCATATTCCTCATTGACACAACACTTCTTTTGTGAGTTCTATGAGGACACCTTTCTCAGCAAGTTAGTATTTTCAGATGTTTTCCACTGTTGGTCTAGAATGGACGCACATGTCTTTCCACTTCCTTGCCCACCTATGTACTTGGGGCTGGAATTTCAAAGGCATCCAAGTGGCTAAGGAGCACAAGTTGAAAGTCAAAGTGCCTTGTGCTTCCCAAGTCACTCGAGACCTATTGAAAACCACACTGTGATGTTTGGGGGACACCCAGACCGGTAAGTGGTTCTGTCACTGCCTGCCTTGTAACCTCAGGTGCCTTGGTGCCATGTGGCTATGGTTCAGATTCCTGACACCAGTAGCCTGCCCACAAACACAAGGTCTCACCTGGCTTCCACCAGTCTACTCCCTCCTTGCAGGGTGACATCTACAGCCCTTCCAATCCCATGTCTCCCCAGATCCATCCTCCCCAAGTTCCCAAGTACCAGATACTTGGGGTGTTCCCCTATGGTTCATCACCTGCAAATGCAGGAAATCTGCACCCAGTTATCGGTTCCTTTTTGGTGCACACACTCCATGGTTTGCATAATAGAGGTAAAAATAAAAAGTATATTTAGTAGAAAAAACACAGATTTCAAGATGAAATAGTAAAGGGGAAGCAAACACATACAAGTTACACAGTAAATAAACAAAACAAAATCTCAGATTTTATTCCTCCATATTAGATAAAGTCCCTTTTCTAATAGAAGTTGCCTATTGCCTTTGAACAGTTTCCAGCATACCCCTTAGCGCAATGGGGAACCAGCATTGATGGGCAGCTTCCCGGCTGGCCTGCGTACAGGCTGTCTCTCAGTTTCTAGAGAAAACTTCCATTTCAAGCCTCCTTTTTTAAAGGCAAATTTTTCCCTCTCCCCGCCCCACCTTGGCATAGTGACTCATGGTTATTCAGGGTGGGGGAATTCCCAGTTGTCTCAGTGTCCTTCCATTAACTCTAATGATCCATCATTGTAGGTTTCACAAAGGATTATTACTTGATTCTGGTTGTGTGTAAATACCTGGTTTGTGAGGGGCCTCTCCCTGTCTGATCACTCACCACCCTGCTGCGAGGGGGAGCCAACATTTATGAGCCCAGTTCTCTATATGCACCAATACATACGTTAATAACCATATCGTGTATACATATCTCAATGATTAAGTTATGAAAGCTTGCAATATTCTAAAAAAAGACCTTGCTACATATACTTCCATAGTACAACTATACAGTACACAATCAGTTGGTTCAGTTGCTCATTTTTGGGGTCTAAACATTCTGTTCTTCCCTTAGGGTGTCAGAACCTTTGGTCCCAGTAAAAAGGTGAAAAGACAGCCAAATCTCATTACCTTTTGTTGCCATCTTTATAGGTATAGGAACATCATGTTGTGCCAGCTATTAATTTATGCTGAAACTCCCTGCCCAGAGTTGCTATGTACAAATAATGTTAAAATAGAAAAGAGCTTGAATATGACATTTCCCGATAGTGCTTCAAAATCAGAGCTGTTTTCTGCCTCTCAAGTCTGCACATTATTTATTATCCATTTAGCACATTAAAAATGATTCACCTTGTGGGGGCTGGATAGTTTCAGCACCACATCTGACTGGCATGTATTTTCTTTTCTATTTTGATGGCAGTCAAGGAAGAGGGAGGAGGGAAGATCCTTTTGAATCAATCCCCTTCTAATGGTGAATCTTTGTTATAATGCTCTGATGCCAGCTAAGGTGATTTTTTTTAATGTCCTCATTTACCTTTCTCATCCCTTCTCCTTGTTGGCCACAGAATACGTAGCCCTCAGACCCACATTCAGGATGGCCACCTATTTTATTTTAGCCGTGTAGCCCCAAATGTCAGATTTTATTGAGTGTTTCATAATATTTGGTGTTTTTCCTTAAAACTCAGCTACTGGAGTCATGCGTTTATATGAGAATTTCAGCTTTCGTTAAAAATATTAGCTCTTCTGGTTGAGAAAAGTTCAAAAATGTAAACTTCTCCCTCTGCGGCTGCAGTCTACTGATGATATAAGCCCGAGTACCCTGATCTACTACAGCTTTTGGAGATTCTCCATCAAGCAGTAAAAGAGTTTGTTCAAACCAAATGCTAAGTGACGCAATAGTGCCAAATCTGCAGAAAGACCTCACAGGGTTAGGCTGCATAAACTATCTGAATCCAACCCTGCAGATTTGATTCAGCTCTACTCACAGCAGTGACAGAAAATGACAATCAGGAACCTTTTAAGTGGAAAACATGTAGCAAAATCCATTAGATGCTTGAGTGTTTTACTAGATTTACAAGACATTTCTGAAATGAACTAGAATAGCGTGAAGTCCAACAGCTCGAGGCGCTGCCAGGGCTTGTCATGCTTTGAGTGGACTGCCTGAGACGCCAAGACTGATTGTATGGAGTGTCTAAAATAGCACTCGTTGGGCACATCTCTGTGTTGCCGGGACCTTTATTTTGGCCCCCACTTATCTCCTCATATCCCATTGATGTTTAACTGTCTTCTCTTCGTCATGCCTTGGAGTCACAAAAATTGCCATGGTTTCTTGTCAGCCACACTATAAAGAAATCATAGCTGAAATTCAACTATCTGCTGATATTTTGAACATAGACATTTTGTCTGATGTGGCAGCTAGAGCTGCAGAGCACTAACAGAGGAAGCAATAGCTAAAAAAAAAATTAAAATTCTCTCAATCATGCTCTAGAAATGCATTAAGTGGATGAATATTCTCCCAAAGAAAGTGTTTGAAGTCCTGTCACTTGGCACCTTAACCGAAGGCTAGGCAACACTGAAAATGATGGTAGTCCTACATCTGCAGGGAAGGTAGCTGTGATCTAGTAGCACAAGGTGGAAAAGCAGGAGCCAGCTTGGGTTATGCTCCTGAATCAGTTGTTGACTTGAAGTGTGTCCTTGGGCAAATCACTTAACTTGCATTTCAAGATACGATGGTAGCCCAGAGAAACCCATAATATTTGGAAGTTTGGAGCCCAAATAAATCTTAACATGAATCTCCTTGTCATCTAGCTCCAGATCTGACCCATTTGATCAGTGACCCATGCCTTCATACTTGTTTCCTCTATTGCATCTATCACCTTAAAAAAAAAAAAAGCAATTTTCCAAGGGTCCCTTTAGTTTAAGCACCTGACATGGCATCTCCTACAGATGTACTTCCACGAACTCATCTAAAACACATTATGGTCCATCCTACATTATCTCTAATTTTCCTAGGACTTCAAGACACTGATCCCAAATTCTCCAGCCTTTTGCCAACACTGCAAAAGGAGAGAGAAATTAAGAGGAATAGGATAAAGAGAAAAGATGTTTTCTTTCAACAGAGATTTCCAGTGACATGTAGGGCCGACGAGATGGCAAGATACAGGAAGACTATTCCAGATAGCAGGCACTGCAGGGATGAATTTTCTCACCCTAAGAACTGTGGGATTACCAGAAGGGGTAGGGAGGAGATTAGTGCTAGGTGAGCAGAGAGAGAGCGGTGTGGGGAGACCTTTTCTTAGTATTACAAACCTTATCAGTACCACCAAAGTCTCTCTCTCCTTATTAATGTCTTTCTCTCCTTTCTCGAGAGCAGGTACTTTGGCAAAATTAAGAACCTGGCACTGGAATCATTTCCTATATAAATAACTGTCTAGAAGTGCCACGATTTAAATGGAAAGCTGGGACTTTATCCAAATCAATAAACTGCATTGCCTTCAATTTTCCATAATCCAAAAACAAGCAAAGCAGCCAAAAAATGACATCTGTGTATCCCAGATGCAAGAAAAGCACATTTATATTTTATATAGATGCCTAAAGACAACCATAGCCATTATTAGCATTTTTCTCACAAAGCAAACATAAGAGAAGGTGTCCCCTCGAAGAAGGATAAAACTGGTGATCCAAAATGCTTGTGAAAAAGGGTCTCTCTCTAGCTACAAAAAAGCAATTAGATGGAAAGTGATTGAAAGAAAAGAATATATATATAAACTTGAGAAATGGTTCCACATAGTGCAGCAACACAATCTTCCTAGCACATTAGAAAATGTTGGTTTCTCATTTTTGTGAGCTTTTTGCATGGTTGGTCAGCATCACTCCTTTAACTACCTCTTTACAAGCTGACTTTTTGGCATAACCAAAGTTAGACTGCGGCAGGGGAGAGAGGAAATGTTGAGTCTAAAATATTCAGCCCCTGCAGGACACAGGGGGAAAAAAAGAATCTTCAAATGATGTGGCTCTGCCATTTTATGTAATGTTTTATTACTTAATATCTCAGATGGTTCCTGTAACAAAAGTAAGGCAATAGTGTACAAGACGATTAAAGCGGACAAGAGTCAAAGAGATTTCTAAAATGTATTCTTCATAAAAGCCCTCTAATCCAAATCACCCCAGCACAAAACAGAACAATTTTTAGCCTAAAGCAAGACTCAGTGCCAAAAAATAAAATAAAAAATGTTTAGGAGCATGATCTAAAACCTGTCATATTTGGGCTGCAATGGATAGTTAGAAGGAGCAAAGCTGTACAAGGCAAGTTTGGGGAGCAGGAGAGAATAAAAGGTTCTGGTACACACAATTACAGGGCCTTGCAAATGAAAGTGTTCTAATGCTAACCCCCAGATCGAGGAGGTAATGCCAGCTTTCCCGGCAGCCCTCTACTTGTAGTGTGGTTAGCTTAGCAGCTTCTGCATTCCTATAGCTTCCTTAGCTGGATCTATATGGGTAACTCAGAGGGAATCCACCAGGTATTTTACAACCTTCATCCCTGGACACCAGGATATTTGTCTGATATGCACAGACATTTAAGGACATGATGTCTTCTTTGGACTCCGTACAATCATGCTCCTTGTGATAACGCAGGGCACTTTAAGGAAACACTTTCTTTGTGAGAGCAGTTATTCTATTTAAATAGTCTAACCCTCTAGATGCTACTTCCAGAATAAGGCTGAGTTTGTACAAGGCCAAATGGTGTTATCTTTATAGGCCTGAAGGTCCTTCATTTAATATGGTACTGAGATGAATGAACCGGGTAAGGACTTCTGGATTTGGCCTATGTAATACAAGTCATACGAATAGCACTGGAAGACACACCATTCAGATCAGATCTAAAGCTTTATTTCATGTGTCAGACATCACACCAAGAAATTAAGAACGTCGTTAAAATCAAAACACTTATGAAGAAAGTCTGACTGACCGTGGTATAAATTACTTCACCTAGAAACTTAATACCTACCAAAATAGATTGCTTATCTATCCACGGGACGAAGAGACAGAGCAAACACAGTTCGGCCATACAGAGCATCTCATTCAGAATTAAAAAGACACAGAAAATCATGGCCTAATTTGCAAACTAAGCTCCTGAGGCTTCCTACTGGGCTGGGGAAGGCAAGCATGTTTCATTTATGGAGAGTTCCATCTTTGTGAATTGGCAGAAGTCGTCCCTTGGAAAAGGAGCCTTTTTTTAAGGGAATCTCAGCGCAACTCACAAAGTGCAGCCAAAATTTATTACAATCTTTCCTGAGGATGGTTTTCCTGAACTAAACTGCCAGGCAAGTGCTTGCCAGTAGGAACCCACACCCTCCAACTTCCTCCTCTTTTCACTCCACGGGTGGTTCTATTTGTTTTCGGTTTGCATTTAATGAAAGTTTCCCATGATTTATTTCCTAAAGTAATCAAGACAGGAGCAGCCAGAGTGACAGAAGTTGACTCTCAAGGAAAAAACAAAACCGTCTTGTATAACTTAGCTGAACCAGTTGCCTGAACAATACTTGATACATAGCCTTTGCCCCTTTCTTCTCTGAAAATTTAGCAATCTTACTACAATCAACCATTAACATTTTACTTGCCATATAGCCGTGCCTTACTGCAATCAGCCTACAAAACCATGAAATGTATAGTGCATCCCAGTGAGGAAATATTCCGCATAGTCTCCTCAGCACACATTGCCCCCTCTTGAGGGGGTGTCATTCAAACAAACAGCAATTGCTCCTGGGTAAATTAGTTTTACCTATGGAAATCCTCAATTCTCATCAAAGTAAGTCCTATGTGGGTTTTACTCTGGTTTACTAAGAAAGATACACTAGAAGGGACTTGTAGTCATACTTGTTTAATTTGACACTCTACTCCCACCCCCCTCCTCAGAGCACACAATCATCTTGCTTGGCAAATAAGCTCTTTCCCCGGTTATCAGTATCAACAGATGGAGTGCAAAATATTTGTAAGGTTCTCTTATTTTGAGATACCGTATTTTGAAACAATTCGATGAATTGAGGGTACCATTCTCTGAATGCTGCTGACTGCAACACCAAATCAAATGGTTAGCTTTCCAAATGCCACCCACCTGCATCAATGGGGGGCAGGAATAGATGGAGCTGGCAGTGAAAAGGGGACAGTGTCAGCCACATGGGAGGGAGACAGTCACCAAGGGACAATAGGTAGCTCCTCCCCCTGGGAGTCACTGGCATCCATTGGCCAGCTGGGGAAGATGGGTGCTGATTGGACAGTATTCCCCAGCTCCCAGGATTTAGCCAGGTGCAGTGGCCATGGGGAGCTTCTTCTGGCTCCATTCCAGCAGCTCACCCCACCAGTGGTGCAAGTAAGCAGGTACGGTCAGGTACGCTGTACGATTAAGACATTTATTGCCGGTACACCCGTACCGGAAAGACACATTCAGTATCAGCTGAACACTGCAGGGCTCTCCCGGGGACTGCAGCGGTGAAAGGAGAAGAACGTGGGGCGGCCCCACACCTGCAGCTCCTCCAGCATGGCTGTAATGCCCCCAGTCTGTGTTTCTGAAGAGTATAACCAAAGCCAGCACAAGGACATGAGAATGAGAAAGCATGGAGTCAAAGGGAAGATGAGATCCGCTCTCAAAGAAGCAAAGGACTTTAGGAGACAACCAACTAAAAGCAATACTTGGTGGCCCATATAGTGAACAATTCAGCAATGTTTTGCTGTGCATTAGTATTACAATTAAATACACACTATTTCCTTTTTTCACATGTAATGTTGCTTTCATTTTGCTAATTTCTACAGATGTAGATTGTTAAATACATAACCATTGTCCTCCTGCAACATGAATTTAATCCGGAATCTTCATTGTTCTGTTATTTGCTGTACAATTTCAACAGTTAGGCATTTACAAATTAATATTTTATAGACAATAAAATGGCATTGTTTTATTCAGTCATGTTACTGTATTGCACTGGGCAGTAATTTCCTATCCCCCTTATCAACTAGTCATGCCTTGAAAAGAAATCACAGAATAAAGCTTAATCTGGCTGTGTATTCCAAAAAGCCAGAAATGTTGTTAATATAATAGGAGAAACTGAAAAACATACTTATGGGGATGATCCCATTATATTCACTCACTTGAGGAAAAAGTTCAATTATTCAAACAGTGTGGAAAGAAGCATTATAATCTTCAATGGGCAAGATTTACATTTTTACCAGTCAAGCAGATTGCAAAAAATTAGATTTTAACATTCCTAAATTTTTGAATGCTTACCAGATAAAGGCCTTTTCCTAATACTTATTCACATAAGACCAATCCAATTAAAAATTTAAATAAAATCCAATTTGCTGCAACTTGATTGATTGGAACTATAAAGAGCTTTAAAAGCCCCACACAGCTGGATGGCAGAAAAATGGCAGAAGACCGAGAACAACCCCCGCCCCTAAAAAACCTAAACCAAACCCCAAATGGGCACATGCTTTCTTGCAACATTTGGCAGCATAAAAATAAGTGAACTTGCCCCTGAGTATTCTTGCAGAATATAAGTCTACATGCACTGTACTAAAAATATCACCATCATCAACCAGGGTTCATCAGCATGCATCTGCTTATTGCCTTAGAAATCCACCAAGTAGAAAACATATCACCAGATTACAGTACACTGCAAGCCTAGTAATTGTTTATATACTTCCACAGCATTTGCTTTGTTCTCATATATCCAGATAATGGAACAAAACACAATCAAATAAAGGCAGCTTAGAGCAGAATGATTTGTGAATTTGGTAACAGTATACTTGGCATTTTACATGCACAATGTACAACTCCTCCTTAGTTCCACTGTCAGATATCATTGCTGCAGCGCAGAGCTGGTCAAATTAGTAGTTTGTGACGAAAGTAACCCCTTTTCTGTTTGCAAATTATCCATACGTGGCTTGGGGTTTTTTGTTTTGTTTTGTTTGTTTTATTAACTTATTTTAACAAATGTGTTTGTTATTTGCAACATTGGACAAGCACTTTGCGCAAACAGATTCTAGCCTACAGTTTGTGCAGGATGATGATCATCATCATCAAAAGGATCAGATTAGATTAGAATCATTTGGAATTTTTTATGTTTGCACCCTATGATACATCATATAAACCAAATAGTATTATTTCTTTTCCCTTATTGGATGTCCTAAGCGTAAGGTTCCCAAACTTTGGTCCATGCTGTGTTAAGCACTAATTGGTGGGCTGCAGAGATCTGGCCAACTACCAGGAGCAGCATTGTCAACTATCGTAAATCTTACGATAGTTGGAATTTTACTTAAATTTTACTGAAAACAAGTTACTCAAGAATCTCAGCTTTCATAATGCGCCCTCCCCACCCAACACACACACACACTTTTAGTCCTCATGGTTGTGGAGAAAAGCTTGAGCTGGATCCTAAAGGCTTAGAAACCAGAATGAAATGAAAAGAACCCAAATTTTAAGCATATATTTGAAATTTCATGATTTGGGGGGGGGGAGGGTCAATTTATTTATTTATTTTTGAACTATCTGGGGTTGGCAATACTTCGAGGTCGGCTCTGCACCTCGTTACCAGTTGAAGAAAACAAAACAGATGGAAGTGGGAGAGAAAAAATATCAAATGAAGAGCAAAAATCAGTGTGGTTTTCTTTTTCCAAAACAGTCAAAAGCTTGATCACCCCAAAGAGAGCTGAAAATATACAAGTACTTTCCTAACATTTATTCCTCCATGGAAGCAGTTGCCATAGTTGACAGAGAAGTTATCTAATGTTAAATGGGAGAGAGATCATCTGTGTGACTGCAAAGAGGAGGGGACAGCTCATGAATATGGGCAGCCACCTGCAGGAAGTCCCAAAGGAGTCACTGACGATAGAGTGAGTGGTAAGAAAAGCAGTGATGAGACGGGACAATATGTTTTTGTAGCCAGGTGGAAGGCTAACAGAAGCAGGGTGTATTTTAATGTAGAACAGGGTTACAGTTTGTAGGTCTTCTTTAAAAACAGTGCAGTTTGAGAAAGGATTTTAAGAGCAGAATGAAAAGACATGGTGGAACCTTGCAGCAGGTGCATCACAAGCTTTTTTGCCGCCCTAGGAAGCAATGAGGGGGAAAAAAACCTGACGCCGCAGCGGAGGAGCCGCCACCGAAATGCCGCAGTCAGGGCCGGTTCCAGGCACCAGCCTACCAAGCATGTGCTTGGGGCGGCACATGGAGGGGGGCGGCACTCGGGTTTTTTTTTTTTTTTTTAATTTAAAACAAAAATCAAAAAAAACCACACTCTCTGCCGGCGAGGCCGCGGACATGCCGCGCTTGTGTTGGGGAGGTGTTTTTTTTTGTTGCAGGGCAGCGCTTGGGGGTTGTTTTTTTGCTTCGGGCGACAAAAATGTTAGAGCCGCCCCTGCCCGCAGTCGCCGCCAAGAGGAGTCGCCGCCACCGAAGCCGCCAATATGCCGCTGAGAAGGGGAGGAGTTGCCGCCGAGAAAGGGAGGAGTTGCTGCTGAAATGCCGCCGAAGATGCGAAAATGCCGCAGGTAGTTCCAGGCATAGCAGGAAATGGGAAAGAAGGCAAAAATGGGCTTGGAAAGAAGACATAATGGAAGAGAGCATCTGAGTGAAGAAGACTAGGGGGAGGAGAGTAAATGAGGGTGTTCTGTCCCATTTAGTGACACTCTGAGACAGAGACACACAGACACCCTTAGCTTACAGCCAGGTGGCTTTTAGCTCATGTGGTAGAGGCTCATGCACTAAGCTCCAGAAGCCTCAGGTTCAATCCCACCTGCTGACAACTGGGGTCTGTCGGCATTACATAAGCAGATATGAACATCCCAAATTGGGGCCTGACCCAAAGCCCACTACATTCAACGTAAGACTCTCATTTGACTTTGCTGGAGATGAATCCAGCCCAGGTCAGTTCTGTAAAGGGTTTTATTATTGGGAATGAGTAGCCCCGACTGGGCCCAGAGGTCTATGGAAATATGGGTAGAAAAGGCACCGGAGTGAGTCTTCCCTTGGGGAAAACTATGAAGCACTGTTTCAAAGATGTAATCCGCAATCAAACTCTGCTGCATCTGTTTCCACTGTGTGGCTTGCTGGAGCGGCACTGAGTGATTGGGATTGAGATGCTCTCTCTACCTTTCTCAATGATCCTACAAGTAAAATAAAGGCACTAAATGGAGAGCCACTGAATAGTTGGAAGGGATAAAAAAACAAAATGTGGACTTGGACCAGCTCAAGACTTGGGCAAGTTGAAATAAATGAATTAGAAATGAATAGTTATATTCTCCCATCAAATCATACCATGCTGCAGATTGGTTATTTAGAGTTAAAATATTCAAATACCAGTTGGGGGCCATGGTAATATCTTGATTTCAATACTACTGGGTGATTGAATTTCAGAAATATCTCATTAGTTTGAAAGACTGCCACTTGCAGCAGTCAGAACAGGAATCATATTAATATCCTTCACTCCACAGGTCCCAAAGGCAATGGATTTCATGGTGGGTGGGGGAATCTAACTCTGACATGAGGTCCAACATAGAAGAGAATATTTCTTGCAGGATCATAATATTCCAGAGAGGAACTGATGATTGAAGGAGGCATATTTAGCCTAATCAGGGGGTTCTGAACCACTGAACAGAAATTACTGTCACTTTAAAGTGTAGTTCAAATCCTGAAAAAACAACATTGTGAAATTCCACATTTGTTGTGCGCCCACGATCTCCATACTACATTTTCTCGGTTTGCTAGTAAAAAGATGGATTTTATTCCTTAACTGCCAGCCCTGCATACACAGTGTAGGAGGTAAAAGTCAAGCTGGATTCTGTTGAGCTCATGCATCATCATCAGGAATAAAGATTCTGCAAGGAAATTGCTTACCTCAGTTATACCTCATTGTGCAACCCCATTGTCCTTAAGTTACACTCTCTGATACTCCTGTGAAGTTCTATTGCCTGCCGTGGTGAATTCCACAGGTGTAACCAAGTACCTAGTTTGAAGGCAATGGAGTTGCATAGGT
Organism: Chelydra serpentina; assembly: GCA_037349315.1. Taxonomy (NCBI): domain Eukaryota; kingdom Metazoa; phylum Chordata; order Testudines; family Chelydridae; genus Chelydra; species Chelydra serpentina. Next base: position 54,574,218 of record JBAIAC010000030.1, read on the forward strand.
GGCCCTGCAACTGGAATGTAGTTAACAATTCTGCTGATAACATATGAACCAGAAAAGAATCCAGTTCATTTCACTCAGAGCTGTGTTGGTTCTGCAGGACAGACAATAGAGAAAAATCAATTTACTTTTACTAAAGCTAACAGATCTAAGTCTGCTGAATAGAATACCTAGTCCTTATATAGCACTTTTCATTCATCTATCTCAAAGCACTTTATAAAGCAGGGCGGTATCATTATCACTGTTTTATAGATGGGGAAACTGAGGCACAGAGCAGGAAAATAACTTGCTCCAGGTCACCCAGCAGGCCAGTGGCAAAGCCAGGAATGGAACCCAAGTCTCCTGAGTTCCAGTCTAGTGCTCTAAGAATAAGAGTAAGATGGTGCCTTTTGTACAGTCCTAGAGCCCTAAAATTCCTGTTCTGCAAGGGTTTGCTAGCCCTGTAAGGTGAATTCCACACTGTAACACTGGATTCTGGTCAATGGACACACTCCCTGTCTGCAGGCTACATGGAATGGTAAGGCCCCAGAACTGTACATCATCTCTTTCTCACATTAAAAGGGTGGCTGAAACAAACCTCATTTATCATGCAGACAAGTCACACAAACTTGTGCATCAGAATTACACACACACACACACACACACACACACACACACACACACTGCACAATAGTGTAGTATAAAGATGTTATCAGCATGCGTTTAAGATGGCTGCATTACTCAAGTGTCCCAAATAAATGCCAGTCAAACCTTTATACCACCCCATCGCCCAGTATTCTATGTATGCCACATACATTTCAGAAAAATAATTTTACAAACGTTTTAGACGTTTTTTAAAAAAAATTGGAACTGTTTTTTTAAAAATCACACCCTATTGAAGGAAGGAGGGGTAAATGTGTCCCTGGGAGGTTGTTTTTTGTTTGCTTGCTTGCTTGCTGTTCGGTTTTGTTTTTTAATGGCAGCTGTTTGTAGCTGCTTAAAGATTTGAAATGTTAGAATGATTCTTGGAAGATTGACTAGTGGGCAAAGGGAAGGTGAAGAGGACAGAGGTTTCATGATACATTTGTTTATCAAATGGCCCTGAATTTATTAATGGTTATAATCTCCACCGGCAGGGTACGTGTGTGTATACAATGTATGCGCTTCATAGATTAGAAGGCCAGAAGGGCTGTGAACATCTAGTCTGATCTCCAAACTCAACTCTGCACTGGCCAGGAATCAAACTCGGGCTTCCCACATGGGAGGCAAGATTTTTACCCCTAATTTTTACCAAACCACTAATGTGTGTTTGACATAGAGCTGCAGTGATGCAAACTGTTAGGTTGATAAGCCAGACAATTCTATATCATTCTAAAGCAATATTTTCTTGCAGAGTTATTTGCCTGTTGTCAAAACGTTCAATGGACTGACAAGCCCAAATCAGATTGGATTTTAACAATTTTCTATTGCGCACAGGAAGACAGACAAAGCAATGAACATTTGGTGCCTGAGATGTTCAATTTGCAGTTGAAGGGATGTTATTTAATTATAGGGAATATGAATAAGGGAATGATAATTAAATTATGACCTTCTTCAGGGCAGGGAATTTCATATCACAAAGGAATTCATGTTGTTACATTGTAATAAATCAGATCTATTGTGCCATTTTGAATTCAATTTGATAGCCTTTTTATTAACTCCCATACATCTCAGACCCATGAAACACAGCCAGTGGATCAGGGTGGACGTTTTATTAAGGATGAAAGAATCTGAATGTTAAAAAGCTGATTTAGATTTCTCATAAATATAATTAACTGATTTTCCTGCTAAAACATTTACCAGCGAACTCTGCCCAGAGTAACGTTATGCTGATAAGAAGCCCCATTTACTTTTTGACAGCATACAATAGCAATTCCAAATTTTACATGTACTAAACTGTTGAACAAAATGATTCTATTTAAATGTTCCATTTTGGAAGACAGAGAAAGAGGAACAGAAAGATGTGCTGGTTGTTGATTCTGCAAACAGAACAGCTAGTGACACATCCATTATACCGTGCCTGACTTCATTAGTACCATGACTTCATCTGCACCATTTCCCAGGTTTCAGCTACTGCAACCGTGGACTACTGACCAGAAAGTGCATTACTATATAATTATTTGTATGTCCTGGGCTCCGTATCTCCATCATTATCACATTAGTGCAGGTTAATGTTCTCGCTACAGAGGGAATAATAGAAAGACTATAGAGAAATCCAAATGGTTAATGACTTCTTTCTTGGTATGCAGGCTATTCTTTACATTAATGGAACTCCTCAGTGACGAAACTGATACTCCACTTAGACAAGGAGTGCCAAGAAGGTAAGATGATGTAACTCCAACCCACTGACTCAGATACTTCCTGCTGTTAATCATCCCATCTTTTAACGTCTTAACTCATCCATCCTCACATTGGCAGGTCAGTGTGGAGCTGGCTCAGCTACAGATAACTAGCATTCGCAGTGACATCCATATGGCTCACATACTACAGCAAAAATGCCCAGAGCCCCTCAAAAAAGGGGCTGTGGGGTTTCCTCCAGGGCAATGTCACAATATTCCATACTAATGGTTCCAAACCAAGGTAGCAGCATGATAGCACAACACAATGTTTTAGGCCATTATGGCAGTATTGTCTGTAAAAGGATTTGTGTGCTCTAGTGGCTGGTGTTTGATGGGGAATCCTGATGGAAGACCATGAGTAACCACCCTCAGGGAAAGAGACCATACAGGAACTCTCAACTAACCATTTTTCATTTTAAACAACTCTGCTACAGATAGCACTAGAGATTACTTTAAAATGAAGGCCTGATTTTAAAAGGGAGCTCATCGTTTTCTGAAAATCACACTCCTTTAAGATCTAAGGTTGTGCACCCAGCTATAAATGCAACCAAATTCACTTTTGAAAATCTTGGCCTGAGATCTCTGGCAGCCAAAATTTAGGGGATCCACAGGATGTGAAGGCAGTATAGCTGGAGACCCAGGGTTCCATGCCTGCCTCCTCATTCCCATGACAACGTGGTCACTGAAGATGCATTGCATAGGCTGCTGCAGACAGTGGGTTCCTCCAGACAACCCTGCAGGTGGGGAGTCCATAAGGTGAAGGGAGCACACAGCAAAAAGTTACTAACATCTCTGTCATAATAATCTTTACTGCAGAGTCCTAAGTGGGGGGGGGGGGACGGGTTCTACTGGTCCTGACCTGAGCCCATGCATGGGCCCACTACTCTTCAAAAGGACATCTATAAGGGAAATTGCTCCCCACTTCTGCACCTTCAGCCAGGAGTCTGCAGAGATTTTCATTCCACATGGAAGGCCAGGGTGGGAAATTGGGCCCGTGTTATTGCCCTTTGACAACTGTTCAGCCAGCAGCTGGTGGATTCATTCCAATTCTTAGGCTATGTCTACACTACCACTTTTGTCAGTATAACTTATGTCACTCAGGTGTGTGAAACCCCCACACCCCCACAAGCTGGTGTGACAGTGCTATGTTGGCGGGAGAGCTTCTCCCACTGACATAGCTACCACCACTCGTTGGGGGTGGTTTAATTATGTGAACGGGAGAGCTCTCTCCCATCAGCATGGAGTGGCTACACGAGAGATCCTTCAGTGGCACAGCTGCATCGGTACAGCTGTGCCGCTGTAAGCTCTCTCGTGTATACACGGTCCTAAGGAAGGCAATTCTCAGCTGGCAAGACATTACTATACCGCCATAACTGTCACCTTTTGTAGGCAGCCTCTGTAGAGAGGCCAGTGAATGCATGGGAACAGAGAATCAAAAGCCCTCTCACTGTTAGAATGGATCCCAAGTCAGGACTGAGGCAAGTTAAAAGGCTGATGTGGGAAACTGTCATTGTCACTATCTATGTTGTACCTTTTCTATGAATAAAAAGAGGTTTTTGGATTTCCAGCACTATGAAGCTAGCACCTTTTATGAGTTCAAGGTATGTAAATGAACTATGCATCTACTGTATCTATAAGTGCAATTATTCACAGTACAGTATTTATAGCAAGCTCATCTTCTCTCAAGTTTTTTTATCTCACTCATTTGACCTACAGTCTGATGTTTTCTGTGTTCTCTGTTTATTTTTGGAACACTGCATATTAATGTATACTTGGCATGTATCATGATGTATGGCCAAAAATCTAAGTGGCTGAAAAAGCCAGTTCATAGATCATCCCCATTTCAACCATTTTTCCTTGTTACACTGCATAATACCTAGACTTACTTACTTACTGCTGCTTCTAAGACAACTGCATGGCTACAACGCATCTGTCTAATTCTAGCTAGGAGAGCCCATTAATAGGATAATGGATGTTAAAAGTGTTATTAACAGTATTCAATGCCCCAAAGCACCATGAGACCCAAACAAAGCATCTTTTGTCAAAGAGAGCAGACTAGGAATGGAAACATTCCTTTATTCAGTTCAGTTTCTACAGAGTGAGAAGTAACCGCAGTGAAAGGAAACTTATCCCTTCCATGCAGACTTTTCCAGCATGAAAACTTCCGATTCCATCACTCTGCTTCAAGACTGCACAAAAAGTTGGTTTCTTTAGATTCCACTACATGCCGTCAGGGAGAATCAAACATGTACTGAATGGAGGCAATTGTGACATCTGGCCATCAGAAACCTGAAAGGAATAACACACTTGATGCTAAGTGCTAGTGTAAATGCCATTGTTTTTGACAGTCATGCAAATACTAGCTAATAGGAATCAGAGACGAGACTGATTTCAAGTACCGGACACCTGGATGCTGATGAAATTCCAGCATATATTCCTGGATATATTTCCCTCAGCTGGAAACACAACGTACAGAGAAATGCTGTTACAGAAGCAAAAAAAGTAAAAAAACCAAAAAAAAACAAAAAACGTTGACAACTATTTTCCCCCCGACACCATTAAAAAGGGGCTTAGCTTAGGGTTATCTCAAGTTTGGGTCATCTCTTTTCTTTATTTTATTTATTCCCTTTGCCTAAGGTTGTTTTCTGTAAGACCCTATTTCAGCAAAATATTGAAGGCCATGGCTGACTTCAGGCATGTGAGTAATCCCATTCACTAACTACATACTTAAAGCTAGGCATATGCTTAAGTACAAGAGTGAGTGAAGATTTTTTTTTTTCTTCAATGAAAAATTGAAACTTTTGTTTTTGACCAAACTTTCTACAATGTTTGTGGGCTTTTCATTGAAAAAAAAAAAAAAGATGTTTTAAAATGGTTTTGGTTTTGTTTTCATCAACCAAATATTGAACATTTTCACCCACCTGACCAAAACAATTTTTTGCTGAAAATTTACTTATCTTGGGGAAACATCAAAGCTGTTTTCATCAAAAAAAATTCAAATGAAAAAGGTTCACCCAGTGGTATGCCGTCTATGTATGCAAGGCACGCATTGCATGCCCTTCTCGTTACACGTTTTTTAACTGGCAGCCCATGGGACAGATCTGGCCGGTGGGACAATTTTGTCCACCCCCCTTGGAGGATGCCATTTTGTGCACAGCGAGACTTTGCACACACCATACCTGTGAGGTCAAGCCACATAGAGGACACCATTTTGGACCACCTAAGGCATGCAAGTAAGTGGTTGCATGCCTTACTAGAGCTATCACAGCATGCCACTGAGTTCTAGTAAATACCTTGATGAATTGAGGCGTTAAGGCCTTAAACATTTATGAAAAAATAACTCTTACTAATGCTTTAATTTGTGTGTCCTTCACAGCAAACAGAAGTCAGATCTTTTAGGTAGAGTAGGACGTGCTTTTGATGGCTGTGAATGTCATTGTTTTGCCCCCTTCTCCAAGATGGAAGAAATACAGTAAGGTTATTTTTATTTATCCTCTGTTTCAGTTTATAAAATCATAGATGGACGGAAGGGACCTCAAGAGATCATCAAGTCAAGTCCCGCACCTGTGAGTCAGGACCATAGACCATCTCTGACAGGTGTTTGTCCTACCTGTTCTTAAAAGCCTACCTTGGAAGCCTATTCTAGAGCTTAACTACCCTTATAGTAAAAAAGTTTTTCCTAATATCTAACCCAAATCTCCCTTGCTCCAGATTAAGCCCATTACTTCTTGTCCTCTCTTCAGCAGACACAGAGAACATTTGATCCCTGTCCTATTTATGACAGCCCTGAACATATTTGGTCCCCCTCAGTCTTTTCTCAAGACTAAAACATGTCAAATTGTTTAAAACCTTTCCTTATAAGTCAGGTTTTCTGAGCCTTTTATCATTGTTGTTGGAGAGAGTCCAGAGGAGAGCAATTAGTCCACAATCTTTGTTAAAGTGTGGCTCCCAGAAGTGGATACAGTACTCCATCTGAGGCCTCAGCCATGCCAAGTAGAGTGGGACAACTACCTCCTATGTCTTACATATGACATTCCTGTTAATATACACCAGAATATTAGCCATTTTTGCAACTGTATCACAAGGCTGGTCTTCACTACGGGGAGATTGACGCTGCTGCAAGGGTTGATTTAGCAGGTCTAGTGAAGACCCACTAAATTGATGGCAGAGTGCTCTCCAGTCGACCTCGGTACTCCACCTCTCCAATAAGGGTAAGGTAAGCTGACCGGAGAGCGTCTCCCGTTGATGCAGCGCAGTGGAGACACTGGGGTAAGTCAACCTAAGCTATGTCGACTCAAGAGTAGCGTAACTTAGGTCAACATACTCCGGTAGTGAAGACAAGCCCACATTGTTGACTCATTCAATTTGTGATACACTGAACCCCCAGATCCTTTTCAGCACTTCTACCACGTAGCCAGTTATTCCCCATTTTATAGTTGTACATTTGATTTTTCCTTCCTAAGTGCAATGCTGACAAAACTAACGAAAGCATAATTAACTCTACGGTGATTGTCCAATGGCTCTTTCAGTAGCCTTAGTAAAATGGGTTGGTAGCTTCAGTCTGTTTCCTAGTAGACTGGTGTCTATTCTGTCACACAAACTACCACAAAAATTGTAGTTTGTGGTAGGGTCCCATCCCATAGCACACACCTTCATAGCACAGCATGGCCACAAGTACCAGGATATATCTTTGAGCCTAATAATAATGTTTTTCTATGAGATGGCAGTGGGTCTTTATGGTGTTCAGAGATCTACGGCTTATTGAAAATTTCCTAGCTGATGAAATTATAGTTTCACAAGCCATTATGTAAAGATGATATGCAAAATCATAACAAATTAATGACAAAGTGCAATGTAGCAATAAACATGTCAACTGTGGAAGCTCAAAGATGTGCTCTGAAAAGCAGATGAAAAGCCTTTTCACATAAAGAGGTCTTTGATAAACAATTAAAAAGTAATTTATATTAAAAAGGTAAGATTTCTTTATAATGAAAGACTAGCCATTCAAGAAGCAACACCACACACTGGGCCATATCCTCAGTTGGAGTAAACTGACATAGCCTTAGCTCCATGCTAGTGTCATGTTAGCTATGTCTACACTAGCACTTTTGTCAGTAAAACTTTTGTCCGTCAGAGGTGTGAAAAACACCCCCCTGAACAAAAGATTTCACCAACAAAAGCACCGGTGTGGACAGCACTATGGCAGCGGGAGACACTCTCCTGCCAAGATTGCTACTGCTGCTCATTGGGGATGGTTTAATTATGCCGATGGGAGAGCTCTCTCCTGCCAGCACAGAGCAGCTACAAGGGAGACCTTGCAGCAGCACAGCTGCAGTGGTACAGCTGTGCCACTGTAAGGTCTGTAGTGTAGGCATAGCCAGAGTGCCAAGTGACCTACAAATATACTGAACTACCCTAACTGAGGATCTGGCCCTTCTGAAGCCATGGATGCAAGTCTTCCTGTGGACAGCAAAAGAGAAAAACCTCACCTATAGCAATCTAACATCTACAAGAATTTCCAAGGATGAAGTATAATTTTACTCCAGTGGGATGCTGGGGGATGACTTCAGAGAGAAAGTGGGGTATACGTGGTGCCTCCTGGACTCTAAAGGGGGGGGGGGTTTCTCTGTAGCTGTCAGTCAGTCAGCCAGGGAGATGGAATGGGTCCACCTGGGCCTCAAGAGAACAACATTCAGGTTCACATTTCAAAACAGAGCTATCAGTGAATTGGGAGGATGTGTACTCTTGTCCTTCCCAATGACCTTTAAAATGACCCAAGATACTGAGTATTTTTCTTATCTTTACAAGAGTCCAGGTCCCTTTCCCTCTTTTCATTCCTAGCCCCTGGGTGAAAGAGGAAAGCACTGAGATATGCGTATGGCATATGTGTGTGTGTTCGTTCATTTACATTACATCCTTCAGCACCAGATTGGGTCCTGTCCCTGGAGTCCTCTGCTCTCCTTCTGCACTGAACCCATCATGCTTGATCACCCTGTTGAAGAACCAGCCCATCCCTCCCTTTCATACTTAGACTAAGCTTCGTGGGACAGGCGCTGTCTTTTTTGTTCCATTTTTGTACAGCACCTAGCCCAATGGGGGGCTGGTCCATGCCCAAGACTCCTAGGGCAATACAAATAATACACACACACATGTTCTGTCACTGTTCTCTTGAAGCTTTAGTCAACATGTCTGTGACTCCACACATAATGGCCTAACGTTTATTGGGAACTCCAGAACTATAACCAAGGTACAATAGGTAAGGGAACTTTGTGGAGGGAGGAGAGGGGAGGGAAGGGTCTCCTGGTTTTCTCACACATAATAAAAGACATCCTGCACCTTTAAGCAAAGAGTAAGACTGCTATTGAAAAAGGGGGAGAAAGGGTCTTGTAAACGCTCTTTAAATGTTAATTCCAATGTTTAATTGTAGCTCACTGCGAGCCTATTAAACCCTGACTAAGTGCACCTGACAGACTGACAACAGCATAATGCTAATGCATGCCAGGGAAGAGCAGTAATTAGCTTTTTAAATGGGTGTGATTTGGGGGAAACTGCTACCAGAACAAAAGGAAACACTTCTGAATGGGAAAAAAATGACTTTTTTTGCAGTTATCATACCTTTTAAGCCTTTGTGCAGATCTCTCCCCAGAGCACAGAAGAATACATGGGGGAGGGGGGTGCAGAGGAGTTTTGAAAGTCAAATGAAGCCAATGGCAGAAGTGTTTCTTTTTTCCTTCTTGCGTGGTGTATGGATAAAGTAAGGCAAAACTAAAATTAGTCGGAGGGTGGGGAGGGGCGGGCGGGAGTGTTGTACTAGTTCCTAGACTTCACTTGTCAGAGATATCTGCCATCTTACTGTGTGGAGCTGGGGGTTTATTCAGTGACTATAATCCTGTATAATTAATTCCTAACCTTACCAAAAATGTTAGAGGATAGAACTCCAAACAGAGCAAGGGAGAAGTGGAATGGGTGCATACCCACACAGAGCTCATAGTAGGCAATCTCCTCTTCCTCTAGGTGGTGACTTTACATTTAACTGCATATGAAAAGTGAAAGCCAGCATTGGGCTTTACAGTGCAGCCCTGGTTTACTGAATTCCAGTTAAACAAAGGTCAGGTGTGTCTTCTAAGGCTTGGTTTACACTTAAAAATTAGATTGACCTAGCTACTTCACTCAGAGCTGCAAAAAAAGTTTGCAGTCTGAGCACTGTAGTAGATAGATTTTCCCTGTAATGTAGACGTGGCTAGGGATGACAGAAGAATTCTTCCATCGAGCTAGCCACTGCCTCTCAGAGAGGTGGATCAACTACATAGACATAAAAAACCTTTTTGTTGATATAGAAAGCATCTATACTGCTGTAGCATTGACTGGCCCTTCAGGCTTTGGTGCTGTGGAGCACTGAAGCACCATAAGGTGGAGCTTCGCTTTAGCTCTCTAAATGTTTCAAATGTCCCCATAGTCATTAATAAAAATATGTATTTTCTTGAACATTAGAGCTGGTCAGCTGTCATACTGAGAACACAACAAGCTTGGACGGGAAGCCTGGTTAGTAAATCATTCATGAACCAGTCCTGCTGGATGCTAATATATTTCGTATATTCATAGCTATTCACTGAATACTTTAGAGGAACAATTTCCCAACAATTGATTGGGGGGGAGGGATAGCTCAGTGGTTTGAGCATTGGCCTGCTAAACCCAGGGTTGTGAGTTCAATCCTTGAGGGGGCCATTTAGGGATCTGGGGCAAAAATTGGGGATTGGTCCTGCTTTGAGCAGGGGGTTGGACTAGATGACCTCCTAAGGTCCCTTCCAACCCTGATATTCTATGATTGTTCAGGAGTTGTTCATTTTGATGATCTGCTATTTATGATGCCTGGTCATGTGATATTGTTCCTGCTCCTAACTGGAAGACAGGCTATGTAACATGTAACAAATAATGCATCTTGAGAACAAATGACTGAGACTTTTGAAACCTGTGAATGCAGCAGGGTGCCTGGTTCTAGAACCCTGTGGAAGGTTACAACTTTTCTGCTGAGGAAACTTGGGTAGAGCCAGAGGGGATCTTTCAGGCAACAACCTTAGAAATGAGCTCAAGCAGAAGTCTGTTATTTAACTCTACAAGGAAGAAAAACTCTAGGAATACTGCAAGTTTAGACCATGTTCAGGGATTATATACTGCTTGGAGCAAGGTGGGAATGCCACCTGCTTCAGTTATAACTAATATTTTATGAAGTCCCAAGGGTGTATGTGTGAATAATGGAATAGGATGATCCCTTGAATAGGAATGAACAGATGTCATGCTTCTTATACACTAATTTCCACATACTTGTTTTATTACTAGTCGGCTAACTTCTCCGTACACTTTTAAAGAGTCCCACTCAAGATAAGTCAGATGGATCCAAAATTCTTTACTTCGCTAATTTCAATTTTGATTACTATACTTAAACCACTTAAAAACTAATTTGATTCTCACTTTTTGCATTTCACTCATCTGGGACAGAACGACGACTATAATGGGTTTCACTTTCTGCTTCTAGTTTCATTTTTTGGTTCACATGCACTAGCACAAAACTGCTGTGTTCAGCCTCCCAAAATTTCAGGGAATATTTACATTAAAATGATCATATTTTGTTTTGATAATATGTTTAATTTCATTAGGTTTGTTAAAACAGTTCTTTTGCAAAGCGGAAATGTGAGTGCACTTGAGTACATTCCTTTAACTACTATTTAGTTAAGGGTTGTAAATAGCAGAGCAGTGTACAATATGTCACATTACTTAAGAGTTACTGCTCTTACAGAGCACAATTCCCTCTCAGGCCCTCAGATTAAGAACCATAAACACAGTAATTAGCAGACATTTTTGTTGTAGAGCTTTTTGTGCAACTGGCAAAAGCGCTGTTACTCTAAGTGGCTGCCCCAGGGAAGGGGGAAAGTTTGAGAATTGAAGTGATCCAGTACTAGCAGCACAAGCTGTTCCATCATTGGCCTAACACCTGCTCTTTGTTGTAGGTGACCTTGCAATGTTACAGTGTGTGACCCTAAATGACAAATGCCATCTGGTGGTGCTGAGGGGAATGCAAAATATTGAAAATAGGAAGTGGGGGACAACAAAAGTGTATGTGAGGGAGAGAATAATCAGTCATCCTGCTGTTTGCTCATAGAAGGCTCTAGATGGTTGCTTTTTCTGGACTTCCCATCACCCACAAATATCTTATTTGTCATTTTTATTTATTTGTGAAGCAAAATTCAACACAAATTCCCTACCAAAACAACAGGATGTTCGCTTGCAATCTATTATGTTTATCATCCACAGTTTTGGTTGTCAAGAATAATGATGGTGGGCTATTCAAAGCTATTTTATATCTGAGATATACCCCTATCTATTACACAATGGCTCATGAATTATAACAGTTCTTAATGTTTCTGTAGGCCAGCACATCTCTCAATACAATCAATTACTGTAAGAGTCTAAATCAATTAAGTTGTCTGTTTTTGCTGTTGTAAAGAGATTTGTGATCAAAATGATCATGTTGGTCTCAGTTTGTGTCTTTAGTGACCCGCCAACATGTGGAAGCACTTGCTTACAAGCTGCCTTTGTTCCTGAACCTGGATCATTTCCATCATCTCTGTTTCCCCACCTGGGATCTGTGATGATTCACATGATTATGCCAACTTCCTGACTGTGATACCATGTGTCTGTATTAGAGGCAGGCATTCTCTGTCTGGCTTGCAGGGCTGGCCTTACCATGTGGCGAACTGAGGCGACTGCCTCAGGTGCCAGACTGGGGGTGGGGGCGCACCACTAGGACCCAGAGTGTAGAAAATTGTGTCTGCTGCTGGTGCATATGTATTCTCTCTGCTCTAGATGCACAGAGATGGTGGAGTGCTGTACTGGAGGAAGGCGGGCACAAGAGACATAACAGGTAGGCAGGAGAAAAGATGAGAGGGAATAACAGAAAGCAGCAGGAGCTGCAGGGAGAGATAGAGAGAAGGAGCTTTTTATGTACCTCTCTAGCACCCCCAGGAGCCTGGACTGATTAACACCAGCTTCTCAGGGAGCTTCCTGTTTCCTGCTGCTTCCCTGAACCCACTTGAGGAGAACAGGCAGTCAACTGAAGTAGTAGGAGCCAGTTAGGCCCTTAAGATGCTGGTATCTTCCCTCACTCAAGCCCTGCTACCAGCCTGTTTATTTGTCCCCTTCGATAGAGTGTTAAGAGCCACTATAGCTGGCACAGAACAGCAGTCATGAGTGAAAGAAGAAAACGCTCCTCTGGGGCAGCATTCAGAAAAAGAAAGCTAGCAAAGGAAGCTTTTCTCTCTAAGCAGGAAGGAGCTCTCCTGAGATACATAGACACAAATGTTCACGGTGAGCCTTCTGGCCTAGTAAGGATGAGAGTCGTGAGGCGATGCCTGATCTTCCAGTTAGTCAGAGTGCAGGTGACCTGGCAGCTACCGCAGCATCCATATCTCAATCTCAAATGGGTGTAACCATTCCCGAAGAAAAGTGTAGATCAGAGAAGAGTGTGGTGGAGGCACAAGAAACAGCTGCTGCTGAGTTTAGTTCCTTAAGTCTAGATGATCCAGGACTGTGGACCCACTTGAGCAGTAGCCCGAGGAACTTGCTTGTACTGCATGGGCCACAGCAAGTGAAAAACGTCATGTTCCCCAAAGAAAATGAAAACAGAAGTTTCCATCCAACACATTACTGGCGTGAAATCCCCAATGGTGACAAAGTGGAGAGGCCATGGCTTATCTACTCAAAAACCCAGAATGCTGCATACTGTTTTTGTTGCAAATTCTTCCAGTCTAATGTTCCAGCCACATTGGGTTCTACAGGAACAAAGAACTGGAAAAATCTGTCATGCCACGAGAAGACAGCAAATCACCAGAGAGCATTCCGTAGTGGAAAAAGCTTGAGATGAGACTAAGGTTAAAGGCCACCATAGATGATCAGCATCAAGAGAAGATTGCATTAGAGTCTCTTTACTGGCAAAATGTTCTGAAAAGGCTCATTGCCATTGTGAGAATGCTTGCTACCCAAAACCTAGCACTGCGTGGCAATTCAGATCAGCTTCCTTAAAATTGTGGTGCTGATGGCTGAGTTTGATGTTGTACTCCAGGAGCATCTAAGAAGAGTCACCATCCAAGAAATGTACACACACCACTACCTTGGAAAAACAATTCAAAATGAGATATCGCAGGTTACTGGCAACAAAAGTCAAACAGAAGACTGTGGCAGATCCGAAGTCAGCAAGATATTACACTGTTATTTTGGACTGCACACCTGACATCAGCAGTACGGAACAAATGACTTTAATGGGTGCATTTTGTAACAACAACAGAACCTAGCGAAAATGCTCCTGTAATGGTGACTGTCAGTATTTTCTAGAATTTATTCACATTGATGATACTACAGGAGCTGCTATGACAAATGTGCTTCTTAAAAAGCTGGAAGATACGGGAATTGTGATAGCTGACATGAGAGGTCAGGGCTACGATAATGGTGCCAACATGAGAGGAAAGAACAGAGGAGTGCAGACACAGATCCGAGGGTTAAACCCTCGAGCTTTTTTTGTCCCATGCAGTTCTCATTCATTGAACTTGGTGGTCAGTGATGCAGCATCAGCTTCTAGTGAGGCTGCTGAATTTTTTAATGTAATTCAAAGCATCTATGTATTTTTCTCTGCATCAACGGGAAATTTTGAAGCAACATCTGGGAACATCCTCTGACACTGAAACCACTGAGTGCCACATGATGGGAAAGTCAAGTGGAAGCGATAAAGCCTATCAAATACCAAATTGGGAAGATAGATGATGCAATAGTTCCCATTATGGAGGATAATGCTATGACAGGAACGGTTTGTGGGAGAACAGTGGCAGAGGGAAATGGAATCACCAGAAACATACAGAACTTCAAATTTCTGTGTGGTTTAGTGTTCATAGAATCATAGAATCTCAGGGTTGGAAGGGACCTCAGGAGGTCATCTAGTCCAACCCCCTGCTCAAAGCAGGACCAACCCCAACTAGATCATCCCAGCCAGGGCTTTGTCAAGCCTGACCTTAAAAACCTCTAAGGAAGGAGATTCCACCACCTCCCTAGGTAACCCATTCCAGTGCTTCACCACCCTACTAGTGAAAAAGTTTTTCCTAATATCCAACCTAAACCCCCCCCTCTGCAACTTGAGACCATTACTCCTTGTCCTGTCATCTTCTACCACTGAGAACTGTCTAGATCCATCCTCTTTGGAACCCCCTTTTAGGTAGTTGAAAGCAGCTATCAAATCCCCCCTCACTCTTCTCTTCTGCAGGCTAAACAATCCCAGTTCCCTCAGCCTCTCCTCATAAGCCATGTGCTCCAGCCCCCTAATCATTTTTGTTGCCCTCCGTTGGACTCTTTCCAATTTATCCACATCCTTCTTGTAGTGTGGGGCCCAAAACTGGACACAGTACTCCAAATGAGGCCTCACCAGTGCCAAATAGAGGGGAATAATCACGTCCCTCGATCTGCTGGAAATGCCCCTACTTATACAGCCCAAAATGCCATTAGCCTTCTTGGCAACAAGGGCACACTCTTGACTCATATTCAGCTTTTCGTCCACCGTAACCCCTAGGTCCTTTTCTGCAGAACTGCTGCCCAGCCATTCGGTCCCTAGTCTGTAGCAGTGCATGGGATTCTTCCGTCCTAAGTGCAGGACTCTGCACTTGTCCTTGTTGAACCTCATCAGATTTCTTTTGGCCCAATCCTCTAATTTGTCTAGGTCCCTCTGTATCCTGTCCCTACCCTCCAGCGTATCAACCACTCCTCCCAGTTTAGTGTCATCTGCAAACTTGCTAAGGGTGCAGTCCACACCATCCTCCAGATCGTTGATGAAGATATTGAACAAAACCGGCCCCAGCACCGACCCTTGGGGCACTCCACTTGATACCGGCTGCCAACTAGACATGGAGCCATTGATCACTACCCGTTGAGCACGACCATCCAGCCAGTTTTCTATCCACCTTACCGTCCATTCATCCAGCCCATACTTCTTTAACTTGCTGGCAAGAACACTGTGGGAGACTGTATCAAAAGCTTTGCTAAAGTCAAGAAATAGCACATCCACTGCTTTCCCCTCATCCACAGAGCCAGTTATCTCATCATAGAAGGCAATTAGGTTAGTCAGGCATGACTTGCCCTTGGTGAATCCATGCTGACTGTTCCTGATCACTTTCCCCTCCTTTAAGTGGTTCAGAATTGATTCCTTGAGGACCTGTTCCATGATTTTTCCAGGGACTGAGGTGAGACTGACTGGCCTGTAGTTCCCCGGATCTTCCTTCTTCCCTTCTTTAAAGATGGGCACTACATTAGCTTTTTTCCAGTCATCCGGGACCTCCCCCGATTGCCATGATTTGTCAAAGATAATGGCCAATGGCTCTGCAATCACATCGGCCAACTCCTTTAGCACCCTCGGATGCAGTGCATCCGGCCCCATGGACTTGTGTTCGTCCAGCTTTTCTAAATAGTCCCGAACTACTTCTTTCTCCACAGAGGGCTGGTCACCTCCTCCCCATACCATGCTGTGGAGTGCAGCCGCCTGGGAGCTGACCTTGTCTGTGAAGACAGAGGCAAAAAAAGCATTGAGTACACTAGCTTTCTCCACATCCTCTGCCACTAGGTTCCCTCCCTCATTCAGCAAGGGGCCCACACTTTCCTTGACTTTCTTCTTGTTGCTCACATACCTGAAGAAACCCTTCTTGTTACTCCCAACATCTCCAGCTAGCTGCAACTGCAAGTGTGATTTGGCCTTCCTAATTTCACTCCTCCATGCCTGAAGAATATTTTTATACTCCTCCCTGGTCATTTGTCCAATCTTCCACTTCTTGTAAGCTGCTTTTTTGTGTTTAAGACGAGCAAGGATTTCACTGTTAAGCCAAGCTGGTCGCCTGCCATATTTACTTTTCTTTCTACACATTGGGATGGTTTGTTCCTGCAACCTCAATAAGGTTTCTTGAAAATACAGCCAGCTTTCCTCGACTCCTTTCCCCCTCATGTTATTCTCCCAGGGGACCTTGCCCATCAGTTCCCTGAGGGAGTCAAAGTCTGCTTTTCTGAAGTCCAGGCTCTGTATTCTACTGCTCTCCTTTCTTCCTTGTGTCAGGATCCTGAACTCGACCATCTCATGGTCACTGCCTCCCAGGTTCCCATCCACTATTGCTTCCTCTACTATTTCTTCCCTGTTTGTGAGCAGCAGGTCAAGAAGAGCTTTTCCCCTAGTTGGTTCCTCCAGCACTTGCACCAGGAAATTGTCCCCTACACTTTCCAAAAACTTCCTGGATTGTCTGTGGACTGCTGTATTGCTCTCCCAGCAGATATCGGGGTGATTAAAGTCACCCATGAGAACCAGGGCCTGTGATCTAGTAACTTCTGTTAGTTGCTGGAAGAAAGCTTCGTCCGCCTCATCCCCCTGGTGTGGTGGTCTGTAGCAGACTCCCACCACGACATTACCCTGGTTGCTCACACTTCTAAATTTAATCCAGAGACTCTCAGGTTTTTCTGCAGTTTCATACTGGAGCTCTGAGCAGTCATACTGCTCTCTTACATACAACGCAACTCCCCCACCTTTTCTGCCCTGCCTATCCTTCCTGAACAGTTTATATCCATCCATGACAGTACTCCAATCGTGTGAGTTATCCCACCAAGTCTCTGTTATTCCAATTACATCATAATTCCTTGACTGTGCCAGGACTTCCAGTTCTCCCTGCTTGTTCCCCAGGCTTCTTGCATTTGTGTATAGGCATTTAAGATAACTCACCGATCGTCCTGCTGTCCCAGTATGGGGCAGGAGCCCTCCCCTCTTGCACTCACCTACTTGTGCTTCCTCCCGGTATCCCACTTCCCCACTTACCTCGGGGCTTTGGTCTCCTTCCCCCGGTGAACCTAATTTAAAGCCCTCCTCACTAGGTTAGCCAGCCTGCTTCCAAAGATGCTCTTCCCTCTCGTCGTCAGGTGGAGCCCATCTCTGCCTAGCACTCCTTCTTCTTGGAACACCATCCCATGGTCAAAGAATCCAAACCCTTCTCTCCGACACCATCTGTGTAGCCATTCGTTGACTTCCACGATTCGACGGTCTCTACCCCGGCCTTTTCCTGCCACAGGGAGAATGGACGAGAACACCACTTGCGCCTCAAACTCCTTTATCCTTCTTCCCAGAGCCACGTAGTCTGCAGTAATACGCTCAAGGTCATTCTTGGCAGTATCATTGGTGCCCACGTGGAGAAGCAGGAAGGGGTAGCAGGAAGGTGTTGTGGCATGACATACTGTTTGAAATAAGTGTTGTAAGCAAGAGACTCCAAGGTGTTGACCTTGATATATCTGGACCAATGGAACAACTGGACAAAGCAAAGTCATACCTACAGTCTTACCAGTCAGATGAGGGATTTCAACGTGTTCTGAAGAGTGCACAGAAGTTGGAAGAGGAACTTCACACTGAAGCTATTTTCCCACCAATTCAAGAATACAAGAGAGTCACCGAAGAAGAAGATTACAAGGCACAGGAAAATCCCATAAGAGACCCCAAAGAACAATTCAAAGTTGAATTATTTAACCAGGTGTTAGATTGTGCAATACAGTCAGTTGAAGAACGTTTCGTGCAGCTCAAGGAACACAGCAGTATATTTGGGAGGTTGTATGATATTCCAAAACTCCTCACTATACCTGAAGAAGACCTACACCAGCAATGCAGGGCACAAGAGACAGTGTTGACACACAATGACATGTGCGATATTGATGTGATTGATTGATTTAGGTGATAAACTGAAAGCCGTTTCAAGATACATTTCAGCAGGATCAACTCCAAAGGCTGCTCTGGAATATATGTACACAAATAAGATGACCACCCTCTTTCCAAATGCTTTTGTTGCTCTGTGCATACTTCTAACACTTCCTGTAATGGTTGCCAGTGGAGAACGCAGCTTCTCCAAGATGAAGTTAATAAAAACACATATACGCTCCACAATGACACAGGAGAGGCTGATAGGCCTAGCAACCATCTCAACAGAGCATGAGCTGGCCCAGACTGTGGACCTTCAGGAAGCAGTTCAAATCTTTGCAACCAAGAGGGCACGGAAAGCACCACTTTGATTATTCAAACAGTTAAAAATGCCAATGTTTACTATGTAGACAAGAAAAGTTACATTTGCTGTGCAGGCGTTTGAAAATGAAGTGTTGCTCAAAAATTTTAAGTAAGGCATTTTAAGTTGTTAGTTCTCCTTTATTGGGGTAGGTAGCAGAGCAGTACCATGAGAGGAGTAGAACAGGGAGAAGGCAGAATTGAGACCCTTTCAAAGTTTTGGCACAAGCGAGGGAGCATGGGGGTGTCATTTGAGCTCCCCGCCTCAGATGCCAAAATGTTGTAGGCCGGCCCTGGTGGCTTGTCCTGTGGCTTTTCTCACACCTAATTCAGTTCATCATCTGATCCATATAGTAAATGGGGGGCGGAAGGGGGGGAGATTTGGAGTAGGGACAACTATAGGTCACCAGGTGTTGTTGGAAGTTGCTTGCTGTCCTAAGAAAGGACACCTCCAACTAGCTCTCAATTCTCAATTTCTCCTCAAGGCAATGACTTGAAGAATGTCAGCCCGATCCCTGTAGGGAGATGAATCTGCCACTTTCTCTTTATTCCTATCATTTCTCCTCATTATTCCAATAATCATCCCTGGAATACTTCGCATTTGACATATAGTTGGAAAAGCAAGCAACCAGCCTCTATCAATACTTCTATTTGTCCCACCTCATAGACCAGCCAGCGGAAGGCACTTGAGACCACATGGAGTAAGTTACCACAACAAACATACAGTCTCTTCTAGGGGAGTAAGCACTAGTCCCAACCAACTCAGATGGTTTTCACCCACATCAATGTGTTGTACTCCCACTCAAGACACCAAACTGCACTGTATAATTTGTTATCCATTCATTTTGTCACCAGAAGAAAAAACAAGGGTCTGAACATGGTTACTAAAGATCCCCCTACACTTTTCACAAAAGCAGTAAAGTTTTGTGCATTTGAAATTTCAGGCAAATGTGTCTCTCAAATCATCTGTGAGAATGAGGAAATAGTAAAACACTATCACAGACACACCATACACAGACAACGAAAGAGGGCAGCAGCTAGTAGGTCTCTACTCTGGATGGGAGCAGACCATAGTCCAAAAGAGACCAGCCCCTCTTTTTCATTTTCTATTTTATTTTCCTCTTTGCTATACCGATTGGTAGGGAAAACAGCCACTGAATTTTAGCCAAAATTATCAGGCCAATAAAGGAGAAGCACCGAGGAAAACTACAGACCTTCAAAATAACATTTGTAAAATCATGTAAGGATCACTTATCGCACATTTTCTCATTCACTGATACAGCTGCAGCAAGCAGTTCAAGAAGCAACCCAAACCAAACCCATTTGTGAGGTTCAAGAAAGCTTGGTAGACATCTTTAAAAACAAACAAACAAAAACAATACGTGTGCATCTCTGCAATTAGCTAGTTTCATGCTGAAGTGAAAATATCACAAGAAAAGCTATTCTCACAACATGTCTGATCAGACTGACAGAACTGGATTAAGATTAAACAAATGGAAACCAGATCCACCAAAATAATCAGCACCCTACATAGAAGCTTCCCTTCAGTCCCACTATATGATTCTGTACCTTCCTCCTACAGTCCCTTAAACAGACAATGCCTTCTTGTTTCATTGCTCTGGATAGAGCCTTCTTCTCTGTTACCCCCTACACTTCACCTGAACTCCATCTTCCTCTCCTAGTTGCAGACAGACCCTTGGTGCCAGACGTTCTCCTCATTCACACCTGCACAACACAACTGGCTTTAATGGAGTTACAAAGGAGTAACTGAGGACAGACACACTGGCCCTTGGATTCTCAGTGGCTAACTGCTCCATCCAGGCCCCCTCTAACCATAGGCCCCAATTCAAAGGAGCCTTCATCCACTAGTGAGATGTAATTAACGTGTCCTGAGAGACCTTGTTCTCTTGCTGTTTCTAGACAAGAGAGGCTCACAGTTAAACATTTTAGAAGTTTATACTACCCCAACTGACAAACATTCCTCCACCACTGTGAATGATAAAGTGTGTTAGAGCCTTAGTTCAGAGATCCCCATGAAAGACAGGTAAGGGCAGTGGGGCGGGGGAGGAGCGAGAGAGGAAGGAAGAAAGAAAACAGAACACATTCTAAATGTGTTATCACATTTGATATAAAAATTTTAAAACCCTTAAGTCAACCATGAAATTAGTGATTGAACAACAATCTGTGCTCTTCAAAAACTGAAATCGCTACTGCAAAAACTCCCATTTACAAAAATCAATATCCCCACATAAAGATTACTCAAATTCCTCTAAGGATATGTTTTTTTTAAACTGCTACAGATAATATTCTCATTAAAATAAAATAAACAGAATGCAGTCTGCAGTGAAGGCTTAAACGCTTATTCAATCTCTTCTTGTTAGAGAATTCTGGCTCTTTGTGTCCAAATAAATAGCTCCTAAGGATGGCTTTCCAATTTTAATTCTGGAAAGTGTGATATCTCCTGCCATTTTTTCCTCAGACAGAACACATACAGAGCTCAGCATTTTAAAGACGGGAACAGTGTGAAAGGGGCTCACAGATGAAGTAGTGAAAATTTATTTTTATGTGCAAGATTTTTTTTTTTAACAGCACATGGCCAAGTGTATTATCCTCTGGTAGCAACAGATTCAATAATTGACTACATTGTATCCAGTTTTGGGGGAGGTGTCTCGTGGGATACTGTAATAAGATCTAGGGTTTTTTAAAAATATCTGTATAATGATCTAACGTGTTAATGAAATTTGCCAGACAGTACTAAATTGGGAGGAGTTATGAACATCAGTTAGAACAGAGAATTATTATAAAGAAATCCAGAGAGATTAGTGGGCAGAAAATGACCAATTTCAGTTTAGAAAAATACAAGTAAACACATTTAGAGAAATACAAGAACATAAAAATGGCCATACTGAATCAGAGAGTGGTCAATCTAGTCCAGTAACCTGTCTTCTGACAGTGGTCAATGCCAGATGCTTTAGAAGGTGTCACTGTGGATCACAAGTGAGAATACCAAATTTAGGACAAGCTGCTGAGGAAAAGGGCAGACACACCAAACCAGCAACAAAAGTTAACTTCTGTCTCACCACACTGGGTAACAAGAAGTCAGAAATGCAGCCTCCTGCGGTATTGCAATCCTAGATCCAACACCCAGACACTAGATTTAATGATGAGTGGTTATTTAAAACCAATTTAATCAAACAAAGGGGTTTTTCTGATCCCAGAGGGCCAGCCACACACCCGGGTCAATATATAACTCAGATCTTACCCAATCATCACACTGTTGTCAATCCTTTAGTATTGAATATCTAAAAATATATTATAAAAGAAAGAAAGGTGAGTTAAAATTGGCTAAAGGAATCAAATACATACAATAAATGCAAAGTTCTTGGATCAAGCTTGTAGCAGTGAAGGACTAAACTGCTGGCTTAAGTCAAGCCTCTGGTTGCTTCTAAATCATTGGAAGGTCCTCAGTCCTTTAGTTAGAATACTCCCATTAGGAGAAGTTCATAGTCCAGAGGTTTGATCAGGGAAAAGACAAAATGGAGGGGTTTCCAGGGCCTTTTATCGCCTCTGTCAAGTGAAAGGTAACCCATTGTTCTCACGCTGGAAAATTACAGGCAACAAGATGGTATTTGGAGTCACATGGGCAAGTCACATGTCCATGCATGCTTCGCTTAGTTATAGTAGAAGCCATCACCCATACTCTAGTTAGAACGGTCACAGGAAAGTCTATCAAGTGTAGATAGGTGTCTCCCATGGTCCATAGTGAGTTAAGTCTTCCTTGATGAGTCATTTAAACTTGAATAGTCCCTTTAAGACGTGCAGGCTAAATACTTTGTGAGTGTTATCACAGTAGCAAACATTTGAAATTCAGGTATAGAGCCAATACTCATAACTTCAAATACAAAAATGATACATGCATACAAATAGCATAATCATATTCAGCAAATCATAACCTTTCCATAGACACCTTACTTGACACTTCGTATAAGATTTGTTGCAATTATGCAACAGTGGTAGCAACAATGATCTACATGTTCATTTTAATCAGAACATCACAGAAGGAATTAACAGAACAAGACACTTATCAAGTGATCCATGCACTGTCATCCAGTCCCAGCATTTGACAGGCAGAGGCTTAGGCACACCCAGAGCATGGAGCTGCATATCTGACCATCTTGGCTAATCTTGTTCTATCCTCCATGAACTTATCTAGCTCTTTTTTGAACCCTGTTATAGTCTTGATCTTCACAACATTCTCTGGCAAAGAGTTCCACAGGTTGACTGTGTGCTGTGTGACGTACTTCCTTATGTTTATTTTAAACCTGCTGCCTACTAATTTCATTGGGTGACCCCTGGTTCTTATGTTAAAACTAGACTGGACAAAAAACCACTAGCAAATACACAATATGGAACAATCCCGTATTAGCTTGGACATAATTTGTTGAGCTCTGTAATTCTCTAAGATACATTATCTACACAATTGTAAATTACAATACACCAGTTCCACTGCCACTGTACACGTAAGGATCAATCAGGATGAACTCCCACCCAACTTTTGATCTTTACAGGTGGATTCATATGATGATGATTTCCTAAGTGAGCCAAATACACAGAAGCAAAATACAACAGATGTTTGCCAAGTCAAGACACTCAAGTTATTATTAGCTCTAATTAGCGTTTCTGCAAACTATAATATTCTTAAAACTGCAGCTGACAGGCCCTGAAAAAGGCATGAGATTATTTCCTGACTTTGAAAACATGAAAGAAAAACCAAAGAAACTTCCAATCTGTTCTGCACAAGGGAATGACCCAGTGATCTGTGCAAGTTGAGGAGCAAATGCATCAGCAGCAACTGAAAAGCAAGTTTTAATTCATAGATCCAAATGGTCATTACAGCGATGAACAAAATCCAGCTCTATTGTGCATGAACTTGAACAATTATGAGCAAGGGGGAAAAGACTGAAAATGAGGTGAGGAAAGGGGAGAAAAAAATCACTGATGTGAATGGCACAGAATATCTTCAAGGATTATATCATTACCGTGGATTCATTAAAATCAGAAAATCACTTGCATATTCTAATTAAGTCGATCCATGTTTTGCTTGACTGATGTTGCTCTTCCATATTTAAAATATGTATTTTTAATATATGCACTGATGTTAAGTGCACTTTGGAAGCAAGAAAGGGAAATATTTTCAGTCTTTTCGCCCTGCATTGAACACCTGTACATGGCTTATTATAGGGTCATTCATGTTGATTTTAGTTCATGAAAAAAAAGGTATGACAACTTTGCCAATTACATGCACAAGATATATAATGATACAGTAGGTTATACATGTTTTATTTGCACGAGTTCAAGACTGCTGCACTGTGCAGTTGATCACACATTTGTATTGGGACCTCCAATCTAGCAACTTTTGAGGTCTCTGCAGCTCACAGCCCTATTTGTATTTAGGTATGTATATCATCCTGATCACAACAGTATCTATGTCTCTCACCTAGGGCTGGCTGGAAACCAAGAATTCTGTTTTGCAAAAATATATATATATTTTATATATATATATATGTGGTTTTGAAATTTGTTTTCATTCCACACTGGAACAAAAGGAAAATTTACAAGTTCTAGCATAAAAAATAGAGATGCCCCCCTCCCCCCATGTATAACAACCAATATTTCAGTGGTCAGGGCACTTGTCTGAGACGTGAAAGACCAAGTCCCTGCTTTGCCGGATTCAGAGTTGGGACTTGAATCTGGGTCTCCCACATAAAAGGGGAGTCCCTAATCACCAGCGTATTGGCCATTACTGGCCCGGGAAGGGTTCCCAGATATTCTTAGACCTGAGAAAACTTCCTTACAAAATTTTTGTCAAAACTGATACATTTCTGGAAAAAAATTCAGTTTTGTACTTTCCAACAAATATCGTTTGGTTGAAAATTCCTAACCAGCTTCACTCACTGCATAGTCTTTAATGTATTGATCCTCACAATACCCTCATAAGGTAGGGCAGTGATATTATCTCCACTTTGCAGATGAGGAAATGAGGCATGGAGAGGCTAAATAACTTGCCCAAAGAGACACACAGGAAGCCTGTAGCAGAGCAGGGAATTGAATCCAGGTCTCCTAAAACTCCGGCCAGTGTCCTAAGTCCAGGGAGGCAGGGAAAGAAAGAAGGCCTCTCCATCCTTCTCTAATTGTCTTCCATCCTGCTATCATACTGGATTCCACCTTCGTCTCCTTCTATTCTACACTGCTGTTCTTCCCCCGTAATACCCTGTCCATCCCATCAACCCTCTGCATCAGCTGCCTTTACTTCTGTTCCACACTTCATGCTGAAGTTATCTTTACAGGGGGAAGGTATGATTTCTGCTTTGCCTAGAGGAAGCTATTTAAAAAAAACAACCCTGCACTATTCCACGTTAGTGCTAACAAATGATTAGCCTGACAACTCTAAAATTTGGTAATATCAATTAGCAAGGCAGAGATTCTTGTAATGAGGTGCATAATATGTCTGTGGTGTAAAATACAATTTCTAACACACACATTGCTTTCTGCAGCCTACTGCAGCCTATTGCACATGTGGTAGATTGTTTATGTCCCTGGGTAGGGTTTCTGCCTAAAAACTGTATTTAGGGATGAAGTAAATCAGTTTTAGAAACATCTGAGTATTCTTTGAAACCAGCAGCCACACGTCAAAGTGGCCGTCAGAAAAGGAAATGGGATGCTCAACCATTGAGCAAGTTTCTGATAATTATCTGTGCAAATATCATCTCCTCAATAAAGGTAATATGGTATCTGATGGCAGGCAGTGTGGCCCTCGGGAAGAGCACTGGACTGGGATTCAGGAGACTTGGGTTCTATGCCCAGCTGGCTTGACTGAGTGACCTTGGCCAAATCATTTCACCACTCTGTGCATTAGTTTCCCCATATTTCAATAGAAATAATTATACTGACTTTTTTTTATAAAGCATTTTGAGATCTACAGCTGAAAAGCATTACACAAGAGCTAAGTATCATCATCTCTCTGTGTGTAGGGCTTTCTGCCTGCATTGTCTGCAGGGTATCCAAAATATACCAGTTTTGGTGCAGTGAGTTACCTCTGCTCAACAAAGCCATCAAAGTTCAGCCTACATACGAGCAACTCTCTATATTTAACCATTTTTACAGCTATCCTCCTTCCCTGGCATAGCAAAATAAAAAATGAAACGAGGCTGTAAACCTATCTAATGACTGGAAAACCATATCAACCCCATTCTCTTTCACTCCGCTCTACCTCCTTATCTACTCACATCTGAATCCAATTCAAAATTGCCCTGGTTGTTTTTAAGGCTGTCTGAACGTATGCCTGGCTAACACCTTTTGGATTCATCTACCTAGTATTCTCCCTGTGCACTCTGTTCCGTCATTCTCGTCTTCCTCCGACAAGCTGAGGATTTCTCTTCACTTGTGCTCCTCTCTCGAGCCACCAAGCCATCTTTAATTTTCACTATGAAGCCTCCCTGCTTTGAACAAACTTGGCCACTGGACAGTGCAATTTACTGAAAATAGCTGGAAGTACAAATAACATCTATTTGGCAGGAAATATCATCGTATAATAGCTAGCTGGAAGCAATTCTTCCCTCGATGAAGAATGAACAGGAGACTTAATATGATATGCCTTTAACACTTTGGCTATAGGCAGATAAAATCCATGCCATATTTGTTGCAGTTGTATTAACACAGGGTCCTAGCTCCATCTCCTAAAAGGCGCTATATTATTTTGCAGATGCATCATGTTAAATTTCTCATTTTACACATTCTTGTAGGAATTAGGTTAAAAGGTCACCCATAATTTAGCACATTGGGTAGTATAAAGTCCCTGGTCAGTTTCCTGCCTTCCATTAAAAGTGTATTGGGTTCTATTTTAAAGCTATGTGTGGAGCCACAAGAGAGATTTCCATGCTACATGTTTCCACCAGCTTCAGCCTGTGGTAGGTTAGCAACATCAGAAAAAGAAACAGAGATGTTAGTATGGCTAGACAACCACTTGTCTTTTTAGCCCTACTAGTTCCTGACCCAAGCTGTAAGAGTGAAGAGGAGAATGTATTGCCTGTCCTCAGAAACCTCTTTGGATGTACTTATATTTGTTGCTTTTTGTTTTTAATAAAGAAATACACTCACGCTTGATTCACACTTCACATTTAGGGTTTACAAATAAAAAAAGGGAGCAGAAGGAGAAGGTGGGTTTATGAGAACTATGACTAATTTGATATTTTATTTGAAATAACTTTGTCCCCCTTAAATATTTTCCTGTAATAAGGTGAAGCTAAACACAATAGCATTATACTAGTGCATGAGAACTGTAAGAAATGCAAACAAAATTAGGTTTCAACATTTCTTTAAACTCTAGTAGTTTTTGGTGGTGTTCACACACAGGTAGGACTTTTTACAAAAATGTGATTTTTTAAAATCTCGATAATGCCTCTTTGAAATCCACCTGCATTTCTGATAAGCCTACTAGCTGATGGTGAAGTGTGATTAGTACACAGCTGCAAGTAGCTTTTTTATTAGATAATCTACAAGAGATATGTCCTCTGAAAAGGGGCAAAATCATAAATAATCAGTAATTTCCATGGTCTGTTATTTAACATGCGCAAATTCAGCTTTGCGAGGTGGGCAAAAAAAAATAATAACAGTTTAAATACTGTACCTGTAGTGCGGGCGATTCTGCCCGCCATTACATTCAATGTAATTTTGACTATATGCGGTTTTCGCTTTACGTGCTGACTGCGGAACATAACCCCAGCGTAAGATGAGACTCGCCTGTATCTCTCTGTAGTCCATGCAAAACAATACTGTGTTAATGTAATATTAAAGCTAAGAAATCAAGTAGTCAAAAGGGGGGAAATGCATAATTGTATTTGAAAGCTCAAGCTTAAAACTTCACCCTTGACCCAATTCACTGTTGCCCTGTACCTGGTATAGTCATTGATGCCCGTATAAAGTGGGTGTAGATACTATCAAACAAGAAAGAAAATGTTTTATGCAGACAGTTGGCATGGCTTAAATGATATAAGTGTATGGCAATAATGAATCAGGTCCATTGTGTTTATAATATATTCTCTCTCTTTTTATCTTATATGTATTTATATTGACAGAACAGAAAACACTTGACATTAAAGTTAGCTATGTATGTGTCCTCATTGTTTTACATTGTAAGTCAAGCAACGGAACCTAAAGGAAAATCCTGCTGTGTACTCAAGAGGAATATACAATCATAACTTGCTGAAAGTTGTCCAGAATAGCGTCCCTTTTCCATTTCCTCAGAAGCTCCATGATAAATAGATTTGCCCAAATTAAGGTGGCTTGTACCATTGCAATCAGAGATGCCAAAGGCATGGAGTTTGAGCTCTTGCTTCTAAAGAGAAAGCAACATGAAGGTGAGTTTTTGGGGGGGGAGAGAGGAAGGGGTTTCTCACACACACACACACACACACACACACACACACACACACACACACACACACAAGGATGAAAAGCAATGCCGTGGGAGGCTAAAATTATTTTACGATAATATAGTCCAAACACACACTCTTTATAAAAGGAAAAACAGGGCAGGAGGGATGGTTTTATTAGCTCAAATCTCTCAATTCTGACTGCTTAAAAATGAAAAGCATTTTTAATGTTTTCACTGTACTGTGTTATGTTGATATCACCACAGATAGATGATTTTTGTATCTCATAAAGGTCTGATTTGAAACAAAGGCAATTAACGAGTTTTTTTAAAAAGAAAAAATCCCATTTGGCTTTCCATTTTATATGGTGCATCCAATTCTAACATTGGAAGTCCTTGTTGTTCATATGGAGGCCATGCAGCATATGCATCTCACAGTATTTTCTACTCAATACATAAAAGCATGCAGTTCCAGCCATAAGGATAAGAGACAGGATTTCCCTCCCCACCGGCTCCAAGTACTATCACTGCACCAATTGACAAGAAGCTTCATTTCTGTGGGTTAGATTAATTTGCCTCTTTCAATCAGATCTAGATCAGAGTTTGGATAGTAGAGAAGATGAAACAATTGTCTAATCAGGTTTAGCAAATCCTATATTTTAGCCACAGCTGTAAGAAGGGCTTTGGTACATCTGAAATCTCTGGCTAAATGAAGGATTAGATCAGGCACCGCAAATAAATACAATTATTTTGGACAATATTCACAATCCCCTTCTTATTCATTCTTGTGAAAAGTTGTGAAAGCAAAATTTGGCTCACAAGAATGTTCGCAGAAAGGAAGTGTTAGGAATACTTTCCAAACACACATTCACAAAGAAAATGTACACACAGCAACATGTAATCTCTTAGTGGTGGTTTGGAATCATCCAGTCTGGGAGCAGAAACAAAACCATATGAAAACAATCATACAGCACAGAGAATACATTATGAATATAAATTACTCTAAGCAATAGTTTGTGTGAAGTTAGGTAGCAACACATATATGTGAATGTATTTCAACCTACCATTCATCTAATGATGTCAACTAAACAAGTTATTGCAAGTCCAAGTCAGGTTCATAGATAACAGAAAAGGAGGCTAAATTAATTAAATAAGGTATTTGCTGCAAATACTTTGCCTATTTATTTGGTAAAGAAAAACACAGTATGAACAGCTGTCAAGAGGACAATCAACCAGGAATTAGATATACATAGTTTGCAACACAATTCTACCCGCATATAATAATGATGCCTGCTAGTGTCACTACATTTAGGGTTTATTTCCATTTGCATTATTGGCCCCTAACTATAATTTTATGACAGTAGCTAAAGGTCAGATTGAACAGCCAGGCAAGATCCTGGGTTCTGAAGGGACCAACCAGAAATGGAGTACAATGCCAATCTCTTCTCATGGGCTTGGGGGAGAGTTTGGGAATCTTGTTTTCCAACAGAACGTTAATTGTCTTCAAACAAGAGAGAGATCTGCTGGGAGAAAGGGAAGTGGGGTGTGCCGAAAGACAGTGTGTCACAGAAGCCACAAAAATTCAAAGGAAGAAGGGGTTCATTTGTGAGGTTTTGATACAAGGGGAGGAGTCCCCTGGGCCTAGTGGAAGAGCAAAAGATCTAGTTGAGCAACAGCAGTGCAAGTAGGGCGGTACAGTACGCCATGCCATACCAGCAAAATATTTATAGCTGGTACAGTGTTCTGGAAAGACACAGGAGGAGCAGAACGTGGAGCCACTAGGTGGCCCCATGCCGGCAACTCCTCTGGCGCAGCTGTACTGCCCCCAGCCTTTCCACGCAGGGTCTCCTCCATCTGTACAGCAGCCCTTCTGGAGGACAGGGCTGGAGGAGGTACAGCCGCGGTGGAGGAACTGCCAGCGTGGGGCTGCCCAGTGGCCCCATGTTCTGCTCCTTTCCCTGCTGCAGTTCCTGGGAGAACCCTGTGGTTCAGGGCTCTCCCGGGAACCACAGAGGGGAAAGAAGCAGAACCCCCAGCCCTGCTCCCGGTCCTTCCATGGAGCTGCATCTCCTCTGGCTCCATCTGTGGAGGACAGGGCTGCGGGGTTGGGAGTGGTACAGCCGCCGGAGGAGCTGCCAGCAGTCTGCTCCTTTCCCTGCTGAAGTTCCCGGGAGAGCCATAAACCGCAGGGCTCTCCTGGAAACCACAGCGGGAAAGGAGCAGAACATGGACAGCTCTGTCCTCCGGTGGGCCTGCTGTATAGATGGAGGAGACCCTGCATGGAAAGGCTGAGGTAGTACAGCCGCACCAGAGGAACTGAGGGCATGGGGCCGCTCAGCAGCCCCACGTTCTGCTCCTTTCACCGCTGCAGTTCTGAACTCTCCGGTGCAGCGGGAGGAGGACAGAGCCCCACCCCCCAGGTAAGGGGGTGGATCATGGGGAGGGGACGGGGAGAGCGTGGGGCCCCTGGGCTGGGGTGGAGCAGGGAGGAGTCATGTGGAGGGTCACGTGCCCTCCCCCTGTTATTTGCTTCCCCCCCCATAAGAAATGGATTCCACTGATGAGCAATACAACTTTGGTGTGATTTCTCTGTCACCAAAGCACACGGTGAAGTGTAGCCTGAACTCAGAATATCTGGGTCAGATTCTTTGATTAGTGCTTAAATTTGTTTGTTGAATATTTGTAGTTCATGGAACCAAACTAAGGAAATGGAAGCTGCTGAGCGGCCTCACCTCCTCAGGCACCTAGCCCTTCAGAAGAAGCACTCAGTACTTTTCAGGATGGAGTCCTGGAGGAAAGATGAAAGTGAAATTTTTGTTTGTGACCAATGCTTAGAAAAATCAGCTGTGTACTCGTGATTTATTTCTTCAGTCAGTTTTTTTTTCCCCATTTGCACTTTGAGAGAAAATGCATCATATTGAGATTGGATTTATTTTGCTTGAGCCAACTCATTCTGGCAAGATTTTATCTTTCAGCCCCCATCATCCCATATAAATGCTGAATGTTCACATCTCCTACAGCAGAGTACAACCCAGACCTCAAACAGACATCTTAGAAAAGTAGATAAAAACATATTTGCATCTGGAAACAGGGCAAGCAAAATCAATTCTGCATAGATCATGTTTATTAGACACAGGGAAACTAAAAGCCTGTGGGTTTAATCTGTGAAATTATGCATGCTTGAACATGCATCTCAGATAGTAAAATTACTGTGTTGGAGTGCATAGCAAGAGAATGTTGATGTGCAAACTTTCATCAATTGTGCTCAGCTCTTCTTCCCTGGTATCCATGCTAAATATATGCTAAATCTTTCAGATTAGGGAGAAGAATCCATCATTTTTATGCTTTAGATTAATTTGTAGCGAATTTAATTTAGAGCACCGCAATATATCTCAGGCCATCTCCAGTAGGGTTCTAGATTTATTTTTGTAAAGGCAAATATCCAAGATTGATAGGTGTGGTGGGAGGGGAGGGAAGGGAAAAGTTGGGTTTTCTAATAAAATTACTTCTCTGCTAGATTTAAAGTTTCTCTTTCCGTAGAGAAGCAAGAGTGAAAATCTTCTCCCACAAAATCAAGACTGCAATCACACGAAGCCCTTGCTATGAAGGTGCTCAAAATTTGGGGTGAAATCCTGG
Organism: Chelydra serpentina; assembly: GCA_037349315.1. Taxonomy (NCBI): domain Eukaryota; kingdom Metazoa; phylum Chordata; order Testudines; family Chelydridae; genus Chelydra; species Chelydra serpentina. The sequence continues at coordinate 54,605,743 of JBAIAC010000030.1, forward strand.
CCCCACTGAAGCCATTGAGAGTTTTCCCATTAACTTGAAGAGGGACAGGATTTCACCTTTGGTGTTTAAACTGATCTAGGCGAGGTCTACACTACACAGAACCTATGTTGACCACCTAATGTAGACCCACTGTATGCCAATAGAAGGAGTTTTTCAGCAGGTGTAGGAACCTCACCTTCCCAGACAATGTTACCTATGCCGAGAGAAGCACTCTGCCGGCATAGCTGTGTAAACACTGGAGGTTTTGTTAGCATAGCTATGTCCCTGAGGGAGGTTGTTTTTTCATACCCTGGACCGACATAAGGTAAGTGTAAGGTTTAAGTGTTAGACCAAGTGGTACTAGTGGTGGCTGTTAAATGGCATTTATTGGACTATGTGACTGGTGTGGTTAAATCTTGCAGTTTGAGAGAGATATTCTCCTAAACACCAAGAATAGTTTTCCTTAAAAATAAATTTCCCTTTTGATTTGAAGAGTGGATTTGGATGATAATTACAAGCTGCCTTTTTAAAAAAAAATTGTCTTGCCAAGTAGTTGCTGCAGCTGCAGCAACGCTTTGAAAAAACAACCCTCAAATACTAGGAGGAATTTGGGCTACATGATGCCCCAGACTCACTGGTATATTTGCCCTAGGTTGCATGCTGAATGTGAGGATCTTTTCAAGCTGTGGTACCTGGAAGCCCATACACGTGGAGTCTGGATCAATTAAAAAAAAAGCTAAGCTTCATCACAAGTGAAAATCCACTGCTGTGTATAACAAGAAGTAACAGGAACTTTCATTAAGTCCTACAGATAGAGTTGGTCAAGCATCAAAAACAAATCTCCACCTTCCCCCACCCCCACCACCATGGAAAGGATTTCTCTACAAAACAAATATTTTCAGGGAAAATGTCAATTTGTTACAAATTGCAAGTTTTCATATGAACACTTTTTTATATAAATAATTGTTAACTATCCTCGTTAGCCCTTTAATCTAGCTATAATAAATTGATTGGTAGGTGGCATGATAAAAGAGTCTTGAGGAGAGGGTAATTACCCTCACAGGTCAGTTGATGGAGGATACTTCTTTACATAAGGCGAAGCGAATTGAAAGATTTGGATGTTTGTGCAAAAAGTTGACAAATGGACAGAAAAGGTATCTTTGGCTCAGGGGGCGGAAGTGTTGATAGGGGGGTGGATGAGACATGATAAGAGACAAGAGTGGAGAAGAAGGGAGGGCAAGATGTAAATAACCTTGCAGCCTCACAGGGGAAAAGGAAGAAAGGGTGTTGAACCAAGGGGAGGCCAGAGAGAAGTCACAGGAGACCTGGCTGATCTGTTATTTGTGAAAAGCCCACACAGTGGGAAAGTATGATGCCATTTAAGTTCCCTGAATATGAAAAGTAGTATATCCTCATTCTTCATGGGAGACAAAGTCTTTCAACTGAGAGATGCCAAAAAATCAAGATCTACTGTGAACAAGTAAATGTGCTGAATTCCAAATGGACTGCAAAAATGAGAGTTAACAGGGCAATAAATTCAAAGCAAGGCTCTGATAATTTCTTAGAGATGGGCAGCCACTTTGAGATACAGAGCAGAACCGACTTAGCAAATGAAGTGAAAGGTAAATACAATGATGCATCAAACTAGTTTAAAAAGGAACCTCATAGATTTAGCGGAATTAAAAACCTATACAATTTTGCATTGATCTTTTTTAAAAAACTTATTTTAAAAAAGGCAACATTGGCATTTTGAAATGTTATTTTAATGTTAAAATTCCACTTGGTACTGAATGATCATGTCGGGACAATATTTTCCCATTCCCCATGAAATTTCACTCAAAAAAAAAAAAAAAAAAGCAGCAGCAGCGATCAATATTTTCACACTATCCTAGTAAGAATCCTCAACGTCGGGCCTTTCCCATAAAAGCAAAGAATCAAAACTGAAATCTGTACAAATCCACCTTCATGGTTATACCCTGGAAAAGACAGTAAGAAACTACTTTGGAAAGAAGGAAGGCAAATTAATGGAGCAATAATTGCGGAGTAATGGAGAAACTCATTTAGCATGTTCTTTCAACTAAGACAATGATGAAATCATTTTCAGTGCAAATGGAAAGATTCTGGAATCCAATGATGAAAGGTATCAATTAGGAGAAAAGCAATGACAGGGAAAAGCAGTAAGAGTCCTTTAAAAGGTGGAATTGAAAGGGATCACCCATGCAAGATGTTTAATTAACTTCTTTTATTAAGCAAATTGGTCACAGCAACTTTAGGTCTTATTCCCACCGGCACTACAAGTTCTATGACATTAAGCAAGCCTGTGCTAGGAAAACAGGTTGCTACTCCCACTGCTGTGGCAACTGGTGCTAAGTGTCAATGGAAAGCAGTTCAACCGATACACTGTATGGTGTCACTGTATGGTGTCTCAGTAAAACTTGAGAAACAGATTTTCTGTATATATGTAGATCGATAAGGTGCCAGGAGATGACACTTGAGTATGCAGTGCTGTTCATAGGACCAACAGAAGCTGTTACAAATGGTTTCCAGTGTGCAGCTTTTTTAGCAGCACTAATGCTAGCAAGGACATTGCTGTCCATGCCTCTCCAACTACAAGACCTGTCGATGACAACTGATATCTCCCCAATATGTCAGGCCATTAGAGCCAGAGTCATGGGAGAGCAGCAGATGTGTGTGTATGGGGAGGGGGAGGGGGAGGGGAAGGAGAATGCAAGGAGTAGGTAGTATATCAGCATAGACAGAAGGGGGATCTAATTAAGAATGAGGCTAGCCATCTTGGAGGAGCTGCAGATTCCACTCTCCAGCAGGAGGAATTTATGAAGTGTGCTGCCTCTGCTGGAAAGGATGACATAGAGGATCCCAATGGTAGGAGCTGCTACTTACTTCCTGGCAGTTGTAACTTGAAATGGCAACTGTACTGTAGCACTGCAAGCCCTTTTACGTTAGAGCAGTGCATCACAACAAAGGAATTTATAATTATTAGTACAGAGCACCATTTTAATTATGGCGAGGCTAGTGCTGGAAGGAGAATGTAGTAGTGTAGCAGAAGTAACAGAGCGGATTCAGTTTTGCTAAAGCTTCCAAAAAAATCACTGAGGCTCAAGTACATTATCAGCATTTGATACTGGCTCTGTAAAAATAGACTTCAGTTCCTCTCTGGGGGAACAGCCACCTGAGCACTTCTGCCTCTAATGACAGAGGGCTATAGACAAGCACAGAAGATGGGTTTAGAAGCAGGCCAGATAGCCACCTCTCCCACATCCGGCATCTTTTCTTCAGGGTAAGTCAGGGATGAGAAAGGAAGAAGGTGACTCATCTTCCTCTCCTCCCTGTGTGATGGCAGCAGAGGCAGCAATAGGACCTCTGATACCTGTGATGGGACCTTTGTCGGACTCTTTGCTAGACACCCCCAGTACTACTGAATTCAAGCCCTTTTCACTCTATCAGAGAGTATAGGAAATTTGAGATAAAGAAACAGTTAGGGCTAAAAGACTGCCCGACATGTTACGTCTTGCCGTGCAATTAGTGAAAGGGAGGAGTCATAGGAAAGAGGATCCATGGAGGAGGAAACCAAAGCCAGCAGGGCAGTATTGCTGGCTCTTAGGAAATGTGGAAGGCAGCAGGGCCCATGTTGACACCTCCTCTATGTCTCCTCTGACACTGAGTGGAAGAAAGAAGATGGCCATTATGTTTGATTTTAGGTCCTTTCCATGGATGGGAAAAGTTAATAATTTTGCATGTTGGATTTGCTTTAGCTGAACCAAGTCTCCCAATCCTAGTGAGTAATGGTCAAAGAAGACAAGAACTTTTTTGCATTTTTATCAGAAGGTATATTATACAGAGAGCAAAGAAACACAAATATACCTAACCCCTCTGGCCTCCTAGTGGATTGGTGGACTTGTCTTCCCTTGTCTCACTGCAGGCAGTTTTGTACTGGCGATAAAATCTCCATACCTACTGTGTATTCATGGTTTCTTGAGTCTGAGCCAGGATCACAAGCTTGTGCTCTTCATGGCCTAACCCAAATAATTGCTATGGAGCTAAATGACATGCTAGAGATTTTAAGCTATGCCTAACATTCCCTACTCTTGGATTCTGACACCACATGATCATATTAAGAACTTTCTCTATATCACGCCAAGGCCTTTCCTTCAATTGATTTATGTTATCCTACTATTTTGTTTACACAATTCAGGTTGAAGCTACAACAACATAGAAATACATGTTTTCAGGCTCAACAATCACTTAAAATATTACTGACTTCTGCCAGAAAATGCACAACAAAAATATGGCTAAACTTAAATCCCATCCTGAATTCCTGTGGAAGAGTAATTGAGAAAAAGAGAAACTGTTTTTTATAACCCGAGTGGGAGTCTGAGCTTTGTAAATATAACAGCTAATTGTAAAAATTAAAATTGACATCCAAATATCTTAATTTGGGCAGAGCTGAAACGTGACACATTCAAAACGGTCATTAAACAAATTATCGCTGTCTGTATTCCCCTCTCCATTTATATTGTTATAGATTATATTCCTGATATTACAGACTAACTAGATACAGGAAACATTTCCACAAGATTTACCCCAAATATGGATAAAAATAGCTCCATGGCATTTTGTTTAGACAAATATATAATACACATAATATATTTTGCCTGTTATTCATATTTATGGTAAAGCCATTGGTTTTCATGGCATGATCCAGAGGTAAAATATACATTAATTGTAGTTAAGATTGCCCAACAATCCCATTATAAGACCCTGTTTTCAGTTGCTCATAATTTTGCCAAACTAACTGTTCAGACTGAAAATTTCCATGCCCGGTGTCTGCCTCAGGCTAAACCTGCATCGAAAGAGTCTTTCCTGTGTTCTCGATGCTCTCACTTCTGGTAACCAGGCTGCCTGAAGGAAGAAGAAACTGCCTGAATGGAACACAGGGATGAGAAACAGGGCGGGGAACTAGCAGAGGCTGCCGAGGCCGGGCATAGCAGGAGGTGGATAGGAACAGAGAAGTGGAGGGAGGCCACACTGGAGGAGAGGGGACCAGACACAGATTGGGGGCACAATGACTTACCACCACTAAAGCACACTCCCCTCCAGAACCTGGAATTGAACCCAGGAGTGCAAAGTCTTTACATTCCCCTGCTGTAAGCAAATAGCTATAAAACCCTCTAGCAAAGTATGTGTCTGTCTCCCTCCCTTCCGCTACTCTGCCAGCTCAAGTAGTAGATAGATGTCTGTGCTGTGGATCTAAAGGTCCAAACCCAACTAATGATCCAAACTTGGGATCAAACTGGCACCACATGCATAGGTGGATTAGGGATTTGTGGGGCCCTGTCAGGGAGCTAGGTCAGAGCACTCGGTGCTCCTGATGCCAATATAGTTAACACCAAATAAGACTGGCAGCATATTCTTACCTACAGCAGACACTAGCTACAAGGCATGAACTGTCTTTACACTAGACTTCTGTGTTCCAGACACATACTTTCTCCTTGATTATTTCTTGCTCCAAAATGTTTTCATGGCTATAAAGTTTCCCACAATAAGGCAGCACCTGTCTAGTACTGTAGTGTGAGGTTTTTCTCTAGGCCACCCTTTCTGCATTCCCCACCCAGGTTTTAGTCTATACCATTAACAAAAGACAATCAGGAAGACAGAAATTAAAATCCATCAGTGGCTTCCCAGTTTAAAGTGAGTAACAAATTGCAATAGTAAATACATTATTTGCAACATTTAGATTGCGGTGGAGCCTAGAGGCCAACTACAGTCAAAGAGAGTCCAGGAGGTGCCACAGAGGCCTGATCTGCAATGGAGGCTTGTGAGCAAAGGCATTTCATTTGATACTGCTAATGCCAACGCTACTGGATACTTAAAGCATAACTAAGTAAGGACCATTGCAGAAAGACTCTCCTTTCCAACTACAAAGCACTCATACTGCACCCAAGTTAGGCTTTTGGTTTATCTGATGCTGACATTTAAAGCAAGATAAATCAAAAGTAGAAGAAAGTGAATGTGTTTAATTAGCTAATTAACTGCTCCATTTAGCTTTTTTTTTTAAAGGTAGTTTAACAGCACCCATTGAGGAGTAACCTCGTAAAGCACATATTTATCTAAACCTAGGAATGGACCAATTAATCTACAATAGGCAAGGGATATGAATTGCTTTTGACATGCAAAATGGCAAAAGAAAATAAGAAAATGCAAAACGACATAAGCAGAAATAAAATAGATTCATTCTAATCTAGTATTTCAACTGAGAAAGAGATTAGAAGGCTACTGTTCTGAAACTAGGAATAATACACCAAGTAAATTCATTTTCTATGGGGACAAAGCCTATCGTAAGTAACAAGTGCAATGGGTTATTTGATGTCCACTCATCCCCACCAAGCAATAACTTTTTAAGTATTAGGCCTTTCTGGGGGATTTGCTGAGGAAAAAAAAAATCAATGGCCTGAAATAAAATTATTTCCTTGGAAATGCCCTGGGTCTTTATTGCTATTGTAGCTTTAATATATAAATAAAAGAACTAATAATACATTTATTGTCTTGCTTTGAAAGAATGATGGCACCATAGGGAAAAATACCATCGGAAGGATATGCTTGAGATCTAATATTTATTGTATGGAATTCTGTTTGAGAGCAGGTTTCCACAACTCAGTTGAAGTGCTTATTTTAAATACTGCCCTCAAAGTTATAAGCAAAACTAAGTTTCAGGTTAAAAAAAATGAAACAAAGGCTATAATACAAAAATGTATTTCAGCAATAAATAAACTGAAGCCAAACACGGAGGGTTTTTTTTTTAATATTGCTGCTTTTTCCATTTATAATTCAGTAGCAAACTCTTACTGTCTAATTTAAAAGGTGGCAATAAATTTAAATTGAACATCTAGGGTTAAATTCTAACCTCAGGCTCTCCAGACATACAAGAAAGGCTTTTGTGTCATGTTGCTAGATTGTTGATGTTCACCAGACGATTTTTAACTGTTGCAAGAAACACAATGTTTTAAACAAACTGGTGGATTTTTCCTGTGGCGCTTTCACAGATTTCACTTCCTGAAGGTGGACCTTCTGATAGAAATTACACAAACCGATGTGTAACGAAAGGTGTGAAACTAGTAATTTAAGCATTGTGGGAATACCACCCTTATTGTAGAGTCAGTTTGCTTTGTTTTTTAAAGAAGGTAATTTCACCCTACCACTTTTCAGACTCTTGTTTTACTATTATGTTGGATAGGTAAAAGAGATTTAATACCTATGGCACTCCATTCTCAGCTTAGTTTACTGAGACAGACCCAGTGCCGACAACTGCTGATTCATTATTGTTTCAGTGAGTGTAACTGGACTAATATTTAATGCAACTGCTAGGACTACAGATGTGAATATCTGTATAGTCCCTTTTCATATATCTTTATAAACCACAGGAAGATGGATGCTTACAAGTGTACCTTTGCTTTTATTTCAAAATAACTTCATTTAGAAAAGCTATTCTGCCTAAAGTGGTGTGTGCTTTGTTTTTTTTAAATCATATGAAATCCTAGCTATTTATGCTTAATAACAACTTGAATATAACATTTTAGTTTCCCAGGTTTTTCTTAATATTAAATAGGGTGACATCTTCCTGTTTATCATAACCAGATTTCAGATGAAACCTCCCCAAGTCTCAAGTGTCAGCCTTGAGATTCCCATGATTTAGCAGCCTCCACACAGTCACATGCCATTGGGATTTGTGTGATTCTCCCCTTTTCCCCCACCTCACATGCCACTCTTGGTCATTGCTGGTTGTCCAGTACACAGGCAGGAGGCTACCCAAGTGTAGGAAACATTCCTCATAACACAGGGTAATTTAACCTCAACATGGCAACATTTCCTATGGCAACTGGTGGGATGTTGCTCTTCAGACATTGTATTAACACATTACTAAACAGTGCTATTTAACACTACACACATTGTATGCATGATCATCTTACACATAAATGGGACATTATGGTTGGACTGCCATATATTAAAAAATTGTCCAGCAGATGTATAATTTTCCAATAGTACATTGCTAGCAAGAAGGCCCTCTAAAGAGGCATTCGTCCTTTAATTTTTTAAACCCTTTTGTGGAGATTTAGCAAAGTGAGATTCATTATTTATGTGTTTATAAATATGTACCCCTAGTATTTGGATGCAGTGATTGAAAATACTTTAAAAAGTTACAACAAAACCATTGAAATCCACACTATAACAGCAATATTCACCAAGATGGATAGCAATCTGCAACTTGAAGACAACAACCACCCAACTCAGGAGGGCGAAAGAAAACTTTTAAACAGACGTATTTAAAAGTCAGTGGGAGTCAAGCAGATCAAAATCTAGTGTGACACTTTGAAATTGTAACCTTTCCATTGGAGTTGTGCACAAAAAAGTGACCCTGTAAATATGATGTCAACAGGTTGAATAGTGATTCTCTGCGCTTCACATCAGGGCTTTGGTGTGTGGCTATTGGTAGCGGGAATTCTCTCAGTGGGTAATTGTTGGGAATGGAGAGAGTCAGCATGAAGGAAATGAGGGGACGATGAGAAAGTGGGCGTTTGAGTTTGTTTCTTTGTGCTTTAAAGAAAGGCCAAGACCAAAACCTACTAGGTAAGTATCCCTCTGCTCCCACACTTTGGGGTTTATATAGGTCAAACACTTAACAATGACCTACTTCTGGTTCTGCAAAACCAAAACCCAGTTGGCTAAGTTTTGCAAAACTAAAATCGATCTCTTCTTGCTGGTTTAAAAATGAGTTTGTCTCATTTCTTGCTGGTTTAAAAATAAAACCTGTGAATTATTTTATTTTTGGGACTGCAGAAGATTCAGTCGAATCAGTCATTCTTGTCAGATTATTCTCATTTCTTCTCCAATATCTTGTGATTAAAAGCACTAATACGGACCACATGTTAACGACACAATGACAAAAGTTAATGCAAAGGTTAACAGGTAGTGTCTCCCATCATGGACCATTTCATAACATTAATAATACAGCAAACATCCATTAATATGTAATTCAATATCCAGGATGCACAGGCTGTCAAAACTAGGTAGCCAAAATCATCCTTCACGTACTTTTAAGCCTCTCGCTACCCCTGGTGCCCAAAATAGAGACTGTATCTGGCAAGGCTGTGAAACTGCTTTCCCTACAAAAGAGGGCTGGCATGTCACTAGATACTGATTCCACCAGCAATCAGTGCCAGGTCAGTGAAGCAAGATGCCTTTTCTAAGCCATGTCCATCTGGGAGAGGAGCAAATATTTCAGTTGCTAACCTGTTTTCCTGGTATAAAGGTATGCAGATATAACTGCAAATATAGATTCATCATTTGCATGACTTGAAATTTCAGGGTTATGAACAATGCAATTTTAAATATTATTTATACCCCTACCATTGCTAGACTGAATTCATTAACAAAACCAAAACCTGCCATTTTTATTGCTTCGGAAACCATGCCTGCACTGCACCAATATAAAATATTTAGAGAAAAATACACTTTGTTAGTCTGGGGTTTGAGATAGAGACATGCCTGTGAAGTGCCCAGCATCTTATTGGTATTATATAAATAAAAACAAGACCCAAGTTTTCCAAGCAACTCACAATTTTGGGTGGCAACTTGGGGCAACCTAAAAAGGGGCCTGATATTCAGAAGGAGAATACTGAATACTATCTGAAGATTAGGTCCAAAGTGCCACAAGATGGGAGTTCAAACACAGAGCCTCCTAAGGTAATGAGTCACTTAATAATGTAGGCCTAAACAAATCACAAAAAGACTGTGTCAAGAAAACAATAAGTCTCAACCCTTTAATATTCCTGGAGAACAAACCAAAAGTGGGGTACTCTTTGAGGCTACGTCTACACTGCAATCAGGGAGCGTAACTGCAGTGAGTGGAGACATACTCGAACTAGCTTCAATCTAGCCAGCTCAGATACCAGAGCAGGGAAGCTGCGGCATCACGGACTTCAGTGCAGGCTGTTGAAGCCCATCCAAATAATTACCCTGGGTCCTGAGTGGGCTTGTACAACCTGCACTGAAGCCTGTGCTGCCATGGCTTCTTGGTATCTGAGCTAGCTAGATTAAAGGTGTCTCAGGTATGTCTACACCTGCTGAAGTCACTCCTAGATTGCATACCTTTAAATATCACCCAGCTTCAAGCATCCCACAACTCTCAGCTACTCCAGCATCCACCGAGACACTCCCCACAATTCCCCCTCACCAAGTCAGCTAACCAGATAGTCACCAGTTTCTCCTAGCCAACCCCATCCAATGCTACCAAGCTTTGTACAAACTTCCAGTTCTAGTCCCACCACTGCTTGTAAATTTATAAATATGCAAATTAACTGACCTAATCTGCATAAAGCGTCACATGGAGCTGCACAAAACGTGGCAGTTATGGTAACATTGTAAAACAATATAACTTTTGCACTTCTACATCTTTCATACAAGGCCCAAGCACTTTGCCAACACTAATTAAGCCTCATAGATTTACTACACCCAGTCAGTAGATTCATTCTTGATCAGTTCTTATAGATAGCCTGACCATCTGTCTAAGTCTTCAATCTGCCCATGGACACGTCATAAATTTTACCCTGCTGTTCCTCAGTAAAGCTTATTTTCTGCTCATCAGCATCATAATGAAAATATATGAAAGCCTATCATCAAACCCAGTAATTTTACCTTGGCAAAAGAAGCCATTTCCAAAAGCCAGAATGTTTAGACTTTTTAAAAGCCAGTTTAAATCTTGGACTTGCTAGTTTCATAAGGTATAGATTTTAAAAATACATGTAAGTATAGTTGTACTAATGTTTAGGTTCTGACTCAGGCAAAAAAGTAGAAATTTCTCAGTTGAGAATGTTTCTGAGTTAATTTATCTCGTTGTCCATTGGCCCTGTGTATAGGCACTAGCAGCTGTCCACATAGATCTGAAGCAAGATCAGGGCTGTAGTCGTCAGTGGCCCCTGAACATGAGATGATTATCCTCAACTGCAATATACAATTCCTGAATCATTATCTAGATAGATAGATGATTAGATCAATACTTTATGGATCACCTGGTTGCAAATATCCCTGATTTGGGGGGGAATTTTACAACTTTAAAAAAAGAGTCAAAGGTCCTAGCTAACTCTTCATTATGAAAAGGGTCAAGGTTCAAAATCTAGAGCTGACTTTGGGTACATCTATCAGATGTTGCCATTGGTCTTCTCAAAGCACTATAATGACTTCTGTGATAATTTAGCAACAGTGAGGGGGGAAAGTTATTCTTGGTCTGAGGCCTTGAACCAACTTCCAACCAGAAGGAATTTTTCAAATTTTATAGACACCAAAAGCAAGCATTTTCAGTGGGAATGGCAGGTGACCCTAAATCACAGTATTACACACATGTTATGGAAAATTGTTTTCAAGGTTTTAGCTTTTAGGTGGGATCATGTAGTGCTTCTCATCTATCAAGGCTATTGCTTTAGAAGTGAGATAAGAAAGTGTCTTCTTGCTGCTCAGGGAATATTGATTTTCCAGTACAGCCCAACAGAAATCAATTCAAATGAATATATTGCAGTGAGCCCATCCACATACTTTTCAATGGAATCCTCTCAGATAAATATATAATCAGAGGAAATGATTTTCAGAAATGGATGCTCAATGTGAGACTTAAAGCCATAGTTAACTGTATTTAGATTTTCAACGGTGCTGAATACTGAGCAGATTCTACTGAAGTCAGTGATAGCGATGGGTGCTCAGCACCTTTGAAACATATTTAGGTAGCTAAATATGGATTTTCAAGCCTCACTTTAGGCATCTTTTTTTCCCTCAAGTCTTAGCCAGACCTTATAATTATATATATTTATATTATTATAAGCTGGGCTTCATATCTGTGCTTTATATTAACACTTCCCATTGTAAGACTGTTTTCAGTTGCTTATAACTTGGCCAAACTTTCACCATTTAGGCTGTCTCAGGCTAAATTGTTTTCTTGCTAGCTTTCAGCCAAAATGGTTCAGCCGTTTAGAGAATGAGTCCAGGGAAATGTACATTGTTTTTCTCATGTTAAAAAATTCTCGAGACCTTCTTTGAATAGCTTCAGCACCTGCAAGTTTTGGACCCAAGGTTTTGGGAAAAAAATGGCGGGGGAGGGGGGTGGGAGAGAAGAACCTTTGTGTCAGGGATGTACCTATGGCTGTCCCCAAGAAAATCTGCCTGAATTTGGCCAAGTTATAAGCCTTTGAATAAATCACATGCTCAGTAGAGATTTCAATTTTAGCAGCTAAAATCTCTGAAGATTCCATCCTCACTAAATATTCTTGAGCCTATCAACTCCTATTGCTGAGCTTCCCCTCATAGCTTCTAGTGCTCCATGCCAGGGTGGGGCTGGGTCACACCTAAGAACTGTGGAGAAATAAGCGGTCTGATTCAATTGCAGAGGGGACAAAAGCTGGATGGTGGGGGGAGGGAAAGGAGTGTATTGGAACAAGGAGCTGGGGAGAAAAAAATTTAACTAGGAGTTGAAGGAGGTGTGGTGACTAGGACTGGCTGGTCAAGGAACTGGGGTGGAGGACAAAGGCAGGAGAGACAGGTCTGACAAAGAGCTGGGCGAGAACTGGGTCTGTCTGGGCAAAAGACACTGGGCTAAGGAGCCAAGAAGGTGGAAGGCAGAGACAGATTCAATGAGGATCTCAGGGAGGGAGACTGGGAAGGGCGGGGAGGCAGAGATAGATAAGGTGAGGAGTTAAAAGGAAGAACTGTGACTGGAAGTGGGGAAGGAGAGATTGGGACTCAGAGTGCATAGAGAATCATAGAATATCAGGACTGGAAGGGACCTTAGAAGGTCATCTAGTCCAACCCCCTGCTCAAAGCAGGACCAATCCCCCAATTTTTGCCCCAGATCTGTAAATGGCCCCCTCAAGGATTGAACTCACAACCCTGGGTTTAGCAGGCCAATGCTCAAACCACTGAGCTATCCCTCTCCCTCTCCCCCCCCCCCCCCCCCCCCGCTTTGCATTCCAAGAGGAAGCTAGAATCTGCCACTATACTACAGTCAGAATGTCGATGAGAGGGTTTTTTCCCCACAGGATTTTCTTTGAGGGAGGCAATTCAGTGTCTGAAATAACAGATCTATTTCCAGCATGCAGGAATTGAACTCCAAGACCACATTATTTATATAGATTACATGCTGATAGGAGCTCACTAGAGGGTGAGACTATGACTGGCTGGGCAAGTAGACTGAAGTTATGATGAGAAACCCGAGGAGACTGGGACTTTCTGGCTAGATCAATGGGACTGGGACAGGTTGGAGGGGATTGGGCAGGTGTGCCTGACTTTACAGTCTTAATGCTCTTTTAACACAGAGAGAGAGAGAAATATGTACATATAGGTGCATGCACAGGATGTTTGTCGGCACTTATTTGGGGTGACTTCCATAACAATTTGCAAGCACTGTTTGATCCTTCTTACTGAAGGGCCCTATCAAGTGTTTTGTAAATTGATCTTTTCCAGCATGAGCAACTAATACAGACTTTGTCCTCAATCCCTCAAACATTTATGCACATGCTTCACATTAGTAGTTCCACTGACTTTGATGGGACTATAGATTAAAGTTATCTGCAGGATTGGGGGCCTTTACTGGTACAAAGTAATTAATGCAAAAAACAAGGATATTTGCTTATCTATATGAATGACAATGTGTTTAATGCAAATGCATCCAGAAACATCAGGCCATATTTAAATACATGAATTTGCAGGAGATTACATCAGGTCAGAATTGGGCATATTGTGACGAGTACAGTTTTTTGAAATTATAATACTTACTAATATAGCGTACAGATCCACTAGTGAGCTCCTATCAGCATGTAATCTATATAAATAATGTGGTCTTGGAGTTCAATTCCTGCATGCTGGAAATAGATCTGTTATTTCAGACACTGAATTGCCTCCCTCAAAGAAAATCCTGTGGGGAAAAAACCCTCTCATCGACATTCTGACTGTAGTATAGTGGCAGATTCTAGCTTCCTCTTGGAATGCAAAGCTTCACTGCTAAGGCATCCTGTTATCAGATGCTTGAACACTAAATGAAGGTGCAGTGGGATTACTGCCAAGTTACACTAGCAGGTGAATTCAGTTAGCTCCAATATGAATTGAAGGGGTCAGATGCTCTCTCTCTCAGAGACTGAAGAAATTAGGATCTGAAGAAGTGAATATGGAAGGAAAACCCTAAGAATAGCCAGCCTTAGGATGATTGTAGTTTGGGAATGATTGTATTAACAGTAAAGCCAAACCCCAAGAGTAGGTGGTTTGGACTATACACTTAAATATACGAGGGTGGGAACTCCAGCTGTTTGCACAAAGATATATTGGTATCTATGGAACCTGAATGCACAGCCCTGATACATATGCACAGAGGAATCCCTTCATCTATTGAACTGCAGGAACATGAAAATAGTTTAATAGCCCACAAGACATCAGCACAGAAAATGAAGATAAATATAGTTTGCAATTCAAGTTGCCAGAGGAATTGAGGTAGGAATTTGGGCAAAACTTTCATCTCTAGCCTTGCAGAAGATGCATGTAAGCTACTGGGTGATCCAACAGCTGGGGAAGATAAAATCCTACTCTAAATAACTGTACTGTTCCAGTTGCTTCTCTCAGGGTTTTTTTTTATTAATTTAGAAACAAAGATTAAAAACCACACAACGTGAACAGTCTCTCAGCCCCTCAGGATCTTGTCTACAGGGCTTCACAACACAGACCTTGTCTGCAGACACCTTTTCTCAACAGGCACAACAAGCCCCATTCTTGGTCCTTTCATGGGCCTGGGTCTCTCCTGCCTAAAAGTCTGGAAAGCTTTATATACAATGGCCTGGAAGGCATGTGATTGGGGCAGGCATATGACCTTTTAATCATAATAGTCATGCGAACAGTTTCAGCTCTCACCCACAGAGATCTCTAATAGCACATCAGAGTAGTCACCTGGCCTGACTACGAGGGAGGAGTTTTCACAGAATCAACACAACTACTCCCTGGAACACACCTGATGTTCTACCTCTCAGATCCTGAAAAGAGCTGCTTAAGAATTGTGCCATCTTTTTTCAGGGGGGTGGGGGAGCAGCAGGGAAGGGGGGGTAGAAAATGTATGCAAAATTGAACCTTTTCCATAGGAAAATAGAAACTATTTGATTTTGGATCGATTCAACATTCATCTTCATCCACCTGTGCATCCACACTGCCTCCTGAGAGTTGTACTTTGAGTGCCTAAGAGCTGGACTCCCTGGTCAGACTACATCTGCCATGATGCACTACAGTGCTTCATGCGGACACAGACTCCTGTCAAGCTGATCCAAAACAAAACGTTCCAACATTTCTGATGTTTTTTTTCAACTTTCATTCTTCAAAAAAAGGTTGATATTTTGTCTTTTCATGATGACCCAAGATGAAAATAAAATGTAGAAATATCAGACTTTCTGAGGGGAAAGAAATTCCATTTTTCAATTTGGTATAGCACTCATAAGGCACTCTTAGTTTATCAGATTACAACCTGTAATGAAATGGTTGCAGAGGAAAAAAGATCCTTCTGTTTGTGAGGTCTCCCTCATAACCTGACCTCATATGATAAGGCTTGGTTTAAACAAACACACACACACACACACACACACACACACACACACACACACTGAAGTGTGGTTTGAATCAGCAGGGGAAGTCTGTAGCTATCTTCCCGTCTAAAGCCAAGCAGGGGGAGGTCAGATTTTATTATTTCATTTATATAATATAATGCAGTATTTCATATGAATAGCTTTATTAAGAGCGACAACAGACCACAAGAGCAGATATTAACGTAGGTATATGTATACTTTTCCTACAACATTCTTTAAAACCTCGTATTAACCATTCTGACAGCACCATAGGTGATTCTGTAAACTTCATGTTCAGTATTGAGAAAGATCAACCAGAACAATACCGCTATTTTTGTAATAGTTTTGCACTGCTGAATTGTATTTTACAAATAAATAGCTTCTCTATACTCCAGAACATGTTATTAAGTTTGCCATTATCAGTTCAGGCAACATTTTCTCTGAATTCTACATTACTTGCCAGAACTCAAGTAACTCAGAACTACATTACTCAACCTCAAGGCTCAAGTTCACGAGAAGGGAAGACAAGGTTTTCCCCAGCACAAGGCTTTGGAACTCATTAATGGTGGTAAGAACCACCACATATTCCATAGCCTTCTGAATGAAGTGCAAAATCTTACTTCTTTGACATAGCTTTCTCATCACCTCAACTGAAATTGTAAGGAAGAAGAGAGGAATTTAAACGAGGACCTTGTCTACAGGGCTTCATGACCCTCCCCAGCTGAGATTTCCTCCCTGCAGGGGAAAGTTGAAGGCAAGAAGGAAGCATGTAAATGGAAGGAATAGGAGGGGGAAGAATACAGAAGAATTAGGGAAAAAATTGCAATAGCCCCAATTGCCCCTAGGGACATAGGTAGAAAATTAGACCACTGGCCTATTGTGATTTTGATTTATTCGTTCTTTGGAAGGTACTCAGATGCTACAGAAACCTGGATTAGATTGATTGTGGTACTACACATCAATCTAAATTATTTTGTTGGATACAGTGACAGGGTGAGCAGCAGTGTGGGCTCTGCTTGTTTCAGTGACTATTTTGTGCTCATGAAAGTGAGAAATTGATAACATACCAACTACAGCCAGCCAGGGTGTCCTATAGGCATTCACACACAACCCCACCAAAAGTACTTCAATTCCTGACTGACAACACACTTTCCATTCCAGCCCATATGTCATCTCTGGAGCAGACACTTCTGATCATGCCATACGAGGTACATTTTGTGTGACAAATGCACACACAGAACCAGGCTAGGGTGACCAGATGTCCCGATAAAATCGGGACCGTCCCAATTTTTCTTCTTGTGTCCCACGTCCTGACCGATGCATGGTCGGGATGCCTGTTTGTTTTTTGCTCAACAAGTTTGGCGGCGGCGGCGGGAAGGGTTTTCTTTTTTGCTCAAAAAGTTTGGTGCGAGGGGTTCCCCCCCGCCCCTCGGACAAGTCCCGATTTTTAGGTTCCCACATCTGGTCACCCTAGACCAGGCTGATATCACCAACTCCTCACTGCTTACGTCCAGCCCTAGGAAACATTAATCCAGCTCTTGCCAGAAGTTTATGAACTTAATCACTGTGCCACCAGCTAATGCTGAGCTTTAACCAACTCCTGGAGCCACAAGACATGAGTATGTCAAGTCAAGTGTTGCGGTTATACCCAGGCAGTTCTTCTGATATCAGTGTAGCTAAATAAATATAACTGAACAGAACCGAGCCCATTTCTATTCTGACACAGGCATATTCTGCCAGAGCAGGAGAAGCCCTCCAACAGGCAAATTAAAACCAAAACGAGTCTGTGCAGGCTCTACTGTTCATTAACCTTTTGCTTCAGATATTGGAGGCTGGAAGTCTGCAAATAACTAATAAATTATCCTGTCAGGGATTTAAAGAATAAGGCTTCCCAGAGGAGGTTCTGAAGCTGCCTCTTCCTTAGTTATAAAGGCATTTTTCATTTTCATGTTGATATTAATATTAATGTATTGTTGATAACATGAGTCGGCAATACAGTGACAGTTCAATCAACATGAACAGTGGAATGAATTGTACTACAAAATAATCTACTGAGTGTTGTTTTTGGTGTATGCATGAATCTCAATTACAGCCCTTCCAATTGCTCTAAAAAGATGGCAATTGATTATCTCTCACCAGCTTCATTTCTTCTCCATCAGTAAAAGACGGGGTAGGGATCCAACTTCTGACTACAGAGAAATCAATTGTGTGGGCAGAAACATACACAAGTATAACCCTTCTCTGTGAGGTGTTGTCTGCAACAACAATAGGTAGGGGTCCCTGTTAAAACTAAAACACCATCAGCTCCAGCCCCCAACCAGAATTTCTGGGATCACCAAATAGCTTCCACTTGTAAGCACTGAAACTATTTATGAAACAAGGAAAACTCTATTAAGGGGAAAGGAAACCCAACATCAAACTTGGGAAAACAGAGCAAACTATATCTATATGACTGATCCAAGTGTTGGTGTCTGTGAGTAGCATAGTCACAGAGTCCTGAGGTGCATTTGGGGAGTCCTGGGGGAAGTGCTGCCTGGTTTTGCCCAGAGGCTTCACCAACTAAACAACTACAGTGACATCAGCTTTATATAGTGTCTGGGTAGGAGGATCTACACCAGAGTTCACTTAGCTCTGCTGCTGTCCTCTGGGCCTATCAAAGAACTGCCTCTGCATAATCTCCCATCACAAAGTTCTCTGCAACTGCTCTCACAGTTAAGTCCTCAGTCTGGGTCATCCCTCACCACAAAGTCCTCTCACCAGCACAGCATCCTTAGGGAAGGGGAACTAGTAGCATACAGGACCCTTGAGAAGACTCCTTGTCACTGGTGATGCACTCTTTGTCACAAGATAGGAATCCGTCCCCCTTTGGTTCAGTTCCCTTATCAACCAATTCTGGCTTGTGTACAGTTCTGTTGACTCTTCAAGTGTAACTGAAGGAGTTCTGGGAAGAAAGATTATGTAAATATAGTTTCATTTTTCTCTTACAGATGATGGCAGAGAACTCCTTCCCCTCTGGAGTTTCTGGGTAATACCTTATGCAGATGAAGCAGTTCTGTGGCCATTCCTCCCCTTGTTTGCCAACAGATGGAAGCAAAGCTCCTTACCCTCTAGAGCTCGAAGCCACAGGACTTGCATAAAGAAATGCTCAGTGGATAAGGATCAGGAGTTGAACCATTTATAAATTTGTGTACTATGGTCCTGAAAGTGTTTGCTGGGAGTAGGGCAATTTAGTGGGAAGGAAGGAAGTGGAAATAAACAAACAAATAAATATTTATTTTAAAAATGTAAAATAAACTTAGTTACCCAGAAAACAAACAGTATGAACAAGATCTGGTAGCCTCTTAGAAATAGGGAAAGTGGTCCAAAAGCATCATGAATGTGGTCCCACCTCTGTGACCAAAACAAAGCAGATACACAGTCCCTTCAAATCTGTAGGATTACAGAGGTCACTCCCAGGGAAAGGACACTCATAAATATGCAGATCTTATCGCAACTCAGAGTAAGCACAGCTTTGGTTCCCGCTGTGGAAACCATGTGAAGCAGCCCGTCTGCAATGTTCTAGGGAGGCCAGAAAAATAGGTGTAAGTTGCCTCTGCTATCTCCTATTGCTGGCCAAAGGTTTTCCAGCAGGCAATTCTGCAAAATACAGGCCAGAACTTGCCCATGGCTTGTAAAAATGCAGTTAATTGATTGGGACAGGCAAGTCAGTGTGAAAATAAAAGTCAATCTGTGCATTTTCCCCAAATTCTAAATATGCCTGTTTTGAGTTTCATAAAAGTTAGTGAAAACTTGTCTTTTTAAAGCTTCTTTTCCAATTTCATGCACCTCTGTAAGTCCGGCTCTCAGCCCTGACTAGAAGCAGGATGTGTTGAATACCAGGAAAAGCCTGTCCCTAGAAGAGTTTCAGTTCAATTTTACAAACTCAAAGGTCTGGATGGCTATTGCCACAAACAAAAATCCAAAATTTTGGCTGCTTACATGAACTTCTGAACCGTTTGGGGTTCACACAAGCAGTGTTAATTGGTTGAATCACACAGCACTAAAACAGGTTTCAGAGGGGTAGCCATGTTAGTCAGTATCAGCAAAAACAATGAGGAGTCCTTGTGGCACCTTAAAGACTAACAAATGTATTTGGGCATAAGCTTTCATGGGCTAAAACCCACTTCATCAGATGCATGGAGTGAAAAATACAGAAAGCAGTATAAATATTACAGCACATGAAAAGATGAGAGTTGCCTTACCAAGTGAGGGGTCAGTGCTAGCGAGGCTAATTCTATTAAGATGGAAGTGGCCTATTCTCAACAGGTGACAAGAAGGGGTGAATAACAAAGGAGGAAAATTACTTTTGTAATGCTAACGAGGCTAATGCAATCAAAGTGGACGTCACCCATTTCCAACAGTTGACAGGAAGGTGTGAGTATCAGCAGAGGGAAAAATTACTTTTTGTGACCCATCCACTCCCAGTCTTTATTCAGACCTAATTTGATGTCTAGTTTGCAGATTAATTCTAGTTGATATTCACCCCTTCTTGTCAACTGTTGAGAATAGGCCACTTCCACCTTAATTGAATTAGCCTCATTAGCACTGACCCCCCTTCCCCATTTGGTAAGGCAACTCCCATCTTTTCATGTTCTGTAATATTTATACTGTTTACTGTATTTTTCACTCCATGCATCCGATGAAGTGGGTTTTAGCCCACAAAAGTTTATGCCCAAATAAATTTGTTAGTCTCTAAGGTGCCATAAGGACTTCTCGTTGTTTTTACTGAACTAAGAAACACTTGGTTAGATCATGTCCTGATTTTTAAAATGAAGGTCTACTTGACCTCTCACAAAAATGTCACTATGGGATTCTACGTTTGGTGTGTCTCAGTGACACCAGGTCACATATGCTCAGTTAAAAACAATTTTTTTTCTTAATTGCCAGCTCTAGTAAACTACCTGCAGTCTGAGTCAAGATGTGTGAAATGGAAAAGAACCTATCGCCACCAGCAATAAATATTCTGAAGGCCAACCTGGGCTTTCAGATATGATGCAACTGGGCCTTGTCTCAACTGACTGGAATTTAGTGCACAGTTGTACTGATGATGCACAAGGGGAAAGAGATTCTATCACACCTCGTTTCCTCTAGCCAGGTGTGATTCTGCAGAGCTAATGGAGTAAAGAGCAATAACAACTTTTTTTTCCATTAAAGGGAGCAGATATGATATTGAATAAACACAGGAAGCAGACATAATGGATATTTAGCTAGTGCCATTTTTAAATAGCCCAATTTCAGAGTAAATTTGGAGAGTCAGATTATTAGACTGATATTTGAACTCTAACCTGGGTGTTACACAACATTAAACACTGTATCAGAGCACCAGAAGCCCACCACCCTGACATCCCAGCATTATACTACTTTGAATGGAAAATATATTGCAAAGATGATTCCAACAACTCACAAAATTGGGGACTTCTATGCACTGGATATTGCTCTTTACAGAGAGTTCATAACAATAGGGGTACTATGATTTCTGTTCTTAGCCATTGTTTTCATTGCCACATAGCAATGAGTCTAAAATACTCTTTCATAAGATCCTTCGGGGTTATGGAGCACTGTCTTATTGCGTTAGGAATGGTTAGCCTACTAAATCCTTACTACATTTAGTGGAAGTCACAAATTATGCATGTAATAAAAGTAAACATTTAAAAAAAAGATTTAGAGACCTCACCTCTCATTCTCACACACTGACACTAGCAGATACCATAGCCAATGTCCTTACAATACAAAATCTAATTTTTCCAAGTATGTATGGCTGTGTGTGTATTCCCCCCTTCATTTTCTTTTAGGTGCACCTTGGCAGGTCAGGGCCAAGAATAGAAGTAAAAGTTCCAGTTAATCATGGTTAAGACTATCTGGGAGACCAAATTTAGGCTGCTAGGTAAGAGATTGAAGTCCAGGACCTACATGGTAGCATTCTCTGAAATGCTGAAATGCTTCCAGTTCCATGCACACGGCCAGTTAGACAGGCAGAACTGTATGGTCTTAATGCGTGGATGAGACGATGGTGTAGGGAGGAGGGGTTTAGATTTATTAGGAACTGGGGAAACTTTTGGGAAAGGGGGAACCTATACAGGAAGGATGGGCTCCACCTAAACCAAAATGGAACCAGATTGCTGGCACTTAAAATTAAAAAAGGTTGTAGAGCATTTTTTAAACTAAGCGCTGGGGGAGAGCCGACAGGTGCGGAGAAGCATGTGGTTCGGACAGAGACATCCCTTAGGGGAGGATCTATTAATGGAGACTATATGTTCTGGTAAGGAGAAGAAGAGGATGGAAGATGATAAAATATGGGTAGGATCTGATGAGAAACAGTCAAATGAAAAAAAAGTCCCATTCAATTACATCATGTAATGGCATTCAGCTAAAAAGTGACATGTTTTTAAAGTGCCTATATACAAATGCTAGAAGTCTAAATAATAAGATCGGTAAACTAAAGTGCCTTATATTAATGGAGGATATTGATATAATAGGCATCACAGAAACATGGTGGAATGAGGATAATCAATGGGACACACTAATACCAAGGTACAAAATATATCAGAAGGAAAGAACAGGTCGTGCTGGTGGGGGAGTGGCACTATATGTGAAAGAAAGCGTAGAATCAAATGAAGTAAAAATCTTAAATGAACCAAACTGTACCATAGAATCTCTATGGATAGGAATGCCATGCTATAATAAGAATATATCACTAGGGATATATTACCCACCACCTGACCAGGATGGTGATAGTCACTGTGAAATGCTCAGGGAAATTAGAGAGGCTATTAAAATAAAAAATGCAACAATAATGGGGGATTTCAGCTATCCCCATATTGACTGGGTACATGTCACTTCATGACGGGATGCAGAGATTAATTTTTTTGACACCTTAAATAACTGCTTCTTGGAGCAGCTAGTCCTGGAACCCACAAGAGGAGAGACAATTCTTGAATTAGTCCCAAGTGGAGCACAGGATCTGATCCAAGAGGTGAATATAGATGGACCGCTTGGTAATAGTGACCATAATATAATTACATTTAACATTCCTGTGGCAGGGAGAACTCCACAGCAGCCCAACACCGTATAATTTAATGTCAGAAAGAGGGACTACACAAAAATGAGGAAATTAGTTAAACAGAAATTAAAAGGTACAGCATAAAAACTGAAACCCCTGCAAGCTGTATGGAAACTTTTTAAAGACACCATAAGAGAGGCTCAACTTAAATGTATACCCCAAATTAAAAAACATAATAAGAAAACCACAAAAGTGCCACCGTGGCTAAAGAACAAAGTAAAAGAAGCAGTGAGACGTAAAAAGGCATCCTTTAAAAAGTGGAAGTTAAGTCCTAATGAGGAAAATAGAAAGGAGCATAAACTCTGGCAAACGAAGTGTAAAAATATGATTAGAAAGGCCAAAAAAAGAATTTGAAGAACAGCTAGCCAAAGACTGAAAAAGTAATATAAAAAAATGTTTTTTAGAAGCAGAAGCAGGAAGCCTGATAAACAACCAGTGAGGCTACTGGACGATCGAGATGCTAAAGAGCACTCAAGGACAATAAGGCCATTGCAGAGAAACGACATGAATTCTTTGCATAGGTCTTTATGGCTGAGGATGTGAGGGAGATTCCTAAACCTGAGCCATTCTTTTTAGGTGACAAACCTGAGGAACTGTCCCAGATTGAGGTGTCAGAGGTGGTTTTGGAACAAATTGATAAACTAAACAATAATAAGTCACCAGGACCAGATGGTATTCACCCAAGAGTTCTGAAGGAACTCAAATGTGAAATTGCAGAACTACTAACTGTAGTCTGTAACCTATCATTTAAATCAGCTTCTGTACCAAATGATTGGAGGATAGCTAATGTGATGCCAATTTTTAGAAAGGGTTCCAGAGGTGATCCTGACTTCAGTACCGGGAAAATAGGTTGAAACTATAGTAAAGAACAAAATAGTCAGACATACAGATGAACATAATGAGTCAACATGCTTTTTGTAAAGGGAAATCATGCCTCACCAACAGTGGCATAGCCAGGTTTAGGGCACAAGGGAGCGGAGCTAAAAAAAGGCACTGGGAGCAAAAAGCATGGGGAGCAAAAAAAGGCAC
Organism: Chelydra serpentina; assembly: GCA_037349315.1. Lineage (NCBI taxonomy): Eukaryota > Metazoa > Chordata > Testudines > Chelydridae > Chelydra > Chelydra serpentina. The sequence continues at coordinate 54,629,503 of JBAIAC010000030.1, forward strand.
CGGGAGCAAAAAAAAAGCTCCGTTCCAGCTGCAGTGCAGGAGCAAAACGCGTCGGAGCACAAAAAAGGCGCCGCTTCTGCTCAATGGGGGAGCGGCCACTCTCCCTGCTCCCCCCATGGCTACGCTACTGCTCACCAATCTACTAGAATTCTTTGAGGGGGGTCAACAAGCATGTGGACAAGGAGGATCCAGGGAATATAGCATACTTAGATTTTCAGAAAGCCTTTGACAAGGTCCCTCACCAAAGGCTCTTAAGCAAGGTAAGCTGTCACGGGATAACAGTCCTCTTCTGGATTGGTAACTGGTTAAAGATAGGAAACAAACAGTAGGAATAAATGATCAGTTTTCGGAATGGAGAGAGGTAAATAGGTGTCCCCCTGTGGTCTGTACTGGGCCAGTCCTATTCAACATATTAATAAATGATCTGGAAAAAGGGGTAAATGATGAGGTGGCAAAATTTGCAGATGATCCAAAACTACTCAAGACGGTTAAGTCCCAGGCAGACTGTGAAGAGCTACAAAATGATCTCTCAAAACTGGGTGACTGGGCAACAAAAGGGCAGATGAAATTCAAGGTTGATAAATGCACATTGGAAAACATAATCCCAATGTAAGGAGGTGCTTGGGTCTCTCCCCTTCTGACAGGGTGGGAGGCCGCACCTCCTTGCTGCTTCTCAAGCAGGGCACAGCTCACAGCTAGTGAGCCCACCTGGCGATTAATCCAATGAGCAGTTAGTCCTTCTGCCAAATCCATCAGTCAGAGCAGTGAGCAGTTAGTAGGCCTGGCCAGCAATCAGCTCAGACCGTAATTAGTCTTTCCGCCCCAGTCCCTCAATCAGGGCAGTTCACAGTTTATATCTCAGGCTGAGTCTGTGCAATACAGCCCAGCAGTTCAGTGTGGGGAATTAGCTCCCACCTGGGAGCAACAGCAAATGCGCCTGGTGCTCTAGCTCCTGTGGGTGCCAGACCAATTCAGGCCTTCTGGCCTATTAGTGGGGAGGTGGCCACCCTTCACAGGTGGGGTGCCCGGGGAAGGGGGATGCAGGGCCTCCCTTTCCACTGCGTCGCGTCCCAGCCCAGGGCCCTATTAGCGGCGGGGCAGTTTGCCACTAGGTCAGCAGGGATCTGCCCACAACATAGAATCATAGAGTATCAGGGTTGGAAGGGACCTTAAGAGGTCATCTAGTCCAACCCCCTGCTCAAAGCAGGACCAATCCCCAATTTTTGCCCCAGATCCCCAAATGGTAATTTGCCCCAGATTTTTGCCCCAGATCCCCCAAACATGCTGGCCAGTTCACAATAGTTCCACAGCCGAACCCTATTCGGTGTCCCTGTGCTCCTTCCTACCCTTCCCGAGTTGGGGGGTGCCTGGGTTTGGGGGGTTGTCCTCGGTCTCCCCTGGGTAAACAGCCAATGGCAGCCCCGACAGTTCGTCGGCATTGCTGGTGTCCAGCAATTCAGGTAACTCCTCTGGCCGTCTTCTTCAACTCCGGGCTTGGGGCTCGAAGAAGAGACGTCCTGCTCCTCTGGTAGCTCTCCCTCTGCTGAGCTAGGAGGCTAGCCTTTTATAGTCCCACTTCCTGTCCCACCCCTCTGCTTCTGGTGGGGAAGCCGCGGGTGGCCTGATTCTGCCCACCAGGGGATGATTTCAGGTCTCTCCCCTTCTGACAGGGCAGGAGGTCACGCCTCCTCGCTACACCCAACTATACATATAAAATGATGGGGTCTAAATTAGCTGTTACCACTCAAGAAAGATCTTGGAGTCATTGTGGATAGTTCTCTGAAAACATCCACGCAATGGGCAGTGGCAGACAAAAAAGCGAATGTTGGGAATCATTAAGAAAGTGATAGATAAGAAAACCGAAAATATCATATTGCTTCTATATAAATCCATGGTACACCCAACATGTTGAATACTGTGTGCAGATGTAGTCGCCCCATCTCAAAAAAGATATATTGGAATTGGAAAAGGTTCAGAAAAGAGCAACAAAAATGATTAGGCGTATGGAACAGCTTCCGTATGAGGAGCGATTAATAAGACTTGAACTTTTCAGCTTTGAAAAGAAACGACTAAGGGGGGGATATGATAGAGGTCTATAAAATCTTGACTGCTGTGGAGAAAGTAAATAAAGAAGGGTTATTTACTCCTTCTTATATAACACAAGAACTAGGGGTAACCAAATGAATTTAACAGGCAGCAGGTTTAAAACAAACAAAAGGAAGTATTTTTGCACACAATGCACAGTCAGTCTGTGGAACTCTTTGCCAGAGGATGTTGTGAAGGATAAGACTACAATGGGGTTCAAAAAAGAACTAGATATGTTCATGGAGGATAGACCCATCAATGGCTATTAGCCAGGATGGGCAGGGATGGTGTCCTAGCCTCTGTTTGCCAGAAGCAGGGAATGGGCGACAAGGGTGACTTGATGATTACCTGTTCTTTTCATTCCCTCTGGCATTAGCCGCTGTCAGAAGACAGGATACGGGGCTAGATGGACCTTTGGTCTGATCCAGTCTGGCCACTCTTATATTCTTATCTTTCCAGTGACCTGTCCCAAGTATTATCAGATATGCAACACCACATGATTTTCAGACCCAAGAGGGTTGGATAATAGGGTGACCAGATGTCCCAATTTTATAGGGACAGTCCCAACATTTGGGTTTTTTTCTTATATAGGCACCTATTACCCCTCACCCCGTCCCAATTTTTCACCCATTCTATCTGGTCACCCTACTGGATAAGAACATGGTATTTCTAAACATAGTGAGGTTTGCCTAGCTCTAGCGACACACAGTGAATGGTAACACTCCCCGGTCGTCAGCAGGGATGTACTGGCAGTGTTTTCAACGAAGACCCCCCGGCCAAGATATCTTTCCCAGTTAGCTTGAGACACAAGCACATGCAGTGGGTAGTGGGAACCTATTCATTTCTACCCTTCCATCACTCCCACTGCCCAATGACACTAAACACTCTCAGTAACCACAAACTTTGCTGAACTGGAAATATTTTTTTTTTTCTGGAAAAAAAACCATACAGAGTTTGACAGTAGAGTACAATATTCTGTTTGTATTTTGAAAGGTAGGGGTGAGTAGTGTCTAGGAATATCCTTCCCTAGGAAAATACCTGCCATTTGGTGCAATCTGGTCTATCCCAAACGCAAACTATTTGCTCCTTGGAGGTATTTTTATGATCCCCAAGGATAAGTCACATCTCTGGAATTGATGATTTAGCAATATCCAGACGCACAAGCAGGGATGATCCAGGAGAGGCTGGGAAATCATCCCAACCTTCACTTCTATTTGAAGGCAGAATTTTTACCTATGTGATCCGGGAGTCCCCAAGAGTCCCCTCCAGCAGGTGGTCTGATTACGGAATGATTTCTTTTTGCCCACTCTTCAGGTCCCAGAATCATCACTGCACCTCCACTAGTCTGCCACCCTGCGAATGCAGGGACTCTGTACAACAGCTGAAAGCCCAGTTACATGCTGCCTTTCACACATACACAAGACAGATCTGCTGCTACTTGACATACTCTTTGTATAGCATTTAAAACCATTCCACTGACACACAGAAAAACTGGAACACACTGAAACATCCAGAAGTTGCTCTGTGCTTAGATTTTTTTTTTTTTTTTAAAGGGCAAAACTGGGGAGGTTTTTAAATCAGAGGCTGCATCACATATTAAAAAGTAACTTTTAAACAGCACATCATATGTCTGTGCACCAAGCAGAGCAGGGGAGAGAACATCTACATGGTATATTCCTGTCTGTCTTTTTCTCTCTTTTGCTTTCTCTCTCACCCTCCTGTTTCACGCTCTCTCACTCTGTCCTCAAACTCCCCCTGCAGTAGGCTGCAGAATGGGACACTCTTGTTCCAAAGCCAGCCGGCAGCTGTCACACAGCAGAGGCAGCAAGCAGCCTGTGCAAAGAGTGAGCCTACTCCGTCATTTAGGATGACTCACTGGGATCTGGCATTAATTTCTCTTTTTCTGGTAGTGGACGGAGAACAACCAAAAAGCTACACTGGATCTGATCAAGGTAAGAGATTAACACGTCTTTTATGATATTATACTGCTGAGTCTGAGGAGGTGCCAAGCTCTGTACAGAGGCTGGCACTGGAGCTAATTCAGTGGGTGTTTTAACACCTGGCAGTACATGCCACCAGTGTGCCTTCCTGGTGTTAACCCTGAGTATGCCGTTCTAAGCTGCATCCACTGAATAGAAAGCAAGTGAAAATACAGTGTTTAAAGTGCATTTTCCTCCTTAATGCAACTTTTATGACAACACCACCACCACCTGCGCCAGTGCATACGAGAAGCATCTCACTGTTTCTAGATGATCAGGCATGCGTTTGTACTCGACTTCTGGGAATACAGTGTCAGGATTCTGTCATGGACTCCTTGCAGATTCATCCACACCAGCATTTGTTTCATCACTTTAATGAGTTGAAATTCCATAGTCCAAACATCTCCCTGGCACGTTTTCCCCAGCAAGTCTTCTGAATGCAAACAAATTGTATTCATTTTTTAGTCCTTTTTAAAACTCTAGGACTTACTAAAACCACCAGAACAAGTCTGCTGAGCACTGTACTGTGTGTATGTGTGTGTGTGTGCGTGCACGCGCACATGTGCATACATACAAATTTTGTCAATACATTTCTTTGCTGTTGATCAAAAAAATGCAGCATGCAGGAAAGTTTTACTTATTTTTGGCTAGGACAAAATCCCCCCCTCCAACCCCACCCCTAGATTCTTAAATTCCTGGAGAAATTCCCTTCTTCCATTTTCTGAGGGGGCATGTAATTTTAAGCAGAGTGATCTAAACAGGCATCTACTGCTGCTCATACTACTTAATTTTTGCTCTCTAATTTAAGCTTTCATTTAGCCTGTGTAACCTCATCCCCAGCAAGCCAAATGCCCCATTTACCAACTGGGTTATTTCTAAAAGGTGGCACCATTAAATTAATCCTGCAATATGCTTCTTTCATGCCATAAACAGAACAGCAGACTAGCTGGTATCACAATGCAGAATCCCATAATCTTACCCTTGGATTCTTTATGGGTTAACTGTACTGAAGACACTTCTTTTGCACTATTTCTCTTACCTGTTCTATGGAATTTTTCTTGCAATTGTGATGGGATGTACCCTTCTTTATCACCCATTAAAAGGTGTTATATACAGCATTGCCTCATATACTCTGTTTAATCAGACCTGCTAGGATTTGACTTTTACCGGAGTTTCTTTTTTTTTTTTTAAAGCATTTAAAACAAGAGAACTTCCCTGCAATTGTTAATATGAAAGAATCTCTGTACAGACGTGACCACAGGTCCCACATTGGTCATGTCTAAGATGCTAACAAAACAGCAATTAATGCTGAATACCATACAGAATTTGGGTAGCCAGTAAGACCTATGGATTCTTGACATAGCATATATATTTTTGGTATCAACTCTTGCTTTCTCCACTAGGGAAAAGATGTTAATAGACCCTTCTGTACCTACTGCCATGCCATACAAACATTTATACCAGTACAAAGCAATCTCAAAATTAATTGTGATTTAAATGTCCTTTTGTACTGATCTTCAACAGGCAAAACAAAAAATATGTTTGATATTTCAGCAGGGATTATACCATATCTTCTATTGGAATCAGATTTTCTTGTAAAATGTTCAGTGTGAATCAAAACTATACTTTAAGGTAATTCTTTATCACTTGGGGGGCTTACAGGCAGTTAAATTCATAAATGCCAGGGATTTTCACAGCCATTTCACCTTTCTTAATTCAATGGGGCCAGAGAAGAAAACAATCCAAGATACAGATTGGTTGATAGATCACCATGATACTGCTTTCAAAGACTTAATACTCATGCTGTTTAATAATAAATTAGTAGTTATTTATTGCACACAAACTCAGTCACTTGCTACAGTGGCATATGCCGTGATCTCCAGGGACTGAAGAGGTATATTTGACCACGCCTTGCCAATAAGAATAAAAATTATCCTTATTCATAATTCTCCTCCTGCCTTCAGCCCCGAGATATCAGTATATGATCAGTTTTTAATCAGCATGGCTCCTTTGGGCTGGGAATTTAGTCTATTTAAAGGTAGACAATCCAGTGAGATAACACTTTTTGTAACTTGGCAACAAGAGGGGAAAAAAATCAAGTTACATCAATCACGCATGCAAACCTTGTAGTGTGCTGCCCCATCCCCAGTGAATTAAACTCTTCATAGAACCTGATGTTCTAGACTTGTGAACCAGTAGGTTTAATATAATTAACTAGTCCAGCCTAGTTGTTCTAATTACAGGAGTCAGACTGCAGGAAGCCAACTCAGTACATGTGCAAGGAGGTACCTCTAGAACAAAACGAGTGCTTTTTTTTTGAAGCTTCATTCTTGCAACGTGCATTATTCAAACAAAATGCGCCATTGGTGTAACCCAAATTCTGAGACTTGTAAGCTAATGGGAGGTTGTCTGCTTTTGTTCTCGGAGACTTCACATCTGGCATTGTTCCATTTTTAGGGAAGAATGAGTGTTCACTTTAAATGCAATTTAGCTCCATTCAGTTTATTGGTCATTCAGGTATATTATTTGCTGGTGACAGCTGGAAGGATAGTAAGTTACAGTAGAACAAAGTTAAAATAAGTTGTGGTGCTCTGTAAAGAAATGCTATCACCATGGCATCCTGTGCTTCTATGGTATTTCTGGAGTGCCCATCACCTTTGTATATAAGTATTAGGGATGGCCCAAAACTGCCATGTTTGGATTTCAATGGAAATTTCGCTTACTTGAGAGTTTGTTCAGATCTGGAGTTCTGGTTCAGCCAGTTGCAAAAGACAGACCATTGAAAAGTAGGATTCTCGATCCAAAGTTTGGAGCACTTGGAGCCAGAGTTTTGCTGTGGAACCATTTCTGATAGGAGCTTGGGGAGCCAGCTATTAACTCATGTTCGATATTACTTTTGGCTGTGCCACCTCTGGAAGGAAGGGTTTCCAGAGTTATACTGTTATGACAGACAGTGTCAGACTCAGCATTTCTGAAGAGGCTGCATCCTGTTTGGAGGTTGTGCTATCCAAGGGACAGTAACATATGGGAAGATGGCATAAAAGTGACATCCCATATAGGCGATAGGTAGCAAAATACTTTAACTGCCCAAGAGCCACTAAAGCAAAGCAGAATGAAATTTTCATAATGAAACCCAAAACCAGATTAAATCTCACCTAGTTTGTGATTAAGTTACCAATGTGAAACCCAGGCCTAGTTTATCTGTGTGGAGGTAGGTTTATGGTAGAGATCTATTTCAGAAATTGTGGACATTTCATAAAGTTGCAACCCAAACCCCTAATAAAATCCGCTACTTTGCTCGAATTTGCACTTAGAGTTTTGGGTTTATGTGTATCCAAAACATCAATTCAAATATCAGGTGCTACTAATAAAACCCCTAAGTTTTGCACATCTGTATTCCAGGTCTGATCTCTCCAAAGCACTAGGTGACATCTGTAAGGAAGATCTCTACTTCATTGCAGCTACTCTCCTGTACATGGGCTTGCCTAGAATAAGGGCCAAATTCCATTCCTCCATTCTGCATCACATATTGTATTCCTCCTTTCACATTTTATTTAATCAAATTACGAACAAATCACAGATTCAAGTGAATACTTATGGAAATGAAACTCAAGCAGCATTAGGAAGCGCTATGCATTGAACATGGTCAATATCATTACCATCTTATTGTACAGTACTCCATACAAGAACTGAATGATACCAACAAGTAGAATTTAGTGCACTTGTGCCATCATGAGGCATTTGTAACCCCGAGACAAGTTGTACATAGACATGATTTTTAGAAGAAAAAGAAAAAGGACATCATATATTGTCTCTTACCTTTCTATGTGATTCTTCCAGGGCAGGAGTTCGTTCCGGAATGTCCTTAAACAATATCTAGTCCCCACCAAAGATAAAATCTAACCTCAGACTAGGCCGTTTCATAGGAATGAAAGTCATGTATCATCATCATTATGCAAAATGCCCATACAATACTTATGATTAAATGTTAAACATTGCTCTCATCAAAGCAAGCTCTCTCTTTTCAGATGGGTACAGTTTGACTAAAGCAAACTTTAGGTTCAAATACATTTTGAAATTACAGATGAGAGATCCAGTTTGGATTAAGTAAGAGCTGACTTGCAGCTTTACCCCAAACTGAACGGCTACATTTTATTAAAGCTGACAGGTTTAATAAAAAGTTGGTTTAAGCTTAGGTACTCAGCACTTTAAAAATCATACTCAAGAGATGTACACAATCTCGCTTAAGAAAACCCGCTCTCGCAAATTCTCCAGCCCACTTCTTTAGAGTCAAGCACATTTGGGTAAGCTTCAAGTAAACATCCACAATTTCAGGATTTATCTTAACCTCTGAACATTTAATTCATCCTTCACTACTTCATCCCATTTCTTCTGATAGCGTTTTAATTCTGTATTATGCAGCAGTATATAAAATGATGTTACATATAATGGGGATTAGGGCTGTCAAGCGATTAAAAAAATTAATAGCGATTAATCGCACGATTACAAAAATTGATCTGGATTAATTGCATTGTTAAACAATAATAGAATACCATTTATTTAAATATTTTGGATGTTTTCTACATTTTTAAATATATTGATTTCTATTACAACACAGAATACAAAGTGTATAGTGCTCTCTTAATATTATTACAAATATTTGCACTGTAAAAAACTAAAATAATATTTTTCAATTCACCTCATACAAGTACTGTAGTACCATCTCTTTATCATGAAAGTTGAACTTACAAAAAATGTATTATGAAAAAAAAATAACTGCTTTGAAAAATAAAACAATGTACAAGTTTAGAGCCTACAAGTCCACTCAGTCCTACTTCAGCCAATCACTCAGTCTCAGACAACCAAATTTGGTTACAATTTACAGCAAATAATGCTGCCTGCTTCTTGTTTACAATGTCACCTGAAAGTGAGAACAGGTGTTCGCATGGCAGTGTTGTAGCCGGCATCGCAAGATATTTATGTGCCAGATGTGCTAAAGATTCATATATCCCTTCATCTTCAACCACCATTCCATAGGACATGCGTCCATGCTGATGATGCGTTCTGCTTGATAAAAATCAAAAGCAGAGTGGACCAATGCATGTTCATTTTCATTATTTGAGTCAGATGCCACCAGCAGAAGGTTGATTTCTTTTTTTGGTGGTTCAGGTTCTATAGTTTCCGCATCTGAGTGTTGTTCTTTTAAGACTTCTGAAAGCATCTTCCACACCTCATCCCTCTCAGATTTTGGAAGGCACTTCTGATTCTTAAACCTTGTGTTGAGTGCTGTAGCTATATTTAGAAATCTCACATTGCATTTTGTTAAATCTGCTGTGAAAGTGTTCTTAAAACGAACATGTGTTGGGTCATCATCCGAGACTGCTATAACATGAAATATATGGCAGAATGTGGGTAAAACAGAGCTGAAGACATACAGTTCTCCCCCAAGGAGTTCAGTCACCAATTTAGTTAACACATTCTTTTTAACAAGCATAATCAGCATGGAAGCATTTCTTCTGGAATGCTGGCCGAAGCATGAAGAGGCATACAAATTTTTAGCATATCTGGCACGTAAATATCTTGCAACGCCAGCTACAAAAGGGCCATGCGAACACCTGTTCTCACTTTCAGGTGACATTGTAAAAAGAAGCAGGCAGCAGCATCTCCTGTAAATGTAAACAAACTAGTTTGTCTTAGCGATTGGCTGAATAAGAAGTAGGACTGAGTGGACTTGTAGGCTCTAAAGTTTTGCATTGTTTTGTTTTGTTTTTGAGAGCAGTTATGTAACAAAAACCCTGCATTTGTAAGTTACACTTTCAGGATAAAGAGATTACACTACAGTATTGTATGAGGTTAATTGAAAAATACTAATTTCTTTTATCATTTTTACAGTGCAAATATTTGTAATAAAAATAATATAAAGTGAGCACTATAACACTTTATAGTAATAGTAATCAATATATTTGAAAATGTAGAAAAACACCCAAATATGTAATAAATTTCAGTTGGTATTCTATTGTTTAACAGGGTGATTAATCGTGATAATTTTTTTAAATTGTGATGAATTTGAGTTAATCGTGCGAGTTAACTGCAATTCATTGACAGCCCTAATGGGGATACTTACAAGGGGATTCACTCCTTTCTAGCTGCCATTTGTATTTAACTCTGTTACTATGAGGATCCTTGATGTATAAAAAGATGGCATATGTATGACCCTTCCTGATCCCCTACCATGCCTGGCTGCCAGCCAGACAGGTGTTAAACTAAATGCTGTATTTTAAATAAGAATACTACAGTATATCCCTCCTTATTTTTTCAACTGTGATATAAGCTCGATAATTCTGCTTGACAGACTTCTTTAAGCAAATTATATATACATAAACATTGAGAGAGATGGTTAAGGTCACAAAGACAAGAACTCAAAAGTTAGGAAATGCCAGAATTAAGGTTACCTGTGCAATGAATGGTACATTAGTTATTTTAAGAAGAGCTTAAATACTTTAAGCAAAAAGCTTGTGCGCCTCTCCGTCCCACGTTCTTGTCTTGCCATTTGAACTATTTGAAAAATGCCAATTATTTTTCATGGGAAATTTTTTAAAAATGGTTTGTTTAGTTGAAATTTCCCAAGGAAACATCATATAAAAAACAAAACCCTGAAACTTTTAGTTTTTAAAAGAACAAATTTGGTTAAAAAAAAAAAAAACCAAACAAAAAGAAGAAACAAAGTTGTTAGGGCTTGTTTAACTGAAAACCAAAACACTTATTTTACTGCAAACTTTTCAGTTTTTCATTAAACAAAAAATCAAAGAATGTTTTAAAAAATTGTCCTGCAAAATTTGTTTAGGGATAAGCTGTGACCTTTTGATTGAAATTACTCTGCCAAAAATTAAATAAAACATAAAAATTGACCAGCTCTAATTAACAGTTTATCATTTAAATACACTCCTCTTTCAGCTTGAGCTGTACAAATCTGGAGTAATTCCATTCACGTCATTTTCAGAATGGAAACACACTCTAAAGAAAATGTGAAAAGCCATCTAAACCGACATGCTTGCTCATTTGAAACCATTTTATCCATTGGGACCCCACAGATTTTTTCTTAGGAGAAAGGCAGCTGTACTAGCCCTCCCAATTCAGATAACACTTCTCCTGACAATGAATAGGACTCCCAACTTATATAAGTTAACTCATAGCCATGTTCCTTTTCATCCAGATTCTTATCTTGGGCAGATACTGGAAGGGTAATGAGACTGCAGAATTTGGGTTAAAGGAGAAAAAAATTCATTAGCGCATTGATATTACACCCCCGAAGTTGTATAATCTTTCATAGTGGCATCACTTAAATGAACAGGAGGAGGCAACAAGAACCCTTACGTGTGGGATGCCAGGAAGGATAAGTAATAGCTCACAGTACTACTCTGAGATTTGTGGGAGACTAAGGACCAAACTAACCAAATTCTGTCCATCCTTGCCACATCCTGCCTACATTCTCTCCTATGGGCCAGGCTCCCTGGCCAGACTGTTTCCCATGATGCATGACCACAAAAGACATCCATGATGCACCCCCTTCCCTCTCCAAAAGGGGAAACAAACTATGGTGCATCATGGAAGATGTAATCCAACCATGGAGCCTGGCTTTCAGAGAAATATGGAAGCATGAGGCACTTGAACAATGATGCCCATGAAACACCATGGCAGCATTTCCAAATCAAGATCTCCCCTCCCCCCCAAGAAGCTCTAATTGAAAGCTAGTCTAAAACAATCAGCAAGGACACTTTAATCCTTGCCAGTAGCAAAAATCCCCAGCTGCTGGAGACAGGACACTAGATGGGGAGGGCTCTGATTTACTACAGAGAATTCTTTCCCAGGTCTCTGCCTGGTGGGTCTTGCCCACCAATTCAGGGTCTAACTGATTGCTATATTTGGGGTCAAGAAGGAATTTTCCCCTGGGGTCAGCTTGGCAGAGACCCTGGGGGAATGGAGCACTTGCAAGTTTAAACTAGTGTAGATGGTGAATTCTCTGTAAAGAAGTTTTTAAACCATGATTTGAGGACTTCTTCAACTCAGCCAGAGGTTAGGGGTCTATTTCAGGAGTGGGTGAGGTTCCATGGCCTGCAATATGCAGGAGATCAGACTAGATGATCACCATGGTGCCTTATAATCTTAAAGTCTAGGAGTCAACCAGTAATATCAGCTGTCTCTCTGTTCCCTATCGAGGCCTTAAACCAGACAAACAAGGATAGTGATCACTGCTACACACAGTACACCCCATTTAATTTCCAAACTCCATACTTCATGCATTGCTATTTTTGCTGTATTAATACTCCAGAATACCATGTGCCTTCTAGAACCTCAACTGGGGAGAGGCATGAGGTTTTTTAAGAGAGTCCCCAAATCCTTTTCATTATCTCTATGCTGGATCCATGTATAATTGAATACAAATTGCCTGGTTTAGTTCCTTGTTTATAAGCTAATAATTTTATATTTGTTGACACTGGAAGGCATTTCCCATCCACTGTCACAAATACCTAAATGAACCAAATCTGCTTATCTGATTACACTGTTCCTCATTATTTTATTCTACCTCCAATTTTAGTATGCTCAGCACATTTGGAAATCCTATTTTCAGCATTGTCTTCAAATGGGATTTGATCCCTTGACCTTCCAGCCTAGAGCCAAGGGTGCCATCAGCTGTGCCATAATGACATCATGTGAGAATGTGCTATGTATCCAAGAATACACGTATTAAAGAGGTAGTGCAAGTACCCGATTGCAAAGATGGCATGCTACCTTATGCCTCAATCCATGAGAGACTGTCGGACTCAGACAGATAGAATTTTGTTAAAAAAGAGGAATTTCAAACAACATTCACAGTTTCTGGTTTTATTATGCTGTTAGACCCTTCCATTTGACTATCAACCCTGTATTTTAGTCAACAGTGCCCTATATTGGCCCTCAGCCAAGTGAACGGTGGTTGAATTTCTAACCTATCCCATTTCGTCCTTCCTTTTTAGTACACGGGGAAATTATTGAGTTCACTGGAGCATAAATTATCCCCCTTCTTACCAAGTTTGTAATAGAATCTTCAATTGAGAAACTTGGCATGCATGAACCAAAAAAAAAAGAAAAAACCACCACACCTTCTTCCCCCACCCCTTTTCACCATCAACTGAAAAGTACTTTCATTCAATACCATTTTATTTGTTTTGCCAGAATTATAGTTATAATTTACAAAAAGTCAAAGAAACTAAGCAAGCTGACATGTGTCCGCTTCATTCAGTTTGAAATACTGTAGTAGTTTCTCTCTGTAAATTGTCTCTAAGAGCAGGTAGAGGAAGAAGAAACGTATTAGATCACAGAGTCCAGGCAATATAGAAGACCCCTGATAGATGATGTATCTGATTTTAAAATTGATCTTAGATTAACATCTGCTTTTAGCTATGTTCTACATATACAAGTAGTACATAGCATTTTGTCCCTGCTCTCTCTCCTGCTCCTCCACTATACAGGGCTTTAACTACACAGTTATCTTTGGGTAACAAATTATTTGAAGCATGCATCAGCCAAGAAGTTTTTAAAGTAACACACAGGACAGTTTTACCATCCAGAAAAAGACTCCAACCAGAGGAGAAACCGTCCAGAACCAACTTCTTACTAACAGGGAGGAAATGATTGAGAATGTGAGTAGTACAGAAGCTTGGTATCTGCAGCAACAAGCTACTTGAAATCTCTAAGGGATGGGTTCACATATAATGCAGAGAGTTACAAGAAAGTATTAAAGGATACCACCAACTTGAACTCTAGTCAGTCTCAAAGAGATGTGGAAGTGGTTTCATCGAATACATCTGTGAGAGTTCTCTGGCCAATTTCTGAGCCTTTACAATAATATTTTTATTACTTTAAAATGTTTCTCTCTCCTTGATTGCTTCTGAAAAACCCATACCAAAACCAGAGGAAACTGACTGCCCATACAGGAGAAACAATTAAATCTTCCATTCACAAAGTAGCCCTTAACAGCAATACTACATTCAATTCAGAAAAATTAGATGGAATTTAGAGAAGGGCAGCAAATGTTCTTTTGACTTAGGAGGCAGCATAAAAGGGATAAATATTCATGGCTTGCTTGAGTGATGACTAAGGGATGGAAGTAAACATCAAGAATTAAGAGGAATTATTTCAAAGGTCACAATGAAGCCGGAGTTGTCAATAGGCGGACTGCGGGCTAAATCCAGACCACCACTTTTGATTAGACCATGAAATCTTTTCATTTACATTATTGAAGTTTGAAAAATGTGTCTCTGGAAACTGGACCTTGATATACCTTGACCAAGAAATTTGGACTTTCACAAAAAATCATTGCAGGGGTAGTCAATTGAGTGTAACTATAAGTCATTATAAGAAAAAAAAATCATCAATTAAATTGTACCTTCAATCCAATCTCAATGCAATAGTTAATTTAGCATCAGAACACCCATGGAAATTAGGTAAATATTTTCCATTGCACAGGTAGGGAAACTGAGGCACTGGGACTTACCGAGGTTACACAGGGAGTATGTGGCAGAGGTATCAATAGAATCCCGATATTGTCTGTCTCAGTCTTATTCTTCTTCCCATCTTCCAAGATGGAAGGGATAAATATCCTCCTTCATACAGTCCATCCACCATCATACCAGCCATACACATGCTGAAATAAAATAAACTTTTTAAGGAAGGGGGAAATCAGTTCCAGCAGCACAAGTGTTAAAGGAACAAAGGAAAACGAAATGAATCACAGTGAAAAGAGAACAGTTTAAACAATGGGCATACCTCGGATTATGAGTTCTTCAGAGCAGGGAGATTGAGAGCATTTCCTATGCATTTAAAAAGCCACAGGCAACACAACTGGGGCAGCGGGGGGGGGGAAGGGGGGGGCTGGTGTCCAAGCCATGCCCAGACACTATTTGGCAGGGTGAATGCACCACTCACTCAAACTTGGAGTGGGGGGATGTAGGGTCTTGTGGGCCGGGGGGCTCAAGCTGCAGGTGGTGGGGGGCACCTGAGAGAGGAAGAGGAGGATCAGGGGCAGGAATCTACACCCCCTCCATCTGTACAGCACCTGCTAACTGGAGCCCTGACTCTGTGTTTGTGACAAGGATGGAGTAGGAATGGGGTTCAGCTTTAAACAAACAACCTGTTCAGGGGCTTGGGGTTTGTTTCATGAGCTCTGGTTTAGCAAAAATTATACAAACTTGGCAGAAGTTCTGCAGCTGCATTCCTTCCCTGCAGCTTCCCACCCTAGCTTCTGGTCACTCCAAACCACTTTCTCTCCTCTGTCAGCAACCCTTTATAGTGCTAAACCTAAGTAAACTCAGCTGTACTACGTGACTCCCAGCTGGGATTGCCTCCTTGAGCTGAATGAAATTAACCCATAAAACTCCCACTAGAGGGCACCAAAAAACCTGTATACCCCAATCACCAGGCTTTGGAGCACAACTGCAATACAAAACCCTAGTAATAACAGCCATAGCCGGCCGGGGGGAGGGTGTAACAAAAGCCACACAGTGTAAAGAACTAAGAAGAGTACCCACTACATTACAGTATTATTTTTTTTTAAAACAACCCCAAACTGCTATTAGCATAAAACCAAGCAAACCTAAAGCTAGGGATTTGGCAAGAGAAACCAAAAGAGGGGAAGTAATTTACTTTCACAGAAAGAGTGAATTATACAATTAGCTCCAGTTTGAAATATTTGCCTAACAACCACTTACCTTTTGTGAAACAGCTTTAATAATGATAACTGCTTACGCCCATGTTTTTTCATTGTTTTGCTTACCATCCTCTGCTACAACTACTATTATTACAATTGCACTATCCGTAATAAAACAATTACCCAGTCTTAGTGCTGTTGAATGGGTTTGAAACTCAGAGATGAAAATAATTAAATTGGGCATTCATGCTCATGATGAAGTTTGATATTAGAGGAAGGAAAATTTATGACAATAAATAGAAATACTAATAAATTTTATGCCAAGAAAGGACCATTATATTATCTAGCTTGACCTCCTGTCTATCACAGGCCATATAATTTCATCCTGTTACTCCTATATTGAGTCCAATAACTTGTACAGAGAAAGGATATTGTCTGTTTAGTTTTGTTTTACATAACCTACTTCAGGCCTATCTGTGGTCTGATTGGTGTAGAGGAAAATAATTTCCCTCTGCTCCAGGCACATAAAAATGGCTCAACTAGTTTTGCTCACACTTTCCAATAAATTCACTCTCACCAAACCTGGAAAACTTAATCCCAAAATGTATTTGTGAAAGTTAGCAGCAACTGAAAGAAGTGGGATATAATGGAAGTTAGAATCCAACCTTATAAACATTACCCCCACTGGTTGTATATTAAAAAAAAAAAAAAAAAAAAAAAAAAAAGCAGCGGCCAAGAGTCTAATATGACAATGACATAAGGATTCTTATAAATTATTTTACTGTCGGTATCATTTATATTTCTTTGAACATATTGTTCATGGAGACAGTAGCGTAGCCGGGGGGGGGGGGGGGAGCGGCTGCTCCCCCTGTGAGGAGAAGCGGTGCTAAGGCGCTGTCCGAGGTAATTTAAAAGACCCACAGCTGCAAGAGCCTTTTAAATCCCCGCCCGAGCCCCGCTGCCGGGCTCGGGCGCTTTAAGAGGCCGGCGGCTCCTGCCGCTGTGGGGAGGTAGGCCCTTTAAAGCACACCCTGCAGCCCCGCTGCTGGAGCCGGGCTGGAGGGCGGGGCGTAGAGCCACTGCCGGGAGCCATGGGCCCTTTAAAGCGCGCCCCCACCCCCAGCCAGCCCCGCTGCCAGAGCCGGACTCGGGTGGGGATTTAAAAGGCCCGGGCTCTGCAGAGGCTGGAGCCCTGGGCCCTTTAAAGTACTGCCGGGTGTGTATAGGGGGAGCGGGGAGGTGCCTTTTTATAGCGCCGCTCCCCCTGTGCTCTAAACCTGGCTACGCCACTGCATGGAGACCATAATTGGAGTAAAGAGACCCACAACTTTAAGCTGTAATATTAATGAAAAGTTCACCAGCGCTGCATCTCAATCTAAATGCACAAATCCACTGTGTGTGCCTTCTGACAGAATGTTTAAAGTTTCCTGCAGCCAAACACCTATGTACTGCAAAGGAGCCAAAAAATGAAAAGCTGCCTTTTGTGAAGTAGGAGAGAGAGTGAGACCAGGAGAAAGTAATATCCCTGTGCCTCTCTATAGGAGGATTAACCATGCAGAGAAATAAACAGCTTGCATTCCTAGCTTTCTCTGTGCTCTTTACTGCAAGATCAGTCTGCAGCATGTCTTCTGCCAGTGATTAAAATGAGCACCAGTGAGGATGAGAGGGGAGAAAGGAAAGTGGGGAAAGGAAAATAGAACTAAGGGGGGCAGGCAGAAGAACTGGAAAGGATCAATAAGGAAATGAGGAGAAAAGAATAAAGGGACACAAAAGAGAACAAAGAAAAGAGAAGGGGGATTAAAGGTAAGAGAAGAGGATGGAAGGAAAGAAAGTGGAGCAACTTGAGTGATGAGTTGTCCTCTGGAACCTGTAGGCTGCCCTCTGCAGCATATTTTGGAACTCAGTAGAAGAAATGCCAGGGAATTGCCTCCAAGGTGCTACACCATTGAGTGAAGACAGCTACAGGGCAGCATCGGACCCCACCATGAGCCTGTCTCTGGGCTCAACATGTACACCGAGCTCCACACAGGAAGGGGTCATGTCTTGCCAGAGGAGGTAATGAGTTAGGGAACAGGCATTGCATGCAGCAAGTTCTCCACTCAGGATGGCATAACATGGAATACAGTATGAGTTCAAGTCAACACTGCTCTTGGCAACAGTAACTCCTTCTCCTCCCCATTTTTGAGACACTGAAGAAGGGGCCCTCCTTCGTCGGTGTGATATGGAACAAGCTGTGATATGGAGCTTCTGATGGTGAGATGGGCAGTTCTACGTTCACAAGAGATGCCCCAGGATAGACATTACTAAGCAGTGTGGTACAGTCAGCAGTACATTGGTTCCACAATGAGGAAAAATAGCCTTTACACCAGCAAAAAACATGGGAACCTTTAGAATATGAAGGTGGGCATGATAGGATAGGCAACCAGTCCCCAGGAGAACTTCCCTGGGGATTGGGGGTAGGAAGTAACAACAGGCAGAGCTTTCTAGCCCTACCACAGATAAAAGATAGAGGAATGGGACACCCCAGAAGATAGATCAAGCTGGAAGGAACCAGGGACACGACAAAAGTAATCAGAGGTTAAATGAAGACAGCAAAAAGGAGGCGGAAGTGGAGGTCTGTTGTGGAGAACAAATTGCA
Organism: Chelydra serpentina; assembly: GCA_037349315.1. Taxonomy (NCBI): domain Eukaryota; kingdom Metazoa; phylum Chordata; order Testudines; family Chelydridae; genus Chelydra; species Chelydra serpentina. The sequence goes on from JBAIAC010000030.1 coordinate 54,647,891, forward strand.
TGGGAGAGGAATTGAGGTGCTGTGGTATCATTTGGTGTTAAGCTCATGAGCAAGACATTGGGACTTCAATTTTATCTTACAGGTCTAGGGTGACTTATGGCCATCTTAATCCACTGTGATCTCTCTTACCTGAACACTTTGGGTGTTACAGAACCAAGCCTCCCACATCAATTAACTGCTCATGCACAAGAGCCTAAGGAGCTGTCACAGCAATTGAGCAAACCTAAGCACTGCATGTAGGGGGAAAGGAAATTAAAGTCATTTAAAAATCTACCATTTAATCTATCACCCATCTACAGCTCTGACATCACGGCATTGTTTTTTTCCTGAGTTTTATGGCATTACCTCATGGTAACTAATTGCTCATAAATACACCAGCTCTGGATGTGTTTTGACAGCCAGAAAATTGTCCCTCTTCTTGAATTTAGGAAACAATTTTCCAACACTTCCGTGTAAATACAGAGAGACAGGGTGGAGATGCTCCAGCCTGTCCCTGGCAAACAAGGAATTAAAGGTAAATTAGGCCCCATCCTGAAAACTTATGAACATGCCTAAATTTAGGCACTCAATTAGTCCCACTGATTGCAAAAAGCTAAGCACAAGTAAAATTGATTGAAAGCTACAAATTTTAATTGTAGGATCACATACTAATTCTCAGATATCACCCTGTTTCTTTCTACACTTAATCAACATGTGTAATGTTTTTCATTCGTGTGTGATGTTCAACGATTTTCATTGTTGTATGTGTCAGTTTAATGTAAGTTCTCTGCCAGAAAACTTCCACTATTAGCGGATTGTTGCACCAGATTACAATCAATAGCACTCTTTGTTAAGTATAGAGGTTTGCCCAGTGCTTAATTTGTGCCAGGGTTTGCTATAGCAGAGTCTCAGCACCTCTAAGCTTGGCAGTTCATAGCCCTGGCACCTCTGGGCTCGCCATGTCAGTTATGAAAGTAAAAAAAGTGCTTGAGTCCCGGCACCTTTTTCATTACAAATTAAGCACTGGGTTTGCCCTGGAATCCTTGACCAAACCGTTCTCTTTCCCCATTGTTAGGAAGAGTACTGTATATCAGCTCACTGTCTGCCGCTATCCTACCTCAATAGTGACATGAATCCACCATTTCAGCAATGGTGAACATATAAAAAGTTTTCCCCAAGTTCAATAAGCTACATACACAAAGCAGAAGCAGAGGATCTATTAGTTCTGGACCAACTGTAAGATTTCCCTAGAACCACTGTGCATAATCACTAGTAAATAGTCCAATGATTGGTCCTCCAGACCTACATGATTGCTGCTCTATAATAATACTTGATGCATCTGTAGTACTTTCCATCCTATAGGATGCCAAAACATTTTATAAACCACATCCCTGAAATGTAGCCACCCTCGAGGCAGGAAGTTGACTGTCAACTGGCTGATGCACAACAAGGCAAGGAAAGAACATTTTGGTCAAGGACACAAGGGAATACCCCACTCTTACAGAAAGTAGTAGAGAATCTTTAATGTCTATATTGAAACACAGGACCCTCAGTTTTAAAAGCAAAGAGACACAAACGTTACTCTGAACTCATTATCTGCCTTGTAAGGATGAAGGAAGAGTTGATTCAACCCTGTCTAATTAGGCTCAGCGGTTCCAGAGAGTGTAGGCAGCCCAAATCTAACACACAAGCCACTCCGCTTTACGATACTTAACTTCCGCCCCCTACCTCAGGGCTTGACCTTGCCGAAGCACCTCTGCAGCGCTGAGTGTGCACAACTCAAAGTTGAATCAATGGGAGGGCCAAGGAGCTTTCAGGATTGGACGCTGCAGGATGACCCATTTTCAGGGTCTCTGAGGGAAGCCTTTCGAATGACTAATAAGAGTCACACCTAAGCGACCAGAAGCACCAGCAGACTGAACAGCCACTGCTCCTCGCACCCTTTTGCAGGGTTCCTCATTAAGGGTCCTGAGCATCTTCAGCTTGCAGTGGACTTCACTGAATAGATGAATACTGAAATGTGCCTGCAATCAAGTCATCTGGCTGACTGACTCCTGAGGTTTTAAAAGATAAGAGAGTTGAAAAGAGACAGTCAAATGGGGCCTTTATCAAATGTGGGTGAATTGCACCAACTCCTATACAACCAACTGTCAGAAAGCTTTTTATTAGAGAATGTGGGGTGCAGGAAGGGTGGATTCTGATGTCTAATTCTAATCCTTCCCAAGAAGTTACTACTTCACCCTCACTTATGCAGAGCATATCACGTGCAATGAGTATTGTTCTGCAGTAATGACTCTGATACTTCACACAATCAAAGCATCTAAGCAACAGCTTGAAATTTCATTTGACCGAGTCACAGTGAAGGAGGTGTTGGTGTTGTGCCCTCATCATTGATGTTTCCCTGAATGGGGTGTTTAGCTCTCCATTTTGGAAACTCACTCTGTACGTGGTGGTGTATAGTTGTGGCTGCTAAGTAATACGAGTTTTGAAAAAGAATGGAATTGAATGAGAGCAGAAAGAAACAGGTGTTGCGGCCGGCCTTTTGTTTGTGTAAACTGTTTGCAGGACAAAGATCTGGATTAATGAGATCTCCTACCATCTGAGAGAACAGTGAAACAATAAGTTGAGACCTATGTTTCTCTTAGATTTGTTTGGAAACATTCTTAAGACTCCCCATAGTATACCATTCACAGATGTCTTCAATTTACTATATTTAGATCTCTCCCATCACAATAGGAGATATTCACACTGGTTTGGATACCAGCATTCAAAACAAACTAAAACCTTATTTTTGTGTCTAAAGAGTTGCATTAACTCTAATATTTCCCCAATAATATTTTTCACTTTTGCACCTTGTCTCCCACTGGGATCAGAGCCAGAAATAAAAAAGCATGAGAATCACTGTTAATGGAGTCAGGGCCGGCTCCAGGCACCAGCGTTTGAAGCAGGTGCTTGGGGCGGCAGTTAGAAAGGGGCGGCAGTGTTTCCACGGCGGCAGTAATTCGGCGGCAGCTTCTTCCTTTCGCCGTCCACGGCGGCAATTTGGCGGCAGCTTCTCCCTTTTGCCGTCCATGGCGGCAGTTTTTTTTCACTCCTTGGGGCTGCAAAAACTGTAGGGCCGGCCCTGAGTGGAGTAGATACAGAACCTTACAGGAAGGGTTGGGGTGTTTTCATGTGCAAGCAAGAAGTAGCTAATTGAAAATTGCTGCAGGTAGCCTTGATGTGGCAAGAAAGCTCCTGGCCCTTAATTCGAATTTTCAGACCCAGGGACACATTTCAGTTACATTTAAAAAAAAAAAAAATTTTTTTTTTAAAGAGTGAGCAGAGTAGCTTACAGCAAATAGACTGGGGGGAGAGGGAGGAGAATTCAGGCTCTCAGGGGTGTTAGCTCCCCAAAATTAGGTCAATGCTGATGCAAAACTAGATGCAATGTTCTGCTGACCAAGCCAAAAAGGAGAGTGTATTTTTAATCCAGAATTCTGCACTGTAACATTGTATCCTGCTTGATGTTATCAAATGTGGGTCAGGTATCTTTCCATGACTGCCAGCTGTTTTCAATTGCCCTCATCTGTTGCAGTTTGATTGAAAAGTATCCAAGGCTGAGCATAAATGGGAATTTGCAAGTTCACAAAGAGGGGCAAAATATTTAAAGACAAGATATATTTTGCATGATTTATAATACCAATAAGACCTTAAAAGGTTGTTCAGACCAACAATTACAGACTTTACCTTTGGGCATTCACAGTGGTGCGGAGACATTTATTATATTCAGTTGCTTAAGTATTGCCTCATTTAATTGCTTTCCATGAGCTTGCAAATGAAAAGCTAAGATCTACAAGCTTCCACTTCAAGTCACTCAAAATTAACATTTAGAGTGAAGATATCAAAGAGCAGAACATGTGCATGGAGGAGAGGTGGTGATGTCACACAGAACGGGGCAAGAGGATCTTGGGCCATACAAACTAATAGTTTTGAACAATACCTTTCTCAAATCAGTCTTCGCCATTTACTGCAGCATTGAAATTACACCATATCCTTCATGCTTGAAAATCCAAAGACTGAGAGAAAGGGAAACGATATTTACTAGGAATAAATGAACTAACCCTTACTTAATAAGGCCCAGCTGAATAATAAATCTAGCTTGTCATGATGAAACAGAAGTGTGCATGACAAATAATACTCATTTCTAGCTTCTTAGTACTTTAGGACAGTCACTCAATTTTTTTTTATTTTTTTTTTACAGGCTTTGTTTAAACAATGTCAAGTACCTGTTTGATACAGGATACATCTTTTAGACTTCACCCAGCTGTCCAGTACCAGTTAGGCTGAATCTACCCTGTACAGTATCACATTTTTCACATTCAGATATGTACGTGCTACATCAGCTTTTTAAATAATGACAAATGTACTTGCATCATCTCAGAATAAAGACTTTTTTAAAAATTAATTTAACCCTACTTAGAAGATTAGAAGACTAGACACCTTAAGCAAAACCAAAAAAAAACCCAACAAACCCACCACTAACATTTTCACGAGTGTATCCAGTCTGAATTGAAACAACTGCAGCTTAGCCTAGAAGGCACTTTTCTCTTTCAATACAGGACCACTACTTAAACACTATGCCACAAGAGGATTTTTAATTTCTGATCAAAGTGGCTGCCCCTTCTCCCTTCTGAGCTCAGAGTTCAACCACATGTTCAACAAGGTGTACATTTATTACAAGGGTTCCCTATAAAGGGAATATTTCTGTCTTCCCAGACACCCACCGATTTGTAACCATGACAATAAGCTGCACATTACTTGCCATCTGAAATCAGTTTTAGTGAATCCTAGTGGTTTCTACTCCTTTTCTCCCCAAGATACACATTTCAAGCAATATCCTCTAAGTACCACTTCCACTACTGCATACGCAACAAATCATTGGGTTTTTTTTGTTCAAGTTAATGATTCTTGTTCAATCTGACTAAATCTGATTTATGATTTTGTATTAATCTCCTGTATGAATAACTTGAACTAATAACTTTTGAGGCTAAGGTCTGCCTCGTAGACCCTGGTTTGATGTGCATCAACCAAAGAAATGATGGGTGTTATGGGCAGTGTTAAGGTGGGTGCTCACCCCTGGAGCAACCCCTTGTATTAGAGTTGGCGTTTTTCCCTGCATGGTCCCTGGCAGCCTGGTGTGGAACTGTGGTCACATGCCTTTCTTAGTTTCCCCTAATGGGTTTTCAGTTAGTTCAATGAGGCTTTCATGTAGTGAACACTGCTCCTAATTTATTTAACCAAAGGCCATGCAAATATGCAAAGAAGCCTTCAAACTGAGCCTCCTAGCTGAGCATAGGGGGAGGGGAGTTAATTAGTCCATGTGCCCCATCTGAGTCCCTCCGGGATCCTCACCACCAGTAAGGTCCTCTCAACCCAAGATCTCCCTCAGGAGGCAGGCTTCTTCTCATTACCTGGGGAAGAGTTCCCTCTTTTGGCTCAGGGTCCCCACAGAGATCAAACCCCTGGAACTTTTGTTCGGAGCAGCATGTATTTCCTCCATGGCCTGGACTGCCTGCTACTGTCTGGTGAAGGTCCTTTCGGTGGGGCCAGGTCTCCCTAGGGGCTTGGCATGCATAGTTCTCCCTATTTCAGCACTTATTCCCTCCAGGAGTGCCTTTCCTGGTGAGCTCCTTAACTGGTTCCTCTGAAAAGTCTTTCTCCACAGGAATGTCCTCTGTTTTGGCTTCCTGACTGAGAGGTCATGGCCCTTCATTAGGCTCAAGTGCTCCTTAGATAATTAACTATCCACAAGTGAATCTGGGTTAGCTCATTCTCCTTAGCAGAGATTCCTAGCACATCTGTAACCAGGCTGACCCCCCTCAGACGGCCAGCTACTCTGTGACAGAGACCAATGGTCAGATGGAAAAGGTGACTAGAGGATCATGAATACTAATGGGTATGCATGCACAACTGGAAGGGGGCAGTTTAACAGGATACCCCATGTTGTCCAAACCAGTTGGAGCTAGGAAGGTGAAGGAAGACTCCAAACAGGATATGAAGATGACAATATATAATTGAATTACATGGCTATTAAGGGATGGGAGGTGTTTGAGGAGGGGAAAAAAAGCAAAAAGATTCACCTGGAACACAGACTTCCTGGGTCTTGAAATAAATACACACACACCCCTTTTCTGAGACACTGAAATAAAAACAGGCAGCAAGTAGCTGGATAATGTAAAGAACTTCCAGATATCTAGACTTTTCTTTTTAACATAACTACTGTCCACTATAACTCAGCACAGTCTCACTAGTTATAGGACTTTCAGCCACTTGTCTAGTTGTGTTTATGTTCTGCCTCATGTTTCTTTGGGTGGCAAGTTCTCTTGATTTTTCTCTAATACCTCTGCTTTTATTTAAGACAACCTGAACAGGAAGTGAAGGCTAGTGAGCTGAGGTAGCCAAGGTTGGGACAATGGAAAGCAGGAAACTGATTCTGACCATAAGGGAAACAGAAGGAAGGAGGTGATTCTTGGGCACGGTCAAAGGCTAGAAAGTTGCCACAGCCCTCTCCAAATGATGCTAAACAATACAGGGATGTTAGGTATGGGTCCAGTGTCTGAGTCAAAGTCTTTGGCCAGTCTGGGCTAAAAAGTTACTTGGCAGTAAAAGCTCTTCTCTGAATAGATGTAATCAAACATAGTTTAAGCTCATATTGACTCATGGCAGCCACTCCTGGGTGGGGATTTTACCTTTTTACTTGATCGTGGCAGGGGTCCATCCCTGTATGGCACAACACCCTCAGGTCCTCTTGTTTCTCCCAATAACTTGTTGACAGCTCAAAGTGCTTGGAGTCACATTCCTCTTCTGGGGCTCCCACTTGTCTATAAACATGCAGTTTTCTTTGCCCCTCCCCATTAAAGGATTCCACCACCCTCCTTCCTGGGCTGTGCAATCAGTCAAGGCAGCTAGCACAGCTCAGTAAAAGCCAGGTTCCGGATCTACCTGAGGGGGCTTCTCTTCTCTCCTTGCAGTCAGCTGACAGCTGGGCTTTTATCCTTTTCAGGAGATAGCTGCCTGATTAACACCTGGCTCTCATACACCAGCTCATCTGCAGCTCCCTTGAACACCTCAAACGAGCATGTCATGAAACAGAGTTGGTTGGCCCTGAGTCCCCATTCTCCTTAAAGGGCCCTCCCATGCAGCCAGGGGCCCATCTTTCTCCTCACAGCATAAGATATATGGGGGAGAAGGAAGGGATTCAGATAATGCAAATATTTGGATAATAGTGTTTCAGATAAACAGGAGTATACTGTATCAACTTTTGTGATGTGCCTACAGCATGGGATGGATGTGATTAAATGAATGTCACAGGTAATGTGTCCAGATACAACTGTGCCAAAATGGCTATCACCAAGCTCCCCTCCTCCTCCATTGAACCACCCAAACTAAATTTGGCCAGCCCAGATCAACGGGTTCAGAGGTAACTTAACTATACCATATGAAAGGGGTGGCCCAACTTACTGACCCTCGAAACTGCATCGATAATCTTCAGAAGTTCGAGAGCCGGGCATGCCTGCTGGGGCTCGTGGCTTCTGCCAGGGGAGGGAGAGAGGGGTGTGTGTGTGAGAGTGTGATATTAAGGCTTCAGCAAGAGCAGGGCTGAAGCCCCCAGAGCCACCACCCTGCTGCAGGGAAGAAGCTCAGAGCTCCCCTCCCAAGTCTGGTAGGAGGAGAAGGCGCGGGGGGGCGGGCATGGGTGTCTCTGTGAGATGCACGCTAGCTGTAAAAGAGCTGCATGCAGCTCGCAAGCTGCAGTTTGGCCACCCCTGCTATATGATCATGCAGTAGAGCTAGAAATCTTGGGGCAATGTAAATCCTGCGAGTTTTCTTCTTCCACTCGGTCCACAAATACCACGAGAGCAGCCGCTTGCATGGGTTCTTTAAACTTCTGACATCAGACCACCACTTCAGAACCTTCAAAATATTTTGTTCCCAGATCAGGTTTTGAAATGAGCAATCATTTTGGTGGGGACAGATTGGTTCCTATTTTCTGAACTAGTTCTCCTATTTCTAGTGAAATGTATTGAGTAGTGAATTGCCTTCTAATTTCTCCACCAAATTAATGGTGTTCTTACTGTCTGATGCTAACAGATTTTGCTAGCAGCTGCTTTTCACCTGTGACCCTCCACATGGGAGGTTTTTTGTCTAGTTACTCCCTTGTGCGTAAGCTAATTAAAGGGCCACAGGAGTTGTATCTAAATTTTATATGTGCCACGATCTTGAACGGTTGCTTTTAAGACTCACACATGAAAGGCACGTTCTCATCAGAGCTGATCTTTTCAGAAGACCCTATGAAATCACCCAGGGGTGCCAGACAGTCAGCACAGCAACCAGTGAGCATTGTGCTGATGGCCAGAATAAGCCATGCAGCAGGTGAAGGCAGTGGACATTTGCACCATTTTTAAGACGAACTATGGATTTTGTCATGTCTCACATCAGGACTCCAGCAAAGCACATGGTTCTCACATTAGAGGGCTTTACTAAAGCTCTTTTAAACCAGGGCCACACTATCTTGCCTCTGTTTGCTTTAGGTTCACAGCAAGTGAGATCAAGTCACCAGGCTAATGTGTATGTGCTGGCTTTATCTCAGCTCTTGTAACACATGCATGGGCTACGATAAGCCAATTAGATTCTCTCAAGACCAGATACCATCTGGCTGAGAAATTGCTGGCAGTCCAGTAGGCAGCACTTCTGCAGTCCCTGAGGGGGTTTCACATTTTCCCACTCAGTCCTCACAATCATCCCTTCTCAGTGCCAGAATTAAAACAAAACAAAAACAAAATCACAACCCTTTAGAGTTTATTTAATTATTCTGTATTGTAAGAAGTAGGAGAGCAATGTGTTTGGAGGAAGACGTTGGCACTTGCGTATCCATCCTCGTCACACTTTTGACTGTACCTTGAAGAGATCTAGAGTTATAGTTGTCATAGCAACCCTATTAACAAATAGCAGCATAGGATTTACACAGGAGATGTGACTGCTGGGGTTTGTTGGGAATGCTTTTATTAGCAATTTCTGCTAAAATGCAGGGTTTCTGTAAGCCTCTCATCTAGCACCTCATATTCTTTTGGTTTTTTTCCTTACAGTGCACCTCTCACTTTATGGCACCCAAATTTTTGTTTGTTTAAAGTGAATATCACTATAGAAAGAGCCCCACAATTTGCTATATTCTTTTTCTCATGCTGGAGGAAGACATATGAATGTACCATTCTTTAAAAGAAATAAACTGATTTGCATTAACACTCTTTGTGAGCTAACTGTGGAACTATAAATATAGTTTCAGTCTTCATGGTTACTAAACAATTCCCCTCATTCCCCACCAAGACCCCTCCCCCCAATAAAAGGATGATCTAGTTAGAAAGATAAGGGGGGGTTGGGTCTGTTCTGTACATCATCCAAAAATGGATTGATTTATTTGCTGAGGTTGTTTAAGACAAAGATTTATAAAGACTGAATTACAGAGATTTCAGTACCTGAAGATTTATTCTGCATGGTTTTTATGATTCATATTCATCTCTAGATGCATTACTGCTACGCTACTGGACCAGGATTTAAATATTAACCCTTGGCAGATTTTATTTCTAGATAGATTAGAATTAGATCATGTGTCTGAGCTATATTTATTATAATAGCAATAATAGTTTGCATTTCTATAGCACCTTTCATATCAGGCTCTTAAAGCACGTTTCAAATGCTGATTAATTAAATCTCTAATTAAACATCCCTATGAAGAACATAATGAGTATCCCCATTTTAAGGATGTACCAACTGAGGCAGAAGTTACATATCTTGCTCAAGGTCTCCCAGGAAGTCAAGAGCGAGAGCAGGGACAAGACTCCTTGCTCTTTAATTCCCAGTGGGCACTTTGTCTTCATGAGTGATTATTGATCTTTCCCCAGCACAACACTTTGTCATGTCTTTTATTAGCAGAGTGAGGCAGCTCAAAAGATTTCCCAACAAACGAAAGAACAGTTATAAGACAAATGTTTGTGTGTCTGCAGGAAGGGAGAGGCACAATAATGTATAGATTGTTTTGAACATGCATGCATACAACATACACACACAGGCAGCAGCAGCATCCCAGCTTTCCCACGGTACTGAGTTTGCTTTCACCATCACAGAGATGAGGTAGAAAGAGAAGCTTCTGGAGCCACTAACTTTTGACTGCCATCCCAAGAACTGTCTACTAGAGAGCTACTATCATGAAATTTGTATAGCCAACTCTCTCTAATCTCTCTGAGGATTTCCGGTAACCTCTCCATTCCTACCAACATGGTTCTGAGAGGAAGCTGTATTCAGGACTCCAATAAATTTAAACAAAGTGAACTCCCTTTCTCTACTAACTGTTCCTCCTACTTTATCAAACTAATCCACTTATTTAAGGGAAACAATGCCTTTCGGTGCTTCTTGAACTGCAAGACCTCTTTAACTAAAAGAGACCTCTTTCTGAGAAGGAAACAGGGCACCATTCTCCTCATCAGAAGTCCAGCCTTTCTTCTACAATGGCTATTCTTTCCATTGCCCTCCTTTCATATGTCAGCTTAGCCTGGTAAGCTAACAAGACATAGCAGCACTTGCCTTCCAGCTACTTAGCCCCTTCCCACCCCCTTCTTCACAAACACTACAAACTTTATTTTCTGGTAAATTGATGACGTGCAATATTTCAGACAGTCCGCATTATCCACCCAAACTCTCCTCACCAATTTCAACAGAGAATTCACTACCCATCTTCACTAATATAACCTAATTAAACTTCAAATGTTTACAGAGCGCCTTCCATCCCAAACTGATTTACAAACTTTATATACCTTAGAGAGAATTTACTTCACCCACTTCTGGGGTATAACACAGCAGCTGTTTGATAGCTCACAGCACCACCACACAACAGATTAGGGCAGGGAGTGAAGGAGAAAAATGTTTCCAGTTCACATTTTAGGGAAAATGTAGGTAGGCTGATTGCAATTACATAGTTAGTACTGAGGCTTGGACACAGATTAACTACCCCGCTGTAGTATAACCTTTCATGGGATGTTGAATTACTAATAGCATCTGGGGTGTTGGTTTCAAATCTCATTCAAAAGACAGTATTTCCATTGTCCAGCCCCATGCTGGGCCACCAGTCTAGAATGCTGTCTAATCAACACCACTACCCACAACTCCCTGTCGGGGTTAGAAGTTCTTCCACCCGAGTACTAATCAGGCTGACTCTGCTCAAACTGGGAGATCTGATGAGATTGTTCCTGGGAGTGTCATGGCTGTAGGCAACCCCTGCCACTCTGATTATATAGATTCACAATGTCGTTGTTATGTTTAATGTCTAATACAATAGACAAGTCTATTGTGACAGGGTGAATGGACTTCAATCTGCATCGCACTAGCAAAGGATGTTATATAGCCAGACATCCCTGCAAATGTGGCTAGCCTTGTGGATACAGTGGCTGCAAGCAATCCCAGTAGAGATGCCTAAGAGGTCAGTAGATGCTTAAAATGAGAGTACCAGTAAGCTTAACAGGCAGCTTGTCTCCCGTGGCAATATAAACAGTCCAGTGGCAGGAACTCAGGGACTTTGAAGTCCTGGAAACAGCAGGATGTTCTCCTTATCATGCTTCTCACTTAGGGGCTGTAAGGAAGCCTAAGACTTTAATGCTTGGGATCTCAGAAAGCCTTTTCCTTTTTGTGACCTGTTACTAGATAATTTATAGGGAGGAACTGCAACCAATCGGCCCGGGTTCCTTTTCTCCTGCTGCCCCTGCTCTGGCTGTCCTACTGCACAGAGACTGTACTGTATGTGAAAATGTAAAAATATATTCAATGTCTTTTTAAAACTAGGAAATGCTGTTTTGGTTATTGAATTAATGGGCCCAGTGGCATATTTAGGGGAATTTTATTGTGCTTGAGGACGATGCCAGATTGGCACAGCCATGAAGACTGAACTACCCCATTAATGTGCAGACAAGTGAAGCATGAGTAGCAGCCGTGCAAGCTGCCTCCACATTACTGCCATGGCCTTGAGAGGCCAAGTCTAACAATGAAGATAGTTCGATCTCCACACCCATTCAATCCTTGGCCTCACTGACTGATTGCCAACATGAATGCCAGTTGTGTGTATGTACAGCTGCCCACTAGTAACCAGCCAAAACTGTCAAATCTTTGCATAAAACATGTCAAATAACTGTCAGGTGATAACAGATTTTGGTCGCTACTAACCAGAGATGAAAGGTTCCATACCCCATTACTAACCCCATGAACCTTCCATCCCTTGTCATTATTTTAATAGAAGACCCTAGCATACTCAGCATATCTTGGCCTCACGTTTTATGGCTTCTGGATTTCAGGTCTGATTTGTGTGGTGAAAGCAGCATGTAGTTGAAGCATGCCCAGCATTAGCTTTTATGGTATTGTTTGCTTCTGGGGATGCTCAGGTATGCTTCACCGAATCTGAATACTGCTGCTGCTTTATTTTTGCTGTTCTTAATTAGTTGCCACAGTTCTTAAAAATGAGCATAACCACTTATGTCACATGACTTGTGTGACAAACTAGGACTGTTGTTAAGGTTTCCCTGAGTACTGTGTGAGTGCCTCGGTTTCCCCTATGCGGTGCTTGAGTATCTAGGTGGTGGGACAACGGTGCATGATTGTTACAAAGCCCTAGAAGGCAGAGGCCTGGACACAGAGAATGGCTCTGTCTCCTGGCAACAGATGGCCCGGCTCCTCCCCGGCAAAGGTATGAGCTGAAGGTGTTGGAACAAAGGGATCAGGTGACCTCCTGGCCCGGGAAGGAGAAAGGGGGAGGAGGGGCTGGTGAGTTTCAGTTTGGAGCTGGCCGGAGAAGAGGGGAGAGAGGCAGACAGGGTCTGGCCTCCCTGCCCCGTTTGGAGCTGTGGGGCGAAATGCAGGGAGCCCCCAGGCTGGGGTCTAAGCTCCCTGCCCCCCGGAAGGACCCGACTGAGGGGTCCTGGATGTACTGACAAGCTCTGGTTGGACTGTGTTCCTGGCATCTCTAATAAACCTTCTGTTCTACTGGCTGGCTGAGACTCCCAGTGAATCCGGGGAAGAGGGGTGCAGGGCCGGACTCCCCTATACTCCGTGACAACTTGCAACTATCTTGAAATATACAGAATACAATACTTAGAACATCATTTTTAATAGAACAGCAGTAACATGGAGGCAGGCAATGGCACTGGATAGTCCTTTTTGATATTAGCTCTTTTTTTCCCCCTCCATACATCAGGTATTCTTTTGACAGGACCATTCTGACATTTTTGAACAGTTCTGACAATACCCCTACTAGAAACTGTGAGAGATGACAGTAATTTGGGAATATTCTAAATGGGAGACTGAAAAGAGAGAGAGTCCGTATGTCTGAGACAATGATGTCATTTGTCATCCCAGTGATTTCTCTCACACATGGAAAGACTCTGCTGAGGACTACACAATATGATTATACTCACATGCACCTTGATGAAATGATCTTGGGATGCGGGGAGGAAATATACAGAGACAGCACAGTCTACTGGATGGAGCACTTGACTGTGGCCTAGGTCTGCACTATAGACTTCTGCTGCCATAGCTATGCTGGTCAGCATCATGAAGAGATGTGATCCCTGACTGACATAGCTATAGCTGGCAGAAGCCCCTAGTGCAGATGCAGTTATCGTGGCAAAACTGTACTTTTCCCAATGGAGTTTGTTTCTCTCATGTGGGGTGGTAGGGTGATTTTACTGTACCAGTGACAAGTGCAGTTTCACCAGTATATTCCCAGCTCAGCCGCTGACCCACTAGGTGACCCTGAGGAAGTCACTTCACCGCTCTGTGCCACTGTTTCCCATCCCATCCTTTGGCTTATTTTACATGATATGTGAACTATAGTACAGACTGTCTCTCACTAAATGTATAGATAGTGCTTAGCACTGTGGGGCCCTCATCTCAGCGGGGGCCTCTAGGTGTTACCATAATCTAAAATAAATAATATTGATACACAGGACGAGCTAGTAGCAAAGAAGAAACATAACTGCCCACTTACAAAACATCAGATAACTGTTCTTGCATAGAAAAGAGACCCAATGCACTAGATGCTGCTTCTGGTTATGGTGAATCAGAAGATTAGAACTCTGTTCACAGAGAAGGAGGAAATTCCTGAACTGTTTCAATGCACTGCAAGGAGCCAGCTTAGAACCATATTAAGGGGGCTGAATCTGCACAAAGGCAAATGCCAGCATTGCCAACCACTGGCCAGCAGTGGAAGTACGGGACGGGACCATTCTTATTCTGACCCCTCTAAACCACGGAGACACCTTCCAGGATAGAACCTATGGAGGTGGGATGGTAATAGCCTTGGGTTGAACAGCATGGTTGACATTATGTACACACCTTGACTAGGCAGTTATTGGTATTGTATTTTATAGCACCCAAAAACATGCTAGGAACTTCACAGAAGATATGCAAATAAAGACTCCTGCCCCAAAGAACTTCCAGTCTACTTATTCTACTTATGAGACATGACAAAATGACCGAGGGTATCAAGCAATAGGAAAATGGGTGTTGTAAAGAATAGGGTAATGGTGGTAACAGCAATAAGATCATGGGGTTACTCAGTGTAGCCATGGGTACATTTTGGGGGTTTTGTTAAATTTTCTGGTGTTGAACAAATACATTAAAAAAAGCTAAGGAAGATTCAAATATAAGATGGTGAATTTAATTGCATCATTTAATGTAGGCACTGCAAAAGAACGGAGTTTTCAGAATAGGGTAGTAGGGTTTGGTAGACCAAAGAAGAGGGTGTCCCATGCATAGGAAGGAATGCTGAACAAGTGACAAAGATACTTGTTGGAGAAATAGATGAATGGGACACAAGGCTAGTGTCACTGACAGAGCAGAGGGGTCGATATGATAAGAAGCTATGGTCTGAAAACAAGGGGTAAGAAGAACAGCATAATGCCCTGAAGGTGAGAACTAAGAGGTGACACCAGCTGACCTCTTCACATTCTTTAATAGGAATAGAGTGCTCAAGGAGGGCTTCACATGGTGCTAAGGGGGGTCCTCCAGCCATAATATCACAATATATTTTATCTGCTTTTGCACTGCATACAAGCTTCCATACAAAGCTACAGCTATTCCCATGTGCCTGCATGAATACAGCCCAGAACAGATATCCTGCTGCAACAACCACGGCACTAGAAGATGGCATGTACAGCATGCATTTATTACAGGTTACATTTTTATATTTTTGCTTTGCACGAACAATATGTTTTTTAGGGAGACATTTATTTCTCATGAGTCTTGAAGTCTCTTACTAAGATTGCAAATTGGTAATAAGGAAAATTTAAAATCCTCCTGCAGCAAGATGCAAATCTAGGAAATATAGTGTCTTATTCACTCCTCAAAACTTCAGGAGCTATTTTCTGCTCCTGCAATATTCACCCAGTGCTTTGCCTTCACTTTCTCTCATTCCCTGAGTCTCTCCCAGCCAGTAGGGCAAAAAGCAAGTTGTACATTGCTGTCCCATGACTCATCCTTCATGTAAAAATATCTCTTTGTGTGGCATGTGGTATTAATCATTGTCTCTCTCTCGCTTAATGTCAGAGTTGGCAATTTTCTTCATCTTCTCTGGGTGGCCAATGTGTGCATCATTTCTGATTTTCTTCATTATACCAATGAGTGGGTGGCAACTGCAGCTAAACTAATCTGTCTTTTCAAGTGCAGTGGCACATGTGGTTACTTACGGTCGGTCTTTCAGACAGCATCAGAGATTAAACAGTCCTCAGTTCCAACAGACCTAACATGATCTAGATGGTATTTATACATTTTTCTTATATTGCTGCGACTCCCGCCGTTATTTATTTATAGGAGGGGGAAGCTAAGAACATTTTTCCATCCCCCGCTAATACACTGATTGTTCCCTGGCTCAAGCTGTTCAAAACATTCAAAACTGTAGCTGGGAAGTTATTTGTCCTGAACTGCTTGGCAGTGCTGTGTTCTGTTAAATAGATGCTACGTTTCGTTCCCCATCAACACCTACATATCAGTAGTGGATGTAAAGATCCTCGTATGCTAGCTTTGTAAAGTACCTTATGTCCCTTTGGTGTAAGAAGCACAATACAAATGTAATTTTTTTTTCCCTCTGCAATTTGCACTGTTTGCTAAATATATTATGAAACACTGTTTAGATCAGGTCTTCTGTGCTAGGTAGGCCCTTTCACAAACAAATCTCCGGTGTTCTCCTTGGGGACTGAGTTACAACATTTGCTGAAATGTAAATGCTAATGAAAGCTGTATGATTTGTGAACAAATAGGAGGAATGTATGGAGGGAAATTCTCATGTCACGCAGGAGTGGTCTACTGTGGCTGCATTTCCTGGCCAACTGCCAGCTCGTTTCTTGGCCAATTGTCTATGGAATGGATTGTTCAAGAAACAAACAGTAAGTTAACACATCCCCTGCCCCCCCCACACACACACACAGTTACATAGCAAATAAATATCAAGCAGAACGAGAAACTCCTGAAAGCTTTGATCGATCCAACGTAGATTATTATTTTCTACCAATAAAAAGGATTTGACTTTGGGTACATTTTCACAGGGACAGCAAAAGGCACATTCCTGACACCAGAGCAACCCCCCTACCAAATATCAAGTCTCCCTCCAAAGTTTGGTGGTGCTAGAGTTTCCGTCTTGAAATGATTGCAAGATTCGTTGTTTTGACATGGGGAAAAACATATTTTCCCCTAATTTCCACTCTTGGAAATGGCTGAACCATTTTATCTGAAACTTTTAAAAAAATAATTCAGCCTGAGACAGATACCCAGCATGGAAAATTTCAACCCAAATGGTTACAGTTTTGCATGTCAAGCAGCTCACAATGCACACAACGTGGGTGGACATTTTGACCAACAATACTAGGTCATATCTCTACTCTGATAAAAAGTATTTCTTTAGTCACATAGTGTTGTGTCTGTTCCCTGATTTATCTTCTCTTTTTGCACCCTTCTTTTCAAAGGTCCCTTTACCATGGTTACTCTGTCCCTCCTCAGTGAGGGCAACCACCACAGGCAACTCCTAAGGACAATCCTCTGATGATCAGGGCCGGTGCAAGGAAGTTTCGCGCCCTAGGCGAAACTTCCCTGCGTCCCTGTCCCCCCCAGCTAACGCCGCCCTCCCCCCTGAGGCAGCCGGCTCCCCACCCCCCTGCTTGCCGCAGCTCAGCCCCCCACCCGTGGGTCGCGGGAGACCCCTCCGCCTGTGGCGCCTCCCCCCGGACTCCCGGCTCCAGGCTCAGCCGCTGAGCCGAGTGCGGAGCCAGGAGGCAGCTGCAGCGAGCCACCCCCTGACTCCCAGCTCCACGCTCAGCTGCAGAGCTGAGCCGGGAGGCAGGAGGCAGCCGCGGCGAGCCACCCCTGACTCCCGGCTCCACGTTCAGCCGCTGAGCCGAGCGCAGAGCCGGGAGGCAGGAGGCAGCCACGGCGAGCCGCCCCCTGACTCCTGGCTCAGCCGCTGAGCTGAGCGCAGAGCCTGGAGGCAGGAGGCAGCCGCGGCAAGCCACCCCCTGACTCCCGGCTGAGGCTCCACGCTCAGCCGCTGAGCTGAGCATGGAGCCGTGAGGCAGGAGCAGCCACGGCGAGCCGCCCCCTGACTCCCAGCTCCACTGAGCCGAGAGTGGAGCCGTGAGGCAGGAGGCAGCCGCCCGCCGCCCCACAAATCCTGGTGCCCTAGGCAACCGTCTCGGGTCGCCTAGTGAAAGCGCCAGCCCTGATGATGATTAAAAGTGGCTACTGAAGAGCATTACAAGACGTATGTTCTTTCCCTCTCTCGGCCCTAGTACAGTTGGCTCCATAGCATTCCAGACCCCAAAGCAAGGAACTGATTTTGGATCATCAAGTTGTGGATTAGGATCTTTATGCACAGAACACGCACTAGAGCAGCAGGCTGGCCCGCATACGTTTGGTGCGAGCCAATCATTCTCTTTTAAAAAATCCTGCTTCCTAGCTGTTTTCCCTGTGCACAATCAATTCCCAGTGCTAACAAGTTCTTCATACCACTGTTAATACTTAATATGATACCCACAGTAGGTACCTTGCTGTGGATGTATTTGTATAGTTAAAAACAGAGCTTCAACATTTACTGCTCTGGAAACGTGCCTCAACCTTAGAGATGGGCAAAAAATGGAAAACACATGTCTACTGAAATTGCTAACTACTGCCCAATTATTGGTTTGGCTTTGTAATATGGCCATATGCCCAGTATGAACAGAAACCACCAGGTCATTTCATGTATGCTACTAAATAGCATCAGGTGCTCCAATACTACCACAATGTGTATAATATAAATGCCAAAATAGGATAATAGTACTCAATCATTACTGACCTGGTCTAGGTTTGAACTGGTGATGTGGAGAGACTAAGAGCTACCTATTTCATTATCAATTCACTGGACCATCCAGTCTTCAGTCAACATGGTTTTATGTGGGAAGGTCTTGCTAACTAAGATCAATGTTTAGAACCAGCACCAGACCCAGCACCACTAAAACACAGAAAAAGTGGGAACTGTTGTGAAAGAAGAATCCTTTCTTGGGAAATGATGAGACAACACAGGAAACAAGAATTTTTCAGGCCCCAGTTGGTGTCAATTTTGGCATAAAAGCTGCACCACATTAATGGACAACAACAAATGCCACATAAGCACCTTTGGATAATGTTGAGGATAAAGATAACACAATAAAAGGAATGTTGGAGGAATTGTTATAAAGAATGGAGTAACTTCGGAGCGTGAATACTATAATAAATGTGAGCGATAATAAGGTAACAAGACCAGAGGATAAGATGGAAGAGACTGAAGAGACGTTAGAAAATAGAGCAAAAACTAAAGCACTGATAAAAAGTAATATAGCAAAAGGAAGAACAACAAAACTACTGGAGAATAAATCAGAATAATAATGAGACTCGAACATAATTCTTGTGATGCTAGCAGAAAAAGAAATCCCAGTTCACTGAAATATGATGAACACTTTCTGATGAAATTACTCAATTTAAATGCTACAGAAGACTATGGAGAGAAATAAATGCTATAGGGAGAAATAAATGCGTTGGAATTCCTTCCAAGTCTGTATAAGGCATGAGTTTCAATGCCTTTTGATAGGACCAAAAGTGCCATAATTTCTGATCTTAGAGACAAAAGAACAAAAAAGAAAGAAAGGTCTTCAGAAAAACATGGACTTCTCCCCTTTCAAACCAAATATATACTCCATGAGTCAAGTCACAAGAGGACAATTTGCAGAGAAAGAAATAACTCAGGTAAGAAGGTTTATTAATATACCCAACCAAATTCCAGGTCTCATACAACAGGAAAATATTTTCTGTTCTGGAATATAAATCTACATGATAGGTCTCAAATAAAATTCACAATGGGAACTTAAAATACCTGTCACAAATCTGAAGAATTAGTGATGAACCAAACTCACTGTCACAAACAAGTTTGGGATTGGATGATGTACATTTAACAACATTAGACCCAATGTTTTGTCTTTAATTTAAAAAAAAAATCCATATCCATGTAAAAAAACCCCAGCCTCATCCTAATTCCATACTTAAAAAAAAAAAAAAAAAAACAAGCAAGGACCAAACACCAATGCTCTGCTTGGTGATATTTTTGGCAGGCAGGAGCGAATGAGCATATAGATTCAATTATATTCACTCCCTTTTATGTGGCCCTCCTACAGATGAGACACATTGGAAGGGTAGCACGTGGGGACATTAGCAGTGTTGCTACCTATGATGTACCTACTCCATATACAAACACTATTTGGATTCCACTGTTATTGCTTCAAAACCAGCTTTATAAACATTAAATTAGAAAAAAAAAATCCCCAACACCCATTATTTGAACTAAATTCTCTTCTTTAATTAGGAATGAATTTAAATCTGAATTATGTAAATCAGAGTACTCCGCTGAGCTTCTAAAAACATAAGTATCAGAAAATTAATCTTGAATTCCAAGCACTCTGAAACAGCGTAGCACTGCAGCTGCTGCCTCCCTGCTGTCTGAGAACTCCCTCTCAACACTTACCAACCTAGATCCACTTCATGATGCTAGGGGCAGCTTTCCAAGGAGGTATACCTGGCAAGCGATTCTCCTCTCAACACCATTCCCATGTGGGACAGGTACTCCGTAATATCTCTGCAGCCAGCCAGGGGGAAGTAGCCATGGCACAGACACAGTAGATGCCCACTATAAGCACCATAGGGTGCTTATAGTGGGCCTCCTGCCTCCCGGCTCTCCCCACCCCTCTGACAAGAACAGGCCTCAGGAGCAAGCATGTTGAGGGATTCTTTATAGTGCTCAGCATTAAGGGAATTCTGTGCTGATACACCGCACCCTATATGTGGCCTGAAGAGAGCAGGGCTTGATGTAAATTAGAGCAACCTGTGGCTGCTCTAATTTATAGTGAAATCCACACTGGCCCCTGGAGCAGACCAGAAACAAACAGGTATAAACATTGGGTTTAAATCACTCAGTCTAGGGGCAGAGGGGACAGTACTATGACTTCTGGAACCACAGCACAGGATCCCATCCATGATATGGTGAACAGATTTCACAGGTTTGGTCTGGTAGGCAGGGAACAGGCTATTGATATGGAAGCAAATCTTCCTAGGATATGTGAAATGGAGGGTTAAACCTCCTTTTACACAGACTGATGAGATCAGAGTCTGGCACCATACCTAATAAATATGCATATTAGGGACAGTCACGTGATGAATGAAAACTGTCTTGGCTGAAACTGACTTTCAAAGGAGGGGAGACCTGATATTTTCAATTATATAGAGCTTGCTTTCTTCTCAAGTGTCAGAAATGAGAGTGGCTAGAAGGATTGAGCTGCTCCAGGAAGATCTCTAGCCTGAAAAGTTAGGAAGCTAGCTATTTTGGGGTTGAATCTACATGTGCACATGTAAAATTACGAAAGGCACTAGTCTCTCTATTGTTAAGTTGCAACTAACTTCCTGTTATAAACCTAATTTTAAAATCCCCCTGCCCCCACAAAAAACCAAACAAAAACAAATATGAATTCCCCATTCCAGAGCAGAATTTTTCTGTAAAGATGGTGGCAGGAGGAAGTAATTCAATGATTTTTAAATATGTAGTGTTTCCAAATTTCCATGTAATTCTGTTGGTCTTTAATACTTCTTTAATATAATAATTGTAGGAAAGTGCATATATTTCTATAAGTAATACATAGCCATTTGAAAATATGACTTCCAGAGCATTGGTTGTATAAGTTGGTATTGTCTCTGAATAACTAAGTGTGATGGTACAAAAGAGATGCCTTTCTGACAAAAAGGGACATTGTTTTGTGGTCTCCCATAAGACTTAGGATTAGGATACGTTCATACACAAGCTTTGCATCTAATGATATTCTCTGAGAAGCGACACATTGAATTATATTGCTGAATTGGAAAAAGATGGCTGTACGTATAATATTCATTTAGTCTTCGTATTATATAATGTTTTAAAAGACCAGATTTAGTGCAATATTTGTCTGAATAAAAATAAAGTATTCAAGTCCTAGGCACAACTGTAAGACAGAAGAATAAGGTTTGTTTAAACTCAGTACTTGGAAATACTTTATTACTGGGGAAGAAGTAAGGTTGTTTGAGGGGTGACCAGTTAGAATATTTCAGTTGAATTTGTGTACACATGAACCAGATGTTGAAATTGATGTCAGAAGTGTTTATGCATCATTAGTTTATGACTTCTTATTTTTATTTATTGGAGATGTAATGTGCAATGGTATGTCTTGTTTTGTACTGCAGTTAGCAACTTTAACTTAAGTTTTATTTTATATGAATTATAGGCCGACCTAGTAGCACAGCCGATAGTTAAGGTTGCCTGACACTTTACACTGTGAAGTACCTGTTTTCAGTTGCTTATAACTTTTCCAAATGTTAACCATTTTATATTATAGAAACCCAGGATTCCTAACGCCCACTATTACACTGTTATCTAACAAACAGTTGTGTAAGACAATGGCAAAGTGTCTGTTTGCTTATTTATTGTACAGCAGCCTTGCCACATTCAGTGCACAATAAGGACTGTGAATAAGGCAGAAATTTATAACAAGAGTAAAGATATTATCTTGTGATTAATACACTGGACTGGAGCCAAGGAGAGTTAAATTCTGTTCGTGTCTCTGCGACAGATTTCCTAAATGATTTCGAACTAGATTATGACAATATATTATGGACAAAGGGTTTTATTTAAGATTACATGGACACCCTTAATTTTGGTATTTACTAACTTAAGTGTTAGACTATGCAACCTTCATGTACTTTTAATGTAGTTTTTCTGTTTGTAATAGGTATTCATTTGCCATATATAATATAATTCACTTCAGTTTAAAAAAAACATTAAAAACGTACATTGCTTTACATTGCATTGTTTTTGGGGATACGTCTGGTCTACCTGAATCTGCATCTAGAGAGCATCACATGTAGCAAAATTAAACCAAAAAGACAAAGAAATCATTTTTATGCTTGTACAAAAGTAGATCTCATCCTTCTAGTCCAGCAATGCCAGCAGCTACTACCAGACTTCACCACATTCCATTACTCCATCCCAGCCCACCATAGGCACATGCACATGGCTTTGATAGGACAGGGCTTTAAGTCTGAACCAAGCCTTGCGGGAGAGATAAAATTACCATCCCCAGCACTCTCCAGGCCTTAAAAGTAGCACCTCTCTTTTAAGATGTTCCTCCTCCCCCTTAAGAATGTTTGTGGGAAAGAAAAGTCACTGCTGCATGGAAGATTAGACCTTCTCTTTAGCTCTGGAGGCATGAAAATGAATACAAGCAAGTGAAAGAAAGGAAAATTAATCAAACTTTTTTGAAATTCCCTCGCTCCTCCAAAAAAAAATTGGTCCTGAATTTTGGGAGGAAGGCCAGGTTTATTTTATCTCATGTGGTTTGCTCATCCCTACTCATTAAGACTGATTTACTGTGTAGTGATGGAGAGCTGCAGAGTAAAAATAAAATAAAAGCCTATCCGTGAAATATAAAGGGAGAAAAGAGCCGTATCATCCATAAAGATACCTAACCAATTCAGTTTTAAGAAAGTACTTCACTAAACCCTGTTTCAGGCATTTTTACAAGAGACTGTTTCTTCTATCAATATCTAAATAAAAAATATAAAGAGGAAAATATTTTAACAAACTTTCCTGCCACAGCAGCAAAAATGTAACAGCGACTCTATGGTAGGCAGAACTCCCATAGGATGAGTTACCATTGATCTTGGTTTAAACCACAATTGATCATATATTAATAATCTAGATCTAAACTCTTCCATCCTGTTTCATCCTTTAATGAGATCTTACGTCTCTCCGGATGCAGCCAGCGTACTCTCTGAGAGACAGTGTAAGAGGCTGTCACTGGAGTTCTTATTCTTCAGTGTTTAAAATAAAGTAATAGTTTAACTTGGAAAGCTTACACAGTTTTAAGGTTTAACACATTTCTGTGGTTACTGTGTGGCTCTCAAAAATCTAGAATGTAGATTCAGAAAAGCACCCAACTTGTGTGATTTAAATAGCAATTGATAATTAAAAGCACTTATTGATATTTCACAAGTTCAGCTAACTAACAGTTAATAGACACAGATGGTAGCTTATTACAAAGTTAGTAAACTTTAATAATTGGAAGCTAATACGTTTTTGGAACTGGATGTATTTCTTTAGATTTAGTAAAACACATTTGATTTTAAACACCAACTCACAATTACATAAGGTGACTATGCACAAGTCTAAGCTATTATCACAGCTGCTGAACCGCTATAAAATTGATGATCAGTTGATATTCAATTAATATACAACTACCGCACCTGCTTGTTTGCCTTCCATCCCCAGCACACATCCCATTTCTAACATTAGGAGATGCTGGGAAACTCCACCGCTGTAAGTTGGCAAATCTCCTCTGATGTCTTCAATGGAGCTGTGGTAATTTACAGCAGCTCAGACTGTGACCCACTGTTCCAAGGGGGTTAAGTAAGTATATTTTGTCCGCTAAATATAAATTAATTATTAAAACATATTGGTGCCTAATAGATGCATTTATTCTCTCACATAATTGTTGATAAACCCCAGTAAATATGTTGATTCAAAGAACCAGGGGTGAAACTTCAGACCCACTGAAGGCAATAGCAAAACTCACATTGACTTCAGTGGGGTCAGGATTTCACTTCATATCTTGATACCTTACCCGAGATGGAATTAAAGGGAGTTTGAGAGGCTGTGTGTCAGTATCCATGGCAGGATATGGCTTCATGCCATTAACATGTGAATTAAACGGAACATTATTTATAAGTAATCTGTTTGGGTGGGGGAAGTGGGGTTGCACTCTTTGCTTTTGCATCTTTAGGAAGAAAACCTAAACGTTTTTTGTTTTAATTTCCGCCTTTTTAAAAAAAAAGCATTAGACATTCAGGTCTGTTCTATCCTAGAAGACTTTCTCGTGATTGGGGAACTATGGTATTATGACACCAACAGATAAAAGATTGCAATTAAGAAGGGAAGGGCTGATTAGTCAGTTTAACATACTTTGTTTTGTGTTTGCTTTGTTCACGCCTTTTTAATTCCAGGGCCTAATGAACAGTTGGAAGAAAAGCTATGTTGGCAAAAGATGCAAAAAAACCCCATCATTGCAATCAAGTTCAGAGAGTTCCCATTTGCGGCCCCAAAGAGATCCCTCCAGTTATATTTGAAAGACCAGACTCAACATGCTGATCTTTCAGAGATAAAAAACAAGAAAGATAAAAAAGAAAAATAACCCTTCAGGGGGTATGTGTTTTTTTAAAACACTCCATAAGATAGGAACACAAGTAGCAAACTCCCAATTATTCCCCTTTTAAAGGTCACATTTAACTCCAGAAGTATCTTGAATATTAAGGAGCTACAATCTTTGAAGCCATGCAAAACTGCCATTGAACGTTCAGCCATCAGGTACATATCTTCTCTAGGACAGTAACGGTGTTGCTATTCTGAATGTGAATTCCAATGCCCATCAGACATGTCTGAGTGTATATATAGTATTTAGGATACTTGATTATCTAATAGCTGATGCTTACCTAGGGCTATATATAGTATTTACAAAGCACTGGGTAAAAATATTAACCTTCAAAGCACTCCTTAGTTAGCCTTATCATGAAGAAGCAAACTCTGAGACAGAGATTTAGTCTAGTTGGGATGAGAAACCAGTGCCTGGTTCCCAGCATCATGCTTAGACCATTATGCTGTAACCCTCTGGTATAAAGTGCTACTTTATTTTTCTAAGGTGCTATCACCTGGGTAGCTAAGCATCAATTATTTCAGATTACTGCTAGGAAACCTCACTCATAAATATGGTCCTGGGCTCTGAGAAGCTTTCAGACAACTACTGTTGCATTGTTATGCAGAATTTCTCTCTCAACAGTTAGTTTTTCACTGGGCATTTAGTGACAGCTAAACACTATACTTTTGTTTCCTGAAAACTAAAAACGTAGTAATGTGAAATGCATATAATTTGTTACCATTTTCATTTTGACTGTGCAATGTACATTCCAAAAGAAAGTCCCAGCTTGAGTCAATAGTTAGATTCAAGTCGAATGGAAAAGGTACAAACGGAAATATACAAGAAGGTACTGCTAGAAAGTGGGAGCTGTACTTTTACAAACAACTTTTCACTCCATACCCTTCTGTAGGAAAGCTTGGCACAGCCACAAACACATCACTAATGATTCCCATCTGTGATCTAATCTCTAACAACAAGATGACTGATATCATTATGCAATGTAATTTTCTATCAGATTCTTTGATGGGGTTTGATTTCAAAGCCTAAGCAAGGCATATGGTTTCTCACAGCACTGGCCCACAAAAAAATGAATCTGTCATAGCTCACTGTGGGAAAAATATTCTTGTGAAGCAAAACCAGGTTAAAAAAACCCTAACTCCCATGTCCCCCATGGTTTGCCAGCAGAGCCTGTTGAATTAAGCATTTTGAATAATTTATCAAATGAACTTTTTCTTCAAAATAATCTGTTTCCAAATAGTTTCATTATTCAACTGAGTTTGATTGATTAGCACTTGGCAACTAAATTCTACAATCCCCCCTCCCTCCCCAAATCGATTCTTAAGTAATTTGTTTTCAACAAATTTTTCATTATTCAACAGGTTTATTTGCAAGTGACTGCTTTTGTTCCGCATTGTCTTGCCAATGTAAAGATACAAGTAATACATTACACAGAAGTATATATATATATGAGGAGGATACCTCATGGTTAAAGGTCCAGTTCAGTTTGCTTTGGCACTTAGACTTGATCTGAATCAGTTTGCATGATCAGTAGCACTTGATGTCTCTATTGGATAGGCAATAAGAGACAGGTGCAGTGTCATCACGCAAGTCTGAGCCAAAGACACGTAAAGGAAATACTCTGCATGCAGCACATGACATAATGGCCCATCATCAGGGATCTTGGATGGAAGAGTGTCATAAACATCCTTAAAATGAATGGGCGTGATAAAGCATTCTCTGTTGTACCCAACAGTGGGAGCAACTGAGATTTTAGCAGCACAAAAGAGATTGACCCAAAGGACAGGACTGACTCCAGAAGTCAGGAGCAAGCCCATGCAGCTAGAGGGAGACAGTGGAACTGACAAGGTTCCCGACGGTCCTAACACAGGGGCAAGGTGTTGCTAGGTGAACAGGAGCAGTTTGTTGGGTACAGGGCTGGAGTGTCTCACTTGGGATTTCTGCAAATAACACTGATTTCCCATTCAAAATGGAACTACTCTATAAGAGCCTGAATGTCACCTTTCTATTTGAATGAAGGGGAAACAAACACACACACAAACTTATTTTCAAAGTGATTTTGTGCATGCTTATATTAACCCTAGGCACCCGCACAGTCAAATATCATCCCCACTTTACAGAAAAGGGGAAAATGGGGTGACAGTGAATCAATGTTAGGGAAAATTCCAACTCAAGAATTCCTGTTTCTTCGTCTTATGCTCATTCTAACACCTCAGAGTCCTCTTTAGTGGATACTTTGGTAGGGTTTCAGAGTAAACAGTCACATGCTTACATGCATAAAACTGCACAGAGATTCATACAATCTGAAGTGCCAGGAGAAAGAAAGAAGGACCAAATTATCTTCCCAGATATGTATAGTAGAATGCAAGCATACTTGTCCTATTTTATATGGTTGTCTCCTGTCATTAGGAAGAGAGTAGAGTGGTATATTGGAGTTGCGACTCCTATGTGGACTCAAACAAAGTATTTTGTTCAACAGCAAGCTCTGTGATCCGCTTTGTGTGATGAAAAAGTGTGAAGCATAAAAATAGGGAAGCAGAGAGAGGGTGAAATGAGGTAAAAAAAAAATATATAGGAGAAAGAAAAATACAGATCCATCATTGAACAAGGTCAACAACTTAATGTATCAGTATGACAAGTAGCATGAGATATAGTAAGCCTTCATGTTAACCAGAAATAAGTGCAACTCCTGTCCAAGCTGTTGAGCTTATCATTCAATTGGAAAGTTTAAAATGAACTTCCAAAAAGGCAGACCATTTCATGTATTTGCTTGCCATGCACCATGGATCTGAATAAACAAATTGATTGTGTTGGATATCCTGTGACATTCCCACTTCCTAGATTAACATCCAATTCAGCCCTGCTAAACTGTGATTCAAAACTCAATCGATAACGGACCCTTTTTATCATCTCTACCAGCTTCCCTGTCTCACCACCATTCCTGATTTTTTCTCTCTCTTGAAGAATCTGCCTGGATAAACAACTGCAAGGAGCTGCAAAGCCAAAGGAATGAGAATATCCCTCAGGGTTTCACAGCCTGTCGCAAAACCCTACGAAATGACTAGTTAGCACCTTTATACAGTACACCATCCGGTCCCATCTCTTCTGAGGAAATGGCCTCTCTCTCGAAGAAAAGACCTATCAAACCAAACTACAGAAGAGGAAGTAAAGGGGCTACTTAGTGATGTCTAGCAGACCTGAAAAATGTAGAAGTCTCTCAATGAAGTATGAAATATTGTCACAAGGCAGATGAGCAGTCCTTTGTAAGCCTTTCTGATCTCAGGCAGGAGCATTTTATTTTCTACTTTTATTAAAAACATACAAAGACCAATTCAGCAGTTGGGGTACATGCTCCGGGAGGGAGTTTGGGTGCGGGAGGAGGGGGGGACTCAGGGCTGGGGCAGAGATTTGGGGTACAGGAGGGGGTTTGGGGTGTTGGCTCTGGCCGGGCAGCGCTTACCTCAGGCGGCTCCCAGGAAACAGCCTGCAAGTCCGACTCCTAGGCTCAGGGGCGGCCATTCCTTTAATCCTTCTTATGGCTCTTTTCTGAACCTCCAAACCATCTCCAATTTATCAACATTCTTCTTGACTTGCAGACACCAGAACTGGACACAGCAGTCACCCCAGTGAGAAATACAGTGGTAATGCAACCTCGTTATTCCTACTCGAGATTCCCTTGTTTATATATCTGAGGATTCCATTAGCCCTTTTGGCCACAGTGTCGCACTGAGAGCTCATGTGCAGATGATTATCCACCTTGACTCCCAAACATTTTTCAGTCATTGCTTCCCAGGATAGTGTCTACCATCCTGCAGGTGAAGCCTACATTCCTTGTTCCTGGATGTATGACTTTACATTTGGCCATATTGAAACACACTGAAACTCCCCTTGCCAACTGAAAATGGAGAAAAGGCATGCTCTCGGCTGCGGCTGCTCCCGTATCATGCAGCAACCTTGGGCCCAAGTAGAGCTGCAAGCTGTTGACTTGTGTTACCATGGCTGCCAGACACTCTTGAAAAGGAGGAACCTGAAAATTCTTTTAATTGCTTCCCTCAACTTTCCAACATCACCTCTATTTTATCAATGTTGTGCTTTAGCCAGCCAGCTTTCATTCAGTCCCCAATCCATTCCACTACACTGACAGAGATAGACTAAATGGAGATATAGAACTAGTTGGCTTCAGCACAACCTGAAGACAACACAGCCCTCTTTCCTCTCACTAATCCTCCCAGCAGCTATATACACATGGAGAACAGGAAATGAGGTAGGCGTAGAACCTTATGGTATCCCACATGAAAGGGAATCTTGGGCACAAGATATAACCTATGGTTGACTTTAGGATCTTTCTACCTAAAAGAGGAGTAATGTTGATCCATCCACTTGAAATGTGTATTTTTACAATTTGTGGTGGGATTATGCAACAGTCTGGCTCCAGCAACAAAATTTGGAAATTTTCTAGAGTGTCTGTATCCAAGCTAGATTAATTCAGTCCCACATTTAACAATATAGTATATCACACAGATGTTAAAATTCCAGTCTGAAGAGCAGAATCAATAGCAAATACTTCTTTGTGGACAGTAGATCTAGGTTTTCCCGAGTGTTTGAAAATAGACTAGTAAAGAGTAATTTATTATCAGGGAACTAGTAATGTCTCAGCTCAGCTGTTTTAGTGTTTTTCCATGGAAGCAGTGGTATAATTTTCTTTTTTAAATGTCAACTTTAGGGTTAAATACATAAATAAAAGTCCTGTGCAGCCATTTTTAGACCAGCTCATAGGGTTACTGTTAACAAGATAAACGAGACAAGGAAATATTTCTTTTTAGACTTCAGGCTTTTGATTCACTTAACCCTTTATTAGGTACATTTGCATATTGGCAACTATACATGGAGCCAAAATATGCAGAAAGATTTAAGATGTTAAATGGGGGGCACAAGATTTTGTTTTTCAAATGCAAGAGCAAAAGGCCCGGAACAGTCTCAATATGCCTAGGGCTTGACACCTGCAAGTTTGCTGCTCGAAAATGTTTCAGCAGATGTTATTTGAGAGGTCAGAACAGGGTTGCATCTGTGGATCTGTGCCCTAAAATCTTGCAGTGCTGCACGAATAGGCACACAATTCAATTCAACAAAACAAAACATGCACAAAGTTTCTAGGAACATGTGCGCCCTCTCAAAGCTCTGCTGCTGACCTATACAAGATTTATGATTCAGCTCAATTCTTTAATTTGTTTGCCTCATTGCTTGCCCAGTCATACCCACTTGTACTTTCATCCCATCCCATTTCTCATGGTAAGTAGGGTAGGGTTTGGATGGAAATCTCAATTCAACTTCCAAGTGCTTTCAGAAAAATGGTGCTCCTTGTGTGGTGGCACTCTTCTCTTTGAGAAAACAGCGAATTAATGCCCTGGCATGCACTGTGCTGCAGAAAGTGCTCTTTCAGGTAAGATGTAAAATTAAGGCTTTGACCTCTTAGTGTTATCAAGGCTCCCATGACACTTTTGTGATAGTAGGGCAGAAGCAAATTAGTGCATACTGATGTCGTTGCCCAATTGCACATTGGTTAAGTACATTCTGCCTTCCAGCAGAGAAGGTATTTCCCACAAGTAGCTCCACATTATCTAGTTTTTTAAATTCTAGTTGATAGTTCTTATCTAACCAATCGCTCTCCAACCCCTGACAAGCCTTATAATTTCTGACCATTGCTAACATGACGTGCATCTCCACCACTGGCAGCAAAACTGGAAGTGCTAGCATAGAAAGGGCTCCAGAGGGCTGCAAGCAGGGCCGGTACAAGGACGTTTCGCGCCATAGGCGAAACTTCCTTGCACCAGCCCTGCGCCGCCACCACATGTCGCCCCCCCCAGCCAGCTCCCCCAGTCGCAGGAGCTGAGCGGGGAGTCGGCTGGAGGGAGGCGGCTCGCAGCGGCTGCCCCCCCGGCTCCCCACTCAGACACTGAGCGGGGGCGGGGCAGGGGGCGGTTCATGGCGGCTGCCCTGCAGCTCCCCGCTCAGCGGCTGAGTGGGGAGCCGGGAGGCAGCCGCCCGCCACCCCCCAAATCTTGGCGCGCTAGGCAACTGCCTAGGGTCGCCTAGTGGGCGAGCCGGCCCTGGCTGCAAGAGTTCCTTAGCACCATGTTGTAGAATTCAGCGGTGTCCAATAAGTTCGCCACTAGCCACATGTGGCTAATAGGCTATTGAATTGTGGCTAATGCGCTATTGAATTGTGGCGAATGCATGTGGCTTTTTTATAATGTGGCTAATAACAAAAATTCAAAACCACAAGTGTGGCTAGCATCAAATTTCTATTGGACACCGCTGTGTAGATGATATGGTGGTTAAGAGCTGGCCACGATTCGGAATCCCCTGTACCTTACCACTCCTGACATTCCACTACCGGTGGAACTGCTCCAGTGTCATCAACAGTGACATTAAAATAATAATTAAAAAATTCCGAAGACAGTGCTACTCTAGGCAAGGCCATAGACATAGCTATACACTGTGATATGTGACTGAGATAGTGAGAGTTTGCAGGGAGTGACATCTCTGGAACAAAACAAAACAAAACAAAGACTTTTCTGCCATAGCACTGATCCAGTTAATATTTTAATATTTTCTGTAATTAAGCTTAGTGCAGCTTGGTGATCGTCATCATAAAATTCACTCAGGTGTGTTTATTTCTACTCAATCTTTTATTCATAGGAATTCTTCTTTAATTCTGTAACATGGCCAGAAAAAATGGCTTTTTTTTTTTCTTTTTAAGTAACACAAGCGTGAACATTTGTGCTGGCAAAACTTAATTGCACAAACATTTGGGCTAGGCAAACACTAAAGGGGCATGAACTCTGCCAAAGTGAATTCATTTAAACATTGAAATGAATATTCAAAGGAAATATTTGTCAGCTATTCATCCCCCAGCTCTGTTTGATACACAGAAGATTCACTCTCCAGGACTGTCAATCAAGCACCTTTCACGACCAGCAAATTAAACTGGGGGGAGGGGGAAATCATATGCAGCAGCACAAAGATCTGTCACAATTGTAAAATGCCAGTAAAAGGATTTTCCCTCTATTCTTATGACAGCTAACGCATTTCTTCCTCCCCTTTCCCCTGCCCCCCAAAGTACTGAAGGGAATGTCAAGCCTATTGACTGTCAATACTTCCTTCTTGAACTTAAAATGGAATAGTCCATTAATAATTACCAAGTGTAATATTTTTATCAGTCTTTACAACAGTTTATGGCCATTTTTATCAACAGCAATCAAATATCCCCAAATGTTCTGCGTTATTAAAAACACAGTGTAATTAGAAAAAGAAACCATGTTCTCTTTCTCAAGGCACAAACCATGTAGTCACTATATGGATATAGACATAATTACATTTAACACATAATTATTGTAGCTGCGTAACTAGCTGTGTGTGCCCTTCACATTTCATGGTTGATGGATGTGGATTTTCATGTCATTTATGGCTTGCACGTTTGGACACAGCTAAGGGAAAAGGAAATAAGTGCAGAAAGCTACTAGTTATTGCTGCTTGATGCACTTGCATATATTTTGGAATTACAGTAACACCTTGCTTAACATTGTAGTTATGTTCCTGAAAAATGCAACTTTAAGCGAAACGATATTAAACTAATCCAATTTCCCCATAAAAATTAATGTAAATAGGGGGGGTTAGGTTCCAGGGAAATTTTTTTGCCAGACAAAAGGCATAATATACATTTTAAACAAGCAATTTAATACAGGTATTAAACAGGCTGGCAGCCCCCCACACATCAGCTTCCACCCACTGGTGGACCCCGTGGATCAGCGCCTTCCCCCTGCTTCCCCCGCGGCAATCAGCTGTCTTGCGGCATTCAAGAGGCTAGGGGGAGGAGCGAGGATGAGGCACGCAGCCTCCCCTAAACAGGCTGGCAGCCCCCATCAGCTTCCCTATGCTTCCCCCAGCACCTCCCGCCCGCCAGTGTCCTCCGCGGATCAGTACCTTCCCCTGCCTCCTGCCCCTGGCAATCAGCTGGTTTGCGGCATTCAGGAGGCAGGGGACGGGGGGAGGGGGGAGGCTGTGCACTGTGTCCTCGCTCCTCCCCCCAGCCTCCTGAATGCCGCAAACCAGCTGCTTGCCGCGGGCAGGAGGAACAGGGGGAAGGCACTGATCCGCGGAGGACGCTGGCGGGCGGGAGGTGCTGGGGGAAGCATAGGGAAGCTGATGGGGGCTGCCAGCCTGTTTAATACCTGTATTAAATTGCTTGTTTAAAATGTATATTATGCCTTTTGTCTGGCAAAAGAATTTCCCTGGAACCTAACCCCCCCTATTTACATTAATTCTTATGGGGAAATTGAATTCGCTTAACATTATTTCACTTAAAGTTGCATTTTTCAGGAACATAACTACAACGTTAAGTGAGGAGTTACTGTATGTGCATCTGCTTCATCATTAACATCTTATTAAGATACAAAACTTACTTCAGCTAACCCTATAACTTATTCTGCCCATATTTTATTATTATATATATGCAGCTGGTGTATGCCACAGGATTCCAGCAAGGGAAAGATGAGGAAAGGATACACGATAGTTGACATTTTAGCGCTCCTATTAAAATCATATAAAACAATACCTGGCACTTATATAGCACTTTTCAACCATAAATTAAAAATGAGGCAATTCCCTTGCTAAAACTCACTGGCAAATTCCCAATGAGAAATCTTTCAGAGTACAAATATTTCACACCTGTACTAGACTAGGGATGAAACCTTTTCAATGTGATGAAATACACTCTGCTTCTGCAATCCAGTTCAGCAGAGCACTTAAGAGTCCTATTTGCTTCAATTAGATTTATGCAGGTACTTGAGTACTTTGCTGAATCAGGGCCCTAGTTTTTTAGAGTGAGGGAGGAGGGGATCACAATTGAGTCTGTCCACCAGCTGCCAGGTTAGAATGAGCTGCCTGCTTCAGACAAAAATCAAACCAGACCTGAATTTTCATCCAGAAACTTCAATAGAATCTTAACACATTTTTTGAACTCTGAAAGAAGTTCCAATATATTTCCACACACCTCTGCACTTATTGTTTTCAGCCAGTGTTTAGAATACTTACCTGTATAGAACCTCCTGAGTTATACTCACTACTTTCAGGTTCACTGCTGTTCTAGCATCTTTGACAGGTTCAGCCCAACCTCATTCTTTACATCTGTTTGTTCTTCATCATAAATACCACAGATCACATGAGTTTATTTCCAGCTAGCACCTTCTTTTTTTAAGCACCATAATACTTCAGTCATCAGCTGGGAGTCAGTTATGGTCTTCAATCACCTACGTTATCATGGACTGTATGAAGGAAATCAATGAGCGTCTTTCCACTGATTTCAGTGTTCTTTGGATCAGGCTAGATTTCCTCACCTGGGTTTACCCATAACCCATCTCTTTACATGAAAGGTCATATTCATAAAACAGCTCTCTGTTTATCCTGGCTATCCTTCCCTCTTATAATATAACTACCACCTGGGGAAAAAATCTGGGCTGTATCAAAATAATTCTAATAAGCTTGAATTCTGAAGAAATAACTATTTTATCTTTTGAGTAGCACCCATACTTGAATCATACACATTTTGATGGCGCCTGTATTTCATGAAAAAGGTTACATACATCTCCCATCTATACCTAACACAGGCGCCGACTTTCTGTGGCGCAGGTGGGAGCTCACGCCCAGCGTCGGGGGCGGGGCCCCGCTCCCGACGCCGGGCCCCGCCCCCGACGCCGACGCAACATCGCCCAGCGTCGGGGGCGGGGCCCCGCAACGTCTCCCAGTGCTGGCGGCGGCGGGCCCCGGGGTTGGCGGGAAGCTGGCCGCGGGTCCCAGGGATGGCGGGGAGCTGCCAGTGGGTGCGGAGCACCCACCAATTTTTCCCCGTGGGTGCTCCAGCCCCGGAGCACCCACGAAGTCGGCACCTATTATACCTAATAAGTATGTGTACTAAATTAAAAACTTTACGTCAAAATCTTTGTGAATAGGATCAAACAATGGTGCTCCTAGAGTAAGTGAGAATTTTAATTTGTAATTCGTTACTTCACTATCAGTCAGTCATTCCTTTGGTTTCTCCAGCCTATTCAATCAGTCAGGATGTTGAACAACATTTGTAAACTTACACTTTTAATATATTTTAAATTACTTTTCTTTTGTTAAAGAGATACATATCTGAATTAACAGTATTTAGTATTATAGCATCTCAAGGAGCTTTTCAGAAAATACACTTGCAGGATTTTAATGTGATTTTATGTTTTGTTATAGGTGTTAACTCTAAGTCTATGGCTCCCATTACTGTAGTATCTGAGCATCTCACAGTCATTATTGACTTTATCCACACAACCCCCAGTCCCTTACACATGAGGTGAGGATATAATCTTTGTTTTACAAATGAACAATCAAGTCACAGAGGAATATGTGACTTGCTAAAGGTCACATAGGCAACCTGTAGCAGGGTCAGGAAATGAACTCTGATCTCCTGAGTCCTGGCTCAATTCCTTAACTGCAAAACAATTTCTCCTTTTATGTAGAAGTATTGATTTGATGTTATTTATTATCATTGTTCTAACTTGATTATTTTGTTGTTCTTTTATGTTTTTGCTAATGTTATCCTGCTCCAACCAAAGTCATTGTAATTAAATTGAAAGGCCTGATTTTTGGGAGACAAAGCATAACTGTTTTGTATTTTTCATATGATTGTTGCAAAGTGGCTGGCCTTTTAAAAGGAGATGGGCCTCAGCACCACCTGTAACACAGTCAACTTTTCTCCGCAGGTGAGGAAAATGAAGGTCATGTGACTGGTGGGTAGAGTAACCACCTTTGAAATGCAAAAAAATGGCACCC
Organism: Chelydra serpentina; assembly: GCA_037349315.1. NCBI lineage: Eukaryota > Metazoa > Chordata > Testudines > Chelydridae > Chelydra > Chelydra serpentina. The sequence goes on from JBAIAC010000030.1 coordinate 54,683,593, forward strand.
CGTCACCCTTCCACTGTAACCTAGGATACTACCTTTGAAATGCAAAAAAAACCCAAAACAAAACAGGCACCCCCCACAAAGTAAGTCAGCTTCAATCTTAACCCCCAACCATAAGGCAACTCCGCAACCCCCACACCTTTCAACAGCAACTTATAGTACCTAGAGAGATAACACATATAGATCAGATTGATAACATCATTTTCTTACTTAAACTGCAGAAGTGGGAACACTTCAGCATCTTTAGCTGGGCACAGAAACTTTCAACATTAGATATCCCCGTGTATCGTGATAATAATGCAAATCTTTAGACCCATGTAAAAAACCCAGCAGATTAGATAATTTTCTGGCAACTGGCAATCCTTTAAAAAAAAAAAAAAAGCCAGGCTGGTCAAATACCGTCCAGGTGGTAACCCTACTGGTGGGCCATGTGATTCAATTAAAAGGCTCTGGGTACACAAGGAAGAGGCCTGGGGATAGATTCCAGGCAGGAATGCCCAGGAGTGGGCTGCAGGGAACAAGGGGACCCTGAGACACCAAGGGAGAAAAGACTAGGCATGGCTGGGCCTGGCCTGTCAGGACAGGACAGGGCATGCAGGCTTGGGAGTGGCTTGATGAAGAGTGGGAAAGAACAGATATATATAAACCCTAAAATATATGAACTTTCAATATGGACTTTGAAGACTTCACTTTGGAATGGTTTATAAATAATAAACCAGCCTGAGTATAGGGTGACCAGATGTCCCGATTTTATAGGGACAGACCCGATTTTTGGGTCTTTTTCTTATATAGGCTCCTATTACCCCCCACCCCCATCCCAATTTTTCACATTTGCTGTCTGGTCACCCTACCTGAGTATGGGCTTTATTGACTATGAAAAAGCCTTAATGATATTACTAAGGCACCCTGAGGCAGTGACCACCCCAGGCCATGAGGCAGTGCTTTGGAGAAAGTGACCCTATTGCAATGACCAACTCTTAAATTGTTCATACAGAGTATTGAACTGTATTTTCTGAACTGTTTCTGTAATGAAATTTTCCAAAAATAAAATAAATAAATCACACTACTTTGGAACAATGGGAAAATATGTGGAGGAAGGCCAAAACCACCTCTATTTGTGTTACCATTAAGGAAAATGATTACAAAAATACTTTTATCAATGGTATCAGAACTCTGTTTAAGCTAAGGAAAATCTACAAAAAGATTGCCCTAAGATAATATTTTTGAGGAAAAATAAATAGCATTTTCAAGGACACTAAAAGAAGGCTTCCACAAAACCCACAGTGATCTGTTAGGTTAGAATCCAAAGGAGGCTATGGACTCTGGGAAGGAGCCATCGATAACACAATTATTACTAGCAGCCAGATGTGATATAGCTTGTTTTTGGAAAAGGACATTAGCCAGCCTTATATTAAGGTAAAGTATATTTTATAATGTGTGGTTATTTTTGGAACCTGGGGGAAAAAAAAGTCCACGGAGGACAAGAGATTGTCCAAACACAAATGGGCCTTTTAAAAAAGGTAACAAGGAATGAGATTTGTAAGGCTTATATGGAAAGTTCAAGTATGTTAACAAAGACAAAACACAAAGTTGAAAAATTATATATATATACACACATATATATACACACACACACACACATATATACACACACACACACACACACACACCTACCTCAATTTTTATTTGGCTGTCTATTAACAAGTCTGAATTAAATATTTCGTACCTTTTTAATACCTGGGTCACCACCACCAGTAAACCTTTTGGCATTAATACTGTCTAAATTAAATAGTTGCCTTTACTATTCACTACCATTAGGCTAAATGGTTTTCTCAACATAGCCTGACACTATAAAGTATATTTTATATGTATATATCCTTTTACTCCAAAGCATTGAGCACATTATCTATATACAGAAGTAAGAACTGTAGCAGCCACTGTGATGGAGGACAGCAGCCAGCAAATACCCAAGATGCTGCACAAGAGTAAAGCCATACTACATTAAATCTCTATTTTCCAATGTACACCACCCCCCCGAACGTCTCTTTGTAACATATGGTGGGAAACCAGACAAATTAACACAGAGAACTTTGTTCATCTACTTGAGGATGAAGGTCTAAGCCAACCCTGCCTAGATTTGACACAGTGGATTCACGCAGCCTATACATTCCACACCTGAGGTTTACCCCCACAGTCATTCCCCACAGCATATCCTGCACAGCTCTATTGCTAGACTGAGTGCATTCTCTCATTTTCTTTTCAAGACAGCTGGTCTCTCCACAGAAAGTGTTTGTGCTAAAAGCATTTCCACTCCCCCAGTGCCTTCTATTCCATCTCCTTATTTCTCCCTAGAGAACCCACTGTCCACCCTACCTCCCTCCTCCCCGCCCCCCAAAAAACAAAGTTCTGTGGGAGACGGTAAGCTTTGGACAGAGAGAGAGATGTATATTCTCCCCTGTGAAGCACACTCTGTCCCTCCAGCTGAGGGGTGGGGAGGAGAGGAAATACTTACTTAGGACATTCTTGTTAAGGAACCATAAGCACTTTCCTAATTAATCCTCACACTCTCCACAGTGTGGCAGGTAAATGGGTATTAGTGAATAGGTATTTTACAGACAGGCAAGCAGGAGATTAAGTGACTATTCCCAGGTGTAAACAAAGTAGCTTTCATGGAAATATAGGTCATAATAGCTCCTTCCCACCCCCTTCATAGGCTTAGATTAAGAAATGCCCATCTTTATATCTTCAGTGTAGGATGAACGAGCCACTAACTCACACTGCATGTGAGCCAGCAAGTGCAACACTTCAGCAGTCAGACTGCTTTCAGAACCTCTACGCTTCTCCACTTCCCTTATCTTCCAGACAACACAAAGAAGTCAAGTGCATCGAAAACTATGATAACTGCAGTTCAAACAGATGGGCACCCACCAGCACCACTGCACAGGTGTCTAATGGTTATGATACAGACCAGCAGATGGCAGCAATAATAACTAAAACGTTTAACAGCAAATTTACTTAGCGTATAATCTTATTTTACAACATAGCTGAGAATTCTCCAAAGCTCACAAATTGCTTGATGCATTAGATGATTGTGCATTCAACCCAGCAAGTGCCCACAGACCCTGTTTTGTACATCTCCTTTCCCATATATTAACCCTTTAGCACTAATATGTTACAGAGATGCGATGTCAAAAGCAGCCAGAGATCAAAGGCTTGCAACTCTCTCACCACGTTATACCATCTTTGGGGGGCTTTTTGGAATCAGCTCTTTGGCCAGTTCTGCTCCTTCCCTTGCACTACGGCTTTTCCTTGCCTCCCAGCACACTGCTCCTTCGGGATACACAACAGACACAAAACTTCAGTCAGCCAGTTTCAGCTCTTAAAACGTGCTTGATAGCCATGCTCTCCTTAGGATCCCCTCCTCATTTAGCTCACTCCCCTCTATGCCCCCTTTTCACTCTGTTTACATTCGTTTAGCTAATTCTCCACACAGTACGGCAACAAAATGGCTATGCCCAAGACCAAAGCCCATTGGTTGCTATTGCCTTGGTTGATGGATCAGCTGTGAACTGACTCACAGCTTGGAATTCCAATAGAAGCTGGAGATTTAGCAAACAATGTATTTAAGGGGTGTAAAGATTTCCCTTCTACTAGAGAAACTTCTCTGTTCAAAAAGCAGGGAAGAAAGGAGCGTCTTACAAGACCCCTTAAAATATTCTATTGCCAGTCTTAATTCCAAAAGAATTCTTCGAACCATCAGCTTTAATTTCTCCTCTGAGCCCTTTTAAATACCCAGCAGCTAGCACCAGAGAGGGCACCTTGGCAACCCTATAAGCCATTACAAACTGTAGCCATCACGCAATACCCTAACAAATGCCCTCCCTGAAAACCAAAACCTCTCTGTTCTGCTGTACTTCAGCTACAGTATGAGAGTGCTGCTTATTCTTCACTATTAATCTTATTTCTCAGAAAGGCATGGAAGAGAACAAAAGTGTGAACTGCTTCAAGATATAAATAAAAAATGTGGAGGAGCATATTGCCATGGTAATAATTGTGAATGCCTAGATTTCTGAGTCACACTGGCCCAGGGAGTTTCCAACTACTCTGGATATGACTCAAGTGTGTCTCTCTCATTTGCAAATTATATCCCAATTATGTCTGGATTTTTAAGTATCTTTCTGCAATGTCTTAGTCTTCTCCATGGTGAGTCACCATGTTATTTAATTAAACAAAGTATTGTCAGAAACATAAAATACTTTCTAATTTCTACCCCAGATTTAAATCCCTGGTGTCAAACACTAGCTCAGCACAGAACGCACTGACAGTTGACCTGGGCACCATAATCACCTTTTAAATATTTACAGCCCTAAATTCATCAGTGACGTCTCTTTGAATCTAGAGAAAATTCCTCACTCAAGGTCAAATGCTTGCTCATGGAATTCAAGAAAGTGAATTTCACAGCTTTTCAGACCTGGCATGTACAGACAACACAGTCATTCAGCAGCTGCAAGCAAGACAGCTCCAAATTGTACTAGCTGCCCTGTGTTTCTTACTATGTCATGCAAACAAGAATGTCTCCTTTCTCAGCTAATTTTAGCTGTGGCTACTTTTTCAAAGGAGAGAAGGGAGCGCAGGCAGAAGAGGCAGGTAACACTTCTCTACCCATTTCTGGGCAGTTTATTCCTCTGGGAGTTTCAGAACATAACCTTTTTCTCACTTGCACCATTCACTCTATCTCCCACGTTTACCTGGTCCTATTCAGAAGCATATTTAGAACTAAAGAAAGCTAAGTTGGTAGCACTAGCGATGGAAGTCCTAGCCATTCTACATGCTTCTCAATGCTGTCAAGTTAACATATCATACTTCAATTCCTGGCCTAGATTATTCCTGGGGAGTCAAAAGAGACTTTATTCTCCATGGCCCATTTAGTCTCTACAGAAGCTGGGGTTGCCAACAAGAAAGATGAATTAGGGCTTGAGCCAAAGGATGCTGAATTCAATGGGTCTCTTTCCAACAAATGCAATGGGCTTTGTATCAGGCCCTTAATTACCAGTTGTAATGGTTGCTTGTGTGATGAGAACATCTGCCCAGTTCCCATTAGAAACAAATATGAAACCAAAAACTTTTTTTCCCCACATACTACAAGCCACCAAGCAGTTATGAAATATTTACCTATAAGTGCTGAATTCAAATCAACATTATAGTAGTGTAAAATTACGCACCACTTTTTACCACGTTCTTGACTCTTTCTAGTTTTCCGACAACCCTCTCATAACAAATATTGAAGTTTCAAGCAGTTAATTTCATTTTCTCCACAATATAGAAGTAGAGGCAGTGTGGGATTCTGCTTAAATTATTAAACAGACATTAAATTCTTAAGTCCCTCTTACCCTTCCCAGCTCTCAATCTTCAACCCTTGCTTAGTACCACCTCATGTCCTTTGATCTGCGAATTCCTAATCCTGCCAAGGAACAGTAATATAATTTGAAGAGGTTATTAAAAAAAAGACAGGCTTTAGCAGAATGAGCTTCTTACAAAGGTAACACATACACACAAAGGCAGTTAGGAGGAAGGGGAAAAAAGCATTACCCAATAGTTGTGTCACAGTCAATTTTATTATGCTGCAATATTCCACTATTAGCTTTTGTGTAGCAAAGGTACAGAAAAGCAATTGTATGGGTCCCAGAAAAGCCATTGTAACAAGCCAAGCATAGTACATGAAAGATACAGAGCAGTCATCATATCACTTAATTTCTCCTCTGTGATATGAATGGGCTTTGAATACAGTTTCTTTTTCCTTAGCCAAAAGTTTTCCCTCAAGTCAGTGGAGTAAATCTTTTACTATTTTCCTATCCTGGGGTTGAGCATGTGTGGCCCTGCTCTCTGAAACAATATCTCTATTCTTTATTTTTGTTTTTTTAAAGGGTTGAAAGAAAGTTGAGCTGGGCAAAACCTGTAGCTTTCTGTTTAAAAATGGTTTTTGAGGCTACATCTGATTTTTTTATGTCCTTTGATGTGGGTTGAAAGCTAATCTGAGTGTCTAAATAGCATGTGTAAATTCTCTCATGAATCAACATCTTTTGGGATCTCTATAGTGGCAAAAATAGCACCAAAGCCTTAGCAAGTATAAGCAGGTGTTTTTGCAACCTGCTGCAAAACACAGTCCGCACACTGGGCCACATTGTTTCAAAGGAGATCAGGGCCAGATTTTCAAGTGCCAAGCACACAAAATCGGGAGCAGATTTTGAAGTGAACCTCAGCTCCCATTTAGGCACCTACATAAGGACCAGATTTCAGAAGAGCTCAGCACACAGCAGCCCCATGACGGCACTTATGGTTGGACTTTCAAAAGAGCTCAGCACTCCACATGCTGAGATCTTACAATTGGTGACAGATTTTTTTTTTTGAGAGGGCTGAGCATTTTTGATGTTCGGGTCTATTATGTTGAGTCAAAACTCACCCCTTCACTGGGGTCTGGCTTCATTAAGACAAACATTAACACATAGGCTCCAACTCCATGATTGCTCCGGGGCTCGAGCACCCCCGGGGAAAAAATGGGGGGTGCTGAGCACCCACCAGCAGCCCCCTATCAGCTTCCCATCCCTGCAGTGCCTCCTGCCCACCGGTGGGCCCTGCTGATCAGCACCTCCCTCTCCCTTCCCATGCCTCCCACCTGCCACAATCAGCTGTTTTGCGGCATGTAGGAGGCTCTAGGGAGAGGAGCGAGGATGTTGCCCAGATGGGGGAGGGACAGGAAGAGGAGGGTGGGGTTTGTGGGAGGGGGTGGAGTGAAGGTGGGGCTTTGGGCAGAACTGGGGGGTCGAGCACATTGGAAAGTTGGCGCCTGCGCATCAACAATCTGGTAACAAAGGTCAGCTTGAGTCTGCTCCTGAGGCATGGCTGCTCATATGTTTCTATCTCAAGACTGCTTAGCCTGCACATTAGGCTGTTCTCTTTAACCTAAATGTCTTTCTGTCAGGACAGCAACCCTGTTAAGCTGCTTCCACCCTTTTTATCCCCCTCCTCTGTCACTTAATAAAAACAACCAAAATACTGGACATGAAGAGCCTAGGCCAGTGGTTTAAGACTCCATGTAAATTAAGGAAACTGTAAGCAAATCAGAGAACAAATTCCCTAAACACTTAAAACACAACCATGTGAAGTGGAGATTACACTCTGCCCCTCATTCTGTGGGTATGTCAACACAGCGGCTGGGAGCCTGGGTAGACAGACTCACACTAGTGGGGCTAGGGCTCTAAAAATAACAGGGGTGGACATGGTTGCCCCGGTGGTGGCTCGGGCTAGCCACCTGAGCTCAGCCCCAGGAGCCAGAGAGTTCTGAGCTCAGTTGGCTAGCACAAGCTTCCAGTGGAGCAGCAACGTCCACACTGCTATTTTCAGTGCGTCAGCCCACTCCCCATTAAAGCGTGTCTGTTTGCCTGGGCTGAGTGGCTCGCTCCCAGCTGTTATGTGCACATTCCTTTAAAGTGGCAACTGCACTAATACCTTCAATGGGTTTGTAGTTTAGCAAAAACAAGTGCCCTCTCTCGTCACCTGCTGGGTTCTGTCCTCCTCCAACCCCGTTTTCATGTTCTTCCTTCACCTGCTGAAACAACATACAGCTAGTGAAAGCAGTGGTAGCATCAGGAACTTTGCTTTACCCACACTGATGCAGTGAACAGTATGGAACATATGTTGCTGGAACACACTGTCCTTCCCAAGCACTTCTTTCTTTTCTTTCCCACACGTTGGAACCGTTGTTCCACAGCCTTCAGGAAGAATTTATAAAAATATTGTGTAAATTCTTGAGACATATAAAAATATTTTTCAAATATCAGTTCTCTTTGATGGACATTCCATTCCAGTGGCTGTGTATTTATCCTCCCTTCAATTAAACTTAAAGGTGGCCTGCAAAGAAAAAAAAATCTTTATTGTGAATAAAAAAAGTCTGAGTATTTCATTTTTGGTAGCTTTGAGTCATATTGGGGTTTTTTTTGGGGGGGGGGGGATGAATTCAGAAGTTCAAATGGGGATTTTCCTCCTTGTCTCTTTACACTAGAAGTATTAGATTTTTAGCAATCCTGGTTTCCTGAGAGAATTCTGTGAATGACTGGTGAGCTCATGGAGTTTACATAAGAGAATGAAAATACAGTAATGGCAGGGGCAGAAGAGGGAGGTGATTTTTTAGTCAGAGTATTTAGAAGTCTTTGTTCTTATTAACACCTGTTTAATTTTAACTCCTAAAACCGGAGAGAAAAGTTCTCTCTCTGTTAAAGATTCAAACACCCATGTCACTTCAAGTGAGGGCTCAGAAAGCAGTTTTCTAGTGACTCAAGGAATCATCCAGCAAAAAATAGGTAAGGTCAGCCGTGACATTCACTTTGGAACATCTGGAAGTGTTATGGTATGCCAGCAAAAATAATCATCATCAAGGCTTTACATCAAAGTGCAGCTTGCACATGAGAAGTAAACGCAGACTTGAGCAAATGGTTTAACAGACACTAGTATCAAACAAGGGCAATTCTTTCTCTTCTCCTCTTTGGCATTGCCTTCTTATGAAAAAGAGTGCAGGGAGGCATTGCATGGCTCAACAACAGCACACTAGAAGATTTAGATTGTGCTGACAACATAGCTCTATCTAATCCCAACCAACAAGCAGTAAAAGATGAAAAGACTGCCCAGTATTACAAAAAAGATAGGGTTAATAATCAGTTATGGAAAAGTGAAAACCTCAGCAACTCTAATTCAAGGATTACATTAGAAGGCAAAAGAATAAAAGAAGTGAGTCAATCTACATACCTTGACAGTAGCATGCAAGCCCTGGTGATATCCAGAAGGAAATCATGTCACAAATTGGCAAGGTGGCAGCTGTCTTCATCAGCTCAAACAATAAAAATCTACAACTTAAAGACAAAACTATGAATCTTCAGCTCAAACGTTATTTTCATCTTAACACAGGGATGCAAAATGTGGAAATCCACCCAAAGTACAGACAGACATCTGAATGCCTTTGAAAGCAAATGCCCAAGGAAAGTACTAAGTATTAAAAAGAATGAATTTATAACAAATGCTGAGACTTGTCAGAGTTAAACAACCCCTTATTTTCAAAGTTATCCAGGAAAGAAGATAATACATTTCCCAACTATTTCAAAGAATGAGTGCCTGCTATGGCAGGCATGCCATTGGGCATCTGAAGGAACATGCAAAAGGGCCTACTAAAAGAAAACCTCAATCGAACATTGCTCAGAGAGAGAAACGTATGGGACTGATCACCACAGAAGACATACAAAGAATGATCCAAGATAGACAGTGATAGCGGAGTCTTGTTTGTGCCCTAAGCAATGGGATGGATTCAGATTCAGAGATATTTCTAATGTGCAGAAAAAGTAGGGGGGGGGAATAGTTTCAGCCCGCCTTCTACATAATAAAAAATGGCAAAACCATTTTTCTTCCCTTCACTAGAGACTTTTATGCTGATCATGCACTGCTCCATTCTTCAAAATATACAGTTATTATACTAATTAAACAAAAATCATGATGCTTATGTTGTTTCCCAAACAAGACTTATCAAAGCTTTCTAAGCCTCCCTAAATATTTCCCAAAATTAAGAGAGACACAGTAAGATTCTCCTCTCAGATATATGGTGTCCCTTACCTCTGATATCCTGCTCTCCCAACACTCAATGAAAGCGGAATATCAAAGCTTAGATTTGCCATCTCTGAGGGGACATTTCCCTCAGTTTGTAGCTTGTGAAATCCTCACATTCCAGCTGCTGTTCATATTCTGAAAATGTAATGTATTAAAATATACCAACTTGAATTAATCCAACCCAACTCAAGCATTTTGAACAGTAAAAACAATGACGCTTCATATCATAGCATTTGCTCTTTGCAAATGCTTTATACTTTGCAACATTTCCCTAGATATAATTTTCTTAGAGGATGCATAGAGTATTTTAATTTTGCAACAGTGGCAATTGACAAATGACCTTTAAAATGGCAAAAGTAGCAACGACAAAGGCTAATTCTTCAGAGGCAAAAATATGGTTAAGGTTACCTTGGTAACTAAAGTGGTCATGAAAAGCACAGGTCATTGTATTCCAACTGCAATATGTCATTATTGCTATGCAGAACCTATTCAATTTGTCTTCTTGATAAACACTAACAAGAAAGGATACAGCCGCTGAATAACTCCTGCAAGTAGAGCAAGTAACAAATAAGGAGGCAAATCATGTTATACTGATCACCTGTCCAGGAGCTTTGATGAAAACCCGGCTTTCAGAATTTCTCCATACACCTTAATTTAGATTCCCAGGATACCAGCAAAGCTATTGTAATTGGAAGCACAAATAATTATCGTTAGCAAAGGCAGACTTCTTGCATGCTATTGATCCATCCATATCTTCACCCCATCCCTTCATTGCCCAGCTGTCCTCCTACCTTGGAATTACTTTCATTCATGATGAATTTCAGGTACCCCAACATGAAACAAAAGGAGACAAGAGAGATTAATTAGGTATTGAGCAGTTTGGGTCAGATTAAATTCACGGTTAACCCCCAAATTAGTCCCATTCAATTATTTCAGACAGTACATCTCTAATAGTTAGAGAGAGTTGTCCACAAAGAAATCCAACACACACTGGACATCAGTTACACAGAATAGATCACTCTACACTAATGTGTATAGTAGATCTGACAGTTTTTGGTGAAATTGAAGAATCGCAACTCATCAAGCTATGGTCTTCAAGAGTCCAATGATATGAATGGGTTCCTGGGGAGGGGTCAGGAGCATCTTCAAGCAACTTGCACTTCCACCCCAAGAAGGTGTAAGAGAGGCAGAGGGAAGATTTAAGTCACATGTGCTGTCAAAACAGCAGTTGATGTACGACTGCTGGCAGGTTCAGCAGCACTGTGCCCTAAGGGAAAAAAAAATCTAAAATACCCGAGTAAAACAAAAATATAGCACCAAGTGATTGTTCTCATAAAGCAAACGTTTGGCACTTATAGTTTGTCTGCAGAAGCAAAATTCCCCACACTGGAATATTTTCCAGTTTTCGTGGCTTTATTTTTCAAATGTAATTTCATTCTGAAGTAACTACAGAATCAAAAAAGTAAATTGCAGAATCAAAAAAGTAAATATTTTAGTAAGGACAGGCGGACTGAAGTTATAGTATGAGATGTATATGACGAAAGCAATTTTATATATAGTATGTTTATATACAGACTGTACGTAGAGCTCTGTTTCAGAGAAAGCATGGTCTAATGGACAGGGCACTGGACTGAAAGTCAAGAGATGTCCTGGCTCTGCCACTAACTTGCTGTTTGACCTTGGGCAATTTACTTTGCCTCTCTGTGCCTCTTTCTCCTTCCTATTGTCTATCTGTACTGTGAACTCTTCAAAGGCAGAGAGTGTCTCTTAGTACGTGTTTCTACAGTTCCTAGCACCAGGGAGCCCCTCTCTTGTTTGGGGCCTTTAGGTGCTACTGTTTTACAAATAATAAACAGTAATATCCATATTAGAGGTTTTGGGCCAATATTTGGATATGGAATTGGTTATAAGTTTGGTATCAGCTGCTTGATGCGCTCCCCAGCTCTTCCTATCTTGGCCAAAAAAAGCTATGCCAAATCCAGGCCAACCCAGGAAAACCTGGCATTCCCAAGGCCCCAAATATTTTCTTTTTAAGATCTCATAGGAGCCTTGTGTCATTCCATCTTACCCGTCCCAGATCCATCTGGAGTTCAGAGATTCTCTTCAATTCTTCCTCGGGGATCACTTGGCCACCCAGCTGCTGCTCCCATTCTGTCCCGCACTGTGCAGTCTTTTTTCAGAGCGGGTGTGGGGATTTTTAGTCCCCAGACAGCTAGAACTCCAGCTAACTTGGAACATTTGCGTCAACAAAATGGTGTGGGGATGCTGTAGCATACACAAGCTGAGTCTGAAGAAGAAAGTTGAAACATTCTGCTATGTAGCTATTATGCAAACAAGTTAGGGACCAGGAAGAGTGGCATGGAGTTCCCTCATGGATATTTTTCCCTTTAAAAAATTTGGATCTAAAGATGCACCTGGAAGAGACCTAAAGATGACAGACCAATTAAAATGGGCTAAAAAGGCCTGTTATTTTTATGATATATTTGTATTAGGAGAGTGCCTAGAAGCCCTATTCATGGACCTTGACCCCCACTGTGCTAGGTGCTGTACAAACACAGAACAATAAGATGGTCAACCCTGCCCCAAAGAGACTTACAGTCTAATTAAAGTCATGATTTGCAATTGCTAAGCTTACCCTCTCAGGAAATTGGATATGCATATCCACTCCAAATCACTCAGCCTAACAGCCACCTCTCAGGTGCATGATTCTCACACCCACATCTCAAGCTCATGCTGCCCACAGCTAAACAGGTACTCAGCAAACTGTTCATCTTCCACATCCTTGTAGCCAAAGAGACCTCATGCAGACTGCATTACTGAAACATGGTTAGATGCCACCACAGATCCTGCACTTGTCCTGCAACATAACCACCATGTCAGCCAACGATGTGTAAGTCCCCTCACCTGCAGGTTTGTTTTCTAAGCATATTCTCCAATATTTGCTTAAAGTTCAGTATTTCTGAAAGCATTCTTACTGAAACTCACTGCACTAGAATATTCATGGAAAGTGAACATAAAAGGGGCACAAAGAGTGGAAGGGATTTTGTTTAAAAATGGACAGAAATTTTCATGGATTCCCCCGCTCCTCCTTTAATCTAATCCTCCCCTTTAATGAGCTGCCAATGTCTCCCTGTCTATTAGCTCCCATGTGATAGGGCAAGCTGTTCAGATAATCAGGATGCTGCAACATTTGGCTTTGACTGAACATGAGCTGAGCCAGCTGACTTGAAAATTTCAAGACGATGTACGAGCGAATTTGAAGGTTTATCTGCATTTAATCATTTACTTTTTAAATTAAGGATCAGTGCTTAAATTTATCCCATTAAAGACAAGAGTGTGATGGGTCTTCTGCCAAGTACTCATTCTGCCCTGTACGCACTGTATGGCCTCATAGTTTTCAGTAGTACCTAGCGGTGTCTGCAGTACCACTCCACCTACACAACTAGTAACTCAGACATCTCTCGCTCCATTTCCCTGTGTCAGTGAAGAAGAGTCTATACATTTCCCTCTCAGATGCACTAGGCCACACTATAAGATACTGCACCCAACTTTTGATTTTTAACAAATAGACAATATAAGATAAGCTACAATGGGATATTTGTTAACAAGGGCTTGAAAAATGGCCGCAACACCTTCTCATTGGTAATTAAGTTTACTAGTCTGACCAGCCAGCCCTAGAACATCCTTTCCATCCTCAAGAATAGCTAGCAGTTCCTGGGATTCTCATATAGCACACAGAGAGGATCTCCTTATTTTGAGTTCCAGGCAGGTGCTTCTCTCTGTCATTAAACTGAATGAAAAGAACAAAAGAGAATAAATAGTTTACATCGGTAATAAAGCCTCCTTAGCTGGATGGGCTAGAGTCCCAAAGGCTCACATGGTTGTGACTGAGCTCTCAGGGGGATTTACTAGGGAGTGTATGACCTCCTGACCTTTCCTAATGGGTAGTTAGCAGGACCACTTGCCAAAGGAAGGGAGGGGATGTTGAGTTTAACATCCAAGTTCTGAAATCTATTGGCCCACAGGTTGGGGTTGGGGTTTTTTTTGTTTTTGTTTTAAACATACAATGTTTTCCACAACAGCATTATGATGTAGGCTTCTCCCATGGTGCTGTTTACATTTGACAGGACCAAAGAAGATTCTTGAAGGGAATTAGCATTCAAGTAGCCTGGTGACAATTTTTTATATCTGTGTATAATAGTGTTTCCCCAATTTCACGTGTTAAAGCCTTAACTCTGATCAAGCCAGAATAACATTTTTTTCCTAACATGTTCCACATTAAAAATTTAAATTCATAGGTACAGACTCTGAATACTTAATGATCATTTCAAAGGCTGCTGAATTAGGTGAAGACAAACCCTAGGCTTTTGATTCAGTAGATGGCATCCTTCCCAACTCTTATCCAGTGTCCCGGCATGCTGTTAGGAGGCCCTGTGATGCTGGAGCACATCCTAAAGCCAATATCCTAACCATTTGTGGCCATTAAAGAGCCCATGGCATTTTCAATAAGAGGAATATTAGCCCCCATGTCCTGTCCAAATTCCCAATTTGGTAAATATTTTGCATTCTGGCTACCTATAGTCTACCTCAAGTTTTCTATAGATATGGTATACTTCTTCACTTTCTGTTCTAAAGTTTATCATTCATGTATGTTTATAAAGCATTTTGGGATCTTCAAAAGATTTATTGCTAACATGAGATATTTTATGGTAACATTTTGAGAAAACAAACATGAAACCTTCCAAATTATGTATGGTTTGCCCATTAAGTCGGATTTTCTTTCTGAGTCATATACAAGTTTATGGCTTGAATAAAAGTGAACCAGTTTGTCCAAAGAGTTTGATTGGGTCCTGTAGCGAGGCGAAGACTCATCGACGTGGCGCCTCCTCCTGGTCTGCTGGGAATTAGCTCGTCACCAACCTTGGAGCACCCTCTGTAGGTCAGTGCCTCGCCACTGGCCCCATGTCCCTCCCGGACCCCAGTGCCCCTCTATCTGGGGTGCTGCCCCCTGGCAGTGCCCCCACTCTCTCTGGGTCTCCCCTCCCCAGGGAACCCCAAACCCTCTATCCCCACCTCACCTCAGTGGTTACTGCCAGTCATCATCTAGCCCCCGTTCCCTGGGGCAGACTGCAGTGTAAAAGCCACTTTTCATCGTCAAGCGGGGTTTGGACCTGCTGCCTTTGCCTAACCCCCGGACTGCACCTCTGCAGGTCCAGTGCCTTCTTGTAGGCCTTGCACCAGGCCTACAGCCTGGGGAGTTGCCAGGCGGGAGCTCCCCAGCTCCTCTCACCTTTCCCCAGCAATGCTCAGTTGCCTGCACCCTAAGTTTTCAGGCAGCTAGGTTCTTCTCCCTCTAAAGCTGGAGGGAGAGTGTTCTACCCAGCTCCTCCCTAAGCCCTTATAGGAGGGCCAGGTGAGGCCTGATTGGGGTGTGGCCCAGCTGTGGCTGCTTCCCCAATCAGCCTAGCTTATTAGCTTCCCAGGGCAGCCCTCTCCCAGGGCTGTTTTAAGCCCTTCAGGGCCGGAGCGGGGTGACCTCCCCGCTACAGGTTCTTTCCTAGTAACAATAAATACCAATTGACTGAACTTGAACAAAGAATTGACGTAAATACTATGAAAGGGAAATTTAAAATTTACTTAACAGAAAACAATGATTTCTTCCATCTGTCTTAGGCCTGATCTTCACTACAAAGTTATTCCAGCATTGCTGTGCTGGTCACAGATGTGGGGAAAAAAAACATTACATGGAAACATGGCTATGCCAGCAAAGACACTGGTGTAGACCCGACTATGCTGAAAGAAGAGTGCAAGTGTCAGCATAGCTAATACCATTCAGGGAGGTGGTATTACTGGCTAACAGAACTCCTCTGTCAGCATACACTTTGACTATACTAGGACGCTATGCCATGCCAGCATAGACTGCAGTGTAGACATGGCTTTAGGTATTTATATAACTGCCATTACCACAGCAGCTAGTGCCTCACAATCATTAATGTTTTTATCTTCAAAAACACTCCTGTGAGGTAGGGAACTACTAATCCCCATTTTACAGATGATGAACTGAGGCACAGAGAGACTAAGGAATGTCAACACTGAAAACATTGCAGCGCCACTGCTGCAGCACTGTAGCGCGTCAGTGTAGACACTACTTACGCTGATCGGCGGGCTTCTCCCATCAGCACTGGTAATCCATCTCCCTGAGAGGCAGTAGCCAGGTCAATGCAAGAATTCTTCTGTCCACCTAATGCTGCCTATACTGAGGGTTAGGTTGGGATAACTACATCTCTCAGGGGTGCAAATTTTTCACACCCCTGAGATGTAGCTATGCCGATGTAAGTTCAGTGTAGACCAGCCCAAAATCACTTGCTGAAGATCACACAGAAGCCTGCACCCAGGTCTTACAAGATGTAGGCGAATCCCTTTGCCACTTAAGGCCACATCTCCGCTAGAAAATAAGGTCAGTTTAGCTATGTCGGTCAGGGATGTGAAAAATCCACACCCTTCAGCGGCACAGTTAAGATGACTTACGTACCCATGTAGACAGCACTAGGTTGATGGACAAATTCTTCCACCTACCTCGCCACTGCCTCTCGGGGAGGTGGATTACCTGTGCCGATGGAAGAATCCCTCCAGTCAGCGTAGTTAGTATCTACACGGAAATGCTACAGTAGCGTAGCTGCAGCCGTGCTGCTCTAGCATTTTAAGTGTAAATAGGCTCTTCTTCTCTTCACCTAGGTATAATCATGCTGCCTGTTCCCCTCTTGTTTAAGTTGAAGCAGTGTAAGACCCCATGTGTATGAATGAGATTACCAATTATGGTCCCAGTCCTTCGATCAGTTCTTTGTGGATGGACCTTTGCGTCTGTGCAGAGTCCCAGTTAATCAGAGGTCTGCTTGAGTGGATCACATTGCAAGAGTGATGTTTAATGTATTGACCTCACTTCACATGCCACTGTAATGCAGCTACCCCCATTGCATAGCGTGGCAAGTGCTCAACAGAATCCAGCAACACTACCCAATACCTGAGTACAAGAAGAATGCAACATCCAAATGAGAACACAGGCAATATTTATGCAGGGTGTTGTAGTGAAGTGGTGATCATCAAGGGATCAATGGGGTTACTTAGAGTATTGTGGTTTGGAGGCATGGTCCACTCCTCCCTTACTTCTACTTTTAGTTACTGTGTGTTTATCTTCCATTCTATCAGAGGGGTAGCCGTGTTAGTCTGGATCTGTAGAAGCAACAAAGAGTCCTGTGGCACCTTATAGACTAACAGAGGTATTGGAGCATAAGCTTTCGTGGGTGAATCCCCACTTCTTCGGATGCATCATCTTAACCCTCAGTATAGGCAGCATTAGGTGGACAGAAGAATTCTTGCATTGACCTAGCTACTGCCTCTCAGGGAGATGGATTACCAGTGCTGATGGGAGAAGCCCGCCGATCAGCGTAAGTAGTGTCTACACTGACGCGCTACAGTGCTGCAGCAGTGGCGCTGCAATGTTTTCAGTGTTGACATTCCTTAGTCTCTCTGTGCCTCAGTTCATCATCTGTAAAATGGGGATTAGTAGTTCCCTACCTCACAGGAGTGTTTTTGAAGATAAAAACATTCTTCGGATCCATCATCTTCCATTCTGTTGTTCTCAGGCTGCAGTATTGGGAAAGTGTTTTTTTGTGCACAGAGTGGTCTCTTTATAAAAAGCCCAATTAGGAAAATGGAATTTGGCCAGGACAGACTAGTCATTATGTGTATTTTTCACAGGACAAGTGGTCAAGATCTTGGTTTTGTGTCTCATCATTTAATCCATGCTTTAGGTATAAATTCAGAAATAAAGGTGTTCAGATTTCTTAGAACAAGTTTAAATGCCAGTTCTTCTACTTTGTGTAACATTTCTTCTATATGGGATTATAGCTTATATAGTACAGCACAACACAGTCCTCACTCTGCCATCATGCTGAAGAGTATTATAGTTCACAACAATTACATTCTACTCTCAAAGCCCTCAGAGACTTTGAGAGTAGAAGAGCATAGGACTGCTCTTAGTGGAGCGTCCTATTCACATGGTAGGAGGTCAATGCATTAATAGTACCTCTGTTCATGGAGTAACAGAATAGATGTGTGGAGAGTGCAACCTAACATTATGAAGCAAAGACAGATTACATTAATGGCTATTCACCAAATATACATTTAAAGGTGTAGTAGTGAGACTGTCCTATCTTTGATTGAATTAATCACCAATTAAAATGCACCAGGAAGACAGAAAAGAAGGAAGCGGGAGCATTTCATAAATTAAAATAGCAGCATTGCTATAAACACTTCAGCACCGTATTGTGTGCTGCTTCACCGACACTTTTCACACAAAGTTGTTACCTATTAGATGCAAATGCATCAGCTCTATTTATAGCACCCGCTTGCTAGCAGCCCACATTACTTGTAGCGTACAATAAAGAAGCCACTTGCTTGTATTAACAGATTGTCTCACTCTCTTGGGAGAGGGAATGTTGTTCCTTTGTACTTTTATTACCTTAGAGAAGAAAATACAAATCAAACCTCTTGACTGGAACATTAAACTAGCTTCACAATCTCTAGAATTCAGTAACAGGATTTCCATAGGCTCTTCTTTTTGGAAGGGATATTCCTCCAGATCTACATTAACAAATGATAAATGGATCAAAACTGTTGATCCTTAGCCAGAAAAATCTTACTCTTCACATCAGAAGATTTTTACTTAAAAAAAAAATTTAAATAAGCAATGCAATAGTAGTTCATAGAAAGCAATTTGATTCTAGTCCCAGAATTCTGTCAAACAAAAGATATATGCCATCATGTGCCAGCAATGCCCCTCTGCCATGTACGTTGGCCAAACCGGACAGTCTCTACGCAAAAGAATATATGGACACAAATCAGACCTCAAGAATTATAACATTCAAAAACCTGTCGGAGAACACTTCAACCTCCCTGAACACTCAATTACAGACCTAAAAGTCGCAATTCTTCAACAAAAAAACTTCAAAAACAGACTCCAATGAGAAATTGCAGAACTGGAATTCATTTGCAAATTGGACACCATTAAATTAGGCTTGAATAAAGACTGGGAGTGGATGGGTCATTACACTAACTAAAACTATTTCCCCATGCTAATTTTCCCCCCTACTATTACACGCAACTTCTTGTCAACTTTTTGAAATGGGCCATCCTGATTATCACTACAAAAGTTTTTTTTCTCCTGCTGATAATACCCACCTTAATTGATTTGTCTCATTAGAGTTGGTATGGCAACTCCCATCTTTTCATGTTCTCTGTATGTATGTGTATATATATAGATATATAGATATATAGATATCTTCCTACTGTATTTTTCACTCCATGCATCTGATGAAGTGTGTTTTAGCCCATGAAAGCTTATGCCCAAATAAAGTTGTTAGTCTCTAAGGTGCCACAAGTACTCCTCATTCTATAATCTGCTCAGGTATTTCTCTCAAATTGAGTTGACTGAGATAGTATGTGTAGGGGACTATGATCTACACTCCTCAAAGTTATCTCCAAACCATTTGTAATAGGATTAATGCATAGTTCAGAACCGCTAAGTGGAGCATGGCCAGAATATAAAACTGGAAAAAACCTGTATATGTATACATATATACACTCTCTCTCTGACAGACAGACAGACAGACACACACAAAGAAAAAACACTTAGCAAAAGAATTGGATACGATTAGCTTCAGTATGTGACACTCAGATACATTGCCTATAATTCAGAGGAAGCAATTCTTTGTCATTTTTGGGTTAAAGAACAGTTTTCACAGTTAAATGAAAGAACACAGACAGAGTGGCCCTGAGCAAAGCATGATATTGTTAATAGAGACAGACACAGACACTATGTAGACAATTAAGATATATATGTCACTTCCACTCCCCTCCCTGTATCCTAATCCTCTGTATTTACTTTGTGTATTATGATGAATCTGGTATTTTGGTATATTTGTTGTATTTGAAAAAAAATTATAAATAAAAAAGACAGAGGTACTAAATAGTAAATGCAGTAAATGGAAAACTTTCTTTAAATGAATTCTTTCAGAATAGATTTAAATTGTATCATATATCAGGCAATTCTGTATGTAGATGAAACACAGATTATTAAGCGCTCAGAGTTAAGCCTATCCACACCAGAAACTATTGAATAAGAAAAAAATCATTCTTTTTCACCTCCCTAGACAGAAAACAGGATGTACAGCTAACTGAAAATAACTCAATTCAATGAAGTACAGAGATATGAAAGAGACTGCACATGTGTAAACTAAAGACGTTATTTCACATAGAGAGTTACTTAATCAATAGCAGGCACAACATTATTCCCACCAGTACATGAACTGAAGTGTGACAGAGGAAGGAAGCAGATAAAATGAATGGCCCTAAGAATACCCATGTCCCTTAATACTAGAAGTACTTTAAATTAACCTTTCATGGAAGTAGTGCCCTCCAAGGGTGGCTGCCCTGCTTCTCTAACATAGTACACACATTGGATCTGCTCAAACTCACTCTTCCTAGATTACTTTTATTATTAATTTAAACAACAAATCAAACCTTAGCATTAGATTTCTCTTGAGCTTGGCTCTTCATAGGGCTAATAAGACGTTACCTGGTCTGGCTGCCAGGTGAGCCAGCAGAAGAGCTGTGCAATTCTGTGCACTGTCCTGTCATGCCATCACAACACACACAAATTCATTTCTTGATCATTCAAAAGTGTCTTAAAAACCTCTGTATGTTTTAGCTTAGTGGGAAATCAGTGATCGTTTGGAACCCTCTACTAAATCTACTGCAAATTTGATGGTCATTAAGAATGTTAGGAAGACAGAGCTATAGCCTTTTAATAACAAGTAGGTGTATTATTTATTACAGAGTATTTAAAGGGAGTGCTTTAAAAAGACCATTCAAAACGGTGCTAATAACAGCCAGAGAATTTTTTTTAAAGCTGCAGACTCTACTCATGCTAAATTTGGGCAGTAAATCAAAAACTGAACATGGGATCCAAATGAATTCTGCATCGTATAGCTGGAGCTGCAGGGAATAGTTTGCCAGAAATTCAAAGTCTGCTAAATAAGCCCCTAAAGACTCCCTTGGAAAAGCTTGAAAACTGGCATTTTCCCATTAAGCATGGGATGAAAAGCAAACCTGAGAGCTGCCAATATTTATCTCCCTACGTTTGGAGACTGTGTGGTTTTTATCTGTGGAGGCAACCAGCTAGGAAAGGGGGGGCAGAAAGACTTTGTGAGATCAGAACAAACATTTAACAGCTCAGTTTTTTTCCCACAGAGATTTCTCTGCTGACATTAATTAAGATTTCTTATAGGTTATGTACATGAAGAGGTTGGTTTTCTTTTAGTTCTTAAAGCGCTTACTCACTAGGAGACAGATTCTGCTCTGTGCAGCATGATGCATTAGAGAGTATGGGATGGGTAGCAATCCTCTTACCCCAGTGATCTCAACCTAGCACTCAGGACAGCCATAGGAGAGGGGCCTGGCTCTTTTGTCCATGTTTTTAGTCCCAAAAGTGGCATGGCCAGTCAATTGGGCTTCTGTCCAATTTGGAATTTATACAGCACGTCAGAATAAGCTGAGAACGGTACTCTCTGCAAAGCCCCTCTTGCTTGCCGTGAGCCATCATCCCCAGGGGATACACACTGTGATGGCTCCTGGACACAACAAGCAGTCAGCACTGGACCATGACCCTCAAAACAGCTGCAGTAAGTAGGGGTAGGACTTAGCACTCGGGAACAACCACGGTGAAAGCCATAGCAATACCTAGACAGATTTGATAAATAAATCCTATCTTAGATAGAGTGATGAGCCATTTACAGGTGCCTCAAACAGACAGCCAAAGCTGTGTGATCAGTATCTCTCTGTTATATTTTGAGGATGTGGAATATCTTTAGGGAGCTTGTATTATTGTTCTTGTATTTGACATTATGTAAAAATTAGCTTATGCTAGAAAAACTGAAAATTCTCTTCTTCCTTTCTCTCTCTCTCTCTCTCCCCTCTCCCTCCATCCCCCCATCTATTTAACTAGCAGGACATCTAGCTAGAATAGGAAGAAGATTGTATGTGTGTGTAAAAGCACAAACCAGCAGAAATTAATACTAATGATTGGAGAACTTTGAAAGGATCAGAAGCTTCGGTTTGGTTCAAATAAGTATAAAAAATGCAGATGTTTCTCTGAGCCTCCCAAGTTTGCAAAATTTGGCAGAAAATCTCATGAGAACAGAGTTTCTCTAATGCTGCCAGTACTTTCTGTTTCCCATTAGGCTGAGCTAATAGCCCCACATGGTATTACAACATGTCCAGCCCTATTGGAAACATGGAAATACACAGACTGTGTGAAAGTTCATGGAATATCACAACAGGTCAGGAAGGAAGTGTCTTATTTTTTTTCAGAACTGGTTTGCCTATTCTGGCCTTAGACCCTAAAAACAGGCCTAAAATATGCCAAGAGTGCAGCGTATCGTATCCAGAGCATGGGAACTGGATGTTCAGAGGGAAACAGTCACCGTGGCAGATTCTCCATTACTCCTGAACTTAAAAGCCACCTTGTACTCCCCATGTTCTTGGCATATCTCAGAGCAAAAGGGAGAGCAGTGTAAAATTAGTTCAGCTTCTCCATGCTGCTCAAATAACCCCCTGCCCCTCAGATGGCAGAAGTACTGCTGGTTCTACCAGCTATACAGCATAAAGGGGCTGGAGCAGAACACGGAAACTAGACTAGGGTGTTGACTTGGGAAAGACTAGACTGGTGGCTTTGTAACAGTCTTTTGAGGGACTCAGATTTGTTATTCCAGGTTTTTTCTTCTTCTGAAGTTTATAGATGGTGATTTGGGAGTCTTAGGACATACTTTTTCAGACTGCCCTTATCAGTTCTCCCCTTTTGAAAGAATGTGGATTGTTAGGGGAATGTAATTAGGATTAATAGGCTGAAAATCTGGGCCGGCTACTAGGAAATATTTCCTATGGTGAGATCTATTACCCCGTGGAATAATCTACCAATGGGAATTATGGAAGCTCCATCATGAGTCATTTAAAACTGGACAGGGTCCAGTCTTGCAGGATGCTGAGCACCTTTCATTCAATGTATGTTACTCTGAGAAACTCTCTGACCCTTGTGAGATCAGGTCCTTGTTATTTCAGTTTTAAGTGACTAGGCAATATTCCCCAATACCAACTCTATATTTTTTTTAACTGATCCTACTGAGGGGCTGAGCACCCTCAACTCCCATTAACTGTATTGGTACTAAACACCAGGATTGGGACTATAATCATTAGAAAATATTACATAGGGAACAATGCAGCACTGGCAAGAGGATGAACGAGATGTGATGTAAATATGAACAGATTTAGTCTATACACACACAATATTATATAAACAAACAAACAAACATGGGTCACTTTATGAACCTGCGTTGCACCATATGTCTATACAGTACTCCGTTGTTAGCTCAGAAATAATCCCTATTTTCAGACAACAGACCTAGTTATCAATTATTAACATGACAGCATCTTTTTTCCTAATAAGTGTAGTCCTTAAGGGCTACATTTATTTGAGTCAGCGTCAATAGATGAGAACAGATTGCATAAGAGCCAGACAAGGAAGTTAAACCTATAACTTAGGTTCACCTCATTATTCTACTTGGGTTTTTTTACCACTTCACATCCCTCTTTGTCAGGGTTGCCATTGCTTTCTGGAATGCTTCTCCCATAACCACTTTCATGCCTTCTTCCACACCACTCCAACACATGGCATAACTGAGTCAATCCAATGCACGGCCCCAATACCCTCACCTCTTCACATTATTTCTCAAGCCTCACCTCTGCTGTCATACATACACTAAACTACCTAATGATAATGGTGACATGTTAATCTTTTAATTTGCACTTATTAAAAAAACATGTATGTCTAATCTATGTAACCATATGTTCTTAAAGCTGCAAACCAAGCCTTCCACCTCCCCCATCCTCTGTATTATATATTACATCCACCAGTTACCTCTGTTTTATGTATATATTTTATAAACTTATATACTTGGGATAGAGGCCATCTTTTACTGTATGTTTATACAGCATCTAGAATAATGGGGCCGTGAGCCTGATTGGGCACTTTTTATTTCATTTTATTATCATATTTAAATAGCAGCAGCAATCAAAATACTCAGTAGCAAGGCAAACTGTTAAAGATTTATTATCTCTGTCAATACGATTTAATCCTCATTAATTCACGACCTTCCCACACACCCAATTCCTCCACAAATAGTACTGAGCAGAATTCAGTTAATATGTCATCATACATAATATCACCTCCACCACAATAATGAGCAAGCAGTGGAGTGATTACAGAGCCTTGTTCTGCTTTCTAAAATGTATTTTTGACAACCTACTACAGATGAAAGAGGAGTATTGCTTAACCCTAGCTTACAACACAGCGACTGGAAAAACAATGGGCTGGTGACTGTAAAACACATCTAAAACAAGACCCTTCAGAAATTGGTTTGAGGAACAAGGACTCTTATGGAAGAGATGTTTCTAATTACTGATTATGTTGTTGTGTTCCTCAGACCTGTGCTTACTAATGATAAACATGAATTACATTTAAAGTTTATTCAAATACACTTTTACTTCAAACTATTGGCCAATATAATGATTAAATATACTGATATCATAATGGCATTTAGTAGCAAATGCTTGCCTAAATAGACCTGGCTCTTCAATTGTATACAATAGTATTTTTATATATGATCTTTAAATTCTCATGAACAGTTATAATAGCAGTCCATCCATACCCCACGCTGCCCAGAGATGGCTGTGTTTGAGTAGTAGGTGGAGTAAGCAATGTAAATTCTCAATCAAGAGACTGCTAATCAGCAGTTAAAGCAGGGTGCTGGCAATCAGAACCCTCAGCAAATCCCCTAGGCTCTGTTCTAGGATCTACCACTGATCTCTCTCCTCCATTTTTTACAAGAGAAAGTCAAAGCAGTACTTTAAATGTTATCCAGAGCATCAAGTACGAGCAGACTTTTTCCACCACGATAAGTAACATAAGTATCACAGAATCTTCAGCCAAGATATTAAATGATCATCTCCCCAGCATAATAAAAGAGTATTACCTGTTGATAATTCATTTTCTTCCTAGTGCCATTTCTACAAATAGAATAATAGACTCATGGAAGAATAGGGTTGGAAGATACCTCAGGAGGTCATCTGCTCAAAGCAGGACCGATCCCAACTAAATCATCCCAGCCAGGGCTTTGTCAAGTCAGGCCTTTAAAATCTCCAACGATGGAGATTCTGCCACCTCCCTAGGTAACCCATTCCAGTGCTTCACCACCCTCCTAGTGAAATAGTTTTCCCTAACGTCCAACCTACACTTCCCCCACTGCAACTTGGGACCATTGCTTCTTGTTCTGTCATCTGCCACCACTGAGAACAGCCTAGCTCCATCCTCTTTGGAGCCCCCACTCCTTTCAGGTAGCTGAAGGCGGCTATCAAATCCTTCCCCCCGCTTCTCTTCTGCAGACTAAATAAGCCCAGTTCTCTCAGCCTCTCCTCATAAGTCATGTGCCCCAGCCCCCTAATCATTTTCATTGCCCTCCACTGGACTCTCTCCAATTAGTTCACATCCTTTCTGTAGTGGGCAGCCCAAAACTGGATGCAGTACTCCAGTTGTGGCCTCACCAGTACCGAATAAAGGGAAATAATCACTTCCCTCGATCTGCTGGCAGTGTTCCTACTAATGCAGCCCAATATGCCGTTAACCTTCTGGACAACAAGGGCACACTGTTGACTCATATCCAGCTTCTCATCCACTGTAATCCCCAGGGCCTTTTCTGAAGAACTGCCACTTAGCCAGTTGGTCCCCAGCCTATAGCAGTGCATGGGATTCTGCACTCTGGACCCTATCCCTACCCTCCATCGTATCTACCTCTCCCCCCAGCTTAGTGTCATCCACGAACTTGCTGGGGGTACAATCCATCCCATCATCCAGATCATTAATGAAGATGTTGAACAAAAACAGCCCCAGGACCGACCTCTGGAGCACTACGATTGATACCGGCTGCCACCTAGACATCAAGCCATTGATCGCTACCAGTTGAGCCCGACAATCTAGCCAGCTTTCTATCCACCTTATAGTTCATTCATCCAATCCATACTTTTTTAACTTGCTGACAAGGCTACCTCAAAGGCTAAAGGATACATGCATATCATTTCCTCAATGGCCATGCAACTCCCATTGACTGCCATGGAAGAGGAGTTAAATACATTTGAGGAAGGCTAAGAGAAAGAGTTTAAAATATCCTTCTGTTCAGGGGAAGGAGATGGATATCAAATATACTACTCTATCATATTTTGCAATTCATTAGACAAATGCTGACTTAACTGGCTGCCCAAGGAGAAATCCTATTTTTCTAGCTGCTGGTTACTGATTTTCATTAAACTTCTCAGGAACACTTCATAAATTCTTACTTTGGCTGTTCTCTCTTTTGAACTCTAATTTTACATTTAGAGATTTCATTCCACATCACTTCGCCATCCCCGTTTTGGTTTATTTCTTCAGAGGATTTTTGTCAGTGTTAGAACTTTCAAACATGGTAGACTGATACTGGTGTTAAGTATGTAGGCAAAGTGTGGGCCATAGGAATAGGAAAATAACGTCACGGCACCCTGATATCGAACAATCCTACTCTTCAATACTAGGGCCTCAGCTGTACTCGCTTATGTAGGGCTAGATTCTGCTTTCAGAAACAGATACCCAGCTCATACTGGCTTCATTTCTGGCTTCACTCTCCTTGCACACAGCAGTCTCTCTTTACCTCCTATGCACTTGTTAGGACACACACACACCATCCAATGAATAAAATGGGCATAGAGAATTTTGTGCGAGTGTAAATGAAGAGGAGATTTCACCTGGCTGAAGATTGGTGTATGACTGAGACATCAAAAAAGCCGCAAAGAGAATGAGGCTTTGGATGATCAGTGTTCCCATTCATACGCTAATATATTTTATTTAATCTGAGTTACTGTATTCTCCACTTTACCACCAACTAGCTGCCCCATACACAATGCTAAGCCAAAGACAGGCAATGCCAACAATTGTTCCATCAGGAATAGATCCCTGATATTTCACTTAAATTCTTCTTGCAGGCTCTACTACTTTTGTACCCAGGAGTCACATGGCAAAAATGAAGTGCTGCTACAAAATGCTTGAAATCATTCCTAAACTTAAGCAAGCTATCTATCTTAGTTACAAAAGCTTTTATCCAGTAGTTTCCAACCCAAATCACAAAAGTGGCTGGTGATAAGTGGGCTTCCTAACAATCCTCACTTAGCCACACTGGAGAAACCCTTACAGCACTAATACACCGGCAGTTTGGAGGAAGTTGTCACCGAGCACTAGCCACTTCAGCTGCAAAACCAAAGAATTAAGGTGAAAAGATAATGCAACTACTTCCAGTCTTTAGTCCATTTGTTTAGAGCAAATGGCTTGTTGATAATTTGCCTCCATTCTGTGGCTACAGCATGCAGCACTTTAAAAAACAAGTTGGTAACGTAAATGGGTTTGCTAACAGTCACCAATGGGAGCAGAGCTGGAGACAGCATGAGAAAACCTGTATTGTGAGGGTTGAGGTTCCTAACTTGAATGTTTAATGGAGAAGCATGCTCCACTAGTCCAAAAAGCCTGCCCCTAGGGAAAACAAGCAAGTGTGGATATTAACCTACAAAGTTAGAATAAATAAACTAAAAGCAAGTCCCATTTTAAAAAAAACCTAGACAAAGCAAAACATTTTGCAGTATTTCTAGATGAAGAGTGAGAAAAAATATTCAAATATTTCTGTGATTCTGAATAGAGTTCTGCTTTGACCAACTGCTTTTATTTACAGTTAGTGATTCAAGTTTGTTTGGACAGATGTTTGTGAAAAGTGATGTTTGGGGCTGCTGTCAAGATTCACTCAACAGAACAAAATTCATGTTAGGTGGAAGCAATGCATAAAAGTTGTATGAGCCAGTGAGGAAACAGAAAAGATACCATATGAGTGAGTTAGTTAATCATATAGCTTGAATACTGAACCATGAGTATAGAATACATAAAATAATGCTCACAGTGAGAGATCCATCAGCTGAAATTTGTTTGCACAAAACATTCCCAATTAAGTCAATTGGAGTTTTGCACACTCAGCAGCTCAAAGGGTTGGGCCCAGAATGAAGTACATGAAGACTAGCTTCTCCGACACTACATTAACGGAACAAACAGCACTGCAATCAATAGTGTTGCAAACAGTCAATAGGACAAGAGAAGTGGCTTAAGAGTGAGAAAAATATCAACAAATTATGTTCACACATCATTTTCCTCCAATAATCAGAGGGCTGTTTGTTTAGCACAGATCACAAGCAAATCCAATTACAAATGCCAGATACTTACACCCAGGACAGAGCTGTGCAATAGACTAAAAGCACCTCTTTTTCTGTGTTAAATATGCACCTTCATATTATGGCACCAAGTTTTTGTTTGTGGCTTTGTTGTTTTGGTTGAAGTTATCCCAAGAGCAGAATACACCATTCTGAATTTGTACCAATAAACAATTCTTTGGCAATATGAGCACAAGTCATCCAATAATGTATTGTGCTTACCTTGTACTACACATTCTCTAGATCATTATCAGTGAAAAATCTATAATATGATAGTCTAACAAAATTGCAACCAACCTCCCAAGCCTCAGCTGAAATCTCTGATCAACTCACTCCATTACCCTAGATACAACAGCTGATTAACTCCCCAGCTCTCCAAACCCTTAATTCTTATAAGAAATTGTCACTCCTTCCACCTCACTGGATTAAGTTTAAAGCATGGATTACAGCAGTATCTCTGTTTTATCTTCCCATGTTGGGTCAGCAAGCACGTGGCCCAGGTAAATCAGATTTCACAAACCTATAGTTTTAAACACAGCAATATATTTATCCATACGTCTGATTTGTAATAATAAACACATCTTTTTTCAGAGAGGAAGGCTGAAATATGAGACTAAGTCCCTGACCAGGCAATGACGTCTTAGGGGTTGAATGTGGTTGAGCGCTTGGTTTCATACAGTTCATTCCATAATTGGAGTTTGATTGGGCGCAAGGGGGTAGAGAATCCAGGCAGGTGGGAACAAATGGAGTTACATTTGCTTGCCCCAGTGTTGGCTTGGCACAAGGTAGTCTAAATAAAAGAATTAGTGTCTGTGAAGGAAGAGGAGGAGAAAAACCTCCGCACAACTTATGTAACTAGCAGAGATAACTACCGATCTGATTTTTTTTAAAAGCTCATTGGAAACAGAAAGACCAATCTGTCATTAATAAAATAATCCAGTAACCCCCTTGGTTTGAAACATTAATCCCCTCCCCCAAAATATATCCTGCAGTGAGCACCACAATCCACCTGTACCTCTCCTACAACCAGCCATCCTGCCACCAATCCTCTTCCAGGTTCTCCAGACACAAACTACTCAGTAAAATGAAGTTGCTTAATAATACAAGGAGATTGCCTCTAGACTTTACCCAACAGGATCTGTTCTGTAGTGGTTTAGGAGATGCCACTGCATTTTACCAGCTTTCCTACGGAAGTCCTGACCCCCTCACTGCACCAAAAACATTGGCAATTTATGTGCAGCGTGGCATCTAGGAAAAGAGACACTATGTGCATTTGTACGTAGTGGAATGGGCTGTGTAACAGCATCTCACCTGACCTGTTGCTGCCTTAGTTGTCTTTTCTTGGGCTTCCCAATATCTGCACCCAGGCTCTTATATGGGTCAAATATTATCCCTTTTGGGGACTGGTTTATTAAAACAGTGTCAGAGTTCAAATGTTGAGTGACTTAATACAGAAGTCTTTTCCCGGATTCACAGTATCTTTAGCACTTTAATGGACTCAACCTAGTCTTAGGGCCTGGCATTTGCTCAATCCTCTCTCAAAGTTGCTTCTCCTTCCCCTCAGTCTAGGTAGCTCCAGCCAGCTACTGTGAAGAACCCTCACCTCAGTCCTCTCTGACCCTGAGTCTGCCTCAGTTCACCCCAACACACTGTCCTTCACAGAAGCATCATAAAGCCCATGATTCTAGCCAATAATAGAGGCAGAAATAGCACAAGGCAATGGATACATAATATTTCAGCTTCCTGTCCTCGACAATGCCAGGCACTATAGCGTGCAACTAAAAAGTTTAATAAACTTGATTTTAAAGCACTATAATCTTTGAATGAGATGCTCCAAAGGTTCCAAAACAAATAAAGAACCTGTATGAAGTTACAGTTCAGATTGCTCTGTGCAGTTCAAGAGAAGATTCACCAATAAACACCACTTTTTAAAATGAACATTAACACAGTATGTAAATCACAAGCTGAGGTTACATAAACATTTCTGACGCCAGTCTGAAGAGAGATCATTAAATAAAGACATTCTCAAAGACCAGTACCCACCTTAACTCTGCCCCTGAATTTATGTTGCTATTTTAGGGCCCAATCTAACTTCCAATTAAGTCAATGGCAGTCTTTTCTTTTACTTTAATGGGAGTTGGACCTGAGAAGGCACCATTGCCTAGTGGATTGGGCCCTGGAGTTGGACATTCCTTGGTTCAGTTCCTGGCTCTGCCACTGACCTTGGGCAAGTCACATCCATCTCTGTTCCTCAGTTTCCCCATCTGTATAATGGCATAATGATACTGATAAGCACTTTTGAGATCTATGAATGAAAAGTTCAGAGACAGTGAATAATAATACCTATTATAAATACAGACAATTGAATGTGTGTATTACAGATATTTGTCAATCAAATATGATGGTGCATTACAATATTTATATCGCCTGTTATATTAATGCAGTGG
Source organism: Chelydra serpentina (assembly GCA_037349315.1). Taxonomy (NCBI): domain Eukaryota; kingdom Metazoa; phylum Chordata; order Testudines; family Chelydridae; genus Chelydra; species Chelydra serpentina. Next base: position 54,714,129 of record JBAIAC010000030.1, read on the forward strand.
GCATATTTTTACAATCTGATCAAATAGTTATGTTTAGTCTATATTCATTCAGTAGCTTTCTGTCTGAAGATTCTTCTCATAAGAGTTAATGTAATTATTTTGCTCAGTAGGAAACTATTGTTATTTAGATGCACTTAGAAAACTACATGGATGAGTGCTGCAAAGAACTTGAGAGAGAGAGAGAGAGAGAGAGAGAGTGTGTAATTCAGATAGCCTTGAATTAATGAAATATTTTTGATTTTCTATATGAAAGGCAAAACATTTTTGCAACCTATGCATGTATAAAGGTAAAATAACAAATTATTTGATGTACATTACTGGGAATGTGATATGTAATGAACAGATAATGCCCATTTTATTGGTTCCCTAGGCCGGCTCCCTAAGCCAAACAGTCTCCACTCTTAACCCTCTAGCCTTACTGTCTGTTTCCAGCATGCATAGTAGTCCTCATCCAGCGGTAACAGCCTCACTTCCAACATTCAGTCTCTAGCCAGTTTGTATCCAGGCATTCCTGGCTCCAACGTCCAGACAGCCCTTCCCAGCTTCTTCTTTGTTCTACCTTCAGTTACTCAGCTAAGGTCTGTTGAAGAAGAAGCTCTGCTCCACTGGACTTTAGCTGATCTGTCAGTGGCTAGAGATGTTCATTACAGCTGAACAGGAACCAGATTCTCTATTTTGTAGGAAATTGCATAGCTTCAAATTTTTTTCCATTCCATAATGGAATTTAAAAAATTAAAATTTCACATGGATTAAATTCTGAAAAAGAATTAAATTTGTATCAATCAAAACACTCAAATAAAATCTAAATATTTCAATCTCATTTTGACTTTTATGTTACATAATATAGTCAAAAACAAATTGAAACAAAAAGTTGTTTTGAAATGGAAAATCTAAACATTCTATTCCAAAAAGGCCAAAACATTATCAAAATGTGCTAATTTTTTTTAAAAAAAATTTTTACTAAAAGGAAATTGACACATTTCTAAAGTGAAACATTTTGCAAGAAAGTCAGCATTTGCTGATGGAAAAAACATTCCATCAGAAAATTTCCAGCAACTTCAGGGACCCATACCTCAAAGCTCGGATCCCCTCCTTCTTCCTGGTTGCCTTCAATCCTCACGCACAAGTCAGTGCTCCCCCATTTTCCACTCAGCTCTGTTCCCCCCAACTCCTGGCATAGCACTTAAAACCTTAAATGCTATTTTGGACCAAGCACTGGAATTTATCTTCTAGCTTCCAGATTCTCAGGACAAAATGTCCTCCTGAATTATCTTAACCATGTACATTTTCAGAAGAACAATTTCCTACAATCAAAAATTACAGGGGGAAAGTCTGGGCTCAGCTTTAAATAGGTGTCTCCATAACATGAACAGTTTGCCCAATGTAGCATAGAACTATTTTAAAACATTATGTTTAGGCAGCATATCGTTTAGATATTCATTACTTACTTCTTTGCAACCAGGTTGGGATTGGAGGGTTGTGTGTAGCACGGGGCCTTGTGTCTGAAAGATCTAATCACAGGAAAGGATTTAACAGAGTATATAAAAATGAGAACGAAGTGACAGTAAGAGAACCTACATTATAGATAATTTCCTATAAGTTCCTGTTCTATCTGGCAAGAACTTAGAAGTGCATTTATCATATGAATTGCTAACAGAGATTATATATTAAAGAAATTTCAAAATGTAGATGCCAGTTTTACTTAAAGTTTTACTGCTTTGTTCTACGTGCTGACTTTTGTAACCAATATCAGAAAGCAGAAGACATAAAATCAGTTAATGGAGATCAAAATTACAATCCGTTACGAGCCAGTCCTGAATTTTTTCCTCTGAATTTTTCTATACATCTGTGTACACAGTTTGTGCTAAAAGAATAAAGTCAGGTAATGTGAGTTATTCATCGATATTTCATGCCTATGGGTAATCATTTCACGAGCCTCTCTAGCGGGAACAAACTGCATTGCTGCTGGTATTAACTGTCAGTTTTGCTTTGGAAATGCTTTTATTTACAGGTTATTGCAAAATGAATTTGTTTGTTCTTTACATTCCCCGGGCACATTTGAAAGCTAATTATAAGAAAAAGAACCTAAAGCTAGTGAAACAATAATTCACTCTTGTTGAACAAGGGCAGACCATTTGAGAAATGCCAGTTTTTCTGCAAACTATGATACATTAGCATAACAAGCACTGTAAAACCAAGGCAGCATCTGCCATCACTGATAAATCATGTTTATATTGGGAGATAATGCAGGGATGATGAGGAAAAACCACCGTAAGTTCTTCAACTAAATTTAGAAAACTTATGAGAGGTGCACAGAAGTGTTTAACCCCTTCATTTAAGAAGCTTAACAAATCGCTCTCATTCCAGAGCCTTGTTCCCTCCACTAGTCCATCCACATAATCATCCCGTTTGTCCTCAAATTACAGGTGATGGCACAGGTGCTGCTTCAGGTTTACTGCATAAATGAAAAGGTGCTTTAAAAATACACAACTCTGAAGAGAAGGATGGTCTTGTGCTTAGCACTAGATTGAGATTTCATGAGAGCTGGGTTCAGTTCTATGCTCTGCCACAGTTTTCCTGTACAACCTAGGATAAACCAGTTGTGTCTTAGCTTTGGTCTTCACTACCAATTTATGTTGGTATAAGTTCGTCACTCAGCGTTGCGGAAAATCCACATCCCTGAGCGATGCATTTACACTAAGCTAAACCCTGGTATAGACAGCGCTATGTCAATGGGAGGGCTTCTCCCTTCAACATAGGTACTCCACCTTCCTGAGAGGCAGGAGCTATGCCAACAAGAGAAGCTCTCCTGTCATCATAGGTAGAGTTTTCACTAAGCACCACAGTGGCACAGCTGTACCTGTGCAGTGCTGCAAGGGTAGACAAGCCCTTAGTTTCCCACCTTTTAGGCCCTGGTCTACACTAAGGGGTGGTGGTGCGAGCTAAGTCAGTCTAAGTTATGCAATTTCAGCTTCAAAAATAGCGTAGCTGAAGTCGACATACTTAGAGCTACTTACCGCAGTGTCTTCACTGCAGTAAGTCAACTGCTGATGCTCCGCCCGTCGACTCTGCCTATACTTCTCACTCTGGTGGAGTACTGGAGTTCACAGGAGAGCACTCGGTGGTCGATTTATCACGTTTTCACTAGATGCGATAAATCGACCCCCGCTGGATCGATCGCTCCGGAGGTAAGTGTAGACATGCCGTTAGAGAGACAAGGTGGGTGAGGTAATATCTTTTATTGGACCACCTTCTGTTGGGGAGAGAGACAAGCTTTCAAGCCACACCAAAAAAATTAAAAGATATTACCTCATCCATCTTGTCTCTCTGATAACCCGGGACCAACACAGCTACAACCACACTTTCCCACCCTTTGGCTGTCCTGTCTACTTAAACTATAAGCTTTTCAGGGCAGATCTGTCTGTTCCTAATGTACATTGCCTAACTGATTTGGTTGGGGCCTCTATGTGCTACCATAATAATAAGTCTGCTATGTCCAGAAGGTAAATATGGTAAGCAAGGCAGAACTAGTTATGTGGTATGAACTAAGCGGAGGGTATCAGTTACTCAGCACTGAACTTGTCTAATGGAATATTCATATAAGATTCAACAGCGAAATAGCTCAGTATTGAAAACATTCAAATTGAGCTGGCCCCACAAGTCAAAGGGCATAGATTGGTTATACCATCTGGGCAATGTCACATAACACACTTAGTTTTCGCACAACTCTTTCTTTGCTTTTGGAGCCCAAAATTCCAACATTCCAAGTGATTTCCTCATTGTACTCTTTCCTGACAAAGCTCATAGTTGAGGGATTATTCCCCCATTTTGTTTTACCTTTTTCTTTGAGCATAGTGTTCAGGAATCGTGCCAGTTGACAGCCATGGAGACTAACATGCTATCCCCAAAACAGGTACATCATGGCAGTGGTATCACAAGTTTTCCCTAACTGCCTTGCCAACCATGCTCTGGAGAAACATCTTCTAGTGCTGCCAGAGTAGTTTGAATCTCCATGCTTATTTCTTGGGCACAACCAAGAAGCGCCCCAATGAATCCTAATCCCAATTGTGATGGTATTATTTTGCTTGTGTTTTTGCTTATTTTGGTCCACTGGAAACTGACCAAGACAACCAAAATTCATGTCATACAGCCCACTAGAACAGCTCCATCTACCTTTTGCTCTAACTGGAAGACCCTAAGTATCTCCTCTGAGAGGTACTGTTTATGTGGACTTTGGAGAACTTGTACCTGGGATTTGATACTTGGTATGTTTAGAAAAACGAAACTCTAAAAGGCAGAGAGATGGGTGTAGGCCCTATAGCTTCTATCTTGGCTCAGGCTTTAAAGTTTGAAGAGATTTGGAAACGGGTCCAGTTTGGGCCTCTCTCTTCTAACAAGCTATGATGTGTAATGACCAAAGACAACCCCCGGCAGCTGATTTTTGGTTGATTTTTCTATATTTGAGGTCTCTCCTAGATCAGAATAAGGGGGAAGAGGGCAGAAGAGGAGTAATCACTTTATTTACTAGCTTCTGAAAAGCAAGTCTCCAACTTAAGAGACTTAAGAGCATCTCAGGCTTATCACCATATGTGCTTGTTTTTTATCAACTGTGTGGTAGCTTTTAGGCTGCTAGGGGATTAATAGGCTGTAACTGTTGCAATTGTTTGACATGATTCCTTTAGATGCCTTCTTATCAGCCCTATACACAGGTAAATTCTTCAAGGTTGGGGGAAGTATCCCTCATGACACCATGGAGTGGTTTATGTCCATCATGTCACTTGTAAGTTTTGCATACACCATAGACAATGAAAGAGACTAAATTAAACAGTGCAAGGCCTTGGCTACACTTGCAGATGTACAGCGCTGTTAGTCAAACCCGTGTTCGTACAGCTGAGTAGGGAAAGTGCTGCAGCCTGTCCACACTGGCAGCCGCCAGCGCAGTAACTAGCACTGACGTGGCTACATTTGCGGCACTTGCAGCGGTTTTGGGAGAGGTGCATTATGGGCAGGTATCCCACAGAACACCTCTTCCAATTCTGGCGCCGTGGGTTGTGGGAAGGAGGCGTGGGGTATGGTGCATTCTGGGTCCTGTCCCAAAGCCCCGTGATGCATCGCTTCGCATCCCAGCAATCCCTGTGTTTCCGGCCACAATTTGCGCCATCTTTCAACGGTTTCTTTGTAGCGCGATCTGTGCTCCATTTCGGCCAGCGGGAAAATGGATCCCGACCTGGTGAGCAAAATACTGACGAGTCTCGCCAGCACGTCACGTTTGGCAGTCGAGCTGTTCCTTAAGATCCACAGTGACAGCGAGGAGTCCGACGATGAAATTGTCACGCAAAATGCATACGACACTAACTTGCTTGTGGCATTCACGGACATGCTATGCACCGTGGAACGCCGCTTTTGGGCTCGGGAAACCAGCACAGAGTGGTGGGATCACATTGTCATGCAAGTCTGGGATGACGAGCAGTGGGTGCAGAACTTTCGAATGAGAAAAGCTACTTTCATGGGACTGTGTGAGGAGCTCGCCCCCGCCCTGCGGCGCAAGGACACGAGATTGAGAGCTGCCCTGACGGTGGAGAAGCAGGTGGCTATTGCAATCTGGAAGCTCGCAACTCCGGACTGCTATCGATCAGTAGCGAACCAGTTTGGAGTGGGAAAGTCGACCGTTGGGATCGTGCTGATGCAAGTTTGCAAGGCCATTAATCGCATCCTGCTCAGAAGAACCGTGACTCCGGGTAACGTGCAGGACATTGTGGCTGGCTTTGAACAAATGGGTTTCCCTAACAGCGGAGGGGCTATAGATGGGACTCATATTCCTATTCTGGCACCACCCCACCTAGCATCCGAGTACATTAATCAGAAGAGGTATTTCTCCATGGTTCTCTAGGCGCTTGTGGATCACCGTGGGCGTTTCATTGACATCAACGCAGGCTGGCCCGCTGCGAAAGGTGCATGACGCACGCATCTTTCGGAACACTGCCCTGGTCCGGAAGATGCAGTCCGGGACTTTTTTCCCAGACCGGAAGATCACGGTAGGGGAAATTGAAATGCCTACTGTGATCCTTGGAGACCCCACGTACCCTTTAATGCCGTGGCTCATGAAACCCTACACAGGGAGCCTTGACACCAGCAAGGAACGGTTCAACTACAGGCTGAGCCGGTGCAGAATGACTGTGGAGTGTGCTTTTGGCCGTTTGAAGGGCCGCTGGCGATCTCTATATGGGAAGCTGGACTTGGCCGAACACAGCATCCCCGCGGTTATCTTCGCGTGCTGTACCCTCCATAATATTTGTGAAGGGAAGGGTGAAATGTTCACTTAGGCGTGGACCTCAGAGGTTCAACACCTGGAGGCTGAATTTGCACAGCCAGAGAGCAGGGCTATTACAGGGGCCCAGCGTGGGGCTGCAAGGATTAGAGATGCCTTGAGGAAGAAATTTGAGGCTGACAACCACCAGTAATGTGTGCTGCCCTGCACGACCCTGAAGTGAAGTGGTTCCAATGTTATCAGTTATCTGTCTTTGCTAAGCTGATTTGTGTTTGCTCAGCTCACTTGTGTTGCCTGTTTCTTTCCTGGGCTAAGGTATCTTTTTTCCTTATGCAATAATAAAGACTGTTTACACATCTAAAGAATCCGTTTATTACAGAGAAAATACATGTATTAAAAAGAAACACAACTGCTTGTGAGACAGAAAGGGCAAGGGGGTGGTGGGTGGTGTGAGGAAGGGTTCAATCACAGGGTATGGTATGTCCTGCTTTCATACTCGGGCTTCCTGTCTGGAGTGCTGTGCAGTGAGTGCTGGACCTCAGGATGTCTATAATTCGGGATGGGAGTTGAGTGCAGTGGGTAAGGGTCATAGTTTCCAGGGCTGTCTGGTGAAGCTACAGGTGTTGGGGGCATCTGGTGTGGGCGATAAGAACCTGGATGTTGGGTGAAGTGGGCAGGTGGTGACATGGGGGCACAAGTGCTTTGGGACACTGGCTGCAGGGGGGGGCGGGGGCGGTACTGCTCCGCCTGCATGGCGACGAGCGCCTGGATAGAGTCCGCTTGGAACGCCATGATGCTAATCAGCTCCTTTGTGCTTTCGTGCCAGAGCTGCATGCTTTGCTGCCGCTGCGCTGCGTTTTCCTGGCGGAGCCTGCTTTCACTCTCCCTCCACTCCCGAGCCTTTTGATTCTCTTTAAGAGACTGTTTCATAACTTCCTGCAGCATGTCTTCTTTCGTTCTTCTGGGCCTCTTCCTGAGCCTTTGTAGTCTCTCAGCCGTTAAGAAGGATGGCGGAGATCTCAAGGTTGCATCTGGAAGGCAAAATGCAACATTTAACAGAGGCATAATTGTTTTATGCCAGACAGAGCAATGATTCCCCCACACTTAAGGAGGGCACACACAGTCTCCAAAACAGCACAATTTTCCCGTCCCAAACGAAGCGCACAGAACCCACGGGAGCCCCAAAATGGTGAGTAAGCACAGGGTAAAGGGGGACTGATTGTTTCACGGATGTACTGTCCGACAGGTTTCTGTGCCTTGGGGAGAGCCAACAGCTGCAGGGGGAACCTACACTGAACACTATCCCCACATTTTCCACAGGAGTTCGTCCTGGAAGATATCTCGCTGCTGAGGGTGTCCGGGGAAGCAAGGGAGGGTCTTCTACTGCAATGCGGCTTCCGCCCTGGCCCATATGCAGCTTGCCTGTGTGCAGCAATGGTCCCCCCACCCCTCGCGGCACAGTGGCGCGGACACGTTACCCTGACTGGGACAAGGACCACGGCGGCTCTCCCAATGAACCTGCGCAAGCACATTGCCCACGTCCTGGCTGAGACTTTCGAAGAGATTACAGTGGCCGATTTCTCCGATGTGATAGACCACATCAATGCGCTCTTCCGCATCTAGGCATGCATGCAGCCCAAACCCTCCTCGCCCAAGGACCCCACACCGAAAAAACTCCTTCCCGAAAATAAAAGCTGCTTACCACGAACTTGTTCTTCTCTTTCTCTCCCAGCGCGTACCGGCCGCTGCGACTGGCTCCCTTCCTCCTGGCTCGAGAAGAGCTCCTGGCTGCATGCACCCAGGAAGTCAGGGGTGTCTCCCCCAGCCACAGGACCCTCACTTCTGTTTTCTTCAACCGCCTCCTCCTCCTCCTCCTCTCCCTCCTCCTCCTCCTCCTCCTCATCCCGCTCTCCCGTGTCCATGGTGGTGCTCGGAAGAGTAGTGGGGTCAACCCCAAGTATTGCATCCAGCTCTTTGTAGAATCGGCAGGTTTTGGGGGGAGCACCCGAGCGCTTGTTTGCCTCGCGGGCTTTGCGGTATGCACTCCGCAGCTCCTTTACTTTTATCCTGCACTGCATTGCGTCCCGGTCATGGCCCCTTTCAATCATGGCCCTTGATATCTGGCCGAAAGATTCAAAATTCCTCCGGCTGGATCGCAGCTGGGACTGGACAGCTTCCTCCCCCCAAACAGCGATGAGGTCCAGCAGCTCGCCATTGCTCCATACTGGGGCTCGTCTGGCACATGGAGGCATGGTTACCTGGAAAGATGCGCTGAGAGCACTCCACGCCTGGCTGAGCAAACAGGAAGGGGATATTTAAAATTCCAAAGGAATTTAAAGGGTTGGAGTGGCGGTTGGTCACCTGAGGCCAGGGCAGTAGAGTGCTAATTGATGACCAGAGTGGCTAGAACAGGCGTTGTGGGATACTTCCGAATACTTCTGGAGGCCAATAACAGCGCATTGGGCGACCACACTGTAGCCGCAGCGCACCAGCAGCAGCGCAACAAACGTTATTCCTCTCGGGGAGGTGGAGTACATGCAGCGCTGTACCCGAGGAGATGCAGTGCTGCACGTGCCTTGCGAGTGTAGCCAGTTAGTGAGTTACAGTGCTGCGGGCAGTTTTATTGCGCTGTAACTCGTGAGTGTAGCCAAGGCCCAAGATTGATATATTTTCTTCCACTGCTACCTCTCCCCCGTGCACCAGGAGGAGAAAAATGAGAGAGAGAAAGGAAAAAAAATAAAACAAACTAATATGCATATAAATAAATACTGACAGACTTTTTTCATGCTTCTAGCAGCACAGCACAACTACAGTGGTTTTCAATCGGACCTCCCAATCCAGTTCTCAAGGGTTTAAAACTTAGTTATTAAAAATAAATTAATCTGGCGCACACAGCCTCATTCTTACAAAACTACAGATAGAATGTCCTCTCTCTTCCCTGAAAATGTTAAAGTATTATATTTTGCAAGCTGTTTGATTCATAATGTGAACTATTTCCCTTTGATATTTCAAAGTAATATCTACCTAGATGAGAGGTAATATGGCCCAGATTCTTCATAGACTTCCATGTTTAACTGTAAGCACTCGAGGAGTGGTCTCATTGAGCTCAATGGGATATCTCCAGCTTGAAGTTAAGTTGTGTGTAGTCTTTGCAGGATGAGGAAGTGAATTCATGTTCTTCATGAGGATTTTTACTTAATGTATAGTATTAGAGGCTTATACTATGTGAACATGGATACCACAAATGGAAATTAAGTAAAATATGAAATCCAAATACTGTTAATTCCTTAACCCTAATCAATCCTGCTGTGCTTGGGTACTTACAGTTGTCTCAGACATGCTATGCCCCTCCAACACAGACCGCGTGTGGTCTAAAACAGTGGTTCTCAGACAGTGGTTTGTGGGTAATTTCTGAGCTATACAGATCCTTCCAGGTGGTTCACAGAATCACATGATGAAATTATTTGAGAACTAAGCAGCAGGGGCCTGATCCAAAGCCCAATATAGACATTGAGTCTCATTCCACTAACTTCAAAGGATTTTGGATCAGGCTCTGAAGATAAGATGTTGGGCGGGGAAGATGATGAAAGGATCAGTTACTTATTGTATGGAATTAAAAGGTACCTAGACACATCCAGGTGGATAAAAAACAATACAATTTTCTACACACAGGGGAGTTAGTTTGTCAGACTCCTCATGTTACTTGAGCGAACTCTTTGCATATTAATATTTAATCACATACAAAATTCAGGATCTACAAATTTTATCATCATGTTTAAAACCAGACTCTGTTGGCATAAAAAAAATCAAAATGCTTAGTTGGATCCAGGTTATAGTTCATCCTTAGTAAAGTTGCAGGGGAAAGCAAGTAAGGACATATTTAACCCTTTGCTATTTATGACATTTCCCAATGTAATTTGGGACAACAGAAGAAAGCTTGTGAATAAAGCAATCAAAATGCCATTGCAGCTATCTTCTGTCACTTCTGTATTCCACGGCCCCAAACTGTAAATTGGGCACACCGTGTACAATATACAGGGTAATAAGTACAGCTGAGATATTAACAGCTCAGAATCAGGACAGAATACTTTGGGAAAAAATTGCTTATAGTGCAGAGCGGCAAGTAGCCATGATTCTATGCCAGATGTGATCTTGCTCACTGCAACACATTCCCCAAATCAGCACTTGTTATTAATCAAATGTTATAACAAGCTGCCTGCAACAGCACTCTGCAACCATGATTAATGAGTCAGCGGATTTTAAAGAGAACAAAGTCACTTTTTTTCAGACACTGAAGTCTCTAGGCTAGAAAAGTACAGATACAAATGTAGGACTGCTGTGTGTCTGTCACTCTCCAGATTGTGTCTGTCCTGAATAGAGTAGATGTGTGTCAGGCAAATAAAATGTTTCCATACTACACATCTAGAAGTACTATACGGAAACAACATAGCGTTAGATAATCTAAGTTAGCGAGCCAGCATATCACTTGGTTTCTGTACAGAGTGGAATCTTCATTTCGGCTGTGGCTAGCAGCAGAACTTGTGTCAAACATGTGGCAAATATTAGGCCAAATCCTTAACTAAGTCACTACTCAGGCAAAAAAAAAAGTATTGAAGTTAATAGGAATTTTACTCAAGTAAAGAATGAATAAGAACCAAGCGATCACCTAGTGCTGAGAAGCCACACAATACAAGACCTACTGAAGATACTTATAATTCAGAAAGTCTTGGGGGCGGGGGGCAGGGAAGGAGTTGTTTATTTGGTTTAAACACAGCTATTACTGGATAAGGAAAGGATTTCTTGTTGTATCCAGTTAGACATGGATCAAACTGGTTCAAATAATGTTGGCCACCCACCTGACAAGACTACATAAATAATTTTGAATTGCCATAAAGGAACATACACATTCACCATTATGTGTGGGATCATATTATTAATTACTCATGGCTATTGGGGTAAGCATGAGGTATTGTTAAGATGTTCAGAAATCCCCAGAGTCTCATGAATTAAATCATTATTTGTCCAAAATTTCATACCACAAAGGGCATGATTTCACCGTTCTCAAGTTTGAAACATTTCAGTCATCCAATCAGGGAGCAGAAACAATACCATATGATTTACATGACCAGTCAGATACCACCAAGAGTCAAAGAAGCCATGAAAAGGCACAAGGAGAGGAGACAGAGAACAACTAAAATCAAACATGTAAATATAAATATATATATATATATATATAAATTCAGAGAAGAAAAAAATAAAGAGAAGGAAGAAAAATGGGGATATGAAGCATGTAAGCTATTTTTGTCTTAGAAACCTTGAAAGTACTGCTGTAGTGCAAAGATTCCAGCCTGATTTTAGGGGCATTGAAGCACCTAGCTTTGTTCATAGTTCCATTATTATTATTTAAATTAACATAAATAAAAGGGAGGCTGGAGTTCTAGTTAAGGGAGTGGACTGGGACTCAGGAGATGCAGGTTTAGTTCCTGGCTGTGTCCCAGAATGATCTTGGGCATTTAATCTCTTTGTGCCTCAGTTCTCCATATGTAACTAGAAGATGACAATACCTCCTTTATTCGACACTTTGACAGTCTTGTCTGTTTAGGCTGTAGCTTTTTCTTTTCTTCTTCTTTTGTTAACTAAGGCTAGGTCTACACTAACCCCCCCTGTCGAACTAAGATACGCAACTTCAGCTACGTTAATAACGTAGCTGAAGTCGAAGTACCTTAGTTCGAACTTACCTGTGGTCCAGACGCGGCGCGCAGGCTCCCCCGTCGACTCCGCCTACTCCACTCGTCGAGCTGGATTACCAGCGTCGACGGCAGAGCACTTCCTAGTTCGATTTATCGTGTCTTGACAAGACGCGATAAATCGAACCCAGAACATCGATCCTGAGCCTCCGACGCGACGGGTAAGTATAGACATACCCTTAGTGTATACAGGGCACCTGACAAACAGGGCCCTTGTCTTGGTCTGGGGTCCTAGAAATGTCTGTGATATAAATTATTGTCGAGTAGTCCCAATAAGGGATCATAACCTTATTGTTCTAGGAACTGTACAAATATGTAGTAAAGAGAATCTCTTCCCTAAATAGCTTGCAATCTAGGTTAATAACATGAAACATCAAATGGATGAAAGAAAGAAATAGATAAGGGAGAGGGAAAGGGAGGATGAGGTAACAATGACGCAAACATAAAATAGTCTGGTTGAAGTCCCTTAGTACCAAGTGGGCATGGGATAAAGTGAGAAGAGTACAGACTAACACAGCCCTAGGAATATCATGTCCTTCTATTCATTTCAGTAGACCTGGCATAAAACACATGGTCCCGATTGTGCTAAAGGCATGGCAATTAAGGATTTCACATGTATTTTCTAAAGTAAGTAACTGACTAGTGTTCTCTTTGCTGCAAATGTCAGACCCAGTGTGCTAAAAGCTTTCAAAGACAGACATCCAGCAGGTAACACAGACCAATTTCAGCAAGTATTGTTTAAACAACCATTGATCTTTCTTCAATGATCATGTTGTAATCTCTGTAAGTTCTTGATACGAGCTGCTTGAAAACTGCCTGCCGTCAGTTATGACTCACATGAATGTAACTCAAAGTAATGCACTTACTGTCACGGAATACAGCAACTTCCAAAATGTCATCTACAAGTACAGAGCATGGGATATAATAATGCTGATCTCTTATTGACCAACATGGGAATAACCCAACAGCAGCCAACACAATAGAAGAATAACAAATGATCCATTTATGAGCCTTTTTAAATTTAAAGATCTCAAGCCTATTACTGATAGAAAAAAGGCCATGTACGAACTTTAACTCACGCTCTGAGGACACGCTTGGTGATGCCCAGGATCTTCCTCAAATACAAATTAACTTATTTAAGTCTCAAAAGCCACTAAAAATGTGGTATAATACTATAGAAATCTGCCAACTAAAAGGGCACTGCACCTCGCACCACGGTAATAGTCACTCACAAGAAAAAAAATGATCGATTCAGACTCAGATCCTGATGCTACTCTTCTAAATTCTGTTTAGTTTCTGCACTCCTACTTGGTCCTCTGCTTGCTAAAGTTGGACTTCCCCTCATTTCTGTGGTCACATTTTACTGTGCTCCTTACACAATTCAAAATGAAACATGAATGCATGTTTCTATCAATCAGAAAAGGTTTAGAAGCTGAGGGGGGGCAGGAAGCTGGGAAGGCTTTCACCTCAGGAGAGCTGCATTCAAATACTGGCTTAGGTCTGAAGAGGAGAAAAAAACTTTGATCATTTCATCCCAATACCCACGTGTACACAGCACAAAGCTGCCATTTGTTATGACAGGCAGTCGCTGCTCAAGGGAAGTCTAAGACTGTAATAGCAGGGGAATTGCTGTTCAGCAGTGGGTAAAAGTATAGGCAATTGGTTGAATACCTACACCTAGACCAATATTTTTTTTTTTTTTTTTTAGAAAAATTTAAAAGAAATAGGGCACATCTGAGCAATAAAAAAGGGGTTCCTCTGTTTAAATACCGATCACACCCGTCTAGCAACAGAAACTGACTTATTTGGGTTCGAGATGGGCCCAATACAAAACCCCAAATTGAAAACACTCACAGTGTTTGGGCCCAGACCAAGCTCTACTTCAGGCTAAATTCTGTCCTTGGAGTCATACATCCCATTCCTATTGATTTCAATGAATGTTGTCTACACAGCCTTCAGGGTAGAATCTGCCCTAAATGTTGATGGATATGTTTTAGATCTCAGCCAGAAAACACTTTGGGCCATGCTAGAAAGAACTCTAGGGTAACACAGGCTTGTGGCTGTCTCGTTAGAGCAACCTTATAGCAGACTGCACAGCAGTTATACAAGCAGTTATGAAAATACTCTTATTTGGCAGCCTTCTACCAAAAGCCTTTGGGACTCAGATGTGAAGGTCACACCTCCACTGTCAAGCAGGTATAACATATGCTAATGGGTTCTGCCCAGCTGAGATGAAAGCTTCTGTGTTCCTGAACATAAAGTAATGAACGCAGTTTCCAGCTGCCACTGCATTATCATCATCTTCCCATCACAAAGCTGGGCTCTTCTGCATCCTCCTCCTTCTCTTCCTCCTCCTTGGTATCCTCATCTTCTTCCTCACTGGTCTGTTGCTCTTGAGACTGGTCAGACTCTTCTTGCTGCTGCTTTTGCTCAAGTTTACTTTTCTTAGCCAGCAGTTTCTTCTCTTTTAACTTCTGGCGCTTCCTTCTGCGTTTTGCTGTCTGCTCCTCTGCAATCATCTTATTCTTCTCCAGTTTCTTCTGGTATTCCTCATCCAGTTTTTGCTTCTCAGCCATGGCATCCATGAAATCCTGCCTCTGGTACTCTCGCCGACGAAGATGTCGGTACACATGGAATTCCCCACTGCCGGCTCCAGCGCTAGAACCCATAACATCTCTCACAAATTCTGGGGAAGCGCGTGGTGCCCATTCATTTAGTTTTTCAGGAATTGGAACAGTCTTATCCGGGTTCTTCATGAACCGCTCCAGCCGCAGCCGCTGCTCCTCGGCCGCACTCTGGGGGATGACCAGCGGCTGCGGCTCCTTGCGGGGCCGGGGCGGCTGCGGGGCCGAGGGCGCCGCCATCTCCGGCCTCTGCCGGCAGGGCCTGGGCCCGCCCGGCCCCTACACCTAGACCAATATTGCCAGGTGCAGAGCACTGTCAACACCCATTGGCCTCAGTGGGAATTGTGGGGACTCAATGCCATACAGGCAGTGGTCAGCACCTGGTAGAATCAATGCCATTGTGATGCCTGGTTGAATTCAGTGCAATAAATTATTCACTTTCATGAACAGCAGAAAACTCAGTAGCAAAACTGTATGTTGTAGGGGGGTCCCTTTTTACGTGTGCATTTTCATTAGGGTTTTTATTCTAGTTCTAAACTCAACACACAATGTGGGGTTAGTAGTAGTGTCTGCTTAGGAGTGGAACAGCAGAGATTCAACAAATCAGGACAGACATGCACTTCCAGAGCTGTTTGTATGGGAAGTTTTCACTGAGATTACCCGCCTTCCCGATGCCTGTCTCTAACAAGTGTGTCAATTTCTCATTTGAATTACCACAGCAGATATCGTCTTTCCTTCTCCCCCCATATTAAAACAAACAACAATACAATTATATGGATATAAATTAAATACTAATTAACCTAAATCTAGTATGCATTATTTTGTTAGCCACCTGAAAAGGCAACCAAAGATTCTGAGGCATTTGAATTCCACTACCCACCCTGTGAGCCTCCAGTTTGTTGCTAAGCGATCAAATAAGCATCACTATGCATATGAATTAGGAACAAACTATTTTTTCTTAAAAAAAAATAATAATAATAGTTTGCAAATGGTGAAAATGGCTGTCTTCCAAATGAGTGCTTTCCAAAGCGTTCCTGGGGCTTGGGAAGGCTGCAGAGCAATTCTGTTGCTAGGTTAATCATGGCATTGGATGACAGGCAGAAATGCTTTCTATGAGGTACAGTACATCATAGAAGTAAGCTTCTTCTAAGTTGGCCCCTTGGTGCCTTAGGAGTAGCTCATTAAAAAAAGATGTGGACAGGGCAGCTTGATTAAGTATGAGCTGACAGTTTTGAAAGATGTTTATCAGAGTGCAGCTGCATTTTCCACAGAGACAAAGTAGTTACAGAGTCAGCTACCATTTGGTCCTGTTCCTCCCATGCAGCCGGCACTTGCCGGTGCACTGTAAAAACACCTTCTAAAAGGTAAAGACCTGTTTTAACAGATTAGTACTGACACACTGGGTCAAGAGTTAAGATGGGATATTGTGCAAACCCTTAGTTGCTAAAGAATCTCCGCAGTATTGTCCCCTTTCCACATCTGCATTCTCACTCAGAAAATAATTCTGACTAGCCAACTCTGTTGTGTGGCAACTCCCTACAACTGCACTCCATCAAGGGGTTGGGGGAGGCACCCACCGCTGGCAACGACAGGAGAATACAATTCCTCAGGGTGTCATTCTGCAGCAGGGGAATGAGTGACTTCAAGAGATGGAGACTTGGCCTCACAATATCCGTTGTAGATACCGCTGTGTCGGGGGGAGGATCAAGACTTGGCTCTCAATGCAATTAGCTGACATAAGCTCTGTTTGGTAAATCTGGCAGGCTTCTGGGTGACTGGGGTGGGGACAAGATGGACCGTGGACTGGATTTGCACCTCAGATATAGAGATGAAAGGCTGTGTATATCCTATTTCTAGTCCCCTAAAACATTCATCTCCACTATCTAATATCATCATCATTATGTAATCATTTACAGTTGATGAATAGGAAGAAAAAGGTTGAAAAATCTTTCCTTAACTTTAGCATTTCAGTTATACTTTCTGAGGATGGGGGCCTTTTGGGGTGTTTGAGCTTCTAATAAACAGGGAAATAGTATTGACAGTGGCTTAGTTTCACTTGGACTGACTTAATCCAATCAGTTTTGATCTTTTCACCACTTCATCCCACGCAAATACTAAACCTAAAGATAATTTTTATGATAGAGACCTCAAAGGGAAGTCTTAGTAAGCAAGATGAAAATGCATTTGCATCTTGAAACAGGCCAAGCAAAATCAATTCTTCATAGATGATGTTTATTAGACACAGGGAAGCTAAAAGCCTGTGGGTTTAATCTGTGAAATTATGCACGCTTGAACATGCACCTCAGATAGTAAAAATAACTGCAGAGTCGTGCATTATCAGTAGTGCTGATTTGCAAACTTTCACCAATTGTTTTTAATTCTTCTTCCTTCCTATTAGGGATAATCATCTACTCAAGACTCTTCTTCAGGTGCAGAATTCATCATTTTTATGCCCTTAAAGGAGGCATTTTAATTTACAACGAAGACTGAAACATAATAGAGTACTGTGTAATATTCCTTACATAGGCTTTTAATTAATTATCTATATATGGTACTTTTATTACCCCCATTACAAAGCACTCACAATATTGTAATGTATTTATCCTTAGTTCCTCTGTGAGGTAGTGAAATACAATTACCCCATTTTACAATTGGGAAACTGAGGCACAGGGAGGCCAAGTGACTTACCTAAGGTCACACAGGTAGTCTGTGTCAGTGCAGGAAACTGAACCCAAGTCTCAGGCTAGCTCCCTAACCAGCTGACCACTCTTTCTGTCTGGGTGCCGCTTTAAAACAAAGAACTGTACACAGATCTCACCAGCAATCACAATTATGAAATTGCTTTGCAAACACTCAATGCAAGAGGTGTTCTGGTGATCTTCTGGCAGTGGCATTATTTATTCTCACTGTATACGAAGAATACACAGATCTCGCTTTTTCCGTACTTTTCCACTTCTCATGTGATTGAAGTTCTCTAGAGAGTTAGGGCCAAATTTTCCAAGGCATTTAGGCTCCTAACAATGCACACACATGTCTACTGGGACTTTCAAAGGTGCCCAAGTGAAGGAGGTGCCTAATTCCCATTGAAATCAGGGCCCTGGTTCTGGACTCTGGTAAGAGACTTACACAAGAAAGGGGCAGGGGACACTGTATGCATGAGCTGTATGGGCTTCTCACTCCTTCCCTTCATGGGCGATTCTCAGCTGGTACAAAGTCCTATTGGGATAAACTCCCTTCTAAACATGAGTGCCTCTCTTGGTCTACCTCTCCCAGACTATTATGGCTGCAAAGCAATCTGCACTAACAGCCCAAGCTGTTTTTCCTGGCTCTCCTCTCCTGAACAAGTCTGAGGTGGTTCCCCTCTCTCCTCCATTACTATTGAGTCCTCACATCATGGCTGCTATTAACGGTGTCCACTTTACCATTCAGACAGTACTCAAGAACAGCCAGACCTTCAAACAATCCAAACAAAAGCAAAATTCTCTGCCATGTACACTGACTGTAACCCTCACCTGACTCATCCTAACGGGCAAGGTGATCACCCAGTAGAAGAACTACAATGTGGTGAAGGCAGAATATAACTGAGAGAAACATCCCCAGGTTTCTCAAATATACAGAATTGCCTAGCTTTAAAAATCAAGGTAAATCCATCTGTATTCCTCAAAGTGGGCCACCCGGAACACAATGGCATAGAAATGACCTAACAGACCTCAGTACCTCCAAAGGGCTATGGAACAATACTTTTTAAACTCTATAATCTGGTATTTATTCTATAGACAGTTTTATATAGATACGGTGTTACTGTTCATGTGCTTGCATGATGGATTTTAATCACATTCTTTCTATTCCACATTATTTTTTAAATATTACTTTAAAGGGGAAGCGGTCCAGGAAAAATTCGACAGCTAACTAATTGTTTGTGTAACTGAAAAGGCCTATAACAACAAAAGAAAGAAAACCCCCAAGATAAGAATAAAACCGTAAAATGGGACTTAGGCCATAATTCACTCTGCAATGTTTAAGCCTTGCATAGGTCTGAAAACTGCAGCACTATAACACTTGCACAATACCTACAGTAAACAGAGCTGCCACAGTAAGTATTACATTATTCAGACCTCTTCAGTGTATAGGTACTGCACAGTCAGTTATGGCCTAAGACCCCATTTCAGCTAATCACTTAAGCACAGAGTTAACTTTAAATGTGTGCATAAGTTGCACTGATTTCAATAGGATTTAGCACATGCTTACGTTCTTTGCTGAACTGGGGGCACCAGGACCAGATCTTCAGCTGGTGTAGCTGTCAGAACTCCATCAATTTAAATTAAACCACAACAATTTAGTCTTTAGTTCTGGTCTGTTATGTCAAGGGAGGTCTTCATTAACCCTTCCCTTGCATTGTGGAGGAACAACATACCAAAGCAATCCATGCTCTCAAAGAGTGCATCACAGACTGTGTGCAGTCTAGCTGAACACCTACATTAAATCCAGGGATTAGCATTTAAGACCTTCTGTACCAAAAATAGGTTTATTCTACTTGAGACAAAGTTGCAGTAGAAATTACATCTTATTTTCAGATTTAAAAATATGTTACATGCTAAGTGTGTTGTGTTCCCCCTCTAATGTTAAGTCCACAAAGGGTAAGAGCTTACTATTGACTGAAGAGTTACTCCTTTAGCTCAGGTGGCAAAGCTCTGTGCCTTTGGTGAAGTTCCCAGGTTCTAACTTTTCTGAAATGCAGGGTGGGGCTATTACAGGGACAAGACGAACAAAATACTAAACATTTACTTAGGTTTGAGTAAGTAATCCTGGGGAGCACAGTGATAAACGTACTTGGCAATCAATCTGATAAAAAGGGACACTGTTATTCTAAATTTTTTCCATGAAAAAACATGTATCCTTTTTTGTTGAAAAAATGTTTAAGTGTTTCATCCAGCTCATCCTAACAACTAGATAGCTCTCCACATAAAAAGTCTTAAAGCATTTATAAAGGTGGGAAATATTATCCCCATTATACAGAAAAGGAAACTGAGGGACAGAGGTCACACAGCAAGTCTGTGGCAGAGTCAGGAATAGAATTGGGATGCCCTGACTCAGTCTGGTGCTCTCACCACTAGATAATGCTGACTCCTAGTGCATTACAATCCGGTCCACCAGGGGATACCAAAAAGCTACTTATAAATGAGCATTGTACTTTACCTTATAAAGTTGAAACAAAGGCCACCATTTGAAACCAATATGGCTCCTTTTCAGAATCCAAATTTCATCCTGCAACGAATTAAGGCAAGAATGGGTGTTCAAAGCTTGAGCTCTTACTTTTGATTTTCTTTGTATCCCCTAGATTTCAACGCCCTGAATTTTTGACATTAAATATCTGCCATTACATTTTTTTCTCTGTCATTTCCCCATCAGAGTGTGCTCTCACCTCAGAGTAACATCTGGCTGCAGCATTGCAGAGGACTTCACTTCCCACACCAGCACCTCCCACCCCACTGGCAGCTTCCTTGGCCCTACGATGGCCAGTCCCACCTGGCATCTTCTGCTGACGCTCTCTCTGGGTCTTCTGTGGCATGGCCCTTCAACCAAGCCACGCAACGGTTCTCCCTCCTTCCGCAGTAACTAAAGATCCAACTTACAGCTCACAAACTATGACCAAGCTTTTAGTGTCTGCCCCTCTCGGACTCAGCTACCATCCGCTGCTTCATGGCTCCTCCTCCTGGACCCTGCGGAGAGTCTTTTGAACCAGTTCTTCCCCAGCAGGATTCCTCCACCGCTTCCCTTCACCAGGGACTCCAGCAGTTTACCTCTGAGGATTAGCCTGCTCCATGTAGACCCTAGATCAGGGCTCCCCCAAAGGAGCTTACTTTGTTCTCTTTCTCCTGCTTCAGGCCCTAGCTCAGGGACCCCCACAACAGGAGCCTATCCAGGGTGACTCAGCCTGACTTTTCTCATACTTTTCCCATAGGAGAACACCTTTCCCCCCCAGCTCCTTTCCCCAGGGTCTTCCTTCCTCTACTGAGTACCCAGCTCTATCTATCTAAGTTGTGCTTGCAATGTTTCACTACCACAGCTGGGGTCAGTCTTTCAAAAGTCCCATTACACGCAGCTGGGATCACTAATTAGCCCTTATGTTTCTAGCATATTGGGTAGGCTGAGGGATGACTGCTAAGTCATGGGCAAGGCTGAATCCACCTTGCCTCAAAGGGCCAGCCAGCCTGTGACACCTCCCCTGCTTCTGATAATATGAACAAACAGTAAAAGCAACAAACATTGTGGGCCAGGTTGTAAACCCCTTACTCGCACTGGTGAGAAGGTACCCACTTGAGTAGTCAACAGGATTACTCTTATGAGTAACTGCTTTCCATTGTAAGCAATTCACAGTCTGATCCTATACATATTTATGTATACATTATTTATATGGGTGTAAACAAATATTTATATAGGGCTAAGTTATGGATACATACATCACACATACGTGCATATGTCTAAGTAAGTATGTAGCTGAATACACAGTATGTGATTAACAACATTTCCTTTGCATGCTCAAAAGTCCTTTAAGAAATTTGTCTGCATGTGTAGGTCTTCCTCAGAAAACAGTCTTATAAAAGTGTAAACTGGATCAGAAAGTTCATGTCTCTTATAGCTTAGAATATAACGTGCCCCTTATCTCCAGATTCATCACTCATTTTGTCTGCTATAATGGGGCTTTGTATTATAAAGCCATTTTGTTGAGACTTATGTACAGTACAAAGATCTGTGAATCAAATGACAAAACAATGGCTCTCTCTCAATAGTGTGACAGAAGGGAATACACTGCCACAGAGGCATATTTTTCTTTGGTAACTGTTTGAAGCTGGAAGTTGAAATTAGTGTCACTGGGAAATAGATGACAAGCTCATGGAAGATGGAAGACAGAAACTTACTCCAGCTCCCTATCAAAGGCAGAAAATAGTTACACGTGGACAGCAAACTTTACAAGGCCTGGTTCAGTTTGGATAGGTCACCATAAAACTGGATATATCAGCAAAGGTCATGGGTCTAGATAACTCACTACATCAGATTTCCTGTATTACTTGACTTCAGTCTGGCCACAAGTATCAGGAAAACAATTTGCTTGACGAAGCGGGATATGTGGAGAGCAGTCTGTTTTTAAAAATAACTTATTCTAATCATTTCTAGTTTCAATGATGTTTTGGGTTCAATGCAAAGTCCGGCTGAATGTTTGGGTCAGTTTTTATTTTGCCTAAACCAGTCTTCCTACCTCTGTTTTTAAGATAATTATCTACGAGCATTGTGGCAAACTTATAACTTCTTTGATCTTTCCCTGTTTTAGCTGGTATGTTTCTATGCAAATTTATTTTTTAAGCCCTATGCGATATCTTATTGTTGAGGCTTATTTATATACAAGACTTGAAATGCATTTTTGCAACCAAGTATATGGTCTCATGCATTCCTCTTTCATCCCGATTGTGCATGAAGAGCAAAATGCACATCCAAGCATAACTAAGGGTTAAAGAACTGATTAAAATAAAAAAGGATGCAATACTTTGTTCCAACACTAACAAAATTAAATCCAATCCTGAGGCTGAAAAATGTGTGGCTAAACTTTCAATAGTTTGTTTTTGAAAACATTTGGTCATCTCTGCAGTCCTTAGTTTTATCAGAAAACATTATTATGTATTTAGTGCTGGCAATGTACACAGTGTTGTTTATACACTAAAATTCAGTCTCTGGCCTAAGTCTTAGAAGACAAATACACTGGGAAAGCCTTGAAGTGAGAATAACAGAGTGTGGGTGTGTGTTGATTTATGTTATTTTTTTATATCAGCTGGCTTCCTGTGGGTATTGCAGCAGAAGTGAGTTTTTACAGGGATTTGAATGAGGAGCAGTCAATAGCTTTACAAAATAGGTAAGGAAGGTTATTCCACCCATGGGATGTATAGGGGGAAAGTATGGGAAAGTAATGAGATACATTGCGAACAGAAATTCTTCAAGTCTTTTATACTCGGACAAATCATATCTGAAATAAATCCCCAAACCAGTTTGATATCACCCAATGTCTATTCCCGATCAACTTCTTGATTTCCACAGTGTGCTATCAGCACTGAAATTGGTGTGAAGAACTAGCAGTGAAAGGTTTACTACTGAGCTGAGGTTCTGTTTTTCAATGGCTGTTTTGGTGGAAGAGAATAATTTAGTATCTGTTTTGTACACTATGGCTGCTATATTGATTACATCTCTTACAAGTTGCTATAGACTGGATCTAACATAAGGATCAGAGTCTTGGCCAGCAAGACCACAATCTTCTCTTACTTAATATTTCAGATAAAGGCTGACACAACCCATAGTGCTCCTAGTCAACTGCCTAATGAAATTCACTGTAGTAATTAACTTATTCCCTGAAGCAGGAAATGTATTACCTTTAGCAAATTAACAGAGGTAGTTATGAATAGGGTGTAAAGTTATCTAGCCCTTTGTTACACGTTAATACTTAGAATGCTCTTCCAGGTGACACATACTTTGTAGCACTACTGTTGTAAAGAACTGTGAAAATGAAAACTAAGGAAGGGAGTAAGCCTTCCATCATGGCCTCTGGGTGTTGCTGCAGGAGCAAACAGAGGACATAAACCCCCTTAGGGAAGGAAAATTCTGCAGACAGATGCTGTATAGGACAGCCATACGTTGCCTTTTGCAAGCTCCCTTGCAAGCCCCAGCGTAGGTGTTGGGAGGGAGTGGAGCACATGCTGCTACTAGGATTCTGGATAGCTTTGGTTTGCTGAGCTTCAAAATAGCTGGCTGCTATACAGTGAGGCACGGCAGCTAGGGTGACCAGATGTTCCGATTTTATAGGGACAGTCCGATTTTGGAGTGTTTTTCTTATATGGGCTCCTATTACTCCCCACCCCCGTACCAATTTTTCACATTTGCTGTCTGGTCACCCTAACGGCAGCCCTTGCAGCATCCCAGAGAAGAGAAGGTGGAAAGACGTCTTGCCAGGCAGCACGTAGGTTGACTTTAATGGAGCAATTCCAATTTACATCTGAGGACCTGACCCTAATTGATTCATCTCTTTTAAACATTCCTATATGAATACTCCACAGGCATATTACTTAGCTCTGTTCTAGGCAACTGTTGACACCTGATCTTTCCCCCCTATTTATTTTTTCCAGCCTTGTCACTGTGCACAATGTCACTGAAACTGCTGGTCAGATCTGCACGTTCCTTTTATGCATCAATAAAGGAAACAATGAGTAACTGAAGCAAGTCATAAAAAGCTTCCTCTTTTTTTTCCTGGCACACTCTGACAAGTCAATGTCTGGAGTTTTTGATATGCCCCTGCACTGTACAATTGATGAGCTCGAAAGCTTCATATCCCTGCAGGTCTCTAGGGATGCTGTCCGATCAAAGTCTTAATAAAAGAGGATGTAGTAGTGCAACAAAGTCTCCTGATGAATACAAGGTATTTCTTCTTGAAGCCACTCTTGAGGGAGAGTCAGTGTAAGGGATGATAGACGAGAAGTTGCACAGTAGACTGGCGTGATTAGAAAGCATCTGGGAAACACACATGCACTGTCCTTATATTTAACTGCAAGAGAGACAATGCACTTTTAAAAATTATGCTATATCACAGTATGCCACACTAAGACGATTGAGATATTTTCATGCCAGAACTGAACGGTGTCTGTTTTTACCTATTTATCTCTAGAAACATCTAATATCTTCTGATTCTAGGATCAATGGTGAATTTACTATTAATGTTATACACAACTCTGTCATTCGCCTAGCTTTCTGAGAGTCTATAGAAAGAAACAGAAATAGCCAGAGCGTTCAGAGAGTCAGTCTTGCTCCACACAACACAACTAGGACTGAAATCAGGAAGACAGCAGGATAGTCAAGAACTCTTGCACACACTAACTTTTTAAACCGCTCGATAAAATCGTAACAATATAAATATTTTTCCCTACATTTTCAAAATTCTCAGTGCTTTTGGGTGCCCGCCTTAAAATGTTCACTTCTCTAGCTGAGGTGCCACAGGGCAGGGAGCACTGGAGACACTCTCTAGGGCTGGGTGGAAAGATCACAACTGGCAGCAGCCGAAGCAGTGTTCCACACGCCCCCTCTCCTTTCCTGTCTCCTCAACACACCCGTTTTCAGCATTTGGGGGCTGCTGCTTCTCTCGTCCCCCTCCCCCATCCTTCTTTCCTTTTGGTCAGGACTTGGGGGAAAGGAGGCACATACTTGGGGCAAGAGGACACATGCCATCTAGGCCCAGACTCTGGGACCTGTTCCACCCTCTGCTGCTGTCATTCAGTAGCAGGGGCTGGGGATTTGCGCCAATGTAGTGGTGGTGAAGCGTGAGGGGAGTTGATACAGTTTGTTTCCTAAGCAGGGCAGCCATTGTGGGCTCCCTGTTTCAGCCCCAGCATTAATCGACTTGCTGGATTTCTGATGCCGGTAAGGGCTAGGCCAATTGCCAGTTCACATTATGCCTACACCTATGTAGTGACAGGGCAAAAACTTAATTTGCAGAGTTGTTTAAAACCACCACCACCGCGTTACTAGTGGCAAACGCGTTTTTGTAGACAGCAAGTACAGAGATAATGACCCAGATTTCTGACAACTCCGATGGGAATAACTTTTTCCAGCTACTGAATGAAGTTTCACAGTCCATGTCAGTTTCACAGAATTAACACGAGTGTAATATTCCCTTCCCCCCTCCAACAACATTTGGAAATGAAATTTAATATGTATAACTTAGGTGACAACTAAATTTTCACAGTTGTTTAGTTCAAAAGTCCTGTGTTCTAGTGCTGAAAAGATACATTACATGACATTTTTACATATGCATATTTCACAAAAGCATGTGTGTTAAAATGGCTGTTCATTTTTTCCATGACTGACAGCCAGAAGGCTACTTAGGAAGACAATCTACTCATCCAGTGGTCCATGGTTGTTACCATGGAGAAGTAGAAACATTTATTCATTGGCATAATGAGAGAATAGATTTTGTGCCTGCACAGGTAAATTTCCATGATAGTTTTCCAAGGCTGGAACAGGGAATATCAAATATTTGGATGAGACCGGAGGAGGAGGCGCGGTTCAATTTACTAGACTTCTGGACATATTTAGATTTGGATGTGGCAGAAAGTCTCATATAAAAAGGAGGGTAAAATATGCAGGGCCATATGTTGGTGAGGGCAATTATTTTTCTGATTTTATTATTATGGTTCCCAATGACGACTGTGCTGCATGGCTGAACCACATAGGTCATGTGAGTTAAAATGCAGCCACCAACAGGTTAGAATGCTCTAGAGATTCGGTGACCTCCCTCAACTCCCTACCTTCCTTTTGATGGATTAGCTCCCAAATATCCGAGAGCTTATTATTTCCTGACCAAGAGCCAAAAAGAAAAATCTTGCTCTTCAAGAAAAGCATTTTTGGGTTTGCCTATCCCTCGTATGTCTCCAGAGGGTTAAGTTAGAAATTGTCACACATGAAACGTAACTACGCCTGGGCATCAAAACGTTAATTATGATATCTCAAATGCATGCATAAAAAGTGACATCTTTTAAGAACCATATGTTTCTGCTTTTAAAATAAAAACAAATTAAAATATCCACAGAAGCTCTTACTTACAGTGATTAAAAATTTCCAACCAATTGATCTAAATAACTCAATTAGCACCAAAGAAGCCCCAAGTGATCATCAGTCTTAGCACACTCCCTTTATCTTAATTTTAGAGAAATACTGCTTTAACTGAGACTGTGCTTATTTGGCATACTGCAGTGGACACACAGGAATTCTGGAATTCATTTCACCTAGTTTCACTATACCACATGCAGATATAAACCCTCGTATGTAAGGAACATAAAAACCTGCAATGAATTAATGGCATGCAGAATTATCTAGATAGATGTATTGCTACACAAAGCTGCAAATCTATAACATTGAGAAATCCTGCCTACAACTAACATCTAACCAAATTTAAACCCAGCAGCGAAGATGTCTATTTGTGTTCTAAGCAGGGGCAGCTCCAGGCACCAGCGCAGCAAGCGCGTGCCTGGGGCAGCAAGCTGCGGGGGGTGGCGCCGCAGGCAGGATATGCCGCCACCCTCCCCGCAGCCACGCTCCTCCGGCCGGGGGAGAGCGGGGCATGCCGCCGCCCTCCCCGCAGCCGCGCTCCTCCGGCCGGGGGAGAGCGGGGCATGCCGCCGCCCTCCCCGCAGCCGCGCTCCTCTGGCCGGGGGAGAGCGGGGCATGCCGCCGCCCTCCCTGCGGCTGTGCTCCTCCGGCCTGGGGAGAGCGGGGCATGCCACCGCCCTCCCTGCCAGTGCCCAGAGCGGGGCCCCAGGAATGCCGCGTTCCCCACTGGCACCCTGGCCAGGGGAGAGGGGCGGCCGGCGGCTTTTTGCCAGGGGCAAAAGGGCCTGATCTAAAGTCCATGATCTAAAGGGCCTGACCTAAAGTCCATTGAAGTCAATGGGAATCTTTACATTAATTTCACTAGGCCCTGGATCAGATCCGTAATAACTACTAAACTGTTTACTATTGGATCCACAGTTACATGAACATACAAAAATGTACCTATTACTAGCAGTGATGGGCACAGAAAGCTTAGTACTAAATCCTGCATTCCTTAATTGAGCAGAACTCCAGGCTTGGTACTCAGTTGTTATGAACTACCTGCAAAGACCTACTTTTGAGGAACTGCATGCCTTAAAAACCATCCTCTAAACGTCTTGGGTATTTCCCTTCTTACAGCCAATAAAACTAACAACACGGAATTTGCCATGCTGGAAGACACTAATGGTCCATTTGGTTCATTAGTCAATCTCTAGCAAAAGGCAATGGCAAACTCTTTAGTAGAAGGCACAAACACTTTATCATGCACTTAATCATGCAGTTTTATGCCACAAGGAGAAATATCAAGGCAGCAATGTTTATTTTAATATTCCAAGTAGAGCTGGACAAATACAAAACAATTTCCCCACTAATACCAGTTGGATTTTAAAATTAATTATTATTGTTCACACGCTTGTGTGTTTATTTTCCCTGAACATTTCCCTGAACAGTCTATTTACTGGCAGCAGTACGGAACAAATAAAGTTGCTGTCAGCAGAATTCATACAAACAGTGAATTTTAAATGACTATATCAGAATAATAATGGAAAGTGACTTTTGAACTCACTTCCTCCAAGCACTCACACCAGAAACTTGAGGCTGAAAGTATGTTCAGCCAATCAAGGAAGAGAGATTATAATAGGGTGAAACCTTGACAGGTGTAAATTGGTAAAATGCCAGTGAAGTCAATGGATCTCTATCCATTTATGCCAATACAGACTTTAGCTCCGTGTGAGTTAGAAAAACGAACATATAGCTCAGACTCCCAATAACCAATAAAATTAAGTGCCTGCAAATGAGCTGGTGAAATTATCTAGCAAATAACTGATGAAATCTGAGAAAATTGTCATCTGCCTGTGACAATTTGTAGACAGGGGGAAAAAAGGCAAAATTTGTCAAATTATTTGTTTCTAATTATAAATAATGAACTAATTTAGACAGGCACTGCAATAGACCATTGTGCACAAATGAAGATCATTTATAATAATTGTAACTAAGCAATCACACACATTGTTTAGGTGCAGTGAGCCAAATGGCTTATCTGAATAGATCTTTCGAGCTCTCTCTCACACACACGTGCGCGCACGCACACACACACAGATCCTGACTGCACCTTTTCCCCACAAAAAGGGCACACAGGAAAATGTCATTCAAATCCATTATTCTCCATCACTTCTTTGCATAGTGCTGTTAATCTATGAGGTGTAGATAGAGCTCTCAGCACCCAACATGAAAGTCACTATCAGCCTGGGGAAAGTCACTCTTCCTGAACTGTGATGTTTCTAATTTCTATGGCAATTGATTCCCCCACTCTTTTGTTATGACAACAGATGGCCAGTCAGAGTTTATCTATAGTTTAGGTCTCTGTCCTCTGGTTTAGCTTTTTGAGTTTTCTGCCAAGGCCTGATCTAAACATAGGTTATGCACCGTGTACAGTTAGGGTGACCAGATGAGAAGACCCGAAAATCAGGACTCCCCGCCCGAAGTTGTTGAGCAAAA
Organism: Chelydra serpentina; assembly: GCA_037349315.1. Lineage (NCBI taxonomy): Eukaryota > Metazoa > Chordata > Testudines > Chelydridae > Chelydra > Chelydra serpentina. The sequence goes on from JBAIAC010000030.1 coordinate 54,742,886, forward strand.
AAAAAAAAGGAAGAATACCGGAAATCAGGACAAAAGGCGTCCCGACTGAGAGGGACGATTTTATCGGGACGTCTGGTCATCCTATGTACAGTACTGGTTTGTCCTCAGCCCTACAGAGATCGCACTGTAACACCCAGAATCTCTTTCCAGGCAGTTTTATTTCCCCAACATAGGCAAAATAATAATAATAATAATTCATTCAGCCCACCCTAGTCCACAGCTCAGAGGGAATTTTCCACTTTGTCTTTCTCAGTCCTTTCTGCTTCGGGGCCTGCTGCAGGATTCTTCCTTGCTCTTTTAGCTGAGCGGTGCCTTCCATGGCTTTCTTCCTGGAGCTACATTCTTCCACTCCCAAGAGACTCTGGCAGCTTTTCCTAGGGAATGCCCTGCTGCTCCTACTCCCCTTTTCCTGCTGATAGGCCCGCTCTTTAGAGGCAACACCTGGGCACAAATAAGGTGTAGCTTATTAGCGGCCCTCAAGGTCATATCACCATTACTGGTTTGATTGTTTTGGTTAGGAGTGTGATTTTTTTCCCCAGTGAGATCACTGTATCGGTACAATCCCTAGTGCGGATGCAATTATTCCAATATAAAGATGTTTTCTACTGGTTCAGCTTATTCCCCTTTCCATATGGGAATAAATTACACTGATCGAAACACATTTATGCCAGTATAAATGCGTCCAAATGAAGGGAAGGTGTGCCACTTATACCACTGCAGTATAAAGAAAGTGGTACCACTTGTGTACCCACAAAGCCCAACCTTACCTCAATTTGAATACCATAGAACCTAATCAGTGTATTTAATGTATTTCAAATATCTGCCACATTCTAAGTCTTCTTTACTTTTCTGAGCAGCAGGGGTGTTCAAAGACTAAAGGGAAGTCAGTCTTTTGGTTGCAGTAGTAGACACAGATTCTATAGAAATTTGCTAGTTTAAATCCAGCCTTGTATTGGACACTTACATTCATGGAACAGGGGGACAAGAATGTATTATACTTGACCAGCTTCTCAACAAGACACCTGAACTTTCAACCATATCTCTTCACTCCTGACTGAGATCTTGGCGTGGATCTTTTGGAAAGGTTCCCTGCGTGCATTTGTTTCAGTATTAATCAAGTAGAATACGTCTTCTGCGCTCAGCAAAGAACAGATTACCTTTGATTCAATGGAAATTTCCACTCTTCAGAAGCCAATTATCCAGCAGCTGTTTACTTTGCTACACATACACATAAAGACTGATCCCAGCATACAGAAAAAACTCACTAGGGTCATACATTTATATATTTCTCATCGAAGATCTACAGCAGGGATCCCTGCACCTCCCATTTTATATTCTGATTGTAAACTGGGAGATACTTGCCTACCTCTCAGAGGTGTTGTTAATATTAATATTTGGAAAGGGCTTTGAGATGCACAAGCGCTATAGAAGTACAAAACAATATTGACTACCAATGAAAAGATTTTCAGAAGAGACTAATGATTTCGGATGCTTCTCTTCTAGGGTACCCAACTTGAGATGCCTTAAAGGTGCTCAGTTTTCAAAAAGTGCCAAGTACCCAGCCTCTAAAAATCAGGCTCCTTTAAGGCATCTTAAGTCAAGAAAAAAGGACCCAAAAGTGACTAGGCACTTCTGAAAATTTATCATTTCCCAATCTCAGGCAGATTAGCATAAATGAAATGGCATGCTAATATACCTGAAGTCATGAACGTGCAATAAGATCCTAGTGGATTTGACTAGTTGTAATAGGATTTTTGCTCTAACTGAGCAATGTTAACATATTTGCATCTTTTTAAATTTTACACTGTTTTAATAATGCATTATTGTAAGACCCAATAGAGTAAATTATCCTTAATAACCATCAGTAATCACAAATATTTAGACCTGCCTTGCATAAATAAGGCGTCTGATATATTTTTGTTTTAGAGGCACTATCTTTTACTCAGTTTATGGCTCCTACAGATTCAGCATTTGTTAATCAATGCCAGTGTTACTTTACCTTGTGGCTATCCGTGTGAGTTAACTGGCAAGAGATTTCTGTTCCAGATAAACTTTAAGATCACAAATCAACTGATGTTCTTTGGGTCTTTCTGCTAACACTGGAGGGTTCTTTTGACATTTGATAAAGTAGAGGGAGGAAAGGGGCCGTGATGCAGCACACTGCGCTCATATTTTCTTCGTGTAATAACTTCATTCTTAAATCATATGTTTGCTTACTAGCTCATACATCACTTTTTAAGCATACGTAAAATAAAATAAAGTAAAATGTCCTTTTGCCCTTTGAAATCATCATGCCACAGAGGTTTTGAGACAAGGGTGCATTTTGTTCCCAACCTTCATTAATATCTAAGCAGAATTTATTATGAGACAAGCCTGGGAAGTTTTTGACAAAGTGGAAGGAGCTAGGATCTCCATTGACAGACACCTCTAACCGACCCTGGATATTCTTTGCTACAACCACTGATGCACTGGCATACGTAAAAACAGTTAGTGAAGAATATGGACTATTCTTGAATGTGACAAAAACAAAATTCATGTGTTTTGTCACGACTAACAAATACAGGTTGCAAACAGCCATCACAATGAATAGAAAGGTTGTAGAGGCAGTAGACAAATTTAATCTGCAGTCATATATATCCATCCAAGGAAGCTGTTCCAAAGAAAATTGGAAGACTCAGCTATTGCAAACGTGTGTACTTTGGTAACATCAGGCTTAGAGATAGATATAACCTTGAGAAAGTTATTATGGGAGTAATGTCAGAGGGTCATTGTAGTAGGACAACCAGAGAGGAGATGGCTGGATGGTGTGCAGCAGACCACTGGGAAGTCAGCTCCTGGGAACTCTCATTTAGCAGTGGATCATGAAGGCTTTAGAAAAGTCTGTTCTGATGTCACCAATATTCAGACATGAATAAATGGATTTACTTACTTTGTCCCTAGGCTTTCCTTCTGACTGCACTTCCCACTGAATAGGAAGTTTGGGAGAACAAAGGGCAGGCTCTTCATCTCCTGCTTCAGTGCAGGGGAAAGGTATTTTTGTCTTGTTGCTTTTGTACAAATGATTTTGTTCCTCCTGCTATGCCCTTATGATTCTGGATCCCTGCTATTGGAGATACAGGAGAATAATGCTTTCTTTGAGCCATCTGACTGCATCCAAGGAGGAGTAACCCCATATGCATTTTCCACATAAATTGGATTTGCCTCCCAATGTTCAGTTTCAGTGATCTATTTCTCTAAGAATCCCACAGCATTACCCACTTTCCAGTCACTGAAGTATGTCCACAGTTCTGATGTTCATGGTGAATTCCATTTGCTTGTTTTCCAGTCTGTACTTTAGAGCTGTATTTTCATTAGTTCCTTAATGGAGCTATTTTATGTGAAGAACAGCCCTTAAGCCAGCCTGCCTTAAGATCAGTTTGGTTTTCAATTATATCATTTGCAGACTGTAGGTCAGTCACTTGTGACCATTATCTCCACTTTCATGTCCAAATATGCACTCATCTCCCTGTGTAATATCCATTTTATGCTCCATGAATTTCAGTTGAGTTAGCATTGTAAGTAAGGAAAAGATCTCCTCGCTACACTACTCTTATATCTCAGTGAGTTGCCTGATACAGAGGTCTAGTAGTCAAGGCAGATATTGATGATGTTTTTGTCTTGTCACCCTTTGATGTTTTAATGGCTTTTCCCATTCAAGAATCATTCCAGTACAATTGTGTTGTCTAGGTTGCAAAATAAGCAAAGGCCACTATATTTTGGCAGATGCATTTGTAACTGAAACTGCCTTTCACATCCTTTTCTTGGGCAAACTATCAGTTCCACCACCTTATCTGTTACAGCATTTAATAACCATATCAATACTTATATAGCACTGTTCATCCATAAATCTCAACATGCTTTAAAAAGATGCCCATTTCACAGATGGGGAAATAGAAGCACAAAGGGGTTAGCTGCCTTGCCCAGTGCCTTATAACGTGTCTGTGGCAGAGCCAGGAAAGAACTCAGGTGCCCTAACCCCTGGGTCATTCCTCACCCCTGGATTATGAGACTGTTACTCTTGTACGAATACCATTCACTTCTCTAAATACCCATAAAATGTGGAAAAGAAAAAACACCACAAGAAGGTGGCTTTTCTGTTTAATCTACATGAAGATGCAGCAATTAATTACCAGGACTGCAGATTGCATATAATGGGTGGGGAGACGGGAGAGGACGTTAAAGATCAACAGAGGAAGCAAATGTTGAAAGGGGGCAGGGAAATAGAGCACAGCCGCCACCAATTCCCTTATGCAAATATGTGGGAAAATATGAGTATGCAAATTAAAGCTGCCTCAAGGCAAACTAGCTATGCCACCGGCAATAGCACAATAAGTAACTTGGTAACTTTGGAAACTGTAAAGAATAATCCTCAGAAATTTGTCCACACACACTCAAGGATATTGCCATCCAAATGACACTTGTGTGTGCCTGCATATTCTCAAAGAATGCAGATTCTTTCTCCTGTCTTCAAACACACTCAAACCTAGAGTACAGAGAGCCTGCATGAAATGAAGGGAGTGAAAGCACAAGAAAAATAAATAAAGCAGGCTGGAACTGATAAAGCATTTGATGATAAATAAATGTATGGGCATCCAGGTTGGAAGGTCTGATCGTTCTTAAACAAAATAGATTAAACATTACTGAACTAAGGAACTGTTGCCCAAGTAAATCCCACAGCAAAAGCAAAATATGATATGATGTCTCTCCCTACCCCACTCCTCCTATATTAGCACAATATATAGAAGCACTGTAATCCCTCATATTTTCTATTTAACTTTAGAATATGCATTTATGTGTACACACACACACACACACACACACAGAGGAGAACTTTATGAATTAATAGAGATTGAAGAGTTCATAAAATTGGACATCTCTAAATTACTGAAGCTATGGTGCATAAATTGCACTATGGTGCACTGCATCAGTTTCTTCTTGTTCTTCAAATTGCTCCAAAGTGATTTCTAATCCACTAAAGACATCAGATGTGAATCAACTTGCTGCACCTTGACATCATTTTCATTGTGATTTCTTTTCCCCCAGCAATCTGAAAAAATTGTTTATATAACTGGTTGTTCATAAGATTGGTGTTCGCAAAATTGAGGTTCTCCTGTTTGAGAGAGAGAGAGAGAGAGAGAGAGTGTGTAGTGATAGTGATAGTGATAGTGATAGTGATCCCACCATGGAAAATGCAGTTTCAGTCCACAAAGTTACGCACCAAAGAACTGTATTACAGATTGGTGTACTGGTGGTCTAGATTTGGACTTAAATTTGCTCATACCTGAAAGCTCTCAAATTGTATATTTATATGTGCTATTTACTCATCCAAACTTTTACAATATTTCTCATTTGAAGAAAGGTTCACTAATGTTAAGTAGACAAATACTTCATTTCCCGTACCACAGGTGACAGGTGGACTCCACAGGTGGAACGACTGTGGTCTTCCACCAAAGGTCGTTAATCTGATCCTGTAGGTGACCATCAATGACCATGATTTCTCACTCAGAGAGGTTCTCTTTGGAAGAATATCAAATGTAATTCTTCTTGGAATAACCCAATTTAACTTCCAACTAAAAAACTACAAAATGCAACAAAAACCAGGAATTTAGACGTCAAATAAATTTGATGTGTGAAATATTTCAATGAACTTAGTAGATATAGAGTGGAAACAAAAGATGATATTCAAACACTTTCAGTGTTGGATGCAGGGCCAGCTCTAGGCACCAGCAAAACAAGCAGGTGCTTGGGGCGACACATTTCTAGGGGCAGCATTCCGGCGCCGGCCATGCCGCCCCTAAAAATGTGCCCCTGCTGCCCCAGCTCACCTCCGCTCCACCTCCGCCTGCTCCGCTGAGTGGGCTGCTGCCGCCGCTCCACTTCTCCTCCCTCCCTCCTTTTGATATTAAGCTTCTTGATGAAAAAATTTTTTATACAAAGAACCTTTGTAATGTATAAATTTGTACTTTAAGTCTAATACTTAACTTATGCCTTACAAAAGGTTCAGTATTAGATTGAGATCTCTAGGAAGTAAAGGCGTGAAATCCTGGCCCCATGGAAGTCAAACTCCCAGTGACTTCGGTAGGTTTCAGGATTTCAGCCAACCTCTCTAAGTACCCACAGGGGACATGATCTGATACAGCATAAGCCTCCTATGTGTGCTTCAGCTCTAACTTGGAAGATTAACCTGTAAAGGTAGCTTATTCTCTCTGTGCCCATTTATTTTTTGTCCTCAATGCTAAGTCCAACAAGAGGAGGAGTAATTGTGATGAGCTGGGGAAAGTCTGGCATGCAATTTCTTATGGGAAATATTTCTTACGGTGGCAAAAGGATATTCTGTTCTTCATCAGTCCTTTTATTAAACACATTGCTACACCTCTCAGTCTAACGGCTCAGATTGTGGGTCATGGCAGCTCTACCTTGGGAGATTACAGGTATACTGAGGATAGGGGGGCAAATATCAGAAAATGCATCTATATGGTTCTAATCACTAGCCTACACTCCAGTTGAGATGCTCTAGGATCTAATATATGGCATGAAGCATTTGTGGTGGGAATGAGAGACAAACTTAAGAATTCATAATTCACCAAACAATAAGTTATATGAAGCTTCTGTCTAGTATGATTTGTCCATGACATGGATGTAGCCTGCACAGCATTATAAACCAAGCTATATTTTAGCAAAGGATTGTGATTCATTTAAGAAAGAAAAAGGAAGACATTTTTGTGAGGCTGCTTGGATAACAGTGCTATAAGTGGTTTAAGTTTTGTCCCAGAGACAGACCTTCCCAATCTCTCAAGAAGCCTTACTTATAGATAAACACTTTGCTAGAAATGAACTGACGTCTTCTTGGTGAGTTCATACTAAATACTATAGGCTCTATAAGAGCGACAGAGTCCTGTAGCACCTTATAGACTAACATATATTGGAGCATAAGCTTTTGTGGGCAAAGACGAAAGCTTATGCTATGCTCCAATATATCTGTTAGTCTATAAGGTGCTACAGGACTCTTTGTCGCTTCTACAGATCCAGACTGACACGACTACCCCTCTGATACTTGATATAAGCTTTATATTACTAGTGGCTGAGCTGACTGTAGAACATAGGATTATTTCAGTTCCAAAAAGGAACTGAAATAATAGTCTTATTGTGTGGCTGTTGTGCTCCTAAAGTGGATTTATTCTCCTAATGATATGTTGGAAATTAATATTCAGTGTGGCAAGTGATGAAACATGCTAGTGCTTCCCTTTTTGTGCACTAGAGGGAGGTAGGAAATCTTGGGCTCTGTGTAACTGATGGAATACACTACTGGATTCTCTCTCTAACCAATCGCACAGATACTACCCTCCTTCAGCTTTTTTATACATAGAACTCTCTTCCTTTAGCCTGGGATTTTCAAAGGAATTAGGGGTCCAGATTGACAGGAAGTTGGAGCTCTAACTCCCTTAGGATCTTTTGAAAAGCTCAGCCTTATTCTTTCTCAACTTGTAATGCATTAGGATCTTATTTGAAAATGTTCAGCGACAAGGCCAAAATCATCCATTGAGATGTAATGGGTCGGGGTCAGCACTAACCCTGCATTGCTGGGACATTCAAATCAGGTGGGAGGCAGAATCAAAGCTCTGCCGATATTGGCATGGTCCATATTTAAGACTCACTTTATTTTCCCTACTTCTAAGAATATTGTGTGTCTAAAGATAACTGGTTAATCCTGATCTCTGGCCTCACTGCCTCAATTGCATTTGTAGATAAGGCATCATTTTTACCCCAAAGAAATCACAATGTGCTACTTCATCCAACATGATTTGAAAGAAGGTTGGGATACTTTTGTGCCTTTTTAAAATCTTGTAAAAATAACTGTACATGTGCATACCTTTAAAAACAGGAGTGCATTTAATAAACACACTATATTGATCCCCTGGGCTATAAAAAGGCTAAAACACAAACATACACAACTTCCATTTTAATTGGAGACTCCTAGACATTTTCCCTTGTGTAGATGATCTGTGAGTGCTCTCTAACTCTCAATTCGGCTATGCAGTTTAAATGGCTGCAGCACTGAGCCACACACTGGTCTAGCTCCTTAATTGTAGGAAGCCTGGGATTTCTGAAAAGGTCACTGATGGTTTAACCTACAAATAGAGCTACTGAAGCTGGGCAATTTGACAATGTAGGGCACAGCTGGCAAACACACATGTGCTGCGAATGTCAAATTCCACCTGTAGCAGCATGCTGAAAAGCAGTAGTATTTTTTGCTAAGCAATGCCAAATATAGCATCTCTCTGTGGCTTACAATTTGGACAGCCTAGACTGATGGCTGAAGGCTTACAAAGCTCTTACCAAAAATATTCAGATAGATTAGAAGGTTATAGGAGTGTTATTGTTGGTCTCTCAAGTCTCAACTGTCAATTAATGGGTAGCTTGCTCTTCACACTGGATAAAAGTGGATAATTAAGTTAACTAGGGGACTTGATTTTGTTTGCCAGTACTTTTAGTAGATATTACTAGGCTAGCACAACAGATTCAAAGTTGTTTCTGTGTATGTGAAATAGGCAAATGCTAATTAAGGAAAAGATTACTAAATTTCTTCATTTGCATGTAAGCTGAAATCTTCACAAATGCAATGAAAGCATCAGACAGAGATGGATAAGCAGGCAAACCCAGTACTCACAGCCAGGTGGCTGTCTTCCCCAAACTTTCACTTAGCATTAAAAATCCACTCAAGTTTTTATATAGTGCCTGGTAGCAAATTATCCTATCTGCAAACTTGTGGGAGGAAAGTCAAAAACCTTTCTCTAATTTGTAGAAATATTGCTACGGGGACAGCACTTTGAGTTGCAGAAGAAAAAGAACAGTGGTAGCAACCACAGAGAGAAGCATAACCATCCACAGTTTTCAACCATGGACAGGAACATAAACATGCAGTTTTCCATACGAGGTAATTTGTGAAGGAGAGGGACAGAAAGGAGGTGCCCATAGATGAGCACTGGACTATCCTCCCCCATGGACTAATTTTTAGTATGTGCTATTTGATTAAATAAAATCTAATACGTTCAAAAAGCAAAACAATCGTTCTTTAGCAGTGTCTTTATGAGGCAGCGTCACAAAGTACACTCACCACTGCGGTGCATCCTTGTGGCTGGGTCTGGGGAGTCAGCTCTCATCTGGCCTGGCGCCCCCTTCCATTGTTCACTCACCCTGCAGCCTCTCTCTCTGCAACTCCGGGTGCTCTTTCTCTCTGTGATTCAGCCGTCTATCGGCTATGTCACTATACAGCCCCCCTTCCAGAGTATCAAAGTGCCTCCAGACTAGCTATCCAGTTGGCATCTCCCACAATCCTGTGCCACTTTCCAAAGGCTGGTAGGAGAACCTGGGCCTACCCACTACTCTGAGTTCCAGCCCAGGGACCCTACCATCAGCAGCCAAGATCTGCCCAGTCTCTATCTTCTAGACTTGCCGCTCTTTCCCTAGGCCTTCCTACTCTGCCTCCCCCAGGCATCATTCTCCCCCACTTCTGGATAAACCCTTCCCTCAGGGCCAGGACTCCAGGGCTTCTCTCTTTCCCTGGGTTTCCTCCTTTCTAACCCCAGAGAATGACTGCAAACTTCCTGTCTGTATTCCTTAGCCAGCTTCTCCTCCAGCTCAGCGTTATCAGCCATTTTCAGTCAAGCCAGACTCTCCACCAAGTGTGGCCTAAAAGATTAATCAGCCTTATCTGTGCCACCTTAATCCCTTCAGGGTTGGTGTGGGTTGAACAGTTCATCACAGGCAGAGATAGAAGCCATCCTGAGTAAAGATGGAGTGGAAGTATGCAGGAAAGGGAATGAAGTGCACTAGACTGCAAAATCTACACTGTTCCTTTTACTTCAAATGTTGAAACACAGCATACTACATATTGGATATTTCATTGACTGACATCAAAAGGCACACACCTCCTGCCCCTCGCCTCCACCCCATATTCTCTCTCTCCCCCTCTCTCTCTCACACCCTCTTGAATAGGGTTATTATTCATGTTAGTATAACTGTAAAACCACAGAACTTCAAAATAACAATTTTCTGGTTTGGGATCCTCCCAAGAAACAAAACCACTGAATCAGGTTCATGTCTGGGGATTTGAACCCATCTCTCTTCCCACCAACCAATTGGGGCAGATTTAAGGTTCCGATTGTGACTCATTCCTCATCTGGAACTGGCCCATCCTGTTCTTGATTACAAATAAACAAGTGGAAAGACATGACTTATTTTAAGCTACTGATTAGTGTCTTTTTTCTCCTTTAAAGAGAACATAGCACTGGTGAAAGATGCCAGAAGAACAGCCCTGCAAACTAAACTCCTCTACTAACTGTAGAACAATAGCAATGCAGCACAAATTTGTGCAATGTAGGTTTCTCCTCAGACTGCTCTGCAAACGTGCCTGGACACTGATACCTTACTAGTCACAGCTGGTCACTTTCCGTGCCTTGTCTTCTCAGCTGACTCTGCAAAGTAGAGCAGCAGCCTATGTCCTTTGTGAGGATGGAGAGAGGTTTCGAGGTGATGAGGATACTTGGCACCGAGCCTAAGGCCACCATCCTATTTCACATGGCTATCAGACCACAGCAACTCTTAATCACTCTGGTTTCAATAAATAAATTAAATTGCACCCCCCCTAAAACTGGCTCTAGCTGATGTGCCCGTGCAGCCTTTCTAGGACAGTGAATCAAACCATTTTGTAACCATTATCGGATACAGCACCTGAACTTTAAATATTCCCATGTGGCCAAAATGGGTTGGGGGAGAGTTCACGGATCCATCCAGATTTCCTGGGTTTCTCTATGAAAGACACAATGTTAAAGTGTCAGCATGCTGTCTCACACATAAGATGACAGAGGACTGGTGAGAGTTACTGACAGCTTGAAAAAGACGACAGCTTGTAGTCTGATAATGGACAGTAAACCTGCAGCTATTTGGAACGCAAAATAACTCAAACTGCATCATCCTCCGAAGAAAATATATAAAGCAAACGGTGGAAAACACAGTCCATGACAAATTTGTCTAGCTGATGAATACTTCCAGACCAATAGCCTTAAGCTGCCAGATTCGTCCTGATCACAGAATAAAATGAGACAAATAGAAACGGAAAGCAACAAAAGCTGTGAACATCAAAAACAAAACAAAAAAATTAAAGGCATCTTTGAAATTTCATGTTCTTTACTGCCTTCTAAGAACAGACTGTATGAAAATACTGGATGGATGATCTTAATGGGAAGTTATAATTTAATAGCTGAAAAAGGTACAACCCTGGAAAGCAAATGTCACTGACTAGGGGCCAGAACTTGGCCAACAAAAGTTCACAGTTCCATATCATACTTGGGAATAACTCTTCCTACCAGGTATTTCAAACAACAAGGAGCGGATTCAGATGATATTACCTTAGTCACGCTCTAGAGGTATTTACAAGATTTTCAATTGCTCAAGCCCTTTCCTCTTCCCCTCCCACACTTGCCAGATATGTAGTCTGGACTTTCAAGAAGGGTGGCTGCTCTGAGGTTAGACAAAAGTCTGTCACTGCTCAGAGATGCCAAGTTAAATAGCCCAGCCAGGAAATGATCTGGGTATTTAGTACAGCAGAAGACCATTTGCTCTGGCTAGCCTGACAGTGGCTCCACCTTCTGTTAGACTTGGACTTTGCCCTGTTGTTGTTGGCCAAGATTTCTATTTCCCCCAGGCTGTGTAGCAGTTGTGTGCTTGCCTACTCCTCTTCCCCCCACTCCCCTCCTCCCCCAGAAAGAAGTGGCTGTGTTTCAGTGGTGCTTTATAACAATACACTTAGATTGGTAAAGCCCTTTGGGATGAATGGATCTATACATGTGTAAAACATTACCATCATGACTGATGTGAAGGAAACACTAGCTAACAAATGAATTGCAGCAGTTGCTTAGAAACACTACAACAATGTTAAAGAGGGAGAGGGATGGATCAGTGGCTTGTTTACTGACAGGCTATTTAAAGAGAGAGTCCCGCAGAAGCACTACCATTTTGGTATTTGGACCACCAGCCATAGTTAGATGTTTCTTTTAAGTAATAAGACTTAATTTGTTTTTCTGATTAAAATCTACAACTTTTAAATCATTCATTCAATTTTTCCTAAGCTGTAGGAGCATGAACAAATAATGACATTCGGGAGTCCAAATATTTCCCTAACCAGGCAGAACCCCCACAAACAATGTTCTCTGAACCCAAACATCAGGCAATTTACAAAATGGTATAGTCCGCAGTAGTGACTAAAACTGATTAACAATCTGGTAACTGCTTTGTTGACTATGCAAAACAAATAGGAGGTTTGGTCTAGCTTCTAGCGAACAGATATTGGCCCCACAAAAACACCATCACCACAAACGGCTGCCTGGCTGGTAGAATTGTACACTCTGATCAGCTAACGATTAAGGGCCTGCCTGTCAACGGGAATCATTCCACAGACTTTAGTGGACTTTGGATCATGTCCTGTTTGATGCAGAGATGGAAGGCTGTGTCAATCTCAGAAGGGGGCAAGACACTTTTATACAGTGTTTGCAATGCTGTTTAAACAAAGGACTTTGGGACAGTCAATCCTGCACCTTTCTGAGCCATAAGTAAGATAACAATAACATACACAGCATTACATAAGCTCCTAAGTAACAGTCTGGTCAATAAAATAATGCTGCTGTGTCATATGTTTTCACCTCCTCTCTTTATTGCAAAATGAAAAGAATTTCCTCTGTGGAACTGAAACAACCGACTAAATCAAGTTTGACTGGAAAAGAACAGTTGACAAAAAACTACTTTAACAAGCACCATTTCTCCATCTTTGCTACTGTGCACCTCCTCATGACAAAATGCAGCACTGCAGGTACTCTGCCTCTGTTTACCCTACCATGTTTCTAGAACTTAGTGGATTATGTAGCTCAGTGATCGAGCCCGATTCAATTCTCTTCCAGGGTAGCACAGACCAAACTCACAGTCCATAATCAACACTACATAAAGTCTTTGCCGCATCTGGGCTACATTTTCTACCTCTCTGGAGTTACTTGTTCATCTACCCTCTTATTTTATCTCTCTCCACACACACACACACACCCCTGCAGCTGCCTCTTTAGGCAGAATAAGGCACTGGAAGCTTCAGGAAGCAGAAAATGTCTGCCCAATGGTTAAAGTTCGGCCAAATTATAAGCAATTGAAAACAGGGTCTTATAATGGCAGAATTGAGCAGCCTTAATGAAAGGCAGTGCTGCCAGCCCTATATATAACACATGATGGAAATTGGCCATTAGTAACTATACAAAACCTCAATTAAGGAAGCTCTGGTTACATTGTTTTCTTTTTTCATTTAATCCCATGGAAAACTATATTAAGGAAATAATAATAGAGACAATTATAAGCAAATTAAATATAAAAACCTATACATTCTTCTATTTATTTTCATGGGTCTGATCTCTCATCATTTAAGAGGAGTGAAAAGTTTGCTGCTTAACATTACCAGTAATAATACATTCATTATGAATTCACTACTCCAGATAGCAGATGGAGAATTAATTACGTCTATGAAGGACTGTATATGCCTTTATTAGTTGGTCCATGAAGTGTAGACAAGTTTCAGGAGACCATGAGCTGTCAATCACTTTCGGGAACACTGAGAAACAAGTCTACTAAGTGCCCATGTGATCTCCCAAGTAATCAAGTTAAAGAATTTCTAGGGCTCTGATCTCTGAAAAGGTCAGATTAAGAGAGACAAGGTGGGTGAGATAATATCTTTTATAGGGCCAACTTCTGTTGGTGAAATAGACAAGTTTTCAAGCTTACTCAGAGTTCTCCTTTTGGAGACTGAGAGACACAGCCAAGCTGACAAGGATGATAAGGATTCTTGACAAGGAGGCAGAATTATTTATGCTGCATCTCTGAAAGGTATATAAAAGGGCAACCATTGTGACAATATAATACAGTCTGTAAAAATTAATTCCCACAGTTGGCCATGCAAGGAACTACTAGTATTTACTACAGATGAGTGAATTCACCCTTATGTGAACCAGAACTAACTTGGATTTTCACCCAAAATTCAAACTGAACTTTGAACCTTTTCCCTTACCCTTCATCTTTGCTCATCTCTACTCTCCTTCATTCCAGCCAGGACCAGAAGCAGAGGTAGCAGAAATCTTGAGAAACTTTCAGGCCAAATATTACAGATGAAAGCTTTGGAGAAGGCTCAGAAAATCATCTGAATATTTCCCCAAACAAAAATCCACATTTGCTATCCAATTTGAATACTTGGATATTTTTTCCTACCACATTTCTATTTTGTAAATGGGTTTAGAGCTCATGACCCTGGAGTTTTAATAGCACTGGGGGAGTTCAAAGAGTACAGGTTATTTTCCCCCTCAATCTGGCAATATACTTCAGCTATGACCTGCAACAAGACTACCACTCTTGTCCTAAAGCTCTCTCTTCATCCTAGACAGAATCATGAGAAACTGTGCATGGTGTGATAGATATCCACTAGAGACTAGGGTTAGAAACTAAACTCATATACAGATACCCCAGTGACAGATAATGATATAAAATAAACCTTGACAGATATAAACAGATAAGAAATAGTATTAATAAATACAAAATAACCTACAAAGAATTAAAAACAGCAGTAATTAATTCAAAAGTTACACATTACACAGAAACAAACGTGGTATTATACAGCAACTAATAAAGGAGGCTGCCCTTGTATTCAGATATCATTTGCTGAAGTCTAGCAAAACTCAAAAATAAGTTCTCTTTCTAGCTGACTTAGTATCACCAAACTAGAGAAAATCCAAAGGTGGACCTGTCCGTTGGTTTCTTGAAAACTCCTTCAAAATTAGGAATCCTTTGGTCTCCAGTGTTATCTTTCCAACACCATTCTTATATCTGTAATTGACTGATATGAGCTGCATGGAACTAACACATTATGTCTAGTTGTCAGTGTTGCAACTTTAAAAATATTGGCTATGTGAGGTCATTTAAGAGGCTTCAGCTTCAAAAAAATGTTTCTGCAATGGAAGCTGCAAATTATACAGCGTACAATATAACATAATTTAATCGTCCATGTTGTAGTGTGTCAACAGCTTGACTCCAACCCTTGGAGCTGCTAGGTTGTCCACTATCTATTTCATAACTGCCAAAGGCAGCCGTGGTTAATGGAGATCCCATGAGGCAACATCACAGACTATGTTCTAGTCACTCTGGGACTTGGGAAAACTAATAGAAACCACTGAATCCTATGGCTGTTCACACCGCATCTGCGATACTCAATATAACATTGAGGGAATTCAATATTTATCAAAAAAAATTGAAAGCATCAATATATTTTACTGTACTTAACAGAAAATTCTTTTTTTTTTAAATGTGACTATGAAGCTAGGAAGACCTGGTCAGTAGTACGAAAGCCTGAGAGTGGCAAAGAAAACAGATTGTTGCTAATGAAATCTGGGGACTTGCCATAGCTATTCCAGTTCTTTAGCTCCAAAAAATTTTGAAATTGTTATATCAAAACTGACTAATGGTCCATTCTAGTCAGGTGCCCTGCTTCTGGCTGTAACCAATGCCTAGAGTTAAATGGAGTTATGAAAATCCTTTCTAATTTAACAGGCCAACTGCACAATGCTATACAGGATTTAGGAAGCAGGATTGATAATAGCAGAGCTCAGCACTTACATTGTTTATCTACAGACAGGGCTGGCGCTTCCATTAGGCAACCCTAGGCGCTCGCCTAGGACACCGGCATTTGGAGGGCGTGACTCCCGGTGGCAGCTGCTGGCGCCGGTGGAGGTGAGCTGCCGCGGGCGGGGACCCGGCCGCCGCAGGTGGGAGGCTGCCCCGGCCCACGGGTTAGCTTCCGCGGGGGGGGAGGGGAGTCGGCCGCCTCGGGCAGGAGGCTGCCTTGGGGGGATGGGGAGCTGGCTGCCACGGGGCGGGGGCGGTGGCATTTGCTGGGGGAGGGGAGGCGCAGTGCTGGTGCAAGGAAGTTTCGCCTAGGGCGCGAAACTTCCTTGCACCAGCCCTGTCTACAGATCCCACAACTTTTTACAACCTTATGTGTTATCCTTATGTGTTAGTAGTGTGATGCTGTTGCAAAAAAAGCGAACTTGATTCTGGGCTGTATTAACAGGTGTGTTGTGAGCAAGACACGAGAAGTCATTCTTCCGCTCTACTCTGCGCTGGTTAGGCCTCAACTGGAGTATTGTGTCCAGTTCTGGGCACCGCATTTCAAGAAAAATATGGAGAAATTGGAGAGGGTCCAGAGAAGAGCAATAAGAATGATTAAGGGTCTAGAGAACATGACCTATGAAGGAAGGCTGAAGGAATTGGGTTTGTTTAGTTTGGAAAAGAGAAGACTGAGAGGGGACATGATAGCGGTCTTCAGGTATCTAAAAGGGTCATAAGGAGGAGGGAGAAAACTTGTTCATCTTAGCCTCTAAGGATAGAACAAGAAGCAATGGGCTTAAACTGCAGCAAGGGAGGTTTAGGTTGGACATTAGGAAAAAGTTCCTAACTGTCAGGGTGGTTAAACACTGGAATAAACTACCCAGGGAGGTTGTGGAATCTCCATCTCTGGAGATATTTAAGTGTAGGTTAGATAAATGTCTATCAGGGATGGTCTAGACAGTATTTGGTCCTGCCATGAGGGCAGGGGGCTGGACTCGATGACCTCTCGAGGTCCCTTCCAGCCCTAGAATCTATGAATCCCCCTTTTACAGAGAGGGAAACAGACAAGGGAGAGGTTTAAATCATTTGCTTCAAACTACATAAGAAGTCACTGACTTAGGTTTCAGTGTAGTAGCCGTGTTAGTCTGTGTTAGCAAAACGAAAATAAGAAAGAAAAACTTGTAGCACCTTAGGGTACATCTATACTTACGCATCCGGTCGGAGGCGCGGGATTGATGTTCTGGGTTCGATTTATCGCGTCTTGTCTAGACGCGATAAATCGAACCAGGAAGTGCTCCGCCGTCGACGCTGGTAATCCAGCTCAACGAACGGAGTAGGCGGAGTCGACGGGGGAGCCTGCGCGCCGCGTGTGGACCCCGGGTAAGTGCTTTTTCATTCGAACTAAGATAGTTCAACTTCAGCTACGTTATTCACGTAGCTGAAGTTGCGTATCTTAGTTCGAATTATGGGTTTAGTGTAGACCAGCCCTTAGAGACTAACAAATTTATTACAGCATAAGCTTTCGTGGGTTAGTACCCACTTCATCGGACATCCGATGAAGTGGGTACTAACCCACGAAAGCTTATGCTGAAATAAATTTGTTAGTCTCTAAGGTGCTACAAGTTTTTCTTTCTTATTTTCATTTTGAAAGATTTAGGAATATAGTGTAAATCAGGGGTCTCAAACACGCGGCCCGAGTTATTTCCTGCGGCCCGCCATAGGAGCTGACTCCACTGGCAGCCCAGCTCGAAACATTACTGAGTGTTTATATTTTATTAAAACCCCTCTTTGCATTACAGTTTTTATAAAGTTAATACATTTACTTTTAATAGAATACTATATTACTCTTCATTTTTTCCATTTTTGACTATACTTTTCTATCATTGTATGAAAAGATTTCAGTGATGCGGCCCTCGGGCCAATGTACTAGTTCTCATGTGGCCCTCGTGGTGATTTGAGTTTGAGATCCCTGGTGTAAATGGTAGATTCTCTGTAACTTGAAGTCTTTAAATCATGATTTGAGGACTTCAGTAACTCAGCCTGAGGTTAGGAGTCTAGTACAGGAGTAGGCGAGTGAGGTTCTGGGGCCTGCATTGTGCAGGAGGTCAGACTAGATGATCAAGATGGTCCCTTCTGACCTTAAAGTCTATGAGTCTATAATGCAGGTCTCCTAGCTTCCAGACCTGTCCCCTAGCCACTGGCAGCACTCAAAATCCCTTACAACTTTTATCCTAGATGACCACATTACTTCTGGGCTCGGGACAAACCACAACTGGGTCCCCAATCAGGTGTAAGTGAAAGCCTTTATTTAACTATCGCCCCCTGTAGACAGGGCACCACCCTCAGTAGATGTACTCAACACCAGCAGGTCAATCACCAGCCACAAACCACGCAGTAGTCCCATACCAGATCTACCCTCTCACAGGAAGGCTCTGATAGGCAGTAGTCAGTTAGTCCAAACAATAGCCCTGCGACAGGCCTACCTTCCCTCGGGGAAACTGACAGGCAGCAGTCTCTCAAGTACTTCCTGGGCCAGCCAGGCCTACAGTAAGAGATGGAGGTCTGTTCTTTCCTTGTCAGCCCCCAACTGAGCTGTGCTCTCCCCACATTTAATCCTGGCACCCACGTCTGACTCCAGCTGCAAGTGTAGTGGGGTGTGATTGACTAAATCCACACCAACTTGTTAATCCTTTCCTGGACAGTGTGGGTTTGTATACTGCATCACACCCAAGTAGTTTAAGCACAGCTATTTCTCTAATTCAATCAACAAATCAGATACTTATTTATCCTCAGTAATATCCTGCATCAACAAAATCCTCATAGAAAATTAAATAGGGCCAATACTGAAGTCCTCACTCAGGTCTTTCTGTCTCTGAAATCAACAACAGATGAAGACTTGACCCATCCTGCATAAAAATCATTATCTCCTTCACATTTGTTGTTTTTAAACTTCATTGTGTGTCCCTTTTTGTTCTTGGGTACAGAGAAAAATGTCTGTTCTTTATTATTACTATTTGTATTAGACACCTAGCACTTAGGAGCCTCAGCCAAGATTGTTTCCCCATTGTGATGGGCACTTCTGCATACACATAGTAAGAGACAGTCCCTGCCCTGAAGAGTTTACAACCTAAATAGATAGGATCAACAACAGGTGGGAGAAAGGGAGTATTGTTATCTCCATTTTACAAATGTGGAGTTGAGAATCAGATGTTAGGTGACATGCCCAAAATCACATAGAAAGTCTGTGGCAGAGCTGACAATTTAACCCTCGAATCCCAACCCAGATCCTTAGCCACAATACTATCCTCTCTCTCAGCGCTATACCACTGATTATTTGATGCTACATAGCTTTATTATAATTCTCATTCTTCTCGATTCCAAGCAAAATAATCCTAACCTTTTTAATCTCTCATGGGTTAGGGTTTATCAGCATATTCATTACTAACCTTGTATTTCAGGCTTTACTACTCAGTCATTAAACCTGCCATCCAAGATTCTAGACAAGGATTTATTTATTTCATTTTATGACTGTTAATGTGTCAGACAAGACATTTAACAATGAAGAGCGGCCTCTGTATCCACTTTTTACACAGATGCTTAACTATTACGCATACAAATGTATGGTTTAATAAGTGAATGCAGTACATATTTACATGATGGACTAACAGCTCAGAAAGGGCCATTATGGTCTGCTGAGTAAATAAATATGCATTTGAAATGATCTATTTACCTATTTAAATTATTGCTGCATTTCAGGTCAATGTGCCATAAATATACCATGCATATTTACACGGTTAACCCTCCCCCAGTTCAACAATGAAATCTTTAGCAGGATCATAACTTGTGTTTCAAAAAAGGAAAAAGGAACAAACACCACAACCGTTAATTGTGTCAGCATAACATGCATATTTAAAATTCTATCAACAGTGTTTTTATTTACTCAATGACAGATTTCTCTTCATTTTCCTAAGATACTGCTCAATGTTAGCAAAGGAAGGAAAAGTCTGTATTAATAACAGTGATAGAACAATCCGAGGATGAAATGACCCAGGGGTGTTAGGCCTGCAAGATATTCCAATTGTATCAGACCTTCCTTGTGGTCTAAGAGACCCTAGAAGCAAAATCACTCTCAAAGCGTCACACCATCTTCACTTATAATTTACATGGACACGCACAAAAAGCTGTCTATCGTGTCAACCAGCTTCCCCCAAAGAGTCCTTCAAACAAAGCTCTAGAATGCAGCCCTGACATATCCTGCTCTTGGAGCAGTTCTTACATACTGAAATTCTCATCTACATAAAGATTCCAACCAATGAAAGGCCCAGCTAGACAATAAAGCAAATAGGCCTCCAGGAGTGAGAGCAATAACATCAATAAAAAAATAAAAGATTATGCCCTTGGGTAAAATTAGTTCGTTTGATGGTTCATGTTGTCCTAAACCTTTGACTTACGATAATCTACCATCAACACAGGAATGAGTTTTCCTTCCAGCAATATTTTACTGAAATCTGGCTGTCTGAATATGGGCCCATTTCTGTGTTCGATAGACAGACAGAGACACAGACAGACAAAGAATGCTAAACAGGTATCTGCAAGCTATGGAGTTTTGCAAACATACACATAAATAGGCTCTGGTGTACACAGTAACCACAGAGGCTGAGTAGTTTGTGCAGTAAAATATTTCTAGGTCAGAACAAAACTGATGTTTGCTTTTTCGTAAACTTGAGAAAAATCGTGGATTTTCATTGATTTTGCTGCCTGGTTAGAATTTTATCACATGGCTTTAGTGGGGCGATTGAGACATCCCAAGTACTGTGTCAGCACACAATCCTTTAGTTCATTTACACACTCCAATCCTAATAAGAAAAAGAATACCGCTGTTTAAAGCTGCAGATTTCAAAGTGTTTTATAAAGATGGGCAAATATAATTATCCCTAGTTTATAGATGAAGAAACTGAGGCTTGGAGAAGGTTAACATAACTTTGGAAAGGTTTTTATTTTATTTTAAACATTATGGCCGTTAGATCTAACTTCGGGAGGAAGCATGTTTTTTGATATATCCACTGAACAGAGATAAGGGTTGAGTTCAAGCAAAACAAAGCAAGCAGCTATTTGAGGTGGACCCCACAACCCATTCAAGCGCCACGATTTTTGAGTCAGATAGACCTCACCCTCTAGGCAGCAGGATCCAAGAGGGAAGCACCGCATAATCTGATCCCAGAAGCTTCAAATCCTAAAGCTGTTCTTGACAGACATACAGAGAGTATAGTAACACATACAGGAGACAGCATAGAAGACATTTAGATGCAAAACACATACATCTACAGAAAGCTTTGAAGACTAAAAACTGATTCCATTTGCTCAATGAAAACATAAACACCCAGGAAAGATTAGACTGTTTTTGTCATCCCATTAGGAAGCAAAGCCGCAGTTTGCAGTTCTGCAGAGGCACTCAGGCAGAGTCATGGGAAGAGCTGGTTCTGACAGAGACATGCTGCCTAAGGAAAATCTTTTTCTATGTTTAAAAATTGCAGCAGATGGTGCTAGCAATAGGAAGCTGCATTAACTTGTTATGACAATGGGCATCCTCATCCATCACTGAAGATCTGGAAATGCCGTCACCCTACTGCAGGTATTAACCTGAATTTTGTGAAATGCTGCAGGTATATGGATGATTTATTGAGCAGTGGATGCCTCTTGGGCCAGGCTCTTCTGGAAGAGCTTTAAAAAAATCTATCATTCTGGGGCTTAGCAGGATGGGGGCCCTTCTCTAGTAGCCAGAATCTGGAAATCCACACCTTTGACTCTCTGAGTGAGATTTCACACCTTCCTGCACAGAGCCCAATGCTGTACGTACACATAGGCATGAGGGGAGAGTGTAGGTGTGTGCATGCATGGGCTTGTGTATTTGTGCATGTGTATATGGTGGGGTAGGGCATGTGTATGATGACACAATCCACTCTCAAAGCTGCAGATAGGCCATGGAGCAGCAGCTGCAGAGGGGTTTTACTGCAACCCCTTGAACACCCTAATAAATGGCTCCAAGCAACTGGATCTGCCTAACTTTGGATCCGGTCGCCCTTTCCTGCTGCCAGTACTTACTGCCTATTCAGAACTTGTGTGAAGACTCTTCCTCTCCATGCAGGATGTGTCGATCCCCATCCCCACATGGCCACTCTTTCCACTACCAGGACTGTACTGGGGGGCCTTAATAGCTCATGTGGCCTTCCTTATTTGGATGAATGGGCTTTATACCACCTTAGCAGCCGGCTGGGAGTCTGGACATGCAGCCCCAGGCAAGAGCAGCCATAGCGGCTTCTCTAACTCATGCCCAAAGCTGTGTCAGTCCCCAAGCAGTTGTCTCGCTGCTCAGAAGGTCTGAGGTGAAGAGTGCTCCGGTCACACCCCTTGACATGGCCCCGCACTGGAGGAATTCCCAGGTGGGCAGCTCTAGCTGTTTTCTGATCCCTTGATGCCACAGCACAGCTGAGAATTGACTGCGCATGCTGCAAGTCAATAGGGCACTCGGCTTCCCCAGGAGGTGCTCCGCACACTTCTGGGTTAGGCCTTCAATGAATTTGAGGTTCCAAACCAAAGCACCATAGTCAAAATCTCTCAGTGTATCAACTGACACAGTAATTCCCAAGCCAGACCCGCTTGCCCAGAGAATTTTTTCCCTAATAATTGTAATTGCACAAAGATGCCAGAATGCATATCCTGCTAGAAACTCCCAGTCCCCAAACACACACCTCCTCTATTGCCATTGGCGCTATCACAATCCTACAGTTTTCCTGGATACCTTGCAAGACCAGCAAACCAGGCTGCTTTCTTTGCCTGAGGGCCTAATATACACACGTGAGGGCTAAACGCACAGTATCATGTAGCTACATCCCCTGATCACCTCTGCACTTTAGCAGCCTGGGAAATCATTCAAATAGAATAAGACAAACCAATGAGGAAACACCATCCCAGCCTTCTAAAATACCTACACTATTTTTATGAGTTATTAAGCACACAACCCTGTTGAGTGATAATTTTTGAGTAATAATGGTGTTCTCCGCAGGAATTTCTTCCCCTTTCTCTCTTTTGCCATGGCAACCAGGATATCCACGTATTTCAGAGCAAGACAATGCCTTACAGTTTATAAAATAATGTTTAGAGCACGCTTGACTTGTTTCTTTTTTCCTGCTGTAAATTGAGTGCAGCATTTATAGAGCTCTTTAGTAAAGTGAGGTGACAAAAACAAAATCCATACAGCAATAGCTTATGCAATCTGTTTTAACAGAAGGATGTGGGAAGAGAATAGTTCACTTTTAATAGCCTTACAGGTCCAGAATTCTAATGATGGGTGAGAACAGGACCTAGTTAGCGCTCTCTCTGCTACAGAACAAATCCATCCAAAAGTCACAGCATTAATGGAACCACAGCTGAAAATGGATATAGGTGGTACGACTGTCAGGGCCACTACATGTGGTGTATTGAAAATTGTAAGCTGTCATTTAAAATGTTATAGGGTTTTTTTGGTGATCCTGCTTACAGGGCAGGGCATCTGTAGGGAAGTGCGTGATCTGGGACTAGCAAAGTCAGTTTGCAGACAACCAGACTAGAATAAGGCGGGTTGAGTTGTGCATTTCTGTTTTAGGGACCAGCCTGCTTTGTCTCTCTGTTTTGGGGTTCTTGTATGTTGTCATTCTGAGTTATAAGAAATAAAGTAGTGTTACATTGCAACCTTCCAGAAAGAATACTCATTGTTATTATATCACTTTTCTGTGCATATGCCATGAACATAACAGAGGAAACAGACAAATTTGTGGACCCTTTTGAATCCATTGTATTCAAGTCCCCTTTCCCTATGGCTGCATAGCCCAAGATTCAGTGTTTGACCTTGTCTTCCCCCACCCCATCACAGACCCAAACTCCTATGCCATACCCACATGGGGTTAAGATACGGTTCAGGCCAACAAGGACAGCAGCAGAGAGGAATGTGTGATGTGTCCAGAATTGGTGTGGGTGTTTGAGGAGGGAGTTAGGAACTCTTGGTTGGAGGGTTCCTTTTAAACAGCAGGAGGGGGAAATCTGCAATATTTATCCTGGCCACGGCTACTATAAAATAGGAGATATCCCAATTCCCAAAATGACTCAGATTAAAAGCACTACAGAGTAGCATGTTTTCCACACCAGATGGGACTGGACGTGACCAGTAACCACCACACTAGCAATTCATATGATTCAACAGCATGGGAGGAACCTGTTTATAGAAATGAGAAAGGGCTCCTCAGAAACAACTGATGTCCCTTTCAATTGTTATCCCAGGTAGGGTAACAGAAACCTCTATTCAAGTTCTTATTTAAACCTTGCTGAACTATTTTGCATCAGGAATATATCCTGTGGCCATGAGTCCCACAAGTTAACCAGAGTAGTACTTTCCTTTTTGTCATTCTAAATGGATTTCCTTATAAATGTTATTGTGACACCTTCATTTTTGTATAGTGCACCACAGGAAACTTAAAAACTCATTATAGTCAATGGAAAGACTCTCATTGATTTCGATGAGGCCCTAAATTAACAGAACCCATCTCCCCTCTCTTCCTCATTTTCTCAATGTTATACAATGAAAGAAGATCAGTGAAGAGGGAAATCCATTTAGGCTCATAGCCCTTTTAAAATTGGATGGTGGAATGGTAGCTTTGAGGTGTTCTTGTCAGCTGGGGCAGGAATTCAGGTACATCATAAGAGGCAGTTTTATGGATTCCAGCAATGACAGAAAAAAAAACAAGAAAAGAGAAGGATAAACATTAAAATTATTAAAGGGACAGGAAGTGGGATGGAATCCAGGAGACCCCTTCACATATCAAGGAGAAAAGTGGAGTGATTGAAATTGTGTAGCTAGTCCAGAAATTTAACTACTTCTTAAACTATATAATGTTTGCTTTAAATCCACTTAAAGTGCATTATTTAGTGAGAAAGAAAGTATGTAAATGAAGTTTTAAACCTACTGTTATTTCAAAATCTAGACAGGGTTTCTGGGAGGGAGGGAGAGAGAGAGAGAGAAAGTTTGATGGTTTCTCCTGCCACATAAGTCAGTGAATGAACCAGTTCTTAGAAAAAGTGTGTGCGAGGAAACCACGGCAACTGTTGACACTCACTACTTTATAGATCTCAGCCTATCCCCTCTTATCACAACCCCTAGAAAAACAATCCTAGTCCCTTTAATCTTTTCTCCTAAGGAGATTCCTCAGCTTCCTTTCCCCTGATTATCTGTCTTGCCCATCACCAAGCCTTAAGTACTATGATAACTACTATGGAGTTGTCTGAGGGCTTATTGGCTACATGCAAAGAGAGTCAAAGGGAACATTTAAATAGGTTAAACCAACATTTTTATTACTTTAAAGCTAAGGGAGGACGGCAAAGAGGAGTATTGTGGGCTATCTAGATACCTATATTATATTCATCCTTTAGAATCTCAGTGAAAGCTCCAGGTTGAATTTACGATGGCTATTCTATCTTTTAATTTGGGACTTGATTGGGAGAAAAGTAGTCAAGTTTTGGATGCTCCAAGCTCTTTGGAGACTTAAATCAGGTAGATGAATTTGTGCAAGTACTAATTTAAAGTGACAGACCAGAATAAGGCAAAACTTTCCTTGATTATAAACCAAAGCATCGAGGCAGAATTGAAAGCTTAGCATTAGGGTTACCTAATGTTGAGTGCTGTATATAATGAAAAAGATTTCCTTTGAGGCAATATTATATTTATTGGACCAAGTCAAGCGACAGTACTGACACTGGCAAAAAAACTCCTCACAGTGAAGCAGGATTAAAGAAGATCAGCACATCCTATTCTGTAATATGGAGACCATCAAGCCTTGGAAAAGGTATCCTGCAGTCTCTCCAGAGCTTTTTTTAAGACAATCTGATTTTATCTAAAGCTTTAATGGCCAGAAGCAGATTTCCCTTCCTCACTAGACTTACCTATTATTACAATAAGTGAAATTTCCAGAGATTAAAAATCCTGGGCTGTCTCAAACTAAACTCAGCTCCAGTTCAGATAGTAGGATACTTGCAATACAACCCTCGGTCCTCATTCACAAGCTTCAAAACACTTCAGCTGCGTGAAATTACCATCTTCACAACTGAGCAGTTCCAACTCCTGACAAATGTAAAACTTTGAGCAGAACAAATGGGTCCATTTCCGTGCAAATCTTGTCACATTTTCAGTTAACAAACATCATCATCTTATATGATCACAGAGTTTATATGTATATATAAAGAGTAGGAAAGATTAAAACTGAAAGAAAGAGTACTTGCAGAGCATTGAAAACAGGCCTCTGGCAAATTTGCTTTCCTGAAATGTATCACCGTGTGCCCGAAACAAAAGCAAATCTGATCCTTCTGTACAAGCCTAATTTCAGAAATTGTAATTCACAATGCCCAGATAGTATTAAGAACAACGTTCAATATTAGTACTGCACATTGCAATATAAAAAAGACAGTTTCATCATCTAAGACCTCAATATTGTCTTTTGGTGTTATCCTATAACCAGTCAATATTTTCTACTGTGAGATTATTTCTCCATTAAAGTCTCTTTTACATGCTATGTTAGCAGTCTACATTGCAGAATAGAAAGGAAACACAGTATCTCCATGGCAATATAACTTGTCTATAGCAACATGGCATCATCTTTCCCAGCACCTATGGCAGCTGCAGGTTTACGCAAAATTAATATACAATACTGAAGAACGGAGTCATAATAGAAGATGAATACATTACTACAGTACTTGGCTTCTCCTGAGGTATCTTGGAGATGCTCAGTTTTAAAGAGCAACCAGATCTTTAAACAAATGTAAAGACTATGTAAAAAACGGTTTTAAGCAGTTAGCAGCTTTTTCAATTTATGGACTCAGTCCTGAGCACTTTAGGTGAACTATTGAAAATCCTCCAGTCCTTCTGAAGCCAATGGAGTTGAGGGCAGTCAGTTATAAAACTGGGGTTTAAGGTTTTCTGTACATTAGGGATTTTTGCATCTATCTAACTGCAAATGCCTAATGCAGATGGGCAGCATCAACATAAAATAAAGCTGGCACTTGTGCCGTTTACCCCAGTTTTACACTAATACACCAGTGCAGTTACATCAGTTCAGCTAATGTAGACACGCCCTAATTCTTGTACTTGACATACTAAGCACATTTAATGGGCTCTCAGAGAAGATTTTAATTGCCAAAGAGCTTCTGCATTGGAGCATTAAAAGTTAACACTGAAAAAACTGCAGTTGCTTAACCAGTCAGGCTGTAAGATTGACATCTGAGGTCTAAAATCTGGAAGCAGAGGGAAAAAATGACAAAGAATTGGTTAGTATTTCCATTTTAATTGTGCTCTCATTTTTGAGAGTACGCATTTGCAGTAAAACCCTGGCAGCACTATACCACAGATAATATAGACATAATTAAAGCCTAGTACCCTATTTTCCTGTCCACATTCATAATCAACAGGTGAGTGCCTCAGTAAAGGTGGGCTGGGGACTGGTACAATTACTGTGCTATTACTAATAAGTCTCAAGTAACTTTTCACTACATCTAGGAAATAGTGTGACAGACACTAAAATCAAGAGGCTTTATCTTGGCAAACTAATTATTTTACTACTTGTCTAACCTCAATGATACTTATCTCATTCACAATCTGGGTTAGTGAAGAGGGAGCATTTTCAAAGAAGATTTGCCGTTTTAAACACAGGCCCAAGCATGGAAACTGGTGCTTCTTTGAAGCAGGGAGCTACTCTATTTCATAAGGATGGGATGACTCAAACAAAGTTCATATTAGGCATTGCTGAAACCAAACGTCTTAAAGTGAAATTTAAACTCTGAATCACTCTCATGCATACTTCAACAGAAGCAAGCTGCTTAATAGCAAAAGTACAATAACATTACTTTTCAGTGGTGCATTAAGTGTTCGTTCTGATATTAGAGTAATCGGCTGCCTAATGGAAGCCCCGGGAATGCCCATTGACATGCCAAGCTCCAGTGACATTCTTAGAAGAACGACATCTAAAACTGGAGCTACCTTGCTGGTGAATTAGCATTTCCAGCTGTGCAAAGTCAATCTTCAGAAGTGAGGTCTCTGAGAAGCAGCAGCAGAGAGTGAAATCTTGCTGAAAAGATATGGCAGCAGCTCAGTGAATGAGAAGGGGTGGTGGGCTATCAAATCCACCACTTTACCAGTGAATTGGTGGCCCTTTCTGTTTTTGAAAGGCATACAGTACGTACCTCTGATAAGTCCTCTGATTTTGGAGGTTAATTTCAAAAGGCAAAGGTGGTTAAAGCTAGGCGATTGACCTTGGCTCATGCATTGCTTAATTTGTGCCGGGCTGAGCCCCAGCACCTTTAGGCTTGGCAGTTCATAGCTCAGGCACTTCTAGGCTTGCCATGTGAGTTATGAAAGTAAAAAAAATTGCATCCGAAGAAGTGGGTATTCACCCATGAAAGCTTATGCTTCAATACCTCTGTTAGTCTATAAGGTGCCACAGGACCCTTTGTCGCTAAAAAAAATTGCTTGAGCCCCAGCACCTCTTTCATTAAAAATTAAGCACTGGGTCTATGCCCCACTGAGTAGGATTCTTCAAGGTTTCTATGGCATTTCCCTAAAACGCTACATAATTTCCTCCTTCTCTCATTGGGCCAGTAATCCTTACTGTTCCTGAGCTGACCAACATGGGTAGTAAATGACAGAGGAAAATCTCCACTAGCTTTTTCCCATCACTATGCTTTCACCAGGGACCATATACTTTTGGTCTCTCTAGGAAGCCAGATAAAGAGGGGTTGAATGCTTAAATGGTATTCCATTTTCTCACAGCAAAGTTTGGGGGGTGGCAAGGAGGTAGGAATGTGGTGTTTACATTAACACATTTTCCACAGGCAGCAGTTATGAAATCTGAGGGTACATCTACACTACCTGCTGGATCGGCAGGTAGCGATCGATTTATTGGGGATCGATTTATCACGTCTAGTGTAGACATGACAAATCAATCCCCGATTGCTCTGCTGTCGACTCCTGTACTCCACCGCAGTGAGAGGCGGAAGCGGAGTCGACAGGGGAGCGGCAGCCATCGACCCCGTGCTGTGAGGACGTGAGGTAAGTCGACCTAAGATACGTTGACTTCAGCTACGCTATTCTTGTATCTGAAGTTGCGTATCTTAGGTAAATCCCCCTCCCCCCCACCCACATCCAGTGTAGACCAGGGCTAAGACAATTTAGAATGGTTCTCATAATATGGTGCTATAACATGGTATTGCAGAATTTCCTGACACTTCTAGTACATGGTGCAGTTCAAATACTGAACAGGTCCAAAATAGTAGAAAGTGAGGATGCAAAAATATAGTACTGTTACTATATTGGCCCAGTGGATAGGACACTGGACTGGGAATCAGGAGACACAAGTTTCTTTCACTCAGACACTGAGTGACCTTGGCAAATCATTTCACCTATATCTGTGATTCTGTTTCTCCTCCCAATTTTTGTCTGCCTTGTCTATTTAGTTTGTAAGCTCTTCAGAACAGAGACTGTCTCTTGCTATGTATATATAGAACTCCTAGCACAAGACAGTCCAATCCTTTGGAGGCCTCTAGGCATTACTCTAACAAATCCTGGAATTACACTGATTGCTTTTCACGGACATGTGATTCTACCTTGAAAAACGACTATGTAAAAAACGGCCCCATATCTACGCGACTGATTTGCTCCCTGCGTGAATGAGATCTGTTTGGTTTTGGTACGTGTGTTAGCTCTGCAGAAACAATGCAGCTATAGAAGCATGAGCTGGAGTCTATTCCTTCATGTGCAATATCAACAAGATTGTTTGCTAAGTTCCAGTAAGCAACTCCTGGGCAAACCCATGGGAGGCAACCGGGCTCACACAGGTGTCAAGGAGGAGATCATTTGAAAGCAGTGGGAGTTCACAGGTATAAACAAGGGCATAATTTGGCTTGCAGATTCCTACTACAGGTGGTGAGGTGTGAAAAGGAAAGAAACTACCTTGATGCTCAGATCCAGGGTTGAGTTCGGAGGACTGACAGTTAAACTTGTAAAACAAGGCCTGTTTGATAGTGGAATCACTAAGCTACAGACAGGAGATCCCATTGTTACGAGAGTTTTCTATGGTGATATATATATAAATAGTTAATAAATAAGGGACCAGGAGATGAGGGTCAAGAATATGTATAACCACCCTTGTTTTCAGTTTAAACAGATTTTTACCAAACAATTCCCGGGTTTTACAAAAAGTATTATTCAGTTTTTTCTGATTTTTCACCCTACTTTTGTATCATTCAAATATATAAAAATAATTTGTTTTATTAGGAAAATACAATACATTTCATGAGATATATATTATGATAATACATTAATTTGTGAGTATATGCAAAGCTGCCTGTTAAAGTAAGACTGTGCATTAGTCTAGAAGATACACACAACAAACAAACAGGCACGCACGCTCTGAAGTCCACGCGCATCTGAATGTACTGATGAATCTAACGCCCACCACATACACATTTCAAGCTGTTAGCAAATAACAGTTTGAAGATTTGACACACTAAAATGGGAAGAAAATGAAAATCTGTATCAGAATACATTTCAGAACACAAGGAAGTATTCGAAAGTTTAAAAAAAAAACAGGTGAAAAAGATAAAGTTGAGTGTATGTGCTGCAAATGGTGTGACCCAATTATTAAATGTAAATATTTATAGGCTAATAGTTCTAAGTCTACAACAGTAAACTGTGTATTCAAATGAAAAGTTTTATTGGGGAATTAGAGATACATTATTTTCTTAAACTCAGAGGTGGCATTGTGTTTTGAGTTTTGTTTTAGTTGTGCAGCAAACCACATTGATTAATGGAATTCAAAACACTAATCTATTGAATACCTTTTCCCCATCTTTCCGTCCACCAAAATAAACCCCTATATTTACCCAGAAAAAAAAAGTCATCTTCTTCAACTATCCCTCGATGTGAGGATTATGTCTTCCAAAGGGGTTCATTGGTGGGTTTTTAAGTGGCTGAGAAGCCCAATTCATGCCCTGCAGATTTTCCCACAGAAGTGACAGGTGTAATCTTGGAGGAGACAGTTGTTGGCTGGACTGTTGTGCCCTTTGTCGCTTCTGTCTCATGAGCACATCTGTTCCCCTCAAAGCGAGCTGTGGCTTAGTGTATATTGCAGCGCCGCATTGTTATGTTCCGCAACGAGTCCCAGTTTGTTGTGTTGATGCCTCCCTTTTTAAGGTGTACTTTCAGTATGTCTTTAAGCACTTCCGCTGCCCTCCGCAAGCCCTTCTTCCCTGACTTAACAGAGAGAAGAGTATTTGCTTCGGGAGGCAAGCGTCAGGCATACGTACACAGTGGCCAAGCCAGCGGAGTTGGTGTTTCTATATTGCGGATGTTGACTGCAGCGAGAACGCTGGTGTTAGTGCGTCGGCATCCCACCTGATCCGGAGAATGCTCCTGAGGCAGCGCTGCTGGAACTACTCCAGCCACTAGAGAGGTCATCTGTAAGATACCCAGGTTTCACACCCATAGAGAGGATGGGGATGACAATGCCTTGTAAACCAAGATCTTGGTGTCTGTTCGCAGATCCCTCTCATTGAAGACTTGTTTGAGTAGCCTTCCAAAGGATGTGCTGGCACAGTGGATCCTGTATTCAATTTCTGTATTCAGTTTCAATTTCATGACTCTTCGACTCACCCAGAAAAGGTATTATTAGTTTTTTGCACTGATTTTCACCTGATGTTTTTTGTTGTGGTGGTGGTAATAAACAGTGATAAATTCCCAGGAAAAATTAAATAAAATAAAAACTGAAAACGAAGGGCCCTAAATATATAGCATAGTTCCTGGGATTCATAGAACTAACAAAATTTATTGCAAATGGCTTCTTCTGTGCAGCTGTTTATACTGGCTCATAAAATCCCCAACATTTTTACTCAATCGGTTTTCAGAACACGACAGTCTAATAGCATCATGAGCCCCTTGTACTAACTGGGATCTCACATACTCACCTGGGTAGGAGGATGGCTGCAGAGAATCCCTGGCAGATCTTTCTCCCACCCACCTACCAGGGGTTGCCATGGCATCAGCAATACAGGAAGCTTTTCTCCTTATGTTTTCAGTGCTTCCTCTGCTTGGCCTTAAGTAGCATGAAACTCTCAGAAGCATGGAAAAGAGGCGACATAAGAAACGAACTCCCCTATGCCCTGCCAGTGGAGAAGGTGAGGAACTCAGGTGGAAGGGCAGACTGAAGGGGCGGGGACAAAATCAGAATGGGTGCCCCTGGCTCCCTCCTCACCACTAAACCACCAAGGTTTCGGGCGTCTGATTCCTCCCAAGAACCTTAGGGCCTCCCTTCTTCCCCACCAAAGCTGCCTTAGATTCCTTCCAAAACCTGGTTCTTATTGGCTCGCCTCAGGTTTGACAGTCACCCTGGCTTCATGAGATACAAGGAATTGGGCTCCTGCCCTTCCACCACACCTCTCTCATTGCTCAGGGAATCCAGAAGGGGGGGAAATCAGTCACTTCTCCCCACTGACGGGTTCTCACACACACAGAGCTGCACACAAGTTGATAGCAATGGCTTCACTTGATCTTACGTGAAGATTGTAGACGTGACTGTATATGAAACCATTTTGCTATGATCTAATAGAGCAGTACCATTATAAAGAAGCACAAAAGCAACAGAGAGCCAAGGCAATAGCTGTTCTTACAGCTGTGCATTCACTTTCCACTGTTTTAGCTTGAAAGCCACAGAAGCTCAATCTCGAGATGCCCAGCTGTGCAGTTTGCATAACAGACTATTGTCTAGTGAGTGACTTGGTTATATTAGAGGTCTTGATGTTAAATTGGTATCGCATCTATGAGAGCTGTTGCTGTATATCACAAGGCAACAAATATAAGCCATTAAACAAACTGCAGTGTCGTGGAAAATAAAAATACAGCATAAACGGATTTTATACGGCAAAAACCCTCTTTCCATCCAAATAATATGATGATCTTGCATTGACATGCTGCACAAGTTACAATATGGCTCAGTAATATTCCTTGGGCAGGACAAAGTTTGGGTTTTTTAAATGTGATTAAATAAAATGTAACAAATAATGGCTTTTAAGCAGGTTTGACTATCATATTCACACACAAACTCGCTCACTGTGTATATACTCTCTCACACACTCTCTCTCTCTACCATAGCAGCTGTTGAATGTGTCTACAATATTGCAAGTCACTGTTCTCTGACCACTTACGGTTTCCATACTAATTAAATGGAAACTCCTGGTAAATTGCTGTTGTGGAATAACCGACAAACTGAGCAACTGCCACTCTATGCTAGGCATGTAGAAGATATTTATATATAAACACACACACACACACGTTACAGGTACACAATCATGTTAGAAAAACATTATTAAGGTTGCAAGGTCAAGCAATCAAAAATTGTTATGCTAGAATTAAGGTTGCCTGTGCAACCTTAATTTATCCTCCTCCACCCCTCTCCCCTTCTTCATATGGCTCATGATACAGTCTTTAACTACATGATCACATATTTTTTCCCTGGAACCCCTGCCTCATTCAGTGCACAGGATGGATGGTGGTCAACTAATGAATAGCTATTTAATTAATACTTTGTTTTTTCCTTGTTCAATGTATGGCCCCAGGCCTTATGTTTGGCACACTATTCAAACTCCATGCTCAAGACAGAATTATTAACTTCCTCATGGGTTTGTCTATGGTACTCATCTGAGTGCTTCAAAAACATTAATCAAACAGTCTTCACAACACCCCTGTGAGAGGCGTGCCTGTGTGTGTGTGAGTGTGAGGTATTTTACAGATGGGGAGCTGATCTTAGAGATTATGATCTAAAGTTTCCACTAATAGGAGGACCCAATTTGAAATGTCTCGGGCCTCATCTTTCAGGGTATCATATAGCACTTTATAAATTCAAAGCACAGCTTCACTCTCAGCACTTAAGCTGTGCACCCAAAAAATGAGGAACTCACAATTACTGACAACCTGTGAAAAGTCTGGTTTAAGTGACTTGCCCAGCATCACATAGGAACACTATGGCAGAGGCAGGGATAGAATCCAGTTCTCCACAGCTGCATTCAACTGCCTTAACCATGGGACCATCCTTTCTTTTCCCACAATCCCCTGCCTTATTTACTACTCATCTTCTAACTTCTGTAACAAATGAAACAGGGGTCCTACAGACTGCAGCTAAAAGTCATTTCAGTTACTATACCTGCCCCTAAGTTTCCTTGCTAAATTTTGTGGCTCTCTAATCACACTTTCTATTTCTAAAATCACCACAAATCCCCTTGTCTGCTGCTATTCCTGTGTGAAAGATCTATCCAAACAAGAGAGTAAATAGACTAACTGTGCAGGGGAAACAGTGAAACTAAACATAGACAATGTGCTGTCCAATGCACAATACAAAAACAATGATGAGTTATTCTTCACTCTAACCACTTTTACTTATATCCATCTTAGTAACTTGTAACAAAAACAAATAAAACATTTTTCAAACACAAGCATTTTTTAAAAAATCTATAATGTCCCTTTAAACAACAACAGACTTTAGCCTCAACCCTGTGCAAAGCTTCTTGCAGGATCGGAGTCATTAACTTCAGCCTGAACTTCCCTGAGCTTAACTTCTATCTGAGCTGTTTATGTCTAGGATTTTCCCCTGAAAATCCTCCCATCTCAAGTACTAATCCCCCCTCTTTCTAATAGACTCGCCTTTTACCCTGCTGAGTTGGGGCTAAAGACACCAGCTTGGTCTGGTTGTGAGTAGGAGTCAGCAGAATAGCTCTGCATCTCCATGTAGACTCCTAGAACTTTGCATATGGTCTAAATATTATGGCTATGTCAGCTGTGCCAATGGTCTTCCATTTGCACTAAACAGGAGGAATTAAGAGTAAAGAGAGAGAACCTCAGTCCACCACAAAGTATCTTGAAGCTACCCATTTTTGTGTTCCTTTTTATTCTTCCTTTACTTGTTTCCCCATCTTTGAATGCTTTGGAGGATGCTGTGAATAGAAATCAACAAACCAGTTCAGAGAAAATCAGAACTGACCAGTCATCCACATCCTCACCAAAGTTAGAGAAGGCAGAGATCCCACAAGTTGTTCCATGCTTATGCAATCACAATCCTTATTTCAACCTATAAACCCTTCCAAAATGTTTTACATGCCAACAGCAAAGTGGGAAGAGTGCATCAACTTGCTGCAATAACAAATTAACATTAGTTCTGTGAGCAAATTTTCCTCTTCAGCGTTTTCTTCCTGGTGTTTTAGATTGCTTTGGTTATAATAAAAACAAACAACAATATTTCTATATAACCAAGAGTCCAAACAAAACAAAACCAAACAAACAAGCCAAACCCACAGCCCTTTGACTGAACGGATCTGTCTACACTGAAACTGGGAGGAGTGATTCATGCGAGCTTCGCTCGAGCTAGCACACTGAAAACAGCAGTGTGGATGTTGTGGCACTGGCAGCTCAGGCTAGCTGCCCAAGTCTATGTCAACTAAACCATGTGGGTCTGAGCTCAGGCAGCTAGTCCTCAAGCAGAGAGAGCACAAGTCTGTCTACCCATGCTGGGAATGACACCTCCTTGCTGCAGTGCCAACATACCCTAATAGGTGTGGAGCTCCCGTTTCTCCATTGCTTCCCTGACACTTAAGGATGTAGCTAGTGTTGTGCAGTTTCCTGCATTTCCTCGAAGAGATTCATTAACACCCTGCTTATTTGAAACTAAAGTAGGACTTCTGCTCCTGTCACAAGAAGATTCAACAGGTACCTGAGGTATTGTGGTGGTACATTTGCAGTGCTGGCACTTCAGCACGAATTCAGCTAGCATCTACATCGGGCTGCTTATTTATTTTCCAGTCCTGGAAAACATTCTCACCAATCACCTCAGTGGAGCTCCTCATGGATATAGGGTCTGCCCAGGGGGATGTCATTACAGGATCAGGACCTACGTTTCTGTTGGCATTCAATATACATTGAAAGCGCTCAACCCTGTGCACATAGTCCAATAGTTAAGGCACTAGGACTTGGGAGAGCTGGGTTCAGTGTTCAGACACTATGTTAATAGGGGCTACTTAAGGAGTTAAAATAGGCAGAGAAAATAGAACTCGATCACTCCTTATAAATCAGTACATCTAGCGCAAATGTTTTAGAGCCTCAATCCTTTCCTGAAGTTCTGCGAGTTGTCTTTAAGGCAGCACAATTTACACATTCCTTTTTCTTTGTTTGCCATCTGAGAAATTTTTTTAAAAATATTTACATATTAAAAGCTCACAGAAGATATGTTTACACATCTGAAATTATAATGAGAGGAAAGGAATGTGTTCTGTTTACAACAATCCAAGAGGTTGTTATCCCTTGCACAGGAAGCAGTAGGATTCCATTCAGGACAGATTCCGTCTCACTAGTAAAGAATCTATGTGGACATTTCTCCACAAAGAGTATAGAGTGCAGCCCAGTAAGCCACTTGCTGCTACGGTATGTATTATAACCTTTTGGACAGTGCTGTGATCTAGAGAAAGGAAACAAGAGTGTTAAGCACATTAGGACCTATTTTCATAGCTGTTTAAACCAAAGCAAAATTAGTCAAGTGAAAAACTGCTAGCATATGTCCATATTTTTAATAGTTAGCAAATCTCCAAGCAGAAAGATTGAAGTCACTTTAGCCAAGGCTGTACAAAGGCAGAAGAACTAATGTTCTATTGCCTGGCAACCGAGTAACCAAGCAATTCTAAGGAAAATTGTGGCACTTTTTTGTTATTCTGTTCTAATGATAATGTGTGCTGCTCATGAAAGGTACAGGACTGATTGCCACAGAGCCTCAAGCCCTCTAGCTTTTGAAGTGATATTCTTTAGCTTTTTCAGAAATGCTGTTTAGAAGGACACCTCCACCAAACTTCATTTTTAAAATAAAAAGTGCCAACATATACTCTTCCAAGAACATTTAACTAGAAGAGATTTCTAGGAGATGAGACCAAACGCACGCCTGAAGCAGATGTGATAGATTTCTACGAAAAGGCAAATAAAAATACTCTCTAAGTGTTCCTGTTACAAAGCACAAGTATGTAACAAGTTGGTAGATTGAAGACTTACAAAGAATCGACTAAGCTTTAAAAAACTCTGCCAGAATACTGTTAGAAAATCGCTTGCAGGATTGTTATAGCCTTGTTTTTCCCAGCCCTGAAGAAGAGCTCTATGTAAGCTATGTATAAGCTTGAAAGTTTGTCTCTTTCAAAAATAGAAGTTGGTCAAATAGAAGCTATTACCTTACCCACTCTTTATTCAAAAATTATCTGTTCATTTCTGCAGTACTAAGAACTCTGCCTAGTATGCTACAGATCTTTAAAATGTACTGTCCAACAAAACCTTTGCAAAGAGCAGGTTTAGTTATGGAGAGTTAGGGTATGTCTACACTATGAAATTAGGTTGATTTTATAGAAGTTGATTTTTCAGAAGAGATTTTATACAGTCGATTGTGTGTGTCCACTGAATGCCTCCATGCATTAAGATGTGCCCTATCAGTGCGGGAGGACTGCATGAGCTTGGAAAACATGTCATCGCGAGTGCATTTTTTTTGCCTTCTAATCTGCGATAACCTGAAGGACGGAGATGATAGGGGGAGCGCAGAAACATTCTACGCTCTACAATTCTGGCGGGGACTACGATTCTGGGCTTGCCTGAGTTCCTTAATTTTCACGCGGCACTGCTGTGTGTCCCTGATGTAGCCTCTGTTCATTATGCCCTTGGAGATTTTGGCATATATATTGGCATTTTGTCTTTTGGAACGGTGTTCTGACAGCATGGATTCCTCTCCCCATACAATGATCAGATCCAGTACCTCCTGTTCGGTCCATGCTGAAGCTCTTTTGAGATTCTGGGACTGCATAGTCACCGGTGCTGATGAGCTCTGCATGGTCACCTGTGCTGATCAGCTCGCCAACACTGGCCAAACAGGAAATGAAACTCAAAAGTTCCCAGGGCTTTTCCTGTCTACCTGGCCAGTGCATCTGAGTTGAGAGTGCTGTCCAGAGCACAATGGAACACCCTGGGATAGCTCCCGGAGGCCAATACCATCGAATTGCATCCACACTACCCCAAATTCGACCCTGCGAGATCGATTTTAGCGCTAAACCCCTCGCCGGGGAGGAGTACAGAAATCGGTTTTAAGAGCCCTTTAAGTCGACAAAACAGGCTTTGTTGTGTGGATGGGTGCAGGGTTAAATAGACCTACCGCTGCTAAATTCAACCTAAACTCGTAGTGTAGACCAGGGCTTAGATCAGGGGTAGGCAACCTATGGCACGCGTGCCAAAGGCGGCAAGCGAGCTGATTTTCTGTGGCACTCACACTGCCTGGGTCCTGGCCACTAGTCTGGAGGGCTCTGCATTTTAATT
This sequence comes from Chelydra serpentina, assembly GCA_037349315.1. NCBI lineage: Eukaryota > Metazoa > Chordata > Testudines > Chelydridae > Chelydra > Chelydra serpentina. Next base: position 54,781,056 of record JBAIAC010000030.1, read on the forward strand.
TAATGTTAAATTTAAATTTTTAAAACCGTATTTACTTTACATACAACAATAGTTTAGTTATATATTATAGACTTATAGAAAGAGACCTTCTAAAAACGTCAACATATATTACTGGCACACAAAACCTTAAATTAGAGTGAATAAATGAAGACTCGGCACAGCACTTCTGAAAGGTTGCCGACCCCTGGCTTTCCCCCCCAGAAATGGTTACATATCAGTGGTGGCTGGAACAATTGTATTATTATATTATTAGTTAGTTGTATTATAACTCCATGGAGCCCCAGTTCTGGACCACAGCGCCACACTGGAATAGGCTGGATAAACAGAATGGAAAGATAGTCCTTGTCCCAAATTACTTATTAGCTAAGTAGCTCTATTGGGGTAGGTACAGTAGGTCAATACTACCCACACTTTAAAATGAAATAACTTGCTAAAGGTCAGAGGGATTGAAATGTCAGATGTCCTGATTCTCAGCCCTTCTCTCAAACTACTGACTACACCTTTCTCTAGAACTACTAACCACAATGCAGAGTAGGCGAAAATAATCAGCTAGCCACATGCTGCTTCCATTGTCTGAACTATTTTTCTAATAGACTGTAATGCTGTTTAGACCTGAAACAATTTGCATGTACCACTGAGGGTTCTTTCATGAGGCTCTCCTACAATATAGAGTATCATGCATTGTACATTATTCCATATCACTTACAGTACAGCAGCTTTGTTTTTTTTAAATGATCACACTCTCTGCAGAGTAAATCAGATTCTAAGAACATCTGTTTTTATTCCGATTTTGCATATTTCCCTGCACAAACAGCAATGTGTTTAACATATACAAAATGCCGTTCCATTTTATTTCTCCTTTGAAAAGAATAAATTATGCAAAAAAGCAGCAGAATCCTGAAAGGCAGGCGTAAGTCAATAATTCGCCGTGGTGGTTTTGTTGATGTTTATGCTGTTGAGATTTATGACTTCTGCATTATCTCTTGTTTGAATTACTGCTCTGTGTGCAACTTGTGGGGTGTTTGTTATGCTTTATTACCCCCATATGGCTCTGGAGTTTAATGACTTAGTCTGTAAGATTTCCAATCAAAGTATTTGATAATGGGAATAACAAGGAAGATTCAGTTTCGGGTGCTTAAATATTTCCTTTCCACACTAATTCATGCAACCTTTACTTACTTTAGGATATGTATCCAGAGTGCCCTCAGTTTGTATATGATGTGCTCGGAGAGGAGAGGGGAGGGGAAGCAATTTGTAGACTACAGCAAAGTGTGTGTCATTAGGGATGCGTTCATAATGGAATTTGACTTAATGGAGATGGGGGCCTACAGACGCTATAATAATATTTTCCAGCAGGAGGCTTGTTGCAAGCTCTTAGCAAAATACAATGATTCACCAGTCTAAAATGACACACTGAGCAAAACTTGTTTGAACCAACAAATTATGTTGTAGGTGCATGTGCACACAATTGTCAATGTCACTTAGAATCATTGGCATCAACTTACAACTACTCAGGCTCCAGAAGTGCCAGACAACAAAAAGGGTTAAATTATCAACATGCCATGCTGGTGTGATCGGTTTTATTAAGATGTTAGGGCTCCCTTTGTGGTGCTTAGTATTAAAGATCACAGAATATCATGCCCCATAGAGACTTCATAAATAATAAAACTAAGGATAATGCTGGTACATGCAAGATGGTGTTTACAAACCATTCATGCCTGAAATAAAAATACTGCTTTGATTCTCTATATCACCATTTAGAGAAGTGTGCAGAATGGCTTTGTTTAAAACACTCAGCATTATTTTGAGGATTCTTGTTGTAATCTAGTTTGCATTTTCTAGAATTATTCAGAAATCATTAGAATGTAATACATATCTATCAGATACGGTTTTGTTACAGGCTTTAATAACAGAATATGTCTAGTTAATCTTGTACCTTTGTCTCTTATATGGCTCCTGGCTTTTCCAGATCTAATAAGAATAATGTTTTGTTGCATTTTAAAGTGAATTTTAATAGTGATCTAAAACACCTGATTGACAGCTATATCAATGAAGTCACTTGTTTATATAAAAGACAGACCCAGCACAGGCAGCCTGAGGGCAAGTTTCCCATACACATACTGCCTTCATACTGACCTGGAAAGATCACGTCTAAGCATAAAAGGGTATTATCGATATCTATGCTCAGCCAGTCTTAGGCCCCTCTGCTGAGACTATGACAAGGGTCTTAATTTGTCAATTATATGATATGGACACCTTTCTGAGACCTGACCTTCCCCAACCAACTCTTTTCCTAAACCATTCCCAGAAAGTAGTTATCAGTGGTTCACAGTCATGCTGGAAGGGCATAACAAGTGGGGTCCTGCAGGGATCAGTTCTAGGACCAGTTCTGGTTAATATCTTCATCAATGATTTAAATAATGACATAGAGAGTACACTTATAAAGTTTGTGGATGATACCAAGCTGGGAGAAGTTGTGAGTGCTTTGGAGGATAGGATTAAAATTCAAAATGATCTGGACAAACTGGAGAAATGGTCTGAAGTTAATAGGATGAAATTCAATAAGGACAAATGCAAAGTACTCCATCTAAGAAGGAACAATCAGTTGCACACATACAAAATCGGAAGTGACTAGGAAGGAGTACTGTGGAAAGAGGTCTGGGGGTCAGAGTGGACCACAAGCTAAATATGAGTCAACAATGTAACACTGTTGCAAAAAAAGTGAACATCATTCTGGGATGAATTAGAAGGAGTGTTATAAGGAATACACAAAAAATAATTTTTCCGCTCTACTCCGCGCTGAGTAGGCCTCATCTGGAGTATTGTGTTCTGGGCGCGACATTTCAGGAAGGATGTGGACAAATTGGAGAGAGTCCAGAGAAGAGCGACAAAAATGATTAAAGGTCTAGAAAACATGACCTATGAGGGAAGAGTGAAAAAATTGGGTTTGTTTAGTCTGGAAAAGATAGACTGAGAGGGGACATGATAACAGTTTTCAAGTATGTAAAAGGTTGTTACGAGGAGGAAGAAAAAAAAAATTTTCTTAACCTCTGAGGATAGGAAATTGCAGCAAAGGAGGTTGAGGTTGGACATTAAGAAAAACTTCTTGTCAGGGTGGTTAAGCACTGGAATAAATTGCCTAGGAAGGTTGTGGAGTCTCCATCATTGGGTATTTTTAAGAGCAGGTTAGACATACACCTGTCAGTGATGATCTAGATAATACTTAGTCCTGTCACGAGTGCAGGGGACTGGACTAGATGACCTCTCGAGGTCTCTTCCAGTCCTACGATTCTGTGATTCTATAGAGAAGGCAAACAAAAGCACACACTAGAGAGGGCAAATGGGCTCTTTTGGATGAGGAGGAAAACCTTCTCAATAGGAACTGATACAGTGTTTTCTTGTGTCAGCTGACTGACGAAGTGCGACCCAGATCACATCGGTGTAGCTCCATTGATGTCAGTGGCAGACTTGTGCCTGCTGAGAATCTGGCCAGGAGATATTTAATTGTCCCCCACTCATCTTGAATATAGATTTCTTTAGGTAACCTGTGCTGGCCCATGTGAATGGGGTCCTGCATAGATGTTACCTGAAACTACTTTCCAGAGTGCTTATGAAAATTGTTTCAAGTCATTCTCAGTATTTCTAACTCTTTCATTGCTGATCACTTTAATAGGGAAAAACCAATCCAGCAAACCCGGTTTGCTTTAATGAGTATAGTTGAATTGATTTGAAAAGACAATCCACAGGGGAAAGATACAGATATAAAGATACAAATAAAATGAATGTTCCATCAGATTTATTTTTCTCCTACGCTACAGACGTCTAACATGGAGAGAAAGAAGAATCTGCAGAATGTTTGGGGAGAGGAGAATGGGGAGCGCTAGGAGGAGGAGATCTGGCAGATCAATTTCAGAAAAGATTTTAAAAAACAAAATAAAAAGTGAAATAAAATGCTACATAAAGTTACTCAAAAATACAAATCATTTACTATTCAATTTATTTTCACCCTCTTTTTTTTTAATAGTCACCGAGAACTCCCTCAAGATTTGGATAATCCTGAGGGAATTCCTCACCATTTGGAAAACATTTCCCTATTACTATAATAAAATGAATGAATTTGTATTAAAGTAGTGCCTAGCTTTCCCAAATGAGTCACGGGCCCATTGTACTAAGTGCTGAACGTACACATTTTAAGAAAGAGTTCCTGCCCCAAAGAGTTTATAATCTGTAATGACAAGACAGACCCAGAGTAGGAAGAAGGAAGTATTATTTCTGTATTACAGGGACACTACAGAAAGGTCACTAAACATATGACATAATGACAATTACAGTTCTCCTAAACTTGTTTGTTTAATTTAGAAGGGTTTCCTGGTAATATCTTCCATTTCAGTTTGTGCGGCTTCAGACCCTGCGTTTCATTTTAAGCTTCAGATTTGAATATTTCAAAAATTGATCACCTAAAACAGTTGCATTTCAACTGGTTTTGACATAAAACCAAAATCCATCCAAGGCTCTTTTTAAAAAAAAATTTAAAAACCCCCCGAACCTTTGCAAATCTGTTGCCAAACCTGATCTGAGTTTTAAGTTTCTAATCAAACAGGAAATCAAGAAAGCTTCACCTGGCTTTTCATTTTATTATTTACAGTGTTCTGGTCATGATAAGTCTGGCATAGGGTTCCCAACTGTCTAACTGCACAAAACCAAACACCCTAGCACAGCCCCTTCCCCGAGGCCCTGCCCCACCCCACTCACTACATTTCCCCTCCCTCGGTGACTCACTCTCTCCCACCCTCACTCTCTTTGGATGGCGGGTTTGGGTGTGGGAGGGCGTGAGGGCTCTAACTGGGGGTGTGAGCTCCAGGGTGGGGCCAGAAATGAGGGGTTATGGGTGTGGGAGGGGGCTCTGGGCTGAGGAGGGGGCGTGAGGGCTCCATCTGGGGGTGCAGGGTCTGGGATGGGGCTGGGGATGAAGGGTTTGGGGTGCTGAGGAGACTCTGCATTTGAGGGGTTCAGGGCTGGGGCGGAGGGTTGGTGCTCAGGGTTGAGGACTTACCTCTGTGGCTCCCGGTCAGTGGCGCAGCGGGTTGGCTAAGGCAGGCTTCCTACCTGTCCTGACTCTGCGCTATGCCCCAGAAGTGGCCAGCACGTCCAGCTCCTAGGCGGACGCACACAGGCGGCTCTGCGCACTGCTCTTGCTCGCAGGCACCACCCCTGCATCTCCCATTGGCCACAGTTCCCCACCAATGGGAGTGTGGAGCTGGTGCTCGGGGCAGGGGCAGTGCACAAAGCCCTGTGGTCCCCTGCCTAGGAGCCGGACCTAGGGGCTCAGCGCGGAGCCAGGACAGGTAGGAACTAGCCTGCCTTAGCTCTGCAGCACCGCCAACCAGACTTTTAACGACCCGGTCAGCACCCGGGTCCCTTTTCAACCGGGTGTTCTGGTCGAAAACCAGACACCTGGTCACCCTAGTCTGGGGAGAATCTGAGTCAGTGAACTGTTGGCAAAAAGCTCCACACATGATCTCTGAAATGCCTCCTTATGCATAGCTGCTGGAACTAGGGGTGCTAGGGGGCTGCCACACCCCCTGCCTTGAAGTGGTTTCCATTATATACAGGGTTTACAGTTTGGTTCAAAGGCTCTCAGCACCACCACTATACATATTGTTCCAGCACCCCGTCTTTATGCCATTTATAATAGATGCACCTTGGTCCTCTGCTGTTCCTTTGCTGCCCTTTTGTCAGTATTTCTGATCCTTTTCTTTTTTTTATCAGAGTCACATCACTTAATGACCATCCATGTGTTGAAATTGGTTTTAACTGTCAATTGCTTATCATTGATTTAAATTTCCCACCTCCAATCAACCCATGCTGCCAGACTCCATCACCCACTTTTTAAATTTTCAAACAGGCACTTTGGTACTTTCTCCCATCCTGCCCCTCATTCTTGGGAAGGAGTTCCCCATAAACATCTGCAAAGCCCCTTCATTGCTCTCCTTCAAATCCCTCCTTAAAACTCCCCTTTGCCAAGACACCTATAAAAAACTTCGACAATGGTTAGCCCACTGGTGTGCTGAGACCACTGCCCATTATGCTGACCAATATTGTCTCATTGTTTCCTTGTACTCCACCATCTGTCTCGATCCACCTGTTGTGGCTTGTCTTATATTAGACTGTAAGGTCTCTGGGGAAGTGATTGTCTTTTTGTTCTGTGTTTGTACAGTGCCTAGCCTATTCCAAGACTAAGGCTCCTAGGGTCTACAATAAATAATAAATGATAATAAATTATGAAGCCATAAATTCATCAGGCTGGGATAAGGGAAGGATGATGCTCTATACCTGGGGTGGCCAAACTTACTGACTCTCTTAGCCACATATGATAATCTTCAGAAGCTCAAGAGCTGGGTGTGCCTGCTGGGGCTCAGGCTTCAGCCCCACAGGGAGGGGTGTCTTGGGACTCAAGCCCTAGCACCCCACCGCAGGGCAGAAGCCCCAAACTCCCCACAACTCGCCCCAGTCTGGTAAGCGGAGAATGGGGGGAGGGGAGTGGGGGCTCCGCAGGTCACACTTTAACTGTAAAAGAGCCACATGCCACTCGTGAGCCGTGGGTTTGGCCACCCCTGCTCTATACTACAGCCATTTCTACCAGCCAGACAAGAAAGCAATTAGCAATACTAGCAAAGTCAACCACTGTACCTTTTCCTATTCCCAAGTTAAAAATATTTGTAGTGGCAGTGAGGGAAGGGGGGGGAAGAGAGAGAGAGAGAGAGAGAATTGCAAAAGTGAATCAATAAGCCTTTTGGATTGTTCCACACACTCATGAATTACATTGGTGCAACTATGTGCATCCAGGGAAAAAATGTTGGGGATTTAACAGATGAATGAAACATTAAGGAAGGAATTTGAAAGATCAGTATTCATTATCTACATTGCCATGCAACAATCTGATTGCACCAGATGCTGAAACAAGGTAACCCAAGATGAATGAGGCTGGAAAAATAGCTAAATGCTCAGGAGAGTTTAAGAGATTTTGGCTGCATCATCAGATCTAGACATTATTTCATCCAAAGAACTGGGATGTTATCAAAAGGAAAATTCCTGAAGAAAGGGAACTGAAAGAAGATTGGTACATACATGTTAAACTGGTAGATTCCAAAGTGCCTATAGATTTAATGAAAGATTCAGGATACAGAGCTCATCAAAATGAATTTTTAACAAAGGAAGATAACAGCACTTCCTCTGGATGTTTATGGCAGATAGACAAGTCTGACAAATTGTGTCTGGCCTTGTGCGGGTATGTAAGTAGAGGCATGTGGGTGGGTGGGATGGAAAAGGGCGCAAGTAAGACAGGAGAATCAGCTTGCTCTTAAAGCAGTGGACAGGGCTGTACTCATGGTTCTGCCACAGCCTTCCTGTATGACTTGGGCAAGTCACTTAGGTCAAATAATTCAAAAAAGGCCCCAGATTACTAATGCCCCAAATTGGGAGTGATGAATTTGAAACATGTAGGGCCTGAATTTCAAAGGTTCTGGCGTCCAGCTACTCCTAGTGACTTCTGCTGGAGTTGTGGGTGTTCAGTAGCTCTGCAATAGCAGGCTCAGAATGCCCCCCGTCACCCCTTTTGAACATTTTAGGCCATCATTTGCCATGTGTCTCAGTTCCCTATCTATAAAGTGAGTGTGATAATGCTCCCCTTGGCACGGGAGGAATCCTCACCCATTGCGAGGGAGGAGCATAGTGTCTGGTATATGGATAGTACCATTGTCGACATTAGCAACCGCAAAAGAAGTGTGAAGATGTGATGCTATGACTCCCTCCCAGAAGCACTGCTCAGCAGAATTGACTGGAGATGGAGGAGCCGGGAAGTGTGCCCTTCATTCTTGCCAGGTGACAGATTTGTTACTGTAGTGCACAGTTCCCCAGCACAATTCCTGCTGCATTAGCAAACATTCTTCCTGGAGAGTCCTGTTGCAGCACAGCACCCATGTCCACCCTCCAGCCCTGGCTTTCGCTGCAGGTTACAGCATAGCCGGTAACAGAACAGATAGATAAGAACACGTCTACAGTGTATTTGCCATGTCAAAATACAGGACGTTTAATATATGTTGATAAACAAAAATGCTCTCACAAGAAAGCAGAGAAACTTTTAGGCCAAATCATGAGCAAAGATGTATTCTTAATATCAGTGATGAGCCATCACACACACAAGGGTTCACCAGACTGACCAAATTGTTTATTTTAAATTCTATGTGGTTGTAGCATGTAACCAGCCCAAGCTTCCTCTTTTCTTAGGAAGGACTAGAGTCTGAACAACCCTTATGAGCCGATGAGCATTTGTATAAACAAGAACTTGCAGACTATAGACTTGTACAGGGTTGCTAGAAAATCAGCACTCTTTCCATTTAGTCAATTCCACATGAAGCATGGCTGATCTTGACAGCACTTAATTACAACAGAGGCTAGTTCAGATTCTGGATACACTTTTTTTAAGTGCACTACTCTGGAAGAATTCACAGCTTGATCTTTTGTTCCCCCAGATTTAGCATAGAACAAGTTGTCAACTCTCCAACCTTATGCCTACAGGGTACAAATCTCACAACAAGAGACCACAATGGGACCACAACAGTACCATAATGGGAGAGTTTTCCAGTAGAATATGATCAGATTTAAAGAAAAAGGCATATTTCTTATCGTTCTTGGCTCTCTGGTTTAATACGCTCTCTAGCCTACTGTGTTGCCCTATTTATCCCAATAGGCTACTCATGAGAAGGGGACAGATTTACACTCTCAGCTCTCAACTCCTTTTACAAACAGTCAAAAAGGTGGGAAAAGGCAGGGAATGCCCAGAAGGAGATGATGAGTCTTTAAGTGAATAAACTGTTTTGAGTCCTACAGGATTTGATCATATGTAAATATTTGCCCAAGCACCACTGGATTGCCCTCACATCCAGTGGTAGCTCTGAGTATCCAGTGCACCCAGTGGAATGTGATTCATTTTTGGTACCCTTTTTGGTGCTCTTAAACTATGTCTCTTCCTTTTCTCCACTATGAGATATTTTATTCTTGTATGTATATGTTAAGGGTGGGGTAGAACCCCAACTGATTTAAATGAGAGCTGACCTGACTTAGTCCAATATTGAATAGGTTTTAAATCCCACATTTAATTTTTTCAGATAAATGTGTATATGAACAGCTATGCCTACAAGACTGTTAGGGGCTAATATTTCAGCATTAGCTAGGCTGCCCATCTAAATCCATGACTATATGACATATATTGCCTTTTTTGTGTTCTCACTGACTTTTTGCTGGATGGAGCAGCGAGAAGCAGAATGCTGTTGCAAAACCAGCTGATGATTGGTTCAGCATTCTGTGTAGACGGAGCCGCAGCTTTGCTGCCAGTCCTCTACATTTTATTGTATATGCAGCTGTATTTGGGAATGGGCAACAGGGGATGGATCACTTGATGATTACCTGTTCTGTTCATTCCCTTTGGGGCACCTGGCATTGGCCACTGTCAGAAGACAGGATACTGACCTTGATGGACCTTTGGTCTGACCCAGTATGGCTGTTCTTATGTTTATTCCTCTGAACTGTTAATGTAACAATGAAATGGTGATGGAATATCGAGGACATACATGGGGAAGTAATGGAGGTTGGTTTTGTCTAGTATACCAAACACAATGTGGTAGAGAGATGTTTAGTGCTACAGCACTTTTCTTTAGAAGTAACTGACCACTTGGCAGTAGTGCTTCCTGTCTGAAACATGGCGTGAGAGTCTAAGAAGTCTGACGAGATGTTTCACTTTTCAAGGTGTAAGATTCAATGGCCATCCTGCATCAACTCCTGTGGTATTTTAGATTACCTTTATGTCCCAATTCAGCAAAGCACTTAAGAACATGCTCAAACAAAATTAACTCAAGTGGTTCAGTACTTTCATGAATCAAGAAATAAATTAAAGAATGGATATATTCAAATAACCTTCTAGTTTCTAAAGTACAAGTTTTCCCTTTCGATATCTTCAGCGCGTTTAGTTATGACCAACATGATAGTGACAGAATGACTATGAATGACTGAGAAAGGTAGACTTATGAGCCAATATAGAAAACACAGTCTTGATGAGCTAAATCAAAAGTAGGGTAGCTAATCTAAAAAGAGATTAAAAACCAATTTATGAGGTAATCACTTTTACCTTTAGAGGCAATCATTACTACATTAACAGAGACAGGTGCACAGTTGATTTTGGAAAAGTGTGAATTCATAATCTACAGCTGAAGTTATCTGAAAGAAGACATGTCAATATCTAGCAGGAATACATTTAAACAGGTGAATAAACACAACATAAATTTAAAGTATCTCTACACGGAGGACTGCCTCATGCTTAGGTTTATAGAGAAACAGAGGCATGTAAGTGCATAATTACAAAACATTTATTAAACTAAGCAACAGATCAAATTCTGCCCATCTGGTGAGATATATTTAGAATAGACTAAGTGTAAATTAATGCGGTGCTCCAAAAGGACAGAGATAAGTGGCAGAAAATGTGAATTTAACACTCATGAAAGGTGCCAAGTTTATTTTTAACTCTAGACACTACAATCTGTTTATCCACGGATACAATAAGCTATAGGAGGCAGCAATGCAAGCTTCCTCATACTACCCTACCAATTTCCCTCAAACTTCTGGTGAAGGGTCCACAGTAGGGTGGTGTATGTGGGTAGTTCAGTCCGCATAACTCATTCAATGGCTATTTTCAAAGTACTGTATACGGATTAATTGTTAATAATCTTTAGCTTTTCTGTTAACATTGCCAACAAATTAGTACCCATTGTGTCCGTAGGTTTCCTTAATTATAGACATCTGATCTCTAGAAACTGTACTAATGCCACCAATGTATTCCACATAAGCCACCATATGTAGCTATTGGACAGAAATGACTTCTGTTACTTCCAAACCTGGCAGAATTTGAGCCAATAACATAGAGGTGGTTTGTGATAAAGGATGACCAATGGGTTAACCCAGGTTTCAAACACAATAGTGACTCCTTCACTAGTAAGCATGATATAATTTGTGGTAGGCCGATGGTACTATATGATCTATGACCAACCATGAGCCTGTTATACTTGTGGTCTTTAACATGGTTTGTCCTGATCCATGCCTGATCCAGTTCCTGTTGAAACCAAAATAATTCTCTCTAGTGACTTTAAACATGTAGAGTCCAAGAAATCAAAACTCAGAAGAACCACTCACTGATGCTTCCAAGTCAGATTTGCCACAGTTATAGTTTGATATTCAACACACATGGTTTTCTATTTTGAAAGAGTAACCAGGTCTCCTTCACTAATAGAAAGGGACTACTTACAAATGCAAATTCCAAAATGTAAAGGATACTTTTCTTTGTCCAACACAACTGCAGATATTTTCATGGCTGAATTGTAAAGTGCTGAGAAAGAAGTTGATCATTACTGTCTATCCACTAAAGTCAAAAGTGGATTTGACATTGAATGACACAGCTGACTTCCTTCTGCAAACATAATGCAACAGAAGTTTACAATGAAGGGAATATTTTATCTTAATTCTTTTACTACAACTAATGCAGTCAGGGGAGTCATTTATAATAAGCTATTCTCATGAAGTAAATAAATGCCTGATGACTATCTGGGTAGGGTGGGTAGGGAGAGATCTATTGACTTATGAAACAATACAATGAATGAGTAGACAGAGTTACAGGTTTCTGTCCTGTTTCAGGTGACATTCATTTGATTTCTTACGTATGTAAGGCACACATGTGCGCACACACAGAGAAACGTCATTGGAATTGGTTATACTAAGGTTTGTAAAAGGTTGTTTTACAACTTCTATCTTCAATATTGGGCCAACATAGACATAGCCGTGTATGAAAGATGTAAAGTAAAACATGATGGTGACTTTAAAGTTGAGTTTAAAATATTGATTCAAACTACCTAAACCTCTAGTACAGGGGTCGGCAACCTTTCAGAAGTGGTGTGCCGAGTCTTCATTTATTTTTCTCTAAATTTATTCACTCTAATTTAAGGTTTCACATGCCAGTAATAAATTTTAATGTTTTTAGAAGGTCTTTCTATAAGTCTATAATATATAACTAAGCTATTGTTATATGTAAAGGTTTTTAAAATGTTTAAGAAGCTTCATTTAAAATTAAATTAAAATGCAGAGCCCCCCAGACCTGTGGCCAAGACCTGAGCAGCGTGAGTGCCACTGAAAATCAGCTTGCATGCCATCTTCGGCACGCATGCCATAGCTTGCCTACCCCTGCTCTAGTAGCTGCAATATGCAGCTGAAATTATAATTGTCAGGGTTCCCCAAGCACAGCAAACCTGTTCCTGTTTAAATGAATAGTAAAATTCCCATTGACTTAAATGGTAGAAGGATGAGGCCCCATTTAGAATAACAGATTGGCTGCAGCGATTGATAATTAAGAGATCCATCATGAGTTGCTGGTGACATCATAAACCACAACAGGGAAGTCTGATCAGTTAACTATTTCACCAGAAACATCATATGGAATATTCTTCCTGTTTCTTTGAAGCCTGGCGTTTTATAATAAATAGTTCAGAGAGAAATACACCAAAAACAACACACATACCCCTAAGACACAACTATGTAAGAGTACTCTAATAGTATGGTGGCTGTTATTCATGTAATTACAGAACAGTTATCATGCGGTGTTAGGGTAACTACAAGTGGCAGATGCTGATACAAACTTTTATTCATGTTGAGTAGCACTTGACTCCTTGAATAGCCCTTTAATTTTTATTGGAATAATTCTGGAGTAAGGAACTTCTTGCTGTGAGACTTTAGCTCATTAAAAGGCCCAACTCCACCCCAGTAGATAGGGTGCCCTCCCTAAGTTGGTCTTCCAAGCCAGAACCCATTCCTCTTTAAAATCCTTCCACAAAACTCACTGCTTAATTGACGCAAGTAAGTTAATAATATTCACTAGCTTCCTTTTTTATTCTTTTATTAAAATACAACACAGACATCAAGAAGTGCTCAAGAAGTACTTGGCCATAATTAGCTTGCTGTCATCATCATATTTCTTCAGTCTAGCCCTTCATTGTGTCACACTTACTAAGTAGATTGAAAACTTTTTGGAACAGACTATCTATTTTTTGTGTCTTTTGAATTTCCTGAATGTGGCAACACAGTCATGCACAGAATCCTGTTATTAGAATAGTCTATTATTACAGGGTAGCAACTAAAAATCCTTCCTGATCACCCTAGTTACACAGTTTCTCCTGAGCGCCTCTCGATTTAAACCTTGTCCACTCCCTGACCTTCAAATTGTATTTCTTAAAATAGAGATGCAATTAAAGATCCAATTAATATGCTGAACATTTGCAAAAAAGTCACAATATTGATTACTCTGCTAAAATATCAAGGGTGGGAGTAACACTGGTTTTTATACCAAGAACATTTTAAATATGATTAAACATCGTCACCTGTCTCTAAAGGGAAGAGAGTACCTTAATTTTTATGGTAACAATCCACTTGCATCTCTGAAAAAGGAACCTCAGTCTAGGATTGAGAGTCTTTACATTGCATAGAATTTAAATTAATTTAGTTTTTACTTCTGATGAGTCATAGGACAGACAGAGTTTCATGAGTGTTTCTAAGGGCACAGGGTTGGATTTGGAAGGTATCATTTGGTTAGCTACCAGAGCTGGTCAGAGCTGGAATGGTTCTTCATCAGAGAACACAGATTCATCAAAATTGAAGTGTTTTGGTGGAGGAGATTTGATTTTTATGAAGTTCCAAAGGAACCTAGTCAGGGCTCCAACAGGGAGCTGAGATCTTGGAAGCCCTGAGAGTTTCCAACTCAGCTGGTGTTTCCCAGGGCCCCTGGGCTGACAGGGAGTCAGGGGCCTGGAAGCTCCGGCTAAGCCAGCACTCCCACAGATTCCTGGCTCCCAGCGGGGCTCTAGAGGATGGTGAGTCATGTGCTGGCTTACAAGCTCTGAGGCTCCTGGTTCTCCCAGGGCTTTCAGGCTCCCCGTCAGCTCTCCGGGTGGAATTTCATTGTATAATTATTAAAATTAACCATTTTTGTTTTTCGCCATGAATTATTTTCAGATTGTTTCATGGAGTTTGGTGTTTTCATTCCAAACTGGAACAAAATTAAAAAAAACTTAAATCCTCACTGAAATGCCATTTCCATTCTCAGCACAGCTCTATTAGCAACCTGATCTGTAGAAGTGTTAACTATAGCCTATGAACAGGAACGTCCACATCTGAATGCAGTATTACAAAGAATAACCTAACCTGACTCTCTGGCCTCTGTCCTGGCTCTCCCACAAAAGAAAGATGCATTTAAATAATTGGGCCAAGTTTATCCCTGGGATAATTCCAATGAAGTCAATAAATCTATGCCATGAATGAATGTGGTCCATTAACATAAAATTCAAAGTCCAGAAGAGTTCATTTTAATTAACTAAATTATAGCTATAAATAAAGTGGATGCTCTAGTTTTTAGTGAATCTAGCTGTATCCTCTATCCATAAGATTGAAACATCTTCTGAAACAGTAAAAACAGTGCACCCATTACATAAAAGAAATAGAAATGCAGATGGATTTGTGGGTAAAAGTTGGAAATAATGATACTTTCTAAAAGAGAGAATCCAAGAAACTCAGAAATCAAAATAGTCACAGCTTTGGACAATAAGTAACCTAAATTTGAAACCAGACTGAATTTCAGCTTCTAGGAAGTTACCAAAGAGTGCCAATATATTTCCAATGTAGGTGAATAGGAGTGTCAATAAAACTGATCAAAATGAAAATGGATCCTAAATATCTTCAAAAATGTAAGCTATGATTTAGCCTAAAGTTGAAGCTTAGATCTAAAGTGCTGATAAAGAAAATAGGGTTGAGTTATACGACTTAAGAGTAGAGAATAGGAAATACCACCACTGTGAGAAAGGCTCAAGTTAATTGTTTAGTAAGGTATTTTGCTTGTGTTTCTATAAACAAATCTGAAACAGAGAAAGAGAGATGGCTGGATATACCGAATGAATCAAGAACTAGAAGGATATCAAATGCTCTTGTCAAAGACACTGTAAGCTACAAAAAGACAGCAATACAATTGTGTAGGAAGAACCAAAATAAAAATGTCCTCCTTGATAATAAAGGAACAGTCATTATTATCTTATTACAGTAATTATGGAGAGGAAATATTGTCTTTGATGGGGAAGAGGATTTCTGCTAATAACTCCATACTTACATCAAGAACACCACCGCCATCTTTAGGTGCACCAAAAAAGAAAGGATAATACCAAGCCGCTTCCTCAAAGAAGCAAAGAAAGCTGTGAAGTAGTATTTAGTATTATAATGACATCATAAAAGATGGATGGAAGAAGACCTAGAAGCAGAAGAACCAGGAAAAGTGTTATCAACTTACTTTAGACTGAATTGATAGAATCATAGAATCATCATAGAATATCAGGGTTGGAAGGGACCTTAGGAGGTCATCTAGTCCAACCCCCTGCTCAAAGCAGGACCAATCCCCAATTTTGCCCCAAATCCCTAAATGGCCCCCTCAAGGATTGAACTCACAACCCTGGGTTTAGCAGGCCAATGCTCAAACCACTGAGCTATCCCTCCCTTCCCAGATTTAGGTTCCTGTGACAAAAAGTGACAATCAATGATACCATAGTGATTTCACACCAATCAGCCCACGTTTATAGTGTTCCATGCTTTTTTCCTCCCTACCATAGGACCGGACCATCGGTGAACTGAATTGTTTCAATATTGTAAGAATACAGACTAGACAGGCTTTCCACAACTGATCAAGAAAATACAACCTACTCCAATAGGGCTTAGATTAATTATGAGTACGCTATACAGAAGTCCTATTAGAAAGTTCTTTTCCATTCAGTGAATGGCAAGAGGCACTTGAAATGACTGCAATTATACAAAGTAACATTAAGTTCTACAGAAAAGCTACATGCAAATGAGATCTTTGCCATGTACATACACAAAAGACTGGTGAGAGGTCAAACAAAAGAGACAACACAAGGGGAAAATATTGCTCTACAGCTCCTTGTGGGTTTTGTACTCATAAATTGACTGAGTAGGTCACAGAGTTGGGGGTCAGGAGACCTCGATTCTCTGCCAGGCTCTTCCATTAACTCTGGACAAGATACTACTGTGCCTCTGGTTTCTTATTTGTCAAAGTGATTTGCTTACCTTTAAGATTTATGAGTGAGATGTGCTAGATAGCTCTTGCTAATTGCTAAACCACTTTGCACAGTATTTATTCTGTAAAGTTATTTACACAATGCACTTCATCTACCAAAACTAGCTGCTTAAACATAACCAGATAAGGTTCAACTTCTCACAGAAGCATTGAAAAGGTGTAATTGGTTGATGATTGTAAAACACTTCGGAATCCTCAAAGGAAAGAGATTATATAAATTGTTAGCGATGCTGTTAGAAAGTGGGAATGAAAAGGATTTTAAGCAAAAATGATGTTTTTACTTTGGCACATCAAAAGAAAACTGTACGTACACATAGGAGTCCATGACCTAAGCGGGCTGATGGAATTATATCCATGTCATAAATATGGCACTGAGGCAGAGAGAGATTAGGTCATTTTCCCAGGATCACAGAGGAAGTCTATGGCAAAGCAGAGAACTGAACACATACCTCCTGAAACTTAGGCCAGTGCCTTAACTGCAAGACCATCCTTCTT
Organism: Chelydra serpentina; assembly: GCA_037349315.1. NCBI lineage: Eukaryota > Metazoa > Chordata > Testudines > Chelydridae > Chelydra > Chelydra serpentina. The sequence continues at coordinate 54,797,773 of JBAIAC010000030.1, forward strand.
CTAATTTAGGAACACTCTTTCCAGCCCAGCATGGAACAGTGCTTGTTAGATCAATAGGTGTTCCATTATTGTCATTGAGATATATATATAAAAAGAGAGAGACAGACACAGACTTTAATGGAGCTATGCCAATCTATACCAACTGAAAATCTACCCCACTGTTCTACTAAGCCTTATACTAATGGTCATATCCTGGGACCTGGAAATAAAGAGATACTATCACTTCTATTGGGGGCTTTGAACACTAATCTTATCATATTTTGCATCCATAGATACTGTAGCCTCTGAAATTATCTGTTGGCCTTGGAAGTACAGATTGCTATAAAATACATATGGAGGAATCTGATTCTCCCTTCCCTCCCGATCATACAAGTTGCTGTACAAGTGTGTGTTCATCTGTCTGTTAGCTGATCATAGCTGTGGAGCTCAAATGGCAGTTGATCACCGATGCAGACTTTCACACTAGAATAGTCAAAGCACACTGATTTATGAATGCCATATGCCTCCTACCAAAGGGTGCCTATTTCCAAACCAGTTTCAGAGTGGCTAACCCAGTTTGGTTTGTCTCTTCTCCAGAGTGCCATTTTTGCACTTGCTGCTGCCTCACATACCTGCTCGATTCCTCAAAAAAAAAAAAATTCAAATAAAGAAAACTCCAAAAATAATCTCCCAGAGAGCATGTGGGTAAATACAAGTGTTGTTCAGGGTGCCCAAACCACACTTCTTTACCCCTCCTGGCATAGGCGGCGACTCCGTGGGTGCTCCGAGGCTGGAGCACCCACGGGGGAAAAGATGGTGGGTGCAGAGCACCCACCGGCAGCTCCCCGCCCCCGACTCCAGCTCACCTCCGCCGGCTCCGGCTCCGCTTCCCGAGGCTCTGCCGCCGCTCCGCTTTTCCTCCCTCTCAGTCTTGCCGCGTGCCAAACAGCTGGTGCACGGCAAGCCTTGGGGGGGGGGGGGGGAAAGCGGAGCGGCAGCATCTCAGGGGAGGGGCAGGGAGCCACCCAGCTCACCTCCGCTCTGCTTCCTCCTCCTCCCCCGAGACACCGCCGCTCCGCTTTCCCCTGCTTCCCTCCCTCCCAGGCTTGCCGCGCACCAAACAGCTGGCATGCGGCAAGCCTGGGAGGGAGAAAAAACCAGAGCGGTGGCAGCGGAGGTGAGCTGGGGCCGGGGGCGCGGCGGGAAGGGGAGCTGCCAGTGGGTGCTCTGCTGCTTCTCCACCCTCCCTCCCAGGTTTGCAAGGCTGAGGGGGGGGCGCATGGAGGGGAAATGCAGCGGACCTGGGGGAGGAGGCGGGGGTGGGGATTTGGGGAAGAGGTGGAATGAGGGCGGGGCTGGAGTTGGGGCGGGGCTGGGGGCGCGAGCACCCACCAGTCGGCGCCTATGCCTCCTACCTGTCTAGGTCTGTCTATGGAAGCTCAATTCACTCTTAAAAGTACACCATTCCCCCTGAGAAATACATGACAAAGAGAGGACCTTATTTTGTTGAAAGAGCTTAGTAACAGGCATTAGGCTGTTGCCTTTTCAGCACCGACCTTTTTGTTGACACATTTAGTGTCTGGAAAAAGACTGTGTCTGTTGGGCAAATTGTGATGGAAAGGAAAGAAAAGGAAAAAAAAGAAAAGAAAAGATGACAAGCTTGGAGAGGCTTATTTAACAGTTTGCAACTCTGGCAAACAAGTTCACTGCAGCTCTGCAGCAAAGTCACATGAGAGAGTTGGCATGAACAGAGAGAGAGGAAGTTCTGAGAGCATTCCACATTGTTACAGTTGCTAGGGAAACCACTCCCTTGGTATCCAAGTGTTCACTATATCTGACTCACTGATGTTCTGAGAGGCACAGAACAAGTGTCATGGAAAAAACGGTGATGGAGGAGGAGGGGCAACAAAAAGATATTACTCTATAATATTGTGGAACAACTTAAAAAAAGGATCCTTTGTCAGGTGGCTGAGGTTTCTAGAGTCATATAACCAGTGAAAGAGGCAGTGTATATAGATGAAATTGTAGGTCTTTTCCTCTAGGGTCGGATGTGCGTTAAACACTGGAATATTAATAATCTCTTCTCCCTCCCCTTGGTGTTTTTCTTTTGGTGCTGTGTCTTAGTAACGGTGACTGTGTCTCATCTCTGTGATTATCTAGAGTATCTTTTTTGCTCATGTTTTCCTTTTCAAACTAAACATTAGCAAGTGCATAGTAATCGAGCAGATATTGTGTTATGAAGGCAATTTTTCAGTATGTAAAGTGAAATGGCAGAAAGAATGGTACTGAAATTATGCATATGAAGGCTCAATGGTTAGCAATTACAAAACAAAACAAAAAGATGCACCTTTTTCCACTGGCTATTAACTCAAAAAAATTAAATTCACTTTAGTCTCTTTATTGTGACGACTTTTTCCTGTAAAATTCTTCAAATTAAGTGTTGTAGCCTGTGAGCTTGGATAGTGTCAAAGGTAGATTTTACCTTTGCACATTTAAAAAACCTTTTTATTAAACAAATTAAGGGTGATATTGTGACAAAGTACAACCGTGAACACTGGGGAATATGTAAGATGAGTAGGAGAAGCCAATGCAAGTCATTGACTAATGGCCTATCTCAACAGAAAATTACAATACCCCCACACTGGCACGGTTGTGCTGGCCAGCAGATTGCAGCCAAGGCACCACCAATTATTCAGCCCTTGTTCCTGCATGTGTAGACCCAATGCCTAGGTGTCCCATGCAGAGGTGTAAGGGGTGGGAGGTAGAGTTTTTTACTCCCCTGTGCAGGCATGTAGTTCAAGACACAACTTCAGTGTTCATGAAAAGTGCCACATTCACAGCTTCGGACACCAAAGTCCTTCTATCCAAAAAATACATACACTCTGGGTGGCAGCAATACAAACTTCCCCAGCATAAGGTCACCAACCTATGTGCCTCAGTACTGCCCAAGAGGGCTCATCTCTAGTGATCAAAGGGGCTTTCAGCCTTCCAGCTGACTCATATCCTTGGGTGCTCTGAAGACGAAGGTGATCTCATTTTGGTTTGTGTTGATGTAGATACCAGTCCACGAGGAACTGGAATGAACCGAACAAACTCCTTACAAATAATGTCACCAAACAGCCTTCAGGTAATAATTACCTTCCATCACTATCAAGAATTTCACTTCCTACTAAGGAGTCAAATTTTTTTCAAGGCCAGAAGGGATCATTATGATCATCTAGTCTGATCTCTTACATATCACAGGCCATAGGATTTCACCCAGTAATTCCTGCATCAAGCCCAGAACTTCTGCAAAAGAAAGTCAAGCGAACACCAGTTCAGCCCCCAAGTAATACCACCACAAGTGGTGGGTGTTTATTGCATTTTAGAAGTACCAAGCTACAGCCGTAATTCTGTCACTGAACAGTGCTGATATTAATACTGCTCTGGAGACTCTTCAGAATGGAAAAAGCAGCTTTTGCTAAAGGTTACGAAGTCAGGTTGGTAATGGTATTTTCTCACCCTGTTCCTATTGGCCTACTTCATGCTAAAAATACCGTGAAGATTCACACATGCAAAGGAGGCACATGGCTCCTTTTATTTAATCCAGGGTTATACAACTAGAAAAATGCCAAAGCAACATGAGCAAAGTGCATCTGACCCTGTGCAACCTGACTTCTCCAAAAAGGAATGGCATTCCCAACAAACAGACATCCTCAATCTACTGGGGAGAGCCCCTGGTTGTAGATATGTCCCAACACACCCTTGCCCTGATACCTTACAGCCACATTCCTATATTCGCTGTTCACAGCCATGAGACAATATCAGGAATCTGATGGGCTTTTCCAGCTCTGTTTTTCCTTCTAGATATTTTTCCTCTGGGTGTTGTGGGGCTGATTCCTCTGAGGCGTATGTTCTTGTAAATCCCCTGTTTGCAGGCCCTACCTCTCAGTGACTCTCACTCCACTGGAGGACTGGGTATAGCTCCCTCCAGTGTCCGTCTGAGACTCTTTGTGCATCCACTAAGGAAGCTGTGTCACTAACATTAGTGACTCATTCCAAAAGCAGAGTTCACATCGCTACTGGCGCTGAGCTCGAAAACAGATTTGCCTCATTGCTTTCCCACGACCACATCAGAATGGCAATAATATTCTATTGACTAATCAGTAGGAGGGAATGTCAAATTCATACATCTTAGCCTTGCTTCCAACACTGCACAACACACAGTTCTTGCCTGCATCTCCACACTAGTCTCCTTTGGCATTTTGCTCCCACTTCCATTCAGCAGTGATGTCAGACTAATCAGCCCTTTTCTCACAAGCATCTCGGTCCCCTCTTCTGTGCTTCCAACATAGGTGCTGGAATGAGGGGTGCTGCCACACACCCAGGCTTGAAGCGGTTTCCATCATATACAGGGTTTATAGTTTCGTTCAATGGCTCTCAGCACCCCCACTATAAAAATTGTTCCAGCATCCTTGGCTACCTCTTATGCCAGGAACATCCTTCTCCAGCTGTTTACCAGCCCACTACCCTGAAACACCATTTCTACCAACTCTCATCTGCCTTGGGCCCTACAGTAATTGGGTGGGAGGAAAGACTACATTTAAAATAACTGGTAACAGACCATCAAGACATGTTCTTTCCTCACTGAGTAACCACACATAGACCTATCATTGTCACCCTGCTCAGCTTCCTTTTTCTTATCTGTTCAGAACTCTCTCTTGTTGGGTCATGTTGGATTGAGAAAGTACACTCAAGAATAAGCAACATGTCTTCAACATGTTTCATGACACACTCAGGACATTACTGGGCACTCAAAAAACCCCAGCAATCACCCAGACATAAACACAACTATCGTTCCTGGATGCCTAGCACACACATCTTCCTAGAAAGGTTTCAGCATAGTAGCCGTGTTAGTCTGTGTCAGCAAAAAGAAAATAAGAAAAGGAATACTTGTGGCACCTTAGAGACTAACAAATGTATTTCAGAATAAGCTTTCGTGGACTACAGTCTGCTTCGTTGGATGCATAGAATGGAACACACAGTGGGAGGATATTTATACATTCAGAGAAACATGAAAAGGTGTACCATACCAACTGTAAAAGGCTAATTAATTGAAAGGAACTGTTATCAGTAGGGGAAAGAAACTTTTGAAGTGATAATCAACATGGCCCATTACGGACAGTTGACACAAAGGTGTTAAGGGCATTTAACTAGGATATTAAACTGGTGGAAATAGATTCAATTAACGTAATGACCGAGCCATTCCCAGTCTATATTCAAACCTAAGGTAATGGTATCTAGTTTGCATATTAATTCAAGCTCGGCAGCTTCTCGTTGGAGTCTGTTTTTGAAGTTTTTCTGTTGCAAAATTGCCACCTTTAAGTCTGTCACTGAGTGATTAGAGAGGTTGAAGTGTTCACCTACTGGCTTTTGAATGTGATGATTCCTGATGCCAGATTTATGTCCATTTATTCTTTTGCGTAGAGACTGTCCAGTTTGGCCAATGTACATGGCAGAGGGGCACTGCTGGCACAGGATGGCATATATCACATTGGTAGATGTGCAGGTGAACGAGCCCCTGATGGTGTGGCTGATGTGATTAGGTCCTATGATGGTGTCACTTGAATAGATATGTGGACAGAGTTGACATCGGGCTTTGTTGCAAGGATAGGTTCCTGGGATAGTGTTTTTGTTGTATGGTGTGTGGTTGCTAGAAAGGGAGCTAAGGAGGGCATTGCTGATTTGAGGTGGCTGTTCTCACAAAATATTTCACACTTCTAAAACTTTTCCACTTGGGACGCAGGTCATCAGTGGATAAACCCCCCCCTGTGGACTGCCTTGTGAGCAAATAATTGGGAGTAGCTTGTGCAGTCAGCAGGTTCAGAGTCAGTGAGTAAGTTACTGAAGGTTTCTGTGATAAGTTGTTTACTGCTTTCAAGGTTACCCAGGCTGGTGCTTGTAATCGAAGTGCTGCTTTTCTTCCTGATTCAGTGATAGAATTAAGGATGGCTAGAATTTCACAGTTCTAAGACTTTCCCCCCACAGTTTCTCCTTTGGTCACACGGTGTCAATGGCTGAGGCCTCGCGCATGCATTGCCTTTTGGTCACCACATTCCATTCCGCAGGCATGTCTACACTTCATACTAAATGTGGGCTCTAACTCAGGTTTGAGCCCAAGCCTTTCCATCCACACACAGATCAATCTGACTGCACGCACTCTGCACCCAGATTCTAGGACCCTATGAGGAGGGTGGGTCAGAGCCCAGATCCTGCTGAGACTGAGGTCCAAGCCCTGTCATTTTGCAAGGTGGACACAGGCAAAGCTGCAGGCCCGAGTCAGAAGGTCTGTGCAGTGCAGTATGCATGCATTAGCATGGCTGAGAGACCTGGGACCAAGAATTTTAAACCCAGGTTTACAATGCAGTGTGGATGCTCAAGCACAGGCCTAGAACACCAAGTCCACAATCTGGGTCCTACAGACCTGGGCTTAATGTGAAATGTAGGCATACTCATAGACTTTAAGGTCAGAAGGGACCATTATGATCATCTAGTCTGACCTCCTGCACAATGCAGGCCACAGAATCTCACCCACCTACTCCTGGAATAATCCTCTCACCTATGCCTCAGCTATTGAAGTCCTCAAATCATGGTTTAAAGACTTCCAGATGCAGAGAATCCTCCAGCAAGTGACCCATGCCCCATGGCCCAATGCCCCATGCTGCAGAGGAAGGCAAAAAACCTTCAGGGCCTCTGCTGATCTACCCTGGAGGAAAATTCCTTCCCGACCCCAAATATGGTGATCAGCTGAACCCTGAGTATGTGAGCAAGACTCACCAGCCAGATACCCAGGAAAAAGTTCTCTGTAGTAACTTCTAACATCCCATCACTGACCATTGGGCCTATTTACCACTGATGGCAATTAATTGACCTTTGACTAAGATCATGTTATCCCATCAAACCATCCCCTCCATAAATTTATCTAGCTTAATCTTGAAGCCAGATAGGTCTTTTGCCCCCACTACTTCCCTTGGAAGGCTGTTCCAGAACATACTTTTTTTCAGCTGTCCCAGGGTAAGGCATCATGTCACACACTGAATAGCCCTATTCAATGGACAAGCCCCCCAAATCACCCCTTTTAATAATAAAATGTTTTTTAAAAAAACTTCCTGTACTACCAGTAGGCTGTCTGATGGCAGACAAAGCATGCAAATATCAAGTGATCTCCTGGTGATTACATGTATTTTAAAGAGACTTACTCTGCCCATATTACCTGGAGCAGTAAATACCCAAGATTAGGGAGCTAATCCAAAACTGAGAACACCCGCTTTAAATTCAGCTCAAAGCCCCAAAGTGCTAAGACAGAGTGTCAAGACAGGCAAGGTCATTTTCTCCTCCACCAAGGAAATCCCCAATTAACAGTCTATTTCCTGAAAAGTCTGCAGCTATTCTCGACAGCCAGGAATTCCCCTTTTGACCCACAGAAAGAAGCGCATCAAAACAAATTAGATGCAGATCCAGCCTAAGAGCCCGAACCAATATAACCAATGTAACAAGGAGCTCTGAAGGAATTTTTAAAAACCGCAAGTAATGGAACAACCCAGACCATGTAACTGTTCAGCTCCATACAGAGTAGGAGCATCTGTGCCATACTCTAGGCAACCCTTTCATTATGCACCTACACCACAAGAATAAGCCAGCATAATGAACTGATCAAGTCCACCGTCAACCATCCGTACAATCGTCATTCATTCCCACCCCACAATTCCATTACATGTAAACAACCCCCGGCCCATCCTCATCACCTCCCCAAATGTTTACAAAAACAGAGAGATATTTGCATGTCTAGAAAATTAACAATTGGTGGTGGACAAGTGCATTCTGGTATAGAGGGGCCCTCATGGAACAACACTATCAACAACCCGCTTTACTATCTTATCTTCACTATCAACAATGACTCTGTTCTGTGTCAAAGGGGATCCAGCAGCTCTGATTATCTGAGACTGTGACAGTTTGGGATAAAGACAGAGATGGTAACACAGACCCAAAGCACTCAGGACTTTAAGTCAAAACCAGCACCTTGAATCCCAACCAGAAGCTGGTGAGCTAAATTATGAGTATTGATAGCACTAAAAGGCCCCAAATAAGATCAAGGCTGTGTTGTGCTAGTCACACCAGAAGACACAGCAAGGCACAGATTGTAAACTCTCTAGGGCAGGAACTTAGGCCTGGTCCACACTGGGGGTGGGACGGGGGAAATCGATCTAAGATACGCAACTTCAGCTACGTGAATAGCGTAACTGAAGTCGAAGTATCTTAGATCGAACTACAAAGTACTTACCTCGGGTCCACGCGGCGCAGGCAGGCTCCCCCGTTGACTCCGCTTACTCCTCGCGCTGAGCTGGAGTTCCGGAGTCGACGGGGAGCACTTCTGGGATCGATTTATCGTGTCTACATGAGACACGATAAATCGATCCCAGAACATCGATGGCTACCTGCCGAATCAGGCAGGTAGTGTGGATGTACCCTAAGTTGACAAGACAAATGTTACAGGGGGGCACAGAGAGACTAAGGCCCATATTTTTAAAGGTATTTAGGCACTGCTGTACTCCATGTTGCAACACCTAACTGATTTAGGAGCCTAAAGCCTATCAACTGCCCAAGAGCATTTTGGCTTCCAAGTGCCTAAATCCCCTTTGAAAAGAGATGTAGGGTCCTAAATCAGTTAGATGTTTCAATACTGAGCACAGCAGTACCAAAATACCTTTAAAAATACAGGCCTAAGTGACTGACCCAAGGTCACACAAGAAGTGTGTAGTACAGGGAGGAATTGAATCTAGGTCTCCTGAGTCCTAGTCCAGTGTCTTAATCACAAAACTAAGACTGAATTGGTTTGATCATTCTCAATACATAATTCCTGTGCCCTTTCATGAGCACAGTAATAATATTTTTTGGTGTTTACACAATCCAAACAGATTCCAACTACAGCAAAAATCTCGGTGGACAGATTTATGGGTAAAAGCAACTTTATAATTCATGAAAATGAAGCTGGCTAGAATTAGTCCTTTTATAGAGAAAGCAGAGAGCATCCCTCTAAGCCTTCAGGCCCTGGGGCTCACAATTGCTGTGTATGTCTTTAGCACTTTTTGTCACAAGGCAAAAATGAGATGAAGAGAAGGGGAGACTAGAGGCTGATTTTCAAAACTGTTGAGCATCACCAAGTCCTAATGTACTGAATGGGAACTGCAGGCACTCAGAACCTCTGAAGATCTGACCGTCAGGCCATATGGGCTCTAGAAAGTTAGGTAATTAAGAAACAGGATGTTATACATGACTTTGTAGTCAGTGTAGACAGGGACTAGAGGTGTCTAACTTTCTCATCTGATCATGGGTTAATCACACTGGAACCATAACATTAACCATGATGAGCTGACCGAACCTGCCCCTCTCTACAATGAGTGCAAAGTCACTTTTAACATCTCATTACTTAAAATGGTTCATTCGGGCCACATTCTAACAGGATCTAATCTTCTAGCGAAGACAAGACAAGTCTGTGGCACAGCCAGTAAGAGAAACCTGTTCCTATGTCTCCTATTCTTGAGCACAGATTTTAAGTTCATACTGTCTTCATTTGTCTTCCCCTCTAGCACAACTGTTTTTGAATGCCATGTACATGGCTGGGACAACTGTAAAAGCAATGTTCAAAAGAGAAAACTATTCTTTGCCAAATATAGCTGCAATAAGATATACATTTTCTAGAAGAGAATCAAATTGACATTCAGAGAGAGTAGCCAATGTTGAAAACTAAGTCTGATCTAAAATCCAGAGGGCTCTTTCCATGCAACTGAAGTTGAACTATTTCTAGACCTACTGGGAGTAATTGTCAAAAGTGATTAAGCATCTTAAGTAGCAAATCCCATTGACTTTCAGTGGGATTAATGCTTCTAGATCACTTAGGCTCTTAAAAATCCCAACCACTATTGCTTTCAAGAGTTTTCACTTTCCTTTTCAGGCCAGACTTCTCTGTAAGTAATGCACCAGTTACAGCTTTAAGCAATGTTAACTCCATTTTAGGAAGACACACTGTCTGTATGTTTTCCTGACATATAGTGAATGTACAGAATTTTCATTTGCATCTAACCCACACAACTGGATCAAATTTAATTTCTGTTTTAGCATCCCTGGTTTTAAGTACAAAAATAAGTGGTTTTCCTTTCATGTACAAAAATCTGTGTCTGAAAACAAAATTCCCCCTTCTTGGTGGCAACCTTTCTGGGTGAGAGTATTTAGTATGAAACAAGCTGTGGTAGGCGAGCATGGGCTAACCTTGGGAAACCCCAAATCAGATGCAACAGTGTTGTGATGCTTTCTTTAGCTATTTCCTATTTCTTAGTATCACGCTTCAATTAATAGTAAAAGTGAGCACAGCTGATTCATGGGCCAGATGAGGGGGTCATAGCTCAGAGAGAATAACAGAAATATAAACTTTCTCCAAGAAATGTAAATAATAATGTAACTAAATAAATGTAAATAACTGATTGGCTTAAAAAAATTCCCGTGCACTCACAAAAGCCCTACTATTTTGTTACACTAATCTAAATATTCTAAATTTAAGGCAATAAAAGTAAATATGTTTCAATACCGAAGTTCATGTAAGCACAGTTTTCTGAAAAACCTTCTTTCTAAAGCAGAGGTTCTCAACTTTTTCCTTACCAGAAATGCCCTGCCTAGAATTTCCTCCCCCCTCGAGCTGGCATCTAGCCAGGGACTCCCTTCCCGTTTAGTAATATGGGAGAAGTATGGTGCTCTTGACCCTTGACGCCTCTTTTTTTGATGTCCAGGTTAACAACCCATGTTCTAAGAGCAACACTTTATACAACAGGGCCTATGGACGCTCAGATTGCCACAGACAGTCACTAGTTTCAGCAACAACAGCGTTTTGAATGGTGTCCAAATTTCCACTGGTTCTGTAATGCACCACATCATTCTAACATCTCTATATACCAAGGATACACTACACAAAAGGAGCTTTCTGACTGAAAAATAGCAGGTGATTCCAACATCTACCCACCCGATTCGGCGGGTAGCGATCGATGTTCAGGGATCGATTTATCGCGTCTCATCTAGACGCGATAAATCGATCCCAGAGCCGCTCCCCGTCGACTCCGGAACTCCAGCTCCGCACGAGGAGTAAGCGGAGTCGACGGGGGAGCCTGCCTGCTGCGGTGTGGACCAGCGGTAAGTACTTTTGAAATCGATCTAAGATATTCGACTTCAGCTACGTTATTCACATAGCTGAAGTTGTGTATCTTAGATCGATCCCCCCCCCCTAGTGTGGACCAGCCCTAAAGATCATTGGCACTAGACCCTGTAATGCGGCCACTAGGGGCACAGGTGTGCATCCCAGTGCACTTATTGTGAGCCCATAACCAAAGCACCACCACAGCACAGGGAAACAGAACCTTGTAAAGGCCAAAGCAAGGCCCACTCACGGGAGATCTTGTGTTTCAGACTGGCAAGTTATTTTAACCACATCTACAACAGTTGTCACCGGCATTGCTTCTGGTCCCTCAGCAACCAGCAATCTGCCATCTTTATCACTGTTTATACAGTATTACAGCCAAACTCTTTATCATTGTTTATACAGTATTACAGCCAAACTCCCAACACACCAGTGTCTTTAATATTGCAGTCACTGCCAGTCCACCGGCTTCTCCAGTGGCAGCCAGCCAGCACTGGAAAGCACCTTAGAATACCCTCAACTTTGTGGGCCCTCAACACTCCAGTGTCCTGGCTACCAGTCAGCCTCCTGGGCTTTTGATTGTCCATACCATGCTGACCTTCTAGCTGCCTACCTGTAAGTCAGTACTTTAACAGCGGATTGCTCACTGGTCCTCAGCTAGCTCAGAAAGTTTTCCCATCCTAACAAATTTTGTGTGGACTTCCCTTCCTGTTCCCCTCCCCCCCAGCCCTTTTCTCTAAAATGTGTTGCTTTTCTGTTTCATTAACAACAACATCAATGGCAGCAGCCCAGCACCTATGAGCAAACCCACGATAACAATCCAAAGCTTAACAGGGGGAAATGCTGGCTTTGAAGCAACAATTTTTCGTGTCAAGCTTCTGAGTGGTTATAAACTTCAAGAAGAAAATACGGTTTAAACATCTGTATAAATCCAAAGAAATAAAATGTAAAAAAAGGGGGTGCCTGTCTATCTTCTGTAGGAGCCCTTGACATAGTTTCATGATAACACTTCACCAAAGGTAAAGTGCAGCAATGCCATCAGTAAAATAATGCACCAGCCGCCGTTTGCCAATACTTCACCACCCTCACAAAGTGTCCAAAAAACAAAGAAAGACAAAGAAAAAAGCAGCCTTTACAGTGTCCCTTTGAAAAGCAGAGAAATCCAACCAAATGGGGAAAAATAGGACTCATCCATTTCACCGTTAACAACTGGAAGTATTAATCGTGGCTCAAGCTACTTGAGTTGGATTTTGGTTTACAGTCCTGCAGTTTAACTGCTCTCAGGGGAAGTGTAGTACTTTATTTTTAAACTTCGGCATTTACTGTTCCTGGATATTTAAAAAAAAAAATCTGTCTGCTCTCAACAATAAACACCACTTGTGCATTTACAAGGCTATATTATGTGACATTAATTTTATGTTAGCCTAGCATCTCGACAAGAAAAAGTGCAGCAGAAGAGGTATCACTGCTGTAATTACTCTTTGGTACCAATTACGCTTGTCAATTCATAGTACCAAAAAAATCGCCCTCAAATCCAGCAGTTTATTTTGGGTCTCAGTAGATTTTTTTGTAATTTCTCTCTTAATCACACACACACACACACACACACACACACACACACACACACACACACACACACACACACACACACACACACACACACACACACACACACACACACCCTGGATGAAAGGTGTAAAAAACCATGGGAAATTTTACTTCTACTGTAATTTCCCACTTCTTCAAAGCAGAAGTACCATTTTATTTTTATCTGTTGCACTACATAAAATTTAGGGTGCTTTTTCCCCCCATCGTAAATACTCAGTGGTCTATTTCATCATCGCTGCTATCAGGAAACAGTTCTATGAACAAAAGGAGAAACTGGATGCATGTATGTTTTTAAATTACCCTGTTGCTTGGCCCTATATGGTCAGTGCCTGCTTCCTGACAACTTGAGCTCAGTCAGTTTAAGTAGTGGTTTGAAGCATGATATGTGGCTGAAAGAGGTGGAGTACAGAGTGGCAGAAGAACTGTTAAATTCACTCCATTTAATGTGTAATCCACAACACAGCAATTGTTATGGCCAAATCTTGGTTTCACTGAAGTCAGTAGGAACTCTCCCTTTGATTTCATTGGGATTAGAATTTGTCCCCAATTCCTAGTTCTCTGGTTCTCAAGCAAATCCAATATTGTTTCACTTTATAAACTCCTCCTCTTATAAACTCTGCATGGGTAAATTGAAGGAGGGAAAAAATGATATTCTGCAATGGAAGGAGTCAATAGTGATTGTGCCATTTGAGTTCCTGGGTCACAGTCTTAAATTCTTTCCTGGATTGGGACCTAAATCCACCCCTGTTCAGGAAAATGCATAAGTATGATTCCTTCCATAGGTCTTAAATAGAGCTGAGTGGAAACGGGTTTACTACCCCATGAGAATTTTTGATGTTTGAAATCTTTTCCTATCTTGAATTGAGGTGAAAAGTCAGCATCTCAAAAATGTTCATAAACTCTCTTAAGATCTTTGCTTACTCATTGCATTTTCTTCAGTATGGACAGTGAAAATCAAGGAAGTCAGTTTCAGTTGTGTATATAGTCAGTTTGGATACATCTACACTGCAGCTGGGAGCATGTTTCTCTGGCTAGGTAGACAGACATATGCTTGCTCTGCTTTAGCTAGCACATTAAAAATAGCAATGTAACCGGTGGTAGCATGGGTGGTGACTCAAGCTAGCCACTCGAGTATGTACCCAGGGAGTCTGGGTGGGTTTGTACTGAGGGGCTAACCTGAGTTGCTGGGTAGCTGCTTGTGCTACCCGCAGCTACACTGCTATTTTTAGAGCATTAGATAGAGCAAAGCTAGTGAGACTTTCTATCTGGGCTGGAAAGCACACGCCCAGCTGCAGTTCAGACATACCCTGGGTTATACTTTCAGGTTTTTCCATAGGATGACTAGTGATATTGAGTACCCATCTGGAGAAGAGACGCCTTCAAAAAGCTTTTCCAGAAAATGCTGAGCAACTGCCCTTTGAAAATGAAGCCCAAGGGAAGCAATTGCAAGTCAACTTTGACAATGTAGGCCTCACTGGATCTATGAATTTTTTGGCCTTAGTGTTCAGGCCTGTAGGTTTACTCAACAGCACGGTATCTGAGCACTGCCCTATTTGGCTTACAACACTTCAAGATATTTATTTATTTAAGAACTGCTTTTTTTAAAAATTGAATATGTCCAATTGCCTTAGATTATGTGAAAGCAAATTTCTATAGGTTAAAATCTGAGCCAAATTAATTTAGCATTTCCATCTCCCAAACAACTTCAGCCAGGCAGAACAGTTGGGCCAATGCTCCAGATCAGTGCTTCTCAACCTTTCCAGACCACTGTACCCCTTTCAGGAGTCTGATTTGGCTTGCATACCCCCAAGTTTCACCTCAGTTCAAAACTACTTGTTTACAAAATCAGACATAAAAATACAAAAGTGTCCCAAGCACACTGTTACTGAAAAATTGCTTACTTTCTCAGTTTTACCATGTAATTATAAAATAAATCAATTGGAATATAAATATTGTGCTTATATTTCAATGTGATACGTGAGCCTGTTTTTCACTTGGGAGCCTTCTCTGAAGCCTGAGCCCCAAGTGAAGGGGCTGAAGTATGTAATTTAGCTTTGCAGGAGCCCCTGTGGCCTTGGGCAACTGTCCTGCTTGCCACCCCCTAATGCCGGCCCTGCACTTGCGATTCCCCTAACCCATCCCATGACCCTAATATGGGCTGCAACCCCTAAGTTGAAAAACACTGATCTAGAGGAGTTGACATACCCCCAGGGGTAAACGTACCCTTGGTTGAGAACCACTGCTCCAGGTTATGTAACACACACTTCAGTAAGGGGTGGGGGAGTCAGAAAGGGGGAAAATAACAGAAGCAGGATTTTAGAGAGTACACCCACATTTCAGTGGCACAGCAGGGGATTGAGGAGTACTTCCACAAGATCTCTTACTGAATGAATCCATGTGCAGCCGAGGAAGGTCAGAATGCTTCACTTCAGTTTCTGACCCTGAGCTAAAGAGTCAAAAATAAAATGTCCTTACTATGCCTCATTGTAGTGGGAATCTCACTAAAATATTTACTCCAATTTAATGGAGATGTGAACCAAGAAGAGAAGGTGATGTTATTCACTTCAAAAGTGGCCTAACTAAAAAACTGTTGCCTTTTATCCTGGGCTAGATTTGGAGGGTATTGTGACATTGTAGCAAATGAGATTCCTTCTGTTATCTCTGATGAGCATGCAAGTGGAAGTTAAAGGAAAACTACAGTGATTTTTTGTAATACCGCAGAAAACAAAGAAAATATTGACTGAAAAAGGTCACGATCCCGAAAATACCCAGGCAGGTGAACACAATGTGACTACTCACATATATAAAAATCAGCATTTGTCTAAGTATCTGTTCAATCAGCCTGTAAAACTAAATATGCACATTACGTGTTTAAAAAATAATTAAGAAATACCTTCTACTTTTTCCATTTAGAAAATGTATCCTCTCCCTTCTGGAGTCTGCCATCTTAGAGAGGTAGCATTGGATTTCCCATACTAATAATGCAAGTCCAATTAGAAACCAGAGAAAACTAAACAGCTTCTAACGTGTTTTTTTAAAGTAAATTCTCTCCCTGTCTCTCTCTATAATGTACCTTAAAACAATTTTGAAACCATTTATTTTTCATTGGTTTTTAGTGGGACTTGCATTTTCTCAGTCAGAATCTACCTTGAGAAGGTGTCAAAGTGGTGGGTTTTGGTTTGCCTCATTCCTTTGTGTCACTCCTTTAAATTCAAAAATGAAATCCAGTGACTTGCTCATCATTCTAATGAGATGTGATTCTGCTGCCAGATTCCCTTAAAGATCCATGGCAATTTTCAAGGAGAAAGAATCCTACCGCTTCCGCTGCCCTTGTCAACATATGTCCTCTCATTAAGGGAGTTTCCAGAGTCCAAGGGTTTGTGTGAGATGTAGTTCAGCAAGCTCTATAACAGCTTGGCTGTGTAGCCACTATCAGCATCAAATTAGATTCCATTTTTGTTCCAATATCATCAGCCGTAGGATCCCCTCTAAACCCACCGCCATTCTTGGTTCCTTTTCCCCCTGCCAAGCCCACTCCTTCCACATTCCCCTTCTCTCCACACCTATCTTCAATACCCAGCCTTCCTTCCCTCATTATTCCAGAGTCTGTGCTTCTCTACTCCATTTTTCTTGTGACCCTCACCTCCCGAGAACTGTGCATGTCAAAGTAATTCTGACACCACCGTCACAGGGAAGTGGGTGGAAAATAATAGCGTGTCCTGAATAGTAATCCATTGCACCCCTCATTTTAAGGGGAAGAAGGCCAGACTCATGACAAAAATCATAGAGTGAAATAGCTGGAAGTCCACCTGCTGAGAAAGGCTGGATGGCAGAGCCACTGTGCAATGCTGCTATAAAGAAATGCAAAGTAAGTATTATTTTACATTATAATTTTTATGTTAAAGTTTCTTTCTAACCTGAAACTACTGATATGGGGCTAGATTGCTATAAGAAACTGATTGGGAAGGAATCACACAGAGAGCATGTACTTGGCTGAAAATGAATTCAGACATTAAGATAACATTTAGGATGGTACAGAAAGAATATTGAGCTATTTTGGGGGCACTGATTGCTGCGTGGAATAGACAGAAAATGGATGTTGCAGAATGGCAATAGCTCACTATGAAATTTCATATTGCTGATACTTGCTCCTTACCATCTGTCCTTTTCTTTCCATCCCCACAGCCAAATCTCTTGTTCAGTCTCTCATTATATCCTGACATGGCTACCTCAATGTCCACTTTTCTGGCCTCTCAAACACACACATTGCCACTAAAAGTAAGTATTCCTTGTCCATTATTTTGATCACATCTTTCCCACTGACTCCTCATCCACTATCTGCTGGTCACTTCCTTAAGACACTGTAAATACATCCCTCCTTCTTCTGCTCACTTATCAAGCTTCAGGTCGACTGCAACCCCTCTCTCAAAATCATCTGAAAACACTCCTCTCTATTCACTTTTAAATCTTTTTTGAAAGCCTACTTCTGCAATGCTGCCCATAGTGAGTCTTATTGATTTTGTTATTCCGATTTCCTGACTTGTCCACTTGTCTGTCCGTCCATCTTTAGACTGTGAGCTCCTCCAGGCAGAAACCATTCATTCTTTATTAGTAATAGTAGTTGTTATTCATATTACCATAGCGCCCAAGAGACCTAGTCATGGACCATGATCCTGTTCTGCTAAGCATTGTACAAACACAGAATGAACCGATGGTCCCTGCTCCAAAGAGCTTACAATCTCTGTGTTTTGATTTGGGTTCTGATCTATTCTTGAATCTCTGGAAAGTGCCTAGCACATTAAGGACACTACCATCAACAAAATAACAATAATGGTCAATTGATAATAATACCAGTGGGGTTCACAATTACTGAATCTGGGTCCCTTGTACCCATAATTCCATGACAAGTATTAAGCTTATTTCTGTGCACCTGGTTTTTCCCCCCAATTAACAAGCAGAACCAAACTTTTGGGAAATCTACTGCTGAAAAGACAAACAAGAATGATGGGAAAGATACAAACAGCCATGCTTCAGGGCATAAGCCAACTTCTCAGTACTGTGGGGTAGGAGGAAACTTTCTCTGGGGGCAGGTTATCCCATAACTGCCTATGGCTCTGTGCTACTGGTTGCTGTCTGAGACAGGTTACTGGATTAGATGGACCACTGGTCTAATGCATGGCAATTCTCGTGTTCCCACAGTGGTTAAGCATGTGTGGTTTCATTTTGTTTTACAATACAAGCACACTGAGACAGAATTGGAAGTTCCCAGTTATTACCCACAAAGTGCAGCATGTGATCGCTACGTGGTGGAAGCTTGTGGCTGTCACGGTTTCCTCCCACGCAATACTTTCAGTTTTTCTGGGCTATAATTATAGCGAAACAAACAAGGGCTCAAATCAATCCCAAATACGCTTTGGGTATTTGAGATGTGGGTGAGGAATAAAACAATATCTATTCTGTGGCAGTAGATAAAAGGGACAGACAACCAGTTGGGTTTCCTGATTACAAGAAGAAATGTTTCTTGAGACTCCGGTAAGTTTTACACAATGCTGTGCCTTTGTATTTTCTGTTGTCATATACTGCTCTGGTTCTATGAAACAAACACAAAGAGTATACCAATGTGTTGCCATAGGTATCCTCCCAACAGTGATGGCACAACAGTCATCATTTCTCCAGTGAAGCGGATAGTACGACATTCATATTGGATACCTTAATTGCGTATCATATCAAGTGCAATTAAAATCAGTGATGCAACTTCTTAATTCACCAGTTGTACTGGAGAGTCATCTCACTGATGAAATGATGTGAAAGGCTGAATGGCAGAAGCTCTGTACAAAGCTGCTTTAAAGGAATGGAAACCAAGAGTCTATTTTAAGTTATGATTCTTATATAAGTCTCTTTCTTGCTTGAAGTCAATATATTGTCTGGATTACTATAAACCATAGAAATACTGATCTGCAAGGAACAATCACAGAGTGAGCTAGTACTTGGGTGTCTAATCAGGTGTGAAATTGTACCCGATATACAGAGATGCCCAGGCTTCAAAACTCAGATTCAACTTTTGAACACCAGTGTGCCAGCAGTATTTGATTCCAGGTTTTGGAGTCTGTTCATTACAAAAATGGGAGCTATTTCCAAAACTTGTATCTTGACCTAGCTTCAGATTGCAAATCCTCCTCCTGGCCAGAGTTAGGGGGGTCTTTTTGAACCAGGATTTTGGTCTGAACCTCTCTCTAGCATGGTGCATCTGTGAGGTGGACAAATGAAGAGCAAAATTTCTAACTGGTAAGAAGCTGCAGGTTTAGCACTGAATATGGTCTCTTTCCTACAGCTCAGTGGGAGGTGAGGAGTTTTGCAATCATCTGGCTATTTAACCTAAGTAATAGGAAGAGTGATGTTTAATAAAACTGGGTTTGAGGAAAAACTGGCCGTTTAGCATGGATATACATGAGTTTAAGTCTAAGTTGCTCCATTGTGGTCTATACAGACCTAGGGAATGAGAGAAAGAGGAAAGTGGATTTCTCAAGTAATGGAGGCTTTACTGTCATCAGTAACATGGCATTGAATTGCAATTAAATACCTTTTTTCGATAGACCATACAGAAAAATAAATTTTTATTATTGTTTTCTGTAAGATCAAATCATGGTAGTTATTGTTAGACTAAATATTAAGCCAGCCACAATGTGAGAGTTGTAATTTTTCAGGCCTGTCAAGTTTAGCATGTCTGGAAAATGTGGAAGATGGCTGAGGAATATTATCAGTATAAAACTGTTATAGCCAAGATGGTAGATCCAAGGTGTCACATCCATCAACAGACAAAGCCTGCATTTCTGTTCTCAGCAATGAAGTCCACATCAGGAATACAAATACCGAGACGCTGGAGTGAGACAGGGTAGCAGTTTTTCAGCCCATATGCTTTAAGCTGATAGATGTGGACATGATTCATGTGAGTTATGTGATCCCTCAAGAAACCATTTGCAAATTAACTAATGAAATATTGTTTTGCTTGAAGCTTATTAAAGAAGGGCAGTGAAAAGCAGTAGCACATAACTACAAAGCCGGGTATGTAGATTTCAAAAACCTGGACTTTCCTAGCATGTCCATAATCCTCAGTGCATGGGTTATGTGGAGGAGTGGCAGAAAAGGGGGCTTAAGCTTCATATTAAGAAAAGTAAAAAGACTCTACAGCCATGTAATTCTAGGATTAATAGGCAGAATAAAGTGCTTTGCTCTACTATTTACATTTCCAGAGCAATTTATGAAAATCCTCATACAGAAAACCTTGGTAATTGAAAATGAAATTCAGAAACAGCGTGCTTCTAAGTTAAAGGACTTAGATGTAATTGCTCAAGAGTGAGGAGAAGGAACTGGTTAAACTTCCAAGATAGTTGAAAGATCATTCCCAGTCAAAGTAAAGGGAATAGAGGGTTTTCAGTAGGATGTGATAGCTTCTTGAACCATATTTTTGCCATGGCAATAATTCTTCCTCAAAAAAGGCTCACAATTTCTGGAAGCAATTTACAAGTTCTTCAGACTTCTACATCACACGTTGTTTTTGTTTGTTGGTTTGACACCAACATAGCTCCCATTCATCCTGAAGCGTATATTGAAGGGGAAGGAGATGGGCAGATTATGCGAAGAAATTGGGTTGTGGTTGGAGCATCATATTCCGGGAGCAATATTGGAGGCTGGGAAAAGCTATTGGAAGAAGACAGCTCAAATCAAAGGGTTTCTAAGATTGCTATGGTATGGAGAAGTTAGGATGATTAACATTTTTCTCATTAGAAAAGGACACAGACCTGCTGGTGATGTAAGTAAGTCTGAGCATAGTGAAAGTGGCCATTATATAAAAACTTCAGGAAGGCAACAGCCTCAAAAAGAGAAGGGCACAAAAACTAAGGAGAGACCACACACTACAAGAGTGTTGTATGGAACAGACTACTGAGGCAGATAAAGAAGAGGAAACCACTCAGCAAATTCAGCCAGACACAAACTTAGAAGAAGAAAAAAAATTACAGGGCACAAGAACTATCTAAGTAAGTAGATAAATCCTAGAAGGCCTCTCCCTCCCTTTCCATCTCCAGAAGTGTCACTAACTGGTAGAGCAGGTGATCTTCTAGGAAGGGGCTATTCGAAATAAAATATAAAGCCATTACAGGGAATCAAAGTCGAAGTGCTTTGGCTTGGAACACATATCTCATGTGCTAAAGCCCCACTACAAATGACCTGTTTGGGGCAACAGTTTTATTTTCTGGATATACAATATGTATCAAGCCTCGGACTGTGTTCTAATCCATTGAACCAATTTCAAAATGATCTTAGTGCAATAGGAATTTTACTTTACTATCCGCTATAATGTAGCTGGTAGGCTGGGAGGTCTGCATATGCAGTTCTCCTGGAAATGCTTCAATTTATATGCAGAGGGAGGGCTATTAAAGAGTTTATTTGATGTTTGAAATGTAAGAAAAGGACCATTGGCTTTGACCTCTCATCTTAATGGAGCTGAGATTACCCTTTGCCTCTTACCCACATCTACAAATCCTTGCACAACTCCCCCCCCCCCCACGTCCCGTCCTAAGGACACCCAAATCAACATCCTTGTCATAGCCTTTAGGAATATACCTACCAAAATGTACTGAGGTTTCGAGGTGACATGGCCTCTTTTATTAGGTTTGCCACTATATTGATTAAAGTAGGACTGAGGACCATTTTCAGCTTGCTAACTGACCCATTGTGTCCAGTAGGAAATTCTGGAAAGTGGAAAGCATAACTGAAAATGTGTACAACAACAACAAATGTTCCAAAGATTTATGACTCAGGGGGATAATACAGATCATGTGACATGCATAGGGACTCATTTTACTAACTACGCCCCCTACACTTCCATTTAGAAATTGACACTAAGTTATTACATTCTCTTCTTGGTAGTAAGGGTTTTAGTATCTCAATAATATGAACATAAAAAGTCAAGCATTTTCTTCTTTGTCAAACACTTGAACATTTATTCCAGGCATGTTAATTTTGTTTAAAAAAATGCAGCTGCCCATCCCCTCCCGCAAGTTTAAAAAGAGGCTGAACCAAAGCTAGACACATTGTCCAGTGAGTTTTGTAGCATATCAAGTGTCCTCCACATTATATTTGGTTTTAGCTGATACGCTGCATTGATAGAGGTGTGCAAATGAGCCATGCGGTATGTAGTTTGTTCTCGAGATTATTAGCCAAAGGCCAATGCACCAGCTCAGCAGCTCACATTTTCAATACATTTTGCTTCTAACCGAAACCTAACACATTTCAGTGAAGCACCACTCTGTGCTTTCAGCGCTATCAAATCCATTACATAAAGGACCACTGTGAAGTGCTGAATATGTACTTGCTTTAATCAGTTCAGAGAACAGAGATTTGTTTAAAATGTTTTTTTTCCCAATCATACAGGGGCTGCCCCTGTAAATACCATGAGTGGGCACACGTGAAATACCGGGAACACAAGCAACACATTCTGAAAATGTCAGCCCCCATCCATACACCTCTGCCTCCCACATGGCACTCCTACTCATTTGACATCACAAGAACTCAGTGCTAGGGCTTGCGGTGTTTTTTTCCCTTCCAAATGTCTCCCCCCTCCTCCTTTTCTTCACACTACTGTAGAAAGATGACAGCTGAGCAGTTAGTAATAAACCCTCATGTTTGTGTTAGGCAAACAATGGTACATCAGTCACACTCAGTAATATGGCCCATGACTGGGTAGTGTGCTGTGTGATAGACTGGGAACCACGACGTCCAGGCCTTTATGCATCAAAGGCTAAAGCAACATGAAGCAGAACAACAATTTTGCATGTTCCCTTTTAGTTTCGCAAAACTGAATATTACACATAATCCTTGTTCTCCTGCTCCGCATACCTCATGGCAGAAAACCATGAGTGTAATCTTTTAAAAGAAAAAATAGTGGAATTTAATTTTTATCTGCAATTTTATTACCCCTCATAAAAATACTCCCCCTTACTTTGGGTAGTGCCACTTTGATCTTTCAGCTTATTTTCCTTTTAGCAACTGTTTTACCCACTGTAGAAGCAGCTTGGAGGATATCTTTCCTTCACTTTGTTCTTACACGGGTTATATTCCTTTCATGTACAGGAAGGAGAGATCTCGTTTCTTTATGCAATCCTAGCTTTAGTAACTTGTTTTTACTAATGAGAAATAGATAGACGATAACTGTACTTAAGACTCTACAGGAAAAAGGCTTTAAAAAGGGAATACAGTAATTGATTGATGGATTCATTTCAATTAAACTTGCCTTAATTTTACAGCTATTTGGCAGAGATGCGTCTGTAGCCTTAGAGATTATTGTAGGCTCTGAAAAACTCAAATACTGTATCTTCTTTCTCAATACAAATCCTGAGATATAGATGTATATTCTTGCCTCTCCAAGTTATTACCGTGTAGACAATTTCAATTCAGAACCAATAAAAGTAGCATCTTTTCTATCCAAAAACTAAAGGTCACACCTTGAGAAAATTGACCTTTTGAGAAATGCCTGGAAATAAGTGAGGGCATGAGGGGTTGACTATTATGCTTTGTTTACCGGCTGTAAAAAAATAGCTTTCCTTGTCAGCCACAAATATTTGGTTTTTCATTGGTATCAAAAGCTCCAGATGAGCTTGCCCGTGCAAGGCACTCAGCAGACCCTCTCTTGGATTTTGCACACTGTACTCGCCTATTGTGTAAATTATGCTCTATTTTGGTCATTTACCTGCTTCCCCATTAAGTTCAAACTAAACAATACTGCAGCTGTGGTTCTTATAACTATTTTATAAACCATGAAGTGTCAAGGAAACCTCAGCCACAGGCCAACAAATGCAGAACACCACTTTCTCCAGAGCAACATGCCCATGGTTTTTAGTGTATTTATTTATACATACTTAAAATAGTCTAGGACAGAGGATTGCTAATCATTTGGTCACATTAATGGAGAGCTTTTCATGGGGGAACCTCCCCACTCATCCCTTCACAAGCATGGAACCTCTTTCCCCTCCCTTTGAGATGACAGAACTTCCTTGTGGCAAATATACATGGAGAAGTGTTGGGTGTATTTGAAGTTTTATTGATGCAGTACATGATTGAGAGCTGCTTCACAGGGAGTCAGCCTTGTCTTTTCTTCACTCTTCTGGCCACAAAACTGTTTCCTGGCACCTTAAGGGACCAAGCGACACCACACACTGCCTAAAAAACAGATGGGATGTGGGAGTGGTAGTCAGAGGACCAAATCTCAAGTTCACACCCAAAGGTTTGGGGGTCACAGAGGTAAGAGGAGGCGCATTAGAGCTCCCCTTGCAGATCTGCCCAACAGGTTCTAAAGAGAGAAAATATATGGGATGGTCATCAAACGACTCTGTACAGATGTAGTTATGACATGTACCAGCTTGTTAGCAGAATGTTTATTATGTGAATTGCCATAATTTTAAATGATAAAAGGTATTGACTGTCACACTATCCAGGGGATAAACCTGTGGGTTCCCCCAGGATTCCAGCCAGGCACTCTAGTTATACCCACCTATTTAGGGGGAGATATTGCAACCCCATTGAATCACTTAGGTGGTAAACACTTCCAAAGAGGTACCACATCTTGGGGAGGCTTGCGTACACTGGTTCAAACTGGGATTTCCGAAGGCCAACAGACAAATAAAGGGCTTTAGGCATAAAAAGGCTGTGTTTAAACCCATCAGGGCCTTGATTTCGGATCCAGCAAACAGTCAGGACCTTATGTTCAAAGGGGGGCCTAACACTTGCAGAAGGGTTGGAAATTCTTTTCTCTGATAAAACAACAAGGAGTCTGATAGCACCTTAAAGACTAACAGATTTATTTGGGCATAGACGTTCGTGGGTAAAACACCCACTTCTTCAGATGCATGGAGTGAAAATTACAGATACAGGCATAAATATATATTGGCACATGAAGAGAAGGGAGTAACCTTACAAGTGGAGAACCAATGTTGAAGGCCAATTCAGTAGGGTGGATGTGATCCACTCCCAATAATTGATGAGGAGGTGTCAATACCAAGAGAGGGAAAATTGCTGTGAGCCAGCCACTCCCAGTCCCTATTCAAGCCCAAATTGATGGTGTTAAGTTTGCAAATGAATTGTAGCTCTGCAGTTTCTCTTTGAAGTCTGTTTTTGACGTTTTTTTTGTTGAAGAATGGCTACTTTTAAATCGGTTATTGAATGTCCAGGGAGATTGAAGTGTTCTCCTACTGGCTTTTGCATGTTACCATTCCTGATGTCTGATTTGTGTCCATTTTATGTAGAGACTGTCCGGTTTGGCCAATGTACATGGCTGAGGGGCATTGCTGGCACATAATGGCATATATCACATTAGTAGATGTGCAGGTGAATGAGCCTCTGATGGTGTGGCTAGTGTGGTTGGGTCCTATGATGATGTCGCTAGAGTAGATATGGTGACAGAGAAGGCAATGGCGTTTGTTACAGGGATTGGTTCCTGGGTTAGTGTTTCTGTGGTGTGGTGTGTAGTTGCTGGTGAGCATTTGCTTCAGGTTGGGGGGCTTTCTGTAAGCGAGGATTGGCCTGCCTCCCAAGGCCTGTGAGTGGGGGATCATTTTCCATGATAGGTTGTAGATCATTTATGATGCGCTGGAGAGGTTTTAGCTGGGGGCTGTACATGATGGCCAGTGGTGTTCTGTTATTTTCTTTGTTGGGCCTGTCCTGTAATAGGTGACAAACACGGCTACCTCTCTGGTATTTTGTCTACTAGTGGCTCATCAGACTAATGGGTTACTCTGGTAGGCTTTTAGCAAATGTATAAGAATTTGGGGGGTTTTTTATGAGATTTTCCTGTACTGCATTTACCTTAAGAATAAATGTGCTTGCTTAGAAAGATGTGCTTAGAAAGATGTGCTGTAACTTGTAATTGCTGGAAATACACTCTTCATAGCCCTGGGAGAGAAAGCAACACACAGGCTCTGGACATGAGGCAGATTGGCTTGTGAGGATATCGCAGCACAAGGCAGGGATCTGTGCTGCCTTAAAACCCTGGTAAAGAGGGAGAGAGACAGGTCTCCACCCAGAAGTAGTAACTGCTGGGAGCCAGAAACTTTAAATGGGAGCCCTCAAAGGACCATGAAGTGGGAACAGAGCAGTTACTCTAAAACTGTAAGAGTTTATCACACTTTTTACATTTTCTCTGGTTTCATTTTCTCACTCCCATCTCGTCTGTTCCTCTTTTCCACAACCCCGTGTTCTTCTGTCACCTGGTCCTCCACTACTTCTCTCCCGCTGCACATACTTTCACTTCTGCTTTGTTCCCTTTTCCTCTACTAACCTAGACAAGCTCCCCAGCCAGGAGCAGTCCTAGAGGCCTATAGAAACAAGGACCCAACCCAACGAGTCTCCAGGCTCTCTGTCAAGGGATCTTGTAACCAGGGACAAGCCCAATCTCTGCAGGCCACCTGGGAGTCTGTGTAGTCCTATGACTACATTTTGGGAGCACTGTTTTTGAAGAAAACATCTTAATTATGATGTTTTAATTACTGGAATGATTGTTTTCGCTTGACGAGTTTAAGGTCTTCTGCAGCAAGGATTAAGGAGACAACAAGTTCTCCTAATACATTGCTTTCCTTCTTGAAAACTTCAGAACAAGACCAGAGAGAGAGTGTGTGTGTGCGCGCGCGCGCACGCATGTGTTAAAGAAGGCATCATACGACTTTGGTGTAAGAGTGGATTCCTTGTTTCCACTTGCCTCCATGCTGACAGTTTCAAAGGCCAGGGTCTAAATGGACATGAAGACTGAACCACCCTTTCACCTGAAGAGGAGGTGTCTCCAGGTCAGGGTTGAGGAATACTGGTGGGGCAGGTGAGAAGACATTTGCAACTGTCAGTGTCTGCAGTACTGGTATTTCTATAGATGCACAGAGGTTTTAAGTCTCTAGGGCTCTCAACCTGGCACCTTTCATAGCATTAAAAAGTTCCTTGTAAAAAGGATAGAACAGATGAGGAGGAAAGTGCATACCTTTGACTGAAATGCATTTAAAAGTTGAGATAATCTCCAGAGGAAGAAGGTAGGTTAGGAAACTTGGTCAATGAAAAACATGGGGCTTGGAGAAGAATTTTAGTATATTATGCTTTACCAACCCTTTCATATCACACGGTACATTTCCTACAAAGCCAAAATATGTGGGTTGATGGCTAGCAACCAAAGGTTGCACTCTCATGATGCACTTATGGGATACCATGCCATTAGCAGAAAATTCACACATAATATATCATTATTTATATTCTGAATCAGATTACCGCAATATAGTCTTTTTCAAAGATTTGATTACATCAAAAAATAGCTAAATATATCAAAAATGAATCAGATTTTCCGATATGTATTTTATTTTTTAAGAGAAACAGAACCTTAAATAAAACAAACCAAATAAATACAATTTAACTAGCTGTCCAAAGGGAAAGGACCTAGGAGTATTCAGGCTATGGGTAGTCTATCTAAAACCTAATTTGCTTTCTGTGATTGTATTCCTTTAATATCAGCATGGGTATTCCACTTTAGCCCTCCCTCACTGACCAGTATAGGAAATGAGAATTACTCATTCTTTATGTGACTAATGGACTGTCTTCCAAATTGCAGAATGCATTGTTTTACTACAAAGCAAAGTAGCTTAACCCTAAAATGTCCAGTATTAAGTCCTCAACGGCACAAAACAGTTTTATTTTAACTACTCCATTGCTTGCTCCAGTCCAACCAGAATTATTGTATGGCTTCTTTTTGTTGTTCTATGTTCAAACGTTGTTCTATATTCAAATGTTCAGCAGCAGGTTGGTGTTTAGAGTAGTGTCATTTATCACAAACTGTGGCTGTCCCACAAATGGAGCAGATAATTACTGTACGCTGGCCCTACAGCAGGGGGATGAGGAGGGTAAAGGAGGTTAACCAGACAGACTAACCCAGCCTGCCAACTGGTATTCGTCTCTGAGGGATCCACTCTCATCCTTGTCAGCGCACAGACACTGCAGCAGAGGCTATGGAATGGGCACTCTGTGATCCCAGCTAGACAAAACAAGGTCCCTCCCTCCCTTATGGAAGAGTTCTATAGAATTTAATAGGAATTAAACCCTTAGGACTCTGCATTCTAAGAAGCTACAGAATTTAATAAAGATGCTATAGTCTCTTTATAGCAGGCCTGCACAACTTGTAAAGCGGTGAGGGCCACATTACTCCAAAGAAAAAAGCCGAGGGCCGGATGCGAGGAAAGTTGTTGAGCAAAAAAAACCTCTCCGGCAAAAGTTGTGTTTTTTTTTTTAGCCAGCCTCCCGCGGGCCGCACAGAGAGCCTCCGCGGGCCGTGGCCGTATGTTGTGCAGGCCTGCTCTATAGGATATTTGAGCCATTTAATAGAATTCTGTGCCCAATAATATTTTATTTTCAGTTCTGTAGGATAGTTCAAAGAAAAAAAGAAAAGGGGTGGGGAGAGGAGAGAACCACATTCTAGAGGACAGATCCTGTCCTCATTGAGTTACTGTGCCATTCCAACAGTGCAAAGCTCCCTAAAATTGGCTCATCCAGCCACACAAGGGAGGATTTCCCCTCCATAGGGGATCCCAGGTGATGTAGACACACTATAGGAGCTCCTCCTGGGGAGGGGATATAGTGGGTGGAAGTGGGCATGGCCAGGGCATCCTTGATTGTCCATGGCTGCTACAATGGCCTTTTGGAGACATAGAAATCATACACAAATTAGAGCAGCCTTCAGGTTTCTCTAACTTATTCTAAGGGGCTGAACCATGCAGAGCAGCTCCAGGACTTGGAGAACATATGACATACCCACCTTTGTACTACCCCACCTTCAGAGTGTAGAATGCTTTTTGGCTGTAGCTAAGGATCTGACCCTGAAGAGTTTTTTTTGTTTTTTTTACATTCTATAGGCCTTTCCCCTAGGACGGAGGAGTTCTGACTCCAGCATACATTCATATTCAGCAAGAGAAGAAAATTCCACCCCTTTCCATTTTTCATTCTTTCCAGGGTGAAGAGGATGAATGAGGGAGCACAGAAATAATACTAATAAATTGCTTGAATTTAAAGATTGGACTATAAGCATTGAAAGCCTTGCCGCTTACAAACAATAGTCAATGTGACTGATAGTCCAGGAAGCACATTAAGGAAGTATAATAGCTTTCCCTGTGGACAGAGGAAAGCCGTTAGTTTGCAGGGGAGAATCTGCTCTTTGAATGAGACAAATGAAACTCCTCCTGTGTTTTAAAGAAAAACAAAAATCCCTCACTGGAGCTAGATCTCTCTATAAAAAATGGGTTTTTTCCCCCATTCCAATCACAAACTAAACAGAAGCATTTAACAAATAAATAAACAAACATTCGGTATTCCTTCATGAAGATAGAAAAAGCGATGCATAGATTTTAAAGAGTTATAACTATTTGGACACAGGAATCGCAGTGATTTAGCTCTGTGAAAGTGACAGAGATGTTTATACAGGCCCAATCCTCTTTCGCGAAACATGCCTGCATGTCAATGGGTCTGATCAGCACTTTGCAGCATCAAGCCATATATTCATAAGAATGAATATATGACTATAAGGCTTCATGCTGCAAAGTGCTGATCAGCCCCATTGACATGCAGGCATGTTTCGCGAAAGAGGATTCACTTTTCAAAAGTTACGCACTGCAGAATGATTCCTCCTTGTTAGCTGGTTTTGTAGAGGGACAGATGGAGGGAGCTCAAAGGAACTGACCATCATAAACTTTGCCATCTTGCCTTCTCTAATGCATAACAATGTACACGTATACACCCATACATGCCCTGTGGCTGTACCAAACGAAGACACTTCACTACAGATGCTTCCCCTTGGGGAGAGGATAAGAGAACAAACCACATGTTACAGATGTGTAGCCATATTGCTTAAGCCACTGCTGCAAGGTGCTCAGATATTATGGCATAACGACCTGTATACAATAGAACAGAACTGGAAAAAGAAGGATGAATAGCTTCCTTAACACACAAAGATAAAGTCTCAGAGATTCTTTGACCTGTGATAGATTACCCTACCTACTTGTTGCTTTCCCACCACACTTCAGATCAAGTAACAATCACCTGGCATTTGATAGTCAGCCTGATATTGTCCTTCAATTTTTAGGTTAGAAAAAAACCCAGAAAAGATTGTTGGTGGTGGTTTTTAAAGAATAAGGAAAAGCCACACAGGTCCACAGTGAATTTAGAGAATATCTAATTTTAATAATAAAACAGCACAAAAATGAATAACCCTTTTTGAGCAATGCTTTAATTATCAGGCTCTCCCCTTTGCTTGTGGCTTTTCGTAGGATGGCTCCTTTAAAAGCCGTTGCTTTCCTTTCTGTTCCCAAGACACCTTTCCTTTCACCTCAAGTTTAACATTTCTTTTCTGCACTGTGGTCTCTGATTAATGCCCTGGCCCTTGACCTATTAACCCCTACAATAACAAAACAGAAGACTGATGCTGTCAGTGCCCAACTGTAAATAAGATCTTTCCTGTGTGGTGATATTAGGTCTTCAGGATTTATGTGAAAAAATATGGCCCCTTCCCTCCCCCAGCCAGTTCCTTAGTTTCAAGCTGTAGATGATTGACTAGATACCTGATTGAACACAACTTTAAATAATGCAGAGTAACATTATTTACTTGGTTCTGATCAAGACCCAAAGCAACCTGCTGAGCAGTAAACAAGCTGCTGGTCAACTCTAAATGAATAAGAATATAGGAAAGCCAGATCCAAAGTAGTTTAGCCTCTGTAATAGATTTCAATAGCAGGCCTTCGCCTTCTTCCGTTACAAAATCGAAATAGAAAAGCATCTCTTAAATAACCTTCCCTTTTGTGGACAGCTTCAGGGAACCATTCACAGTCAATCAAGCCCCGCAGCGCTCCAGAGCCATCTGCTGTGTACCCAGAGCAGCTTTGCTCATCCTTGGGAGCCCCGGGTATGCCTGTTAGTTTTGCTCTTCACGTCGAACCTAACGAGAAAATGCTGAAAACAAATTACTTTGCTTCGCTATGGTAGCTTGAAGAATTCAAAGCTTCCAAGAGCAAGAAGCCAGGAGAGACGATAAAAATGGGACGTGAACGGGGGGGAAAGGAAAGAGTGCCTAGTGATTAGAGAGCCAGGACACCTGAGTTATAATCCCAGCCCTGCCAGCTCTGCCACTCACATCATATGACCCAAGGCAATCCTCTCATCTCATCACATTTCATGTGCTGCAATGTAAAGTTGGGAAATTGTAAACTCTCTAGGGCAAGGGCTAATTTTTGTTATACTCTTGTAAAGTGTCTAGCGCAATGGGGCCATTAGGTGGTACTGCAGTACAAACAAACAAGAAGTAGTAATGCCACCACCTCATAGGTGGGTTGTGAGAATCAGCTTTGAGCTTGAGCAGCACCTTAGAATTACACAAGAACATTAGTTAGATTCCAAAGGGATGGTTTTGTCAAAATAGGAATTACCATCTTGTTTGATCCCCAAAAAACCTACACCTTAACGGCTCTGATTTCTTGTTTTTTGAAGAGTATTTGAAAGGCAGAGACCATGGAGGTAGCACCTGAAAACTACGTAAGTTGTTGTATTCCCAACTGGTTGAGAAGAAAATGTTTCTGTTTCTAGAATAAGGCTCGGTAGTGGAAGCTGAAGCTGGCTGGGGAGGTCAAACGGGCATGCATATTCTGAGCCAATTTTCAGCAGATGGTAAAGATCATAAGCTGATTCCAAGCAGAGCAGGAAGCCACTACCTTGGCTGCTCTGTGGAGCCTCCATTGAAAATGAGGAGTGGGTACACAAGCCACAGAACAATCACAGAAGCAGCTACACAGGTTCTCTGACCGCTAAAGGAGTCTAAAGTGGAGGCTCATGCTGTCACCTCTGCTGCTCTTCCAGCCAGTGTGCCACAGGGAACCTCTGAGCCGGGGGACACGTTTAGATGAAAACCTGTTAGGTTGTTACTTGGCCCCACAGTGCACACAAACACTATCAGTGCCTCCTCTACTGAACTTGTTCTACATCATCACCACAAATGCAGAAACAGCTCAAAGCAGAGACCAAGCCAGGGCAAGCCTGATACCCATTTAATCACAGCTAAGCTATCTAGAAGCAGTTTAACCACTGCAATAGGTCAATCTGATTTAAACAAGGGCAATGCTCTTGAACCCCACTAAAGAGCCAATTTCCCATCCATCCTCCTCCAGAGACCCAGCTGTTTACAAGCCCATGTCAAAATGTTTTAGAGACAAGAAAATAACTTGTAGCCAATAGCACCCACCGAACTTGCACTTCTAACGATAATGTCAATAAAATTAGTATCCCGCATCCCCAGCCCTCTAGTCAGGGAATGATACCGATTCAGACCCTGATCCTGAGAAGTTGGAAGTGCTCAGTGTCAGGGGCTTAAATTATCAGAGGCTTAGTGAATTGGAGCATTTGTGACTGAAATAGCAAAACTTTTATAGAGAAGGGGTAGTTCTGTCAAAACTGCAATCACTTGTTATTCAAGAATTCTGGGTGACTCCCAAATCTGGTTCTTTGTTTATTTCAGTTAAGCGCAATGCCCCCAGGGCATATGTACAATTGACATAAAACAACAATAAATAGAATCCAGTGGCCAAAAGCTGAGATGCCTTCCACATCTCAACATATTGCAATTCCTCTGTCCCCAATCATCTGCTGAACATTCACCATCACCAAACACTCTTCAGTGGAAGAAGAGAGCCCTTGCATTGGGACCCAAAGACCAGGCTCTAGCAAGCCAATAGAAAAGCTAATTCCATTCGTTGAGATTTCCTCAAAAAAAAGTCCTATCTTTAAGCACCTATCAAAATTAACCTGATGGGCGGCTAGTTTGAGTACTAGAAGCAAAGTCCAACCTCCATGTAAACCACGCTCTTGACATAGCAGCAGCTCACAGGTTTTTTAAAAAACCCACACACCTAAAAAACAGCCACTCTCAGTTTCTCTCTATACCTTGCCTAGGCAGAGATTTGAATGATTGCCTGAGAATGTGGTTGTGGCAGGAAAGCATGCATTTTGCTCTAAAGATTGTGAAGTTTGCTGGTGGCACTGCTACTACTAATCCACCCACAGAACTGCCACCAGCCAATTGTGTTCCTTAGGCAGAATCACCACGAGAAGTTAATTATATACTGCACAATTAAAGATAAAATAGGCTGTTGCTGTCCTTCCTGTAATTGTTTCCATGGACTCTGACCCCCTTCAATACCCCGTGGCATACAGTGCCCAATTTATTTTTGAAATCACCCACTGTACACTGTGCCACTGTCTTTGTTTAAGTAGCAACCCCTTTAAAAATGTGGCCTGAAGGTGCACCCATCCCTGTGATTATAAGTGCATTGCTTGCATATGGCATAGAGTGGTGAGATAATGTTATAGTGAAATCCAAAACCCAGCAGGCAGCATGTTTTATTACAAACCTTAAAATTTGGGCCAGATTCATAAGATTTTCATCATACTTGGGCTAATTTTCAGGTATCAGGGAAGATTTGATTATTGGAAGTGGAAAGTGTGTAAAACTCAGCGGTTTGGGTCAAGCCAGGTAAGAGCAGTTGTGTTGGTGCAGTTCCATATTCAGCTTTTGGGGTTCATTCGAACCCCTGCAAACTCAGAGCAAAACTCTGTGGGTGTGAACCAAGAGGAGAGGTTTGAGTGAAAAGCCTAAGAATAGAAACTACTAAGTTGTTTGAGAACCAAAACCAGAGTCTGAGTCCACAAAGCACAGGCGCCTGACAAACATTTTAACACCCCCCCCCTAGTTTGTCCAAAGGGGCTCCCCCTCCATTTCCACACAGCCCTATCCATCCAAAACAAAATCCCCCCTAACAAGTGGCATCTTCTAATGAGTAAATAAAGATCAGAAACTCCTGGATCTACACCTCCAATGGCAGGGAAATTACTTGTTTTATATTTGATTTTTGAAGAGATGAAAGGAAAAAAGAGAGAAAGCAATAGGACGGCAGCCACAGGGGGAAAACTTGAGAGCTCTGCAAGTTGTATGGCTCAGGCAAGCTTCAGGAAGTGCTGAAAGATTTCAGAAGGTGGACAGATTCCATTCTCATTAATGAAGGGGGCCCTGACTCCAGAGCCACGGAACACACACCAAGAGCAAAGGCATTATTCAGCTCTCTGGCTTGATTGAAAGCATGAGCCTGTTATTTACAAGCTGCTGATAGCTTTCCTTTAATAAGAAGTTACTGGGGAGTGTGCAGGGAAGGGGGAGCTAAGGATGGGTAGCAAAAACTCCAGCCCCTGAACATAGGGGCTTCTTCAACAGGATTTACAGGACATATCCTTGGGATACATTAAACAGCCTGGAAGGTAAGTGGTGATTTTTTAAAAATGATTGTTCCACAGACACATGATTTAGGAGGAAATCTTGTATGTCTTGCCCATCCCCCTCTTCCTCATCATTTTCAAGCAGGGGTCAGGTGCTAGCAGAATAAATGCTTTTAACACTGGTTTGCAAACTGGCCATGACTGGATGCCATCTATTTTTAGGAAATGGAGGGGGGAAATACTTACTTAAATAAATAAAACCTGACTGCCTGGGCTGCAATATGCAGAAACTGCTGCTACATGCTGCTTGGCTGTTCTGACTACACACAGCCCTGAGTGCTGCTGAGACTTTGTGTGGGTTGCAAATGTTATTCCCTTAGCCATTTGCAATTGAAAATGGATGGGGGATAATTATTAAAGGTATATTAAGCAAAGAAGGTACAGGCATTTGCCATAGCAATGCAGGGATCCTCTGACAAGTGACTAGGCATTGAAATACTTGACTATGTGTCTCAGCTTTGAGCATTGCAACCCTTGCTAGTTCTGTAGGTTAAGAAGCCCAAATAGGCTTTTTTTGTTTGTTTGAGCTTTAACTAGAAAGGTAGTCCAGGCAGTATTATATATACAGACATTTTGGATATATATTACACACACCTTTCATGTGTACTCAGTTGTAGAGCAGCTGAAACATAGCAACAGTCCCTGGGTGTGCATGATGCATTAAAGGGACAGCACCTTTGACAGAACTTGAGTTCATCTGGACTCCTTTCCCCTTTGCAGTCCACTGCAATTAGACTTCACATATTAATATCTAAATTGGAGGGGAAGGGGCATGGATCCCTATATTGAATTTTTAAGACTTTTTAAGTGTCAGATAATAATAGCAGTGCAAATTCACTTCCTTTAGAAAGATATTTACACACTTGATCCTAGCTGGTTTGAAATGGATAAATTGTTTATTCTTAAAGCCCTACCATGATTTAGGAGCAGAGTAGTGGTGCAGTTAAAGCTAGTGTCCTCATCACATTCATAGCCAGACCTTTTGAAACCAGCTCCTTCAGTCTATGGACCACTTTACATGGGGAGAGTTGCGGGAAAGGACCATTCTCCCATCCCAACACCCTTCAATAGTTGGCTGAAAAGCGCCAGACAGAGGAGCTCAGACCACAGTTTGAGGACCTGATGGAAGCCACTAGCTCACATCTTCTTTAATGACAATATGACTGGGTGTATTGACAATGGCAATGGTGTGAGATTCATAGGCCATACAATTTGCTTTACCTGTAATGTGGCTATATTATTGATCACAGTTAGGTTACCATTACCCCCCCACACACATATCTTTTGGTGGTGGTCCTGATCTCATTCTAAATGCTTTGTGAACATGCATGTGAAAAAAATGCAGTTATATTCACATACCCTCAAAACAGTTCCTCCACTACTCTCTGGGGCTCCCTATGAGCACCAATGTGCATCCAGGTGGATCCGCATGCAAGGTCTAGCCCTAACCTTGATAAAAGCCTATGAAGCACATAAGTATCCATTTTACAGCTGGACACCTGCTGGCACGGATCAGCCCGAGCGAAAATTTTCAAGAGAGGCCAGTAATTTTGAAGGACCAACATGAGAAACAAGGGGCTGGATTTTCAGAGCCACTGGGCATCTGCAAATCCCATTGTCCTCAGCACTTCTGAAAATCCAGCCAAAGTGCTCTCAAGTTGGCCATCAAAAAAACGGAGATGCGTAAAAAATGATAAATGATCTCTTATGAAAACATGGGGCTAAGTAACTTGTCTAGTGGCACAGTGAAGCTGATGGCAGAGCCAGCGTACAACCAAGAAGCCCAGTTTCTCACTGCTTACTGTACCTGGACCACATTTCCTCTCCCAGGTATTATGTTTGAATCCTAAAAGCCTGGCCACGATCAGAGATGACAAGAAGCTCCCCACCTTGTGAAATTATGAAAATTTCACTTTTCTTTCCATATTTTAAGTGTCAAGTGCCAGGCACTACAGAAATATTTAATCCAAACAGCAATAGGTTTTGTTCTACTCTAGCTAGTCACATTCCCTGGGACTCAAGAGAGTTAATAACCGTGGCTGCTTACCTAAGAAAGACAAGTTGAGTGGGTGGTACAGAGGCAAGCTGCCTGTCTATCCAAGAATGGGTAAAGTGGGGGGGACTCAGCACTATCTCAACATTTTTCATTGCAAACATACAAATGAAAAGGAGACAAAGCGGGGGGGGGGGGGGGAGGACTGGTAATGCTATGCTACATTCCTATAGGCAAGTGAGTAGATTTATAGCTGGCTGGCTGTTAGCACTTAGATCTTATTGAAGTCAATCAATTTGCGATTCTGGTTGCAGCTGTATTTTGTTAGTGCTTCATCTGCAGAGTGGGAGATACTAACAGCCTGCACTTCTATTAACTCATAAGTTAAGCAGAGACAGCCTGATCATCATCTGAATGGGAGACCACCAAGGTGAATCCAAATTCTTCATGTGCTGGTGATGTAAGGCTCAGTCTTGGAATGTGCTGAGCATGCTGTGGCCCCAATCCATTCATGTACTTAAGTAAATACTTAATTTAAGCAAGTGGATAGTCCCATTGTCAGGGTTTACATGCCCTAATTTAATTTAAAAAAAATATACAAGATTTCCCATTGCTTCGTTACTTCAGTAGTTCTGCTCATCTATCCTAAAAGTTAAGCACGTACAGGATCAGACCGTAAAGGTCAAATGTTGTTATCTCACCACCCAGGGATAGAGTTGAAATGAAGATGAAGCTGTTGTATTGGAGCTGCATAAGCAGTGAAAATCATCAACTTTTAACTTGAAAAAGTTGTTGATATGGCTTATTAACAAATATCTATTAGATCATTTTAGTTCTTAACGTATGACCGTGTTTAATATACACTTACATTTTCCCCATCATTTTCATATACTGGTTTATTATTGTAGGTCTGCTCATAAGCTGTTGGTTGGTTGGTTTGTTTATTTTTATTTTCAGAAAAGGATTAAAGTATTCGTTGAGTTGGTTTCACCCACTTAGAATTGCAGTCTTGGCTCCAAATTCCAAGAAGGTATGCACCTTTTAAAAAACACAAAAGAAACCCCAGGAACTCAGTGTCTTTCAATGAAAGTCAGCCTGAAGAACAAGATGAACTTTAGGGCCCTAGGCCTGTCCATGAACTTTGCAAATACTTATAGCCAGTGAGTGAGATTTTTCAAAGCCCCAAATAGCAGTTAGGTACCTAATTCCCATTGAAAACCAGTTTGTCAGTTTCACTGGGAGTTAGACACTTAGCTGCTATTTTGGACTACCAATCTGGTAAGTGACTTCTTAATTTAAGACATTCATTCTTAAAATTTAGATCAAACAGCTTTCCAGTTCCTCAACTCTGGATACTAATTTCATAGCATCCTCACGATGCAGAGTCTCATCAATGTGACGTGGAGTGGGGGGAGGAGGGAAAGGAAAATAAGGAAACACAGCGTTGATGTTGAAAACATCTGGAAAACCACTCTGGGTCCCCTGCCTCCCTAAACTTCAGAGCCCAGGCTGTAACTTCAAAGCATTGTATATACAGCTACTTTTATAGCACTAGCACAAGCCCCGCTAGCCCAAGTCTATTGACCCTGGCTGGGAAGCTCACTCCAAAATGCTGTGTAGATCCACCCCAAGAGGAAAAACATCCAAGAAATGATTAGATAACATTTAGGATTGTCTTCCACTGGGGGCCTGATCCAAAGCCCATTCAAGTCAGTGCGATTATTTCTGTTGTCTTAACCGGGCTTTGGAGCAGGCTCTGGTTGCAAAGCGTTTAATATGATGACCTATAAGGTCCCTTCTAGTTCTCACTTCTGTTATGAAAATAAATCATGTTCTTTAATGTAATTTTTGGGAGACTGCCTGGGAGGTGTCCCAATGCCACTAAATAAAAATTTCATACTTTAAAATGAACGCGCGCACACATACACCCCATCACCACAACACTGATTGCTGGCGAGATGCTCTTTGATGTGTGAACGTATACAACAATTGAAGACATTCCAATTATCTCCAGTTCAAAGTTAGGCCAAAATTAGAAGCACTTATGAATAATGCATTCGGTTTGAGCAGAAGCAGCGGTGCTGAGCAGAATAAAGATGAAAGAAAGTTTAGGATAGTTGTGAACGTGCGAAATAGGTAAGCAACGCTACTTGCTCAGACAGACATATTCTGGCTTTCACATGCCTTGCTATATCATCAGTAGTTCAATTAACTAAACACATGTCAAATCCAGCTTTGAGACAGATTATAAATGACTTTCAAATGCATTTGTGATGTTTTCAGGATAGTGTCTGAAGCAGCGTTTGTCTGGAAAGCTTCCTCTGACTTCACTGTGTGGCACAGAAGAAAAAAGTGTGTGTGTCTTGAGTGAATGTTCTGATAGTTCTGTCAAAGATGTATGTCTTGAGAGGTCCACTAGGCAGTAGCTAAACTGATGAGCCAGATCCTCAGCTGACATTAAACCATGCAGCTCCATTGACTTCAGAGGAGCTTTGCCAATTTGTAGCAGCTGAAAATTTTACCCATTCGCTTTAGTCTAAGGAAAGGCGTGTGATCGTTTCACCTGAAGATAGTCATGCTTCTGGATAGAAACTCTTAGGTTGCTGGCCCTATAATTTTTCCAGCCGTAGACACAACGTAAACGAATGCTAGAATACTTATTTCATTGTAATTTTTCTACTTCACATGGTGTATTTTGTATATTTCGTGACACAGATGGGACCACAGAACAGGAAGATGGTTGGATAGACTGTGGCTGAGAGAGGATCCATCTGGTTAAGATTTCCTTAAACTATTTATTGTGCCCTTTTCTGAGACCTGCTTTCAATTATCCTTCTTGTAGTTCCACAGCTCATTATCACTGTGGGCAATATGAAGTAAGGCTTCCTGGTGTGAGGCCAAGATTGGCTGTTAGGCAAAGCTCATCATTACCTTATTGATGAGGGTCATAGATATTCACTGAATTCACTCCCCTCTCTTGGGTTGACATCTGCACTGCTATCTACCATCTTGTTGAATTCCTTTACTGCCTGTCCATCACTTTGACATCAATTTAATTTGCTAGCATTTGCAAACCTGGAAGATAAAGGGATTAAATAAAGGAGTCTCATATGCTCAATGTTTTCAGTAGATCCCCATAGCCTTCAGTAGCTAACAGGACTTAATCAAGGGAAAAGATTCACTAAGAGTTACAAAACAATTATACACAGTTCAGGAACAAATTCATGGAACAATGTTCATTATAAAGATAATATATTTACTAAATATTATGAACTATTACTACCCATGATATTTTTAACATAAGAACATAATAATGGCCATACTGGGTCAGACCAAAAGTCCATCCAGCCCAGTAGCCTGTCTGTCGACAGTGGCCAATGCCAGGTGCCCCAGAGGGAGTGAACCTTACTGTGGTGTTTAGATGTTGCTTGTAATTATTAGAACTGGGAGCACTTGCTGTTGGAAGTCTGAAAGGCCAGGAAACTGGAAGGAGGGGGGAGGGAGTTGAGAGCTTGGGAGAGCTACAGAGTGTGCACCAGCAGCTTGGTAAAGAGGTTTCCACTTTAAAATAAAGACCTGTTGAAGTTTGTTAGCACCTTGCCTGAATGATACAACACTAACAGGTAATGATCAAGTGATCTCTCTCCTGCCATCCATCACCACCTTCTGAAAAACAGAGGCTAGGGACACCATTCCTTACCCATCCTGCCTAATAGCCATTAATGGACTTAACCTCCATGAATTTATCTAGTTCTCTTTTAAACCCCATTATAGTTCTAGCCTTCGCAACCTCCTCAGGCAAGGACTTCCACAGGTTGACTGTGCACTGTGTGAAGAAGAACTTCCTTTTATTTGTTTTAAACCTGCTGCCCATTAATTTCATTTGGTAGCCCCTTGTTCTTATATTATGGGACAAGTAAATAACTTTTCCTTATTCACTTTCTCCACACCACTCATGATTTTATATACCTCTACATATCCTCCCTTAGTCTCCTCTTTTCCAAGCTGAAAAGTCCTAGCCTTTTTAATCTCTCCTCATATGGGACCCATTCCAAACACCTAATCATTTTAGTTGCCCTTCTCCAAACATTTTCTAATGCCAGTATATCTCTTTTGAGATGAGGAGAACCACATCTGTACACAGTATTTAAGATGTGGGCGTACCATGGATTTATATAAGGGCAATAAGATATTCTCCGTCTTATTCTCCATCCCTTTTTTAATTATTCCTAACATCCTGTTTGCTTTTTTTTACTGCCGCTGCACACTGCATGGACATCTTCAGAGAACTATCAACAATGACTCCAAGATCTCTTTCCTGATTGGTTATAGCTAAATTAGCCCCTATCATATTTTATGTATAGTTGGGGTTATTTTTTCCAGTGTGCATTACTTTACATTTATCCACATTAAATTTCATTTGCCATTTTGTTGCCCAGTCACTTAGTTTTGTGAGATCTTTTTGAAGTTCTTCACAGTCTGCTTTGGTCTTAACTGTCTTGAGCAGTTTAGTATCATCTGCAAACTTTGCCACCTCACTGTTTATCTCTTCCTCCAGATCATTTATGAATAAGTTGAATAGGATTGGTCGTAGGACTGACCCTTGGGGAACACCACTAGTTACCCCTCTCCATTCTGAACATTTAGCATTTATTCCTACCCTTTATTCCCTTTCTTTTAACCAATTCTCAATCCATGAAAGGATCTTCCCTCTTATCCCATGACAACTTAATTTATGTAAGAGCTTTTTGTGAGGGACCACCAAAGGCTTTCTGGAAATCTAAGTACACTATGTCCACTGGATCCCCCTTGTCCACATGTTTGTTGACCCCTTCAAATAACTCTAATAGATTAGTAAGACATGATTTCCCCTTTTAATGCTAGGACAAAAGCAGTCATTGGCTACCAATGTAAATACATATTCAGCCCATTGGTCTGTGCAAGCCTATGTACATATTGTTTTAAAATTACCTTTTGGGGGATGGGGGGGAAGGGAGGCGCCTGGGTCCAGTCACTCCATGGATAACAGAGCATTATCTAAATCCACATGAAAACCTAAGATAAGAGCTGAACTTACATAGGGTTCATGTATCACTCCTCTTCAGTATTTATAGAAAACGTGAAACATAACTAGCTCTGTGCTCTGGCAATTCACCAGCATAGGCCCTGATCCTGTAATGAACTCTGCATATGCCAACCCTTACTGAAATCAGTGGAGCCCTACACAGGCCTAGCGGGTTCCCTAAACAGGGCTGTTTATTGCAGAATTAGGGCCTTAAAGTTAGGTCATAAACATCTCAGGGTAGGACTCATGTCTTCCCTTGTTCTTATACTACCCAACTGCACTGGTGGAGCACAGAAATAAAGCTGCATAAAAAAGATTATTTATTCAATCCTTTGTACGCAGCCACTTCTGGGGTGAAACATAGCAGTTTTAGCACTCAGTAACACCACTACACAGCAGGGCTTCAGTCTTCAAAGCAGAGCCTTGAGACAGAGCCCTACACAGATCCTAACTGACTTCAGTAGAAAGGGAAGGCATAGGAATTCCATGCAGGCACAGGGGTCCATCCATACAGAGCTATTTGCAAGATTGTGGCCTAGGTTAGGACAGAAGGGGAAAAAAAGATTAACATAAAAAATTTACCTCTGCAGTTCAGGTTAATAGATTATGGTGCTGATTCTCTACTGCCTGACTCGAGTTTCATGCCAGTGCAATTCCATTGAAATCAGGCCCTATAAATATAAGAGAACTATATGAATGTTCATTTTTTTCCTTAAGTGAAGGTGACCTTGTCTTGCATAGCACGGAATCTTACAGAATGCCTTAAAATTCTACAGACAACCTTGGCTGCCTCATTGATGGGCGTACTGGTTATCTCAAGGTGTTGCTGAGAAACACTTGTTATAGACAGAGTTCTCCCTTTAAGAAAGTATTATGGCCTGTTTGCTATAAGAATGTACCTAGAACAGTAAGTTATAGCCTCTCCTATTAGCCCTGAACTCTGCAAATCATTTAATGTCTATCTACAGAGTGCTTTTCTTGAATTCACCCAATTACGCAGTTACGCTCTCCCCATGGTTAAAAAGGGATAGGCTTCATGAATGAATTTGAAAAGATGGCTGTATAATGAATTTAAGAAGTTATCCATTAATAGAGCCATATATTTTTGCTCCTTTCCCAGGGTCAGGGTTTTAGCCGCTCAGCTCCCATTGATTTTTAATTGGATAGCACAACTAAAACCCTGTACAACATTTTGAAAGCGTAGGAGTTCCTGACTCATCTTTGTTGCACCAAACATTCTTTGGAACTAGTGATGGAAAGAGGTTTGGGGTGAAAACCTGAATTATCCTGTGAAGAGTTCATCTTCAATAGACCACATTTAGATTTTCAGCAAGGGTTCTAAAGTGGTCAATTAGCACTGCATAGTGCTCAAGTTATTACTATTAAGAGGGGTTGACAGGATTGCTATAATGTAGAGGCTTTTTAGAAGTGTCTCTTGCACAAACAGTGGGGCAAAGAGATTCATTTCTAAATTACTTCCCTGCAGATAGGTCTCATAAGAAGTAAGTGTGCGATAGAGCTACATCTCCACCATAAATGGTAAATCAAAGGGGTGCTGAATGGAATGCTCGACAGATTTGCAATGGGATATAAAGCCTCTTACCTCTAAGCCACTGGCTGAAATCTAGGCCAAAATGGTAGTACCTGAAAGTCATTACCATTAAGTGTCTATCTAGTTTTATTTTATTTTATTTTATAAAACACCTATCACCGTGGTATCCAAGTGACTTCCCTGAGAAGTAAATACAAAAATCTCTTGCAGTCTGACAGCGGGAACAAGCTCATCGTTATTGATTTGGATTTTAACAACAGATGGGGGGAGGGCAGGAAGGAAGGAAGTTGGTGTGTTTTAAGGGGCTAATTTAGGGAAAATTAAGTCAAACAGATGGGTTCTGAATAATACAGAGGTTTCGTTCTGAATGAGTTGAGGGTGGCAGCCATTCTCCTGAGGGTCGTTTAGTGGTTAAGTGAAATGTGTTTAATGCTGTTAGTTTCTAATGGACAGATATGCATATTGCAACCACCACCACTACTGCAGCTGTCTTCCTACTGGCAGTCTCAGAGAGACAAGGGGACAGGCAAACTATTAAATATGAACTGCCTTCTCATTCATAGGGATGAGGCACCTACATGGGGCGTGTAGAGAAGCCAACAATGTTCCTCGGACCCATTCTGTAGATAAGGAACTATAGCTTCCAGGACTGCTGATCTGGCATCTTTCACCAGCATGAAATCTGCCTTTCAGTTTGTTTTCAGATAAAAACAAGTGCACACAGGAAAAAAAGTGCACACAGGGGAAAAAAAGTCACCTTTACAGCTCCCTAGCCCTGACGCTAGCTATGGATCAGTGGAAAGTAGAACAGCTCTGAGACTGCTCTAGCTTACGCCCAGCTGTCTAGGGCCACAAGAGTTATTCTAGTGTGGCTCATTAGGGACACAGGGAACCCCGGCTACACACTGCTTACTCCCAGTAAAGCCTCCTACTCTGCTGGCTGAGATGGGAGTTCAAAGCATGAATTACCACATCAGCTCTACACCCATTCAGTGCTGTCCTCTACTGGGGAATCCTCCCCCAGATGCCTAAGGTGGCTTTACAGTAGTTTTGCACCACTAGAGCCTAACAAAGCAGCTCTAACAGAGCTGAGAATCTGGCACCATGGTGTTTATTGGGTTGGTGCTGTACTCTTGAACCTAACCCTATTTCTTTTTCCTAGCTTGTTTTAAGTCCTTTTTTTACTGACCAGCAGCTGAACAAATGTCCTGTAGTTCTAAAGTTTAAATAAGAAAACTGGAGTACATCTTTAATATAATATCAGAGCAAGTCACCTTGACTTGCAAAGACAGTGAAGTAAGAACTAGTTCAGTAATAACTGTGTCCTATGGATACTTAGACCGTTCCACCTCACTGAATAATAATCTAGAGGCACTGCTACAGCTAAGTGTCCCAGAAACAATACTAGCAATCGGAGAGGGATGCAAACCTCAGATTATCAAATGTGGCAGCGGCAAAGGCAAGAATGTTCCAAACACAAGTTGGTTTTCATCAGTTATTTAAATTGTGACATAATCCGCAAAGAGCACGAGGCAAGAAAATACAAAAATAGCTGCAGGGCAATATTGAACTTTGCTTGTTTGTAGTGCAATTCTGTTTATTTCCTGAAACAGACACTGCGATTCAGGGGCTGGCCCATATAGCTCAAGTATGTCAATTCACTTACTGAATTATATCAAAGCTGCTTCAATTTCCCTACAGAAAACACTGTAAATAGGCGTTTAGTTGGCTTCACCCAACTGGAGCTAACTCACTGGAAAAGATTAAATATGGTTTTACCTTTAACAATATTCCATCTAGCAGGTGTATAGATATATGGTTGATCTTCAGGAAGAGCCTGATCCTATGATGAGCTCTCTGTGGGTGGTCTTCTGCGTACAGTCCCTTTGAAATCAGTGGGGCGCCATGAAGATGGACCTCTGCACTCATTGCAGGCCCAGAGACGAGAGAAAGTAACTTTCCCCCCTTTAAGAACAGGATATGGTCTCCCAAATTAAATGCAGTGGTGGCATACAGTATGTATCTCAACTCAACT
Source organism: Chelydra serpentina (assembly GCA_037349315.1). Classification (NCBI taxonomy): domain Eukaryota; kingdom Metazoa; phylum Chordata; order Testudines; family Chelydridae; genus Chelydra; species Chelydra serpentina. The sequence goes on from JBAIAC010000030.1 coordinate 54,842,607, forward strand.
GTGCTGTTGTAACACCAAACTGGCAGGGGCCAGGCTTACTGGAGGCATGGTGAGCAATGTAAATTCATGTTGCCTTTTTGAAAGGTTAGTTCCTTGGATGGGTGACACAAGGCGTCCGAGTTAGACCCTGAAGAACTAATTAGATACTGGTTTGGCCACAAAACCAAGATGACACAGGGGTGGGTACTGTCATTAGCCACGTACAGCAGAAACAGCTGAAAATGTGGTGTTAAGATAACAGTATCATCCCCAAGTAATGGAAAATGCAAAAATAAATCTTTGTCCCCGCTCTCAAATAATCCTCGTTGATCAGTTTAAATCTGGCCTGTTTCTAATCAGCTCATCCTACCCAAGTTGTGGGTTAGTCCACTAGCTGAGACTCTGATGACCTCTCCTAAAATTTCAAGTGGAATGAATTTGTCGGTTACATCAACCTCCAGCAGAGATTTGTCCTGATTTAGAAAAACACATACCCAGAAAATTTGGGCTGACTGGCAGTTACTGCTCAAGAAAAGCTAGACTGTACAACAAGACAAGCACAGCTAATGCTCCAGAGCCTGCTTTTAGTTCTGTATTCACCCATTTTGGGTTTTTTTAGCTGCCTACAATAAAAAAAAGTAAGCTAATAAGGAATAGTTCCTATTCCATGTGTTTGAAGTGAAAAGTATTACTCTTGCCCTTTGTTTTTTGTATTGCCCTGTTGCTGATGGCCATAAAACAGTAGAACCTATGCACATTGTCCACTGTTAATTCTGACTATATATGGGGATATATTTAACATTCCATGTGCAAACAGATAGTTGAAAGCATGGGGCTGTTCTACTAGATGTCTATATTCATTTGTATTAAGTGCCATACATTTTTCTCTGTGTGTCTATGTTTGTGTGAGAAAAATTGGCTAAGACTGGCTTTGTCTATGGAAAGGTGCCCACATCATGAACATTGCCACAACCACACTAATGAGCACTTCTTTTGATGGTCTAACCAGTGAACCACATATTGAGTGGGCATGGAGGGTGAACTGCCCACTCATTAAGGCTGGTTTTCTATCAAAACTGTTTTGACAGAAAATTGAGATAGGAAAGGAAAATTTTCATGAAAAATTTCTGCTTTCTCTGGAAAATTCTAGTTTTCTTCTACCCAAACCAAAAACTTATTGCCCCAAAAAGTCAAAATTTTCAACCACCACTACTGCTTACCCTTAGAGTCTCATTCTTCCTGGTGATTAGTCAATAGCACCATCAACAGCTGTTAATTATCCCGTAAGCAAGGCCATTCCAAAACTACCATCACAAACTGCATACATTTTACTGCTTACTAAAGAATAGCAGGAAAACAACAAAAGGGTCAGTTTGGGTAAGGATTGAAGGGTGTGAGTAGACTATGGGCCCGATTGTGATTTCTAAGATGAGCCCTTTGTGGTAGGCCCATTACAAGCTGATTCGCAGTAAAAGGAAAACTGGGCACAATCAAGCTCGCTTTCCATGCCATCTCTCCCCCTTTGGCCCCTTTCTCTTCCATCAAGGCAAATGATGTAACCCTACGGTATGTGTATGTGCACTGTTGTATGAACTCGGACTTATTTATGAACAAGTCTGTGTATGGAATGTGACCAACAAGTGACTTGAACAGTTTAACCGAGAAAGGCTCTAAATGTCATATTTCAGAGACTCGCCTTGTAATTAAGGATGTAGCCTAAGATCATTGTTAATGGATCTCTTGGTAATTACTTGCTTTTCTGAAGTAGGGACAATTTATGTACTTTTGCTCAAGTGCATTTAAGTAAATTGTTTTCAACATACTGTTATTCACCTCTTAATCTTTTATGAGACTATTAAAAAACACAAGCTTTTCCTTCATTGACTTCTAATTATATTAGGGATGGGTTATTTTTCCCTTCTAAAAGAGGACAGAATGGGAAACATTCACACTGGTACAAGAAGAAAAACTTCACTCTGGAATCAACTTCTAGCTCACTCTTTTACCAAAAGGTTTCTTGCTTACAAAATATTATTTCTTATTTCCATGTCAGTTGACACATCTGAGATTGAGACCCTATTTTCTTAGGTGCTGGACATACAAACAGTCAGAGACAGCATCTGTCTTGAAGAGTTTACAATCTAAACAGATAAGGCAGACAAAAAGTGGGAGAAAGAAAGCATTATCACCATCATCATTTCACAAGTGAAACTGAGGCACAGAGAAATTAAGCATCTTTCACAGGAAGTATGTGGCGGTGTTAGGAAATGAACCCAGGTCCCATGAGTCCCAATCCAGTGCCTCCATGACAAGTTCAGCCTTCCTCTGAACACTTGTGTTCTTTTACACTTTTAAATTAGCCAATATAAAATAGTCTGAAAGTATCTTCTGTCTGAGAGAGTCACTCCTACTGACTCACCCAGAGGCAGGAGGCTCCTCTTTTACTTGCTTGGTACAAAATGAAGGGTCTGCTTCAAGTCCCCTTTATGGTAATGTGCAGGACATGCACAGAACAAATCTTGCTGCCACTTTCTTGGTCAACCTTGCTCTCATGTCCGGCCACCAGTATCAAGATGCAATCACTAGGAAACACATCTTTAAAGAAGTTTACAGGTTGTTCAGGAAGAGGATGGCTCTAATGACACAACAATTATACTTAGGCATTAGCTAGCCTTCTACATCTGCAGGTTGCAAATGCTGTATACAGGCAAGTACGTGTCTTCACCCACATTTTACAAAGAGGGATGAAGGAACTTACCCAAGAGGACAAAGTAGGTCAGTGGCTGGGCTGCTAATAGAACCCAGGTCTCCTATCTCCCAATACAATTGTTGCCTGGAGACAGAGATTCCTCTCTTGCCACCCCACAACTGTGAAATGAGGTTCTAAGGACCAACATAAACCTCGCCACCTTCCACTTTAAATGCAAGGCACATTTATTCTATCTTGCCTTTTCTAAACGCATACATAGCAATGTGTGTGCACACGTGTATATTAAAACAAGATTCCAAGTCAAACATTCCACTGCACACACGTCCCCCCAGGGAGAGGATGAGAGCACCAACATGGGACAGATGTTTAATGGATAGAATCATACAAGTGTAGGAGTGGAAGGGACTTCAAGGCCAGTTTTTTCTATCTTTCCTCATAAGTTATGTTTTCTAGACTTTTAGTCATTTTTGTTGCTCTCCTCTGGACTTTCTCCAAATTTGTCCACATCTTTTGTGAAACGTGGTGCCCAGAACTGGACACAATACTCTAGTTAAGGCCTTATCAGCACAGAGTCTTACTTCTAGTGTCTTGCTTACAACACACCTGCTAATACATCCCAGAACAATGTTTGGTGTTTTTGCAGAAGTGGTATACTATTGACTCATATTTAGATTCTGAGAAGGTGCTCAGATTCTATGGGGATGAGCAGAGTAAGACCCAATACAGTACAAACCACCATGCCTCAGCTACTCTGTCCCTTGTAGGAAGCCAGCTCTCATTTTGCCTTTAATATTTTATGCATCTAGGGCCAGATGTCACCTGTCTCCTGCATGGGTATGCATGTTGGTGGGGTGCCGGGGGGGGGGGGGGGGGAGTAGGGGAGAGGCCAGAGCAGATGCCTCTCCTAGCATACCCATGCAGAGGCCAAGCACAGAGTCCTTGCACTCAAGAGCGAAGGGGAGGGGAGACAATGACCCCTCCTCTTCCTCTCAATGCTCATGTAGTACTGGGGCAGTGAGTGTCCTCCCCCTGCACAATGGAAAGCTCCAAAAGGTGCAATACCTGGGACACATGCCTTTGGGGCTGTGTAGCTGTGCACTGCCCTCAATGAGGCACAATTCCCCTTATTGATGCGAGACCTACCCACCTTCCAACTCAGATCTGATCATATCTCTCGTGTTATTAGCAAGCCTGAGTCATTTTTAACATTAATTGAAGCTGAATCTTTTGTTGGAGCTTAATTAACTTGGTGCATTTTGCTAATTCTAACTGGCAAGCATTGCACTTGGTCTCAACATCCTTTTGCACAGGAAGGGAGAGTGGATTAGCATAGGACAAAAGTGGGGTTTGAAAAAAAACATCTTGTGCATTCACTTTTTGATTTTGTTAGTACTACTGGGTGTAGCTCTGACAATTGAACTGATTCTTCAATGAGGGTTCATACTTAGGAATGTTTTCCAAGGGAAATAATTTGACTGCTCTTTGTTGGTCCATGTACTTCCTATATCCTGCTCTTGGCAGCAATTTATGCCTGATGCTCAACAGGAGGATAAAAGTGCATGTCCAAAACAGTCACGCAACAAAAATCTTTGGAATGGGAAGCATAAAACCTGACAAATAGAGAGGATGTTGCAGACCAGCCAGCAAAGCCAAACAAATACCTTTCTCCATCCCTGCTCCCAGTCCAAGTCAGCTATTCCTCTTCCCTTTAACTGGGGGGGGGGAGGGGGCAATTATTTTGGCCACTATGACACATTCATAAACAACTTAAGAGGGAGAGTTTCCTCTTGACTCTGATGCACTATTACTTTGTTTCACCACGTTACCAGAAGACAATGCTGAATGTTTACAAGTAGGTTGGAGCTGTACTTCCTAACTGCATCACTTTATACCAGTTGATCACCGTACTTTTAACACAGGCCTTAAGCTGATAACAGAACATAAAAATGGCCATACCGGATCAAACCAATGGTCTATAGAGCCCAGTATCCTGTGCTCCAACAGTGGCCAATGCCACATGCATGAAAGGGAATGAAAAGAACAAGGCAATTATCAACTGATACATCCCCCTGTTGTCCAGTCCCAGCTTCTGACAATCAGAGCATGGGATTGCATCCCTGACCATCTTAGCCATTGATGGACCTATCCTCCATGAACTTAATTTTATATCTTCTTCAAATTTTGCCACCTCAGTGTTTACCCCTTTATCCAGATCATTTATGAATATGTGGAACAGCACTGGTCCCAGTACAGATCCCTGGGGGACAGCACTATTTACCTCTCTCCATTCTGAAAGCTAACCATTTATTCCTACCCTTTCCCCCCTGCGTTTTAACCAGTTTAACAGTGTCCCAGCATGTTATAAAGAGGACAGCGATAAAATGTTCTCCATGTCCACTGAACCAAGGACAAGAGGTAATGGGCTTAATCTACAGCAAGGGAGATTTTTGGTTAGCTATTAAGAAAAACTTTCTAACTATAAGGATAGGTAAGCTGTGGAATAGGAGGTTTTTAAGAACAGGTTGGAGAAACAACTGTTTGTTGGGGATGGTCTAGGTTTACTCATTGCTGCCTCTGCACAGAAAGCTGGCCTAGATGATTTCTCAAGGTCCCTTCCATCCCTACATTTTTTATGATTCTATGTTTCCTTAAACATGGGGCTGGAGCTGGCACAGGCAGACTCAAGATGCCATTTACAGTTTTGAAGTTTGGGACAGCAGTGCCAATCAGAGGCGTGCGTACAGGGTGTGTCCAGGCACACCTTAATGCAGGGGCAGGGCCGACTCTAGCTTTTTTGCTGCCCCAAGCGGCAAAAAAAAAAAGCCTGTCCTGTCCGGCCCCTGAGCTCGTCAGGGAGGCTCCCCCCGGCCCCTCCCCCACTGTCCCTCTGCAACACGCCGCCACACGGGCAGCGCTCTGGGGGGGCGGGGCAGCGCAGCATGTCTGGCTTCAGCCGCTGCTCTGAGCAGCGTGGTAAGGGGGCTGGAGCCAGGGTTTGGATAAGGGACAGGGAGTCCCGAGGGGCAGTCAGGGTGCAAGGGGAGGTTGGATGGGGCAGAGGTTCTGAGGGGGCAGTCAGGGAACGTGGGGGTTGGATAGGCATGAGAGTCCCGGGGGTCTGTCAGGGGGCGGGGGTGTGGATGGAGTGGGGGCAGTCAAGGGACAGTGGGTCTTAGATAGGGTGTGGGGTTCCGCGGGGGGGGGGGGTGTTTGGAGGAGGTGGTCAGGGAACAAGCAGCAGGGGGGCATAGATGGGAGGTGGTGGGGGGGTCTCTGGAGGGAGTAGTCAGGACAAGATTCGGGGGGGTGGATGGGTCAGGGATTCTGAGGGGGGCAGTCAGGGAACGGGAAGTGGGAGGCACACCCTAATGAAATGTGCTGCGCATGCCTATGGTGTCAATATTCCAATTAGTATTAGAAAGAGACCATAACTGAGTGGTTTTCAGAGACTGAGATTGCAGTGGTTATACAGCAGATTGGCCACTGCCTCCCTGCCCACCCCCTATGGGCATTTTCCTGAAACACCATCCCATCAGAGGTGACAAATTTCAGATCTGCACTGAAATAGTTGGCAGGAGGGGAGGGGGGAAATGATTATCTGAACCTTGAAATCTCGAGGGGTGGGTTTTTTAAACAGCTATCAGGACTGGCCCGACTCTGCTTCCATTGATGATGGTAAAACCCCCATTGATGGCAAAGAATTAAGCCAAGGCTGGGTCCTGCTGAATATCCCATGCCATGGGTCTGCCCGTTGCTTTTGAATATCATCCAGATGTTGACTGTGGGCACCGCTTCCTGCCCCCAAAGAAGCCACATCTTTTTATATCGAGAGCAAAGAAATGAATCAGCAGTTTTGTCTGGCTAGCACAGTGGTTCCCAAACTTTAACAACCTGTGAACCCCTTTCACTAAAATGTCAAGTCTTGCGAACCCCCTCCTAAAAATGAATATTTCCAGGGATTTTGCCTTTACCTGAGTATAAATTATAAAAGCAGTGATCTTGGAAATATAAAATTTGTTTTTATGGCACGCTTATTACACACAATTATTAATTATTATTGATCATTACAGTATTTTTATTACATTATGAAAACGGCAACACTCTTCCAATATCTCACTTTCGTAACTTGTATCACTTTGAATAAGCCTGTTATAAGACAAGGCTCCTATGTTTCATCAAGGAGTATCAGATGTGAAACAGCATGAAGGTATTTAAGAACCCAACTCAAAGAGTTCTTTCTACACAAGCATTCAGGTCTTGAGCAGTCCAGACAAACAACACACATTACAACAAAGCTTAAACTTGTTCTTCATAATAATTTTAAAAACAATACTAGCTGCCTATTTAATTTTAAAAATAGCAAAAAAATCCACCTCCCTTTCCATTTCTTATGAGTCTTTAAGTTTAAATCTCCGCAGTGTGATAGATATGCTTTCTTTTATCTGCTTAGCTCTTGGAAGTCCAGGGGCTCCGGGCTGCTGGACCCGTGTTGCCTGGAGTCCCTAGGGACAGCTCTGTCTGCCATTAGGGAATTTTTTCCCAAGAACCCCCTATAACATTTCGTGAACCCCCCAGTTTGGGAACCACTGGGCTAGCACAATGCCACAAGTCAGATATGTCCTAACTCCGTCTGCGACACTTGCGCTTTGATCAGTTATCTGGTTTTCCCCGTAGCATCCCCAAACTAGAGAGCATCACCACGCAGAGGATATGGTGGTTGTTTTCAGTCCGTATAAAAGAGGCTGGAGTACTGTTGTTCTTCCAGGCTTCTTAAGTTTCTGAAGGAGAAAAGAGGTGGGAGGGGAAAGGTACTAAGCGGTCGAACCTGTTGGATGTGTTGACGCTTCTATAGAGGAAAGCAGAGGGTGGGCTTTTCTTTCAAAGCTTGCAAGTGACCACACAAAAGCCAGCCCCCGGTAAACTCAGCTTCTTTTGAATTGGACAAACTCTCTCTCTCAGCCAACAGAAAGCTGAGCCAGGGGCTGACGTCAGAGCCAGCCTGGAAAGCCTGCAAGCTTTCTGGTTTTGCTCAGATGAACCTGAGGCTGTTTAGATCTAAGCTGGCGGGAAGGAGAGCTGAAGCCAGAGAGATTTTTTTTTCTGGCAGGTTGGAGCTGCAATGGCTGGCTGAGACTTTTATACTCTGGGAAAGCCATCGGGATCTTACAGACTGCCAAGGCTTATGTACATATTACAGAAAAAAATGAGGGTAAGAGTTAAAGATTTTCAGTTATGGGTACATTGATTTTTGTTAATGTGTATATGATAGTGGTATGTGTATTTATACATGCACATGCATTAATGGCAAAGCTAAATTTTCATTTCATTTATACTCGAAGACGACTGCAGTTACTCGTCTGATTTTAAGGGAATCATTCCTGCTGTGCATCAGCATCACTGAGATCAGAATCTGCCCCATAATCTTCTCAGTTGCCTTTGTTTTGTTCGCAAAAAAAAGATTGTTTTAATTTGAATGGGATTCATTTGCTCACTCTGGAACGGTTACGTTTTATAAGTTTAGAAATATTGAATGGTTTGGTTTACTGTCTGCTGTCGAAAAAGAAATGTATAACCCAGCTGTAGTGAGCACGACTCCTTTGAGCGTGTTCTGCTTGTGAAAACATTTGCTTGTATTGATCTAGATGGATGTCAACAGTTATATTCCTTTGGCAATGTGTCTGCATTAGTCACAGACAAACCCACCAGGGAGGAGTGCTGCTGTTTTATTTGTTACGAGACTGGTGATTGCAGGTGGGTTTTGGACTTGGCATGAAAGACGAATACTGCCACTTCAGGATTTAAACGTTCACATTTTTGGCAAACCAGAAAGCACTCAGGTTGTATTTGTGGCACTTCCTTCTGCATCCATGGGTGATACCCTGGAAGTACTGAAGTACTGATACATTTTATAATTTATGTAATAATAGATTCAGTGACTTTAAAGCTGATAGGCTTCTTTTCAACCCTGCCTGCCTCCAGTGCAGTCAAGTGGTGTTATTTTAGTACCAGGAGGTAGTTCTTATACAAAATATTTAGCTTCTATATTGAATTTTGGGGGGATATTTTGCTTACAGTGAACTTTCACAGAGTTCTGGTTCATTCAAGCCTGGGGGAAAACAAATGCTTTGCCCATGTCTTCAAACAAAGTACGTTTAACTAGCAGGTAATACTAACTAATGTGCAGCAACATGTCCCATGGAGAGATTTGTTTTTCCAGAGTGCAGTCGCAGGAGCAGTGTTAAAGAGGCGACAATGCAGCTTGATTCATTTGGTTAAAGTCATTTATTGTTTCTGGGAAGTTTTAACAAGCACCTTATGCAATAAGCAAGAGAGCTGCTAGCTACAAACTACCCTTTAAGGCAGAACTTAAAATTTATCTGCATTTCCATTCCAATAAAGAAAAAAAATCTTATTCCTCCTTCCAAAAAGAATTTCACGCACACACAATTTTGAACAGATTCTAGAAACGATTCACAAGAAGAATGCTTCTCCTCCCCCCAGCTGCTTTATTGCTGATTGCTTCATTAGCAGTTAGCCTCCCTTTGCAAAGCTGGACATGCACCTCCATGCCATTATTAGCCCAATAGAACATACCGTACATTAGTGTGCTCTGAGTGACTCGATCAAAGCTATTGCTGTGGGCCTTAAAAGGAAAAAACAAATTACTGACAACATACATAATATGCATAGCTAAACTGGCTTCTTCGTCACACACTCCCAAACAAATGGTCATTTGTCAAGCTCTTGTGTGCTCCAGAGCACATGCCTTATGACTAAATTGCTGAAATACTTTGAGACATTAGTGAGGAAGTGTATGCCACAAGATCCTGTATATCTGTTTTAAAATCAGATGCTTATTCACAATTTCAAACAACCAAACACTGGAAGTGTCCTGAACTGTAGAGTAGTTCTGGTGTTCATAGTTGAATAGCTGCCATGTTTTCAGCCACAGGTAGTTTCAGATCAGTTAATATATTTATTGTGTGTTGGCACAGATAGAAAGGCGTCCTGGTTAAAGCAGCCAGGCACAATTCTATTCACCAGCTTGCTTATGATGAGTAACTCTTGTATTCATGGATAAGTACTAGTAACATTGGGATTTCACCCCTTCTTTTCATTCCTCACTCCCCACCCAAAATCACCATCTTAGTAAAACTAGGGATAAATGTTTTCTGCCTGGGCTAGTAAATATTGACAATTTTACATTGCCTGTTAAAAGGAAACTAACATGTATAGGGCTTAAATGCTTACTTGACCTGCCTGAGCAGTCATGCCATGTTGTTGCAAGAGCTCATTAAAAATCCTTAAGATAAATATGGCTTTCAGTTTTTGAACCAGCCCTTGCAACATGGATAAAGAGGGGCAGAGGGGGAAGACATTCAACTAGTGTCTAAGATAAAATCTTGAACATGGAACAACTGTCATGTTCAGATCAGTTTTAACAATATTTCTATCACCTTTCATCCATAAAAGTTCTTCACAAAGGTGGGACAGTCACTCCAGTTCACAAATGAGGAAACTGAGGCAAAGTGTGACAGGACTAGCCCAAGGTTACACAATAAATTAATGGCAGAGTAGGAACAGAACTCTACCTCCCCTAGGGCCTTATGAACCTTGACAGTGGCCCTTTAAGGCCCAATATAGTAAACAATAGCTATTGAGAAAGATCCTGACATGAAAAGTATTATTCTTCCACACAGGTATTTGCTTTGGCACTGAAGGTAAGGCTAAGATTTTGTCATGGTCATGAATAGTTTTTGTAAAAGTCAGGGACAGGTCACGGGCTTCCATATATTTTTCTTTACTGCCCATGACCTGTCCGTGACTTTTACGAAAAATATCCATGATAAAGTGGGAAGGGGCTGGGCAGCTGCAGATGGCTGGGAGGTCTGGGACCCCCACCACCCATGGGGGCTCAGAGTTGCAGGGTCCCCCTGACCTCCCATGGCAGAGGGGAGCTGCAGAGTCCCCCTACCCGCTCTACAGCAGCCGAGGGCTCCAGAGGATCCCCTGCCCCCCGCAGTAGAGGGGAGCTGCAGGAATCCCTCCGCTGCCACAGTGGGGTGCTGCAGGGATCCCCCTGCCCAGCCATGGCAGCTGGGGAGCTATGGGGGTCCCCTTACAGCAGCTGCCACACCAGGGAGCTGCTGGGGTCTCCCTGCCCGTGGCAGCAGCTGGGGAACTATGGGGGTCCCCATCACCCACCCCAAACCGTGGTGGCTGGGGAGCTGCCAGGATCCCCCATCGTCCGCAGTGTCCAGGAGCTGCTGGGTATCCCCCTTGCCTGCAGTAGCTGGGAACTGCAAGGTACCCCCGCTGCCCATAGTTCGAAGCTTGGTGGCCTGCTGCTTCAGGCGGTGGGGGTACCTCACAGCTCCCTGCCGCTGCGGGAGGTGGCAGGACCCTGCAGCTCCCAGACGCAAGGGCTGATGTCACGGAGGTCTTTGGAAGTCACCTATTCTGTGACTTCCGCGTCCTCTGTGACACAATCGTAGCCTTAACTATAGGGAATGGCAAACTGCATAGTTCAGCGTTATTTTGCCTTCAATGTAAATTTAAGTTGTAGTCAGGTTTGTTTGGGTTTTTTTTTTTTTTTTTTTGCGTGTCAAGACTTATTTGCACATGGTAACTACAACATACTGTAGCTTGTGGTCAAGAGAAAAGAGCTTATTTGGTTTGTATGTCACTACAGCAGCTTTGCTTTATGTTTCCAAGGTAAAACAGTCTCCTAAGAGGTCAGGCACAAATACTGGAGTGTTTGTTCAAGCTCACCCAACTCATACTGTCAAATGCTAGATGATAGGACATTCTTGTTCAGATGGTACATCCCTAATCACTGGCAGTGCGGTCCATGTGTAAGAGGACTGTTGTCCCCTTACTGAAACTCAGTGGGCCTGTTTTGGTTGGCTAGCTCCCAGTACCAAAAGGGGAAGGGTCTATGGGAAATCAGGCCCCTGAGACTGACATTCCCCAGGGGCAATGGGGAGAGGCCAAATCTCCAGGTCAGTCTGATTGACAAGGTGAGCAGGCGAATCAAGGAGTCAGGAGGCCAGGGTGGGTCCCATCCTCTGTGTGAGCTGAAATTGCCTGGGTCAGAGAGAATGGAGAGCAAGGTGATGTGTTTTCCTTTGACCTTGCCCCTTTTTTTTTTTTTTTAATTGTTGATTAAATAACTTGTATTTGTTTTAAATTGTATGCAATTGTCAGTGGGTCAGGGGAATGCTCAGTGCAGAGAGAACACCCCGGAGTGGGGACACCCTAGCCCCTGTCCTAGGGGACCACAGCAAGGTTGGGGGTTGAGCCCCCCTAGGAATCCTGGGCCCAGCCTTGTCGGGGTTACGAGGACCATGCCAGACAGAAGACTGGAAGGGGAGTCCTCAAGGGCAGGGAGGCCTCTCGGTAAAGGAAGTGGGAGCAAGGACTCAGATCCTTTTGCTAGCCCACTTCACCTGGGTAGTGCAGAAGCCAGGAAAATTCCCCACAATAGCAGGACCATTCCCTCGCTTACACATGTATCCAAGTATGTGCAAGACAAAATGGACTTCTGTCACCATCTGGGCTAGACCTAGCAAGAGAGATTAATACTGGAGGGTTTATCGCCACATATCCAGAAGGGTCTAGTATTTTCTCCAAAAGACCTCCCCCCAGAACATTAAACAAGGAAACTGTGCCCATGTAATGTGGTTGTTTGTATAATAGGTCACGCTTTGTTATCTATGTGCGAGATTACTCCTTCAACTTACATGGTACTTTGTGCTGATATCTCGATAGTCTTATTTGTAATGGGGGGCCGGGGGGGCGGGGAGGAGGGAAGCATCCTGACAGCAACTGCACAGTGAAGAAATTAGGAACATAGGTTGCATGTAATTTCAAAACCAAAAGCCATCTGCGGGTCTGTGGGAGTTTGGGTTCACATCTCCCTCCCCCAATACCCATGCTGTGTTCACTCCAATATGTAATCCATGTCTAATTTATGCCTTTGCAAAAGCCATCAAGACTCACAGTAGAGATCTCCAAAGAAACCTTAACCCTCCCTCTTTCTTCCTTCAATCCTGCAGGAAACTATGCCCCAGACACCAATATTTTCCAGCATGCTCGGTTCCAGTTGTAGTGGGCAGGTGCAGCCAGACATGGGCGAGAGGTGTGGAGATCCTGTTTACCAGGATGGGAATCTCGTCTCTGGATCACTGGAGGCCCTGATAGAGCGCCTGGTGCCTACCATGGACTATTATCCAGATGTAAGTAGACATTTCAGGACTTGTATTCCTATGGCATCTAAACAGAGTCAGGATCCCAACACAGCTCGTATTATTAATTAATTTTTCTTTAAAATTCTTGCTTCATCTTAATCAAGATGATCAAACAGGCCTAATGATCTAATTGCTTTGTTGCAAGTAATGGGCCTTCCCTTCATAGGAGCTGATGCCCAGCAGGAAGGGACCCTCTACCTTTTTGAATAGCAATATTTGCTAGTGAAATCAAGTCCTGCTGACCCCCTGTCAGGCACTCTAAAAACCAATTAGCAGTAGCATTAGCAGAAGAAATTTCGATCCCACTAAGCTGCCTTTGCTCTACTGCAACCAAGATTAGCTACTAACTGGATTCTGCCTAGGGGAAATACATCAGCTGTGTGCTGAGGGCAGCTCAAATTTTTTTCCTTATTTTGTGTGTCTTTTAGTTAGGTAGCCTGAAAAGCAAAAACAGACTTTAATTAAATGTTCTCTCTCAGCACCTCTTAACGGGCCAGTTCTGTTAGAATTTAAGTTTCTGAACCTAAAAATGGTTTTGCAGCTGTTTCGACATCCTCGCCACAATCCACTGAAATAAACACCACGTGTAACTGCCGGGTATGCAATAGGCATCTGAACCTAGGATATTATTAAGAGATTATTACATTACTTAAAATGACCCCCTCAGCCCCATAAGTGGAAGGTTTTAGTTAAGGAGGTTGCAGAAAAGCATAAAGATTGTATAGTACAAGCTGTGTTTAAGCCCTGGGAAAATGCACAGCAGTGGTAGAGGAATCCGAACCCTTTAGCTATATTAAAATCACACATATTGCTGTGGGCTATGCCAGGAATGTCTTGTAGCAGGAGCCTTCCTGAGCCGGATCTGTACGGCACATTTTATTTTGAGGTCACAATTTAAAAACGCACCGTCACTCACTACAAAAAGATTTCCATCCCCACACGTAGTTCCCTTGAACATGACACCAGTAGCCTTGTCCGAAACATTAGGTTTGTTTTTACAAAAAAGGAATGTAGTAACTTTCCAATTCAAAAGCAGTTCTAAAGCTTCTATTTTATCATGCATAGCGCTAATTGCATTGTATTTGACACAGACACACACAGTACGTAATTCTTCATAAAGCCCAGCGGGTTAACCACCGTTTGGTGTTAATGCCTCCATTTGTTCCATTCTTTTGTGAGCTTTTATTACACCATGTACAGCAGGCATAGGTTTGTTCCTTCCTTCAAGACACTCAGTGTGATGAAGAAAGCAGCAGGTAGAGCTAGAAGAGAAGGTTTTGTACACCGGGCAAGTAGCATTACACTGCTGCAGTTAAGCCTTGTAAGCATCCGTTCTCCACCTGTTATGTAGTACTGTGGCACAGCTAGTAGCTGCTTGAGTTCCATCCTGCAGCTCATTAAGTAGCTGCTAATGCAAGTCCCTTAGTGTAAGGGGCTGTCTATTTATAACAGCTATTTTAGATCTTGCTCCCTATTGTAGATATTACCTTCGGGATTCTAGCAATGATCTGTGGATCTTGGGAGTTACAGTGATTCTGTAATACACCAAGCATGCTAAGTGCATTACAAACACATAAATCCAGGTGTCCACCATGAGGACCTGATGATCCAAATAAACAAGCAAACAAGTGACAGGATATGGGAAACCTGTCAAGCAGCCGAGTAAGTTCCTGGAAGAGAGATGAGAAAACCCTATAACAGCAGGAGGGTACATTCCCTTAGAGAGGTCAGATCACTGATAGAAAATTGATCTTAGCCTAAAGGGTTACATAATAAAACAAAACAGCTTGAACAGTGTAAAGAGTGGGCTGGATACAAGTTATCCCAAATCCAAGCATCCCAAAAAGCCTGGATTTGGATCTGGTTACAAGTTTAGACTTCAACCTACACCTATTTTTACTTTAAAAAGGGAGTGGCCACAAAAGAACAGAGTGACAGCCTACTTACTCTGTCATCCTGGCTATAATGCTTGAAAGGAAAGAACAAAGCCCATTAGTCCATTTCACTGGTAGCATATGCCAGGAGAGGTGGTAGCAGGTTTTGGATTGCCAGTTTGGCCTTGCTTAGAGCAGTGGCTCTCAACCTTTCCAGACTACTGTACCCCTTTCAGGATTCTGATTTGTCTTGTGTACCCTCAAGTTACACCTCACTTAAAAAGTGCTTGCTTACAAAGTCAAACATAAAAATACAAAAAAGTGTTCCAGCACTCGATTACTGAAAAATTGCTTACTTTCTCATTTTTACCATATAATTATAAAGTAAATCAGCTGTAATATAAATATTGTACTTATATTTCAGTGTATAGTATATAGAGCCATATAAACAAGTCATTGTCTGTATGAAATTTTAATTTGTACTGACTCCGCAACTGCTTTTTATATAGCCTGTTGTAAAACTAGGCAAATATCTAGATGAGTTGAGGTACTCCCTGGAAGACCTCTGCGTACCCCTATTGAGAACCACTGGCTTAGAGCAACAATCAGTGACATCAGTATAGATTTCCAGAGTTCAGCGGTGGCACATTTGTAAATCACTGAAAAGGAGCTGGTTCTCACCAAACCCTCTGAACTAACCTCCCCAAGCACGTTGCATGGAAAATACTGCACTTTATGTCTACGTGATGCTAAAGATCCCAGTATCCTTCCCTAAACTGGAAGGGAAAAAAATACAGTATCTTTCCATTCTGGTTTGAAGCAACACAAAACTTCTCTGTCATGTTGGCAGAGCTGTAGGTGGATGTCAGCAGGAGGGAGAGGAGAGGCGAGATAAGGGCCTGTGTTTGTGTGCTGCTCCTGGGAGGCTTGTTTGTGTACAGAGGCTTCTTTGGTGCATAGAAAAATGTGTGCTCATGAGACAGCAGCATTCTGGAGGTTAGGAATGGAATGTACTGGTCTGTGATCCTCATGCCCAAGCAAGAGAAAGTTTCAAGCAACTATTTCACAAATAAGAAGTTCCAGATCAAGTAGCAAGAGCACAAAGAAAATATTTTTCTTTTTCCTTAAGAAGACATCAGTACATTCTTGGGCCATAAAGTAACAGTTGCCTCTTTAAACTTGCTCTCTCTCTCTCCTTTTTATAGTTTAGGACGTCTCTTAGCAACAACTTTAGGAACTAAAGAAATCTGCTTCCCTTTTTTCTTGTAAAGCACAAACCCCTTTTGTGTCAGCTTAAGTTGTTCTAAAGTGCCGAGAGGAATTTTCCTCGTCTTCTTCCAAATACCTGCCAGCGTTGGGGCATAACTTTCAACCTCACCATTTAAGGAAGCATTTTTTAAATCATTCTTTGTCAAGCCAGCTAGCTACATAGCTGAATTTCCTGGTCCAAGCCATCTTACTCAAAAAGAGAGGGAGCACCTATGAGGTGTGGGTGGGTGTGAGTGAATGAGTGAAATAGCTGGTTCAAAGCACCAGCTTTTTCCCTCCAGAGGCCTCTGATTTAAATCCTGGTTTATGGCTCACACACAAACTAAAAAGTATGAGGTGATCTTATCTAAGTCCCCAGCACACTGGTTTTCACCTTTTAGGGCAATCGTGTCTGTTTAACACACTGAGGGGTCGGATCCAACTCCCCTTCAAGTCAATGGGAGTGGGATCACCTAGTAAGGGCTTTAAAGCTGAGATATGCTTTACTGGTTAGAGTCATGGTTTACACTGGTGTGGACCATCTCCACGGGATGTGTGCACCAGCACAGCTGTAGCAATCCCCAAAATCTCCCCCGTAGACAGGACCTAAGACATTTGTACCAGATAGTGAGTATGTATGTACTGGGACAGGGAGGAGACTCATTTCATTCGTTCAACCTAGATTCAACACACAATGGAATAGGATGAGGTGAGCAGTGACCAAACCTTCGTCTAGAGGCTCATTATTCAAATAGAAAGAGAAGGGTCTTAATTCTGTTCTCACATACACCAGTTTTGCACTCTCATTACTCAACTGGATTTCCTCCTGATTTTACACTCATGTAAATTACAGCACAATCAGATCAAGGAGCCTGGACAAATGGGGCCAGATTCCTAGCTGGTGTACACTGGCATCTCTCTACTGACATCAATGCAACTATTCCATTTTACACCAGTTGTGAATCTGGTCCCAGTAAATTTTTACTGGTGCAAAACCAATGCCATGGGGGATTTTGTTCCCATCAAAAAACAGGCAGCCCAAACTCTGGAGAAGGCCTGGATTGGCACTATTGCTAGTTAGAAATGAGATATACACTTCCTGCCCTATTTCTGGCTGCACCAGTTCTGCACTTTTGTGAGCACGGTGTTAACACAAACCACCAAAAAAAAAAAAAAAAACCCGATCTGACAAGAACCCTGATCATTTGGATTTAGTCCCAGCCTACAGCAAGACTTTAAAGAACTGGCATTCTGAGTAGGGTTATCTCGGAGTCACTCTGGATAAACAGTATCCCACAGCACACAAACTTTCAGGAAGAGACCTAGACTAGAATTAGTGTGCAAGGCTAAAATATATCTTGCCACAAAGAATGTGGCCTAGTTTATCAGAGCGAAGGTCGCTGATAGGACAGTGCAGCTTATATTTCAGCTGCCTTTTGCTAACCTAGTAAAGGCAGCTTTCATGATAGTCTTGATAGTATTCCCTCCTCCCCGCACAGAAATGTGTGTTTGTGGAAAACTCAGGGGGTATGGAGAGAGAAACCTTTTACATCCCTTCTCTAGTAATTCACAGAATGGGAGGTGAGGGAGTGTCAAAGCAAGAAGGACTTGACCCATTTCCAGAAGAAGAATGTATACACAGTCCAATTACAAATATAAGAGCTGCACCCAAGTGCTAAAGTCTCCTCAATTATACCAAGGCGTGCCCATTGATTTAAGTCAGAGGGATCACATGTGTGAGTGAAGAATTTGCCTGTAAGGGGGAAAGACAACAGGAATAGAAGTGAACTATGCATGGCTTATAACACACCACAACAATACTTTCACATGCTACTATTTTGAGTTGGCACTCTGACATTTCTCACTTTCAGCGCTGCTGTCTGTTGCATTTGCTAGGCCTATACTTTATGGAACGTGAGAAGACAGATCTGAGACATTGGCCTATAGCTCTGTTGAGTCTCTTTTCCTATTTGTGGGACAGGGTTGGGGTTCATTCCAACTTCAAATTATCTCAAAAATAGAGAGTACTCACTGCCAAAGAATTATGCTTATAAACTTTCATCTCAGATTGGCAGCAGGGTATTAACCATTTCCATGTGCATGTGAAGGAATCATGTGCAACTTCCATAATTCATTGCAAATATAAGAAAAAAGTTCTTGAGCAAAATGCCAAACCATGAATGGCCTCTAAACTATCCTGAACTGCAATATGTCAGAAATATTATAATCAGCCTACTCTCACTCCAAGAAGAGTATCCGGTCACCTGAGCTAACTTCCACTGGAGCCTGATAACAGGGTAAATTGACAGAGCTGCCCATGGGTATCAACAGAGCTTTTCTGTGTTACAGCAGTTGAGCATCTGACCCCAAATCTCTAGATTTAGCCAGTTGTATCTCCCTTACTTCCTTAGTCCATCCACAGTGGATACAAACCTTTAAAAGTTCATTCTGGTCCTACAGATATTACTGATACTAGTGAAACTCTCCATTCTAAGTATAGGAGCATCACCAAAACCAGTAAGATCTCTAAAACCAGAATGAACTTTTAAAGCCCACCCTTTGTAAATTAGCTCTGTTCCCCTTCCTCAACAGGGGATAGAAGCAGTTCTTTAACTGATGCTATTCAGTCTACAATTCTCATTCCCAAGAACAGTCATTTTCTGTTCAATTTTTTTCATAAAAGCTTCCTTTTCTCTTTCGCTGCAGAGGGATTTGCTCTGCTAAAAATGTTACAACACTGTGCATGATGGACATCATGAAAATAAATGTCTGTATTAACAGCCTACTTGCCTGTAATTAGAGAGAAAACACATCTTTTCTTTGGACTGATAAAGATACCATAATGATTTAAAATGTGAGTGTTTTTGAAGAAAATAGACAAGGTAATCGGATTGTCTAGTGGACAGTTAATACAACAGAGGCCACATTTTTGACTAGCTGCTTTCAATTTGCTGGGGCCTCAGTTCACCTGTGCAATCTCATGGACATGTTTGCGTGTGTAAATTAGGCAATTATGTACCTGCCTGGTTTCAACATGCCAGTTCCAGTTTCTGTAAACCTGATGCAAAATTAACAAGAAACATTGCAAATTTGGTCATTTACATGCTCAAGTTTAAACAGTTTTCCAATTCCAAATTACTCTTTAGAATTCTTGACTTTGTGCAACGGTAAAGTCAACCTAGACTACACTGCTTAATAAGCTGGGAGATGTTATCAGTCCTCATGAGGCTACATTTGAATGGGCCTGTAGAGAAGCCAAGTCACAAATGAAACTTTTGCATTAGGAGTTCAGAAAAACAAATGGGACAAATGTTACCCTGTGTCACTTGAATGTATACTCACCTCGAATCAATGGAGCTGCCTGGCTGTAACACAGAACAGAATCTGACCCAGCTTGTTTAAGTACCCATTGAGGGCCTAATCCTAATGATCATAATAATGCTTAGCATTGATATAGTGCTATAAAAGTTCAAAGGGATCTGAATTGGGCTCCAAGAAAGCAAAGAGTTTTACTGGCTTAAAACTGAAATATTGTCATATGAGTGCAAATTGAACCCAAGCCTGTAACATTGATTGTGGGAAAGAGCATGGAAAGGAAAAACGCACATGAAACAAAAACACTGCTGTGGTTTGGAACTAACTTGCAATAGGTTTTGGGCAACCAAATAAAAACAATTGCTCTTAAAGAAACAAAGCAGCATAAATAATAGTGTTCAAGATGGGATCCTAGCATCCTTGGACAGATGTCGTTCGTCTTTTTGGTGAAGGACAACTACTTACGCATATTTAGTTTGATATCTTGACATGACAAATAGTTTGGGAATCTGAAACAAAGTAACTCTATTAACAGCTTCTGAAACATAGTGTATTTCTTCCTATTGTCACCAGTAAAGCTAGGAATGGGCATTGATCCCTCGGGAAGATTATATGTAAAAAGCTTAACCAAGGGAAAGTTCCATCTGTAGTTCTGGGAGGTAGATTTCATTAGCAGTCCCCAGAGAGGATGGTTGATTTCTGCTCAAGTTTCTCACCCATTTTCTCCACTCCCCTCTCCCCCAATCTTTCTTGCAGAGGACTTACATCTTCACTTTCTTACTGAGCTCCCGAGTCTTCATCCACCCACACGAGCTCCTGGCAAAAGTGGGGCAGATCTGCATTAAGCACAAGCAGCAACTTGAGATTGGGTCTGAGGCAGAAAAGGTAAATGGACAATTTGTTTCTGTACTGAACTAAGCTATTGTGCATTTTATTTTCCTTTCTTTTTTAAACTAAACATGCATAGAACATATTGATACTCTGACAGATGTATTTCACTAAATACTTTAAGCCTCTTTCTCTGAAGCACTGTTAATTCTTGGCTAATCATAGAGCCCTGATATCTATTAGCTCATTGGGCTGAAGCCCTTCGATCACTTGGGGGTACATTGTGGGGGGGTTTTCCCAAGGGGAGGTATTTTAATATTCAATACAATAAGCTTTTTAAACCCTTTGAAAAACTGTATACAGCATAGAGGGTGCACTGTTCTGGGTCATGGACTTCAGTTTACCATTAGGCAAATTTTACAGTCCTTAACTCCTACTAGTCACCCACTGACTTCAGTTTCAATGAGCAGGTAACACTAGTGGATACTAGCGAGAGGAAGCCAGCAAGCAGGTTGGGGTTCCAATGTGGATCCAGAAGTTTGACATCTTTCAATTTGTCCTAACTCTCTTTCTCCCCACCCCCTGACCCACCATGGCTATAACAGAAATCTCACAAGAACAAGCTTTTCTGGACCTCCATTCCATTTATTCAAAAAAGTCCTAACTTCTCACCATTGCCAAGCTGGTTCTGTTCCACGAGTGTTTCTTTAGCAGTAGGTGTTGACACAATCAGTCAGAACTGTAGGAAACAGAACTTGATTCACAGACGAGAACAATGCCAAAGGGCCAGTGTTACATACTGAGCTTCTACTCTTAGTCTGGCAGCAACCTAACCCCAGACTGCATTCCTGAGCCACCAAACTTCACCACCACCACCACTCCCAAAGCTGACCCTCTTTCTCCAGCTCCCCTAATCATACTATGGCATACCAATGTTGGGAGGTCTAGCTTAACCATCAGAGGGGTGAAGTTCTGGAACAGCCTTCCAAGGGGAGTAGTAGAGGCAAAAAGACCTAACTGGCTTCAAGACTTCATAAGTTAATGGCGGGGATGGTGTGATTAGACTGCCTACAATGGCATGTAGCTGATCTGTGACCGCTAGTAGCAAATATCCCCAATGGCCAGTGATGGGACACTAGAGCTTTGAGTTACTTCAGAGAATTCTTTCCCAAGTGTCTGGCTGTTGGGTCTTGCTGAAATGCTCAGAGTCTAACTAATCATCATATGTTGGGGTCAGGAAGAAATTTTCAGATTGGCAGAAACCCTGGGGATGGGGGGTTCGCCTTTCTTTGCAGCATGGGGCACGGGTCACTTGCAGGTTTAAACTAGTGTAAATGGTGAAGTCTCTAACTTTAAGTCTTGAAATCATGGGTGCCAGAACAGGGGAGGCCAGGGGGCCCATGGCCCCATCACTTTTTACCGGCTGTAAGGATGAGTGATGGCGGGGGCCCTCGGAGAAAGGGGTGGCATGGGGGCAGGATTGTGGTTCAGGCACCAGTGCCCCCACCCTGCATTTTTAGGGAGCTTCCATTGCTCATGCTTTATATTGTGATTGCAGGCATAGGCGCCGACTCAGTGGGTGCTCTGGGGCTGGAGCACCCACGGGGAAAAATTGGTGGGTGTTCAGCACCCACCGACAGCTCCCCGCCAGCCCCACCCCGCCGCGCGCCCAACTCACCTCTGCACCTCCAGAGGCTCATCTAGACGAGAAGCAGCAGCCGCCAGCCGCTTTTCTTGGTTCCCTCCAGCTGGTCGGTGGCGCCTCGGGGGAGGAAGGGGTATGGGGAGGAGGTAGAGGCGGAGCCAGGCCCTCCGCCTCCGTCTCCTCCCCATATCCCCCCCTCGAGGCGCAGCCGACCAGCTGGAGGGAGCCAGGAAAAGTGGCTGGTGGCTGCTGCTTCGCATCTGGCTGAGCCTCCGAGGTGGTGAGCTGGGGGGGGGGGAGAAGAGGGAGGGTGCTCAGCTGCTTCCCTCCCCCCGCTCTTGCAAGCCGGAGGGGAGAAGGCGACTTGAGGTTTATGGATAATAGGAGTACAAGATGAGGCCCTTCTTTGCAGACAGCAATATAGTTCAGTGCATTCATATCAGAAGACACCAGCAAATAAGCACTCAGCCAAATGTATTGCATGTTACACATGGAGTGTAAATTGTTAGGCAATATAACCCATGCAATTTAGGCATTCAATGGGTATGCAAAACAAGTGTAGCTCACAGACTGAGATGATGTAGCAGGAAAATCAACTAACAAGAAGGTGTAAAATAGAGCAGTTCACCTTCTGAACACCCACGCTCACAGACCTTGCGTTGATAAGTTGGAAACAGGCATCAAGGAAAATCCGTTAACAGCAAGGTGCGAAAATAAAAGTGTGTGTGTTTGGAAAGCTACTTTGCACCCTCCTGTAAGTTGTTTTTCTGCTATGCCCCGAGCCCTCTCTTCCCCCTCAGGGTAAATTACACTTGCTTTTCATGCCCAGTGAATATCAAATTAATGCAAGTTACACTACTGCCCTTCTTCCAGCCCCAATGTAAATTTGACCTAGAGACTTCCACTGGTATTGCATCTGCATTCACCAGGGATGAATTTGGCCCGTTAGCATTTGCAAATGATTCGCTCTAGTTGGCTGCAAAGTAGGAATGTAAAAACTCATTCCATGTGCATCATACAACTTCTAAACTGAAGTCACTGTATGCACACCCAGTCATAACTCATTAGGGTATCATTGCCCAA
Organism: Chelydra serpentina; assembly: GCA_037349315.1. NCBI lineage: Eukaryota > Metazoa > Chordata > Testudines > Chelydridae > Chelydra > Chelydra serpentina. Next base: position 54,865,539 of record JBAIAC010000030.1, read on the forward strand.
AATCTGCTCCATCAACATCTAATTAAGTGTGATCGCAGCAGGAAATAGCTGGCACAGAAAGTTACAACAGATCTGATCACTTTCTGTTTAGAGATTTGCATAAACAACTTATAAAATAAAGGGCTGGCTTACTTGTTGTCTGGGTAACGTCTGAGCTGAAACAATGGCAGGGGGCCTGGCTTTGAGGTTATGCACCCCGGTGCTTATCATTCCTACATTTTTGACGTCTGCCTAGTAGCACAGAAAAAGTGGAAAGCATGTCAAGATGTAAGTGGTAGATTGAAAGGCATACACTCTCTTCAAGCCTGCTGGCTAATTTTAAAGAGCGACTCTCTGATAGGTTTTAAGACATCAGGTGTAATATGTCAGTCACTTACTAACTGTCAATAAAGAACAAACTTTCCAGTGAGACATAGGCAAGGCCAAGAGTGATTGACCCAGAGAAAGAGCAGCAGTACAATACTGCCTACGGATAAAATCAGCTGGTAAAACATCATTCCCCACAGCTTGGTGAAAATATTGCCTCAAAGGACAGCTTTGGTTTTTAACTACTAGTTAACTTGGAAAGTCACCAATTTCCATTATGGTCTGGGATTTTGTTTTAATTAAATGCAGTAAGCTTTATATATCCCGAGGGGCTAAAAGCCCCAAACAGGGACTAGAGGCCCATTGTAACAGGTACTGTACAAGCATAGTAACGAAACAGTCTCCGGCCCTAAATAGCTTACCCAATCTAATTCATTTTAAAAACCAAGGAGATATTAAAATTTGTACTGAAATGTTAAATAGTAGCTTGATTATGAAATAGATGTGATCCATCTAGCAACATATTTCATTCTAAATACTGCTTTTTTAAAAGGAAATAAAGGGAGTAAATCCAGTGCACAAGAAAGCAAGGGACTGATAACAGTGAGAGACTGAACATTCACATCACCTGTCCCTGTTCAGGAGAGACAATATTTGCAGTATTTTAATATCCATAGTAATAGTGGTATTATGGTAATGTGCAGCCACCCCAATTGAGATTGAGACCCTGTTGTGCTAAGCATTGTGGGCCAGATTTTTAAAAGGCAATGTGGCAAATTGCCAGCACTACTATGATGGGTCCCGCACTTTCTCTTCTTGGGGGGGGGGGGGGGGGCGTGTTCAGGGTGCCATTTCTTGCCCCTGAACTGGGGTAACAGCTATCCTACTAGTATCCCAGGGGAGTGGAGAGGGAGGGACCCAGGCCCGCCCTCTACTCCGGGTCCCAGCCCAGGGGCCCTATGATAGCAGGTGAACCACTTGTACCAGTGATTCTTTCCCCTGGGCTACTTCCCTCTCCTGACCTTCAGCTTTGTGGGGCTTCCTGCCTTCCCTCTGCACAAGCCAGGTGTCCCTTTACCTAGGATCTTGGTCTTCTTAGCCCGCCGCAGCACTTCTCAAAACACTTCTCTGCTTTCCTCCTAACTGCTCTTTGTTCCACCACCAATCCACTCTGCTTCACTCCTCCAAACTGCTCTCTGCTCCACCACCAATCCACTCTGATTCAACTCCTCCTCACTCTGCTCCAACTCCTCCTCTGGCTGATTGAAGCAGGGGGATTTTATCAGGTGACTGGCTTCAGGTGCTCTAATTGGTTTCAGGTGCTTTTAATTAATCTACAGGGAATAAGGCTTCTCCTTATCCTAGATCACTCTCCTGCTGCCTTCTGGCCATACTGTATCACAGCATTTAGATGCCTAACTCCAACTGATATGAGAGTTAGACACCTAAATACCTTTGAAAATCTGGCCGTGCACATGCACCTTGTGGGAGAGATCCCCTGCAATATGTATAATTTCTCCTTGTTGTCTCTGAAAAGTTCTCTTATTCCATCACATTCTGTTGGAGCATATAATGGGTAGCAACATTTTTTCTAACCAGATGTCCTCATTTCTCTCTTTTGAGTGTTAACTAATGCATGGCTCATGCTTGTTAAACATAACACTCCAAACAGCACTGCCAACAGCCCAACTCCTGATCCTTGGCGTCCTGTACCACACAACTGGGGATGAGCGACAGTCCCTCTCCATGTCACTCGGCTAGAGTAGCAGGGCTGCTAGTGATCAGCACAGTTCGACTGGCAGAGCTTGTGTTGCTTCTATGCTATACCTGGCTCACAGTTTAGCAGTGTTATTAGTCCTGAGTTTAAGTGTTAAATTTACAATCTAAAATCTTTGAAGAAGAATGCAAATGTCTCTCAGCTAGAACTAACTAGTGGTGAACTAACTTCCAGGAGAACTGCGGTGATTTACACCAGATGAGGAACTGGGCCATGGTATCAATCAAATGAGTGAAATACTTTAGAGACACAAGGTAGGTGAGGTAATATATTTTAGTGGATCAATTTCTGTTGATGAAAGACAGGCTTAGAGTTCAGTATAGCTCGAAAGCTTGTCTCTCTCACCAACAGAAGTTGGTCCAATAAAAGGTATTGCCTCTCCCACCTTGCCTCTCCAATATGCTAGGACCAACATGGCTACCACACTGAAATATTTTAGGTATATGCAGTAGATAGAAACACACACATTTTTCTAAATATTAAGCTACTGTGTTAATATGCTAGCAAGGTAGCAATACATACTGTAAGAATATTACTGTAGAGTTGTGTCCCTATAACAAAACACCACCTCTAGATCTTGGTCCCCTTTTGGAGCTAGCAGGTAGTAATTTCTTGGTACTGTTGAGCTATTGACTTTTGTCTTCTCTATGAAGGGCTTGATCCAAAGCCCTTTGAAGTCAATGGGGTATTTCTACTAACTATGGGTTTTGGATAGACCCCGTAGGAGGACAATGTTTTAAAATCTGAAGTAAAGCTATCAAAAGAGTAGGCAGGTACATTTCTTGCATGCATAACAAACACACATGCCAGTTGCTGCCTCCCACGGAATTACTAGCCCAAATTTTCTGATTTTTATCTGTTATCACAGATGTGTGCATCATCACAAACCTATCACGCAGCACTGAGTTTTATCAGCATGCACATGAAACAGGAATCTAGCATTTTGCTGGGCTGATGGTTTTCAGTGTTGCATTCAGAAAGAACATCTTATTTTCATCAGGCAGTGAAAGCAACTGATAAGCTTTGTCACACTTGTATTCTTGCTGGGTAATGTAGCTTGTCTTGCATTAGATTCCTAGCTTTGAACAGTGAGCAAAACAAATTCTGACAGCCTGTGTGTGGGGGTGCATGCATGTGCATGCATAGTGGACAAACATACACCCCAAAATAAATACATTATTCTAAATCTATGCTAATATGCAGCAGACCATTATAGCTGTAAGGATGAATTTGAATTTTGCCCAAATTCAAAGTCAAGAAGGTGCAGTCAAGATAATCATCATTAAAATAAGCCTGGTGGAAAAAACAGATAGTGGAGCTGTGCCTACTTACACCAGTTGAGGATCTGCCCCGCCAACTCACTACACTGATTTACACCGCCCAACAGTTTTAAAAGTGGACCAAATTAATTCATGCTGCACAGGGAAGATATAAAATTGCATCCCCCAGAGGCAAAAGGTGATCGAAATTGAAGGACAGGCAGTAAGCCTGCTGCTGCCCTTCCTCATTATTTTACTGAGTGGGTTGGGAGGAGCTTGAATTTACAGCAGGGGATGCACAGGCGCTACACTGGTGGAGGTTGCAGTGAGGATGAGCTGAATCAGTGCCAACCCCTCCCAAATATTCAATTACACGCCCACTTTTTTAGCTATCCGCCTCCAGCAAAGGGCACAGCTGCCATTTTGCTAACCCTATCTCCTCTCCTAGTAAACTTTCCACTGCCAGGACTGTATGTCACCGTTTGTACCAAAAAAAAACTTGGGTAGGATTTAATCCAGTCATTTGTAAAGCACCTCCCCCTTCCCACGCACCTAAACATTTGGGTTTATGTAGGGACAATACGTGTGTCATTCAGTGACAGAACAGGGATGTTACTCATGCATTCTGGCAGCTGGACTTTTCAGGGAGAGAAAGTAAAGGTTTCACAAAGGGCTGGACACCAAATTTGATGTGGAGGGGAGGAAAACCTGGAGTTGCTACCCATTTCTCAAAAAGAGGTCTGCATTCAGAGAACTTCCTCCAGATGCTGTTCAGGAGACAAGGGTGAGTTTTAGATGGGATTTCATCCATCTCTGCCCAGCAAGACCAACAGAATTCCAATGGGATTAACACACAGTTAACATTTCTGTATAAACCAGTAGCACTCCCCTACCCTGCACAATCCTTTTAGTGGCTCATTTCTGAAGGGCCCGAACTCTGCGAGGTTTTATTTTAAATTCAGAGCAGCCATTGTTAATTCTCCCACTGATCACACTTGAGTGAGCTGTTAGAAGTCATAAAAACAACTGGCTTATTTGACAAAAGTGTCTCAGAGAGGGGATTTTGCTCTTTTCACTGAGCATGGTGGGGGGGGGGGGGGCGGGAGAGAAATTCCGGTCAGATTCTCACAAAAAACATCCTCTTTTTCAACCCATTTGGTTCCTCTGCTGACACTTGAGCCTGCTAGCTGACTTGCTGTAAATTCCAGGAGGTGGGAGGGGGAAATCACAGAGGGAAGTACCCTAACCGGTGCTGAGGAGGAACTGCACTTTGCATAGTGGAACTTTTTCAGTGACTCAGCTGGCATGGTAAACAAAAGAGAAAACTTCCTCTTTATTTTCTTATAACTAAGCTTCTTTTAGAACCAAATGAGTCGCTTAACCAAAGTTAAATATAAACCAGACTAAAATTAGAAAGTCTTCCCTCTCATAGTCAAAAGTCAAATTCCACCCTGATTTACACCCACATGTGCCCACACTGATTTATGCTGATGTGGGGGTGAGGTGGGGTGCACAGGATATACATTGGCAGAATTTGACCCTCCTAGGAAATACTGAACAAAATCATTTCCCAGTCTTATGGCTACCGAGCAGACCCTCTGTAATCCACTCCATACTTGCTACTCTTCAAAATTCAGTATGCCTAGTTGTGCGTGCCTTGACCATGGCCCATAATGCTGCCTGGTTTGTTAAATGGGATTTTCCATGTCCTGTGCAATGAGGCAGTTGCTTGCCAAGAGTGCTGTTCAAGATGCTGTGTCCTGTGCAGAATCAGCGAGAACATGTGCTCACTCTACTAAGGTTCTGCCAAAGCACGACCCTCAGTGCTGGTCTGTTTTATGGACAGTACACAACTGCCCATATAAAGAGTCATCTTCCCAATTAACTCAGCTCGGTCAAATTGCAGAGTGATCATTGATTGGGGGGGAGAGGGAAGTGTGTATTAAAACTCTCTCCACACCTTATAACCACATCCCTTTGAATTTACCAGTACAGCCCTCTTTCACCACCAAAGCTGGATTAATTAGCATCCAAATCAGATCCACATGATGGAACAGCCTCAGCGCATGACACTAGAGAATTCACTTGTCAGGTGACAGAGCTGAAGAGCTAACTCCTTTCTCTGAGGGCTTTTGGAGCAAGAGCCAACATTTTATTGTCAAAGCCCCTTTTGATTTAGATGTCATACAAAGTACATACAACCTCTTTTGAAGCATTTCTTTATTTGATTGGTTATTTCAAACGGAGCACAATCTGGGGGTCCTGATTAAAAAAATTCTACAGAAGGAAAACATTCTTTGTGAACACTTCACAGGAAAGATGCTTGGTTATGACACTGCAGCTGTGTGTACATTTCAATTAAGACATTAAGGTATTATTCCAGTCATCAGTTGGTGTAAGTCAGCCACATAACATTGATTTCAGCTGAACAAAATGCTTGTACAATACCGTCATCTCCCTAGCTATTTATGAGTAACCTTAAAATATCTTCAAAGCTTTTGATTTCGAAATAAAAGCTAGCCAGTTTCAATGGCGCTGGGCCAATTTACATCAGCTGATGAGCTCTCTCTGTGTGATTTCATCAACACAACTGAATACATATTTTAGTAAATGCACATACCTGCTACTGATTCGATTATTTTTGATTGTGGCTCAGGGTGTGCACTTTCCTCCATCAAGCATTCACTCACCTTCACAGCAATAAGAGGTCCACGGGTCAGTAATCAACCCATTTCTACTCCTCTCTAGGCAAAGCTAAAATCCTTTGCTGCCAAGATCATTCAGCTCCTGAAAGAATGGACAGAAACATTCCCCTATGACTTCCAGGATGAGAAATCCATGAAAGAGCTGAAGGAGATTGCTCACAGGATCACACAATGCGATGAGGTAAGAGGGGGAAATAACCATATGTGGAAGAGAAACCTAGGGATACAATTTATCTTAGTATTTTCTCCCCACCATTGCTGTACCACCTCCTAACCAGGTTAGAGTAGCAACTGCTGAGCTGTCAGCGCAACCATTGGATATGGGTTAGGAGGTGAACTTAGCAAAAACTGGGTGTGTATCGCTGGGTCCCAAGAGGAGATGACAAAGCACCTGCTGATGGTATAGGAGGTGAGAGGAGGAAGAAAGAAAGAGGATTGTAAGGTATAATACAATTCCAACACACAGTATAGTGTATATTATGCATCCCCCTCAGTGCCTGATCCACATGGACTGTAACTTTCAAAAGAACCTTTAACGCTAGCTAGAGAAGCATTTGCTTTTGTCCTCGATGCCTCTGGACCAATCCCCAACGAGAACTATGATGACAACTGTAACGAGTATCACATAGCTTGGTAATACTAGCATGAAGAAAGATCTTTAACCTGGCGTCTACCTATTCAACCCTGGTCTAGCTGCAAATCTGAACGGTTGTGAGCTTTCATGTCTAGCAAGCCAGGAGAAAACTTCTTCCAAAGTAACCTACCAATTTGGTAGATCCAGAGTGGCTAAAACTATCAGTGGAGAATCCTATTGTGGAACAGTTAGGAAGCTCGCTTGACAAAGGAAGTCACTACAAAACTGGAGAAAGAAACTGGGACAGGGGAGGGGGGAATTATGAGGGGAAGACTATATTGAAGAAATGGATGGTAAAAATAAAAAAGTAAAATGAATACATTATAATAATTAAAGTGGAAAAAAAATGTTTTCTAATGTTTTGGATCCAGTCTAGTCTCCCTAGCTTTTTATGATAACAGGATTATGTATGTGCTTCGTTTGATTTAAGAGGATGAAGAGCAACAGGTTTGACAGCATTGTGGGAGGCAGCGATAAGTCATTATACAATTAGCTGCTACAGCTGTTGTCAAAAGGAAGTATGCCAGTTCATTGAGTCAGTGGTATTGTTTACCTGCATGCTACTAAGAAAATGTCAGTGTCTTAATAGGTAGGATTACAATAGCCCTTCTTTTGTCTTTATAAACAGAGGAAAAAAAGTAGTTGGCAGGGATCCTGCCATAAAAAGGTGACACATTTTTGAACGTTTTCCACTGTGATATAGCAAGTTCAGACTTTTAGCCATTGTGATAGGAGCATTTCAGATCTCTATTATTGGGAACAAGAGGAAATACTCTGGCTTTATATACAAGAATAAATTGCCAGGTGGGAGAAAAATCACGGGCTTTATGGAATGGCTCAGCGCACCGGTAGCTGAGGTTTCATGCGACGTCCATTTATTATGGTATCGTAGCATTTATCCTTTTAACAAGGCTACATGTCAAGTTCTCAGTCTGTGAAGGGTTAGGCTGTGTCTGACCTCTAGAAATGTAATTTGACACTAACAAATAGCGAATGGCTCCCAGCCTCACTTTGTGTCTCCTGTTCTTTTATGTTTGAATAAATTACCTAGCGGCATCTAAAACAAAGTTTTGGGGTTTTTGTTTTTAATTTTTCACCTTTTTCAGCTTCCCTGCTTTTCTTCATGTACAAGATAAGATATTAGGAGTGAATAGAAACAGATGTAAGGCAGTCATGCTGATGTTGACTTGGAAACTCAAGGACAGCATAACAGATTTTTGTGGCTGAGTGAGCAAATATTTAGACTATGTTCTTAGACTCAGATTTATAAATTCACAAAGAGGCATGTGGACTATTGACAACTCATAAGTTTTATCCCATTTCAACTGCCTTCTCCATAGTCACACAAGCATCCAAACAACCCACCACCCTCACTTTCTCCTACATTTAAACTTTCTTCCCTTATCTTGCAAAATACATAATCCATTGCTGGGGGCCATTCTCCCCTCATTTATGCAGGTGTAAATCACTTATCACTATTGAAATCAATGGATTTATGGTGTAAAAACTAGTGTAACTCAGAGTAGAATCAGATCTCTTAAAGAAACTCCCACAAACTTGTATTTTAAGCATTCGTAGCCTAATAGCAATAAAAGCTCCAGCCAGCTGCTGCTTAACAATAATCCCGTTGCCTCGTCAAGATAAACTATGCTGCCTTCAGCTTCTTATTTGATTCCACTTGGGAGCCAGATTATTGCCTTGTAAAGCAACGTTATGACACTATTATTGCTTAATTATAGCATGCTACAGACAAATTTTTGATAGCCATCGTCTCTCGCATCTGCTACATAGTTTTCAGTCATCACTGCACATTGGTGGCTTCCTTGAATAGTCACAGACCCATTCCACCTCACTTCAGTGCATCCAGTTGACTCTGGATGCAGAGAACATGACAGCAACAACATTAACCCTTAAAACACCACCTTACTTCAAAGGAATTGATGCATGGGAACCCAGGAGAGTGATATCATAGAGAAAGAGGAAGGCACAGAAAAGCTGGGTAATTGATTTGGCAACTGAAAGAGAGAGTCGGGGCACTTGTTAGGAAGACTGTGGTCTGGCAGTTGGAGTATTTAAAGGGGTGCAGGAGGATCGAGCAGTTGGGAAGGGATCAAATTGTTTTTCTCAGGGAGGTGTCATGAGGAAGTCTACATGAGAGAAGTGTTAAAACGCTAGTTGGGGGACACCAGCTGGAACAGGAGAGAGGTTGTGTTGCTTCCAGTAGCATTTGTCACAAGGAGGATAATAGTCAATCGTGCTAAGGGTTAACACTGAAAGGCTCTTTTCTTGGTTTAGTTTTTTTGCAGAAACAGGAGGTTATATGCAGACATGGAAGAAATGTTTTATGAGAGCCCAGTGCACCTTACAGGGAGGCATGGGAAAGCACACTGTATTTGAACTGTCCCAAATTCTAGCCCCATCATTAATTTAAAACAAAAAGCCTCCCCATAAGTCTCTTCCTACTCCAACAGGACCAATGCTGGAGGAGTACAGGCACTTTGTGAGGCAAGGTGCACAACTTCTGGACTCATGAAGGACCATCATGGTCATGCATGCCCAGCTCCAAATGTTCATCAGAAGCTGGAGATGTGCGACCAAGCTACAGCAGAAATAATTCAACTTGCACAGATTGCAATATGGAAAGTGAATGTATATGAATGGAGTAATCAGTAGAATTATAGTCAGTGAAACAGCTTGTGTCTATGCTCTTCCTTCAGGTCTTTTTTCATACATCTATTCTGGAAAATTCAAGAGTAGGGCACCTTTGGCCAAATGCACTGTGGAGATTTTGGGCCTTCTCTGAATTGCAGGGTGCACAGCTAGAACAGGAGGAGGAATTGCAGGAGGCTGAGCTAGAACATTTCATTAGTGTGATCAAGCATGTGAATTCCCATGATCTTGTTCAGGCCAGCCAGACTATTGGTAGCATGACTAAGGAGCAAGTATTTTGCCACTTCCTACACAGAAAGAGACAAGAAGCCTTGCAAAAGCAGAAGACCCACAGCCTTTCAGTACACCTGCTTCCAAACAGGGGCGGCTCTAACAATTTTGCTGCCCCAAGCAGGGGCGGCGGCCCCGGCCCCAACGCAGGCAGTCCCAGTCCGCGGCGGCAAGGGGAGAGCGGCAGATGTGCCGCCCCATTGCCGCCGCAGTTGGCGAGAATGGGATGGCAGTCCAAGTCCTGCGGCGGCAATTCGGCGGCGGGAAGAGCGGACCTGCCGCCGAATTGCCGCCATGGGACTTGGACTGCCGCCCATTCTTGATGCCGCCCCAAGCACTAGCTTGGAAAGCTGGTGCCTGGAGCCAGCCCTGCTTCCAAATGACTGACCCAGTTGCTTTTGAAATGGGTTCTGAGCCAAGAAGAGGGATGCTGCAATGGCTGCTAAGCTATTGAAAGCAAAGTTGGGGAGGAGGGTGCGAGAGTGTTAATTTGCAAAGCTACACCGATATTTAGAGTACCTTGAGGTGGGCTCATTTGCCACATGAAAATCAGCTCTGATAATAGGATAGAAGATACCGGATGCTAAGCAGCCTTATTAACCTGTCAGAAATTCCTTGCGGATACAAATCCCATATTTCTACTCAGTACAGAGTAAAGGTTCTTACTAGTCATGATTCGGTCATCTTATGTTTAGGAAAATGGAACCGTGAAGAAGATCATCAGCCAGATGACACAGAATCTACTGATGACCCTTTCTGCAAGAAGTCAGTACCAGGAGATAAAAGAGAAATTCAGGCAACCTGTTACTGATAAAGGAACCATCCTTAAAAACAAGCCACAGTCGACCCAGAAGGACATACTGAGCATATGTTGTGACCCCCTGATCTTGGCGCAGCAGCTAACTCATATTGAACTGGTGAGATTTAGATTTCTACGCTTTAGTCCTTTCATTTTCCATTTACTGAATGTTAACATATTCACAGACAGGAGTTTGCCATTGACTTCAATGGGAGTAAGGTCAGGCCTTCAGTGTAATTAAAGTGCTCCAATCTAACAGATGGGAAGTGATGAATTCATGAGAGCAACCAGGTAAATCTGTGAGGGAAGAAAGAGGGTACAGTGCTTTCAGGGGTGAAGAGGCAGACACCCCCAAATGTTGGGTTTCTAAAAGCCAGGGCCAGCTTTATAGCCAAGCTACTATGAAGGCAACCATGTGGTACCTTAGTGTGTTTGGCCTCTTCTTCCAATTCCACTGACAAAGAATGAAGGGAGAGGGAGAGCTGGTACCAGGGTAGAGGCTTCTCTTCTAGTTCCCTACTGGTACTAAAGAGAGATCGAGGGCCACACTCGAAATATTGGGGTCTCGGAAGAACAGAACTACAGCAAGTTAACTCATTGTTCATGCCTAAACTGAATCAGGATAATTAGAGCAAAGCTTGTAGGAGATTGAGGTATGAAGGCCACTCTGGTAATGTCTTAGGCTCCATTGGCATACCTTTCAGCTGGAGTCCTGTTTATGTTGGTCTTTGTACATTAACAATTCCTACTCTCCCCAATGCAGGAGAGGGTGAACAACATTTACGCAGAGGATCTGATGCAGATTGTGAGCCACATGGATTCCCTGGATAATCACAAGGTGCGTGTGAGTAAGGAGCCTCAGCTGTTCAAATGTCTGTATGCCAGATTCATGAAAGGCTAGAAGGTAGCAGAATTCAGTGGCAGTTCAGCTACCACAGGATTAGTCAGTCTGGTTTAGCTGTATTGAAACTAACTGGGTTTCTGTTTCCAAGTGTTTCTCCCATACTCAGGGACAATCATCATGATAGTCTTTTCTTTGGTCTTAGCGAAGAAAAACTGAGTTACTCCTGCTGCTATAGCAGCTCAGAAAACCATTCAGACTCTCTGACCTGGCCGCTCCCTCATGCTTCTTGAAACTCTGGGCTAGTTAAATCCTGACACCGTTGATTAACTTGTGTCAGCCATTCAGATACATACGCAGACTTGTAGGGAAAGAATGAATAACTATTTAAATATTGAACAGGGAATACAGAGTTATTCGCTCTTTTGAGAATGGCATCCATCCGGCAGAGATGAGAGCGTACTGGGTTTGTCCCATTGCACCGGAATTATAGTTCAGAGGATGGAACACAAAAAGATCTTCTCTTAACCAGCAAAATGGCACAGTCCAAAAAGGACACCTCCTGCTAAGTGTGCAGCATTGGTTTCGCTGCTTCTAACGGTGGGTTTCTGTTACATTTTGCCCTTTGCAGGGCGGGCAGCTACAGCTAAAGAGTGAAAGAAAAACAAAGAAATCAGCCCCCTCCTCGTATTTTGTGGTGCTTTAATATTGAGATGTTCAGAAGTTTGGAAGGCAAGATGCTGGAGATGGCAGTTGCCCCTTCATTTCCGCCTTGGCCCTCAATGTCAAATCTGTTATAAGGACAGGAACTAGGGAAATCTGCTGAGATATTAACATTATAGATTGAATAGAAATAATTAAAAACAAGTAAATTTTAATTGAAGCATCATTTCTAATAACCTAGTGGGGCATCCTTTAAAAATTGACACTATAATTTCCCAGGCAACTTTTTTTTCTTAACTTTCTTCAGATAATAAGGTAATATGTTAAATGAGAGAGAGAGAGAACGAACACATACACACATTTCATTTGAGGAAGATGGGTAAAGGGCAGGAAAATCTGGATACATTTGAATATATTCTATAAACCCTTGCCCTCTTCTCTCTCACAACCCACCTCAACAGAAAGAAAAAAAACTGAGTAGGAATATCTGCACCCCTCTCTGTGCTCATAACCCAGAGCTGTTCAGTGAGGTTACTTCATTACTGGATACCGGTTTATAGTTAACATGTGATGACAGGATACATTTACAGTAATCTTTATCCGGGTTTAGTGGGGATTAATATAGGCCTCTTCTCTTTCAGTGCCGAGGCGATGTTACCAAAACTTACACCTTGGAGGCCTATGACAACTGGTTCAACTGCCTCAGCATGCTGGTGGCTACAGAGATTTGTAGGGTAAGTACTGATGGAAAGAAGATTTCCCGCAAAAGAGCCCTGCCTTTAAAGACAAACCACACCATTATGATATTATGCATAAGGGTCCTGATCCTACAGAAATTTAAGTAAATTCAGCACCTTGTGCACATGAGTACTCCCATTTAAGTCAATAGAACAACTCATGCATGAAGTTATGTACATGTTCCAGTGGTTTAGAGGCTCAAAGCTCCATGGTTTATATTTCTGCATAGCTTCCATATTTATGCTAGTTACACCCACTGAAGGGGAACTTCCATAAAGTTTGATTTAACGTAGCTTTTTGGTGTTTTCATAGCACGCTTGGCTATTCCCAAAGCTACCAGTAGTAAAACAAATGTTTTGCTGCCTTGCAAACTCATCCTGTCCTTCAATAGCTTATTTTGGGACATCACTGGATGCCATGGGAATACTTTCTGCTGTTGTACACATAGGATTAAGGAGAAGAAACTGAGTGGGGAGTGGGAAGGGAAGAGAGAGAGAATCCATATAAGCTAAATGTATCTTCTATGATGGGAAAATGCACAAAAACTGTACTGCCCAAGTCAATCTCTTTTTGTATACATATTCCCATTGTGTGAGAGCTCTCCTTTCACTTGATCACCACATCTGGAGTTTGGGGAGCATGTTGCCGCTTGGAAATAAACATTTCAAAGAAGCAGCACCGATAGCCCTGCAAGTTAAGTGGGCATAGCTCCAGTGAAGTCTGTGGGACACTGCTGATTTACACCAGCTGAGGATCAGGCCCTACGTCTGTAGAGCTGCAAGGGCAATATCAATACCGACATGTATCAGCTCTTTGAAATGAAAAATCTGCTCTGTAGGCAGTTCAGTCTCCACACCCACTCACTCTATGACCCTCTGCTGAGACTGGCTACAAAGATGCCAGTCGTGGCCTCTTGAAATCTCATTGGTTATCACTGGTCTCTAGAGAGAGACTGCTCCCCTGGATACTCAATTGCAAAAAAACCCTCCAGGGTTGTCAGGCAAAGCCAACACATTGATTAAAGCAACCAAAACAACATTCTTAGTCTCAATGCTGAGGATTGTGCCAAACTTGTGACTATTGAACCATTTTCTTGTGGCATGAGACATCAGCAAAACAATAGCGAGATAACAGATCATATCCCGTTTAAAAATAGTTCCCGGCTGAAGATGAATGATGGAAGGGACACGGAGGACCACATGTGTATTAGCCAGGCCAGCCCTGCAGTTCAAAGTGCAGGAGAGAGTTTTAACGAAGGAATTTAAGCCAATGGGATGAGAGTAATTTTAGTACTAATAGGCTTTGGATGCCAGCCATTGATAAAGCACAACCAGCATGCAGCACTGCATCTGATGGGAAGGAAACCAAACCTGCAATGCAGATAACTAGCCTCACCCATTAGCATCTTTGCAGTAAGGGGAAATTATTTATATTCTGTCATCATTCTCGATTGTCATTAAGAAGTTTGGGTAAAATCTCCTTAGTGAAAATGAAAAACACCTAAGGTTTGAGAAACACTCTTTCCTCTTCTCCTTTCCCCCTGGAATTAAGACCTACAGCTCTTCTGGGAAACAAGTTTGGCATTCTTTTCTTTGAGGTTTGAATTGTTGGTTCATCTTTGGCATTCTGATGACAGCTTCATTCTCTCTCTTTTCCCTGGTACAAGGAAATTACTTAAAAGTCTGGCTTGTTTATATGCTATTCCCTAAACCTTTATCTCCATGTGAACAAAGAACTGCACTTCCCCTCAACTGGGCAAGGACTTGATGGGAGCCCCAAATCCAGTGGCTACTTTTTAATAAAAAAAGGAATCTGAACAGAATACCCTTAAGGCTGCCTCATAAGAGCTCTCACGTGCAGACAGCCCATAGAGATGCCAATTCCAATAGCACATTCTGAAGGTCACCGGTCACCACCCCCCTTCACACACATACCTTCTCTTTCCTCTCAAAGGCATGTTCTTTGTTTCAGGTTGTGAAGAAAAAGCAGCGGACGAGAATAGTGGAATTTTTTATTGATGTGGCAAGAGAGTGCTTCAACATCGGAAACTTCAACTCAATGATGGCCATTATCTGTGAGTATCCCCAGCATAGCTGCTGGCTTGTAGTCAAGACCACCACACTTAACAGCATAAGCAACATGAGCATGTTCACATATTCTCCAGCTTCAATGACTCCATCTATAGGCGTACCCACCCTGCTGTGGTATCATGCACCCATGACAGATTAATGCAATGGGTGTTAGCTGGAAGTCTCAGCTGTGAAGTGTCTTCCAGAGAATAAAATGCATAAAAGAGTGTAAAAATGCAACACTGACATTTAAAAAAAGTACACTCAAACTTTGTTTTATTTATCTTTCTCTCCCTTACATTTCAGCTGGCATGAACCTGAGTCCTGTAGCACGGCTAAAGAAAACATGGTCCAAGGTCAAAACAGCCAAATTTGATGTTTTAGAGGTATATACAAGATTTACACCGTGTTTAATAAAAATCAGGTACTAATGCCTTAGGCATAGGTGTGGATGCATATAAGGTGGGGATGGTTGGCACCATTTCTCTTGACTTGAAGTTCTCTCCCTGCCATGGGAAAAAGATTGATATAGATTTTCTTCTTTTTAATTCCCTTCAGATGACACTTTTCTAACAATGGAATGAATTCTCAAACTAAAGATATTCCTAGACACTTCCTTTTAACAGTGACCATTTCTCCCACCTCTAGAGCTAAATGGATGTCTTTTTTACCCTGATCTCTAATTAAAGTACTCCATCTAGTGGAGATCTGGGATCAAAATATTTTTCATTAAGAAACTTCTCAAAAGACAGTCATCAACAGGCAGATAGAAATGTAGATTAAGTGTCTTTTAGGGAAGCATGTTGTTCCCTTTAAACATTCCCTAAGCCACCAAAAGGTGTTTATTAAATGTACTATCAATCCAGTACCTTGCATCCAAACTCCTGCTAGGGAAAGCTTAGATCCAAACTACATACATTGACTGGCCTGTCTTGAATGATTATGAATGGATCCTAAAAGATGTAAAGAAAAGTAGACGTTACTCTGGTTTTTTGAGCAGTTGATCTAATTGTACAATCATTGGATTAAATCATATCTCTATGAGAAACATAATAATAATGTTTTTTCGGGGATTTATTTAAAACAGCATCACATGGACCCATCCAGCAACTTTTGTAATTACCGGACAGCCCTGCAAGGAGCAGCACAGAGATCTCAGACTGCCAACAGCAATCGGGAAAAAATTGTCATCCCTGTTTTCAACCTCTTCGTTAAAGATATCTACTTTCTGCACAAGATGCACACAAACCGCTTATCCAATGGACAGATAAACTTCAAGGTAGGTCCCTGCAATTATAGAAGTAGCATAATCAAATGCTGTATATTAATTTTTAAATTCCCAAATATTTGTAAATAGAGAATTTTAATAGCCCAGTATAAAAGTGTCTCCTAAATTATTCAACCTGCCTGTAATTGATACACAGAGGCAAGTAGTTTTCCAGGGGGAGGACTGTGAGCTTTAGATATCTAATTCCTATAAGCATAATGCACTGGAAAGCATGCACTGGATTTAGTACAGCTAGATTACAGATCAAATACCCTCCCACCACACACACAAAAACTTACTTAACCTGCAGAAATTTAATTCCTCTATGTTAACTGATCATTCCAATACAATTGAAAACACTAGTGACACCATATTTAAAAGCTGTATATAAAAGAATAGGCAAAATGCACAAGAAAATGTAGAAAGTATGCGAACAGAGGTGACTTTAATCAACTGGCTTTGTTAACCAAACTGACACATGAAACAGATCAAATTGAAAGAAGATAGCAGAGAAGAAGAGGGAAATGCTGGGTAGAATGCAGTGTGATGAAATACTAGTTTGAAGGATGCTAAAAGAAAAAAGGGAAAATCCTTCAACATCTAACAAGGGAGGTAGGATAATAAGAGGCTTGAAAAGTCATGAAAGAGAAAAATTACAAGATCACATGTGGAGGTGGATGGAGGAATGTATAGAATAGTATTGAGAGTATACAAAAGATGGTTTTAAAGAGCCAGTGTAGAAAATTAAGATAGCAGAAGTTGTGAAAACAAAAAAATATCTCCAAGCACAAAAGCAGCCATGCTGGATTATAAAAAAGTTAACTTTGTTTCATTCTTCAGAAAGGAAAATGGAAGTTTGACAAAAATGAGGTGGTGTGTTTGTTTTTTGAGTAGGACAAGAAAAGTATTTTGGCTGATAACAGTTGATGAGTTGACATTGGGCCAAATCTAGAGATCCTGATTCAAGCAAGTTCACACTAAGGGCTTGTCTACAAGGAGCAGCACTGAGCACTAGAGGGGTGCAATTTCTAAAGCACACCAGCATGTTGTGCACTAACTGGGCCATGTAGACCCTACTAGCACAAACTAAAAGTTCTCTAGTGCTCATCAATGTAGTGCTGTTTCAAACAGGGTCTACAGAGGCCAACTCATTGGTGTGCTTTAGAAATCCCACCCATCTAATGCACACTGCTGCTTTGGATAGGCAAGAACTAGGTTACTGAAATTTCTCTCTACTGAGTAATTGGACTTATTGAAGATGGGTGATTCATCTAGACCTGACATGGTTCCTCCTCAAATACCAAGAGAAGTACTGAACCATCTTTAGAGGGTATTAGAAATAGGGGAGGTACCCAATTGGTTAGAAGAATGGATGTTAAATGTAAAGTTGAGAACAAATCTAAGTGAGGTTGAGGATGTTGCACCGCAGGTCTATCAAGCTTAGCTCCAACAATGAAGCAAACACTAGAAAAAACTGACGGGGGAATCAACTTGAAGTCACAAGATACTGTAGAGATTTAAAGAAACACAAATTCCTAGGTCTTGAAAACAGCACACGTAAGCTTAGCTGTACAAATTCTGTGACGGTCAGTTGGAGCTGCTGTGCTGAATAACCACATGCTGCGGCCAAATTGTATTTAGCAGTACTGCAAAAAAGCTAATAAATGTACTGAAGGAACACACAACAGACTCTTCCAGTAGGTGAACAATGACAACATAAGTTGGATACCCTATTTTCTTTTCCATGAGATACTCTTTCCCAGGTACGTGTGGAGGACTAGTGAGGACACATTTAGAATTCTAAGCACATTTCTGGCTGACTGCTCAGGAACCAGATTGCTACAGAGGAAGAATTGTGTGAGACAGCCTGAACTATTTAAAGAACTTAAATAGAAAAGCTAACACCACTAGGTCTATATTCTTGCAGCAATTGGTGACATTAAGGCATTCAGAATCCTGAAAGGTTTGAGGGTGGGTGGTGAAGGATAGTAGTTACAACACTATTTTAACATCTGTCAAATGTCAGATCCAGATTCCAGAGACCAGAAGCTAAGTAAAGGTCAGAGCCTATAGGAATTTGCTCTTTATAGAGAATTGCGAGGTATATGGAAAAGATTACAATGGCCAAAAGCGGCAGCTCTGGTAAATGGCACCAGGAGAGAATGCTGACTCTCTCAGAGCAGTGTACTAAAGCAAATGTAGGCTTGAACCAGGAGCTCCCATCTTGCCCTGCACTAATAAAAGGATTAACAAGGAGTTATAGATTGGGAGAAAAGTCAGAGTAGGGCATGGAGCTGTCTCTAGAATGTTTGTCTTTAGAATCCCTACTCTAATGACTAGAATTCCCGCTTTGGACTATTTAAAAAAACAACAACATAAAACATGTTTTCTAGCCCAAGTTGATTCATTGCTATAGCCCAATGCACTCCTTTTAAGGAATTTGATAATTCGCAAGTCCTCATTTCATCTGCACAGCAAACATGAAGAATACATCTTAATACCTAGGAATAGCAGTTACCATTCTCTTCCCCCACCCCCACTTGTCATTCAAATATCAAGTATCTCACATCAATAATGTCCAATACACAATGCATCCAGTAAGGAAATACATAATTTATTTACAGTACAGACCTGGGGCCAATCCTGCTCCTACTTGAAGTCAATGAGAAAACTGCCATTCACAGAATGGCAACAGAAACAGCACTGTACCCCTCAAAACCTACTTAGTACTTCAGTCTGTGGCTGCTGCTATTAGATTTTTTTTTTTTAAATCTACATTTGATTTACATAGCAGAATTTGGACCAGACTTGGATTCTCTCCCTAAATAATAATTGCAGACATATTCTGTATATACTCCTAAAAGCACGTTTGATTTAAAAAAAAAAAAAAAAAGAAACACCACATACACAACCACACTCATTCTAACAAATATGAGAAATTGTGCTCCTGGAAATATTTAGTGGAAAAAAATAGCTGTTGATTACATCAGTTATTTAAAATTGTTTGCATACTTTAAATGTAAGGGGTGCTTTGAACAAATGAACTAAGACCCTTACTCTGAAGAGCTTATACTTAGGGCTGCTTTGAAAATTTTAGTACAATGGGGAGATCACATACACAAAACAAGAAATGGGTCAACAGCTCGTGATTCTAGAGGAGAAAAAGGAAGGCTTGCTGGTGGACTGTGGGATATAAAGAAGGAGAGAAATATTTGTTGTTTGGTAAATGGAGACAAACTATTTCAAGTCTAGGGGACCCCAGAAGAGCAGGTGTGAAGCTAGGAGTGAAAGAAGGTTTAAAGGAGCAGTAAGAAGAAAGGATAGGGAGTGAGAAGGTGGAGTAGAGGAAAATGAGCAGAGGGGCCTTGAACCTGAGCCAAGGAGCCTGACTGAATTTGATAGGAAACCAAAGAAATGTTTATTTAATAGTACATTATTTTTATTGCCTCATTCAGAAATTTTGGGAAATTTCAAGACTAATTCATGATTTCATAACATGGAAACAAGTAGAGTGTCCTTTTGAGAAGGACAAGAAGATCCAGAGTTATCTACTCACGGCACCTATTTATAGTGAAGAAGGTAAAAGCTCTCCGTCTTTTATTTAAGTTTATAGTGGGTCTTTCCTTCAATTGTTGCATCGGCATGGGAAGAGCACTGGAGAAGGAAAAATAAAGGAATGTGTGGTTTAAAAAAAAAAAAAATTGGAATGCCGTTCTGTCTTCCTGAAATGGCACTCCAGGTCACATTAGAAAAATGACATGGCAGTTTAGATAAGTTTGTACTGCCACTGCCCACATTTTACTAATCTGGCACCTACCAATATCATTAATTATTTTAATGATTCTTTAAGAAAAGGGAAACTGGACACATCCGTTTTTGATCGCTCTTATTTGTTTTATTATCTAGCTCTGTTTATAGCATCCTTCGAAAGTGAAGGTCCAGAAAATCACATGGAAAAAGATAGCTGGAAAACACTCAGGTATAAAATCTTTTTCAAAATTCTAGCCCCTTTCTGTATCCATAAACAATCTCTTTTGTAACGTACTCACTTTGTGCACTTGGCATATACACAGCTAGTTTTGAACGTTACATATATGGTGTGGATGGATGCATAGTTTTGACATTTCCCCTTGAAGAGACCCTGAAGAGACTGGGAGATGGAATAATAATAGGGTGTTATTTCTCAGCGTTAAATTACGGTTGGAATGATGGCTGGAGACATTATGCCAGGGTAATGCAGAGGAAGGCATAGTGCCACCAGGAATGCTTGGAGGAGCCTGCTCAAGATCAGTAGTTGCTACTTACATACAGGAGGTGTAGCATGCACTAAACCCAGCACTACCCTCCAAGTACTAGCCAGTGTGTTGGGGAGAGTGTAGTATTTGCCTGAACCCACCCATCCTTTGGGGAATTCAGTACTGTTGACAGTGCAAGAAGCCAAACTATGGCTGCCCTTTCTGCACAAATGCCGGGGGATGATCAGGACAGGGGAAGGACTCTTCAGAGATGTTAGGAGTGAGTGCTAGAAGCAGCCACAATGTGCCTATATCTCCTTCCATTGTCCACTACCCCATGGGACTCACTATACTTGGGCTTTGAACGCTCCGATTCCTCTGAAAGCCCTACAATGGCGTTAACATTAGACTGCACATTCATCATTCACACACTTGCCATTCTAATCAGATAGGAGAAAAGATTTAGGGCCAGATTCTCAGCTGGTGTAAATCAGCATCTCTATTGACTTCAGTTGAGCTATACACCAGTTTAGGATCTGGCCCTTGCAAGGAATCTGACACCACTTTGTTACCTGGAACAAGAATACCTCTTTCACTGTGGTAGGAAGAAGAATTGCTATAATATATGTGAATTTTTATTTTTTTTTATTTCTAGGACAACTCTGCTTAATAGGGCCTGAGATTTTGGATCTGATCTGCAGAATCTAAAGCACACAGGAAGAACTTTGTTTTTAAATAGTGAATGTCTTGGGTTGAGATAAACAAAACCTCACTGGCTGAGGTCTGTTTTGTATATACAATACCTTTTATGAAACAAAAATGTGGTAAATATTTCACATCAACCTTAAGGCACTTAAAAGTGAAGGATTTTGTTTTTTATTTTAAAAACACAAGGGCAGGGCCCTGTTCTCAGAGATGAAGCGTATCATGGGAGATGGTATCCATGGCGAGGTCTTAGTCTAATGACATTCATATTTTTTTTTTATTTTTGATTACTTCCACCTTAAAAAAAACAAACAAACATACAAACACCAAATTACTGCACAGGTTCAATACCGTTAGGTCCCAATCCTACAAACACTGACACATCTCCTTAACTTTAAGCAGGTGAGGAGTTGAAGGGAAGGAATGAAGAGTCCCATTCAAATCCCTGGGACAACTCGTATGCTCAAGTCAAGGAGGTGCATCAGTGTCTGCAGGACCAGGGCCTTAGACATCCGCAGTGAGGCTGTTCCTCTCTTACATCAGAGAATAGTGCCTTACAAGGTACTGAAATTGTCCAGTGTACCGTCTATGATTCTGGGCTGGAAGCAAGAATATAAAAATATGGATGTCTGAAAACCAGCTATAATGTACTTTGTAAATAAACTGGAAGATATGGCACGTAAACTAGAGTATGCCTGCCTACAACAATGAAGGTGCAGCAAAACATATTTTTGTTACATGCTTTGAAGAGAAGAAATGGGACAACTGCTAGATTTTTTTTTTATTTTCTTTTTAAAGTATTAACACTTCTGGGAACTATCCTTTGAGTTCTGTCTGCAGAATATTTTTCATTTTCTTTATCAGGGATTTATTTAAAAAAGAAAAGGATGTCTAATCTAGATAATCTCTAAAAGATGGAACTAATGTGTCTTTTGGAAAATAAGTTTTAAAATGAGAGGGTTGGGGGGACGTGAACTGAGACATCAAATTTGAAGCTTAAAGGAGCGAGACATGCCATTTCCATTCAGTTTGGGCATCTAATTCCCTAGGTCCCTTTGAAAATGCTAGCCTGAATTGACAGACAACCAATTAAACTAAAAATCTATGGCATCCAATTATTCTGGCATATATTCAAGCTATCATTATAGGCCTCAGCCGAAGCCATTGAAGTTAGTGGGAAAACATCCACTGGCACTGAATCAGGCCTTTAAACCCCAAATCAGGGTCCAAATTAGGGATGATTTGTAAACAGTGATGCTCCCAATTTCTCATTTCTCCTTTTAACTGTTCTTGGTTTTAGGATAATTTGGCTACGATAACCAGCGTGTCTAAGCAGCTCATATTACACTTCAGGCTATCCATTTTCAAAAAAATATTATCAAACATTTAAAGATTTTATTCCTCCCCATTCCTATAATTTCTGAACCAGGAGGGAGATCAAAAAATCAGTCTCAGAGTAAGATGTATTTTGTTTAATGAACGTACTATTACCCATGACTGTCGGTTCTTCTTCCCAGCACTTGTTCTCTTAGGGCCTGCGGGTTGGATATTTATCTAGATAATGAGACCCCTCCAGACAGTTACCTTAGAAAGGATTGTTTCAATGCCATCAAGAGCTCAAGAGGGATACAAACCCTCATATGTCAGGGCATCAACCAATCTCTAACTGAGAGGGTTGGGAAGAAGCTTGGCCTATGAGCAAGTAGTGCTGTAATTGCTCATGTAGGTGGGCAGGTACCTTCCTCTGACGTATCTTGTGTTGGAGAACACTGCACTAGCTGGACCACAGGTCAGGTTCGTTAAAACAATTTCTCTATTCCAATCCTGCAAATGCTTCCTACTTAAGGTTGTAAGCATTCAGTAGTTCCATTTGCATTTACCCACGTTAAGCGTTTGCAGTGTTAAGCCATTAATATGTTTCCAATGGGAACTTTTTTCCCTAGATATTTGTTTTTATGAAAAGTAAATACACCAGTTGGGGAGGGGAGTTTGCAAGGGGAAGGTATTGACTTTTTGCTGTTCCCGTAGCACTGAGATCAAAGAGCAGCTAACAAAAGTTAAATAGTTGTCATTAAACAAACAATCTGATTAAAGTGGAAGGAGGAAGTACAAATGCTAGCTGTGAACACCAACAGCCCAGAGAAAGAGAGGATAGCTTTGTTTCTTGTGATCTGCTGCTATTTTTCCTGTGCTGAAGTACTGGTTTTCAGCCCTGGGGTAGAGTAAGAATATTTATACTGTATTATTACAGTGTTTTGCACTTTCAGAGATGTTCTAGCTAGTGATATAGTCAGACACTATAAAAGGGATTGTATATCAGCTTTGTTTATGTAATTGAAATTTAAAAAGGGATGCTTAAAATTTAAGAAAATATATATTTGAAATGCAATTTTAGAACACTTTCTGTATGTGTATTAAAAAAGCTTTTACATGAATGTGCACTTCACTGGTCTATCAGTCCTAGTATATACTTGAAATCAGTGCAGTGTCTACATGGGTTTGTTTTTAAATTTTTTTTTCTCCTTCAATTTGATACATTCCTTAAATACTGTGTTCTGCTATTCTGAGCTGCATTGCTACGTATAAAGCTGTACCATAAAGCAGGATATTCTGTGTTTGACTGGATGTGCTTGCATTAATAAAAACCAAGTTGCTTCAACCAGGCTAAACTTTATCTGTGGTTATTTTTCTCTTGAAATCTGATAAAGTTGCAACTGAGGGCTGAATGAGGTGATCCAACGTTGGCAGGTAATGTAGCTTTTTGTGAATCGGCTGGCTGGCTGAAATTTCAGCCTGGGCTTATAGATATCTGATCTTACCTTATGCCCCACTGAAGAATTCAGTATATTCAAGGAAAATCTACTGCAGCATTAAGCTCAGAGCATGTTTTTCCACACACATTGAACCAAATATTCAAATATACCTATACATAATAGCATACTTCTGATCCAACATAAGCAGGAAGATTAAGCAGTTAAACTGCCTAAGCAACATTTCACATAACCTGAACATGAAGTTCCAGAGTTTCTTCTCTCCTTTATCTTATTCACATAGCAGCTATAAGATGTATGCTAGATTTAGCACACTAGAAAGTTTCTCTCAAGGAGGAATCCTGGCACCTCAATAATTCTTAGATATTGCTTTCCAGCAATAGAATAGAATCATAGGACTGGAAGGGAACTCAAGAGGTCATCTATTCCAGTCCCCTGCAGTCATGATGGCAGGACTAAGTATTATCTAGACCATCCCTGATAGGTGTTTTACCTGCTCTTAGAAATCTCCAACGATGGAGATTTCACAACCTCCCTGGGCAATTTATTCTAGTGCTTAACCACCCTGACTGCGGCACTGGAAGTTTTTCCTAATGTCCAACCAAAATTGCCCTTGCTTCAATTTAAGCCCATTGCTTCTTGTCCTATCCTCAGAGGTTAAGGATAATAATTTTTCTCCCTCCTTGCAACAATCTTTTATGTACTTGAAAAGTTATGTCCCCCCTCAGTCTTCTTTCTTCAGACTAAACAAACCCAATTTTTGCAGTCTTCCCTCATAGGTCATGTTTTCTAGATGTTAAATCTTTTTTTTGGTTTGCTCTTTTCTGGATTTTCTCCAATTTGCACACATCTTTCCTGAAATGTGGTACCCAGACCTGGACACAATGCTCCAGTTCAAGCTTAATCAGCGCGGAGTAGAGAGGAAGAATTACTTCCTGTGTCTTGCTTACAACACTCCTGATAATACATCCCAGAATGATGTTTGCTTTTTTTTGCAACAGTGTTGCACTGTTGACTCATATTTAGCTTGTGATCCACTATGACCCACAAATCCCTTTCCGCAGTACTCCTTTCTAGGCACTCATTTCCCTTTTTGTATGTGTGCAATTGATTGTTCCTTCTTTGCATTTGGAGTACTTTGCATTTGTCCTTATTGAATTTCATCCTATGTACTTTTCCAGTTTGTCCACACCATTTTGAATGTTAATCCTGTCCTCCAAAGAACTTGCAACCCCTCCCATCTTGATATCGTCCACAAACTTTAAAAGTGTACTCTGAATGCCATTATCTAAGGGCTGGTCCACACTAACCCCCCGGTTCGAACTAAGATACGCAACTTCAGCTACGTGAATAACGTAGCTGAAGTCAAAGTATCTTAGTTCGAACTAAAAGGTACTTACCGTGGGTCCAGACGCGGCAGGCAGGCTCCCCCGTCAACTCCGCATACTCCTCTCGCGGAGCAGGAGTACCAGTGTCGACAGCGAGCACTTCTGGGATCGATTTATCGCCTCTAGACAAGACGCGATAAATCGATCCCAGAAGATCGGTTGCTTCCCGCCAAACCAGGAAGTAAGTATAGACGTACCCTAAATCATTGATGAAGATATTGAACAGAACTGGACCACAACTGATCCCTGCAGGACCCCACTCGATATGCCCTTCCAGCTTGACTGTGAACCACTGATAACTATTCTCTGGGGATGTTTTCCAACCAGTTATGCACCCGCATTATAGTAGCTCCATCTAGGTTGTATTTCCCTCGTTTATTTATGAGAAGGTCATGCAAGACAGTATCAGAAGCCTTACTAAATTCAAGATATACCACATCTACCACTCCCCCCATCCACAAGGTATGTTACCCTTTGTCAAAGAAAGTTATTAGGCTGGTTTGACACTACTTGCTCTCGACAAATCCATACAGTTACTTATCACCTTATCTTCTAGTGTTTGTAAATTGATTGTTTAATTATTTGCTCCATTATATTTCTGGATACTGAAGTTAAGCTGACTGGTCTGTAATGCCCTGGCTTGTCCTTATTTCCCATTCTTCTAGATTGGAAAAGGGCAAATATAGTGCCAGTCCTCGGGAATTTCTCCTGTCTTCCATGACTTTTCAAAGATAATTGATAATGGCTCAGCTATCTCCTCAGTCAGCTCCTTGAGTATTTTAGGATGTATTTCACCAGGCCCTGATGAGTTGAAGACATCTAACTTGTCTAAGGAATTTTTAACTTGTTCTTTCCCTATTTTAGCCTCTGATCCTACCTCATTTTCACTCGCATTCACCATGTTAGATGTTCAATTGCTATTCACATTTTTGGTGAAAACCAAAACAAAAAAGTTATTTAACACTTCTGCCATTTCCACATTTTCTGTTATTATTTCCCCCTACCCATATTGAGTAATGGGCTTACCTTATCCTTGGTCTTCCTCTTGCTTCCAGTGTATTTGTGGAATGTTTTCTTGTTACCCAGAGTGCTTTGGCAATAGTCTCTATTTTACATTGCCCTATTTTACAGGTAGGGAAAATAAAATAGAGAAGTGACCTGTCCAAGGTCACACAAACGTCAAGCAAGTGAATCCAAGTCTCCTAGATTGCAGGTGCATGCCCTATCCATATTGCCTCATTATCCAAGCACACAAGCCAATTACCAATGTCATAACCCCACAATTCCATCCTTGAAAAGAGAGCTGGCTAACTGATGGGGTTGATTTGTGGCAGTCTCAAATAGTCAGAGTGGATTTTGTATTAGCAACGAAACTTTCATAGTGGATTTACAGAGCAGAGCAATACAGCTTTCATCACAAACAGTTCCCATTATAGCTTGTTGGAGAAGATGATGTTTACCAGAAATAAGAGGAACCAACTGGCAAGTGTTTTCCTGATGGTCAGTTCATTCTCACAATGAATATGCATATTACATACTGTATATATATATATACACACACACACACACACGGATTAATAAATAGATCCAAATCCAAACCAAAACTCTGGGTCCAAACAACTCCTACCTTTTTTTTTTTTTTTTTTTTTGACAAGGAAGAGGTGAGATTTGAACTCAGATATGAACTTTACAAGTAGGCCCCAATATTTCTAAATTGGCCTAGATCAAGATGCCCTTGGAACTTTGGGTTATTTGCTGTTCAGATATTAATGTTTATTTAGGGTTAGAATTTTTATTAATATGTGTCAGATTTATCAGTGGTCTTCCATTAGGATCCCGTTATGTATTATAAGCCTTTTTCAGGTAACCACTTAAGTGGGTGCTGGAAGTCAATGAGATGTATGCATGTTCTGAAGTGGTTTCCTGAATCTGTGCTTGTTACTGAAAAAAACTGGAAAGCAGTAGGAGTAAAGGTAAACTCAGATGAATTTTATTATCCATCTACAGCCAAAAGATGATCAGTGTGTGTTTATTTTTTTTAGTATTGACTATTTAAGAAACGGAGTAGCTCATTAAGGAAACACAAGTGGATTCTCCTCATAATTCCTCAAGTATTCTCCCAGAAGTGAGAAAAATCCTATAAGTGGCCTCATCAGATTCCAGAAAAGCCTCTCGCCATAAGCTGCTGTCCTGCACACTTGTGGCACAGTTGAAAACTAGAAAAGAATTTGCTACAATGTATCACCCATGAACTTGAATAGGAACATTGAAACTTACCTAGAATTTAGTTTAGCCCATATGAACATACTGAGGCACAATTAACTCTTTTCTTACTAAATTAACACATTATAAAAAGCACACATCTAAGAACTGCAATGAATATTGTTGAATTCCCCTCCACTGGATGTTTCAAAAAAAGGACAGAGTCCCCTCACGTGTGGCTAATACATGGAACAGGAGTTGTACAGGAAGGATCTACTCCCATTACACTGAATTTTTAATACCAAGTTTTTTAAATAAAGAAATATAAATGATTAAGGAGAGGCACCACTTTCTCTGCTTGAAGAGCACTGTAGTCCCTAGGTCTTTCAATCTGCTCTCGGAACAAACCCATGACTTAGACCGGGGTAGTCAATCATTTTTTGTCAAGGTCCAGATTTCTTGGTCAAGGTATAGTAAAGGTCCAGACTCCAGAGAACATAATAGTAATAAGAAAAATAATGAAGATGATGATACTAATTAAGTAATTCAAAATATTTCTGGGTCCATTCAAAAGCATCTGGTGGTCCGAGTTTGGCCCACTGTCTGCCTATTGACTACCCCTGACTTAGGCTATGTAATATATTCATATCTGGCTAGGAAGTCACGAACCAGATCTGAGTTTGGGGTGGGGAGGGGTGGGAAACTATGGCATTCCACAAGTTTTCCACTGGACAACAGATCATTTCTTGCAGTGGAAAATGGAAGGATTTTTCATGCAGACTGTTCCATTTCAGAAAACGTTCTGATATATGCCTTGTCTATAGCTACTATAATTTAAGGCTTAGCCCTACATTTCCTGGCTTTTATCAATTTCTCTAGACATTCTTTGCATGTGCATTTCCAGCAATTCTTCAATGCCGTGTTTTCATTTGCATAGTTCTCTGTGCTAATAGAGCAAGTATTCGGCCAAGCTTTAAACTGCATATTACTTCTCCTTAAAATATGCATAATTCCCTCACAGTAGCCCATTAAGCACAGTAAAATCCATATTTGCCTGACAGATGGTAACATTCCTTTGGAATCGTTCTCTTCTGTCCTGCCAATGCACTTACCATGCTCAGGTTGATCCAAGCAATAAAAATCCTTACGAGGGAAATGTGTTGCTTGTCTCAGACCAGTGCCCAGCGGACCTGCGTGCACATTACAAAAACTATCCCCACAGTTAGTACCTTATTAGCAACCAAGGACTGAGGTGAGGGAGAGAGTGAGCTGCAGAGGTACAATTCATACTGCTCAAATGCTTGGTCCTAAGCCCCTTGAGGCTGATTTCAATGGGCTTTGGATCAGGTCCTAGAAGAGTTTGTTTCTAGCTGTACCAGCAGCATTAGGTACCAATGCACTAGCTGGGCCACAGAGACTGAGACAAAAGTAAGCTCATTTCAACATATTCAAAATTTCACAGCTAAGTAGGGTGACCAGACAGCAAGTGTGAAAAATCGGGACTGTCCCTATAAAATCGGGACATCTGGTCACCCTACAGCTAAGAGTTGGAAGCACATGAAGGAAGTAGGGGAAGTCTACAGTGCCCCTCCCGCAACTGTTCTGCAATCAGGGCACCACAAGAGGGCTCCCAGACCCAACACATTCAATAAAATTTTGGCCCCTGGCTGGTAGTGCTGCTGCTGTGATCTTAGAGAAAGCACGATGCCAAGCCGGCGAGTCTCCTCCCCCTGCCCATAGAGAATGGCAATGGCTGAAGGAGCAAGTTGCTACTGCTGCCAACTAGTAGGGGCAGCACTGTCTCTCCGGAGCTCCCCACATGCTTGAGGGGGGTGAGTCATGGGGAGAGGGCCGTGGTGGGGGATGCCGAAGACTCGGAGCTGGCTCTGGGGGTGCTGTGCGGGAGGAGGAATGCTGAGGAGCTGGCTCTGAGATGCCATGGGGGAGGGAGATACTGAGGAGCTAGCCCTGGGGGTGCTGGTCCCGGGGAGTGGGCAGCGATGGCCTGGGGAACAGCAATGCCACTGCCAGGCCTTGTTTACTATGCAGGTCCCAGCTAGGAGCCCGAACTCCACCACTGGAGCCGATACTGATTGGTATAATTTTGGGAAACGTTTGATACATTTTTTAGACTTCACCCCCTCTCTCCCCGCTAGAGACCCCCAAGTGGCGGCCCTGATGTGATAGAAGACTCAAGTCCAAGCAGCTAAAGGGTTTTCATGGGCACCAAACCCACTAAAGCTTTGGTGAAGCCAGTAGGTGTATCTGTTCACCACACGAGACCTTCGGGTCTTTACCTAAATTCAAGACAGCCCAGATGTATTTAGCTGCAAAACATCACGGGAAGAACTGAAGCCATTTTTGTGTTTCAAGAGCACAACTAAAACCATGTTGGTGGGGTTGTCTTTTTAATCCCTTTGTCACTGACACAGCCAGAGAGATGTGGTTAAATCATAGGGAGGCGAAAGGAAGCCCCACGTGGAAGAAGATCTTTACACCTGGAACATTGCGGTGGTGTTTTGTTGGTCTGTTTTTAATAGCTAGGCTGCAGAACCACAGAAATAGAGAGAGGCTATTTTCCATTTTTAAAGGAAATGAATTTAGTGGCAAACAACACTGCCTGGAGCAGGCTGCACAGTCTGCCCAAACAATGAGAACACGCTTCATTTCTGCCCTGTGAATATCCACCATTAGCTTAGTCCAAGCAGGAACTGTCAGCTGAGAGGTACTTTTGTGATAAGAAAAAATCCAGACTAGATCCAAGTCCCCAAATCACTTATTCACTGGTAGTCTACCTTTTAGTATCCAGGATTTGACCTTTGGACACCAGAATTCAGAGGCCACTGCATCAGTTCTTGCCCTACCACAGTAGAGGACATGATCATGGAATTGGTGAAAGCCTTGAACAGTTGTGGCTGCAAGAGGATTTAATAGAATAGAATATCGAACTGTTAGTCAATTGAGGCCCTCATTCAGCTTTCTAAGATTTGTCTGGAACAATTGGAAAAACATTCCTGAAGTTTTTCAGAACCCACACAGACACCCAAACAAGCAAAGTTATTTGATGTACCTGTCTCTTCTTGCTTCACTCCTCCGGTAGTCTCTCAGTATCCTCATTGTCACATTTACAAGCTACCCAAACTAATTTCACAGGAATCCACCATCCAATACACCAGCCTGGAATCATTAAACAAAGTCACTCTCTGCTATGGACTATATACAACAATCAGAGAATTTGTACATCAAGCTGATAACTTTGTCCCCCAAGGAACGTGTCCTTTCCCATCCTCCACGATTTTGGGGGATTGCCTAACATGCCATGTGAAACAGTGTAAGAGACTCTGCAATTTGCTGACAGTAGCCTAGGGTCCAATTAATCACCACAGTATCTGAGTGCCTCACATTCTTCAATTTATCTATCCTCACAACTTCTGTGTGAGGTAAGGCAATGCTACCATTCCCATTGTACAGATGAGGGAACTGAGGCCCGGAGAGACTGAGTGATGTCCCCAAGGGCACACAGGGGGTCTGTGGCAAAGCAGATGGTTGAACCCAACTCTCCCCAGTCCCAGGCTACTGCCTGAACCACTGGATCATGCTTCCACTACTCTGTGGACCCTTGTGTTCTTGCAGAGCCCTGATGACTTCAACAAGGCTCCACACGAGTGCAGGGGTCCCCCTACATGCTGCTGTTTGCAGGGTCAAGTCCCCAGTTTGCTTCCTGTGTTCTCCACATCCAAGTACAGAACAGCAACAAACAGAAGATCCTGCTTCCGTTGAAGCCAGAGGGACCCTCATCAGTGGTTTCAGTGGGAACAAGCAGGATTGCACCATAGGTATGTCAAGATTATTGTACAGCAGTTACGTTAAGCCATTGGAGGTTTTCATTTATCTTCCTCTATATACATTTAACAAGGGGCATTTATTACAAGCAAAAGCACATGAAGTAGGAAAGAACACATATGCCACCATGTGGACACGTGAAGTAGCAAGCCAACCACAACAACGATCAGAGGCTATAAAGCAGCCTTAATATTCAAACAAATATCTGGTGGCTCTGCAACAACAAGCAAGAGGAATCTTTGCATCTAAAGACAGTTTGCTGCACGGCTGGGCTCAATGGCCGCAGGCGTGGAGTAACAGCCCATTTTCCAGACAAAGCCTTTGGCTCTATTTTGCACATCAGGATCTGACTGTGAAAGGTGACAGTTCGTATCCCAGATCTGAACATCTCTGCAAAATATTTTGTCACCATTTTTAAACAAATTTGCTGCAGTGAGATATTTGATAGGAAACAGAATAAAAGTTTAAAGGGAACATATGCCCCAAGGCATGGATTATTTCCAAGAGCAGTGTAGACATTGCTAGGGTTAAAAAAATACTCATTTTGAAAGCAGCCCCATATTATAGGTCTATAGCTTTGCCTCCACACAAATTTGCAAAGTGGTTTAACTTAGACTGCCAAGAAATCCTGTGTGGATCCTTTTTGATCTAAGAGTGGTTTATTTCTATTTAATCTAAGCCTGCTCCTAAATGATTAAAGATAAACCAGAATAGGTTTAAACAGGTATGGAAGTGTCCACACAGCCTTTTGTAGCTGTTGAACTAGTTCAGTTTAAAAAAAACACATTAAGTTAAACAGGTGCAGTTTTGACAGACATACCATGGCCAA
The DNA here is from genome assembly GCA_037349315.1 of Chelydra serpentina. Lineage (NCBI taxonomy): Eukaryota > Metazoa > Chordata > Testudines > Chelydridae > Chelydra > Chelydra serpentina. The sequence goes on from JBAIAC010000030.1 coordinate 54,897,510, forward strand.
GCCAAGATGGATGATTATGCTTTTAAGTGAATAAAAGGTGTCCCCTTATACTGCTTGGAACCAATGCCTCACAAAGAACTCTGAAGGCCATCTCCTTGTTTTAATAAACTCCTCCACATGAAATAAGAAAGACTTTGCTCAGGTACTTATCTTTACCCATAGGGAATGATTTTACCTTACCTGATGAAGAAGTGGCTTCTTTTCGTCCACTTCATCCAGAGGAAAAGCTGGCTGTGGAAACAATCAGTAACTACCTCACAACCGCTGTGATCAGCCAGCCCAAGCCTCATTAATGCAAATAGTTACAGGTGTGGTAATAAGGAGGCAATGGGAGTGTGCTAAAGTGGGGGCCCAGGGAGTGCAGGCTGAATCGGGATTTCTTTTCACAGCTTCACACAGGCATCTCATTAGCAGGGCTTCTGCTTCCCAAAAGGGAGACCCAGCTCCAAGGAAACAGCCCCAGTTGACATGAGGCACCCATGTAACACTGGGAGAGGAAGACATAGATTCTGCCTGCATGCCAGGGATCAGATCCTCAGCTGGTATACATTAGTGCAAACCCACTGAACTCAATGAAGTTGTGCTGCTTTATACTAGCTGACGATCTGCCCCAGGATTCTGGAAAGCTGAAATCCATGGTTATTTTCCTTTTACTACGAAAGGTTTTATTTTGTGCTGCTCCAATCAACCTCTCTTCTCCATCTACCATGCTCACTGTGAGTGCACTCACTCACAGTGCTACCTTCATGCTACTAATATGTTTCTTAAAACAAAATTCTATGTTATGGATCACACTCAGTGGAGGACTGTGCAGCCCACTACAATACATACTGGCTTGTTCACAAGGGGAAGCACATTACCCTATTACCATTGGCTATAACATTTTAGCAACTTAAAAAAAAAAGGCCAGAATCCTTAAATCAAGACATATAATTTGGGAGTGGTCAGGCCTAGCTATCTTGCAATTTAAACTATTCACATATGGTTTCATGATTTATCTTATCTTTGCTGTGTTTTATCACTGACTTCCTTCTCCAACAAGTAGAACTATACTACTGGCTAATCTCTATTTAATATATCAGGATTGATAAGGGAACTCAATGTCCTTTTACCAGCTATCACTAAAATAGACTAGACAAGGGCTTTTTCTCATTCACATGGTCAGTATCACTGGATGATACATTGCATTTATGCTGAATCATTTTAAATCTATATGAAGCATTGTCTTTTATTACTAGAGATCTCACAAAACACACTGTTGCTGCAGCCGTGTTGATACCAGTATATTAGAGAGAAAAGGTGGGATAGGTAATGTCTTTTATTGGACCAACTTTGGTTGGTGATAGAAAGTTTTTGAGCTACACAGAGCTCTTCTTCAGGTCTCTTTCACCAACCAAAGTTGGTCCAATAAAAGACATTACCTATCCCACCTTGTCTCTTTAAAACAAGAAGTTGTTTTTTTATGTTACTCCAAAGTAAATTATACAGCATGGGGATCAAGGAACCAGACTCTAGACAGACTGGTATCAATGTAAGCAGGGTTTGGGGGTATTTTTTGATATATATATATATTTTCAGAGCCTCTTCTCTCCCACCTCCTTCTCCAAGTCTATGTTAATTTAAAAGTAGCAACTCAGATACCCCATTTGTTGAACACAAACAAATGGAAACACTGGAGAGGAATGTCCTTTAAAAGAGATACAGTTCTCTTAGGACAAACTGCAGACAGACATATTATCAATATTTTTCAGTGCTAGGTTCTTTGGTTATGATTATATTAGTCTTAATAGGCACAGAACTCTCATCAGAGCAATTTAACCCGTTTACTTTGTAGGAAGAATTAAAACCAGACAGACAATTATATTAAAATGCTTTAATGGGAGTTGCATATGCAAATAACTACAAGATCAGGTGGTAATTGTGGATAAGAAAAGATCAGTAGAAGTGAAGATTGTCTGTAAACTAGAGCTTGGCAAGCAATAAAAAAAAACGTATAAAAATATGTTTGAATTTGTAAATTAGTACTTTTGATATGTTTACACTACTTTCATGTTTGCTTTCCATATAGTCTTCAACTGAGTTTTAACAACATCAACACTCTCACAGATGAATTTTAAGTTTGCATATTCAAATACTCCCTGAAATCAATTTTGTAACTTGCTTCACATTTGAAACCTGATGAGTTACGCTCTTCCATTCAAAGAACAGGAACAATATCATGCCCTTCAGTCATATGACCCGTCACAACAAAATAGGAGAGCTTGTCGGAAAGCTCTAGAGTTGGAAAGTTGAAATTTACTTTTGGGCATTCTCAAAATGGAAAGAGTATAACAAATTGAATTGTCACTTTATTCATTCAGCTTTAGTGTAATATAAGTCTGAACAGTCTGCATATTATAAATAGGAAGTTGAATCAATTATTTGTTGTCTTATTAAATGTTTGTGAATCTTTATTCAGTAGTGATGAGTTTTACTACATAACTAGTATCAGATTGTAATAGCTTCAGAGGTATTTCTATGCACCACTCTCTGGAATACATGCCATTCCTCTCCATGATGCCTCAGTCTCTGTATTACACTGCTAAGGAAAGAGCTCTGATAAGTTAATTAAGCTCAACACTTTAAGGTTAGTGGGACTCTTAATAGGCTTACCCCCCTCTTAATAGGCTTACCTCCTTACCTTCCTTCTGTAATCTTCATTTAGATTTGTTTTGCAGTACTGACCTGACCCAGATTGTCTGCAGTCAACTGAAGGACTCCCCTAGTCAGGGAGAAAAGAGAATAAACTAGGGTGAAAAGAGGACTTCAGTACATAGCTGGGAAACATTACTTCTATTCACTCTCTGAAACCTCTAATTTCCATAGATAAGGCAATGAGCCTTTCTAATGCTAGATCAGAGGTACAGATATATCGGATTTTTAAAATTCACTTAGACAATGAAAAACATTCCAACTGCTATTTTTAAAATCTTTGCCACAGGTGAGAACATTTAAAATAATGTGTATATTTTGATGTATTAGTGATGAAGCATAAATGATGTTATTGACAAAACTTTAAAAAACCCTAAGAATAAAGGCTATAAAAGTAGAGATAGTAGAAATTGGTGATACTGGAAATTGTGAAAAAATATCTAAATAAAAAATGAGCAGCTTTCTTTTCCTTCCATGTTTCATTTTAGTTTTACAATGAAAATTTTAAAAGTTTTAAAAAAATCATAATGAACACTAATTTTGTTTTTTTTTTAAATGCATGAGTTTTGTTTACTTCCCTCTGACTTTTTCACTTGTAGTGTAAGGAGTATGTTCTTACTCCTACAAGTAGTTGGTTAAGCACCAGGATTATAAAGTTATGTTTATTTGTTGGACTCTATTGCAATTAACCATATATTAAAACATTTTTCATTTATTTATTAATCCTTATAAATACAACCTTAATACAACATGTGACCAAAAGAAAGTTGCTAAGACGTTTAATAAAAATCAATGTAATAAATACATAGGTTCCCAGATTATCTTAGTTTCATGTTAGAGTAGACTATGCATGTATTCCAAAAATCTACAAAATAATGAAATTTAAAGCAACTGAAAACTAAGTTTAAGAACAACCAAATATTTACTCAAAGGCAGTCAAATCAAAACTATTTATTTCCTCATCCTATACCTGATTATATTACCACTCGCTGATCTATATTTAAATAGCTTTTGAATTTGTTTTAAAATGCACATTCTAAAAATACTCAGTTCCAAGCACTCACATCCATTTCTATGAAGTACCTAATCTCAAAATGAGGAAACTAATTCAATCCAGTTCTACGATACAGAACATTTTCATATTCCCTATGCACATACATGGTCCTTAAAAGAAAGGTTGCAACTGACTTTTGTGTTGTTTCAAGCATGTAGTATTTCTAAAGCAGTGTGTTATGTTTCTACTCAAACACCAGCACACTTAGTGCCCAAACACTAAAGTCCAAACATCTTGACACCTCAAGGAAAAGGGATAAACAGTGCATTTGAGAGACCTGTGCATGTCTCCTGAGAACTGAATTTGGGTAGATCTGCCTTACTAAGCTTGGATCCTAAAACATAGTGTTTCCATTTTCTTTATAGAGATCCAACTAAACTCAGGGGACTACTTTAGTTACAGAGATGACACTCACCTGAGAAATTATTCCTACTCAGTTGTTCCCAAGGAAGGAAAATTCACCCTCCCCACAATCAACAATGGACTCCAGTTACTACAACTATCAATCTGGTGTCTTTCAGTAGCACTGTATTCACTTAAAACATTGTCCCTTTTTCTGAGCAGTATATAATGCAGGATCGGGGCCTCCCCTCTATTAAATCCATGTTTCATTCCTTTTGTAAAGTCACAGATTTGGCATACTACAGGGGTTTAGAGTGCTATCACTTTGCCTACCTCTCTAGTTTATACATCTTGTAACCATCCTTTAAAACCTAACTTTTGGAAGGGACTTCTGTGTTTTCCACAATAGGTGAGAGAACATAGTAACAACTGTCTAATAGTCCACTGAGCAGCCTAAAACATCAGAACCTGAACCCACATATCCTTTTCATGGGGAACTTTCATTGAGTTCAGCTTTAAAGTCCCAATCCTGCCAACTGAATCACTTATGTCTGCTCAGAAGTAGATTGAAGTTAATTGAAACTGCATGTAGCTCATTGCAATATTGGAGCCTTAATAAATTATTTGTTAATCTCAACGTGTGGAGAGAGAGGGATTTCTTAGACATGAACACTATCTCAAGTAATTTATTTTTTACTATTTTCACTCTAAAAACAATCAAGATCCCTGGTAGTGCCAGAGAAGAAAGTTGTTTTTGACTCCAGACTTGACAATGAGTTTTAGCCTTTGAGAGTTTTGTACTGAGTTAGGAGATTAAAAAATCCTACTTTCCTATTTACAGAAGCTGGGCTGCAAAACTACTGTAATATTAAACAGGTTCCTGAGAATAATTATAAATAAAACCCATATGTGACATTCTGTACCTCGGGGGAAAACCCTGCACCCCCATGTTCATCCTTATAATTGTGTGGTATCCAATGCAAAGTTTGTCATGTTGGGTGTCTTCAGAAGGCTCATGATGCACTGAGCATTGTTGTTGTATTAATGCTATAGGTTGTAATTTCATGTATATAGTTATGAGGCTGAAAATGTGTCCTCGTGGCTTAAAACAAGCCCAGGCAAAAACTCTCCAAGAACAAAGGGGCAGTTCACACCTCATCAGGCATATATGGGACAAACCCAACCCAGCCTCACAAGAACAAAGGACACTGGCCTAGGCAGCAACAAAGGATCTGTTGGACTCTCAAGTGAGTCACTCCCCTTCCTTTGGTCAGTTTGGGGCTGCAATGAATCATAGAATCATAGAATCATAGAATCTCAGGGTTGGAAGGGACCTCAGGAGGTCATCTAGTCCAACCCCCTGCTCAAAGCAGGACCAACCCCAACTAGATCATCCCAGCCAGGGCTTTGTCAAGCCTGACCTTAAAAACCTCTAAGGAAGGAGATTCCACCACCTCCCTAGGTAACCCATTCCAGTGCTTCACCACCCTACTAGTGAAAAAGTTTTTCCTAATATCCAACCTAAACCTCCCCCTCTGCAACTTGAGACCATTACTCCTTGTTCTGTCATCTTCTACCACTGAGAACAGTCTAGATCCATCCTCTTTGGAACCCCCTTTTAGGTAGTTGAAAGCAGCTATCAAATCCCCCCTCACTCTTCTCTTCTGCAGGCTAAACAATCTCAGTTCCCTCAGCCTCTCCTCATAAGTCATGTGCTCCAGCCCCCTAATCATTTTTGTTGCCCTCCGTTGGACTCTTTCCAATTTATCCACATCCTTCTTGTAGTGTGGGGCCCAAAACTGGACACAGTACTCCAAATGAGGCCTCACCAGTGCCGAATAGAGGGGAATAATCACGTCCCTCGATCTGCTGGAAATGCCCCTACTTATACAGCCCAAAATGCCGTTAGCCTTCTTGGCAACAAGGGCACACTGTTGACTCATATTCAGCTTTTCGTCCACTGTAACCCCTAGGTCCTTTTCTGCAGAACTGCTGCCCAGCCATTCGGTCCCTAGTCTGTAGCAGTGCATGGGATTCTTCCGTCCTAAGTGCAGGACTCTGCACTTGTCCTTGTTGAACCTCATCAGATTTCTTTTGGCCCAATCCTCTAATTTGTCTAGGTCCCTCTGTATCCTATCCCTACCCTCCAGCGTATCAACCACTCCTCCCAGTTTAGTGTCATCTGCAAACTTGCTAAGGGTGCAGTCCACACCATCCTCCAGGTCGTTGATGAAGATATTGAACAAAACCGGCCCCAGCACCGACCCTTGGGGCACTCCACTTGATACCGGCTGCCAACTAGACATGGAGCCATTGATCACTACCCGTTGAGCACGACCATCCAGCCAGTTTTCTATCCACCTTACCGTCCATTCATCCAGCCCATACTTCTTTAACTTGCTGGCAAGAACGCTGTGCGAGACTGTATCAAAAGCTTTGCTAAAGTCAAGAAATAGCACATCCACTGCTTTCCCCTCATCCACAGAGCCAGTTATCTCATCATAGAAGGCAATTAGGTTAGTCAGGCATGACTTGCCCTTGGTGAATCCATGCTGACTGTTCCTGATCACTTTCCCCTCCTTTAAGTGGTTCAAAATTGATTCCTTGAGGACCTGTTCCATGATTTTTCCAGGGATTGAGGTGAGACTGACTGGCCTGTAGTTCCCCGGATCTTCCTTCTTCCCTTTTTTAAAGATGGGCACTACATTAGCTTTTTTCCAGTCATCCGGGACCTCCCCCGATTGCCATGATTTGTCAAAGATAATGGCCAATGGCTCTGTAATCACATCGGCCAACTCCTTTAGTACCCTCGGATGCAGTGCATCCGGCCCCATGGACTTGTGTTCGTCCAGCTTTTCTAAATAGTCCCGAACTACTTCTTTCTCCACAGAGGGCTGGTCACCTCCTCCCCATACCGTGCTGCGGAGTGCAGCCATCTGGGAGCTGCCCTTGTCTGTGAAGACAGAGGCAAAAAAAGCATTGAGTACACTAGCTTTCTCCACATCCTCTGTCACAAGGTTCCCTCCCTCATTCAGCAAGGGGCCCACACGTTCCTTGACTTTCTTCTTGTTGCTAACATACCTGAAGAAACCCTTCTTGTTACTCCTAACATCTCCGGCTAGCTGCAACTCCAAGTGTGATTTGGCCTTCCTAATTTCACTCCTGCATGCCTGAACAATATTTTTATACTCCTCCCTGGTCATTTGTCCAATCTTCCACTTCTTGTAAGCTACTTTTTTGTGTTTAAGACGAGCAAGGATTTCACTGTTAAGCCAAGCTGGTTGCCTGCCTACACATCGGGATGGTTTGTTCCTGCAACCTCAATAAGGTTTCTTTAAAATACAGCCAGCTTTCCTCGACTCCTTTCCCCCTCATGTTATTCTCCCAGGGGACCTTGCCCATCAGTTCCCTGAGGGAGTCAAAGTCTGCTTTTCTGAAGTCCAGGCTCTGTATTCTACTGTTCTCCTTTCTTCCTTGTGTCAGGATCCTGAACTCGACCATCTCATGGTCACTGCCTCCCAGGTTCCCATCCACTATTGCTTCCTCTACTATTTCTTCCCTGTTTGTGAGCAGCAGGTCAAGAAGAGCTTTTCCCCTAGTTGGTTCCTCCAGCACTTGCACCAGGAAATTGTCCCCTACACTTTCCAAAAACTTCCTGGATTGTCTGTGGACCGCTGTATTGCTCTCCCAGCAGATGTCGGGGTGATTAAAGTCACCCATGAGAACCAGGGCCTGTGATCTAGTAACTTCTGTTAGTTGCTGGAAGAAAGCCTCGTCCACCTCATCCGCCTGGTCTGGTGGTCTGTAGCAGACTCCCACCACGACATTACCCTTGTTGCTCACACTTCTCAATTTAATCCAGAGACTCTCAGGTTTTTCTGCAGTTTCATACTGGAGCTCTGAGCAGTCATACTGCTCTCTTACATACAACGCAACTCCCCCACCTTTTCTGCCCTGCCTATCCTTCCTGAACAGTTTATATCCATCCATGACAGTACTCCAATCATGTGAGTTATCCCACCAAGTCTCTGTTATTCCAATTACATCATAATTCCTTGACTGTGCCAGGACTTCCAGTTCTCCCTGCTTGTTCCCCAGGCTTCTTGCATTTGTGTATAGGCATTTAAGATAACTCACCGATCGTCCTGCTGTCCCAGTATGGGGCAGGAGCCCTCCCCTCTTGCACTCACCTACTTGTGCTTCCTCCCGGTATCCCACTTCCCCACTTACCTCGGGGCTTTGGTCTCCTTCCCCCGGTGAACCTAGTTTAAAGCCCTCCTCACTAGGTTGGCCAGCCTGCTTCCAAAGATGCTCTTCCCTCTCTTCGTCAGGTGGAGCCCGTCTCTGCCTAGCACTCCTTCTTCTTGGAACACCATCCCATGGTCAAAGAATCCAAACCCTTCTCTCCGACACCATCTGCGTAGCCATTCGTTGACTTCCACGATTCGACGGTCTCTACCCCGGCCTTTTCCTGCCACAGGGAGAATGGACGAGAACACCACTTGCGCCTCAAACGCCTTTATCCTTCTTCCCAGAGCCACGTAGTCTGCAGTAATACGCTCAAGGTCATTCTTGGCAGTATCATTGGTGCCCACGTGGAGAAGCAGGAAGGGGTAGCGATCTGAGGGCTTGATGAGTCTCGGCAGTCTCTCCGTCACATCACGAATCCTAGCCCCTGGCAAGCAGCACACCTCTCGGTTTTCCCGGTCAGGGCGGCAGATAGATGACTCAGTCCCCCTGAGGAGAGAGTCCCCGACCACCACCACCCTCCTCCTCCTCTTGGGAGTGGTGGTCATGGAACCCCCATCCCTAGGACTGTGCATCTCATGCCTTCCAATCAGTGGAGTCTCCTTCTGCTCTGTTCCCTCAGATGCATCATTCACTCCACTCTCTGCACTAGTGCCTGTGGAGAGAACATGAAAACGGTTGCTCATCTGAATATGCGTTTCTTGTACATGGACTTGTCTCATACTCTTTCCTCTTCTGGAGGTCACATGCCGCCAATTATCCTCGCTGGTCTTCTGTCCCCGCTGCGCAGCCTGCTCTGAATCCTCACAACACTGTGCCCGCTGAAGCCTATCCTGACATCTATCCTCTCTTGAGGTAATGAGGTAATGCTCACCTGACTCTGAAGGGGGTGGAGGCAAAGCCAAGAGGGAAGAAAGAACATGATAAAAGGGAGAGACGTTTGCCATCCTCTTCCTCTCTCTTCCACTTCCATCTACAGACATCACCACCAAGCGACTGAAGCACTGATCAAAGGAGAGCGCCTGGCTGAAGGGCAACCAACCAGCCTGTGGTAAGAAGCATCTAAGTTTGTAAGGGCATTGAAAGTGTTAAGATCAGCTTAGAATGCATCTTGCTTTTATTTAATTTGACCAAATCTGTCTTGTTATGCTTTGACTTATAATCACTTAAAATCTATCTTTCATAGTCAATACATTTGTTTTGTTTATTCTACCTGAAGTAGTGTGTTTGGTTTGAAGGATGTCAGACTCCCTTTGGGATAACAAGCCTGGTACATAGCAATTTCTTTGTTAAATTGATGAACTCATATAAGCTTGCAGCGTCCAGCGGGCATAACTGGAAACTGCAAGGTGGAGGTTTCAAGGGTTGTGTCTGGGACCAGAGATATTGGCTAGTGTCATTCAGTTGCACAATCCAAGGAGCAGCTTACATGCCAGAGGCTGTGCATGAACAGCCCAGGAGTGGGGGTTCTCACAGCAGAGCAGGGTCGAGGATTGGAGTGGACCTAGCAGACCACCAGTCCAGATAACAGCAGGCGATGGTCACACCATGTCTTTTACTAAAGACTATCATCAAGCTTAGAGTATTTGTGGTCAAGTGCTACATCTGGAAACAGGAAATCTTGGGTTAGGGTTAGGCTTAGTCTCTCTATTCCCTCCGCTAAAGTCACTTAGGGCCAAAGGATCCATGTTTCAGAGGTTCAGAACACCACCAACTGAAAACAATAGGAGCCACTCCCATAAACATTCTCTGACCTCAGAGTCAAACTGGGTTCTCCCCTCCTGATTCACCTCTTCAGTCACACCTGTCCAGCTCCATTGTCTGTGGCTTCTTGGCACATATGTATGTGATTAGAATAATTCCATGCATGATTCAAGAGGAGAACTAAAATACAGCTCCCTCTCTCACTTTCTGTTGGCGGTTCAGGGCTAACAAATAAAAACAAAACATCTAATGTGAGAAGATATGGCTCTGAAAAGTGAGCACGTAAAAAATAGCCCCTTCTTACCTGACACATCTGTTATTTGTATGTGTTCAGAGTGGAACTGCACTTCACGGGGTAGAAAAAGCTTAGCTGTTTTGAGATAATAAAATGCAGCAACTATCTATTCCACACACTTTAAATGTGCAAAATCCTATGCCAGGAATCACAGGTATCAGGTATCCAATGCCAGGAGTTACAGGTATTTAATTTCGTTAAAGTGTGCCAGCTACTCAATCTCTGATTTACCCAGGTACATCCATAACAGGTTAAAAAATTCCACAGCAATAGCTACAGTGGAATTTTTAATAGATTTTCATATTTGAAAATGATGGGTTTTTTCATCTTCTGGATAAGGTCAAACCAATCAAGAGTCATACATTTCTCTGAAAGAGCAGCTAGCCTATCATGCAATATACTGTATTACTGCAGTCATTGCACAGGCATATGATTCCATCATTATCAGAACATTTACTTAATGTAAAAACCACTCAAGTTGTTCAATGAACTCAAGGACATGGAGTATCTTGGGATCTCGCTTTATAATGAAAATGAATGTCCCAGTATTGCTTTACTAGTTTAATCCACAGTAGAACACTGATATGCAACTAGACAGAGATGTAATGCAGTTTTGAGAGGGGTAAATCCATCTGGAACTTTACACTTCACTATGAATTATGCATGATCACTTCATTTTACTTTATTTCAACAAGAAAGATTGTTATGCAAAATACTAGGAAGTCATCAAGGAAAATTATTATACATAGCATGAAGTTCATAAGCTGAATCCCTGTCGTAGAACTCCATCAGGTTTTAGAGGCATTAAAATGCTGAAAGCAAAGCAGCATGCTTCACTGCTGCTCCCTTACCAGCAACTAGCAGGCCCCAACCTCTCTGCTCCTCCTTGTCACTCTTCAGCAGTGTCCATCCCTGGGGGAAGCTGAAATGCCTTCTGCTCCTAGCTGGAGAGCCAAGAAGAGCACTTCATAGTGCCTGGAGCTTGACTGTGACCCAAAGGCCAGTAGCGAACAGGAACGTGCCACAGTCCATAAGAACAGGTGATTAAAGGGAGAGAAGGGAAAAACTGAGGCATGAGAGAGAAGAAGGGGGTTGGGAAGATGGGAAAACTGGTGAGGTAGGAGAGCATGATGGAGAAAGACACCCTGCCTTGAGGTACAACTCTCTATAACCTCTTTTCTCTCAAACTGCAGTTCTTCTAGAATTCCCTGTGTTTGCTCAGCGCCTGAGTTGAATTTAGCCCTGCCATTTTACTCCGCCGGGTATACCTGTGAGGTGGTCCCAGGGTATATCTACACAGCAAAAAAAAAAGGGACAGTAAATCTCAAGGCCCAGGGTAAGTGAGTCAGGCTCATGGGGCTGGCACTGTGGGGGGACAAAATAGCAGTGTAGATATTGGCACACGCTAGAGTCTAGGTTCTGAGATGCTCCTCCCTCGCCAGGTTTCACAGGCTGGGCTCTGGCCCAAGTCCAAACATTTGCTGTTTTTATCCCTGAAGTGCAGCTCCATGAGCCTGAGTCAGTCAACCTGGCTGGTGAAACTTGCTTTGCTGCCACAGGCTTGTTTTTGCTGTGTAGTTGTACCCTGAGAGGGAATTAACTGACTGCTACCAGCAAGCAGAGCCTCTGGACTTTGCCACAGCCCTTTATAATACAATGTGAGGCCTACCATCTGCTGTTTTGTAAGGCAGGTAAAAACATTCCTCATTCCCTCTGCCAGCCATGATCTTCCAAGTGTATTTCCTTTCGTTAGGGCTTGACACGACTGGAGCTTATTGTTTGATCCTAACTGAGTCTTCTGCAAACACACAAAGTGTGGACTTTTGTGAGCTTAGCTTTGAACTGGGAAAATAATGAAAGGTTTGTTAAAACAGAATCCTGCAAGCATTAACTGCACAACAAAGCCCAGACTCAAAGGGAGGAGCATCTTTTCAAGAGCTCCAAATGCTGACTGTCAATAACTAAGGGTACGTCTTCACTATCTGCCAGATCAGCGGGTAGTGATTGATCTATTGGGGATCGATTTATAGCATCTCGTCCAGATGCGATAAATCGATCCTCAAACGTGCTCCCCGTCGACTCCAGAGTCAACGGGGGAGCAGCAGAGGTCTACTTGCCGCCATACTCACGGCCATGTAAGTTGACCTATGATACGCCGACTTCAGCTACGCTATTCATATAGCTGAAGTTGCATATCATAGGTCGAAACCCCTCCTCCCCCAGTGTAGACCTGGCCTAAGGCATTTAACTTTGTAGTTATCCTTGTGACCAAAAAGGCTCCTTTCATCAAGATTCACCCAACTGGTTTAAATGCCAATGGTGATTTCCTAAATCACTTGTCTAGAGGCCTTGACAACTGAAATGTCTGCTACTTACACCCTCATTCTACCAATCTTTATTGCCTCCATAATAAAAGTATAGAGGTTCACCAGAATAACTGTTGATCAGGTATGAAACTTCCTCCAGGACATGGAAAATGGAAGGATGGACAAATCAAATGAATAACTACAAATAGGAATAACTGGCTAGGTGGTAGTGACTCACAAATTGAATATAAACCAGCAGTTGTGAAAAGGCTATGATGATCCTGGGGTGTTTTAACAGGAGAGTTGTATGCAAGACACGGGAGGTAACTGGCCTGCTTTATTGAGCACTGGTAAGACCTCAGCTGGAGTACTGTGTCTAGTCATGGGTGCCACACTTTAGGAAAGATGTGGACAAATTGGAGAAAGGCCAGAGGAGAGCAACAAAGAGGTAGGGTTTTTCTAAACCTTTTATCATATGAGTAAAAGTCAAAAAAATGTGGACACAACATCCTACATGCAATATACAGGTCAACAAAAGGGAAGCATGTACAGGTAGGAGCAGGAGCGAAAGCAGAGGCTAGGGGGAGGGGGATAAAATAGGGCCCAGCCCTGGCCACTGTCCCTCCTAGCATCCCCTAGACAGAACTGTGCAGAGGAGATTCTCTCTCTCACACACACACGCACATGGCACTAGGACTCAGACAATGGTTGCCTTCCCCACCCCTACAATATGGCCTTGGGGAGAACTGCAGAGAGCAGCCAGGAGCCGACTCCAGCCGGGAGAAGCCAGAGCAGGGATCTCTGGACAATCCAGTCAAAACTGTAGCCTGGTCTGACCTTCTTTGCCCTATGCTGATTGGCTGTTTGCTCCAACCTCTCCTCTGCAGTTACCCCACCTCCTGCTTCACACACAGTCTCTTCGTCTCAGCAGCACTCCACACCTGCTCTACTTACCTTCTTTATCCCCAACCCCCTCTTCCCTTTCCTTTTCCTTCCATCTAGTTGCTCCCCTCCTAACTAAATCTACTCAAATAAATAAAAAAACAGGGAAGTAACACAATGTTTGTCATCCCCACATTGTTCAGTCTGCTTGTGTGTCTTCCCCTGTGTGTCTGGTCTATTTAGACACCATTGTCTCATTGGTGCATTGTACTCCTGCCATCTGTCTGCATCCATCAGCTGTCGCTTGTCTTATACGTAGATTGGAAGTTCTGTGGGGCAGGGCCCGTCTCTTTGTTCTGTGTCTGTACAGCGCCTAGCACAATGGGAACCTGGTCTATGACTGGGGCTCCTAGCAACTACTGCAATACAAATAAACAACATATAAGCGGACAGCACACCTTGGAACCAATGGCCGTTTAGTTCATAGTTCTCAACTTTTTCTCTCTCCCCTATGCAGCACTATGGGAAATGCATGGTGCTCATGGGGGCTGTAATTCCCCACTTAAGAGCCCCTGGTCAGTCTCACCAGTACTGAGAAATCAGCTTGACTCACTGAGGGCTCTTTGGGCTTGTCTACACAAGGGGTTTAGTTCACACTGAATTGACACACACTAGCTGGTGCACAATACATAAGCCACACTAAGAGCATGCACATTGTTCAGTCTTTCCCTCAAGTCATATAATTGTGTACACCGGGGGGGCTTGATGCATGTGGCATTATGGGAGGGTAGCCCATGGTCCTTTGCTTTGCTGCTGAGCCTCTGGGAGTACTCTCACTGTGCAATGCAAAGTGGAAGCCAGGTGAATTCTGGGCCTTGGGGAGTCCAACAAAAAATCCCATTGTTCCAATCCCTCCATCCCTCACCTCCTCTCTTTCTGGGCAGACTAGCATCATTTTGAATTGCCGTTGGCCAGCATGGACTCAGCACAACTCCTTAACTCTATGCTGGCACTTGTGAATATGCCAGCATAGAGTTTGGAGTTTATTTGATCTCTCACAGCTGGGTAGCTTCATTCAATCACAGCTCTACCAGCAGTGAAGATGGGGACAAAGAACATGTGGACAACACTGAGCAACTGTTACTATGCAAACTTCACACAGTGCAGATTAGGGTGATCAGATGTCCCGAGTTTATAGGGACAGTCCTGATATTCAGGGCTTTTTCTTATAGGGGCACCTATTACCCACCCATACACACTCTGTCCTGATTTTTCATATTTGCTGTCTGGTCACCCTAGTGCAGAGTGATTTCTAGGCTCTGTATACCAGCATTGATTGGTGGGAAAAGACTGGTTTGCAGACCCAGACGACCAGCAATGGTGACAGAATTTCAGGATGACAAAGGCAAATTTTTGGGGGATCTGTGCTCAAGTAGGCCAAAGCAGCAGCTACAACATACAGCACCCTGTACCTGTTGAGAAGCAGGTTGCCAGTGCTCTCTGGAAGATGGCCACCACCCAATGTTACTGGTCTGTAGTCTACCAATTCAGCATAGGAGGCATGACCTTTAGGGCTATTGTATGATAGCATGTGTAAAGTATTGCTGCGCTGGGTAATATAGTTTGGTGATGCTCAGAAGATTATTTATGGCTTTGTACAAATGGGGTTCCCAAACTGAATTGGGGCAAATAAGACCCCTGTACCTCTCATTTGCTCCCTGCACCAGACTCAGTTTATAAACAGAAAGGGGTATCTCGGTGGTGCTCCAAGGGCTGTTTGACCACTGTGGCAGATTCACACACATGCAGGGTGGTCTGGAAAGGTCGACCATGCTAGGATCCGGTCCTCAAATAATTGACAGGTTATGTTTCCCACAGCTAGATTGTTTCCTGGCATCCCTGATTTTAATGTAAGTTCTCCTGCACGGTTTGCTCTTTAGCCAGAACTGGCTGGCCTCTGGGTTGTGACCCTGCCCTTCTCAGACATCTGAC
Organism: Chelydra serpentina; assembly: GCA_037349315.1. Lineage (NCBI taxonomy): Eukaryota > Metazoa > Chordata > Testudines > Chelydridae > Chelydra > Chelydra serpentina. The sequence continues at coordinate 54,913,024 of JBAIAC010000030.1, forward strand.
TGGCAATGTCCACAAACATCTTTCTCGGGGTGGCTGCCCCAAGAGCTTGGTGCACGGATACTTCTCCCCAGCTGGCAATGAGTTCTAGAGTCTCACTATGCCTCAAGCAGCTGCTTGAGGCATATTGTAAAGGTTGCCGAGTACTATCACTGTAATCCTGATATACTGGAATCCAGCAGCAAATGGGCCCATCCTATGCCAGCTTTTAACCAGGGGAAAGGAGATCTAGTTATCTTGGCCCCTAGAGTGGTGGGGGGCACAAAGGTAAACAGACAAGTTGGTCACAGACACTCAAAGCAGTGTGGGATAGCAATTGGAGAACAGCAAGTGCACTGCAGCATTGTCTGTACACAAACAAATCACTAACTCAATTTGCAGCTAGTTGAGTATATTTTAGGAGGGGACTCCAGGGTTCACAGTGAATGCAGAATTGGTGCGCTCTTAGGAACTGAGTAGTATCTCATGCCACAAGGAATCCCACTGGTTTTCTTGAAAATACCTAATATGAGGAAGAGGGCCAGAATCTGCCCCGAAGTGGATATTAGAAGTCCAAAGAGTTCAGGGCTGCTTTCAACAGAACAAACAGATAAAACAATGAATGTAACTTGGATTCATTTAAATGGCCCCTTAGAAAAATATTACAAAACGGTTTGGGAAAGTTGTGCTCTAAATAAGTGATTGATAACCATTACCTGGGATGAGTTTTTCAGTCAATGAATAATCTCTTTTTGAACAAATAAGTCATTTACATTTCTAACTTCAGAATTATTTTTATTAACGTGCCCCACAGATGGTCAAAAAGCTTGACTGGAATTGAACAAGCTCCTGTACTGAAGGCATCAAATTCAATATGGATATCAAAATAATTTTCTAGTATAAAGAAACAAAGTAGCATCTTTGCTTTGAGACAGGTGTATATATTGAAGTCATTAGATTTTTGCTACTTCATGATGTTTTCATAGTGCATACTCCAATTCATTTTTTAGTTTTTTATTCCCAGCGTATTGCTATTTTACTATTTCCTATCACTTTAAAGTAATGTTTTTTAACACAAGGACTTTAATTTTTGCTAAAAAAATCATATCAAACAAGTTCATAAGAGAAATACTAAATTATGCATTCCATATTCTTACCTGTCCTTGTGCTGTATTTGTGCTCAGAGACTACCTTGAAAATCCTTTGCCGACTGAAAGCGAGGGAACAAACCTTCTCCTGATGTCTTAATTAGGAAGTGGGTGACTTTCCAACCACCCAACCCATTTCCAAGGTAGGTCTTCACTGCAGTTAACCCTGGTGATTGCCACTTCAGTTAGCCATGCTCAAGCCCAAGGTCTGATACTTGAAAACCACACTGAAGTTGCTGCGTTCACACTGATACTACATTCACTTATGAGAGGCATTGGGGGTAGGCGGAGGGGAAAGAAGAACATCCCATGGTTTTTAGTGCTGCACCAAGCTGTGCCACTTTATGAATTCTTTTCCAGTGTATTGTGGGAGAATTTGTCTGTCCTTTCTGGGCCCCTGTGTAGAACTGTTCTTAGCCCTCCAACTCTGTAAACTGCTGCCAGGTTGGCACACACTAGTTTCCGTCTGAAGCCTCCATACCAATCAGTGGCAAGAAATCTAACTCAGGACAATAACCCTGTCAGGGTTCCCTCCCCACTCAAACTCTGGAGTACAGATGTGGGGACCTGCATGAAAGACCCCCTAAGCTTATTTCTACCAGTTTAGGTTAAAACTTCCCCAAGGCACAAATCCTTCCTGGTCCTTGGACGGGATTGCTGCCACCACCAAGTGATTTAGATAAAGATTCAGGGAAAAGGACCACTTGGAGTTCCCCTTTCCCCTCCAAATATTCCTCCAAACCCCTTTACCCCCTTTCCTGGGGACGCTTGAGAATAATATCCTCACCGATTGGTACAGGTGAGCACAGACCAAACCCCTGGATTTTTAGGACACTGAAAATCAATCAGGTTCTTAAAAGAAGCATTTATAATCACCTCTGTAAAATCAGGATGGAAGGTAAATTTACAGGGTAATAAAAAAAGATTTAAAACACAGAGGATTCCCCTCTAGGCTCAACTTTCAAAGTACAAAAAACAGGAATAAACCTCCCTCTAGCCTGGGGAAAATTCACAAGCTAAAAACAAAAGATAATCTAACACCTTTCCTTGCTTTACTTACAATTTTTGTAATCCTAGATGCTTATTTCGGGTAGGGTTTTAGGAGATGTTTTTTCCTACCCTGGTCCGTCTCTGTCTCCGAGAGAACACCAAGAGAGAGACAAACGAAACCTCCCCCCACAGATTTGAAAGTATCTTCTTTCCTTATTGGTCCTTTTGGTCAGGTGCCAACCAAGTTATTTGAGCTTCTTAACCCCTTACAGGTAAAGGAGGGATTTTAGGCTACCCTTAGCTGTATGTTTATGACAAACCCCTTTTTTGCTGGTGTTATGACTCATTTTTGCAAGAGACGGCAGATACAGGACATGAGACATTAAGGAGGGCATTCTTGCAGTGGCTTGTCACCTTGAAAAGGCAGTGGTGGACCTTACTCAGGCAATCACATAGACTGCACACAGACAGTGAGCAGTGGAGACAGCTGACGCAGGTTAATGGAAGCTGTAAGAATTCCCCTACGCTGACTTGCCATTCTGGAACAGGACCACAAGTGGAATGGTGCAACTACCTCATCTCACAGACTGAGATGACTAGCTGTGCACCCAGCATTTCCACGTGAGGTAGGCCACCTTCCTGGAGCTAAGTGAAGCACTTGCCTTGGCCCTTCAGCAGCAAGACATGCAGCTGAGAAATGTGTTGTTACCATCTAGAATCTGGCAGAACCAGACAGCTCCAGGTCAGTGGCTACCCAGTTTGGCATTGGCAAGTTAACTGTCAGTCCTGTGGTAATGGATGTTTGCATGACAGTTATTGCCATGCTTACCCACACATGGTGACAACTTCCCCAAAATAGCAGCAGGCTTTGAGGAAATGACACCAGTACAATTCAAGCCCATAGATCACACACACACATACCATCTGTCCCGACTCACCCAAATGCACATGGTGGGGGTTTAAATGCCAAACCAGTATATTTTCACTGGAAGTTACCTACCAGTGCCAAAAAAGGGAGTAGGTAGATGGCAAGAAAAATATAGCACAGGGGAATTGTGAGAAGACACGGGATGACTTGCAGCACCCAAGTTGATAAGCCTGTATCTACACTGCAAAGTGTAAGCAGTACACAGGCTTTAGCCTATAGCTGCAGGCAGACCAGCTAATCTGGGCTGAACACACCAAAGTCTAGTCAGAAGTTTATCGATGGTAGCCATGTTAGGGACAACACCTAAATTAGAGCCTGGGTAAACTTTCCAGTGAAGAACTGCCCCAAGAACCTGCCCGACATGCAGCAAGTGGACTGGATTGAGTCCTTGAATCCAACTCAGTGAAGCAAAAGCAGAAGAGCTACAGCCAAAATTCATTATTTGGAAGTAGGTACTTCCACCAATGAGTGTGGTCACTGCATTTTAGGACTCAATAGTCTCCAATATGCCGATAAGAAATGCCAAATTTAATTCGAGGCATTGGTATCAACTCCAGAGACACTCAAGAGCTTTGTACTTAAAACAGGACCAAACTCCCTGCATTTCACATGTTAATGATTACATATAATCTTCAAATTTGATACGACATCAGACAAATGAATTTTCCAGGCCATATTTTCAGAGAAATATTTCCTTGTTTTGCCGGAGGGCAATGCTTCCTTTTTGAAGAGTTGTCCTGTAGTAAGATTATTTTGTGGTTCCTGTAGCTGCACCAACAGTCCCCACAAACCACTCACTCTCTCATGGACACACAAACTTACTTCTCAGCTCTAGGCCACATTTGAACTACGACAAATAGCTCCTCCCCTCATTTGATAAAACAAATGAAGCAAACTATATTATCTGACCTTGCTGAGTTCTGTCAGCTTCTACTTACTAACCAAAACACAACATTGCTAGTTTGCCTAGCACTCTGAGGGGCTGATGGATGTGAAGGGTGAGGGTGGAAGGGCTGGGGGCTGTTTATGTGGTGATAATGGTGGGGACCTGGATTGGGTTGGAGTTTAGCACCTCTGCACCATATCAACCAGACTTGAAGGGCTCACCCCAGTGCTGTGACCTCATTTCATGCACCAGTGCCAGGGATAATGGTGTTTCTGCACATAGAGGGCTCCCTATTGGACTGCCAAGGAAGTTAAGGCAGCAATGCCAGGTTGAGCCCTTCAGAAGCGGATTCCTTGGTAAGGAAAGAAAAAGTAAGTAGAAAAGAGCTCAGATCAGATGAACAAGTAATATACCAGAACACAGCACCTTTCTGCTTTGTTCCTTTCTCTGCCACCCTTAGAAACACCCAGCTCAAACTCCATTCACTCCCATGCCCTCTTCTTTCATGTCCTCCCACTTTCAGCCCCTATAGCTCTGCCCCTCAATTGACATGGCCTTTCCCTTGGTTACAAAGTAACAAAGAGGGGAGGAGGAGAAGCTTAAATGATTGCTCCCTAGTGGCAAATTCTCAGCTGATGTACATTGTAACAGCTGGATTAAGGTCAGTAGAGCTAGACAATTAACACCAGCTGAGGATCTGCCCCATAACTTTCAGTTGGTATATTGGTGGGATCTACACTTGCCCAACATTAACTGTAAATTGAACTTTTTGCTGTAGAGATTATTGCTTAAGCCTGGCATATCAATATGGGCAATAGTCTTATTGGTACCTATGATGTCAAACGTTTTTTCCCCTTTCATAACAATTTCAATAAAGCATCTTGGAAAAGTTCTAAAATGCAGAAATATTCAATTTATTCATTCATCATAGAAGGAATACCAATTGTAAGACATCTTGCATTACATTCTCCCCTCTTTAAATCACAATACATACACTGTTCTCCACAATAAGTTACATAAAAGCAAATTTTATGTACATGTAAAAAAGGATCAGTGAATAGCATTATTGTACAAAGCATATTTTGCATCCAGAAGTCACATACTTTAATCTCTATTTGTCCTTAAGTGATTGAAACTAAAACTGATTTTTAAAAACAGATCCAAAGTTAGCTGACTTAGTGAGTGGTTTTCAACTAATTTCTAAATTTGTGGAGACTGCAGATGCAAATCCCCCACACTCCCCACTAAATTAGTGAATCTCAACATTCATCTGAAAACAAAGGATATTAAAAATGATGCATCTAATGATCATACCATACAATGCAACAGAAGACAAGTAACCCGCTTTTATTTAAACTGCTTGTCTTTGTACATCCTGAAATATGCAAGAGGAATTTTTTTTTGGCCCGTAGCTAGGATAAGCAAATGGTACATGTCCAGCTTACTTTTGCATTGATATCAAACAATACTAACACTTCTAGAATTCCCCTTTAAGAAATTTTCATACTTCCCTTTTTCCTATAAATTCTTCTCTGTGAATTATATGGATGTTAATACAGTGAATTCAATTAAATTATTGCCATCAAATCAGCAACCTAATTAACATACTAATTAAGCTCTTGTGTACATTTTTCCAAAGAGTTTCATGGACATGTGTGTTTAGTTTTTATCCTGGAATGAGTAAGTATGGTATCTTCATAAAGTTACAGTGCAATGAGCAAGACAGTGTAACAATATTTGGCAGACAAGACAAAATATTGTCCACTTAATGCAATCCTTACCTTACAATAATGCAAATATGAAAAATGATCAGAGGTGAAAAAAAGTGTTAGGTCATACATTCTGCTGCTATATTTTTCCATAAAGTTAATACTGTAGAAACTTTCATTGAAATAATTACTTTCAAGAGTTCTTATCTCAGGTGCCTGAACTGGTGAGATATGTAGGTAACCGAATACCAGACAAAGAAGTTAAACTCTTCTTTACTGAAAGAGAGGCACTGAATTAATTAAGGCTGTAGAATGATGCTGGTTCATTGTGAGTTTAAAGTCTTCGGTCTTGCATTAAGAATCCTTTTAATCTATTGCTTCACTGTTAGTCCTATAGGCCTGTTTACGGAGATGGGTCTCAATCTCCTCCCTGAAGACCAACATTCCAAGGTGCGAGTGAGATGCTTCATTCATGGCTTTAGACTGGATACACATGCGATATTGCTCTGGAGTCAGCTCATCAGCACAATGCTTCTCATGCCAGAGGTGAAACAGGCCTGGGACTGGGGTCCGGATCACAATAAGGTCTCCATGCAAGTACTTTCTGTAAAGGTGAACATCCTCTCCACCCCAGCCTTTCACTTCCAAGTCAAACCCCCCTATAGTAGCACGAAAAAAACCACATCAGAAAGCATTAGTTTTGCAGAATGAAAAATGAGCTCTAACATAAATAAACCACCATTCTACCACATGCTGTAGATATTTATCAGCTGAAATGGCACTTAATGACACTTTTACAGCAAACACCAACAGCACGTGCCATATTCGTGGAGCAACTCAAAACACGCAATGCGGTTTGGTAGCGGAAACTAGCTTTCATCATGGGACGCAGATTTCTAGCATCACACAGGTTACAGCAAGACTTCAAAATGGCACAATGTGGTCCATTCACATTGTGCGTAACATCAGTGATAGTTAAGGCTACAATTTTGTCACTGAGGTTGTGGAAGTCAGAATCTGTGACTTCCAAAGACCTCTGACTTCAGCCCCGGTGGCTGAGAGCTGCAGGGTCCCGCCACCTCCCACAGCGGCAGGGAGCTGTGAGGTACCCCCACCGCCTGAGGCAGCAGAGCCCCCAAGTCACAAGCTGCTGCGGGCAATGGGGGACCCCTGCAGCTCCAAGCCCCCATTGGTGATGGGGGCTCCTGGAGCTCCCAGCCACCCCACAGCTGCCTAGCCCCTTCCCATTTCATCATGGATATTTTTAGTAAAAAAGTCAGGGACAGGTCTGTGGTGAACTTTTTCTTTACTACCCGTGACCTGTCCGTGACTTTTACTAAAAATATCCATGACAAAATCTTAGGCTTCGTGATAGTATCTGTGACAACTTCTGCAGTTGTTCTCATGAATATGAATGAGTGTTTTCTAATTTTAGAAACTGCAAATAAGGTGATCAAGCATCATGTGATCGTCCAACTCCATGGACCACAAGTGCCCCATGTGCCACAGTTTGAGAAACTCTTGATTAAAAGAAGGCCGTCCAGACATGTTTCCAGCCAAAAGCATAGTAGAAATTATGCTGATATGCAGATGAAAAAAACTGGGATTATGTATTATATGCATCATCTAATATACCACAAACAAAGCAACAGGATTGTTACTAGAAATCAGTTGGTTTTAAATATCTATATTATGAAGCATCTGAGGGCAAAGGCAAGATTTTCTAGGTAATTAATCAATCAATTATGGCTAACACCAACAGGAAGGCTGTTTTGAAACTGAAGGAATCAAGCCTCGCTCAGTTTTAACGTTGAACCACAAGAGGGTGCCAGAGTATATTTCAAACTTGAAATAATCACAATACTCATGTCAACATTTAACACTTATAAGTGTGCTTATTAAAAGGAAAGGATAGCATTTTTAAAACAGATTAATGTACTACAACTTTCAAATGCTTGGTGAATTCACTGTCAAACTAATACATTTGCAAGAAGCAAGATAATTTTACTTAAAGTTTTTTAATGCTATTAATACTTAAATAGTTAAACTAAGACTAACAGTCTAAAACAGTAAGCCAAACTTAACAAGCAGAAAGTTTGACTGGGGAGCTCAGGAAATGCAATAAGATAAATTAACATTTTACCTTCTTAAAATCACAGAAGAAAATAGTAATAGATGAGCTTTTGAACTCCCCTCACCAAAATTTGCAAAAACACTTATGTAAATCCATCTTACCAACAGTCAGGAAATCTGTCCGATACTGACACGTCATTCCAAAGCCAAAATCCCGCCAGAAGCCAGAATCCTTTTTGTGTACCTACAATTTTAAAATGAACATTTTAGTTTCTCCCCCACCCTGTAATACAAGACAGCTTGAAGCAAATGTTGTATCTGTTTGATTCCAGGAGAATATGTATTTATCTGGTTATTTGCTTACCACAGTACACAACATTTGATATTTGTGTTTCACAGTGTATATACATGCTGTTTGTTCCAATTACAAGTCATCCACATCTATCATAAGGGCCTCATAAGGAATGACAGACGTATTAATTTAGATTACCCAGAAACCAGTCACTCCTCCTCTTTCCTGCTTTTATTCTCGCACACATTTCTTTTGCAATTGCTAATCTAGCCTCCCTACTGCTCTCCTCCTGCTTCCCACTTGTCTGTTCATGCCAAGGGGTCAAACTTTCATATTCACCTATTCTACAGCTAACTCCCTCTGCTCCCCATCTCCCCAACTCCCTAACACTTCTCCTGCCACATTGGCTTCCTCCTTCCTTGGTCTCATGCTATTTATCCAGAAACGTTGCAGTCTGACAAGTAGGCAGACTTCTTGCAGTTTAAAGTTCACTCTTCTGTCAACTAGGACCTCTTCCTCTTTAAAAACCAGACACACTGCCTCATTAATCCCTTCTAAAGGACTCTGTCCACCAATCCTTCTGGGCTCTTTTTACAAAGTCTTGTTGCTGCTGCTCCTTTCATCTCTCAGAAACTCACCCCCTTTACGCTGAGTCCCTATTATTAAACCCTTGTCTGCACTCTGGCCATTTCTTAATTTGATTTATGTTGCTCTCTGATGTCCAGGCTCACTGCCTCTCACTGTTCCTTCCCTTCACCAGGCTGCCTAGAGTACTGTTGACAAGCGCGTTTCCACTCAGGCCATAGCACCCCATTTCCAAATCTCTCCACTGGCTTCCTACCTCGTAGCACATTCGTTCCGGCTCTTTGTACTTTCTTCCGAGGCCCTACGTAAACCTGGCACCACCTACATTTTGGTCCTCCTTACCATCAGTAACCTCCCACTTTCGTTCTCTCACTTAAAATGGTCCCCTCATCCCCATCCAAGAGACTCTCCTTTTTCTTGCCTTCCTCAGTAACTCCAACACCTGTCTCTCAAATGACTGTCCAATGTTTGTTTTATTTAGATTGCAAGCTCTTCAGGGAGGCAGTATTTCCTGTTTGTAAAGCACTATATAAATTAATGGCACTACACAAGTGTTTCTAATGGGATTGTGACGGCTGTTGGATGGTGGGGGTAAGACAGCCCTGCACAGAAGGCAGCAAGAAGCCCAGCACTTATGTTAGCCCAGGGCTACACTGGGGGGAGCGGGGGAGGGTGGGGTCGATCTACGATACGCAACTTCAGCTACGTGAATACCGTAGCTGAAGTCGGCGTATTGTTGATCGACTTACCTGGCCGTGAGGATGGCGGCGAGTCCATCGCTGCCGCTCCCACGTTGACTCCGCTTCCACCTTTCACGGAGGTGGATTTCCGGAGTCAACGAGGAGTGCTTTCGGGGATCGATTAATCGCGTCTAAACGAGATACGAAAAATCGATCCCCGATAGATCGATTGCTACCCGCCGATCCGGCGGGTAGTGAAGACAAGCCCTTAGTGCGTTAGGTGTGGGGAATAGACAGCACAGCTAGAGATGCAGTACATATCCCTCCTCTCCCCTGCCGAACTGCGAGGGTAGACAGGGCCATACATCTGATCACCACTCAGTTGCTAGCATTCTTGGGCCAGTGTTGAATGGAACCCATGCTGCACCTTCCAAAGAGGAGGGATAGGAGCTACTCCTCAGTGTCCTCTTTTCACCTGCTCAACAATAGCAAGAGATATTCTGCATGCTTCATTACTCATGGAGATTACCTCCAGCAACTGCCACTTGGTGTAGTACAGTTCTCCCATCAAACTCTGGCAATGGCTTTAAAAACCAGAGCTTGAATTACAACTGCTAACCGTGCTTGGTTAGTTTCATAGTCCACTAAATTCTGGGTAGATGCTAGATGTATCCAGAAATACTGGCATTTTGGCACTTTCTATTACAATGTTGGTCTCCCAAGCTCTTATTCTTTTATGTCTAATCAATATAGGAAAAGTTCTGTTTCATATCATTGTCAATGTCTCTGGTAAGTATCTAGGATATTTTAGATATCCTGCTACACTGAACTGTCTCATTACGATGTAGCACAAGACTCTAAACTTCTTAAAAATCAGACCACTTACCAACTGCTGCTCCACAGGGGGTGGTACATCTTGGTTGGCATAGACAATAGCAGGATTATAAAGGCTGAATACCACAGGATAGAAAACTTTCTTGCCTATAAAGTCAGAAGACCTTTGTTACTCATAGTGGGCCATCTTTGTGAGTGAAAAGGACAGCTGTGAAGTATTGTTTTAATGGGGAATATTCATTATTAATGTATTTAATGAAAAATAGCATAGGCACATGGCCTGCCTCCCATAATTCCATTTAGACAGCCCATTAACATCTAGCAAGAGTGACACATAGAAAAGAAACAGTACACAGCCTCCAACATGATGCTGTGCTATAGTGGACATGGATCATAGGGCTTCCAGAGGACCCCTAAAGTAACAGTATGAATGCTAAGAGGGACATCAAAACCATCAAAATTAAAAAGCCATCCACCAGAAAATTTAGGCAGGTGGAGTTTAGAATCACACCTCTTTCCTCTGTCAATTTGGGTGGTTTTAATTTCTGCTATGGCCCTTGCAGTGACAGTTATGTTTATTTTCAATATGCTGGGATAGCAATTTGCAGCTGCTGAGTACTCCTCCGGCTTTAGATAGGCAGGAGAGGTAAAGAAGGTCCGTCCACTATTCCACACTATGCCTGCCACAGAGTTTTGGCAGATACTTTGGAGAGTCCTTGCATTACACTGGGAATCCGCATGTACTGTCTGCTTCTCCAAAGTCAGTGACCTAGGTTGGGAGAAGGCCTCAAGTATTTCTTCCCTTGTGTTGCTGCTGGGGCACCTTTTCAGAGAGGCAGCCTCAGCTTTGCTTTCCATGTAGACTCAATTTAAGAGGGCCTTAAGACCAGCATCCAAAGCCATATTGAAGGAACTTGTGATCCTCACTGTTCCTTTGTCTCACCAAGACTTTGCTTTCTTGAGTAGTATCCTTCCCTTCTCCCAACAGAACGGAACAAAGAGGCAACACAACTATATCCAGATTCAAGCACCCTCTGCAGCCACGTGCAAAGAGAAGGTATCTCCAATTCCCACTCAAAAAAATTTGACATGCCTCTTCCATTAAGAGCAGAGATCAGCTCCAAGGCAGATTTCATTCTGTGATATTGCAGCAGTGCTAGTTCACAAAGAATTCCCTCTGCTGTAACATTGCTCAAACTATTTAAATAGTTACATGGCCTTCCATCACCCTGGTATGCAAGTGCTGAGACTAAGAGGAATAAGAGGCAGTGAGCTCAAGCCAAATTGGTTTGCAATTGTCTGTTGCGTGTTGTAAGGAAATGCATCTTTCCATTGCAAATTGGCATTCAAAGAGGGGGAAAAATAAAATATTCTGGATGCCACAAATCTGTAATGAGTAAAATTTTTAAATCTTATTGTGCCACCGTGCTAGCTTGCATATTAGCTCACAGAAGCCTTCAACTTCTCTACAAGAGTTTGTAAAACAGATAGATAAGCTTCATATGCTTGTGACAACACAGTCTGGAGGAGAAGAATGGGAGAAAGGAACTCCTAAATTCTAATTCCAACTCTGTCAGCAATGTTCTTTGTGGCCTTAAGGCAAGTCACTTTACTGTCATGTCTTGGCAGTAAAATGGTGATGATACTTATCCTGCAGGAATGTTGTGGGGACTAAACACTGCAGATAAATGTTTGACAATGCTTTGTAAAATGTGGTGCTCTATATAAAGGCTCAGGATTATAGCAGGCACAGGTTGAGCACATACTACAGTTAAAGCTAAATTCCATTCCCTTTTAGAACTGCTCTTGACTTTGTCAGACTAACTCTTTTGAAGGTAAGTATTTCCCATGATTGGTCTCTGCTCTGAGGTGACACTATTTTTTAAATCAATGTAGAAATGATCCAATGGTTAAAGGCACTGAAATACTTTTTTTAAACTTGGCTTTTTGTAGATTCCCAGCTTTTAAAAGGTGCATTTGTTGTATAAGAATTTTAGTTTGTATTGTATTGTCCAACATTTATAATGCTATGAAGAGAGGTCACATTTTAAAGGCATAAGCATAATTACTGTAAGGTTCCACTCTCTTAGGCTATGGCTACGCTTGCAGCTGTAGAGCGGGTTGAGTTAAACCAGCCTTCGGAGAACGCACTAGGGAAAGCGCTCCAGTCTGTCCACACTGACAGCTGCAAGCGCACTGGTGTGGCCACATTTGCAGCACTTGCAGCGGCATTGGGAGCAGTGAATTATGGGCAGCTCTCCCAGCATTCAAGTGGCTGCAACGTGCTTTTCAAATGAGGGGGGTGGGGTGGAGTGTTACAGGGAGCCTGGGAGGGGGGGGGAAAAGAGAGTAGGTTTTTGGAGTGCTGACTGTTTCAGCTCGCTATCAGACCCCCCGATCCCCGCCTCTCTCTCACAGCAAACATTTACTGATACAGATAAGCAGCCGCAGCCGCTGTTTGAAGCGGAGCTTTGAAACCACACTTCCGCATTCCTCAGCCGATTTCACAACAAAGAAGAGAGGATCAATTATGGGACAGCTTCCGGAGGTCAATCACTGCGTAATAACGTTACTCCCTGTTTACACTGGCCCTGGAGCGTCTCAGCCAAGACGCAACAGCTGTTAATCCTCTCGGGGAGGTGGAGTACGAGGAGTGTTCCAGCCAGGGAGTTATAGCGCTCTACGTGCCTTGCCAGTGTGGACGGGGAGTAAGGTAGAGCACTCTAGGAAGCTTTATTGCAGTATAAAGTGCAAGTGTAGCCAAGCCCTTAGCTTCCTATGTGCGTGCTAGATTTCGGAGTCTTAATATTGCATCAACACTAGTTATTTTGTGCACAGAATTATTTTTCCTTCCAAGAGTCACTCTATTGAAATTACTCCACCATTCAAATTAGTCTTTTCAAGTTATTGTAAGGCCCAATTCAGAAGGTAACATTTCCCCGCTTCAGTGACTTAACAGGAGCTTACCTGGTTCAGCATTCAAGCGGCAACTGTTAAGGAACTCAGCTGTGAAATAAATATCAACATCGCAGAAGAACATTAATACTTCGCCTTTTTCCCAGGCTCTGGCACCCATGTCTAGTCCTCGCCCACGATTAAATTCCTCATTCAAAGAGACCAGTGTGTAATTGTGAAAATTAGTTTCTCTATAAAAGAAAAAAGTGAAAACAATTTAAATAAAGAAGTGTGGAAAGAAGGATGGAATTTACAGTGATATAAATTGCCACTGGAGTATAAATTAGCTCTGGATAGTTATTTAAAAAACATCTAATATTAATCTTACTGTTTTTCCTCATGCATTTTTTGGGCGGAAAACAGCTGCAGCATTCTCTACGTTTTATAATCCAATCTACAAGTTGCAGAGAGAAATCTGATTTTTGCCACCACAATCCCTACAGTAATGTTTCAAATACAGTAGTTATCCAGACAGATTAAAAGGGCGCTTTGAGCCTCTGATGTCACGTTAACTCCAGGAGCAGCTGTGAATTGAAAGGCCATTCTAAATTGTCTCAGAGGATTCCGGAAGTGGGACTCTCAGTCTCAAGAGCAGAGCACACTGGGAAATCAAATTATGGCACTATCTGAGAGCTGGAAGTGAGGCAATAAGCTGCAAGTTGTCCATATGTTAATGCCACCGCTGCTCAGTCAACTCACTATCTCCCCACCAGCCTCACACACACATTGAAGAGAAAAGAATGCTGGAAAAGAGCTATGGTGAAGCACACAAGACGCATATCTGGGGGGAAAATGAGCAAATGCCCCAAAATACCATCTGAAATCTCTCAAAGTAAATTTTGGAAACATGTGAGAACAATACTTCCTAACCTAGCGGGGGACCCACTGAGTCAATAAAACCTAGTCTGAAACAGATCACTCATCTGTGAATAAATTGGAGGGGCCTCAATGAGGAAAAAAGTGAGAGTTTCCCAACAGAGGAACCAGTGTTCTTCACACTAAGCCACCTGACAGTTCTGTGGTGAGGCTTTGCAGATGAAGCAGTGGAGGAAAACAAACAGTCATCAACCTCTGTGCATCAAGCAACACTCATGGTGCCATTTCAAGCCATCTGCATTATAACCTCTGGCCAACAGGTTACATCATTTGTTTACAAAGTGATCCATGGAAAGTTATGTGCAAGTAGGGGACAATCTGGAGTCATATTGAAGGCTGAAAACAATATAGATGAACTGCTCAGGCTAACAGATTGAGCGGCCCTCTGGCAGCAGGGTACTGTGATAATTTTGTCACAGGTGACGAGCCATTTCTAATCACTATCATTAAATGAAATCAGTTACCATTATTTGGGACATACAATAAATAGCATAATTGTATCCATAATTTCGCCTTTTACACATTTAATTTTTCAATCAGCATCAGTTCATGTGACCCAGTATTTATTACAAAACTCATCACTGTATTTTATACTACCCAGTGCCAACCATTAGTAAACCACTCCTAATCTCTCCGCTATGCATTCTTTCAGACCCAGAATAGTCAAATGGTCACCCCACAAAAATAGACAGACTTCAACAACCACAAACAATGTTAAGAAGAATCAAAATGATGAACAACATACTGTAGGAAGGTAAAATTAATTGCTTGCCTGTGACTGACTCAAATTCCTCCTCACTATTTGAGTTGTGTTTTTTGTTTTGTTTTTTTACTGACCAATAAACATCACTTGTATTTCAGAGGCTTCTATTCGGATTAGCTCACTTACCGAGCTACTGACTCCAGGATGCTCCTCACTTCAGATAGCCCATCTTGACCAAAGTATACCACTGTGAGGTGAATCCGCTTGTCCTGATGAATACACACATCCCTATAATAAAGATGAGTTAATATCCATTATTGTATTCTAGCAAGGGTTCTCTCACTTAAGTGTTTTAAAGTTAGTGGCTTAACTGTATAAGCAAATTATTTTCCTACAAGCTTTTTGATTTTGACAATTACTACCCTGCATAAAGCAACTTCGTATCACATGCAGCTAATGTATATGGTATATTATTTTATAAAATCAACTCTTGCCAATGAAAAACCAACTCAGTGAAGTTATGCACTATTTTAATTCACTACAGATAGTGCAACAGTTTACATTAATCTTGCTGTAAAAAAAGTTTTAAAAGACTTCACAGTGCATCTAGAAGCTTTTAAAAAGCTAGAAACACATTAGTTTTCCTGTGCCCCATCTTTCTGATTCAAGTAGGACTTCCACGCCTGCATCTTATTCCTGATAAGGTAGTTCTAAAGCCAATATATCCACCAAAATTATCATGAAATTGAGCATCAGATCTCCAGTGGTTCTGCCCTTCTTAATCTAGGTTGGAGTCCTAGCTAGAATATTTGGTTTGTGTTTTCGTGTAAAGATAAGGAAGAGTATTGTTTGAAGAAACATTTCTCCATGCAGCTGTTAGTATTCCATAACATTTCTACATAAATTATAGAACTGCGGTAGAGCTAAGGTCCATCAAAATAGGTTTTCTCTTTGATAAACTAAGGACAAGTTACACAGTTTAAATTTAGACTCTGATGCACTTACCTAAAGTTTTGCATGAACTGTGCAAATGCCTCAGTTCTTCCAGAAAGAGGGACAATAATGTTAATAACTGATCGGGAAATGTCAATTGTTTCACTCTTCACTTTCATGAGGGGTCCAAATGGTCGGAATAGTGTGACATGTCTGTATTCCATAATATCTGTCTTCTTATAAAACAATTCATACTGTGTTCCCTTATCTCTCTCTGTGCGATAATAACCTGAAGTCATAAAAGGAATTTATCAAGTCAAAAACATTAGATTTACGGAGACATTTAGCAATTAATTTTAGATGCACCACTTGATTTCTATCCAATTATAAAACTGTATAGAAAAATAAAGCTAGTTGGAAAGTGTTTTTTGTTCATGCAAAAGAGAAAGCTTTTGGGTTTCCATCAAAAAGCAAAATAAAAAAAAATCCAAGAAAACCTAAAAAATTTTATCAAAAAACATACATTTCCCAAAGAAACCTCTGTTTTGACAAAAATCCATTTTCATTGGGGGGGGGGGGGGGGCAGGGTGTTTCAAACAGAAATTTTGGACCAGCTCTACTAAAAAAGTAGTTGTAAGTTTATCATTAAAGAATAGAGATTCAGGAAATAGTGAGTAATGATACTGCAACACATGACACTCTTTGGTGAACTACAAGGTACATACCAGACCCAGGAGATCAATGTAGACCCCAGGGGCGGCCCTAACTTTTTTGCCGCCCTGAGCAAAAAAAACAAAAACAAAAAAAACACAACCCCAAGCACCGCCGCCCCTCCACTCCCGCCGGCCAAAACAACCCCCGCCGCCCCGCCGAAACGCCCAGGGGGGCCAGCGGGGAGGACGCCACACCTGGCGCCCCGCTGCCCCAGCCGGGAGCGTGGCACATCTGCCACCCCACTCCGCTGGCCGGGGCGGCAGCCAAATATTTTTTTTTGGTTATAAAATATATAAATAAATAAAAAACACCCCCTTGAGTGCCGCCCCCCGTCCAGGTGCTGCCCCAAGCACGTGCTTGGTAGGCTGGTGCCTGGAGCCGGCCCTGGTAGACCCTATGCATCCCCTCTGTGCCCCTGGCCAGTCAGTTCTAAGAAGTTGCTGGGTCACAGACCATGACCACTCTTTGGGAGGCCTCTGTTGGGCTGACTAATTCTTGGCCTCAGATAGTAGTGCGTCATATAGCACATGCAGCTATCTGTGTTCAATCACTGTTAACTGAAAGAAGCTTCTGGAAGTTTACAGGCTGGTCATTTCTGTTGCTACAGCAACAAAACCAGAGCCAATCACCATGGGTTTTACAGATTCAACACCCCTCCCCCCATTACCATCTCAAAACAGGTTCTGCAAGAATTAGAGTTGATTCTCGAAATGATGAGGATTAACACCAGATATGAAAAAGTTTATGTCAACATTTACTACTTCCCAGGCTGAGTCCTACATTGAGGAACAGTCAAAGTAACTTTTCCTGCTTTGTTTGTGGCAGTAGTTTTGACTATATAATCCATTTTAAAATGAGATTAACATTTTAAATAATGTTACTGACTTCACAGAATTTGCTCTTTTGAAACAGACATTATACTGTGACAAACATGATAGTTTTGATTTAAATAGCAAATTTCCAAATATCTGTCATGGAAAATTGTGTTGCTACTTTAACTACCGAGGTTCAGTGTATAAAAGGTTTTACATAAGTGAACAAGCAGGGTTTTTTTTTGGAGGCGTTATGGCACACTTTTAATCTTCAGAGTATAAATCCTTCAGTGCATATAAACACTGGAACTCTTTGCACAAAATAAGAACAACCATTAGGAATTTTGCTACTGCTGATTAATTTTATGAGCAAATAATGTAATCTGATTAAGCACTGATTAGCATAATACGAAAGATGCATAGTAAAACCATTCCTAAAGTCAGTTCCAGTGGTCATGCCTCCCAAAGTAACTTATTCCCTCTCCACACCTATTACACAAGTTTCGAGAGGGATAGCTGCATGAAAGAGTGCTGGCATCAACCTGGAGTTATTTACAAAAAGGCATCCTGCTGGACTATGTACACATGTGGCTGTTATCCATCATGGTTGTTCTTGCTGCCTCTCCATACTACCTTCCCTATGGGAAGGATTAATATATATTCCTATGGGGTGTCGAAGAGTTAGGTATGTGGTGGCAGAGCACAAACCCTCTAACAAATACTGGATGGTCTAATAATTGTTAAAACTGTATCTTGTAATGCCACTAGCCATTGTGTTCTCTATCCGATAAGTGGGGGTGTAAATTTTGCCCTACCAAGGGAAAGAATGAAAATGAGCCCCTGAGTAGTCACCCTTTAGTAACTTACATTTAAGGGCTGTCAAGAAACAATGCCAGAGCAAGTAGTCTCAGTAATTCTAGCACACACTGCCTGGGGAGCACCAGAACTAGTTCTAACAGGTTGATCAGACACCAAAGTGTCTCAAACACAGGAGGATTAGGACTTTCTAGGATTGTAAATCGGTTCTGTTCCCCAGGAATGCTTATCTAACTTAACTTGCAGTGAAGTCTACGATCAGATGAGACTAAAATTCTCTAATTCTTTGTTCCAACTGCTAAATAAAAAGAAACTAAGAAGGCTGTTTGTCAGTCTCAGTGGTCAAAAGTTACTCAACAGGAGGTGCAGGTCTCTCAAACTCAAGACAGTTAAGTCCAAAGCAGATGGCAAAAAGTTACAAAAGGATCTCACTAAACTAGGTGACTTGGCAACAAAATGGCACATTAAATTCAACATAGATAAATGTAAAGTAATGCACATGGGAAAACAATCCCAACTATACATACAAAATGATGGGATCTAAATGTACTGTTCCCATTCAAGAAAGATCTTGGGAGTCATTGTGGATAGTTCTCTGAAAACATCAGCTGTGCAGTGGCAGTTCAAAAAGCCAACAGAATGTTAGGAACCATTAAGAAAGGGATCAATATATCAGAAAAATATCAGAATACCGTTATATAAATACATGGTATGACCACCTTGAATACTGTGTGGCGTTCTGGTGGCCACATCTCAAAAGAGATACTAGAATTGGAAAAGGTACAGAGAAAGGCAACAAAAATGATTAAAGGTACAGAACAGCTTCTGTATGAGAGATTAAAAAAACAATTTTAGAAAGCAGAACACTAAGAGGATATGATGGAGGTCTATTAAATCATGACTGGTGTGGAGAAAGTGAACAGGGAAAGTGTTATTTACTCCTTCACATAACACAAGAACCGGGGTCACCCAACGAAATTAACAGGCAGCAGGTATAAAACAAACAAAAAGGAAGTATTTCTTCACACAGCGCACAGTCAATCCATGGAACTCACTGCCAGGTGATGTGAAGGACAAAACTATAACAGGGTTCAGAAAAAAACTAGGTAAGTTCATGGAGAATAGGTCCATCAATGGCGATTAGCCAAGATGGTCAGGGATGCAACCCCATGCTCTGGGTGTCCCTAGCCTCTGATTGCCAGAAGCTGGGAGTAGACCGATCACTTGATGATTGCCTGTTCCATTCATTCCCTCTGAAGCACCTGGCAGTGTCCAAAGTTGGAAGACAGTCTACTGGGCTGGATGGACCATTGGTATGACCCAGTATGGCCATTCTTATATCTAGTGGGACCTGTAGGGTGATACATACTTGATAAATTGGTGCACTACCCCATGTGTAAGACAGGAAGAATCATGAGATTCCAGCTGAGACTGCTCTAACGGCACGAGGCCTACCACCTGAGCTGATGCGGTGTGAGAAAACAGAAAGGGGACAAAGCTGCGACTAGCCCTGGAAGCACAACACCCTCAGTACCTCTTTTACAAGCACCAAAGCATTTGACCCTTAACATTTAATTTTTGCATTACTAATGCATAGTAGCGCTCATTGTTTCTGTAAGTCCTATGTTGTTTTATCTGAATATAGTCACTGTTTAACATGGGTTGGCTCACCCTTCCCCCAGCGTGCGCGCGCACACACGCGCACACACTCTATCTCTATATAAAGCTATTCATTCTCTTTAGGATAGGGTTTCTTGCAAGTGTTCTGTAATCCTGGCATGGGACAGGGATGCATTAACAGGGAATGGGTATTGTATGCAATTAAGGCTGGAAATAAAGCCCATGGATTCATTTTGATTTGTTTTCCTATTCTTAAACTCTTTGGTTTGGCAATGCTATTTTTTTGACAATCGCGTATCAACGTCATGTCAAATTCCACTACATTGATGGCTCTGGATTCAACTCCAGCTTGCCTCAAAAGGCAATGATTATTTGCCTTTACAATGATTATTTCTAACAAGCAGCAGAACTTTTCAGGAAAAGGGGTATGGGAAGAAGGAAAATAATTCAGCCAGCCTCTTGTGCCAATACATATGTAAGAAAAAGGACCTGCAATTGCTTAGCTGAAATGCACTGAGGCCTGTCTTTGTGTTTCTCCTGATCAGAAGTCTATTGTCTATGGCTTTGACCATGTCAGACAATGTATGTGAGCATCACCCGAGTACAATCTCAAACACGCAATTTAACATAATGTGTGGCTGACTAACGTTTTAAAAACAGCACTATTGTTTGGATGCTACACGTATTAGAAAGAGGAAGGAAAATGTGAGGACAAAATGACAAATCTTCTCATTTTAAGAGAATACTGCAATAAAAACCAAGTGGTGGTCCAAATTTGCAGGGCAGAAATTACATGAGCCCTTGACAGACAAGACTACAATCGAAAGAATCCGCATGTTCATCTCTGCAAACTATTTTCAGTAGAACAGACTAGTGAAGGTGGGGAGCAGAGAATGAGAAAAAAAATATTTTCACAATGTAGGTGCTCAGACCACGATACTCAACACATCCTTAAGAACCAGGGAAGGACAAAGGTAAAGCTTGTTACCCAAAACATATGGTGGTGACAAAATAGTTGATGTTTCAATTGTAAAAAGTCTGAAAATCCTAGAATATGCAGTTAATTTGTTATGCATGTCTGCGAAGATGGCATATATTAGTCTAATAAGATTAACAATACAGAACTTCTGTAAATAGTTTGTGATCACAATAGCATAATCAAGTCCAATACTGATTGTATATTAGACCTCACATCAATATATCACTTGCAAAAAACACTGCATAGATTCAATCTCTACAGAGAAGGAAACACTGTTTAAGTGTAATGACCATTTAAAAAAATTATTACCTATGAACTTCTTTACATTCATGAATTAATTCCCCTCCTTCCAGACCTCCCCACCATACCCAACATTTTGTATTTACTGCTGCTTAAGTAGTTTACTGGTTAAGGAAGAAGCTGGTGAACCAAGAATATGCAAGCATATTTGCTAAGGGTTCTCACATTATCATCTGCTAATATGTCACACCTCTAATGTTATATATTATGCTGCATGTCACCTAAAAACTAGAATTCCCAGCTTTTAAAATAGTGCACAGCATGTGCTCCTGGCTCTAGTGGCCAAGACAGATTTTGGATTTGAAGAGGAAAAAAACCCAAAATGGTAAACAAAGTGACTGGATTTGAAAGCCCTTTGTTGAAAGCTGCCAAAAAGAAAAAAAAGCATTTTCTACCACAGGAAAGTTGGGATTCCTGATATTACAGGTTTTAAACACAATCCAAGGACAAAGATATCAAGACCTATACTACTGCAACATTCATTTTTTTGTGTTAAAAATTCTTAAAATTTGTTTGGAGCCTTGAAAGCACTCACTTAAGGCATTAACTGCCAACCCTTCCCCCAATTATAAATCCCAAGATTCCTCTTCCTCCCCCAGCTTAAACAAGCACTTCACCTTCTCCTACACTGAATCTTTTTGCTCTTTATTTTTAGTGAAAGCAAGACAAGACATAGCCCATAAGGCTTGGTTTGAGTAGCTACTCTCCCCGCTCCAAACTTCTATACATATTCACTCTCGGTGACAAACAGCATGGAGTGATCTTAGGGCACAAATTCGTCTATCCCAAGAAGCACTGATAATTATAATTCCTCCTAATTTCTAATGGCAACCCCGATTAAAAGTATGTGAATGTATGCTTAAGAGAACATTTGCAAGAGATGTGCAGCTTTACAAAGGTAGCAGGTAATGCTTCTTAGCAGTAAAAATGTGTTGGATTGTGTAGCATAAAATAGTTTCATTCAGCAACCATATAAAGACTAAGAAAAAAAGACACAGTCATACTAAATGAAGATAAAGTCTATATTCCTGTGCTCACTATATAACCTTAACTATAAAGGTAATGATACATCTGTAATCTTACTGATTTCACAAGATGAAATCTGATCAACTGTGTGGCCAAGAAGTCAGAGAACAGAAAGTTTTAGGTACTGTAAAAGTAGCTAACATCTGCTTAACTTCTCACTACATGTAGTTTTAGCATCTGAGAATGACTCATTTAATAAAACCTGCTATTCTCACCTTCAAACTAGTATTTATTGTCTACAATCCAGAATAAACAGCAAAGCAAACACTGGCAGAAATAAATTTCTGCCATTCTTGGCCCCTGAAGTTTTATTCACTTTAAGTACTATACAGAGGAGTTCTGATTCGTCATGTAAATTGAGTTTTGAAAATAAAGTTGCTAAAACTATTACCTACTGCTTTGTTAGCCACCTTTTTTAGTTTTTTAGTTCCGTTAGCAAAGATTAAAGTGTACTTCACCCACAAAATGTATTACTCATGTGTGTTAATTTGACCCTTGTGGATTAATTCCTAGTAGCAATTGTGCTAAGAGTCTGCTAAAGTCAGAGGTGTTGGACTAGGGCTGTAGCTTCACACAGACACTCAGGGTGCAGCCTGCATGCTGCTGTTTGGCCATTCGTGAGCAACCCAAGTTGGAAGCTACAATAGCAAAGCATTGTGAGGCACCCAAAGTGGCAGGGCAGGGATGACAGCCTCTCACTGATCTGGACTGCACCCAGGAATATCATCATTGTTTTGCATATCCCTGTAACTCTCTTGTGCTGTTTAAGAAGTGCATGTGTGTGTGCGCATTTAAGTAGTAACAGTGTGAACCCAGTGTACCTTGCTTTACCTACCACGTATCCGCAAAGGGATAAGCTATAAGTCACAGTGCCCACAAAGGACAAGAACTACTCTGTGGGAGCACACAAGCACCTGTCTTGGGAGATATAGTAGTTGGACTGCAGCATCTCCGATCCCCAGGAAATGTTCTAGACAAGGAGTCTACACCCGGGAGTGTGCCCTAAAGACCCAGAGCAAGTCTGGACTCTGCAGAGATTCTGCAGGCTTTGATGCACATGACATCCAAAGACTGGGTCCAATATTGATATAGGTAAAGACCTACACACCATCACAGAACATTTCTTCTTGGTCAAAAGCAGTAGGTGGAAATAAAACATTAAAATGGCAGTGTTATCCTGGGGAGGAGGGTGAATAAGCACTTAACTTTTCACCCGAGTGGTTCCCTTGGAAGCCCTTTGCTTGGGTGAAAGATTTGTTGTTTATGGTCCAACCCCCCCAAAGTAAAACTGTCATTTCTTTCATCTCCCCCAATTCTGCTCTAAGATGAAGTCAGCAATGCTCTGCTGCTGCTCCCCTCCATCCGCTGCCTCACCCACCCTGCAGCGAGTGTGCCCAGATGGTAGATGATTTCAGCACCTCTTATCCATGTGACATACACACTTGACTCTTCTTGTGAATGCTATCCACAACAATAGTTCACTGCCAAGCCCAGGGGCCATCAGATATTTCAGACAATTAGGTGAGAGGGGTGATAAAAGGAATTCAGTTTAAAATAAAGAAGCCACTATATACAACTTTCAGATGAAGTGTTTATTTTTTTCAGTCAGGTTATTCTCTTTTACATATTACTTTGACAGGTCACTATTAATTTTATGTCTTTGGGAGATACAAAATAAGGACATATTAAATAGTCCTATAGGCTACCTCCAGATTGCAGTAGGGTTTTCTGCAGTAGGGTTTAGCTATCATCACCAGCAAAGCAGGCTGATTAGTTCTCTACCCAAAGTTACTTGTGGCACTCACCATGTTATTTTACAGTTTCAATGTATATACTGTATGTGATCTGCAATTTCCTTTTACTATTTTCTTGATCCGGCCCCATCGATAGCAAAGATGCCACAAGCTGGTGCTGAGCACAAGTGCACACTCACTGACAAGATGTGATACCAGATTTGATATTGGACACACCTCTAAAAACCGTTTGCCTTGCTTTAGGAAATATACTTCAAGCTAACTGCTCGACAGCATAGGCTGCTTGAATCCGACATGGAAGGCATGGCAAGAGGAAGAACATGAAATGCTAGAACACGCCAGCAAAAGGATACCAAAGAACTGAAGGATTAGTGAAATGCAGAAAATAGGAGATGGAAAAAGAGAGTACCACCAAGGCAGTCTATCATATTTAGCAAGTATCATGGGCTCTCTGTGAAGATTTTATGACCATATGGTCGGCCCCACTGGGAATCCACACTATATACAAACTTCATTAACTATATACGCTGTATTATTAAAAAGTATACTATCTGAAAATGCTAGATTCTCTCTCACACTCTCCCACCCCCCCAGTGGGGAAAAGGGCATATCTACATGGTGACACTTGGGAAAATTATGCTGAATTAACTAACGGATTGAATTTAAAATGCATTTTTAAAGTGCATTACAGCTGTGTGGATGAGCTCATTCAGAAGTAAAGTGGCCTTAGCTTAATTCCCTTTGGAAGTGAATTAAACTGGTCTTAGTTCACTTCAGCTTAACTCAGAATGACAGCGTTCACAAGGCTTTAATGTGCTTTTAGCTACTACATTTTAAATTCAACCCTTAGTTAATGAAATATGACTGTCCCTGAGTGTCCTCATGTAGATATGCCCCAAGATTCAACAGGAACTGAGATTTGACAGTTGTAAAACATGATGATTGTTTTCATTTCTTGATTATGTACCATTGTACCTCAGATTAAAAAAAAGCTAGATTGGAAAAAAAATGCAGTGCAAGTTCAAGGAGTGAGGGGAAAGAAAAGATGGTAATAAGGGAGATGGCAATGGTCTGAATGAGAAACCTGAGACTTTGAAACCTTATTAAAAAGAGACCTGAGCAAATATTTAAAATTAAATGTCCACTATGTACATATCCAGAAGTACATGAGAGAAAGTAGGACTTAAAAAAAAAAAAAAAAATCAATGAAATGATACTTCATAAACAGAAGTTTAGAAAAAAAGTTAAGATACCTACTAAAGACGAAGGTCTTGTCTACACAGAAAGTTACCACTATAAACTCCCTGCGTGGACACTTACTCCACAGTAAGAGTGCCTTTTTTCCTGTTTCGTGTGTGTCATTTTGATATAATTATTCTTGTAAAATTAGGTTTTCCTTTAAATTCAGTCTGTCTACTAAATTTTAGTAACTCAATGGGGCTGAAAGAGACAATACAAAGCCATTCAGTTTCCCTTAAACTTAAAATAATCAGTTCGATTGTTTTCAGATCTTCCATACGATCAAATATCAGTTTCCCAGTCATCTGGCCCAATCTGCTTAAATTTTAGTTTCTGGTTCTAAGTATCTCATTAGAATCTTAGATTGGAATTCAACTGTTGATGATGCATCAGTTTAGGTGCCAAAATATTTGTCAATACAGAAATAGCCCATTAAAGCTAATTTAAATAAAGTGGTTAAAAGCTTTGCAGAGAAACCTTGTTATTGGGATACCATTTCTAGGCAGACAGTAAGAGAATTTACTATTATTTAAGGACAGGGACAATGACAAATGCATTTACTGTTATTTTAGGACAGGGACAATGAGGTCTGACATCCATCATAAGCGCTCAGGCTTACGCTGTAGTAAGGGAGCACTGTATTTTCCAAATATAATGGCAGCAGCTTTCTAACCGGGCTTCCATCAACAAAATGACAAGTTATAAAGTACAACACTAAAGTCCCTGAAAGGGACAAAACATTAAAAATGAAAGGTTTAGCTCTGAAATTTGAAGTCAAAACAGTTAATGCTCAAAGAAGATTTCTCTTCAGCTGGCCAAAAAGTTTCTCAAGTCTGCCAATGCTATTTTCACATGCATAGGAAACCATAGGGTGACTTGTATAAGTATTATCTCTGGTTGAAAGGAAACAGTGTTATATTACTGCGGCTAGTAACTAACATACCCTAATGACCTACAGTATAAAAATATTTTCACTTACGTACTGAAAAATGGTTATGTGATTCCTGTAATCCAAGTCATAAAACATGGTCTTGACCACAGAGGGAATGAGCTCAATTTTCAAGGAGAAAAATGTTCTTTAGGAACTAAATTATCAATGTATCTGGGGTAAAGAGGTGAAGGGAGGAATAGAACTTTGTTTCATAAGGCACTATGTCTGCTTGCTTTCTCAGAGGCCTATAGTCATTAGAAGTGGCTAAAAGAAAAGCTACAATTTAAATAGCCGCAAAGACACTGAAGTGCAAACAATATGTATGAAAAGGAAAGCCGCTGCACATTATAGTAAATTTAAAAGTAAAACAGAACTCTAAAATGACATTGTGAGAATGTCTATCTCTAGGCAAACTAAAACATGCTTTCAGGTGAAAAACTTTAAAGTCCAACACTGCATTGCCTGGCTTTAGAGCAGGGGTCTCAAACATGCAGCTTCTGCAGCTCGCCAGGCTCCCCGCGCCCCCCCGCCCCTGCCTATCTCCAGGCCGGGGTGGGCAAACTACAGCCCGCGGGCCAGATCCGGCCCCTCAGGGCTTCGGATCCGGCCCACGGGATTGCCCCCCATGGCTGCGCAAGCCTCGTGCCGCTCCCTGAAGCGGCCGGAACCACGTCCCTGCGGCCCCTGGGGAGTGGGGCAGAGGGCTCCGTGCGCTGCCCTCATTTCCAGGCACCACCCCCCGGAGCTCCCATTGGCTGGGAATGGGGAACCACGGCCAATAGGAGCTTCGGGAGAGGTACCTAGAGGAGAGGCAAGGGCAGCGCACAGAGCCCTGAGCCCCGTCTCCCTCACGGGCCGTAGGGACATGGCTCTGGCTGCTTCCCGGAGCAGCGCGGCGTGGGCCAAGGCAGGAAGGGAGCCTCCCCTGGTCCCAGTGCGCACTGCTGCCACCCCAGAGCCGCTCTAGGTAAGCGGCGCTGGGCCAGAGCCTGCACCCTGAACCCCTCCTGCACCCCAACTCTCTGCCCTGGGCCCCCTGCCACATCCCACACCCCTCCTGCACTGCAACCCTCTGCCCTGAGCTCTCTGCCACATCCCGCACCCCCCCTGATCCCCAGTCCCCTACCCTGAGCCCCCTGCTGCACCCCACACCCTGCCTGCACCCCAATCCCCTGCCCTGAGCCCCCTGCTGCACCCCGCACCCCTCCTGCACCCCAAACCTCAGCCCTGAGCCCCCTGCTGCACCCCTCCTGCAGCCCAAACCCCTGCCCTGAGCCCCCTGCTGCACCACTCCTGCACCCCAAACCCCTGCCCTGAGCCCCGTACAGGGTAGGGGCATGGCCTCATGAAAGGGGTAGAGTGGGGGCAGGGCCGGGGCACTGATGGGGGTATCAGTGATGCAGTCCTCGGGCCAATGTACTAGTCCTCATGTGGCCCTCGTCGTCATTTGAGTTTGAGATCCCTGCTTTAGAGCTATACTTTAGATGCATTTCCACCCGCACCCCCCAAGATAACAAAGGAACTTTCCCTGGCAGTTTCAATAGAGTACTGGTAAGGCAAAAGACCACTGCACTGTTCTATTAGTGAGAAGCAGATTTGTTTTGGAGCTGATTAAGTCATCTGACTAAAAAAAGTTAATTATTTCAAGGGCTGTGTAGCATTCTCATGTATCTATTTGCTTAACTATGCATCATACATCGCTACTCAAATTTTGATGTGTTTGAAAATACAAGAATTAGCTCTAAAGCATTATGCCCTTCTGACTTTTCCTGGCAATATGTACTGCATTAAAAAAATATCTTCATATTTCCATCAGAATTACATTTTAGTATAGAGTACCTTCAAGACCGAGTTCTAGAGAAATTGTGGTCACTGTACCTTTTCAGTACATCAGCCTTGAGAAAGCAATGTTCATATATCATTGCTTCAGTGTTTTGCAGCTGAAATAACATTCATCTTCGCTCCCCTACCCCTAGGATTCTGAGAATTTAACCAATGCCAGCGTTTTAAAACTCATATGTTTGAGTAATCTCGTTTCAGGTTTTGCACATCAGGGACCAGATCCTGAGCGGGTTCATTGACTAATGGAGGAGCTGTGCTATTTTATGCCACCTAAGATCTACCCCTAGATACTCAGCAACCAAATACTCTAATAAATAAAGTACTCTATAAATACCACTCTTCCCCCAACACAGGTTCATGTGCCAATGTTTTAAATATGAATAACTAGTTTGCACTGTAACATTAATATAGACCTCTTCACCTATATGCAGTTTACAGTTAGCTAGTCATAACGGATACAAAGGGACAAAAGTTAAATGGAGATTTTCAAAGGCAGAAAGGGAAGCTAGGCAATCAAGTCTCATGACCTTCAAGGGGAGCCAGGCCCTATGTGGCTTTGAAAGCTCCTCTTCGGTATTAGGTACCATTTTATATCTACATCAGCACAACATGATCTTCAATGATGGGATATCCAACTGTTAAAATTCAAACAGGTACAGCTTGTTTTGTCTGCTTAATATAGTAAAATATCGCCACTGAAATTATTACTCCCCCCCCCCCCCGTCAGTGCATGATAGCGTGCAATATTATCAAGCAACAGATTCTACTACAACAGGCAAACCAGGTCTAAGGTTTTTCTTAGTGCAGCAGAAGTACTACATATTATTAGAGTAGATATCAAAACTATAAAAACATGAAAAAAAGCTATCAATTTTGTTTTACAACCAAATTCATTTGCAATTATTCATGGTGTATTATGACATTCTGTGCAGCTGATTGGGAAATGCATAAGTTATTAAATAAGCTTTTACAGTACCTTCTATGAAATCATTTTCATTATAAAGCGGTCTCTCTCCTATTCCTTCATCATCATCATCATCTTGTCCATCTTCTTCATCTGGATTATTGATTACCTCTAGGCCAGCCTCAATAACTTCCACCAACTCATCTCGCTTATCCTTTCTAACAGGTTTCTCCTCTGGGTGTCGAGTGAGCCCCATCTCCAACTGGAACACTTTCATGGAGGTAAAGCTTTCAAAAGGAATGACACCATATTCACTAGGTAGCTTGGCCCCGATGCTCACCTCAGCCTTGTCAATTTGGGAATGAAGAAACTCTAGGAGATCATTGGATGCTTGTTCTTTGGTGCCTTGGTAGCCCATGCCATTGATTCTTGGACTCTTTTTTTCCTGCAGCAATTTCAGCTTATCACTCATTTCCTGAAGCTCTTGTTTTAGCTGAGCAATCTGACGCTTCAGACTAGTAGCCCGGGTTTGATAGTGTTCCTCTTGTTCCTGTAGAAGAGCTTGGTAATATTCTTTACCCAAGTTCTCCACTACAACACCAGGCAGAGATCCATTGCTATCTGTTTGTGGAGCACACTCAAGCAGGTACATGAACAACATTAAACTGAATAGTAAGGCAAGACCCACCAATAGCCAACGGGTCCTGGCTTGAAATATTAAACCCCTTCTGGGCATTCTTATAAGATTTCGGGTCCCCCACCAAAAAGTTGATTTTCTTTTTCATACCTTTCCAAGAGCATCCCCACAAAGACTTAAAAAGGGAATGAAACCATGATTATTTTTTTTTAAACAGTCACATCAAAGTTATGCCAGCCAAAAAAAGTTACTTTCAGCATTTGTCTTAATCATTTGATATTGCAGAGACAGTCTAAAGTTACTATAACTTCCATGATGAAAAGGAGAAATGTAGTCTACACCATCAGATACAATTCCCATAATATTCTGGTGACTTGACCAAAACAAGACAGAAACATTGTGAATCCTTGCTGACTCTTTTCCTGGTTTTTGTTTGTTTGTTTTTGTTTCTTAAAAGCAAGAGTTAAGGTTTTTAGTTTGAAGTTCTTCTCAATGAATAAACCTGGCAAATACTAGGATTGGTAGGCTTTCGGTGCACAGCTTTTTTGCACACACACATTTATACAGTGCAGGAGCAATCTACACCTTAGTAACAGTAGTTTTCATTGGACAGTTTGATATTTTCCTCTGGCACTCTTGAGTATTTTATTCCACTTCCTCCCTTCTTTGGGCTTCTGTGGTTTGAGTCAGCAATACCAAGGCAGAACCTAAAATTAAATGAAAGGTGCATATTAGAACTACAAAGCAACCAGGCAGCTGGAAAACACATGAAGGAAACATTAACATCCAAAAAATGTAGACATGATGAATTGCAAGGTTTTTTTTTTTGGATTTGTAAAATCTCAGTTCTTTCCACTGTGTTACACATGAATGATTTCTTTCTTATGGAACTGTCTGGAGCATACTAATAAGAACAGCTGAATGAAACACAACTTTTTCAAGCAGATAAGTTATAAGAATTCTTTTCCAGTCCTATTGCATCATGTCTGAAGAGCTTCCCTAATCATCATGGTTGTTTTTTTCTGAAAATAGTACCAAAAAATAGGGCTGTCGATTAATCGATGTTTAATCACGATTAATTTTTTTGAGTTATCGCAGTTTTAATCGCACTGTTAAATAGAATACCATTAAAATTTATTAAATATGTTGGATGTTTTTCTACATTTTCATATATATTGTATTCTGTGTTATAATTGAAATCAAAGTGCATATTATTTTTTATTACAAATATTTGCACTGTAAAAACGATAAACAAAAGAAATAGTATTTTTCAGTTTCTCTCATATAATGTGGAGTGCAATTTGTCATGAAAGTGCAAGTTACAAATGTAGATTTTTTGGTTACATAATTGCACAAAAACAAAACAATGTAAAACTTCAGAGCTTACAAAGCCACTCAATTGCTAAGACAAACACGTTTGTTTATATTTACAGGAGATAATGCTGCACTCTTCTTGTTTACAGTGTCATCAGAAAGTGAGAACAGGTATTTGCATGGCACTTTTGTAGCTGGCATAGCAAGGTACTTATATGCCAAGTATGCTAAACATTGGTATGCCCCTTCATGCTTCGGCCACCATTCTAGAGGACATTGTTCCATGCTGATGATGCTCGTTAAAAAAATAATGCATTAATTAAATTTGTGACTGAATTCCTTGGGGGGGATTGTATGTCCCCTGCTCTGTTTTACTTGCATTCTGCCATATATTTCATGTTATAGCAGTCTCAGATGATGACCCAGCACATGTTGTTCATTTTAAGAACACTTTCACTGCAGAGCTCACAAAATGCAAAGAAGATACCAACGTGAGATTTCTAAAAATAGCTACAACACTCGACCCAAGATTTAAGAATCTAAAGTGTCTTCCAAAATCGGAGAGGGACGAGGTGTAGAGCATGCTTTCAGAAGTCTTAAAAGAGCAACACCCCGATGCAAAAACTACAGAACCCGAACCACCCCCCCAAAAAAAAAAAAAACAGTCAGCCTTCT
The DNA here is from genome assembly GCA_037349315.1 of Chelydra serpentina. Taxonomy (NCBI): domain Eukaryota; kingdom Metazoa; phylum Chordata; order Testudines; family Chelydridae; genus Chelydra; species Chelydra serpentina. Next base: position 54,944,155 of record JBAIAC010000030.1, read on the forward strand.
GCTGGTGGCATCTGAGATAATGAAAATAAACATGTGTCAGTCCGCACTGCTTTGGATTGTTATCGAGCAGAACCCGTCATCACCATGGACACATGTCCCCTGGAATGGTGGTTCAAGCATAAAGAGAGATATGAATCTTTAGCGCATCTGGTACATAAATGTCTTGCAACACCAGCTACAACAGTGCCATGAGAATGCCTGTTCTCACTTTCAGGTAAAATTGTAAACAAGCAGGCAGCATTATCTCCTGCAAATGTAAACAAACGTGTTTGAGTGATTGGCTGAACAAGAAGTAGTACTGAGTGGACTTGTTTAATTTTTGAATCTAAAATTTTAGAGCCTACAATGCAGGTTTTATTGTACATAATTCTACATTTGTAAGTTCAACTTTCATGATAAAGAGATTGCACTACAGTACTTGTATTAAGGGAATTGAAAAATACTATTTCTTTTGGTTTTGTACAGTGCTAATACTTGTAATCAAAAATATAAAGTGAGCACTGTAACTTTGTATTCTGTGTTGTAATTGAAATAAATATATCTGAAAAAGTAGAAAACATCCAAAAATATTTAAATAAATGGTATTCTATTATCGTTTAACAGTGAGATTAATCGCATGATTAATTGTGATTAATTTTTTTTTAGTTGCTTGACAACCCTAGTAAAAAAATTAACTGTTTAAGGTAACCTCACTGCTTGAACATAACTTGCATTTCTGATTACCTTTATTTTTACTATTTACCTCCCCGCCCCTGCGCTTTCCCCCGCGTGCCGCCGGAGCCGGAGGGAGGAGCCTGTGAGCGGCGAAAAAGCCGCTGCCGGGACGCCTGCCTGGGGAAGCAAGCCCAGGAGGAGGTGAGCAGCCAGGCATGGGGGCGGGGAGCTGCAGGGCCCAGTGGGTCCCCCCCACTGCTGCTCTCCCCCCACCCCGCTTGCAAGCCGGGGGGGGGGGGGGGGCGGGATGCAGTGCGCCTGGGGCACGAGCACCCACCGACAGCTCCCCGCCAGACTCCCCCCGCGCACATGCTCGCCCGCCCAACTCACTCACCTTCTGGGTTCCCTGCGCGGCCGGAGGAGGCGACTCTGGCCGCGCAGGGAAGGTGAGTGAGTTGGGCGGGCGGGCAAGTGCTTGCGGGGCTGGCAGAGCACCCACCAATTTTTCCCGGGGCGAGGGGGCGGGGATTTGGGGAAGGGGCGGGGATGGAGTTGGGGCGGGGCCAGGGGTGGAGCACCCAGCGACGCCAACAAAAGTCGGCGTCTATGACTGTAGGAAGAGAAATCTCTCTGCAACCTATGCATAACAGGGGCAGCAACTTAGCTTGCTGTGTGAGGAGATTCTGTTAGTCTGGGCTAAAGGCAAATAAGAAAGCCTTGGGGGGGAGGGGAAGGAGTTTGTAGTAGGTGAAGGGGCAGTAGTGGTGGGGAAACAGGGACCCAGAGAGGACTGGGAGTGAGTGGTGGTGATAGGGAATGCAAGAACCCAGAGAAGAGCTGGGGATAAGGAAAGAGAAGAGATTGGGAAAGACGAGGAACGTAGGGTGCACAGATCCAGGCATAAGGGGAAATGAAGGTGAACACAGAACACCTGACATGGGGGAGGGGATGGGGTATCCTCCAAGGGTGGTGGGGAGAATAAGGAGAGGCCACATAGTCTCTGCTATGGGAGTGATAATCAGGATCAGTGGAATTGGGGATGGAGACAGAGCTCATGGTGTGAGGAAGAAAATGGGAGGAGTTGGTGGGAGTCCCTGCAATAGAGAAGTGTGGGAGGGTTGCACACAGGGAGCTTGGGGGAGGGGTGGAGGAAGGAGGAAGGCGTTCAGTATTTGACATGTTAAGTTTACGTTGGCAACATAACAGCCCAGAAGAGATAGAGACTCAACCAGACTCTGATGGAGGAAGAGAGAGTAAGGTGGAAAGGCAGATCTGCAAATTCTTCACATGTAGGTAGCAAATGAAACCCTGTGACTAAATATGATCAGATGGGGACAAATGAGAGAAAGGCAGAAAAGGCCAATTACAGTGTCACCATGACTGGGAAACCAAAACAAACTTGTTCTGAAATGAACATTGGGATTGATTCTTCCACCTATAAAGGGATGGATTCTCTTTAATGAATAGCATCTAAAAGGATTCACCCTTAAACACAATGCAACCAAAGTATTTCCATTATACCATTAAGGTTACAAGGCAAAAAACAAACAAACAAAACAGAACAAATAGGAAATAAAAGTGAATATGTATTAACTCAGCTACTAAGGCAAGTAAATTATTGCAAAAGCATTCTTGCAAAAATTAAAGGAAACTTACTATATTGTAAGTTATGGACATCCATTTTCTGAGATCTTGGGCTGACTCTGTCTTGGGGGCATTCGGGTATGCTGCAATCTGTGCAAGAATCATGCATTCCTCCTTCGTTCTTCCTTTTAATTTTCGCACGACTTTTCCACCCTCTATCTTTGAAGAAGAGAGAGAGACAAAATTTGAGCACATCAGTCATCCCAATAGGTCTGGACCTTCTTTCTCTGGGCATACATGAGTTGTAGGAGCTCCCTACAATTCTCACCATGTGCTCAAAATATTCTATCCTAAGTAAGCCTCTTCCCTACTGCAGGGAATCTAGAAAGACAAATGTTAAGCCTTTCAATTCATGACTTGGGTCTCCCAAGAGCATTAAAGGGAGTTCTTAGTCCTGTTTTCAGATAGCAACCTCAGGCCTCCCCCAGATCACCAAAAAAGGGCTATTAACTGCACATCCCTCTTGACCAAATTGTGAAACTGTTCTCTGGGGCACTTAAGTGGAAATTCACCTGAGTACTCAGACTTGAATATCAATTTAGTTTTAATATGTAAATAATTAAAAAGAAAAGATTGCAAGGGGGAAATGGTTACACCATTACATTATTTGTGATGACTGGAATGACCCACAATTTTGGCATCTGCCAGAGATGCAGTCTTCCCAAACTCTCACCAATCAAGTCTTTATGCCACACCACATCCTGTCCGTTTGATGTACAGTGGCAATAACTATTAAGTCAATATTTATCCAACCCTACCCACACTATTTCTCTGTTGCTACAATATGAAGAAAACTCGTTCTCAGATGACACTTTGTGGTAAGTGTCATGCATGCGCTGATAAAATATGTATCTATATATACAGTTACACCTATTCCCAAATGTGATAAGTATGGCTGAAAGATTAAGTGACTTGCCCAAAGGCACAAAGTCAGAACCAGAGCCAAAGCCTGGAATTCTTCCATCTCAATCCTGTGCACAGACCACGCATCTAGCTACACATAATATCACCTGGGATTTCAAATATGCCTGTTGTAACAACCCTAGACTAGAGCATCAAGCCACCCAGAGTTTCGAGTAAGGACTATGGCCCCCTGATTGTACATATGAGTGGTCTGACTGAAGTATACAAGTATATGAGTAGTCCTGTAGTTACCCACTTCCTGTTGCCGGAATCAATGCCTAACAATATTTAACTAAGGAACAAACTAGAGAGGTTGACGGAAGACCTGAACAAGATGAATCAATGGCAAAAGCTATCTAATACAGACATTTTTTGAATACGTCATTACTGAACAATTGAATATATAAACAAACATCTAACACAAAGTAATTTCAGGTAATTAAAACAGGTAACTCCTTAAGACAGGAAAATGAATGAAAAATGTCTAGAACATTTTACTAAAAATATTACATAAATACAACCACATGTCTATAAAAGTGATTAATACCAGATGTGTCCTCAAACTATTGACCAGGGTCCAGATGTGGTCAGTCAAGACAAAGAAAAAGCCAGTCTGCAGTGCAAAACTAGGACATGGAGTGATGTAACACTGACATCCAACCTTTCTTTAGCGGAAAATTATACTGATTTTATAAATTACCCTTTCCCATTTCCTTCTGAATTGTACAGCAAAGTAAGCATTGGAAATGCATCATTTGCTAGCTAATGAATTTTAGGTTTCCATAAAACGTAAGTATTTTTAAAAAACAGCTCAGTATTGTATACAGAAAGGCATTAGTTCAGTGGAAGCTGCAGACACCTGAACCTGGTTAGGTAAAACTGGCACTCACAGGCTTAGTCTATTTACAACAAGATCAGGCTGTAGCTGAGTCAAAACAGATTCAGCAATGCCAATCCTGAGTCTCCTTCCCTATCCTAGCTGGCTTTCCTGCCCAGAATTGTGACTATAGCAGCATTTCATGATCTTTGAGTCACAGGCAGAGTGCTGATAATTCAGTCAACACGGCAATCAGTTTTGGGGGATTGAAAGGGGCTAGAGGGACAATAATTCTTTTCCAGGGGAAAAAAATAAAGGGTCTAAATCCCACAAGTGGGATTTGGGGCACAGAGGTTAATATTTGCACTTCTGTCTTCAGACGCATTTACATGAGTATATAAGTGGGGAAAGAAAGTGATACTACAAACATTAGGCGCCATTTTCAATCTACGAATGAAAACTTTAATCATTAAAAGGAAAGTGATGAGAACATCTAGGTAATTGTTATGCCTTTGGGGAAAATGAGGAAGTTACAGAAGTGCCTCAAGGGCAAGCAGGAGAGTCAAATCATTGGCAATTACAAAGAGGGTCACAGGGTTAATGGGCTGAATCAACTGTCATTGGGTATTGGCAAATAGCTGGAGAGGTCAACTGAGGGAGGCTTGGTCAGTCATTTAGTGTCTAGCTTAAAATGGGATAACATTTGCAACTCGCTATAAAATCCTTTGATAAAGTGTGATCAATAAACAGGCTTGTAAGGATTAGGTATTTAATCAGCAAATGTCAATTTCACTCTCACACACAAACTGAAAAAATATTTCCATCAATGATAATCAAAATAACAGATAGGCAAAGTTACACAAATGTTGCTTGAGAAATCAGAGTTTGATTTAAGGATATTTGCTCTGTATATTTTGCCACGTGATGTTGACAAATGGTGTTTTAACAGTTAACGCAAAAGCATTAACTTACTGAATCACAACAAATGTCATTAATTTGTCTGACCACCCCCATAATGTCCTACAATTATGAAAGTTTTAAAAAGAAAAAAATGTTTAAAAATAAACATCTATATTATCCAACAAAATTATCAAAAAAATAAAAATTGTATTCTGCTAAACTATCTTTAAAACAGACTTGAAATAGCCAGTAGCAAACTCATTATTGTTGAGTAGGAAAGGATGGCCCAGGAGCTAGACCACTAGTTTAGGCCTCTGTAGACTTGGGTTCAATTTCCTGTTCTGTGGAAGACTCCCCCTGTCTGATCTTGGGGCAAGTCACTTGGTCTCTCTGTGCCTCAGTTCCCCCATTTCTAAGTGAGATAGTAGTATTTCCCTGGCTCACTATATGCAAAGGAAGCTTCTGTCTATCTATATAGATAGACAATGTCATATATATATATATATATATATATATATATATATATATATATATATATATATATATATATATATATATATATATAAAAATAAAACAATGGACAGCACTGTTAAGATCTTCATGTGAAGAGCTAACACAAACCCACCTGCAGTGTACAAATGCTGCATATTCTTGAGCCACATCTACTAGCACCTTTTCTATTTACGTAACAAACCTCTGTTTTATGAAGCACTCTGGTAAATACCGCTACAGTTGCAACAATAATAAATCTTACTTATTTCTAATGCAGTGCATTAAGACTGCATACAGACTGCACCATGTTGGTCTAAAGGAAACTTCACCTGTATTCCTTTAGTCAGATGCCTCCACTCAATTCTTTCCCCTCGAATCTGTTTCCCACCTCCTCAATACCACCTGACCATGAGAAACAATACCAATTCTTCGGTTGTTACTAGGAGGTAAAGGCATTTGCCAAGAGATAGGTCTTGCATCCATCACATGTTGCTGCCATGTAAATGCATCCCTACCCTATTTATATGTGATGTGAAAAGCCACATTTAATTATGTCCCTATAAATGCCAATGTTAACTGGCAACTTTTCCACCACTATTGCCCCTCTCCTTAAAAAAAAGGAGAAATTACATGCAACATATCAGGTTGCACAGTTAAAGTGAAGAGGCAGTAAATATAAATATTTCTCTTTCTACAGCAATGCTAACTCAGCCATATTGGATATTCGGTACTTTTAAAATGGTATACATTTAAACTTGCAGATTTAATAGAACAGAAAATACTAGCTATATGCAGAGTGGCCAAACTAATGTTACTGTAAGAATCTCACCTTTTACATATACTACCTTTAAAAAGAATTTTGTACTGGATAAAAGACTTGAAAGGTTTACTAGACACCTATTAGTCACAGACTAAGTCAGACAGCCAGAAACCCAGACTTCTCGCATCATGTCTTCTCATCCTCACTCTACTACTCCTTTAGAATCCTGTCCTGTGTCAAGGACTGAAAGAGATTGGAGTCTCTTTTCCTCACCTGCCTGAAGGAGCTAAATGATTGAGTTTTTGTCACTGCTACTGCTCAACTTTCTCTGGCAGCAACAGCAGAGGTAAGCATGTTGCCCACCTTGCTTCTCCTCCCCTCAAAAAGGAGGAGAAGAGAGATCAACAAGTGGGATCCTTTGAAGTCCTGTCTCACCAAGGGATAAAGATAGGGAGAACTCAGCCCCAGGAAGGCAAGGTGATGGGAGAATGAAGTTACATATTTTTCTGGCTAGTCGTCCCTGATATGAAATACAAATTCCTCATGCTGGGTGCAGGGATAGCACCCTGATAGGTACTCAGTACCATTTCCAAGAGACTGAGAATGACTGTGCTTAGTTTCTCATGAAGGTACTGCTCCCGGATCCTACTAGCGATCAGAAGAAGTCTTTCACATCAGTTTCAGACTTACAAGTAGTTTTTCCAACCTTGTGCTTTAAGTGGAGGGTGATGGATGGCCTGCAATCTATACTTCTAGAGATAGGTGAAGGTGCAGAGAGCATCACAACATTGGAAAATTAAGTCACTGCCCTTGAAAACAACATGTATTTTTTTAAATATCTGCAGAAAGCTAAGGTATAACCAGATTATTTGGAAAATATGGTATTTTGAGCATAACCTTGTTTAAAAGCTGACTTTCTACATCCTGGAATTTTGCATGTTGAGATTTCACACAGGAAGTCTTTTATTCTGGTTGACAGAAATTCAGTTGATTTACAAGAATTAGTATAGCGCCTCTGAAAAGAACACATCCGAGGTACACACAATGTTACCAAAAACATGTTAGGATATACAGAAATAACTGATTGTTATTCCTACTGCATTTCATATATCCAAATATAGAAGTGTTTCTGTTCCTTACAAAAGAGCTCATTTATTCTCCAAGCACAAGGAAACAAACTAAAATGCTAATTCAAAACACTTATCTGTTTTTGTTACATTAGCATTCTGGTTTGGTGCCTTGTTGTGAAGAATAGAAAAGTGCCTTTAATATAAGCATAAAAATGCCTCCTCTTTAGGAATGACCTAATTCTGTATATTCTTACTCTATTTTGAGTTGTGTCTGCACATACTTATTTTCACATATTCCACTTCAGAATTTTCCTTTTCTGTAAGCTATAGATGATCCTGTGGCTTGGCTGCTTTTGTGATTCTATAACTCAGTCTAAAGGCAAATTTACAGTAATTTCACATCCTAAGATCTTAACAACTCTACCCAAGAGACACCGCAAAATTAACATTTCATTTTTATAACTGTTTTTCTTGGTAATTCATGTACAAAGGATACAAATCTTAGTAATGTCTCTTCAACATGTTATCTTGCCCTATTTCCCACCAATTTCATACTGATTCTACTAGGAATGCTTACTGATCATTAGAGTCTTAACTTCCAGATGTTGTGACTCATTGCAGTAGTTTTCTAAAGTGAGCTGGTTTCTTCAGCTACAGATAATCTTAATGCACCAAAAAGGGGGAGGAGGGAGGAGAAGCTTCCTTATCTACAACTAATTTCTCAATAAAGGGCTTGTCCACACTCAACACCCAATAGCTATTTGACAGAGTTTCCAGAAAGGCTGTATTTCAACATACTGTTGCAGCACTACCTTAATTCAAATGATACAGGTTTATAGGGATTTAACAGTTGATCCAAAGCTTTTTTAAGTTAATGGAAAGGTTGTTAACTTCAGTGGGGTTTGTATAAAGCCCTTAATTTGGGTCAAAGCTTCTACTTGGCCAGCAGAGTTCAGTAGTCCACCCACAGAAGATCACAAGAAAATAATGAGTACAGCTTGAGATCTGTTATAAACAGATTACATTGAATTTTAATTCTCCCTGCGGGGGAAGAGACAAATATTCTTAGTAAAAACTGAAGTTATTAATGTAGAGAAGGAAAAAGTTACAACTACTGAAAATAACAATTTGTAGTGACTGTAGGACCATTACAAGGGTAAAAAACCTGGCAGCCTATTCCTGGAATGCACCTTTAGCTTAACTGATATCCACAGAAAGGCAGCACTAACAGTAACAGGGTTGCTACCATTCTAAAAACTCTCACAGAAGACCTTGAGTCAATGTTGGCTATAGACTGATTTTCAGTTTTGCACAGGTCTGGTCAGGGCCGGTGCAAGGAAGTTTCGCGCCCTAGGCGAAACTTCCTTGCACCAGCCCTGCGCCCCCAGCTAACGCCTCTCCCCCCTCCCCCCCCATGGAAGCCATCTCCCCCGCCCGCGGGCCACAGCGGCTCCCCAGCCCCCTGCCTCCCGGCTCCGCCGCTGAGCCAAGTGTGGAGCTGGGAGGCAGCCGCCTGCCGCCCAGGGCGTTGAAATGCCGCCCCCCAAATCCTGGCTCCCTAGGCGACTGCCTAGGGTCGCCTAGTGAAAGCACCGGTCCTGGGTCTGGTCAATTTCACTTTGAAGACTGAGTTTTTGTGCTAGAGCAGTTCTCCTTTTCTTCTTTTGTAGAGATGCTAATCAGTAGAAATGCACAGAGAAAGCATAGAAAAGGAAGTAGTAAATGGAGGTCACACAAGCAACTACCTCAAGACCATAAGAGCTTAGGCCTGAGGTACCACAATTTCATTTTGTCACTGCACTACTGATCACTAACACTTGATACTTTTAAATCCATGTATCCTTCATCTGAAGCCAGATCACAGCTACAAGGATTCATTTTACTTGCAATCACAGTCCCATTTCTCACAAACCCATTGGCCTATAAATTCACGAACCAGGTGACCAGGTGGGTTCTTTGTTGTGGGAAAAACCTTGACAATCACAGGAAGAATAAAAGTTACAGAGTCACAATTCTGGTAAATCAGAAGAGTCACAGAATTATAACAGGACAGTTACTATGGAGACTCCTCTCCTGTGGGGCTGCAGATATGGAAGAGACAGAAACAGAAAGTCTGACCGAAACCAGAGATCCTGGCAACTGCGACTTCCAGAGAGGATCAAGACACAGGAGTAATCAGCTCCACGCTATGACACATCTGACTCAAAACCGACTGTGCTCCTTAAAAGATCATTCTCAGCCTCACTGAGTAGCCATAGCATCTACGCCACATTTGTCTAATAGCATTCCTGAGGGATATTTACTCCCCTCCACCCCTTATTAAAGTAATAGTCATGGATTCCATAACCATCCACAGCAGCATGACCAACAACGAGCTTTACTCATGATGATCTAATAGCCTAGTTTATAAAGAACTTCTGTCTCCAGGGCTGTCAATCTGGCATCTTTCATAAGTATTAAATTGACCTTAAAAAGACATTGCTCATTTCTACCCTACTCATGAGCCCCACAAGAATGCAGAGGCTGACGCACCGCTGGTCAGCAGGGGGAATGTTGACATGATGAAGTTAAGATGCTTTCACATTATGACTACAGAAGACAATGACATTAAGTAACTTAGTTTTTAATTGAAAACATTTTAAGAGCCACAAGACACAAGATTCATATAAGACCAATTTTATATCCTATGAAGAGTTTAAAATGCAATATAAAGTGCCAAAGCATATCTGTAACAGAGAACTACTGAAAAGGTGTACTTATCAATCCCTGATATTAAATTGGGTAGAAAAATGCAGTTGCATGGCAAAATAAAGACTGATTGATAAATAATTCAATCATAAAAGACAGGAGAAAAACTGACATTTTACACAAGTCTCAAGTTTCATATTTAGACACTCCCGTAGGTGCTGCTACATAATGCTCATGAAATCAGGGATTTATGCTGATTCTCTTATTTCTGCCACTGGACAAGTGCCAACAGTTTTTTGTTACCTCATCCCCTAGGAAACCTGGTACGGATTTCCTCCAATGCTACTCTTTACATTTTTTCCTTCTTGTTGTTTATGGTTCATGTCATGGTTACAGGTTAAGCTGCACCTCTTTCCCTTCTCTGGACTGTGAATGCACTCCCTTAGGTGTCAGGCCACATGGCTTTACCTCTCCTAGGGTAGAAAGCAGCAATTTTCCCTCTTTTAGACCAGACCCAGGGCTACAGTACTCTGTCAACCACGCTCACCAGCAGGTCCTATGGAGTTCAGCAACGGCTGTTCTTTTCCTCAGGAGTCTGGTCATTACTGGTCACAGACAACCTTCTTAAAACCAAAGCACTGTTTAACAGTAGGAACAAAGCATAACATGAGAGAAGGGAGTTTAAAGCAAAAGCGCACACACACACACACACACACCCTTCCTATCTTCCTAAAGCTCTATCATCCGATGATGGCAGGTATACCTTGTGATACCCAAGTGAGTGCCTGTCTCAGTATGACCAGCTCTCCAACAACTAAATCCCTCTTTAAACAGACACAGTCTTTTTAACTGCTATAATCCTTTTGATCTTCCAATCCCCACCATTGGATTTGTGGGGCAAAACAAGGTTTGCAATGCTCCATAACACGTCAAGCCATCGGCCTCAGGGTATGTCTACACTGGAAACTTCAAAGTACTGCCACAGGAACGCTCCCGGCAGCAGCGCTTCGAAATGTGTGTGGTCACGTGCGAGCGCTGGGAGAGAGCTCTCCCAGCACTCCTGGTAATCCACCTCCACGAGGGGATTAGCTTGGCGCCTGTCCACACTAGCACTTTAAAGCGCTCCAGGGGGTGTGTGTGTGTGTGTGTGTGATTTTTCACATCCCTGAGCCAGCAAGTTAGAGCGCTATAAAATGTAAGTGTAGACAAGCTCTCAGAGCCATGGGCTCTCCAACTGTCCCATAACAAACCTTTAGTGTTTACCATGATGTGGCTTATTTTAAGACTTTGTATACTTCCTGCTTGTGTTCTTACAGACTAAACCAATATGTTCTTAGAGTAAACATCCCAGTATTCAGGTCAACATACAGTATTCATACACTACAGAGCAACTCCATGTACAATACAGTACCATTCAAACAGCAGAGAAAGCAGTGAAAGCAATGTTACGTAATGGCTATATTTGGAAATTGGTGGTATTCTGTAACTGAGCCTCTTAGGAAAGATAAGCACATACTTAACCTCAAGTGAGGAAAGAGTCACCTGCAATGAAGAGGACGTTAAAGTCAAATTCTCAGGCAATCCACCACCAACTGACAGTCAAAGGAAAGGAAAGGAAAGGAAAGGAAATCGGGGGGCCCAGATAATCTTCATCCAAGAATATTAAAGGAACTGGCACATGAAATTGCAAGCCCATTAGCAAAAAATATTAATGAATCTCTAAACTCAGGGGTTGTACCATTTGACTGGAGAATTGCTAATATAGTTCCTATTTTTAAGAAAGGGAAAAAAAGTGACCCGGGTAAGTACAGGCCTGTTAGTTTGACATCTGTAGCATGCAAGGTCTTGGAAAAAATTTTGAAGGAGAAAGTAGTTAAGGACATTGAGGTCAATGCCAATTGGGACAAATTACAACATGGTTTTACAAAAGGTAGATCGTGTCAAACCAACCTGATCTCCTTCTTTGAGAAAGTAACAGATTTTTTAGATAAAGGAAACGCAGTGGATCTAATCTACCTCGATTTCAGTAAGGCATTTGATACAGTACCACATGCGGAATTATTGGTTAAATTGGAAAAGATGGGGATCAATATGAAAATTGAGAGGTGGATAAGGAACTGGTTAAAGGGGAGACTACAGCGGGTCATACTGAAAGGTGAACTGTCAGGCTGGAGGGAGGTTACTAGTGAAGTTCCTCAAGGATCAGTTTTGGGACCAATTTTATTTAATCTTTTTATTACTGACCTCGGCACCAAAAGTGGGAGTGTGCTAATAAAGTTTGTGGACGACACAAAGCTGGGAGGTATTGCCAATTCAGAAAAGGATCGGGATATCATACAGGAAGATCTGGATGACCTTGTAAACTGGAATAGTAATAGAATGAAATTTAATAGTGAGAAGTGTAAGGTTATGCATTTAGGGATTAATAACAAGAATTTTAGTTATAAACTGGGGACGCATCAGTTGGAAGTAACAGAAAAGGAGAAGGACCTTGTAGTCCTGGTTGATCACAGGATGACTATGAGTCGCCAATGTGATATGGCCGTGAAAAAAGCTAATGCGGTCTTGGGATGCATTAGGCGAGGTATCTCTAGTAGAGATAAGGAGGTGTTAGTACCGTTATACAAGGCATTGGTGAAACCTCATTTGGAATACTGTGTGCGGTTCTGGTCTCCCATGTTTAAGAAGGATGAATTCAAACTGGAACAGGTACAAAGAAGGGCCACTAGGATGATCCGAGGAATGGAAAACCCGTCGTATGAAAGGAGACTTAAGGAGCTTGGTTTGTTTACCTTAACCAAAAGAAGGCTGAGGGGCGATATGATTGCTCTCTTTAAATATATCAGAGGGATAAATACCAGGGAGGGAGAGGAATTATTTAAGCTCAGTACCAATGTGGACACAAGAACAAATGGATATAAACTGGCCATCAGGAAGTTTAGACTTGAAATTAGACAAAGGTTTCTAACCATCAGAGGAGTGAAGCTGTGGAACAGACTTCCAAGGGAAGCAGTAGGGGCAAAAGACCTATCTGGCTTCAAGATTAAGCTAGATAAGTTTATGGAAGGGATGGTTTGATGGGATAACATGATCTTAGTCAAAGGTCAATTAATTGCCATCAGTGCTAAATAGGACCAATCGTCAGTGATGGGATGTTAGAAGTTACTACAGAGAACTTTTTCCTGGGTGTCTGGCTGGTGAGTCTTGCCCACATGCTCGGGGTTCAGCTGATCGCCATATTTGGGGTCAGGAAGGAATTTTCCTCCAGAGTACATTGGCAGAGGCCCTGGAGGTTTTTTGCCTTCCTCTGCAGCATGGGGGACAGGTCACTTGCTGGAGGATTCTCTGCATCTTGAAGTCTTTAAACCATGATTTGAGGACTTCAATAGCTGAGACATAGGTGAGAGGATTATTCCAGGAGTGGGTGGGTGAGATTCTGTGGCCTGCATTGTGCAGGAGGTCAGACTAGATGATCATAATGCTCCCTTCTGACCTTAAAGTTTATGAGTCTAATGCCAGGTCTACACTACCCCCCCCTGTCGAACTAAGGTACGCAACTTCAGCTACGTGAATAACGTAGCTGAAGTCGAAGTTCCTTAGTTCGAATGAAAAAGCACTTACCCGGGGTCCACACGCGGCGCGCAGGCTCCCCCGTCGACTCCGCCTACTCCGTTCGTCGAGCTGGATTACCAGCGTCGACGACGGAGCACTTCCTGGTTCGATTTATCGCGTCTTGACAAGACGCGATAAATCGAACCCAGAACATCGATCGCGCGCCTCCGACCGGACGCGTAAGTATAGACCTACCCTAAGAGAATGGTGTTTTAACCTAAAGAGTACCCTTCCAACCACCCTAGATAACCTAAGCAACAACAGTAACGGTTGACGCCTGTACCTCTAATTCCTGCATGTAACATATTCCGAGCAGAAGCAGAGTAAAACTGACTCAGGGCTTATCTACACTACAGGTTATGTTGACATAACTTATGTCACTCAGAGGTGTGAATAGGCCACCCAGAGACGTAAATTACACTGACCTAAGTGCCACTGTGGACAGTGCTATGTCGGTGGAAGAGCTTCTCCCGTCCACACAGCTACCGCCTCTTGCCAAGTTGGTTTTATTATGCCAACAGGAGAGCTCTCTCCCTTTGGCATAGAACATCTTCACCAGACGCACTACAGTGGTGCAGCTGCAACAGTGCAGCTGCACCACTGTAGTGCTTCTAGTATAGACTATCCCTCAGAGGGCAAGAGAGATGTTGCTCACACTTATGGTGGAGATAATAGGACTCTGCCGATGAGTCACACAATGATAGTTAAAATCACACTGGTAACAAAGACCTAGAATCACAAAGGGGCTCAGGCATTGTGATGCTCAGCGTAACAACGCCTAACTTTTTGGGTACCTAGGAAACAGGAACACTGATTCGTAAAACCTGAGTTAGGTGCCTAGATTCCCTATATAATGAATGGGGAGAGACAAGCGGCTCAGAAGGCAATCCACAAAAAGCAGCATTCTTGGAGGTAGGCAGCTTGGGTGCCCAAGATGTTTCTTATGAGAATGACAAACAGGCACCTAACTCCACACAGGGAGCCAGAATAGGGTGGTGGTACACACCTCATAACTTTTATCCCAGTGGTTAGAGCACTCACCTTGGGTGTGGGAGATATAGGTTGAATCCCCCCCCCCTCCAGCAGAGAGGGAGAAAGGATCTGAGCAGGGGTCTCCCACTACTCAGGAAAGTGCTCTGACCACTGAGCTATGGGACTCACTCAATCTCTCCTGTTGAAACTGTTCCACTGAGGATAAATAAGGAAAGTGCCATTGGGCCAAAAAAGAGACCGAGAATTACTCTGTAGCCGGTGCATAGGGCAACCACCTGGGAGGTGGAAGACCCAGCGTCCAGTACCCTGCTCCAATAATTCATTATTTATCCATGATGGAACAGTTTCAACAGGAGAGAGTGAAGGAACCCCACATCAGAATATCCCATAGTTCAGTGGTTGCAGAGCTCACCTGAGCGGTGGAAGACCCCATTGACGTCATTTCTCCCCTTCTGCCTGCAGGGGCAACTGAACACGAGTCTCCCTCATCCCAGGTGAGTGCTCTAGCCTCTGGGCTAAAACTTAAGGTGGATGGATACCTCCACCACCACGTCAGCAGCCATATTTGGAATAAGACCTGTAGGTGCACTCAGAGGCTGCCCACCGAATCAGAGCCCACATGTGATTTACATGGCTGAACACCTCTTTCCTGGTTCGTGAATCGCTCTTAGGCTTTGGTGGAAGATAGGCCTCCAGAGTGAGGCAACAGAGTGTGTGATCAAAGGCAAAAACATAGGCGATGAGGGAACTTTTACTCTGAAAATATAGGTACAGAGCGAGTTTAGGCAGGAGTTTTGTGAATCACAGTGCAGCCTAAAAGTGTGACTTGAGTGCCCAAGTATCTTTTATGAATCTATGCCTAATTCAGCTCCCATTGAAACCAATGGGAATCCCTTTCATTAACTTCAATGGTGGTTGGATCAGACCCCAAGAGAAACTCAAAAAAACCCACGCACACCCCCACACCTCTGATTTTGTAATTACCCTTATTTCAAAGAAGGGTGTAAAAAGCATGAAGATAAAAAAGTAATATGTAAAATGTTGATTGTACGGTCATTTGTCAAAGACAGACAACTGCCTGTCATATTTAGCCCATTGTAAGTAGCCATGTAAAATGTAAGCCTTTTCTGAGCATCTTGTGTGTTGATGTTTTCCATGATGACTTACAGCATTCTCTGTAGTAGTGCAAAGCAGTTTTACTGGCTGTTTGTTTTCATTTTACATAAAAATTATATTTATAGAAGTAAAAAATCCATGAAACTTTCCTACACTTATTAGTTCATCTGTATTCACATTTTAACCCAGTGTAAAACAAAGCCAACTCAAAACTTGCAAATGGGCCTTTTCTTCCTCCTAATGTAAAGATGTTGATGGAAGAGCAGCAGCATCTGGTTGCAATCATTTTGCCTACCAGTATAGTCCATACAAGACTAAGAGTATAAACCACAAATGGGAAAAATGCATGATTACTAGCCTATGGAAGGAAGGGAAGTGAACCAGAGGGATTTTGTCAGTATGTCACATCTGAATTGATGTCTTGAAACAGACACTTAAGGATGACAAGCCAGCAATTTGACCTACTTTTGCCAAGGGTCCTGCAAATAACCTAACAGTAAGACACTCACTAAGAAGGGCTGCATAAACTATGCAACACGTGATCCCGCAACAATGTGGTGTACTCATTTACTCCATACTCACGGTAACATTGTTCCTAATCTGTTACGCCAACCTGAGTTCTCAGATTCAAGCAAGAAGATGGAATCCTTCAGAAAGCAGCATTCTTGTAAACTTCAAGAGCAGATTTTTAGAAAAATATTTGCCTGACTTCATTCAAAACATTAAAGGAGATGAGTGAAATGGGGGATAAATATAACCACTAATCGTGCCTATAACCCAAATGGTCCTGCACACTACATATTGGCAGACTCCTACCTTTAGTGTCCTTTCATGAATGTTATTTATTAGTTTACGCTATTTGCCTAAAATGTGCTGCATAAAATTACACTAAGGCCATTCTCCTCCTAACAGACATGTTTTGACATTATTCATGTGAGCAGTCACATTGACGTAAACGGGACTGCTTAATGCTTCAAGTTAATTATGTGCAACTAAGATTTTGAAACAAGAGTGAACAATTAACACAGGGCATATGGTCACAAACCAGCAGTAAGAGAAGGAGAAATGTAATTGAAGAGTTATATTACAATCTCTTTCCTGCTGCATTTCCCTGGAGCAGTTGTGTGCAGAACATCTATTCTTACTGCTTGCATATCACAATGTAAACACAATGGGCAGCAAGGGATGAGCAAATTTTCCAGATATTCCTGGAATGTTGCTCAGCAGCTGAGAGATTAATCACCCTCCATAATCATCTCAAACCAATATGGTTAAACCTAACACTGAGCTTCTTTTATATTCAATGTATCAAAAAAATAAAAAAAAAAAAAGGTCAATGCAATATCATGGTTGATCATTTAAGATACTGTAAATCAGGCAAAGTTATACTGTAGTTCTCCCAGAAACTACAATTTATCCACAGGGCACACATGTAACATTAAGTACATGTTGTAAGAGGTATGCACCAATACACATGTACAACGTGGCAGATTTACACCTGCTGTGGGAAGCATAACCAAGTCTCCTGACTTGTCTGGTTAACATTTCAACCATAATGCTACATTAACAGATTTTTTTGCACTAAATTTTCATGTGTTTTTTTTAAAGGTGATCTGTATTTATTGCTTTTCTCTTCCTGCATCACAAGGGCATTATATTAAATATAACCAGGAAAAAATAAAACACGTGCTCCAAGTATGTTACAACATTCTGAAGATCGAAGCAGTAAAGAATAAACAATACATGAGGCATTAAGTATTCCAAGATCATATGCAAACACATTACTTAACACATTTCTATTATTCTACTTACTATCCGACTATCTAAAAAAAACCCAAATTATGTGCCCCAACATTTACTGTGATCAAAATCCACCTCTTTTCTCTCCTAAAATATCCACATACATATTACAAAGTAGATTTTTCTCTCCTTTCTTTCCACTGTTTTTTCCCCCCTCTATTCTTGCTGTGGAAAAGCTAATTTGCAGTCATGAGTTTCACATTTGATTCAGGAAGTGGTGAAATTTGTGATCATTCTGTTCTCTTTTACATATGAAAGAGAAAGACTGAATATCAGTATAGCTAAAACAAATACTGCAGGACTACTAGAAGTGACCACAACAGTAGCTAACTTTTAAAAATGCAGTATAGAATGTGAAATGTAAAGCCTGTGCACACCAAAAAAAAATAATAATAAAAAAATTGAGATTCAGGCACATGTCTCACCCATTTCCTGCCACAAAGTAATTCAATGCACAAGATAAAGGTGAAGATTGTTATTAATATGTAGTTGAAAGCTTAGATCTGAAGAAGTTACCATGCTTAAGACAGATAAAGTGGCTATTTTGTAAGGACTAAATGACAGTTTTCAAAGGACTAAATGACAGTTTTCACTATACTTCTATAGTAGGAGTAAGAACACTTGACACACCTCACATCTTCCTAAGACTATACAAACAACAATCCTGCATTTGCCAAATTTTAGCAAACTAAGCCCCACTTCAGCAAAGTGAAACCAAACATGAATCCCTCCTGTAACCCTTACACATACAGTATCCCAGCCTTCCCTCCACGTGTTGGTAAAGGCCTACTCGAAATAAGCAGTCACTCAGAGTAGAATGCGTATGTAGATCTTAGTATGATACTTCCTTGGGGCTTGTCTACATAAGAAAGTTATACCTGTGTAAATTAAGATGTGAATTTAAACCACTGTTACTCTTGTGCAACTCCCAACACGGACACACTTAGGGCAAGTCTACACTACAAAATAAAGTTGACCTAAGTTACACTGAAGTAGCCATTGCAGTAATTGAATTTCTTTTGCATGTCCACACAACATCCTTGTGTCGGTGGCATGCGTTCTCACCAGGAACATTTGCACCAATTTAACTGTCAGTGTGGGGCATTGTGGGATGGTTTCTGAAAGGCAGCAACAGTTGATGTAAGCAACGCAGTTTCTACACTGACACTGTGCCGACCTAACTACATCGACCTAAGTTCTACGCCTCTTGTGGAGGTGAAGTTATTTTGGGTATGTCTACACTTACATTTTATAGCGTTCTAACTTGCTGGCTCAGGGGTGTGAAAAATCACCCCCCTGAGCACAGCAAATCTGAGCGCTTTAAAGTGCTAGTGTAGACAGGCTCCGAGCACTGGGAGCCGCGCTCCCAGCGCTCAGAGCTAATCCCCTTGAGGAGTGTGGATTACTAGGAGCGCTGGGAGACCTCTCTCCCAGCACTCACGCGCGACCACAGTCGCACTTCAAAGTGCTGCTGTGGGAGCGTTCCCACGGCAGCGTTTTGAAGTTTCCAGTCTAAACATACCCTAAGTCAGTGTAGTGGGCAAGTTACATTGGTGGAAGCTACATTTTAGTGTAGACGCTTACAGAGTTAGGTCAATATAAAGCAGCTTATTTAATGCTATTTGCCTAAATTCGGTATGTAGACCAGGCCTTATTCTGGCATAAGGATGTCTTTTTCCAGTTTATCTTATGTTGCTTTGGAAATGGTTTAACCAAAGCTTAAAAAAGCCACTCTTATTCTGGAACAATTTCCATTAATAGTTATACCAATATGACTGCAGCAGTTTAACTATACCGGCATAGCTATACTGGTATAACTAGCAAAACTTGCTATGTAGACCAGACCTGAAGTGCTTTAAAAGCAGTAAAATAGTTAACAATTTTGACATTTAAAGTACCATCATTGTTAGATTTAGCACCCATTGAAGTAAACGGAGCAGCTCACATCTCAGAGCTATTGTTACAGGCCCTCTGCACACTCAAAATATCACTACTGATTACACTGTCATTTTCAATATCTTCCTTTTTTTAAAAAAATATGAAAGTTGAGACTCTGCTGAACAACTAAGAGGCCCACTGAAATAGGTAAGCATTTTCCCCATTTTACTGGTGGGAAAATGGTGATTCATATTCACAAAGCAAAACAGCTAGGATCAGAGCTAACAAGTTTGACTCCTAGTTCTTTGGAGTCATCCCTCTGCAGTATCTACCTATTGTATAGGCCAGTCTGTTTTCAGACAGACAAGAACCCAAAACATAGTATGAATTTGCAACAATCAAAATGATAACTTTACATAGTAGAGCACTGAAAAGATAAAGTTATACTGCCTAAGACTTTCTTTTAATCCTTCTGGGATGAATCCTGAAGTTTTATTAATTATTTGAGGCATTCAAGCCACCTCTTTAACTAAGTCATAAAAGCAACAGTTTAAGCGTTTCCATGAAATAAATCAATTCATATTATGAAATAATTTTAGTATTCTAAATACAATTTTGAAATGGACTTTCTGTTGACAATTAAACTACTAAAAACTGTCACAGCAATATCCTCTTTGGGGCTGTGATTTAACATCAAAATGTTTATCTTATTTTTCACCAATTAATGTATTCAAACAGTTGTTTCACAGTAAGTGTGAGGAAGACTAAAACAGCTATGTTCTCCATTTCCAATCATTTCTACACATTTAGTCAACGTGGTAATTTGGCTTGAAGGCTATGAAGAGCCTCAGCCAGTTTGAAAATGCAGCTGGTATTTAATATGCAAATTGTAAGAAACAAAAACTGTTTTTTTACACAATAAGACTATAAATCAAATAGCTAGGATCAATTCATATATCCTGCCTCCCCCAGATTATTCTCTTGAACAATATTGAATTAATTAGTCATTCCTCAGTCCACAGCTTTGAATGTAGAGCTTTTCCCTCCCCTCTACTCCATTATCTTCAAAGTATCTAGCAAACAGAAGCTACAGGAAGCTCATTTTACCCTTCTCCTAGCTAGCATAAGTTACTTGTGTCAAATATACCTGAAAGCAGGATGCCAACAATGATTTTAACACTGATAAAATGCATCTCAGAACTACTGTAAGAGCAGCATTTATCATAGCTAAAAAACCCTTCTATTTTACATTCGAAGAACTGCAATACCATTCTCAGATACTGTAACTGAGCATAAAGTGACCCTGTTAAAGGCTATAACATTACACTTAAGCTAAGGCTATGTCTGCACTGCACTGTTGTCTTTAAAACAGCTGTCGGTTAGGGATGTGAAAAAACACACCCCTGACCGATAAAAGTTTTAACAAAAAGCACCAGTGTGGACAGTGCTATTGTCCCTTGTTGGGGGTGGTTTTATGTTGCCAACAGGAGAGCTCTCTCCCACCAACAAAGAGCAGCAACACTGCTACTTTACAGTGGCATGGCTGTAGCAGCACAACTGTGCCACTGTAAGGTACACAGTGTAGACGTAGAAACAAGAGATCCGAGTCTCTAAGCATGTGTATCTTTGCACTCATCAGTTGAATGTTGAACAATAATTTCCACTCCCTGCACCCTATGCAAAAGTTAAAATACCTCTCTAATCAATGGAAACCGCAGATGCTCAACACCTCTTAAAGTTAGGACACAGTCATCTACATATTATTTGATCATCACCAAAGTCAGTAGTCCTCAGCCTTATGCCATCTAACCTAGGCCCCACTCCCACTTAACAATAGGGACAGGGTGGTCAGTTAGATTTCTTTTTTACTTAATAGGTAAGAGTGGCACTCACTTACATTATGCCATTTTAATACTGTTTAAGGTTTTGTTGTTTTAATTTCTGTGCCAAGGCAGGGAAAATTCTTATTAAACAATTCTCATGCGTTACTTCTTCGCCTTTCCTCACAACGAGAGTGTCGAGCAAGGTTAGACTACGATTGAAGCACAGGAATATGCATCAGCTAACAAAGTGGTAAAAATACTTAGCAGGGCTTGGAAAAAGTGGAGCAATGACTGAATTAAGTCTAATATTTCACAGCTCACACAAAAATGAGAAGGGGGGATGCTTCCACAGAGAGGTTCAGATAAAAAACCATGGTGAGAACACTCAATCCCCAGTAACGGAAGGGCAGGGGAGAAAGATACTAGGATTCGTATCAGGGAGCTGCGTTTGGACCATGCTTGGGGAATCATCTTTCCTATCAGCCTCTGACTAGTATGTGCTCATCAGTTTAAATCCTTGTCATGTTCTCCCTCAGGCTCCTGGAAGTGAACAGGAATGCTCTCCCACCCTCCAGATCCAGAGTAGCATTAGTGAAACTGACAAACATATTAATCTAGGGAAAAGCTTTAAGCAGAGGCACTCCAGAACCATGTGTCTAAAGGCAACAGTGCATCTGAAGGTTCTCTTTTAAAAATAGCTTGAGCTCTGGATGGCTTGACTAGTACATCTTCCTAAGGAGAGTTAACACAAGGAAGCAGGAGAGTAGATTTTTGAAGTCCCGATGCTTTGCTCTATCTGAAAGTGCAAGGTGCTCAGAGTACTCTGCAAACATGAACTAATACATCTCACACTGCCAGGTGAAGCACATAGTTCTGAGGATGTCTCACTTCCTTCCTGAGCACCACAACTCAGAATACTGTAGTTTTTAAAACCTGTGAAACCTGCAGTCCTCCATGATACAAATTTGGCCCAAAAGAATCAAAATGTACTTCCAGAGCAGATATGCAGGTAATATGTGGACACTTGAACAGAGTGGATCAGAAAGAGAAGAATACGCATTTGCTATGAAGGGAAGATTCTCAGATTGGCCAGTTAGTTACATTGTTACCAACTGAGAACACTGATCTTGGACATATCCTGCGTACAATCCCAGGATTAATGCCTATGCAGAATCAAAAAGTACAAACAGTGGAACTATCCACTGCACTTGGCACAAAAACTCAGTCATCAATTGAATAGTTTTCCATGATCTCGTTGAAATTAAAGAGCAGATGACACTAAGGCTTGGTCCAAACTAAGCCCCCAGTTCGAACTAAGATACGCAACTTCAGCTACGTTAATAACGTAGCTGAAGTCATAGTATTTTAGTTCGAACTACAAGGTACTTACCGCGGGTCCAGACGCGGCAGGCAGGCTCCCCCGTCGGCTCCACCTACTCCTCTCGCGGAGCAGGATTATCGGCGTCGACAGCGAGCACTTCCGGGATCGATTTATCGCATTTAGACAAGATGCGATAAATCAATCCCAGAAGATCGATTGCTTGCCGCCAAACCAGCCGGTAAATATGGACGTACCCTAAGAAGCTAGGTACAAGGCAGAATCCAAAACCACCAATCCCAAAATGGGTTTCAATGCATAAGAACGGCCATACTGGGTCAGACCAAAGGTTCATCTAGCCCAGTATCCTGTCTTCCAATAGTGGCCAATGCCAGGTACCCCAGAGGAATAAACAGTTTGTGTTTCGGAGATAGGATATCAATGGAATAATAATCTGGCTACATTTTGAAATGTGTCAGGAATTTTTAGAAATAAAAGTTAAATTTATACAAAAATTTTAAATTAGTTGCCAAAATGTTGTGGGCGCACTGCAAATTCTAACCATCTTCCCATCCCCTTTCTAACTTCATTGTTTCCTTTCCTGCAGACCTTTCAGAATAAATTACTTACATTTGCATATTTCCCCCCCCATTGTGCTTTTGCTGTTTCATTGTTATCCTTGCACATTGTGTGCCTGTTCTGAAACGCTCTGACACATAATAAAAATAAAACTATTTTCTTTAGTAGTAAATTGCAAGCAGCACAATTCAGATAGTAAGTTAACTGACAACTCGCACCACTTCTTGGCACAATCTGATCAGTTAGTTTGGAAACCTCTGCTCTATGGCCCAAGCAGAACTAGGCCACTGTGTAATGCTGCTGATTCCAGTCCCATAGGGCACAATTCCAGGTAGGACATAAAAACATGGAAGCAGAGCAGCCACCAGGGACTACAGTTCCATAAGAGAAACTGGCTCCTCTACCTGCAACCCAGAAGCTACCACTCCTGAGAACAGGGTACTATCTTAATATGAACAACAGAAAGAAGCTGCTACCAAAGGGAGCTGCCACCTTTGCATTGGAGCGATCTGTCAGGGGATCCATAGCCAAGATCACTGGAAACAGAGGGAGCAATGCGGACCTTGAAGTAGGTGGGTAAGCTGATACAGGAGCCACGATCATGGAACTGGTTGCAGGGGGGATAATGGGAGGGATTGCTGAAGAGTCTATTGAGCTCATGGTGGGCTTGAGCTTGCTTATGTGCAGTGGGAGTAATCAATTTTAATCAGGAAGTGACTGGGAGGCAGAAAGGGACAGAGTGCATTTAAATGTATTTTGATTGGCATTGAAGTTGATTGTGGGTGCCAAGAAAATATTTCCTTACCACAAAGAGGTGGTACTCTATTCAGAAAAAATTTGGGAACCCCAAGTTTCAATTATTAGATAAATTTGCTCAGCCACCTTCCACAGGGTTTTTTGTTTTTGTTTGTTTTATTTTGTTTTGTTAAGTTCAATGGTTTGCTGATTTACATGGTCAGATGATTTTACCACTGTGCTAGCAGCAATTTTAAAAACTATTGCTTCCACTCAGTCTGAGAAAATGAGATTTCTTTTTGTCTCATCACCATGTAGGACTGAATTTATTTCAACACAACTCAAAAAGGATCAAAGTTAATTACAAAAAATCAAAAATACTCTAATGCTGGTGAAAGACACTTGACTGAAAGCATAGAAAATTGAAATGCTCTATTGACAGATATGGTACAGCAAGAATAGTGCAAACGTCCCATGCACAATTTGATATGTCGCAATCTTTACTTGACAAGATCTAAGGAAGGTGGCAGTGAAGAAGACAGTTGACTCCATTCTTAGTCTTGCTGAGATTAACAAGACAACATGTAGTAAGTGTCAGCGGTATCAAGGGCTGTATGAACATGTTTTGACCAAGTTCTGAATTGCATCCATCAATTTATTACTAGGTCATGACTTGTAACACCTTTCAGCATAGGTGCTGGAACTAGGGGCACATCCTGTGGCGTGAAGTGGTTTCCATTATATACGGGATTTACAGTTTGGCTCAATGGCTCTCGGCAGTCCCACTATAAAAATTGTTCCAGCATCCCTGTCTTTCAGACCCAAACAACTCAGGTCAGATACAAAAGGCAATTGAGAGGTAGAGAGTCACAGTTGCAGCATGGAGCCAAACATTTTCTTTAAAGAGTCAAGGGGGCACAATCAATGTCCTGTTCTGCTCCCTTTGCACCAGAAGCCACAAGTCAGCTTCCTGCAACATGCAGGGCACGAACATGCTGCACGCTATCTATCTCCCAAAACCCACACACCCACTTTCACTTAAAAGTAGGATAGCTGGAATTCAGAACTAGTAGTGAATGAGTTTTTATTGCCAATCATCTTTCAGTAGCTATTCTAATTATAAAATAGCTATAGTTAGCTGAATTGGTTACCAGTTTGTTCTGCAAGGTTTCTTGTGGCTGCAAGACATGACTGTGAAATCAGGAGTAGCATTCTAGTCTTGCTCTACTACAAACTTGCTATGTGACCGTGGGCAAGTCACCTGACTTCACTGCTTTTGTTTCTCCATCTGCAGAGTAGGGATAACATTTCCCAGCACCACAAACCATAGACGCTTGATGTAATCAGGTCTGTAAAGTACTCAGATCCTAGGATAAAAGGCATTAGGCAAGTGAAACATTCTCTTCCTACATCTACATCCTGGAATTTTTTTTATCACTACCCAAAAGAGCTAGCTATCTCTTGGCTGGGACCTTGGGCCAACTTCATCTAGAGGAGCTTCATTTTCACAGCAATAGGAGTAGCAGCAAGGTTCTCAACCCCGCCTTCTCAAAGTTCTGCTGCTCAGAGCTGCTCCACTGAGGGGCTGGAGAAAGACATGCTAAGTGGAAACAGACAGTAAGTCAGAACTCCATCCCCACTCGGATCCTCATCTAGTATCTGACAGCTCCAAGGCAGAGTGCAGTTCAGATCTTCTTGTTGCTCTACTACTTCAAAGTTCCAGCACAGCACAGGGATTCTCCCCTCTAAGAGCAAAGAGAGTTTCAAGGGCAAGTGTAATGCTATGCAATTCCCACTATCATGCAGCAAACTTAGTGACCTGAAATACTCTCTCTTCACAAGGTATTGAAGCAAGGTCAGGAGAGGGGCATTCTCTCAAGCTACAAATAATAAAAGTTAAGCAGTTTGTGTTGCATTATTGCTGGGGTTCTCAAACTGGGCGTTGGGACCCCTCAGGGAGTCATGAGGTTATTACATGGGGGTTCACAAGCTCTGAGCCTCCACCCCAAACCCAGCTTTGCCTCCAGCATTTACAACAGCGTTAAATGTATTTAAAAGTGTTTTTAGTGTATAAGGGAGGGGGGGGTGTCACACTCAGAGGCTTGCTATGTGAAAGGGGTCACCAGTACAAAAGTTGGAGAATCACTGCATTATTGGTTCTGGCTGTTTGTTGGTTGGGGGCGTGGGGAAGCCTGGGATGCACACGGTCATTATCTACACTAGAGAAAAAACATCACTGAAATCCACCTAGGTTTTACTTAGAAATAGACAAGCTGTACAGTTCCCATTTATGGATTATATTCCATACACCAAACACCTGAAGGCTACTGTGTTCCTAACTCAGTTTTCCAGTTATTGATAGCCTAGAACAATAATGGACTGTCTCCCAAGATAAGTCAGGAAAGGTTTGCCCAACTGACCACCAATAGGCTGATATGAGTGATTTGGGGCCACAAGTGAGGCCAAGGGGTAAGTACCCTGTTGACAAGCCCAATCCACGTTCCTTGATAGCTGCTGGGATTCCTACCAGGTTGCTGTCTTTGGACAATGCTTGGGGACTCCATTTTTCAGATTACCTTCTGGCTAATAGATGTCTGACAAATAAGTCTCCTCCCACCCTCTGGCTGCTGGAAAGGAGTAGACACGAGTAGCTAACGCCGCTGATTTCCAGCCTCCTGCATTTGGAGTGGGTCTCCTCTACTCCTTTCGTTTTGGGGAGACGCCTCCCATAATAACCCCATGGCCTCACTGCAGTTTTTCATGGCATTCTCAGACAGCAGCAGATTGAAATTTACCTGATTTTTTTTTTTAATTGTGCCCACTGCAAACTAAATTTCACACTGCTGCTGGGTAAATTTATTAACAGATTTTTCCATTGGCTGAAAAAAAGATATACATTAATTTGACACTGGAGTAAACATCATTTTAGGAAGGTAGTTTCTATAAATTATTCTTTGAAAATAGACATGCCAATCAACTTCACTGCACTAAAATGCTTTTAATAACAACAGCTTTATCTTCCAATTTTACACTCAAAACCCTTTTTTTGCGTGCTGCAGAACTGATCTGGACACATCATACATCAATTGAAACACATGATGAACAGATATTAGGAATAGGATTGGCTTTTTTAAGTCAATTGGTGACAGACTGGCAGGGAGGGTTCTTACTAAAAAACCCGTTTACTTGGCACAATTCATATGACTAATCAGTTTACTTAGTAAAACTGGAGCTGGCAAAAAAATAGTGATTACTGCAGATTCCCTCATTTCTTTCCATCCCATTCCCCTTTTTTTTTTTGGGGGGGGGGGGGGGAACAGATAGGAATTGCAAGAAAATACAAACTGTATGAGCTAAAAGTAAATCTGATTTGTGCCTAGAAGACGGTACAGAATTAAAATGCAAAACACACCAACAGCATTGAAATGGAAAAATGTAATTGCAAATAAATACCTTGCACAGTTTATTGATTATGCAGTCAAGATAAACAGATTGCTGAGAGCTTTCTGCAGAGATATCTAATCCCACATGACTCTAGTCTCCTATTACAAAGTGTTCAGCGGTAATACGGAACCGAGCTACAAAAAGTGTACTCTTTAACATACAACATTAAACAGTTAACTGGGAACAGGTCTGTGATGAGGAAGAGAAGTGAATTTTTTTCCAGAAATATAAATTAATTACACATGCAAGGCATCCACATGTGAAGGATAAAATGGCTTCTCAAGATCTTGCCTAAATCACAGATAGAAAAAATCCTCTGACTTGGTTCTAACATGGTTAGCCTCTGACCTATTTACAACATCGTTTAAACGGTAACGGGAACAGGACATAGATATATTATCCAAATCTTGGGGTTTGTTATGGGTGCACTCTCTCCCCCAAGCTACCGATTTTAGTTGTGCATAAGCCAGATCCTCTGACTTGGCTACAATTACGGAGACCAGATGTCCCAATTTTATAGGGACAGTCCCGATTTTGGGGTCTTTTTCTTATATAGGCTCCTATTACCCACCACACCCTGTCCCAATTTTTCACACTTGCTGTCTGGTCACTAGCTACAATTCTCCCAAAATGGGGTCTGAAGACATACAGTGGAACAGATACATAGTGAACTCAAATATAGTTGCGCTCAAGTCACAAGGAAGCTGAATGAGAGTTCTGAATTGGTTCAATGCCATGCCTACTACAATTCTGGTTATACTGAGGCTGTTCTTGCGGGAGGGAGAGGTGAAACCCACACTATAACAAGTTTCTTAGTTGCATACAGTCTTCTCTAATTTGGCATTAAAAACTACCAGTACAATCTCTTCCATTTAATATTCACTCCTCCATATCTGACACAAAATCGCTTGCATAACAGAAACCAGTGACGGTATTTCTGCCACCTTCCACTCCACTCCTAAACATTTAGCAAACAGAAGCACCTTGGAAGTTAAAGAAAAAGAGAGACTCCTATCTAATCAAGGCCGATTTCATTGCTGAAACAACAGTATATGAACCATCACACAAACATTGCCAGCATAGGCTAATGCTGTGTAATCCAAAGATGGGCATCAGAGGGAGTAGACATTCAGAGCACACACACACGACAGAGACAGAACTACAATACCAAGTCTTACTCTTTTGGAGACTGATTCCTTCATTTGTGACTAATTTTAAGACAGTATCCTAAGGTACCTCATTCTCACGATGAAAGCTTTTCTAACTTGTCTGTAGTGAAGCATTTATCTCAGTCTTCTCTTTTTCCCCTTCCCCTCCTCAGATCTTTCATTCAAGTCTACGTCAGGCTGACCCAGAAGAGCTAAGATCATGCCAGGTTTTCATAAAGAAGCAAAACACAGCTCACCTAGAGGAAGACACTGCAGAAACCCCAGCTGTTGCAGAGGAGAATGAAGGTGGTGAGAGGGAGAGACAGACGCACAAGAGGGGCTGGGGTACGGAACAGAGAATAAAAGTGACAGGCAGATTGTAGTGGTGGAAGAAAAGAGAAATATAAAGGGCACACAGGGAACTGGGATAAGGGGTAATAAAAGGCACTAAGAGAAGTATGTGGGTGAGAGTATGTGCTAAGAGTACCAACTGTATTGGGGAAAGGAGAGGAATTAGATCCTCAAGTTGATTTAGGAGAGGGAATTGGGAGGGCAGAAAACAGAAGTCTTAAAAGGATCAGGGAAAGGGGAGAGGGGGAAAAGATGTTAGAGAGAAATAAAAAGTGCCACGATTTTGAGAATTGCAAGGAAATAAAAGATGTGGGGGGAGGGTAATAAATGGAAGAGAAAAATGAAGAATCAGGGAGGAGGGATAGCAATGGGAGGAGATTCCTGGGTTTGGGAGGGTGGTTGAGAAAGGTAAGGAGGAAGATAATGGCAGGCATCTGGAAAAAGAAGTGGGAATAAAACAGAAAAGCTAGGAGAATAGCGGGGGGGGGGAGGGGGAGGAGAGAGAGAAGAGAACCCTGCCAAGGGGTGGGAGGGCATGAGGGGAAGGGCAGTGGTAGCTGCACAAGGGGGGCCATGAGGAACTGGGGGTAGCTGCGACAGGAGACTATGGTGGGAAGGGGGTGGGGGGCAGCTGCACCGGGGGACTATGAGGGGCAGGGGAAGGGGAAAAGGTGGCTGCACAAAAGGGCTATAGAGGGCTAGGGGATAGCTGCGCCCCGGTGGGCATGGGGGGAAGGGGATGGGGGAAGTGGGACTGGGGGACCATGGGGGGAAGGGGAGGAGGTGGCTGCACAAGGGGCTACAGAGGGCTGGGGAGTTATGGGGGAGGAAGCTGCACAAGGGGGCTTTGGGTGGAATGGGGGGGGGAGATGGTTGCACAAGGAGGCTATGGGGAGAAGGGGAAAGGTAGCTAAACATGGGGGCTCTAGAGAGCTGGGGGGTAGCTGCACGGGGGGGTTATGGGGGAAGGGGAGGAGGTGGCTGCACAAGGGGGCTATGGGGGGCTGGGGGTAGCTGCGCCGGGGGAGTTATAGGGCGAAGGGAGGAGGTAGCTGCACAAGGGGGCTGGGGTAGCTGCACCAGGGGGCTATGGGGGAGGGAGGGAGAGGGTAGCTGCGCCGGGGGGGGGGGGGGGAGCTATGGGGGGCTATCGGGGGTAGGGAGGAGGTAGCTGCACAAGGGGGCAATGGGGGGCTGGGGGTAGCCGCGCCGGGGGGGGGGGGTTATAGGGGTTAGGGAGGAGGTGGCTGCACAAGGGGGCAATGGGGGGCTGGGGGTAGCCGCGCCGGGGGGGGGGGGGTTATAGGGGTTAGGGAGGAGGTGGCTGCACAAGGGGGCAATGGGGGGCTGGGGGTAGCCGCGCCGGGGGGGGGGGGGTTATAGGGGTTAGGGAGGAGGTGGCTGCACAAGGGGGCAATGGGGGGCTGCGGGTAGCTGCGCCGGGGGGGTTATAGGGGATAGGGAGGAGGTGGCTACACACGGGGGCAATGGGGGGCTGGGGGTAGCTGTGCCGGGGGGGTTATAGGGGGAAGGGAGGAGGTGGGGGCAATGGGGGGGGGGTAGCTGCACCAGGGGGGTTATAGGGGGTAGGGAGGAAGTGGCTGCACAAGGGGGCAATGGGGGGTAGCTGCGCCGGGGGGGGTTATAGGGGGAAGGGAGAAGGTGGGGGTAATGGGGGGGGTAGCTGCACCAGGGGGGTTATAGGGGGTAGGGAGGTGGGGACAATGGGGGGCTGCGGGTAGCTGCGCCGGGGGGGGGTGGGGGGTTATAGGGGGTAGGGAGGAGGTGGCTGCACAAGGGGGCAATGGGGGGGGAGCTGCGCCGGGGGGGTTATAGGGGGAAGGGAGGAGGTGGGGATAATGGGGGGCTGCGGGTAGCTGCGCCGGGGGGGTTATAGGGGGAAGGGAGGAGGTGGCTGCACACGGGGGCAATGGGGGGCGGTAGCTGCGCCGGGGGGGGGTTATAGGGGGAAGGGAGGAGGTGGGGGCAATGGGGGGGGGAGCTGCGCCGGGGGGGGTTATAGGGGGAAGGGAGGAGGTGGGGGCAATGGGGGGTAGCTGCGCCGGGGGGGTTATAGTGGGAAGGGAGGAGGTGGGGGCAATGGGGGGCTGGGGGGTAGCTGCGCTGGGGGGGTTATAGGGGGAAGGGAGGAGGTGGGGGCAATAGGGGGTAGCTGCGCCGGGGGGGGGGGGGTTATAGGGGGAAGGGAGGAGGTGGCTGCACACGGGGGCAATGGGGGGGGGTAGCCGCGCCGGGGGGGGGGGGGGGGTTATAGGGGTTAGGGAGGAGGTGGCTGCACAAGGGGGCAATGGGGGGCTGCAGGTAGCTGCGCCGGGGGGGTTATAGGGGGAAGGGAGGAGGTGGCTGCACACGGGGGCAATGGGGGGGGGGTAGCCGCGCCGGGGGGGGGGGGGGGGGGGGTTATAGGGGTTAGGGAGGAGGTGGCTGCACAAGGGGGCAATGGGGGGCTGCAGGTAGCTGCGCCGGGGGGGTTATAGGGGGAAGGGAGGAAGTGGCTGCACACGGGGGCAATGGGGGGGTAGCTGCACCGGGGGGGTTATAGGGGGAAGGGAGGAAGTGGCTGCACACGGGGGCAATGGGGGGGGTAGCTGCACTGGGGGGGCTATAGGCGGAAGGGAGGAAGTGGCTGCACAAGGGGGGGGTAGCTGCACCGGGGGGGTTATAGGGGGATAGGAGGAGGTGGCTGCACACGGGGGCAATGGGGGGGGGGGGGGAGAGCTGCGCCGGGGGTGGTTATAGGGGGATGGGAGGAGGTGGGGGCAATGGGGGGGTAGCTGCACCGGGGGGGTTATAGGGGGATAGGAGGAGGTGGCTGCACACGGGGGCAATGGGGGGGGGGGGGAGAGCTGCGCCGGGGGTGGTTATAGGGGGATGGGAGGAGGTGGGGGCAATGGGGGGGGGGGGGAGCTGCGCCGGGGGGGTTATAGGGGGATGGGAGGAGGTGGGGGCAATGGGGGGGGGGAGCTGCGCCGGGGGGGTTATAGGGGGATGGGAGGAGGTGGGGGCAATGGGGGGCTGGGGGTAGCTGCACCGGGGTGGTTATAGGGGGATGGGAGGAGGTGGGGGCAATGGGGGGGTAGCTGCGCCGGGGGGGTTATAGGGGGATAGGAGGAGGTGGGGGCAATGGGGGGGGGGTAGCTGCGCCGGGGGGGTTATAGGGGGAAGGGAGGAGGTGGGGGCAATGGGGGGCTGGGGGTAGCTGCGCCGGGGGGGTTATAGGGGGATGGGAGGAGGTGGGGGCAATGGGGGGGTAGCTGCGCCGGGGGGGTTATGGGGGAAGGGAGGAGGTGGGGGCAATGGGGGGCTGCAGGTAGCTGCGCCGGGGGGGTTATAGGGGGAAGGGAGGAGGTGGCTGCACAAGGGGGCAATGGGGGGGTAGCTGCACCGGGGGGGTTATAGGGGGAAGGGAGGAGGTGGGGGCAATGGGGGGGTAGCTGCGCGGGGGGTGAAGCAGCCGCCAAGGCGCAGGGCCGCGAAGCAGCGGCCGGCGAGGGACGGGCCCGGCGCGAGACGGGCGCCGGGCCGGGGGACCGCGCGCTACTCACCGGCCTGTCCCGCCACCTCCCGGCTCGGCGCAGCGGCCCCACTCCCCGCGAGCCAGGAACCGGCCGGAGGGGGCAGCTCAGCCGCAGCCCCTTAAAGCGGCAGGCCGCGGCCCCGGGAGACGGGCTGGGGGCGGGGATGAGTGGCCCGCTCCTCCCCTCGGCCCGCCGCTAAGTGAGGCGGGCGGGGCTTCTTCCCCCCTGAGCCTGGCCGCGGCGGGGGCGGGATCGGGGCCTCCCCATGCCCCGGGCGCATGCGCACCCCTTAGCTAGACATGCCGGTGTTCCTCAGAGGTCCCCTACATACATATGGAGTCAGCTGATCCCATTGCACACGCCGACCTCCAGTGCACGTACACAAGGATCAGGGGGTCCCAGGCAAACCCTTGCACACGTAGCAGGCAGAGGTCCTACTGCCACACCTATGGGGCACTTGTGGGGTAATCACAAGCCCCCCCCCAAAAAAAAATTGATTTGGGGCTTTCACAGCAGCAGGGCATCCACAGCAAGATAACCTTCAGCCACAGAAACATGAGGATGTTGCACCATAGAGAAATCCACCGCATTGCAATGTGTGGGGTCTTGTTTGCACGTTGGACAAACTGAAGAAAGAATGACAGTTCATATTGCAACAGGTTGCTGTCCTGATCTGCACAGATCTTCACTGGGCGTTCTGCATGGCCACAAAGACCAGCCTCTAGGCTTTGAGATACCCCATTTCGAGTGGAGGTTTAAACATTGTTCTGATGTATTGCCAAAACCCAGAGAAGTCAAAAATTATAATGAAAGAACCCCAAAATCTCATAAATAATCATGCATGTTGGTGTTTGGTCTGCCTGGTGATTTTGAAACTTTAGTGGTGAATACAATAATGGAAGGCTAAAATTTCAACCTGAAGTGAGACCCAGAAAACAGCAGAGATGCTCTACTAAAAGGGAGACCCCATTTTCTCGATTCGTGGCATAATCAATAAAGTGCTAAATAACTATAAGTAGCTTATTCAAAGCCATTTGTTTATGCCTTGTCTGTCTAGGGTCTTTACCCACCAACGTAGTTATGTCACAAGGCTTTAGACTATACTTAGTTAGTCCCTGTTCTCTGACCAACTGGATAAGAAACAAGAAGCTGAACTTGAATCAAAAACGATCAGGAGTCCAGTGGCGCCTTAAAGACTAACAGATTAATTTGGGTATAAGCAGAAGTGGGTTTTTTACCCACGAAAGCTTATGTCCAAATAAATCTGTTAGTCTTTAAGGTGTCACCAGACTCCTCGTTGTTTTTGCGGATACAGGCTAACACGGCTACCCCTCTGAAACTTGAAACAGTGCAACCAACCTCAGCACAGATGATATATCCATCCACACAATCACAACATACTTCTCCTAATGACGGTAATTATAACAGTAGACCCAAAACACCTGGAAAAGGCTGCATGTGGAGGACTACGTAGCACTTTGTTTGTTCTATACTCTTTTGTATCTGCTCTATCCTCTGGACTGTAGAGATATTAATTCAAGGCAGAAATGTATTATTCTTTGGCATAACACACCTGTTCTGTATGCCATATGCTAGGGTGCTACATAAACAATAGCGATCACAGCCAATGTCAAAACCAGAAAAGACCCAACTTCATCCAAGCACAAGTATGTTCCTTTGTTAAACATTAAATCAATAGCACTCTGATTTATCTTTTATGATCAGATAAGTGTTATTTGCATTTCTAGAAGAGCATTTATATATTCTTTCTAATCTTTTCTACATATACCGCTTGATCCAGGATGTGTTGAGGGCTCTCAACACCCACTGACTTCAGTAGGAACTCAGGGATCTGGCCTACATATCAGCCCTACAGTTGCAAGCAACAGGGGCCCTCCAACATGGAGCTCCTTGAAGAATCAAGGCCACGGCATATAAAATGTTAAAGCACCACTCCCAGCACTTCCTCCCAACACCACTTGGCAGATGGAGAGACTATAGAATTGTTCTGCTTTACTGCATTTATGACAATTTACAAATGTCAATTATTTCTGAACCTGTTCATAGACAAGTGACAAAAATAACTAAGGCCGCAATCCTACAGACTTGCACACCTGCTTAACTTAGCACAACACATGAGTAGTTCCATTGACTTCAGCATGTAATCAATATTGAAATAGGGCTATTGCTTTACATTTACTGCAGTGGGACTACTCAGCTGCATAAAGCAAAGGATGCATGCAAGGCCTTGTATGCACTGCATAGTTTTGTCGACAAAAGTCAGCTTTCATCACTAAAACAGTGGAGGTAGGCACACTGAAAAGCTCTTCCCACCCATGTAACTGCCCTGCTATGCCAACATACTAAAATCACCTCAACAAGAGGCATAGGACATATGTCGGTATAGTTAGGGCAATGCAGTGTCTCTGTAGATACTGCATTCTTTGCATCAGCTGTTGGCTGTCATTCTTGTCAATTTCACGGCGCTGCTGTTCTGGGGCAAACTAACTCCTAACCACAACCACAGAGTCTGAGATTGCTCTACAGGCAGCTTACCCCATTTTCCACCTTCAAGGGACTCCTTAAATAAACTTCATACAAGAACTTTTCATACAACACCACCCCTCAGATCTCCTCAAATCCTCATTTAGCCCCTGAACAAGTCACTCCTAGGCATTTCTTCTGCTTATCCTCTCACTCCCCAAGTTCCAGGGTTATGCACGGAAATCTTCTCATGCCCAGTAGCTTCCATATTCTGGCTAACCTCGTTCTGCAGTGTCCTGCTACTCTTTATAGGGGAAATCAGGGGATCCCCACTCAGGTGTGTCTCCTTAATAACTAGGCTGGCCTCAGGCCTCTAGCCCAGCAAGGGGCAAGCTCCATGTGTACTGACAACTCCTTTGCTGCTCCTTGTCTGTTTTAATCTTTGCTCTCCCTTCTATTCCACTGCTCTGTTCCATTAGCATCTGGTTAGCTAAAGATGAGAGTCAGCATGCAGGGAAAATATACAAGATGTATGTTTTTCCTGCTCAAGGAGAAAGGCTTGACAGATAGGATTTAGGTAACTGAGATAGGTGCCCTCTTGATTTACAAAGGCTTTTTCCTTGTGCTGAGACTTAATCCTATCAAGTTAGAGAATTTCCTACCTACCCCCGGCCCCCACCATTACAATATATTAAGAGTAAACAAGTATATTGAGGAAAGAGCCATCTGCTTTCAGAGAAAGTATGTGTTTTTGGTTTAGATTAAAGGCAGGTTTCTAAATGTTTTCTTTGGAAGACTCCCTTATAGTGTAGGTACTACTTCCCTTGAAAATAATATATGATTTTTCTATGATATAGGGTAAGAGGAGGAATGCCTCCCCTCCCTCTCCCATGCTCTTTACTAGCATTCTGTTTGGCTCTCCACTTTAACAGTACAGTGTAAGTCTGTTCTCTGTAGTAATACATAGATAGGAGTTACTATTGACCCACGTGTGCTTTTATTTATGTCAGAATTTTATAAGTTCTCTAGATATAACATTATATGCAGGTGCAAGGAGGTATGGCGGTGGTAATAAGTGCTGCTGCACCAAATTCATTGCCCAAAATTAATGTAATGATGTAGCGCAGCTGCAGCTCTCAACAGGCCATGCTGGTGGATCTATAGAGCGCTAGCCAGTCACATTGTGCTGTCTCATTGTTACTTTCCAAATATTTCTTTTCTATGGAAGCTGTAGTTGCCACAGAGATGTTACACCATTCTAAGTGTGAGGAAGTGGCCGATGCAGTCATGACTGGCAGTAAAGATGGTTTTTGATATAGTGTCTCCATTAAGATGTGATCCACCCTATATAAAAATTTAGATTCCCCCTACTGTGAAAATAGCTTTCTGGCCTCTATAGGATTTTGACTTGTTTTTCTTCTATCCTTTCTTATTAGGCAGACAAGCCCCATTACTCTCTCTGTGTCTATTTCCTCCGTTTCTGTTTCTAGAGGATACTCCCAATCTCTAAGGACCTTTTCTCTCCAAATTGGGAGAAGGAAAAAAGGTTACAGGCAACGTTCCCTCTAATTTTTGACAGGCCGTGTGCGCAAAAAATTCCTTCTATGCAAATTGTTGTGCTTCGGTGCAAATTTTTGTGCGCATGATGTTTCGCCTTGTGCGCGGGGTTTAGGATCTGTGTGCACGCGCACACGCGCACAGCTTAGAGGGAACAGTGGTTACAGGTTTCTGATTCTTCAAAAAACAAGAGTTTATGTATCTTAGTCTTTACAGCTGAGGGAAGAGCTGGTGTTTTGTTTGTAAAGACATAATGGAGTAAGACATTCAGGAAACTTACTCATCTTGGGGTATAATTTATTTCAGCCTGAGAATTTTTCTTAAAGAGATAATTGCACTCCTTCCAACATCTGAAAGCTATAAATGTAGGGATATTAAAGAAGGTACTAAATGTGATTCCCCCAAGTGAAAGTGACCCCCCCTGTAATTTGTCCCCCACACTTTAAAATCCAACAACTTCACCAAGTAAAAAGATCTCTTGGGTCTTCTGTTACAACTTGCAAGCTACTGTATGTAAAATTTGCAAACAAGTTAATTGACTTTGTTCTTTATGCATGCTTTGTACCTAGAAACAGCATAGAAAGACTCCCACTCTCTGTGATTAAAGGGCAGGGAGTCTCAAATAAATTAGTACACACCCCGAAAGTGGTGGAGACAGTAAAACAGCATGTGATTAAGATATAGAATGTATGTTGATGAATGCTTGATGTACATGAATGGTTAGGGAGGTGCCAGCCTAGGAAGGGAGT
The DNA here is from genome assembly GCA_037349315.1 of Chelydra serpentina. NCBI lineage: Eukaryota > Metazoa > Chordata > Testudines > Chelydridae > Chelydra > Chelydra serpentina. The sequence continues at coordinate 54,981,209 of JBAIAC010000030.1, forward strand.
ATCCATTGGCCGAAGAATGTGTCAAGTGGCCTGACCAGACAACCCCCGGAGGGTAAACTGGGATCCACCCCATCACCTGGAAGGATGAGAATAACAAACTTTGGACAGCGTGGCACCACCAGGAATGTGCCATCTGCTGACTGATTCAGCAACAGCAGGATGAAACAGTTCTCATAGCCTAACATAGGAATTAATTCCTATAAGAATAGACTCTAAAGACTGAGGACTTTGAGTCTCTGGTTCTGCTACCACCCTCCAGGAGCATCAGATGCATCTGACAAGGACTCGGCTCCACCCTCATGACCAAGCTACCTGGCCAGTAACTTGGCATGAGCAACTTCTAGGCTGGTAACTATAACATCTATGCAGAACCTGTGTGTGTGTGTATGAATGAATGTGAAACTGAATGAAGTGTTATAGCTATAACTGACTGCTTACTATGATTCTTTTTGTATTCACAATAAATGTGACATTTTGTCTTATTCCCTTTAATAAGATCCTGCTGGTTTTTATTTTATTGGTATAACATAAATTCAGTGAAGAAATAGGAACACACCTTTAAATTCCATTAAAAAAATGGTGTAGAAAAGCTATTTTAGGAAAAATAAGCTATTTTGCTAAAAATATAGGCATTTCTCTTCCTAAATCAGTACAGTTGTGGGACAGGATGTGGCCACTGATCTGGAATCTAAAGAAAAGAAGAATTTTCCAGAACAGCATTAGCTGTGACCTTTTTTTCTTTTTTTTTGGTTGATTGGTTTGGTTTTTTTGTTCAGCGCATGTGTGGGATGGTGGCAGTGAAGCAGTGGCTGAAGTGGGGAAAATAAAACTAATATATAATCTAAATTAGATCACAGAACAGAGAGGAAAAAGCAACCTTTCAGAACCCAAATATATTTTTTTTTAGCCTCTCAAGCCAGGATAAAATAAAAGTGTGTGAAAAACAAAAATTATATCTGGCGAGGTTTATTTTTTTCGTAGCTTTCAAATTGAAACTCACAAACAATAGTCAGGTTGTCTAGCTATGGGACGTTTTCTGAAGTGCTACAGTTGTCTAATGGTGACTAATGTTCAGATGTCTTGCTGGCACGGGCTATTAAATATTCCATTGAAATCTGCATATGAGGTCATATGAGTATGAGTAGTAGTAGTATGTTATAGTAAAATCAACATATATGTCTGGCCTATGGGAAAGCCTGAATTCGTGTTCTGACTCTGGGTGAGCCTTGACAAAGTCATGGAAAGGGTAACTTCACTTGTTCTCCATGTCACTGTTTCCCCATCTGTAAACAGCAGGTAATAAATACTACTTATCTTCCTCAGGAGGCTATTATGAGGATTCTTCATGTTATAAAGCATTTTGTAGCATTGCAAACTTTATCTGACATCCATGGAGACTGAAGTCCCTTGTTTAACCACAAAACAGACACAGCGCAAACAGTGCCTGTGTAAGATAGTCTACGCTGCCCCATCGCTGTACCCAGTTACACATTGTTTTAAGCTTCCTACACTTAACAGCAGATTAGATAATCACAGTGGTCCCTTCTGGCCCTGGTATCTATTAAATGTATTGTGTCCTTTGTACAGCATTTTGCTTTTGTCCCACATTTGGATCTTGGTGGGTAAATAGCTATGCAGTAGCAGAAGCCTTTTATTGGTCTCAAAAACCTTTGAAATATGAATCTGTTGTTAACGTAAGCTCTTCATGTCAGTGATTGTCTTTGTGTCCATTGTACAGGGCTATGCATAACTGTTGCTGCCAAACACATTTACCAGGCGATAAATATTAATCGCCTGGTAAAAGTAGCACACTATACTGGCACATTATGCTTATTCCTTTGTACAGCATTTGGCAATTAAAAGAGCTATATACCCGCTAAGTATTATTATTTGGCCACTGCTCTTGAGCTTTCTTGATTTGGCTTGAGTGTGAAATTGAGAAATGTAAGGAAAAAGTAACGATCACCCTGTCCTTTTCACTTGTGTATATCTCACCTGGCAAGAGCTTTCTGAGGCTGTGAGAATCTTTCTTTTTTTAAAGCGACACAGGCTGTTATGAAAGAAGGTGGAATGAATATAAAAGAAAATTAACGTATCCCAGATGATAACAACTGTTTGTGAATGTTTGAGCAAGTTTCAGGGATGCAGCTGTGGAGGTTGTGGGGGGAGAGGAAAGGTAAAGAGAAAAGCACAGCCATCTGCATGACTAGCTGATCAAAGAGAAAAACGCTTAGGGGAGACATTGCGGGGAGGGAGGAGAAGATTTTTTTCCAATCTTTTTTATTATTATTCTTTCATTAAGCCTACCTTTATGTTAAGAGCATGTAATGAGTCAAATTCATCCCTGCTGAAATTTCATTAGAATTAGTGGACTTATATTAGGGATATCCTTTGACTATACTGTGTGGGCTTGATTTTGATCTCACTGCTAGTGTGACATTGGCGTAGCATCCACTGACATTTAATGGAGTTACTCCTTATTTCCACTGACATAACAGAACAGAATCAATCCCCATGACATTAAAGGTCTGGTCTACACTACAAACCTATATCGGTATAACTTCATTGCTCAGGGGTGTGAAAAATCCTGCAGACATAGCTATCATCTCTCGGGGAGGTGGACTAACTACATGAACGGAAGAGCTCTTTCCTGGCAGTTTAGAGCATTTTCATTAAAGTGCTACAGTGGCGCAGCTCCATTGGTGCAGCTGTGCCGATGCAGCAGTTTAAGTGTAGACGTGCCTTTAGGTAGAATGCCAACGTACTCTGCACGGCTATCATTCAAGTTTTATTGACTCCAACTCTTTTTTTAAATTAGGGTGTGGTCAACTTTTTCAACAAGTGTTCACTGATTGACACAAAAATTAATTCCTGAAAGAGTAGTAATCTATGGCTGGGTACATGTTTTAGGACTCTCAGGGTCCCATGTCTCTTGGGACTTTGAGTACATCAGCACAATTTTCTATGGTTCTGGCTTGTCTAATGTTAGTTTATTGCCCGTATAAGAGGTGCGTAGTATTTAGAGACTCAGTCTGGCCCCTGGCTTCCTCCCTTGCTGCACAGGAAAGTAATTTGCTACTAGTTTGCACCAGTCGCAGATGATGTCTCCTGCCATGAGTTTCTCTGTATTGGCCAGTGTAATGGGCCACAGAGCCCAGGCTACTTCCCACTCATTCCCCATTCTGTATAACAGACTGATAAGACAAACCATGAATCCTGTCCAATTATTCAGTGCTGGAGTAGTACAGTGGCTTGTTTCTAAACTATTTCTAAGGAACTTGTCACCTTACCCAGATGGGCTAGGCACCTGTCAAAACAGAGAGAAGGTACAATCCCTGCCATGAATATACAGATTAAGGCTTTAATTCTGCAAGGAGCTTCTTGTGAGAGGATCCTTGTACTGGGCATTTACAAATTGACTAAGGTATTAAGTAATATGAAAGACATAGTGAAAACTTCCTCAGCCTAAAAAGAGTCAGGGTAATCAAATCTCAGACTTCATATGAAATTCTGGTTAGCCTGAATACATCATTGCAGAAATGACTGAGTGCACTGCTTTTCCTTTCTTTTAAAATACACTTTCTTATGAAGCAACATTAGCCACTTCTGGAGTTAGGCAGCATACCATGCTAGATGGATTTGCTGCGTTCATCCATTATGATGGATTCTATATAAGTCTCAAAACTTAACTTAAAAAAAAAAAAAGTCAAGTATCAAACCTTAAGTATTTGGAGCAAAACATAAGCTTCTATAGCACACACCCAGTAGCTCTAGGACAGGGAATACTACTACATGGTGCTTTAACCAAGTAGCTTTGTGGTTTAATACAAAACAGACATCAGCATTTAATAGATTTTATTGCATAATCAGTATTGTGCTCATTACATCTGCCCAACAGTCACAGAAAAAATAGCTTTATGCAAAAAAAAAAAAAAAAACCCTACAAAAATGTACGATATACAGAAGACCAGATCCAAGCTGATATAATTAACAGCTTGTACACAACATTGTTCCTTTTTTATATATAATACAGATTTATTTATAAATGGGCAGGCACAAAGACAAAAAACTGCTTAATCTGATCACTAAAATGGAATAGTAAGGCCACACAATGATTTCTATGCTATTCAGTTTCTGAAACTATACATGTAATCCATGGCAATGTTGTTGGAACTCTTAACTATGAGGCGGGGGTTTAAACTGCCCACAAAACGTCTGCAGTTTGACTCCAAACTCCAATTACTTCATTTACAAACTAAGCTTTGTGTCTGAGGAGTTCAAGTAATGAAAGAACAATGTTACCTACAGGCCAATTGTTAAAAAATGTTCTATGTTAAATACATTTAGTTTTAATATTCTTCAGGTAATATTTCCATAATCTAAAATATTGTGGCATTGTTTTTATTACCAAGGATATTTGTGTTTTACTAGAGATGGGCCTAAATTGGAACACCAGAGCCAAATGTCCCTGCACTTTGGGGAAGTTTGGATCTGGATATCTGCAGCACAGGGCATGCTCTAATTATTGGTTTGCAGTCATTGTTTCAAAAAAGGCTTTTCTGATGAAGGGACAAAGAATAAAATATAGTCCATGGTCTGAGCCCATGAATTCCTTGACTCCTTGCTTGAATGGTTAAAAAAGAATTTCCCAATCAGATTAGTCTAAAGCAAGACTTTACACGTAAAAAAATTAATTTGGGGCTAATCAGAAGACGTGGACAGGAAGTATAGAACTCTCAGCTTTGCGAGCATCTCAATTTCCTCCCCACCACATTCTATTTTTGGAGCTAAAATTACAAAGAGGCCAATATGACAGCCTGTTAAGTATGTAAAGTCAGGCCTTTCTGACTTCTGAAATGTTCCGATAACAGGTTTTGGATGATTTTTAAATGACAATTTCTTGGTCCATGGCTGTGAAAAATAATTTCTCTCTCTTTATGCAGCATAGACTTCAAGGCTACACCAGTTACCAGGAGATTGCTTGTTTCAGTAGTTAAAGTGCTGAGGACATAGCTGTATTGGCAGTGATAAGTCAAATTTATAACAGGATGATGATGCAACTAACAAGGTTTTTCATTACAGGAAACTTCAAACTGATTTAGAATCTTGAACGTACACTTCCTAAAAATAGCATTGTGGTAAAGAGGATTATAGATATGCAAAATATAAAGAGCTCAATAAGAACTCCTATCCAGGAGATATTTGACCCCATATAGAACACTGCACAATTGTCAAGGTACACAATAGGGTACTTGCCCCTCTTTTCCTTTCTCTTGAAGCATAAATTATTGGCCACTGACAGTGGCAGGGTACGGAAGAACCATGTTCTGATCTTGTATGGCAATAGTTACATTCCTACAGTACTTTAAAAACATACTACAGCAATAAGATTTATCTGTAGCTATTTTTCTGAGTGGCACTTCAGAATCAAAGGGCAGTAAAAATAACATTTTTAATGTTATAGTCATAATGTTAAAAATTGTAATGGTAAGAAACTACAAATAACTGTCCTAGTTATACATTTAAAACACAAATTTTTCAAAGTCTTCATAGACAGAGGCAATTGTTTTTGTAAAACTTAAAGCAAAGTCAATTGAGCTAATCAAAATGATTTAATAAAAAATTTCATTTCAGTTAATTATCTGTTAAAAAAATAATTAACTGCTGTAAAATTAATCCATGAAATTTTTGACAGCAAGAATGCATTTTTATCAGCTTGAAATGTAATTTATTACATACATATTTGTTTATATGTGTGAAAAATTATCTCTCTGTGTTATGAAAATGTGCTCAGTGGTGTTTGTACAAGACCTGCATTACCCTTATTTGCTCAAGATTTAACAAATTTGTCACAATTCAGTCTAGCAAATGGTACTGGGAAGGCAGGTTTCTAATTTTCATAGCAGCATTGGATGAGATTTTCAGCTCTCATTCTTGATAAAAATTATAAGTATAAACTAATTTCAACTATCTTTGTCATCCATGAATTAGGCCCCAGAATCTCTATTTAGGAAAGCATTTATGCAAGTGTTTAAGTGATTTCCTGAATCAAGATCCAAATTCCTAAAAATTACAGAGCAGAGCAGAATCTCTTCCTTGTGAAATTGTCATTGGCACTGTTACTGAAAGGCCCCTCAAGAGAGCATTGAAATATTTGCTGGTGTCTTTTTGGTTGGTTCTCTGAATCCTTAAAATCTATTCACTTTTAAAACAAAACAATTATCTCACTTATATTTCCAGTGTGTTTAAACTTCCTGCTTCTTACACTTCTCTCTCAGGGATTGATACAAAGCCCACTGGAGTCAATGGGAATCTTTCCATTGACTTCAATGGACTTTAGAGTATCCCTTTACTTACCTCTTTGAAGGTTCATTATGATCTCGTCCAGCTTCAGTTGAGTCAAAATCCTTACTGGCGACAAACAGTCTGCCAGCAACATACACCAAATCATTTTGTACCTAATCCCACTGACATCAAAGGGACTCTTTTCCCTGAACTTTGATGGCCCTAAGGCTTTTTGTGCGATCACTCCAAATCTCTTACCTCCTCCTATATTGCTAGTATACTGTATATAAAGTGTGTGAGTATTATTATTGGCAGGGAATTGATGAACACCTAGAGCCATATCTTGAAATCTTACTGCCATGATTAATCTTTTCTTGAACCTGTAGTTTCCCTGATTTCAATGAATCCTAGGCATGAAAGGATTTCACAATCAGACCCTAATATTTATCTTTTAAAAAGGGGGGACAATTTTTCCCTTACCCGCAAATCACTTTTTAAAAAGTATTCCAAAGTTCAGGTGGAGCATCACGCTTTTTGGTAAAGCAAACAGTTGTATGTAATTATTCAATCAGTTCTGTTTATCAGTTAAAATATTTCAGGTGTAGTAAATTGTATGCAGTGAATTAGAAGAGAACTGTGAAACTGGCACTTATTAGATATGACTGTTAGGAAAAAAACAGAGCAGTGCTAGCCTCATCATCTTTGTCAAGGGGAAAGCCCCATTTTTCTATGTCTACATTATAAATCACTATAGTGGCACAGTTGCAGCACTGCAGTTATGCCACTGTAGCATAGCCACTTACTACAGTAACTTAAAGGATTTTTGTGTCAATGTAGGTAATCCACCTCTCCAAGAGGCAGTAGCTAGATTGATGGAAGAATTCTTCCATTGACCTACCTTCGTTACAGTATGGGAGTTGGGAACCTAACTCTGTCACACGAGGCATGAAGTTTTTCACAGCCCTGAGTGATGCTGTGAGGTCAACCTAAGTTTTAGGTGTAAACCAGGTCTGAAACCTAAATGTCTCATGTATAATGGCCCCAAAAACCACAGGTAGAATATAAAATGTTGCCTGACTGTGAAAAGAGGGAAGGACCAAAGAAGTGGTGTTTGGATCTATAGTAGGTTTAGATTGGGATTAAATTTCACAGCCAAATCAGGGCTAAACTCATGGGTTTGAGTATGACAGTGCAAAGTTTCACAAGTTGTTCTAATGAGCTCTCTATCAACCTGAGCCAAAATCTTTGAAAATACACATTCATCAAAACCAGGTCTCTTCTAGTTGCAGATCCAAGCCAGAATTACAATCACAGGTTCAGATCTGGGGAAGCTCTCCTAAAATCCAGAGGGTTTCTTTTGGTCTATCAAGAACGTTGCACAGGACCTAAGACAGCTGTGATTTTACAGAGGTCTGTTTCATAAATTGAGACTGGTACACAGTGAGGACCAAGTCCTATGATGAGCTAAGCGCTCTTAACTCATATTGAAATCACTGGCATGGCACAATGATCTGCCACTTCACAGGAACAGGCCCTTGATGTACACAATAAGTCAGCTGTTTATTTTATAGGAACACTTTCGGGATGCATAGACCTACTCATCTTATGCATGTGTTTTGGGCCGCTGTATCTGTGCAAGTGCAAATCTGATGGCCCCTCCCCTGCCCCCAATGTTCCATTCTGCTCTGCCTATTTGAGGCTCAGAAAGCATTACCCCCTTGTTGCACATTAGGGGTGAAATCAGAACCTGAGAACTAAAGCATACCTCTTGGCAGGGGAATAAAAAAAAATAATCATTATTTAGGGCACGATCCTGCAAACATTTATGCATGTATCTTTACTCACATGAGTAGTCCCATTGACTTCATGAGGGCTGGTCCACAATAACCCCCCGGGTCAAACTAAGATATGCAACTTCAGCTACGTGAATAACGTAGCTGAAGTCGAAGTATCTTAGTTCGAACTAAAAAAGCACTTACCAGACACAGCAGGCAGGCTCCCCCGTCGACTCCGCTTACTCCTCGTGCGGAGCAGGAGTACCGGTGTCAACGGCGAGCACTTCCGGGATCGATTTATCGTGTCTAGACGAGACACGATAAATCGATCCCAGAAGATCGATTGCTACCCGCCGAATCAGGTGGGTAGTATAGACGTACCCTGAGACTGCTTGCATTAGGTAAAGCTATTCACATTGTGTTGGCAGGATTGGGCATTTAAATAAATAAACCTAAGCACTCTTCTGTGCTTTTAAGTGAAAGTGATGTTAAGGGGAGTTTTCTGGAAGGGAAGTTTATGATGAAACTGTCATTTTGTGCATCCAATATACATGGCACTTTGTTTTTGTGGAGTCTTGTCTGGTTTTTGAAGTATGGCTAATGATTAATCCACTAATCATTAACTGTGAAAACAGGGAAAATTAATTTTAAAATGCACATACATGTATATGCATGCTGTGTGAAACTACACTGTTCAGGGCTTTGATTTTTTGGATGAAAATGTTTACTAGTGGTAAGAAGCCTAAAACCTGGTGAATGTAAATAATGAACCTTCTAAGTTCATTTGAACTTTGAAAATGTGTGCTAATCTGATAACCATGTGTCTAATCTTTGCAGTTCCAGTTGTAAAGAGGAGTGAGAGATTAACAATTAGCAAAATACCATCCAATTTAGAACTCATGAAAACAGCCATACTGGATCAACAGTGGCCAGTGCTAGATGCTTCAGAGAGTGAACAAGGCAATTTATCGAGTGATCCACCCCATCATCCATCCCCAGCTTCTGGCAGTCAGAGGTTTATGGACACCCAGAACATGGGGTTTCATCCCTGACCATCTTAGCTAATAGCCATTGATGGACCTGTCCTCCATGAACTTATCTAGTTCTTTTTTGAAGCCGGTTGTACTTTTGGCCTTCGCAACACCACCTTGCAACAAGTTCCACAGGTTGACTGTTATGTGAAGAAGTACTTCCTTATTTTTGTTTTAAACCTGCTGATTATTAATGTAATTGGGTGACCCCTGGTTCATATGTTATGTGAAGCGGTAAATGCCTTATTCACTTTCTCCACATCATTCATGATTTTATGAATCACATCCGTCCCCCCCACCACCATTCCTCTCTTTTCTAAGCAGACCAGTCCCAGTCTTTTAAATCTCTCCTCATATGGAATCTGTTCCATACCCTTAGTCATTTTTGTTGCCCTTCTCTGTGCTTTTTCCAATTCTAATGTATTTTTCTGAGATGGAGCACCCAGAACTGCACACGGTATTCAAGATGTGGGAGTATCATGGATTTAATATAGTGGCATTATGATTATTTATTATCTATCCCTTTCCTAATGCTTTCTAACATTGTTAGCTTTTTTGACTGCCACTGCACATTGAGCAGATGTTTTCAGAGAACTACTCACAATGACTCCAAGATCTCTTTCTTGAGTGGGAACAGCTAATTTAGACCCCATTGTTTTGTACGTCTAGTTGGAATTACGTTTTCCAATGTGCATTACTTTGCATTTATCAACACTGAATTTCATCTGCCATTTTGTTGCCCAGTTTTTTTGTAACTCTTCACAGTTTGTTTCGGACTTAACTATCTTGAGTAATTTTTTACCATCTGCAAACTTTGCCACCTCACTGTTTGCCCCTTTTTCCTGATCATTTATGAATATGTTGAACAGCACTGGTGCCAGTACAGATCCTTGGGGATTAATTAATTTACCAATTCTCTTTTCTCAAAAAATATATACATTTTAAAATGAGGTCTATAAACATTTTCATACATAGAAAATATCCTTACACATAAAATCTATTGTATTTTCGTTAACACCTAATCTTTGCAGCATTTCTAACCTTACTGATACATTTTAGCCTAGCAAACTGATCATCTTTAAAAGAGTATAATCAGTATTTGCAGATAAAAGTAACTTTACAGTGTTTTTTTGCAATATCCCTATCTTTGCATTGTGGAATATCAATACCTTCAACCTAGGGTTAAACAAGACTGGGAATGGCTGGGTCATTACACTCATTGAATCTATTTCCCCAAAGTTAAGTATCCTCACACCTTCTTGTCAACTGTCTGATATAGGCCTTCTTGATTATCACTACAAAAGGTTTTTTTTTTTCGCCTGCTGATAATAGCTCATCTAATTAAATAGCCTCTTAGAATTGGTATGGCAGCTTCCAAATTTTCTGTGTGCATATATACATTTTACTTCTGTGTGTTCCATTCTATGCATCCGATGAAGTGGGCTATAGCCTACGAAAGCTTATGCTGAAATAAATTTGTTTGTCTCTAAGGTGCCACAAGTACTCCTGTTCTTTTTACAAATACTATTGTAATTGTCAAGGCTTTTTATGGTGACTACTGTACTGCACTGGTGACTGGATCTATCACGCAATGCTTACCAATACAGACACAACCTCTCGACTGAATTCAATAGGAATTTGGCCTGAACTGAATCAGGACTAAACATTTGGAGAGTAGTGAAGCTATGTATAAGACACAAGTTGTGTGTATGTGTTTATAATATCTGTATTTAAGTATATTTATACCCAGGTCCATTGTATATATGTTCTCATTTTATATGACATATTGTATTTTTATCTATATAGATATAAAATAATATAGAGAGGACTATACAGAGAATATCACATGTGCACACATACACATGCACACTTTGCTACATACTTATTTGGCTGGCAATATGGAAAACAAAATTTAGGGTGGATTAAGGTCAGTCAGAATAGATTCACAACCATTAAATGCATTTCCAGTAGAATTTTGAAAAACATTTCAGACAGGTACACTTTTTTTTTTTTTACAGATCAAAGGTAGTATTATGTCACTGGCTAAGTCACCAGGAAGATGGTGATACTATATCAGGGCCTGCTTGTTATTGTACAATTAGGAGTTTCATAGTTTTTTAATTATAAACCCTGTAATAGATTTAAGAATTGTGTGGGCTGTAATTTTGCATACAAGATTTAAGAATGTGGGGTGTTTTTTTGAATGAAAAAAGGCAAATTAGCTTGGTCATTTTTAAATCATATACTTTTTTTTTGTAATAAAACAATGGTCTATTTTGGATTATTATTCAAATGTGATTGATTTAAAAATTTTAAATATAGTAAGCAATTAGTACAAAAATGGTCTTATTGTATGCACTTGAATACTATCTTTAAAAGACAGACCCATAAGCTGTATGTATAGACTTTATATTTCCAATTTAATATTATTTTACCACATACAATGAATAAAACAGGATGCCCATCTTGGACTCTTCATGATGTAATGGTAAGAATGCATATTTGTAACGTTGTCTAAAATATATGACAGGCTGCAGTCTATTGTATCAGCTGCCATACATTTACATGAGGGATTTTGAGAATCACAGCTAAGAAAAACATTTGCACATAGAAAAGAAATGTACATTAAAATCATTTCCTGGTGTGTTTATAAAGAGAAAACTGCATTTGGAATCACCCATTTCTACAGCTGGCCACATCCTACAGAACCCCAAGTATACAATGTTTATGTGGTGTAGTTTTTGTTAACATGTTGGTAGAGCTGGAAGAATTTTCTGTCACTATTCCCTCAAATATATAAATGACTTCATGTTGGCTCATCTCATGCTCCTTTTAAGTTTTCTGAGAGAAAGCAAGGAAATACAAGTTATTGGGCTCAATATTGGGGGAACTGGGTGAAATTTCATAGCCTGCTAGATCATGTAATCACACCTCTGAATAAGACCCCTTCTGGCCTTAAAAATAAAAATCTATGAAGTTATGAAGCAATTGAGTTTTACTGTCCCTAACATTGGTGGGAACTAAAATTAGAATTTTCATGTGTGAGTATTCATTCCAGAAGTGCATCCGTTTTCATCCAATCAGAGAATTGAAATACTTTGTGACTTTAATCACAACTAACCAATACAGAACAAATATCAAATGCTCTACATGAACCATTCACAATGAATCTATAGTGTGGAAATAAAAATTGTCAAATAATGAAAGTATGCAAGGAAGTCACAAGCTGCTTCTTACAGATATGCTGAGAACAATAAGGAAGGCTAAATTAGTTGGATTATAAATTGTTCATTGTGAATCATTCATTCAGTTCTGCTTGAGAAAGTGGGCAGGCGGGTAATGATGGCATAAATGTAATTACTTTTTGCTGTTCTATACAGCACCTATATCAGACGTGTGCATAAGGAAACTAATGATAAATGTGAGTGGGAACCCCAGTTTTCATAGAGGTAAATTGAACAAACCAGGGGATGATGATCAGAGTTTGAAATACGATGATACTCAATGCTTTCTCCATCAGTTGGTTATTTCAGTACCACTTGTTATCTCACTCACCTGTCTTAGAATGACACTGTTGTGTCTGATTAGAAACCGGAGCAAAGTACCTCTGCCCGGGGAACTTTTGTTCTAGTTTAGGAATTTCTGTCACATGCTGCTGCTGATGAAAAATCTCCCTGATGCTTCTGGATTGCTCATGACAAATGAAGAATTCAGATTTCTCACTGATGAACTGAAATAGTGGGAAAACAGTGTACGGCCAGACTTAATGAGTAACACTGAAAGCGACCACAGCAGCTGTCACTGATTGTAGCCCTCCCTTATGTTGTTACCGCATTTGTACCTAGTTTCTCTCAGTGCCAGTGAAGAAAAAGCCTATTTAATGGGGGTTTAATTTTCTATTTAATGTATTTTATACTTATTTGACGTGCATTGTTACAGTGTATTCAGGGCTGTGCCACACCTCTAGAATCATTTGACAGGCCACTGTTGTATCACAACTAAACTCATTACATCTTCTCTTCCTATGCATGTCTGTATCTTTATGCTGTGCACAGAGTGCCTAGTGTAGTAGTTAGCTTACACAAAGAAAAATTCACACTGGTACTGCTCGTCTGAAAACAAGTTATAATAAAATACAATATTACTTTATAAAACAGTGTTTAAATACTAACACAGCGCTTTACATCTGTACTTCTGTTGTTTGTATGAAGACCTGTGTTAAGTTTTTTGGCAATCGGACTCATTTACTTCTGAAATCACAGACTTTAATGGAAACACATTGTGCTGACACAAAACAAACACATGAAGACAGCTAAACTGGAATTTAAGAGACAGGAACAAGCTTTGGTAGAACTGGATTATTTAAGAGTAGCCATCACACAGGTAACAACATGTCACTCTGGGTTTATGGTCCAACGTTTTTAGAACACAAAAAATATTCTCTTCAACAATATTAAATTACAAATAGACAGAAAAGTACTGCCAACCTATTTATCCCCTTCCATATAAGCTCTATAAGAGTCAGATCATTCTCCTAATACCATGTCAATACAGTTGCACATCATTTGAATTAAATTTACCCTTAAAAAAATCAGGTGATTTTTTTCCTGCTTGTAGGGAATAATTAACTAATTATAAAAGCATCAGATAAGCTATGCTAAGTAAAAGAGTTGTCTACTTGTGAGTTGCAAGACAGAAGATTTATTTGGAATGGTGTCAATGTGATATCCTATGTTAGCAGTGTATTGGACTGTAGAATCAAATTTTGAGCTTAGAGGAAGACTCCAACTCATTGAACATGACTGCAAACAAAATCTCTTTGCTTTAATTTAGTTCAAAATATCCTGTACAGTCTACACTCAACTCAAACAGAATTATGATTGTACAACAGACATTGTAACATTAGTAAAATGGATGTGATGGAAAATAAGTTGTGTCAGGTGAGCACTCTTGACTGACATCAGTCTATATAGCATATCCGGTATCAAATTATCTCCATTGTGCTAAAGGTAAGAATAGTTTAAACATAATAAAACAAACTCTTTTCTCATTAAGACAAAACAAAACATTTTTACAGCTTTTCAAGACTTCAAATGTTGAATCTCAAGTTCCCTAGTGAGTTACTTAATGTTTGCTTCGAAACCAAAATACAGGCTTCATTAGTGCCAACATCATGGTAACACTTTGGATTCTATAGCAAGCTCAGTTATTTTGAGCCCAATGTTTTTTCCCCCTACATATACTGTTTGTGCTTCATGCTTAGATCAAGTGGCCTTTTGTTAGTAACCAGAAAAGTAGCAGTTCAAGTACAACATTTTCCCACCCAAGAAAGCTGTAATGCAGGACAGCTGACCTAAACAATTGTAAGCATGAAGTGCACAGCCATTTGCAATACACAGTTACCAAATTGGACTATGTGCAGAATGGTGGACTAAAAAATAAGTACTGGAACTACAACTTTTATCCAGTTTGATATGTTTCCTGAAAGGGGAAATAATCAATTATAGTCTTGATCATGCGTAAAACCACTTGAGAAACTACCAAAAAAGAGTTTGCCATTTGAGAAATTAACGTTGGTTTAACCAGTTTTAATTGTACAAAGAACGAGCCAATGGACTTTTCATTCTTTGCATGTTTGCTCCCCTCATGGGTCCATTACCTTTCACAAAGAAATTTTTAACTATCAAACTTGTCCATAAATTTTGCCGCTGAGGGTGAAACCATCCAGTTAGCATATACACTATCATTTGCATATCTTGAAAACTCAGAGCTAGTACCATCGAATCTTGTGAGTGGAACGGGGCTCTCCTCAGGCCAGTTCGGGAATGACATGCCTAAAAATGAAAACAGATAATTTTTTCTGCACTGAAGAACCATAACTTCATGTGCAGACAGTAAGGCCCTTGGCAAAACTCCGTTCAATACTTTAAGCCAGACCACTGTTTTTTGTTCCCAATCAATTGATATAAACTGTGTTTCAAAGCCCCAAAGCACAAATTCTGCTGAAGGCAAACACCCTGAACAAATAAAATGCTGTCTTGATAAAAAAAAAAGTGTGTATATCATATAATCCAATAAAAGTTGTTAATTTTTCTTCTGGTAGCCTCCAACTTTTCACAATTTTATAGTTTCATGACAACGTAATTACAAATTGCTTTGCCAGAGAATTTATTGCAACTGGATGTTCTTGCTGTACATACAATGCTCCAAGCAGTAATAAGCCCATTTAAGGCAGGACCCAATGTCCATTCTAGTCAATGAAAGTATTTTCATTGACATTAATGGGTGTCTTTCCATTGGCTTCAATAGGTTTAGGATGAGACTCCTATCTAGGGTGACCAGAAGTCCCGATTTTATAGGGACAGTCCCAATTTTTGTGTCTTTTTCTTATATAGGCTCCTATTACCCCCCTAACACCTGTCCCGATTTTTCACATTTGCTCTGTGGTCACCCTACTCATATCACCCATCATGATCTCCCAGTAGTACAATGGGCTGCAAGGTTCTGAGCACTCTGGCTCTGATCCAGCTATATATTTAAATACAGGTTTAGAGTTAAGCATATAAATAGCCCTACTGACATTAGTGTGCTACTCATAAATGTAAATTTAAGGTCATGCTTACATATTTTGCTGGACTGGGCCCAGAGTGCTCAGCATCTTGCAGATCCAGCACTATATGCAAAAACATACCAAGGCCAACATTTTCAAAAATAGAAGTCTAATTTTGTTGCCTATTTTGGCACCTAAATAAGTGCCGAGATTTTCAAAAGCATTCAGCAATGGGAACTGTTGGATGCTTAAGCCCTTTTGAAAATCTGACCACTTATTTAAAATCTCAAATATGTATTTAGGAACCTAACCTTGGGCACCTAGTTTTGAAAATTATGTCTGAGGAGCAGCGGGAAAAAAAGACCCAAAGATATTTACTAATTACAAATACATAGAGTAATGGAAAAGCTTCAGGTTTTAAAAAAGTTTTACTGCTTGAAGAATGAAAAAAAAATTATCTTTGAAGTTAGTAAATAGCCAAAAACATATAGAATATTTAATCAGGAAACAAAATATAGGAGTTTTGGCAAGAACCATTTTCACTGTCCATCTCACCACCACAATATGAAAGCACATGTTCCTTTTCAAAACACTTGCTACATCATTCAATCAGGGCTTAGTGCTGACATTTGCATGATAAACCAAAGGATGTGAAAACAGTTAAAAGTATTTTTATAGTGGCCATCACCAATTCAATTTCCAAAAGACTGTATAGATGCACTGAGTCTTCCCCGTCTTCTGTAAATTGTAACCTGATCCCATCCCATGTCACGTTTGGACAGATATTTCTGCCCAAGCAGCAGCTGAGATTCAGGAATCCGTCTGGATAAACATAAAACTGTGACAAATTGGGCCTCACTATTCAACTGAGCCCCTCCTCCCCCCCAAAAAATGTTTAGCAAATGTTTTTTTTAAATCCTGGTTACTTAAATTAGAGATGTAGAATCTAACATATTTCCCAACTCCACCCCCCAACACAAAAGACTTTTAATTGGATATTCGGTTCTTAGCCTTTTAAAATTTCCCCTGAGAGTACTTCCCTGATCTATTTATTTCTCTTTATCATATGATATATAGATATATAGATATATATGGTGATTTTACTTATTTTCACATCCTTTTTTAAACACAGCTGCAAGACGCCTAAAGTATAATCCTGATGCAAAGTTTGACATTTACAAATAAAGCTTTCCAAGCAAATTTTGATTGGCTTCATTCACACAAGAAACACTCTAATGGGGTTACAGAGTCTGAAGATAGTGCAGAAGAAAAAAATCACTTTGTGTGTGTGTTGCTAGAATCTAGTAAAGGCATGTGAAATTCTACCATAGAGTTTGTTTTCAATCCATGTGGCGGGAAGGGTTCGAGGGAGGGGAGCATTATTACAGTCCACGAGTGGTGTCTCCTCTTCTGAGAGCCCGTCATCATAAAGTAAGGAGTCAGAGAGTGTAGAAGCTGCAAGATCTAAGTAGTCCTACCAAATAAATAAATAAAAAGCTAGGTTACAATAAGCAACAAAGTCATTCCTCAGTTATAGTTGCTAACAAATTTCTGGGTTCCGTAGACTGGGCAACTGCAAACTCAAAGTGGGCCGTTCCATAGAGAATACCAGCTGCTTAATTTCCTGTTTTCTGCAAGAGTAGTGTCCTTGGCAATGCACTTGTTTGCAGAAACACTAGACATGCTTCGACAGAAACACACTCAGTTAGTGCTTCTCCTGTTGAACGCTGCTTGCCAACGGGTTAACACAGCACTCAAAAAATCTCACTGATAGATATGCTTTAACTTCAGCTTTCCTCTAAGCTTAAAATTCAATGGGAGGACAGGGTGCTTAACAATGCCTGGAAGGTGTTCTCATCATTTTGCAGCATTTGGCCCATAGTTCTGTTCAGGATTCTGGTTGTTTTGTTTTTAAACTATGATAACCATTTCAGACAACATTGCCCAGTTCAGTGTTACTGTCCAGTCACTGGATTATCCCAGATATTCTGTCTGTATACGGCATACAAAGCAGACAACTTTTTGGGTTGGAAATCTACTTTTAGTTCAATATATTGCTCTTGTAATAGCCTTTTGGAACCTCAACAAATAAAACTTTGCTCTTACTTTGCCTTTCACCACCATTGATTTAACTTTGATTTTTTAATTTTCCTAGAGAGCATAATGGCTCCCTTCTGTTCATTTCTTAATCTGTACCCAGCAACACATGCCCAAGCCCAGAATGGGTTGGTTCATTTGTTCTCCCTCTGCTGGATTTGTAGGTCTTACCTAGAGAGCAACTATTGTTGGAGATTTCTAATGTTTTTGTAAAACAGGGATTTTATAAATATATAAGTGCATACACACACTTATTTTTAGTCACCAGCCTCCACTTGTGTGTGCTCATTCAATTGCACATGCCTTTTTCCAGCACACACAGATCACTGGATTTTTCCATGAAAAACTTCCATTTGCACTGACAGAATTTCCATGCCTAAGCCATATCAAATAAGTGCACGTACAAGTATTAATATTGGAAAATGTCCATTTAGGTTGACGTGTTTTTGCAGTGTGTACTAGGGACTCGATCCTGCAAGGTACTGATGGAGATACTCATGGGCTTTAAATAAAGTGCATGCATAGGTGTTCTCCTGGATCAGGACAACAGTGCTCAGCAGTGTGCAAGACCAAGTTCTATATGACAACATAACATAACATGTCATGTCTACTGACAGTGGCCAATGCCAGTTGCCTCAGAGGGAGTGAACCTAACAGGTAATGATCAAGTGATCTCTCTTCTGCTATCCATCACCACCCTCTGACAAACAGAGGCTAGGGACACCATTCCTTACCCATCCTGGCTAATAGCCATTAATGGACTTAACCTCCATGAATTTATCCAGTTCTCTTTTAAACCCTGTTATAGTCCTAGCCTACACAACCTCCTCAGGCAAGGAGTTCCACAGGTTGACTGTGCGCTGTGTGAAGAAGAACTTCCTTGTATTTGTTTTAAATCTGCTGCCCTTTAATTTCATTTGGTGGCCCCTAGTTCTTATATTATGGGAACAAGTAAATAACTTTTCCTTATTCACTTTCTCCACACCACTCATGATTTTATATACCTCTATCATATCCCCCCTTAGTCTCCTCTTTTCCAACATGGCACTCTAGTTCACCCATCTTATTATTTAGACTTCTAGCATTTGTGTAGAAGCACTTTAAAAACGTGTTACTGTTTATTTGTCTGCCCTTTTCTGATGTCAGATTCTTTTTTATGTGACTGTTTCTCGTCTGATCTGGCCCATACTTTATCCTTTTCCATCCTCTCCTCCTGACTAAAACCTAGAGAATCTCTATCAATAGACTCTCCTCTAAGGGAAGTCTCTGTCTGATCCAGTGCTCCTCTGCAGCAATCAGCTTTCCCCCATCTCTTAGTTTAAAAACTGCTCTGCAATCTTTTTAATGTTAAGTGCCAGCAGTCTGGATCCACTTTGGTTTAGGTGGAGCCCATCCTTCCTGTATAGGCTCCCCCCAAACGTTTCCCCAGTTCCTAATAAACCTAAACCCCTCCTCTCTACACCATTGTCTCATCCACACATTGAGACTCTGAAGCTCTGCCTGCTTACCTGGCCCCGCGTGTGGAACTGGAAGCATTTCTGAGAATGCCACCAGAGAGGTCCTGGATTTCAGTCTCTTTCCTGCCATCTGGAGGAAATAAGGTTTTTGGATGCCTTTAATCCTGATCAAAATCAGAACTTTTCTTATCAGAAACTTATTTCTCTGTGCTACACCCAAGCTCTTTGGATTGTAAACATCCCCTACTAGTTTTCATTAACTGTGCAAAACTCAGCTTGCAGCAGACTTACCCTACTCTTCACCATCATTTTCTCCAGTTCTTTGCTGATGTCAGCAAATGTTGGCCTCTTATCTGGTTCCTGTTTCCAGCATCGCAGCATCAAGTCATACCTATGAACCAAAGTAACACATAATAAGATCCTGCATTCACAAATGGTTTGGTTTTCCTTTCTGCTCAAATAATTCTACAGTACAGTGAGCTGGCCACTCTTGTGAATGCCACTCAAAGAAATATCTCAATCTTTCCTTTTTCTTATTTATGTAGCTAAACAATTTCTTCATGGGACGAGGCCCTAATACTGCACTTAGAGTCACATGAGGGTACCTTTACTCCCAGGAGATGCTGCATGTAATTAAAGGCCTAGGCATGTGGATCTCTTTGCAAGATTGGTGTTAAAGAGTAAGTCTACACTGCTGCTGGGAGGTGGGATTCCCAGCGTGGGTAGACTTTCGTCCTCGCTCAGCTCGAGCTCTTGTTCTAAAAAAGGCAGTGTGAACGTTGTGGCACTGGTGGTGGCGTGGGCGAGCCCCTCAACCCCAAGCCTGCCTGACTCCAGTGCCACAACCTCCACACGGCTCTTTTTAGCACACTAGTTTGAGCTGAGGTATGGCGAGTGTCTACTTACACTGGTAATCACACCTTCCAGCTGACACCCTTACACATCTCCTATTACTTTTGTTTTCGCGGACAGTCGCCTAGAAGAACAACAAAACAACCACTACAAGGGGAGTTGATAGTGACACCAATGTTTAGGCTGCCTAACACGTCCCACCTTCAAGATTCTTGCAACCTTTCTGTTGAGAAACTTTCACATCTCCATTGTTTGCCTCAGGCCTTTGGTATTTGGCAGGGGAAAAGCCCTCTGGCTACAGAAGTGCTTTTTCTTTGTTGTATGAAATTCCATTCCATTTTTCGGAGATATAAGCTTTCAAAATAATTTCCCTTCTCTTGCTCTCCTTCCTCAGGAAAATGTTGGCAGCCTGCTAAAATAATAACTCAACACATGACTATTCTAAGGCCAGGCTCCACTTCCGCCAAATCAGCAGCACCACCACATTGTTCTGGGAATAGCTGGGAGCAGCCATCGTGGCGGGGAGGAGAAAAACCTAGACTGGGCTTCCCTTCTCTGGATCCAGCACCTGGACCTAGTGGTCCATTCCTCCCTCTGGGGACACCAAATAGGGCAGGAGCTCCCTCAATTCCCGGAAGAGAAAGAAAGAACTGGGCCAGGCTGAGTTCCCCCATGACCACTCTTTCAGGACTCAGCAGTCCACCCAGATAATGTAGTTAGATCTATAGCTTAAATGACTTCTGCTGCAGTGCTGAAGGTTCAGGATTCAAACCCTGCTGGTGCTCATCTGTTCATAAAAGAAAGTGATTTTACCTTTTTCCTTAAAAACAAACAAACAAAAAAACCCTTTTGAAATTATATTAAAGAACCCTAAGTTATAAGAATGCTGTTTAAATGAGTGCTGAATGCAAGTTCAAGCACTTGAAAGTTAAAAAATGCCAGATTTATGATTGGCTGTACAACCTTGATTCATACCCTCCCCCTTGGGCATATGCATTATGATACTATGTGATCATGTCATTAAAGACTGTCTCAAAAACACATGTGCATAGGCTGGCTGAATTAAGGTTGCACAGGCAACCATAAATCTGGCATTTCCTGACTTTTTAGCACTTGACTTTACAACCTAAATAAGATTTTTCTAATCTCACTTTTTTTGGATTTATTATATTAAAGATGGAGTGAACTGCTTCAGAAAAGTTTGCATACCTATAAAAAAGGGGTAAGGTTGTGCATCACCTCCTCATTGCTAGACTGGATAATTTGGAGCATGCATAGAAAAAATGGGTCTTAAGTGGTTCATTTTAATGCAGTCTTTAATGTCCTAAGATAAACATCTACCCAGGTTGTCCATCTAAGAGAGACAACAACAACAAAGCCATCAACGCCTCCTCCCCCGCAAACTTACAGAACACGAGTAACTCAAAAAAGTATAAACAATGGAACATAATTGGGGGTGGGGGTGGGGAAGGGGACATTTGAAGTGAATGCTTGAGGAAGGGAAGACAAGTGAACATTTAAAATATTTAATTTTGCTGGGGCAAGTCTGGACTTGAGATCTATGAATTTCTGAATAGATCTAAGTTCAACAGTGTCTCAGTGGTATCTCTAGGTATGTGATGGTCAGAAAAAAATGGCTGTACTATTTATGCTGCTTTTTCTCACCACACATGTGGGCAAGGTCATTCAAAAACACCTGAAGGGATCTCGTTCTTGTTCTCCAAAATTCAAATGAGACAATGCAGTCTCATTTGAATATGTGAATATGGCTTAATAAAGGCTGATAAACATATTTCAAGCTCTATGTGTTTCATTTTTGGACACCATGGAATATCCAGGGTGATGAGATATTTCTCTCTCATTGAGATTTTCCTAGTTAATTGCCTTTTGTAAATAAGTCAGTTAATAACATATGAACTGTCTTACAGACTTTCCTGGTAGTGCACAGAACCCTGAAGAGAAGATACCTTGACTCACTAAATCACAAAATGTTTGTGTTATACAGGTATTGATTTCTGAGTCAAGGTATCTTCTCTTCAGGTTCTGTGCACTACCAGAAAAGTCAGACAACTGACAAACCATTTGCAGGGAGTAGATGGAGCACTGATATTAAAATAACCACCTTATTTGCAGGAAAGTGGGTTCCCAGTATTTGGATGTGCTTCAACACATCTCGAAGAGGTCAATCATCATTATGTTAGATGCATTTCCCCTCCCCATGTTCCGAATATTCAACCTACACTTTTTCATTAGCCTGATGAGTACTTTATCCAATTTTCAGCAAGTATTTTGGCAATAGCTGCGGGCACGTGGGGACTGCATTTCTTTTCGTGCACATTTAACACAGTTTGTCACCCCACCTTTCTGCCACTTTATGATGTCAGAGTTCTTTAATTTTACTAGATTGTTCTCAGACTTCTCTAAAAGTCATGCTGGAGATGGCTGTTATTCAGGGCCGGCGTGCCCACTAGGCGACCCTAGGCAGTCGCCTAGGGCGCCAAGATTTGGGGGGCGGCTCGCCGCAGCTGAGCTGCTGAGCGGGGAGACAAGGGGCGGCTTGCCGCGGCTGCCCCTCGTCGCCCCGCTGAGCGGGGAGACAAGGGGCGGCTTCCCGCGGCTGCTCCTTGTCTCCCCGCTGAGCTGCTGAGCGGGGAGACAAGGGGTGGCTTCCCGTGGCTGCTCCTTGTCTCCCAGTCCCCACTCAGCAGCTGAGCTGCTGAGCGGGGACAGCGGCTCAGCGCCTGAGCGGGGAGCCTGAGGGCAGCTGCAGTGAGCCACCCCCCCTGTCCCGCACTCAGCCCCTGAGCGGGGGGCAGCCGCAGTGAGCCCCCCGCCTCACTGCCCGCCCCCCAGCCCCTGAGCGGCAAGCCGAGGGGCAGCGGCCCTGAGCCCTCCCCAGATCCCCGCTCAGCTCCTGTGGCCCGCCGGTTGCAGGGGGGGGAGGGGGCTGAGCCCCCACGGCTGGGGGGGCAAGGCTGAGCTCCCGTGGGCGGGTGAGCTGGATGGGGGTGGGCAGTGCAGGGCTGGTGCAAGGAAGTGTTGCCTAGGGCGCGAAACTTCCTTGCACCGGCCCTGCTGTTATTTATGCAGTTTCCTCCCTTTGTTCAAGGACATTTATATTAATCCAAACAAAGCAAGAACTACTTACATTTCTTCACTGCAGTTTTCAGGTCTCACCATTCTATAGCCAGTTTTCAGGAGGTTAAAGAGTCTTTCAGGAGCAATTCCAGGATAAGGGTTACCTCCCAGGGTTACAATCTCCCATAGCAGAATACCAAATGACCATCTGAAAAAGGAAGGAAGGAAGGAAGGAAACATTCACTTGAATTTCTAGGATTTAAGAGCTTAACATGGCCCCTATCCAGCAAATAGTACAGTAGCACTTAAAGGTTCCAAGATCAAGTTTCCATTATACTAGGTGTTGTATGAACAAATAGTAAGATCCCTGCCCCCATCTATTACATTCTAAATAGACAAGACAGACCAAGGCGTGAACCACAAATCCATCCTTCTTTGCATGCATGTGTCTTAGGCCTGGTCTACACTAAGAGTTTATGTCGAATTTAGCAGCGTTAAAGCGAATTAACCCTGCACCCGTCCACACAACGAAGCCATTTATTTCGACATAAAGGGCTCTTAAAATCAATTTCTGTACTCCTCCCCGATGAGGGGATTAGCGCTAAAATCGATATGGCCGTGTCGAATTAGGGTTAGTGTGGACGCAATTCAACTATATTGGTCTCCGGGCGCTATTCCACAGTGCACCACTGTGACCTCTCTGGACAGGAGTCCGAGCTCGGATGCTCTGCCCAGTTACACAGGAAAAGCCCCAGGAACATTTGAATTTCATTTCCTGTTTGGACATCATGGCAAGCTCAGCAGCACTGGTAACGATGCAGAGCTCTTCAGCAGAGGTGACCATGCAATCCCAGAATCGAAAGAGGGCTCCAGCATGGACAGAACGGGAGGTATTAGATCTGATAGCTGTATGGGGAGATGAATCCGTGCTATCAGAACTACGTTCGAAAAAACAGAATGCAAAAATCTACAAAAAAATCTATCAAAAAAATCCATGATGGACAGAGGATAAAGCAGGGAAAATTAAGGCGCTAAGACAAGCGTACCAGAAGACCAAAGAGTCAAACGGACGCTCTGGGTCACAGCCCCAGACATGCTGCTTCTATGCTGCGCTGCATGCCATCCTAGGGGGGGCCGCCACCAGTGATTTCCCTACACCCCCCCAGTTTTGTGAACTAGTTACATGCAGTGTTGCCAATTTAGTGATGGTTTGGAAATTTGAATTGAAATTGAAACATGAATACACACTTTAAAAGCATATAAAGTATATGATAAAATACGTGTATCTGAAAAAGTATAATAGATTTGAAAAGTATGAACACAGACTAGCTTCCTTATACAGATTTTGTTTTTTGTGACTGCCAGTGCATTCATTTCGGTGATGTTGGCCAACATAATAATTTCAAATGATGATTTGTAAGCAAAGTTTAAATGAGTTCTCCCTGACAGCTAGTGATGAGCTGGGGCTGGGGGGAAAGGCTTCAGGACCAGATTGTATTTACATTCACACCTAATCTACCTAGGTATGCAGCAAACAGAGCTGTGTTGCCCAAGTGATAGATTTTGGCTGGGGTTGGGTTACAAATCACTTGAATGCGGGGGGTAATGAAATGTTGTTGGTTTTATTGTATGAGTAAAGGGCAGCAGAACTGTCCTTAGCCTGTGCTGATTGAGGGCATCAAGAGAGAGGGTGGGGACAGGTGTTTTGCCTTATGTTCTGACTGAGTCACAAGTACTATTTGACCTGCGCCTCTCCACAGTTTAAAGACAGAGCTGATTAGGCTTCATAGAGAGTCTTTTGGTTTGTTAAGTGACCACTAGAGCTGAAATCTCTGATAATCAGGTCTAAGTGCTTAGACCTGTGTGGGACAGTGTTTCTGTGGAAGAGATGCCCCAGTCTGCAGTAGCATCGAAGTTCCCCCCACCCCGAGAGACTGACTCACAGAGGTCACAGTGGCAGGTGGCAGCAGAAGGTGACAGTGTAGGGCTATTGGGGCAGAGCAATAGAGTGAACGGTTGCATGACAAACAACAGCGGCGAGAGCATTGGACTTAGGGTGACCAGATGTCCCGATTTTATAGGGACAGTCCTGATTTTGGGGTCTTTTTCTTATATAGGCTCCTATTACTTCCCACCCCGTGTCCCGATTTTTCACACTTGCTTTCTGGTCACCCTAATTGGACTATGTTTTAGTGACCTTTCTCCAGAAGCTATATTTGTGACTGGGAAACTTATATAAATATGTTTCCTAGTAGGCCAAGATTTTAAAAATGCATTATTTGCCAAGATCATTATCTCACATCATTGCTATCTCAAGAGGTCGTTATCTTGGGGAGTTCCTGTACTAAACTTTTTTATTATTATAATTATTTTTTATGTAAGAATGGCTATATTGGGTCAGATCATGGTCCATCTATCCCAGTATCCTGTCTTCCGACGGTGACTGTTCCAGGTGCTTCAGAGGGAATGAACAGAACAGGGAAACATCGATTGATCCATCCCCTGTCGTCCACTCCCAGCTTCTGGTCAACAGAGGCTAGGGACATTCAGATCATGATGTTGCATCCCTGCCCATCCTGGCTAATAGCCACTGATAAACCAATCTTCCATGAACTTATCTAGTTCTTTTTTGAACCCTCTTATAATTTTGGCCTTCAGAACATCCCTGGCAAAAAGTTCCACGGGTGACTATGAGTTGTGTGAAGAAATACTTCCTTTAAAACTTTGTTTTAATCTTACTGCCTATTAATTTCATTGGGTGACCCCGGGTTCTTTTGTTAAGTGAAGGGATAAATAACACTTCCTTATTCATTTTCTCCTCACCAATCAAGATTTTATAAGACTCTATCATATCCACTCTTAGTCGTCTCTTTTCCAAGCTGAAAAGGCCCAGTCTTCTCTCCTCATATGGAATCTGCTCCATACCCCTAATCATTTTTGTTGCCCTTCTGTGTACCTTTTTCAATTCCAATATATCTTTTTTGAGATGTTGTGACCAGAACTACACGCAGTATTTAAGATGTGGGCGTGTCATGGATTTATATAGTAAAAGTGGAGGAGCTTGGTTTGCCACACTGATCAGCTAAGCCAATACTGACAACCTATATGAAAAGGCTGCAAAACACCATGCTTCTGGACTGCATCAACATGCAGAAAGCCTTATAAGCCAGTCACCATCAAAGCCAATTTTAGAAGAACTTAATGAGGCTGTTAAGAATGTTGGAGACACAACTCAGTTTATGTGAACCAACATGGCTATTGCATCATACTTTCTATTTAAGCAAGAAATACCACACACTACAAACTAGAGGCCTATATTAAGTGCATTGTCACTTGTTAATCCTGAAGTTGGACACTGGTTCCGAACAAGACTGGCAAATGCTCACTATCTTTCTGCGAAAAACTCAGCTGACTCTCTTGAAACATGTGGTGCAACAGTGAAAGACTCAGGAGTTGAAAAAGTGAAGAAAATTCTCTCACTATATTCAAAATATGTGCATACATAGCCAACAAATGCACCAATGCAAATAGGCATCAAGTATTAAGTCATTATGTATGTTATCTTGATGTCCATGGTAGGCCAGTAGATGCATTCTAGATGTTTAGTTATAGAAGACACATCAGCTGCATCTGTGACATCTTAGAGACTTAAATGCTTGTAAATTGAACCCCAAACAGATGGCTGCTTGTGCATTTGATGGAGCTACAAACTTTGCTGGAAGACATAGTGGAGTACAAGCTTTGCTCAGAGAAAAGTGTAACCCTAATCTCTCCTATACACACAGTAGAAGCCATCTACTCCAGCTAGCGCTAGTACAAGCTGCAGAATCTTCAAAAGACATTAAAAAGCCACAAATTTAATGGGTTTTTTTATACTCTTTTTTTTCAGCAAGAGTCCAAAAGGACTGAACATTTTGGAAACAAATAGAAGATACGCTGGGATTGAAGTTCAAATGAGTCCAACCTGGGAAAACCTGCTGGCTTTCTCATGAGTGATTCTTGGCAGTTGTCTTAAAATTACTGCAACCATTATTACTGGCTTTAGAAAGTATCCACCAAGATAGGACAGATCTAAGTAGTGAGGCTGGTGGACTACTTTTGTTACTAAGAGAAGACTATTGCCATTCTCTCTCTTGTAAGTCTACTGTTGAAACCACTTGGGTCATTAAACAATGTAATCCAGGCATCTGCTACAACATTAGTAGATCTTTGTCCAGAAATAGAGCCTATCCTTGGATCAATCAGAGATATCCATTGAAAATGTACTGGAAGAAGCAGACTTCAGTCCAGAAGTTGACTAATGAAGGTACTTATATTGATTCCATAAGTGAAGAGGACAAGAAGTGCTTGTTAAACCACCTGAAAAAGTACAAAGACTTGATTCTTACAAATCTACAATAGAGATTTCTGGATTCTATTCAACCTCCTCATAGCTTTTACAGATGCCTGTCTTATAAAACACCTACAGTTGAGTGGAGTGAGACACTACCAGCAATGGGGCTGCTATGTGATCAGGGCAGAATAGAGAATTTTGAACACAGAGTGGAATATCATATGATGAACGAATGAAGATTTTACCTAAATGACCCCCTTTATTTTAATAGGCTTACTTGTGCTCGTTTAATGAATCAAGGCCTTAATTTTGTTCCTGGCCTAATACAGAAAGCAGCACTGGTCAATTCTATTTGGAAATTTGAAATGCACAAAAAAAAAAAAAAAAAAAGGTGACATTTTGATATTTTTTTGGTGCCTTTATTTCCTTTCAAAGCAAGGTGTGCTCAAAGGGGGGGAGGGCAGTTGTTAATTAGAGAGGATAGGCAATATAAACAGAGTAACAAAGGGGACAGGTTCTCATCAAGGAGAAACAAAGGTAAGAGTCACTTGGTACCCTGGCCAGTCATGAAGCTAGTTTTCAAAGCTTCCCTGATGTTCAGCGCGTCCTTCTGTGCTCTTCTAATCGCCCTGGTGTCTGGCTGTGCGTAAGCTGCGGCCAGGCGATTTGCCTCAACCCACCCCACCATAAACGTCTCCCCCTTACTCTCACAGAGATTGTGGAGCACACAGCAAGCAGCAATAACAATGGGTATATTGGTTTCGCTGAGGTCTGAACGGAGTAAGTAAGCTGTGCCAGCGCCCTTTCAAATGTCCAAATGCACACTCCACCACCATTCTGCACTTGCTCAACCTGTAGTTGAACAGCTCCTTACTACTGTCCAGGGTACCTGTGTACGGCTTCATGAGCCAGGGCATTAGTGGGTAGGCTGGGTCCCCAAGGATCACCATAGGCATTTCAACATCCCCAACAGTTATCTTCTGGTCTGGGAAGTAAATACCTTCCTGCAGACGTCTAAACAGACCAGAGTTCCTGAAGACGCGAGCGTCATGAACCTTTTCCAGCCATCCGATGTTGATGTTGGTGAAACGTCCCTTGTGATCCATCAGTGCTTGCAGCACCATTGAAAAGTAGCCCTTTCGGTTAATGTACTGGCTGCCCTGGTGCTCCGGTCCCAGAATAGGGATATGCGTTCCCTCTATAGCTCCACCACAGTTAGGGAATCCCATTGCAGCGAAGCCATCTACTATGACCTGCACATTTCCCAGGGTCACTACCTTTGACAGCAGCAGCTCAACGATTGCATTGGCGACTTGCATCACAGCAACCCCCACAGCAGATTTGCCCACTCCAAATTGATTCGCGACTGACGAAGCTGTCAGGCGTTGCAAGCTTCCAGAGGGCTAGCACCACTCGCTTCTCAACTGTCAGGGCTGCTCTCATCCTGGTGTCCTGGCGCTTCAGGGCAGGGGACAGCAAGTCACAAAGTTCCAGGAAAGTGACCTTACGCATGCAAAAGTTTCGCAGCCACTGGGATTCATCCCAGACCTGCAACACTATGCGGTCCCACCAGTCTGTGCTTGTTTCCCGGGCCCAGAATCGGCATTCCACGGCATGAGCCTGCCCCATTGCCACCAGGATGTCCAATTTGCGGGGTCCCGTTCTTTGAGAGAGGTCTGTGTCCATGTCCTTGTCACCGCGCTGCCGTAGCCTCCTCGCCTGCTTTCTCAAGTTCAAGTTATGCATAAAGTGCATGATAATGCGCAAGGTGTTGACAACGGCCAGAACTGCTGCGATGATCTCACCGGGCTCCATGCTCGCCGCACTATGGCGTCTGAACTTGCAATCCAGGGAAAAGGGTGAGAAATGATTGTCTGCCGTTGCTTTCACGGAGGGAGAGGGGGAGTGAGGGTTGAATGATGACATTTACCCATAACCACCCGCAACAAATTTCTTGCCCCATCAGGCATTGGGAGCTCAACCCAGAATTCAAATGGGCAGCGGGGACTGTGGGAACTGTGGGATACCTACCCACAGAGCACCGCTTGGAATGTCGACGCTTGCCCCTGTACTGTGGACTCACACCGCCGAATTAATGTGCTTAGTGTGGACACACACGTTCGACTTTATAATATCGGTTCCCAAAAATCGGTTTTGGTAAAATCGGACTACTGTCGTAGTACAGACATACCCTAATTTTACCTAAATGACCCCCTTTATTTTAATAGGCTTACTTGTGCTCGTTTAATGAATCAAGGCCTTAATTTTGTTCTTGGCCTAATACAGAAAGCAGCGCTGGTCAATTCTATTTGGAAATTTGAAATGCACAAAGAAAAAAAAAAAGGTGACATTTTGATATTTTTTTATAGGGAAGAAAATTGAGTCAATTTTTCTATCTACTTTCTGACCAGCTCTAGTAGAAAGGCCTTGACTCAAACACCAAAAAAATAAAAAAAAAGGGTTCCTTTCCTGAGTGAAAGGCCTCTTTCAGAGAGAGAGAGGCTTGAGCACCCAAAATCTAATCCAGACCCCCATCTCAAACCCCCCAAGATTTCAGGGTTCACAATGCGGGGTGAAGGAAAGCAGGCAACAGTGCATTTTTCCACTCAGGTTTGATGGGATGCCTCTGAGAAAAAAGAGTTATGTACAAAGTACAATAAACATTCACTTTTGCCATCTGATTTCTATGCGAGAGCGCCACCTTTAAAGAGACCTAGAGGAATTAGGCCCCTAAAATCCACCAAAAGTCAATGAAAGTCAGGTGCCTAATTCCCTGACGCTCCCTTGAAAATCCCACCTCAAAATTTTAGCAACAGAAACTGCTTTCCTCCTGACTAGGCTTCACTTGTCTCCTTGTAGTTCTTTAAATTACTTTTATTTTAAACAAGGAAAATGGCATTCCCAGGCCAGGACATATTAAGCTCCAAAATGGCTGTGCACAGAGGGAAAAAAAGGGAACTGCTAGTCTCACACAGCCTTACATGAAACTTCCAAACAGCTTTTTCCTGCTGATATTCCATACATTCATTTTTAACCAGTCTATATCTTCCTCAAAACTAGCGCATATTTATAACGTTCCACTGCACTTGATTAAGTCTTTCTATTCTTCCTTATGCCCTTTATTGAGCCAATCATTCCGTGCAGCCCATCAGGTTATAATTTGACCTGTAAGTAATCCAGAAAGAGTGTGTGGCATTGTGGGTTTTTATTTGTAAGATTCGTTGTTTAAGTGAATTTTTTGGAGGCTCTGTAAGAGGGTGTAGCATGTTGGTAATTTCTCAATTAGCTCCAGCTGTGTGTCAGATTTGTATGTTAGGATATTGTACCTTAGTTTTGTAATCATTATGAAAATTAACTAAGTGGGGGGGGGGGAGAGAAATATTTTCCATTGTACGGTCTTTGTGGATGAATAAAAATGCCATGAGAGAGAGAGGGGGACAGGAAGACTTTGGGCTGGCACTGGTACAATGTGTGTCTAGGTTCCAGCATAAAAAGCAAAGGTTTTCGCAGCAGGGTTGGAAAAAAGAAATTACAGAAGCTGGCAACTTATACTACTGCTAGATCGCTGCCAACTACTGACTATATACAAGGGTCTTAAAAGGAAGCAGCTGGGAAAAAAAGAGATATAGAATTTATGAGGAAAATCCAGCATTCTGGAATGGATTTTAAGTATATTAATAGATAGTCACTAAAACCATAATTGCATCACCCCAAACAGCATTGAATATTTGTAGATTATATTTGTCAACAAATGTAAATTTTTTAAAATCAATTTTCCAATAACGTAACCCTTTAATTTTTCAGTGTTACACTGTTGGAGTAATAGTCTGGAGCATGGGGAGTCTGTATAAGAGGCTGCAGGAGACTAAGCCTCCGCAAATAAGGCTGGCCATGCGGGGGGGCGGGGGGGGCGCAAGGGAGGGTGTTGGCTAATGCTGCAGATGCGATGCCGGTCACCTCCCTTTTGGAGGCGCGGCGGCCCGCCGCCTTTCGAGCACTGCAAGTGAAGCTCCCTACAAGTGGGGAGGCCCACCAAGGCTCAGACTGGGGCCCCACCCACGCTCTGCCCTGAGGCCCTGCCTTTGCCCGGCCTATTCCTCAGATGACTCCCTAGCCCCCCACTCGCTCCTCTCCTGCCACTCTACTGGCCTGGGTGAGGAAGGAAGTAGTAATACGAGAAGGGAAGTGGAAAACAAATCTGCCCACGCAATCACTCTCTAACAACAGGCACAGGTACTTGCACCATGTGGCTGCAACTTGGTTGCTCGTTAAGAGTCTGATCCTGTTCCCATTGAAGTCATTTGGAGTTTTGTCACTGGTTTCAATGGGAGGTGACTCAGGCTCTAAATCCCTAGTCTTTTTGCTGGGTCTGCCAACAAGAGGGGTTCTGTGGTGTGCACACTAAGAACAGGGCTGAGATCATCAAATCTCATTCCACACAGGCCACAGAATGATAATCAGATTGGAACACCCTACAGTCACTCATGGTTTAGATTTTAATTTAATGGGCCACCTACAATTTTAAAGTCCCATATTTATCCAAACCCTTACTAAGAGACTGAGTTATCTGGGCTCTCTGATTTTTGTTATCTTCCAACTTAGAAGCTGTGGCTATTAAACATGGTACCATAATTCTTTGTTAAACTCTATACAATGGAGATATAAACCGTAAGACACACCACAATTTAGACTTACACATCACTTTGTGCTGTATAGATATGATCAAATAGGGATTCTATTGCCATCCATTTAACGGGTATTCGACCCTAAGAGAAAAAACAGCAACAAAATGACTACATTAGAAGGTTAAATTTAATGTTGGTGCATTTGCTTTCACAATAAGATTATTTACACTGCACTGTGTCTCTCTGATATGCTTCAGTGGAATGACTGAAGTGACATTTCATCAAAGAAACAGGGAGCAGTACAGGTTAGGGGGCACAGCTATAACCTCTGTTTAATCACCACTAAACTTTACTGTTCATTCTAACCTAACCCACATAGGAGGACCCAGTTTTGAAAGGACATGCACTCAATTAACAGTGATTTTCAAACATATTACATGGTAAACTCAGGTCACTGAAACCCTCCTATCACACTAAACCTATACTTAGCAACATGAGAGCTGGCAGTATTTCAAAGGGACACTATTAAGGGCCCAAAAGCAAACTATTCCGCTGGGTAGGAAAGAGAAAATGTGGCAAAAGACCACCTTGGCTTAACCACGAGATCTTGCAAGATCTAAAAAATAAAAAGGAGTCATATAAAAAATGGAAACTAGGACAAATTACAAAGGATGAATATAGGCAAACAACACGGGAATGCAGGGGCAAGATTAGAAAGGCAAAGGCACAAAATGAGCTCAAACTAGCTGCAGGAATAAAGGGAAACAAGAAAACTTTTTATCAATACATTAGAAACAAGAGGAAGACCAAGGACAGGGTAGGCCCACTACTCAGTGAGGAGGGAGAAACAGTAACAGGAAACTTTGAAATGGCAGAGATGCTTAATGACTTCTTTGTTTCGGTCTTCACCGAGAAGTCTGAGGGAATGCCTAACATAGTAAATGCAAATGGGAAGGGGGAAGGTTTAGAAGATAAAATAAAAAAAGAACAAGTTAAAAATCACTTAGATAAGTTAGATGCCTGCAAGTCACCAGGACCTGATGAAATGCATCCTAGAATACTCAAGGAGCTAATAGAGGAGGTACCTGAGCCTCTAGCTATTATCTTTGGTAAATCATGGGAGACAGGAGAGATTCCAGAAGACTGGAAAAGGGCAAATATAGTGCCCATCTATAAAAAGGGAAATAAAAACAACCCAGGAAACTACAGACCAGTTAGTTTAACTTCTGTGCCAGGGAAAATAATGGAGCAAGTAATTAAGGAAATCATCTGCAAACACTTGGAAGGTGGTAAGGTGATAGGGAATAACCAGCATGGATTTGTAAAGAACAAATCATGTCAAACCAATCTAATAGCTTTCTTTGATAGGATAACGAGTCTTGTGGATAAGGGAGAAGCGGTGGATGTGGTATACCTAGACTTTAGTAAGGCATTTGATACGGTCTTGCATGATATTCTTATCAATAAACTAGGGAAATACAACTTAGATGGGGCTACTATAAGGTGGGTGCGCAGCTGGCTGGATAACTGTACTCAGAGAGTAGTTATTAATGGTTCCCAATCCTGCTGGAAAGGTATAACGAGTGGGGTTCCGCAAGGGTCTGTTTTGGGACTGGCTCTGTTCAATATCTTCATCAACGACTTGGATATTCGCATAGAAAGTACGCTTATTAAGTTTGCAGATGATACCAAACTGGGAGGGATTGCAACTGCTTTGGAGGATAGGGTCATAATTCAAAATGATCTGGACAAATTGGAGAAATGGTCAGAGGTAAACAGGATGAAGTTTAATAAGGACAAATGCAAAGTGCTCCACTTAGGTAGGAACACTCAGTTTCACACATACAGAATGGGAGGAGACTGTCTAGGAAGGAGTACGGCAGAAAGGGATCGAGGGGTTATAGTGGACCACAAGCTAAATATGAGTCACAGTGTGATGCTGTTGCAAAAAAAGCAAACTTGATTCTGGGCTGCATTATCAGGTGTGTTGTGAGCAAGACACGAGAAGTCATTCTTCCGCTCTACTCTGCGCTGGTTAGGCCTCAACTGGAGTATTGTGTCCAGTTCTGGGCACCGCATTTCAAGAAAGATGTGGAGAAATTGGAGAGGGTCCAGAGAAGAGCAACAAGAATGATTAAGGGTCTAGAGAACATGACCTATGAAGGAAGGCTGAAGGAATTGGGTTTGTTTAGTTTGGAAAAAAGAAGACTGAGAGGGGACATGATAGCAGTCTTCAGGTATCTAAAAGGGTGTCATAAGGAGGAGGGAGAAAACGTGTTCATCTTAGCCTCTGAGGATAGAACAAGAAGCAATGGGCTTAAACTGCAGCAAGGGAGGTTTAGGTTGGACATTAGGAAAAAGTTCCTAACTGTCAGGGTGGTTAAACACCGGAATAAACTGCCCAGGGAGGTTGTGGAATCTCCATCTCTGGAGATATTTAAGAGTAGGTTAGATAAATGTCTATCAGGGATGGTCTAGACAGTAATTGGTCCTGCCATGAGGGCAGGGGGCTGGACTCGATGACCTCTCGAGGTCCCTTCCAGCCCTAGAATCTATGAAATCTATGAATTGCTTGCCACCCATGAGATACACTTCCAGAGCCTAGTGGGGGTTGTGCAGGTGCAAAAGGAGATGGAGAATCAGGCTATGGGAGTAAGATCCATCCCAAATGAAAGATGTATGCTGATTCGCAACTTCAAAACTCAGGTTTAGGACAGCTTTGGCTTCTGAACTCAAGCTTCACTCAGGCAGTTACGCTTGTTCAATGGGTGCTTAACAAACTGTGCAAACCGCTGCCTTTCGCGTGCTCAAATTCACATGGTAAAATCTCAGCTCTACACCAGCTATTCACAAAGATCGTGGCTGTGCAAAATGCCAACGTGATTTCCAGGATGCTTTACACATCCACAGTATCATTCTGGATTTGTATTTTCATAAAATTTTCAGGCAATGCACATGTATTTGGAAACATTTTCTAGATATATTTGAAATATATTCCCATTCTTTCTCCCATTCTTTCCTCCTGCTCCCTCTCTACCCAAGTTATTTTTGACAGCAAACAATTGTTTGTGTTTGAAAATTGAATATGCACTCGGAGATACTATGGTGAGGAGGGCTATATCAGTATCTGTTAACTTTATGGGGGGGAATCTATGTATTAGAATAAATTGTTCTCAAATAATTTTTGCAGAGAAAGAGGTACAAATAGCTAGCATTCCTTCAGTGTAAAGCATACATAATAAAACTGAGTGGATACTGCACAGTCTTTCCTAATATACTATCTAGTTATATTTTTAATTGTCTTTGTCCATGGTCACCTTTGTATTTGCCTCCTGCAAACATCATGCAATTGAGCATCATTGGCTGGAATTGTAGTGGAAAACAAACGTCAAAAAGTCACAGTATTTGTGGAAGCCAATATCTGAAATTCTCATGTGAGTGAATTCATGCTGGCAGCACTTTCACACTAACCCACATAGGGAACTGAAGCAGTATCACAGAAGACTGAATGGTCAACATAAAATAGTATTACTGAATTTCACAAACTGAGCTAGGACACTGGTCTCATTTACATGCAGAAGGCCCACTGATTTCAATAAGAGTTGCATGCATACAGGCTTATGGCAGAATTCGGCTCAGTGTGTTATGACAATATCTGCTATGATAATAAATAATGACAAGTCTGAACTTGTTTCATAATCTTGAGGTTATCATAATAATTCTTTTTAGGGAATGCAAACAATGAGAGGAGCTCTCCTAGTACCACAGGAGAGGCTTTCCATCAAATTTCCTTTGCACAATCCTACGGATGAAATGTTACCATATGCTGAGTTCTGCCATGAGCACTGTGAGCAGACAGAACTATTTCTAGACAGCTGATAATAATTTACTGTGACAGGAAAAATATAATTGCTTTAAAGAATCCGAGGCATTCCTAACTGGTAGATGGGTATCTCTACTCTCTATAGCAGAGATGGGCCCAAGTTCTGACATTTGTATCTGGATTTTGAACCTTGTATATTTCAGAGCTGTTTGGAGCTGGGTTTTGGTTCAGATTACCATAGCTATTGTAGAAGCATTCATGAAACTAGGATCTGGATTTAGATTCCCAGTATGAAGTTTTCAGACAGAACTAGTTCTGATTTAAATGACTGCCAGCTCTTTCTGCCTACTTTTTCTTCAATCCCTTGTTTTGTGAGCTTGGCAATTGTAAAAAGAGAGGGAGAGGGAGACTAAAGGCTTTTTTATATAAAGTAGCAAGATGAGGCCCTAGATTTTGTACCCTAAGTACAAATTAAGAGCTATAAAAAAAATTACGACCTGAAAAATACTTAAAAGGAAATAGGATTATATTTGAATATATTTGTCTTTATTATTGATAGAGCGCACATTATTTTTAAGGCCCCTGTCTATACTACAGCTATAACAGAAATACAGGAGAAATCGTGGTTATAAGATGCATCGATACATGCTTTCCAAAAATAGTCCAGAGTTTTAACCCACTTGCAGGGACACAGGTGGTCCTACTGAATCTATATTGTCACCATGTCCTGTGACTGGGTTGTAGATGTGGTGCTGATGGGGCATTAGAGTAAAATACAAAGATTATTGCACATAAGCAGAAGAAAGAATGGACAGGAATTAACATTTTCTGCTGATGATATGCCAGTAAATAGTGTAGTCTAGTTGCTTATAATGGCCCCAATGATGAAGCTAATTGCTTTGTTTAATCTTTACTTTTTGTTCCCTACTTCCTTAACAGAATTAGCTGTTGTCTTTATTTTCTGTGTTCAAGTGCTTCAGTGTAAACCCATTCCCTTGATTAAGCAAGGATTCCAGCCCTGGTTTTAACATGCACTGTACCTTGCTTCTCTTGACATAGGAATCCTCTTCATAAACATCTCGGGACAAGCCAAAATCAGAAATCTTCATTTTGCGTCCTTCTGCCACCAATACATTTCTGGCTGCTAAATCACGATGAACAAGCTTTTAAAAGAAACCAACAATCATGGTTATTGTTCTTATGGGGTAAGATGCATGGAGAAACCTCCAGATATATTTATGCCTATCACAGAGATATGCTCAGTACACTGGTGTAGCACTGTACCTTCATTTCTGCCAGGTACTGCATCCCCCGAGATATCTGCCATGCAAATGAGATCAGATCTCCCATTGTTAAGGCTCTCTCATCTGGGTTGTCCAAGTAGCTTGAATTTCTGTTGGTATCACTGCCCACATAGCTAGGTCCTACTTTCCGACTTTCCCTGAGAACATCGCGCAAGGAACCATGCTTCGCATATTCCACAATTAAATACAGAGGTCCTGAGGAAAAGAAAGAAAAATACAAATCAGTCAGGTTGTTCTGCTCTACTTTTCTAAAGATTTTTCTAGTTACCATCACAGACTGGTTTGTATCAATTTCAGGCCCCAATCCTGCAAACATCCTTCCCTGGGCACTGCAACTTGATGTGGTAGAATGGCTTGTGTGTTCATATAACCCTAACAGCTATGCTGGTGGGGTTTTAGCTCCCAATAGGGCCATCAAGGCCAGAGAGGGACCACATGAAAAGCCGTCCACTGGTCCCCTTGGTTGGCATTTGAGAGAGAGGCCAACAACCTATCCTTGTAAAAAAGTTAAATTATAGAAAAACAATAAGTAGCCATTCTGGCAAACAGCATGACAGACAAGGGCGGCAGACCTTTCTTCGTGCCCTAGCAACGTCTGATGGCATGGGAAGGATTCAGATTCAGAGTCTTGCAAACATGCACTTGAGTGAATGTCCTATGGGAATTCTCTCATGCTACAAGCCCAGGTACTCATGTGCATAACTGCTCAGAGCTATAGAAGGCTTGTTCATCGTGATTTAGCAGCCAGAGCTATAGAGGGCACCTAATAACACCTACAAAAGCTAAAGTTGTGAAACAGTTTCTATGCTAGCCTTGTGTTTTCATGTCAGAACCTTAGGGTGTGTACCCTGTACGGCTCTCTACATACCCAAGCAGTGCCTGTTTTTAGGGAAACAATGAGAAGGTACTGGCCAGCATGGCAGGCAGTGGTCTCAGCCCACCAGCTGCCTCTCTGTTGTCAGGTTGTTTTGTAGGGATCATGGCACAGAGCATGTTTACATGGAAAAAAGGTGTCATTGAACGAAAAATGTTTGTGATATCTATATATAAAATTAGACTGAACTAGTTTTTATTCTGTCTAGCCACACACTAAATTTTGGTGTGCCGCCAACAACTATTAAACTAGAGATTGGTTCATGAAAAAAAATTAATCCAGTGCATGAAACATGCCATCTTAGATACGTGGGGTGAAATCCTGGTCCCACTGAAGTCAATGGCAAAACTCAAATTCTCCATGATTTCACCCGTGATGTGCCTCATTTTGTGTAGGTTTCGGAGTGCATATGGTATGCTTGATCATTAGCTGTGAATTCATGTGTTTGGTTAGTGACACACTTATTTAATACTCTTTTGGTTCTATTGATGCAGTCACGCACGTGTGCATGCAAACACAATGTTATAGCAAATACTAGGCCAGATCTTGCTTGCTTGATGCAGGCGAATAGTCTCATTGATTGCAAGAAGATAATATCATAATAAGGTCAGGAGGATTCAAGAAAGCAAACAGAATACAATTCATTCATGCAATAAGTAGCTGCACAAAGATGTTGGGTCAAAATCTGTTCTTCTCAGTCATCTGAGTTTAAATTCAGAATAAATCCACTGAAGTCAGTAGAATGACTCCAGATTCACACTGATGAAGAAATACTGGCCTGATGAATAGGGCTCCTTAGCTTTCACTTTTTAATTTTCTTTTAAACCTAGTTGAAAATCAAGCCTGTATAAGGAATTATTTAAGAAACTTGATTTAAAAAAAAATCAAAATTACTTTCTGGAGTGTGTGGTATTTAGTTCACAAAGCATCTTCTCCTTCCAGCACACTAATTAAGGTGCCTTTTCAAAGCACTCAAGTATAGGTTCTCAACAAAAATCCTGACATTTCAATCCATTAGCAAGCTTCTCCTCCCCACCACCCACATGAATAATATCCACTCAGTGCTACAATGCTGAGTACATTTGTCAGCTGTATCAAAGCCTCCCCACCCCGATGCATTAATGAATTACCTTCATATTTATGAGAAGCGTTCAACTCAGAAACAGTTCACAGCACAATGATTTTATCCCCTCCACAAGGTTCATAAAAAAACCACCCTATTTTTTTTTTAAATCTTACTGAGTCTCCCAGATGCACAATCCTGAATTCTACATGTCCCCAGAACAAACAGTTACATCATCAGGAGTTCTGAGGATGCAGGACTGAGCCTTAAGAATTTGTGGCCATGTAAATCACTCATGCTCCATAACAACTGAAAGATCAACTTACAGCAGATATTTTATGGCAGAAGATGTTGCCATGCATCTCCACTTAACATTAATGGGAATTATTTAGATAAATCTCCATGAACTGCACTGAAAGTTTGCCCTATTGGCTGTTTATAATACATCTTTTTGAAAATTAGTTCCCCCAGGTGTTTGCAGCTAAGTACAGTATACACTTCAGTGAAACCAGTTTTTGACACATGTAAGAATTCATGTAAGCACCACACAACAGAGTCATGCTAGTGCAGAAAAACTCGGGGGCAGAAAAACTGAAAGTGAAAGTAACTAGCAACCTAGTCAGGGGTTAGGTAGCGGGTTGTCCCTTAACTACTTGTTCACACAGCACCTGGCAAAATGGTGCCCCAATCCCTGACTTGGGCCTTTAGGTGCTACTAGAATATAAAATAATGATCATATTGAAAATCCAGTCAAGCCAAATTAGAAGAGGCTCACTGAGAACCAAGTTAGTGTAAAAAAATAAATAAATAAAAAAGAGGCAGAAAAAGAAACTGGCCAGGAAATATTTTAAAATAGCTTTAGAATCATAACATGTTTGTCTTTG
Source organism: Chelydra serpentina (assembly GCA_037349315.1). Classification (NCBI taxonomy): domain Eukaryota; kingdom Metazoa; phylum Chordata; order Testudines; family Chelydridae; genus Chelydra; species Chelydra serpentina. Next base: position 55,021,240 of record JBAIAC010000030.1, read on the forward strand.
ACTATATAGGTGGTATCCATAAGATCTGCGGCTAGTTTCACTGAAATTAAGATTTCTATTTCTCTCACTCATTCTTAATACCACCATTTTTAAACAATGGCAAATTTATAAAGGTGTTTTGCATTTTAAATAGTGCTCCAACACCAGGCCAGATCCATTCTTTGTTTCTCTCTTACTAACTAGCTGCTGACACTTACCATCTTGACTGCATGCTCCATACAGTTTGATGATATGAGGGTGGTTGACCTGTTTCAAGAGGCTGAACTCTGACAGCAGATCTCGCAGTTCACTGTGGGAAGCATTTTCTATAAAAGGTATCAAAATCAGACATCTAGTTAATAAAACACTGCAAAAGGAATGCGCCACCTATACACTAAGCTGTAAATTAGCATATTGCTACCTATTTGAGGTATTGAGATGCACTGGCCAAGTGATTAAGGTGCTCAACTGCAATTTCAGAGGTCATGGATTCACTTCTCACTCCATCTCATACTGAAAGCTAATTCACCCAGCAGCAAAATGGGCACCTGATCGATAGTGTTAGGGCTGTGAAAGGTGGTCAGCATGATGCTAGTCACATCACTCCCTTGTGTACTGTTGGCTATGGAAACTGACGTGTGTTAGCCTGATGAGCCATCTGTGGCTTGGGGCAGACAGACTTTGACTTATTTTAGGTACTTGCAGGGGACTCATCCCTGTAGTATAAAGCAGGTACAATCTAACAACAAGAATTTCAGAACGCTCTTGAAATGAGCATGGGGATGAAAAGCTTCAAGTGCTGTACTATCAGCTTTGTAATGGTTTTCAGAGACGAGAGAGGGCCTTATTCTTCACTGATGTTCAGTCATTTACATCTTTGCCAAGTAGAGATGGGTGACATTTTTCAGCTAATGGTTTACTCGCTGAAAAAATGCTGAAAAAGTTCGGATGACCCCAAACTATTCAGGAATTTGACACAAAATTGCCTAATAGTTTTGGCCAAAAAAATATATTTTTGGGACTTAGCTGTCATTCACAAACCAGCAGGAGGAACGTTGGAGGTCATCATGGGCCCTCTTTATAAATTTTAGCCCAGTGGTTAGCACACTCTCCTGGGATGTGGGAGACAAAAGTTAAATTCCCATTCTCCACATCAGGCAGAGGGGTATTTGAACTAGGGTCGCCCACCTCTCAGCCCTAACCACCAGGCTGTAGAGTCATTCTCACACACGCTCTTCTCTTTCCCAGTGACTATTCAAGTTCATCCAAAGTGGAATAGCTTCAATAGGAGATAGTGAAAGATCCTCACACCAGAATATCCCATAGCCCAATAGCTAATGTGCTTTCCTGCAGTGTGGGAGGACCAAGTTCTCCACATTAGGCAGAGGGGGCTATTGAACTAGGGTCTTGTGAGTCCTCTACTATTGGGCTAAAAGCTATAAGGAGATGGGTGGCGTGGCCCCTCCCCCTGTTTTGTAAATTTAGCCTTTTGAAAATATCCAAAACAGCATGTTTCAGGTCAGACAAAATGTTTTGTTCAATGCAAAAAAATTTTTTTCAATTCACTGAACTTTGTTCGCAATTTTTGGGAACTGGTGGTGAACCACAAAATCAATTATCTGTCCAACTCTAAAGTCATGTGAGAGTACAGCACTGCCATCTAATTAGGTAGCATTTTATACCCATTCTGCACGGGTGTAATTGACTAGATAAGCTGCAAGGCACTGAAGAATCAAACCCAGAGCCTTTTGTGCCATGTAACTGTATTTCAATTACTGCATCCCTTTTCCACACTACATACAGTAGACAAGATTTAGCGGGCTCAGCACCCGATATAACAGAAGATCTCCAATAGGCCTAAAGCTAATTTATGTGATGAACCCAATTAGGGTTGACTGATCTTTGGGAACCTACATAAGCCAAGCACTTCTCTTGACCAGAACTCCCTTGTTCAAACCAAGCTTACAGAAACATCCATGGCTCGCCTCAACCCTCTTTTCCCCCACATATTTAATTAAAGATAACATTCAGTTCTACACTTGTTAATCTTGCAGTACATATCCAGAATTCCAGACTTGGAGCTGGGTAGAGAGTTTGTATTGACATCAATAGAAGATACCTATTTAGACTTCTTTGCTGATGTCAGTGGGAAAACTGTGTGCATCCAGGATAGTATACGGCTTTTAGAGGCTCCCCCGGTCTTTTGTTTTTGCAGGGCCTCCTGTCTTTCTCTTTGAACACATTTGGGCTCCCTGGAATTCTATGGCCATAACACTACTAGATGTCAGCAAGAAAATTCTGTGCTGTCCGTCCTGAATCTCCTTGATACAAAGGGCTTTGACAGTTGCTCTTACAGCCAATATTTTTATTAGGAGGCTGATAAATAAACAATCACTGTTACCAGAGGCTCATAGAAACCAAGTTCAACCTTTGGTCTCTGTGAATATATCATACTGCCTATCATTTGGTGTTTCATTTGTTAGCAGATGAACCAAACTCTCATAATCCTTTGTGGATGAACCAACATGTTTTGTACTCAGGCTAGATCTCAGTGTGTTGTCAAGTGATGGATTGTGTAAGACCTCTTGCTCTGACCCAATGACCCTTAGAAAATGTGTCTAGGAAATCAAAACAGGGCGTATTGTTATTAAAGATGTCTTCTGTGATTGGGGAGATAATGACTTGTTGCACAGATGACTTTTGCTTATCAATTATGTAAGTTGGGATGCCATGAAGGGAACTTCAATGGTCAGTAGGTCATGAGAACAGAATTTTTTTGTCTCTTTTTTGTGAACACGTATCATATATAAAGTGTGAATTTCTGAATGATATTTGGAATGGATTGGGCTGCAGGACTGCTTCCCTGGATCGATAATGTATTTGCCTTTCTGTATCAGGATGCTTAATCTTTCACTAATAATCTTTGATTAATAAACTGATTGAACCTTTGGTCCTCCATTAATAATCTACATTGAACCCTAACACATGATACATTTTTACATGACATAATAAACCCAAAAGACAGTCTATACTACTTATTTTAACACCCAATTAAAATATTTGTTTTCTAATATTTTGCCCTGATAACAACATTTTAATATGGCATCATTGTTTCTTTGTACTCCCCGATCTGCCTGGCTGTATCCATCTTAAATTGTATGCTTTGGGGGGGGGGCAAGGTCCATCTTATTGTTTTGTGTTTGTACAGAGCCAGGCACAATGGGGTCCTAGGCCAAGACTGGTTCTTCTAGGTGCTGCTGTGAGCTGGAGGCTTCTCTACACATCTGCTCTGACTGTGTCCCATCCCAGAGATTAAAAGGAACAAAGGGCCTTGTTCTTTGCACTAGGATGAATTTCACCCTGGATGTGTTCTCATTTATATTGTTCCTGATCCAATACCCACTGAAGACAACAGGAATCTTTCTAATGACTTTAAAGAGCAGAGGATGGGTACTGATTCAGTTATACTATCCCTTGGCTGTCTGCCAGCATAAAACTTTTTAGAGAACATTCCGGGGTAGTGATTTTTTTGGTTATTGTTTTATTTTCATTTCTATTTGTTAACAACAAAGTAAAAACAATAGCAACACACAAATGTTTACCCAAGTAATGGGCAAATGTTTTCCACCATCCTGCTCTCATGGAACATTTGGGGGAGTTATCTGAGAAAGAAATATGCATTGCAAAAGGAATTTATTAGAGTTTGTGCTATTACTATAAATGCCTTATGAATTTATTAGAGGAGGGTGCTTAAAATAAAGGGTTACCCCTGACTGCTATCAATCCTGCTCTAGATAATAGCTAGGGAAAGTCAAATGGTAAGTCAATTGGAATTAAGAATGTCACTTTTTAACAGCATAGTTTGGAATTTTAGCTCAGTTACATATTATTGATGTAAAACCTGCTAAAGAGTCACTAGTACTTGTAAATGTATAAATAAAGTTGGCACGCTGTAAAGATTATGGATATTCCATTTATAATACCATGTAAAAGGTTATTTTAGTGTTACATGTAGAGCTATATTAGTCTTTGTCTCTGCAAGACTAAGTTCTAGGGCTCCGTCTGCATGCTCTGTCTTTGATTTCATCTCCATTGAACCCTCATTATAAGGAAGCCTTTTTATAAATGTAGACAAGCATTTCATAACTCATTTATTTCATTGGTAAATTGATATAATATGCAATTTCCTTGCACTCAGTGAGAGGATGATGGACTTTTTTTTAAGCTTGCACATAATAAAAATGCTAATAAGAAACCCATTATCCTATTATAATTGTGTTTTCTTATTCACAGCAGCAATTAACGACTGAGGTCATCCAGCCAATGCTTTCTCCCCACCAAAAGAAAGAACTCTTCTACCCAGAAACATTTCTGAATACTTTTGTTGCTTCTCTCATATTCCTAGGGTGCTTATCTCGTTGGTATATAGGGACCACACACCATTATGAAGTAGTATCAGATTCTATCACAAAGCAGGGTTATTTCCTCTCTGTTCTTTCCATTTCTAGATCATCCTTCAGGACGATGAAGTTAAAATTACCCTTCTGTCAAAACAAAGGGGTCAGTCTTAGGTTCTGTGGGGCCTTATGTGATCTAAAGGCCTCCATTTGCCTTCTTTGACCTGTGACCAAGGCCTCCCATCTCACTAATATGGTCCAGATGATGTAGCCATTAGGTGCGAAATGTGGCATAAACCAAAGCCTACCACTGGCTTCACTTGGGGAATATGGTGGTACTTGGTCTGGTCTACAGAAAGTGACAACTCATAATTTCATTACTTTGCTCTCCTTTGTAAGGTGGTCCATGTAGGAGAAAGGTAGGTATAGCTGGGTTTGAAAAGAAGGACATATGGGCCAGTTTCCTTAATGAAAGAAAGTACAATAGGTAGAGATGGATGGATACAGGAGCCCCCTTCTTATCAACCAGAGTTTGTCTAGTGTAGGTGTTCTTCCACCTTTGTAGCCTCAGATTTTGTATGTTTAAAACTCAACTGGACAAAACAATAGTCTTAAATTAATAATTCTTAACACTTACGTAGAGCTTTTCAGGTGAGGTTTTCAAAAGTGCTCAGCATCGGCCTAGCTTTGCTTCCACTGACTTCAAATGAAAGTTTTTCCATGGACTTTAATGGTATCATAACAGAGCAAGGCTGAGAGCTTTTTAAAATCTCACCCTGTGTATACAAAGTGCTTTACAAACTGCCTATTTGCTTTTTTCTATAGCCGTGTTAGCTGGGTAAGTATTATTACCCACTATTACACAGATTGGAAAATTTAAGTAGAGAGATGAAGTGAATTGACCATGGCCAGCCTACAATTAGAGCTGAAGGCTTCCTGGATTTCCTGCCCCTTGCTCAAAACCACTAGACCACACCTCTGTTGAGTAAATACATCAGATCAATTCGGCACAGGCAGGGAAGTAGATGGATAGCTTAGTAGGTCTGTTCTATCTCTAGACACTATGTATCTAGCACAAATGGTCTACTTAAAAATATTTGAAGAAAAATTGAGATAGATTAATACAAAAAGCTGTGCAGAGTTTTAAAAAGCCCTTGTGATGCTTCAATCAATGAAAACTTAAATGCGATACATTTGCCACAGTAAATCACACTCCCCTTGCACAGCACAAGCTAGGACCTTTGGAAATTACTGTTTGCATCAATGTGGCCCTCTCCCTTTCGACGGAAAGCTGTCAGTACATAAATAGAATGCTGGAGGAAATGCTGCCAGGACGTTGGCAGGGCCTGCCCCCAGATGGCCTCCTGCATTCACACTAGACCCTTGTGAAATAGATTCAAAGGTTCCCAGATAGCTTTCAAATCATTTCAGGGAAATGTACCTTTTAGCATTTTCACTGCCACCGTGGTGTAGCCTGCTATCCCCTTGAGTCTGAATGCTGTTGCCTTGACGACCTTTCCAAATTCTCCTTCTCCTAGTGTCTTGCCTAGGACCAGGTTCTTCCGGGGGAATTCCCATTTGGGGTCCTCCTGTGTGAGAAAAAAAAAGGAATCCTATCAGATCAAATGAGATAGAAGGGGTTATCTTATGAGACAGAAGGGGCCAGCTGCTGACTGGTAGCTCAAATCACAAAGGTTTAATACAGCATTATATTTCAGGGAAGACATTATGCTCAATTATCTGATTAATTTTGGTTTTTGTTCTGTTATCAGACAGAAGACCATGACTGCTCTTCTGCAACACCCTCTTAAAGCTCTTTGCAAGCATTTTTTAATTAGCTAAAAGTTTCCTCTAGATAAAAAGGCACTATCAATATGGATGATGTTTACAGGCCTACCTGAGATTTTTTTGTACAGATGAAACACTGACTGAATACATGCTCACCTTCAAAATAAAGTATGCATATTTGATCTTGCATTTCTGTTTAACTTGTGGGAGGAGGTTTTCCTTTAAGAATTCATCACAGACAACAATCCATCTGTTATGAAATGCTATTGAGCCTTACAGTTACAGAACAGTGACAGAATGTATAAACCAACCAAGAAATAAAAGCAAATAGAGTACAAGCTACTATGAAGGCATCAATATCTAACATCCAAATGTATCAGATGCTGCCATATGGGTCAAACAAGAGGACAGTGTTTAACTGCACAGGACTTTTCCACACACCATCCTATTTGTCCCAGGTAGAAAATAAATAAAAATGCACAAACTGGCATGCATCCTGCATACAGTATAATCAAACAACAGAAACTGCATTAAAGGGCTGGTGGGAGGGTGGCGGGGAGAAGCCTTCCAAAGTCTGCAGATAAACCCACCCTAAACTAAGCTTTATAAGTGAAATTAAGGTAATAGGGTTTTAGTGTGGTGCTACAGGGCAATCTCCAATACAGGATTTTCCTTGGACATTAGCTGATACCAGATTTTATGGAGCTGTTAACCTTGGTTAATGTAATGTTTGTTGGATGAATTTTCTTAGGTTTTTTTTAAACCATTGATTGTTTGCATTTTTACACAATAATTTCTGGCCATCTACAATTAGCCCATGCAATAAAATACTGCCAGCATATTAACATTCCCGTCCTCCCCGCCCCCTCCCCCGCAACTAGAATCCTACCATATAAATTAGAATTTAGTCAATGCACTAATATAAAGTCCTGTGATCAAGCTCCACAGTGCAGCACGTCCAATCCAACAGAATGCTGGAAGATATTACTAAAACAATGACATAATTTTTACAATGAAAGTGCAAATAGTACAGCTAGCTGCAAACGGGAGTAGCCAATAATGACAATAATAGGGAACAAAAGTAATTAGCCGCAAACTTTCCAGGGAACTAGTTTATTTGAATCCAATTGTTCATTTCAGTAGAACAATTATTTAGTTCCATATCCCAGGGCAGTTAGCTCACAATCAAACTATTGCACTACAAGAAGTGTTATACAAATGAATGGTACAGTAATAACCCATGCAAAGATGAGATGAGGCTACTGCTCTGTATCTGATAAATAATTAAATACTTTCCATTTGCAGTACATGACAATTTTCATCAAGAATTTGAAATCCTTCAGAAAGTTACCATTGTCTCTCAGATGGGGAAACTGACGTAGAGCGATGATGCGACTTGCCCAAGAAAATACTTCAAGTCAGTAGCTGAGTCAGGTATAGAGCTCAGGTCTTCTCACTGCCAGGTCTGTGCTTAAACCACTATACAGTGTTACCTTACATTCATGGGAGGCAGTGTTTCCTAGTGGACAGGAATAGACTAAGACTCAGGAGACTTGAGTTCTATTCCCCACTCTGCCAATGACCGCCTCTGTGACCTTGTGCACGCCACTTCGCCTCTCTGTGCCTCAGTTTCCCCACCTGTAAAATGAGGATAATGCCTCCTTTGCAAAAGTGATTGGAAATCTACAAGCAAAGAGTGTTTTAAGAGCTAGATGCTACTATTATTTATCCTAATGATAGAGATATTGGTCAGCAAATAGACTACAAACATTGACAATCAGTTTAACCTCAGTTAGCCTAACCTTGTACTGAAGTCAATGGCAAAAGAAATAAGGGATTAGATTGTGCCTTGAGTGTTACATTTATTTAGACACTAACAGTAAGAGAGAATGCAGTGGGCTTGTGCAGGAAGTTATGATCTGCTTAATTACCAATGTCTGTCTTATTCCCTCCATGTGGGTGATTTTTGTTTAATTTCATTTGAATCTCTTTAGGGGAAGGCCTCTCTCTTACTAATGGTGAAATTCTAGGCCACTGAAGTCAATAGGGCCAGAATTTCACCTTGAATGTTTGTCCAGCACAATGCACCCTCAAATCAAAATGGAGGTTTGGGGCACTACCACAACATATTCAGTAGACAACAGACAACTTTCCTTAGAAAGCCCAATTCGTGGCAAAACAAAAAAGCCAAGCCAAATCAGTATGCAATTTAAAAGCATAAAATATAAAAGCTTACCGGTATTTTAAAGGTGTCGACAGGCACCTGGTTCTCCGTAGAGTCCAGAGATGGCCGACGGACATTTGTAGAAGAGTAACTGATGGGATAGGACTGGGCTGGGCGCCGAAAGGTCATCTCTGCTGAGGCAATCTGTGGCTTTGGAGAATTCTTGTGGTAACGGTGGATGAAATAAGAAGAGATCACCACTGAGATAATGAAGGAGAGCAGAACTGCCCCTGCAATCATGGTCTTGCACATGTCATCACACGGCGGCTCTGTGGGCAGAAGGGGAATTGATTACAGTTCTGCTGGTTTCGTTTTCAATTTTTTCCCATCTCCTCTCTTTCCATGCCCCCCTTTGGTAGCTATTTACCATTCACAACAGCATATACTTAGAGGTTTTGAATTACATTTACATTATAACAGTCATTTCATAAGCTACACTAAAACCCTGGATCTAATTCTCAAAGAAAGGTAGAAGTGGTGCACCTGCAAATATACCCAATGCAGCTGCAAAATCCTACATTTTCCCAAGTTCTGTGGGTAATTGCATGCCTAAATGCCTGTTAAACTGTAACTAGATTTAGTTGGTTTTACAGCCCTTAGCAGTGCAGGTACTAACTTAATCTGAGACTTCCTTGAGACTCATCCTATCATATAGTCACATGCCAACACCACTGCAGACCCTAGGAACACAATCCCTTTGATATCCATGTCAGATCCACTTCCCTACCAACTAACATTTCCCCCAGAAGTGTATACTATCATAGAATCATAGAAATGTAGGGCTGGATGGGACCTCGAAAGGCCATCTAGTCTATCCTCTTGCACAGAGGCGAGACCACGTTTAAACTATGTTAGGAGCATTCTCAAGTCTCCCTTTCCCCTTTTTCCTGCCTGGGAACCCCTCTCTATCTTCAGAAGGGGAGGGGGGATCTTAGTTGTATTATTGCTTTCATTTTGTTTTTTGCTTTTCACTTTATAATATATTGTCCAGTGCCACAAGTCCTTCATGGAGAAGATTCATTAGAAAACAATCACTACTTCCCCTTTTGCAAGTGTTCCATTCTGCCTTCCTTTGGAAACAGGGCAAGAGGTGTAGCTAGGTAGCAATCCTACCCCCAGGAGAATGGATAAGGTGATTCCAGCACCTTCCACAACTGTCTTTTCCATCTCTGAGTTCTGTAGTTGAGATTTTTAACTCAAGTCCAGTGGAAAGTAATCTCCTAACCACCTTTGAAAATTTCAGACCATGAGTCCATGCTACACTTCCACTGAAATGCAGCCACCTCTGGGGATTGTGGGGCAGCCAACCAGTGTATTGTGCAACACTGGATGGGAGGGGACACTATGCCAAGAACACAGGGACAAAATCCATGGGGAATCCTTAATGTCCAAATCCAGGAGCTTCCTTCTTAATGCTTTGTACACTGGCAGGCCATGAACGTGAACATTACCCATCAACATGTAAATGAGTTTAGATGGTTTTATGTATCAAAGACAGGAGTATTGTATACAGTAGGAAAGGTTAGTGTCGCTAGAGCAAGATAACAGTAAAACCAGCTAAATAATTTTTAGACTTACCTTTAATATCATCTTTCTCACAGTAACAGTTTTGTCTTGGGAAGCAGTAACAAATCCCATGTCCTGATTTAATTCCATGAGCACCTCTCTCGTGACCACCAATGATGTTTCCATCTAATCAAATACAAACGCAAGCTCAGATTCTCACACTAGTTAAAAGGCAAAGCTCAACAGCTCATTCCACTAATGGGTTTTTGTGGGCTTACCCTACTAAGTATTTGAAATTTGACAGTGCAGCTCATATTAAGCAGTAAAAATGAAGATCGGTGAAAAAATGGACAAAAGGTCTCTGGGGGTTAATGTAAAGAGATAAGGGAACTACTTGAATACTAGTTCTGGGCTCACTGGTCTGATTAGCAATTACTGCTGGTTCTAGAAGATCCTGGGTTATAGACTTACATATGATAGACAAGGTGGGTGTAGGATACATAGAGTTTATTTTGGATTATGTCTTTACTTTGTATGTGTACAATGGGTGGATACTTCCTTTATTTAAAATGGCCTTTAAAATGTTGAATATGTATATCTATTATTTAATGTTGATTCCCACTCCCAACTCATCAACTGATATCTGACCTCTTTCTGCCTTGTCAGCTCTCCAAAATCTTCCCTGAAAATCTTCTATTTAGTTTAATTTTTCTTTCCCACTGCTGCTCTGTGACTGTTGTGTCCCTTATATATGTAGGAGACATCAGTCTAGTGGTTACAGCGGGGAACTGGTGGTCAAGAGACTTGGATTCTGTTCCTGGTTCTGACAGCCATTTGCTCTGATCTTGGACAAATCAGTTAACTACTCTGCACCTCAGTTTTCCCGTCTTCAAATGGAGATGATGATACCCACTTTTGCAAAGTGTTTTGCAATATTCTGGTGAGAGGCACTATATGAAAGCACTAAAAACTCTGTACGTGACTGTTTTATTGTCTAGGATAATCTATTATTTAGCATAAGGACACACTGTATGTAACCACCTTATGTGCAGAGCTAGCCTGATTTCCAATTGGCAAAGTTCCTGCAAAATCAGGCTCTTTTGAAACCATCACATGAAAATCTATAAAACACACTTCCATACAGAAACTATCAGTAGTAAAAATCTTTTTTGTCTACATAGTGCCTTACATCCCAAGATTTAATAGGATTAAATCAATTGTGTTCTATAGAAATTTAATCAGGTTCTATAGAGATTACAGGTATTAAAATGGAGAATGAGATCATTTCTATCATTCTATTTTTAAATCATCTGATAGAATTCTATACCAGGGATATAACTTTTTATTAAATTTTGCAGGAGGATAAAAAAATCCTCTAGAAAAGTTATGATTTTCTACTAAATTCTACAAGCATTTTCCATAAGGGAATGCAGCTGTCTCTGTGATGGAGGGCAGGTGGATAAAGCAATGCGCTGCAAAATTGGGGAACAGGATGTTTTGGCCAATGACATGAGAGCAACCCTCTAATTTGTACGGGGAAAGTGCAATGGGAATTCAGCACTTTGCAGAGTATATAGGACCTCAGTTTTAGAGATCTTTCCTTAAGGGTCCACATGTACTAAACTATGTGTGATTTAAGGAGACTATGCTGGGTCAACCCCGTCAGAGCTGGAACCTGTTCAAGAAAACATAGGTGTTTCCAGACCTTTCATTTGGTCCCCTGCGGGACCTAAATTAATTCTCCTAATTATTCCTCTGTCTTGGAGAGGTGAGCACTGATTGCTCCCCGATTTTGCAAGCTCATGGCGGTGAGGGAAGATAATGTCAGATAAGTACAACTGCTTCTACTCCAAAAGTTCTTTGTGAGAGAGGAGAAAGTGTCTCCTTGCATACGACAGCAAGAGAAAAAACACTTCCACTCTGGATATAAATGGGGCTTCCCCCATTGGGTCCAATGGAGCTTACTCTAGCTAGAGCACAGTTACTAGGGAAACTCCAGCAGTTCTACAGATTACCAACGGTGCTACAGATTACACTGTGTCTCTATGCCCATCCTTACATTCAATCAGCAGCTATTTTCACTGCCTGATGGAGGGCAGGGACTTTCTGCCCTGCCTTCAGATCCTATAAACTGGGGCCCTTACTGAGCACCCCTCCCCAAAACTGAAAGATGTTGGCGTGATCATCTAGTGGCTCCAGAAGATCAGAAAACAAACACTGCAGTTTAGATAGGAGCAGAAAATGCTGGATGGTCACACTACCACTGAACACTAAAGTAAGTAAACAAGATTGAACCTAGCACCCATATTTTCTTTGAAGTTCAGATTCTGTAGAACGTAATCTCACAGCTGAACCTGTCTGGTGAAAATCCTTCAAAACCTCTTAGTGGGGTTCACAGGGCACAGACAGCCCTGACAAAAAACCCACCACCATTTAGAATTATCCCTACTATTATCTTCAAAGTAAATTACATACTGTACTGAGGCATCTACAGAAAGGATGTGGACAAACTGGAGAGAGTCCAGCGGAGAGCAACGAAAATGATTAGGGGGCTGGGGCATATGATTTACAAGGAGAGGCTGAGGGAACTGGGCTTATTTAGTCTGCAAAAGAGAAGAGTGAGGGGGGATTTGATAGCAGCCTTCAACTACCTGAAGGGAAGTTCCAAAGAGGATGGAGCTAGGCTGTTCTCAGTGGTGGCAGATGACAGAACAAGAAGCAATGGTCAAGTTGCAGTGGGGGAGGTCTAGGTTGGATAATTGGAGGGTGGTGAAGCACTGGAATGGGTTACCTAGGGAGGTGGTGGAATATCCATCCTTAGAGGTTTTTAAGGCCCAGCTTGGCAAAGCCCTGGCTGGGATGATTTAGTTGGGGTTGGTCCTGCTTTGAGCAGGGGATTGGACTAGATGCCCTCCTGAGGTCTCTTCCAACCCTAATCTTCTATGATTCTATGACCTTATTTAGTATGTAAATAGGTTGCCTGTGCTTGATGGTGACAACAGTGGAATTGTTTTAGCTTGTTTGCAGGGTCCCATTGCAAGTGGCATATGTAATATGTGCATATGGGTGTGCACATATGTATAATTTAGGGATTTAAGCACCAAGTGCCTACCCATCAAAATGATAGATGAATGATAAAAATAAATATTTTAGTAGCTGTCTTATATATACACAACATACTTGGCATTATAACATCCAGGATTTTATGATACGTTGTTTGCTTTTGCCAAAGAAATGCCTTCTGCCAATAAAAGCTGAAATAATGGTACTTGTCAGCACATCTGAACTCCTGAAATGCACTAATTTCTCCATCTGTGAACATATTGGCTGTGAGCACCAACCCTGTGTCTCGAACTGCTAACTCATAACAACATTCTCAATTCATGCATTAACAAGATAGCATATGTAACATCTTGAAAGCCTGTGTTACTTGCCTGTTTCTATTGTCTAATAAGATTCCATTTTGTTCAGCCTTCTGTCAAGCAAACCATCTGCCACTACATACGTTGAACATTACAGATTTTAGGGAGGCAGCCTCTAGCACATCATTTGTTGCTTGTAAAGTGACAGCTGATTCCACTTATCACCATGGAAGATTTTTTCAGATTATAGTAAAATATCGATGATCACTTTAGGCATTTCTGCCACTTGAAAGTTTTTGTTTTGTTCACAAGCAGAATTAGATTTACCGAGGTCTTGTCTACACTGTGACTTAGTCTGCATCAACTGGGGTGTAAATTCTAATATGCACCAGCATGTTGTACACTAACTGACCCATGTGGACCATGCTGGTGTGCAATAAAGTTCCCCAGTGAATGCCAGCAGGGTCCACATGGGCCAGTTAGTGTGCAACATGCAGGGGCACATTAGAATTGCACCCCGTCCCCCGATACTGGCTAAGGCACAGTGTAGACAAACCCAATCTTGCTCTGAGTGAATTCAATCAGAGTTTGGCTATTGACTCTAAAGGGAGGAAGACTGTACTCATAACTCTGAACTTTGCACAGCTCAAACATCAGCTATAAGACTGTAATATAGATATTTGTGTTTGATGTATGCACTGTTTAAAAAAGGATCTGGAAACAAGAAAGCAAAACTTGGACCAATATACACAGCTTTAACATACCAATTATTATTTTATATATTATATTTGATATTAATGTTTAAAAAACTCCATACTTGTGCAATCTTGGGGGCACACCGATGGATCTTTGCTCTCTATAACATCACAGGTGCCATCTGGACAAGTCCTGATGCTTGGGGTACAGGTAGAATAATTTGTGGTGATTCCTATGAACATACAAGCACACAACAGTCAAAATACCACAATGCTTTGAAGAGAAGTTCATTGCACTCTCTTGGTGCATGTTGACACACTGAGGCACAGGGGACACTGTTAGTTTTTTTAAAAAAATAATCACACTTCTGTCTACAAATTCTTTACCTGCTGTTTTTACAACTAACATGCAAGATGATGATAACTGAAAGCAATCAAAAAGAGTGTGTGTTTCACTGGTTTTTCAGTTTATCTACTTGGTGCATTTGACAGCCCTTTGTGCGTTGTCAGTTTCAGTTATGGTGATCTTAGGTGTTATTTGCAACAAAGGTAGGTGAAACATCCTGAGTACAAAGTTTGGCTTTTAAAACTGATGATCTCTCTTTAAACGTATTTTCACAAGCCTGTGATTGAACATAAGGTTTACAAATAGTTGGAGGGAAACTGTGATACTAATGGAAGGGCAAGAGTAAAGCATCAAGTTTGCTATGGAATACTTAAGAATACCATCATTTGTCCCATAAGTGATGTGTCGTACGTGTTACAGAGCATACGATTTCAAACTGAGATCTCTGTTGCACCAGCCAGTATCAGCTGGTGGGATTTTGTAGAACTTGAGCTATTCCAAACTCAGTTCATGATTGCAAGGGGTTCCATTGCATCCCACAGGCCATATTTTTCTCTGCACTCCCAGTGATTGCTAATTTGGCACCTGCAGATCCTGTGATGGGTAGGCCCCAGGGATTGGATGAATGACGACTTCCCCTTAACTCTGCTCTCCTCCCTTCTGCAGGTTTAATTTGTGTATGATTTATACTATAGGTTCTGGGTGGTTTAATACACTGGGATAGCTCTTCAGCTGGAACAGATCAGCACAGTTATACTGAAGTCAATGGAGCTGTGCCAATTTAAATCAGCTGACAATCTGGCCAATTACGCAGCATAAGTGTGTACCTTTTCCACTTCCCTGTCTCCACTGGCATTTTCCTGTTAGCACTCCTACACCACCACACTCTTCACATTCAGCACGGTGCTTATTAACAGCACAACATTCAGGGCAGTCCTCTTCTTTCTTAATAACTGCATGGAACGGAAGCAAGATGTCACTAGATGGATCGATAGAGGTGAATACACATGCAAGGCAGCTGGGCTCTAAAAAGGAGAAACTCCTTTTTCTAGATTAAAAATGAAAGAACACAGTTAACTTTGAAGACCTATCCCTCAATAAATTTAAAATAAAGACTGAAGGGACCCAGGCTATGTATCTTCTTCCTATGTAGTATCAAAGGGGTGGCAGTAGCATTGCTCTCTCTGATTGCTGGGCATAATGCTTGGACTTACAGAAAGGCAGCATGATGCACTAACATACCAATTATAATACAAACAATGGATTCAGAAAAAAAATCCTTGGTGTTTGGGCTGGTGCAACACTGGGCCAGCAAACAGCAGGTGGCACAGAGAGGTTCTGATTGCAACTAGCACAAAACTCTGGCGGGAGGAATAGCACTACTGATCCTCCGTGTCCATTTCTCCAATCTGCTCCAAAACTTAACTTCTGAGGTCACATTATTACATACCTCAAAGGAACAGGGGCAATCAACTGCTGGGAGTTAACTGTTCTGCACAGACAATTCTCTTGGAGAGTACTTAATGGTTTGGTAGATTGCAGTATACTCTTGTGATCCAGGGAGGTGTTATATGGTTTTACTTACACAGATCTTCCCTTTTCTGTGAAGTTTGAACCCTGATGCTTTTGCTACAATGAACCAAGTGTGGTATCATATCAAGTACTAGGCAAAGGCTGGGTAAAATGACTAAACCAGCAAAAATAGATACAATACAAATGGTTGTTGTTGGTAAACAAGCCCATTTGAATTCACACTGACATCTTTGTGCAGCAGAGTCATGGGTTACATGTTCTGAGGCTACCATAAGGACATACAAAATTAAATAAGTGGAAAGTACAGAAAAAGAAACAAATGGAAGAGAACTTACCCCTAATATAGACCACATGTGCTACCATGCTGTCTAGTCCTGTTTCTGTAATGTTCCCTTGCCTGTTTTTAAGCAGCCTGACAATGATTAAAGTATGAATAACAAAATGAGAAGCATCTAACATAGCTTCAGTGCCTCCGGTGCACATTTTTTAAACATTTTGTTGTTTTAAACTTCAGTCCAGGAGAGTGAAGGACTGCAGTATCTATGCTACATATGTACTACACTGAATATTACGAGGTTGCTAAATGGCTAATTTACTGCCCTTTGTCAGCGCATGTGTTCAACTCTATGCACAAGCCTACATCTTTATAACTCATGTTCTGGGTGAGTATTTAGAGGAGGAACAAGGAGAAAGGTGTGTCTGACAAGGAAATGCTTTGCAATGACAAAACTGAAGAGGGATACATGTATATGAAATACACTGTATAGAACCCACACAAAAAGTAGATTCTTACAAAGTTAATCATAGTTTATAAGAAAGGAATTTCATTTGATGAAACTCCTTTTATACCTAACACAATATCTATCTTCACATATCCTCTAGAAATGCTAATTAGAGAGGAGTCTGAACCAAAACCCCTAATCCAAACAACCAAACTTTGGGATCTGATCTGAACTCGGTGGCTCAGGCTTTTTTGTTGTTAATTTCACCAGTGTATGAACTGCTCTAATAAGGCACTTGCCTAAAAATTAACATTGAAAGAGACAAACCAAGCTATAACAAGTTGTGACACTCTCTTCAGGGAGCCCAGAACCTTAAGCCACTGTGTTAACCT
This sequence comes from Chelydra serpentina, assembly GCA_037349315.1. Taxonomy (NCBI): domain Eukaryota; kingdom Metazoa; phylum Chordata; order Testudines; family Chelydridae; genus Chelydra; species Chelydra serpentina. Next base: position 55,038,184 of record JBAIAC010000030.1, read on the forward strand.
GTCTGCCTCAGCAAGAGAGAGCTCCCTGCCACACCAGTAAACTCTTTGTACTCTGCCAGTCTAAACCTTGCCTTGCCGGTAATGATGAGTGAACCCCAGTTCCCGAATTCCCCAGAAACGTCTCCCTTTGCAGTGTCCAGTCCCTCTGACTCCCAGAAATTACCAAATCTGCTGACTCCAAAGAGACAGAACATACACCAGCCTGTTGGATCAACTGAGGGAGCACACCTTTACTGCAGTATAACAGCACAGAGGTGGCTTATAGGAAAAGTAAGCATAAGTTTTTTAACAAAAACCATAGATTTAAGTGATTCTAAGCAAGAGAAACAGAGACAAGTCTGGTGACAAATAAAACACAAAGCACATGCTTTTCAGTGACTAAAACTAAATGTAAGAAAGCTATAGCCTTTTGCCTAAGCAGCTTCCTCGCTTACATCAAGCGATCAGCATCCCCAGCCCCTCAGGCTGGAGGATCCACCACTCACAGAATCAGAGGGTGCTGTTCCCTTTGAGTCCGTCCCCCAAAGTGATGGATGCCAAAATAACTTTTTGCTTCTCTTTATATTTCCTAAAACTCATTGTTTTGTCCCCAAAGTCAGGACGACCTCTTGCTGTTCTTCTCATCCTTTGCCTTCCCATCCTCCTGTTGATTGTATGTCAAGGGGCTTCCATTGTTTTGGTTCCACAAGGCTTAATTGACATTAGAGACGGAGATAGCACCCTTCCCTCCTGTCTGGAAGAAAACCTGTTTCTTCCTTTATTTGGTCACAGACTTTAAAACACATTATCAGTGAGTATCCATAATTCCTCATACAGTGCTAATATCGACATTTCACAACCTTTCTCCCCCCTCCATCTCAAGTACTTACTTGTTCCTTCCAGCGTAATAGTAAGCTGGGTTTTGGCATGCTTCTTACTCTGCTTGTCTGAGGCTACAACGGTGTATTGAATTTCTTTGCATTCAGGTCTGAGTAGCACAGAGGAGTCATTCACATAGAGGCTTCCAAATTTGTCCTCTCGGCCCTGAAGTATCCCTACAGCATAGCAGCTGGCATTGGGAGACAGCAACCTGTAGGTGATGTTTACTCCACAGAACTTCATGCAGTTTTCGATGCAGATTTTACCTATCTAGGCTCAAACAACAACAGAGAGATCATAAACAACAATAACAAAGTGGTATCATTAATGATACTTTGAGCTTCCTACAAATCTTTCTCAGTGATTAAAGCTAGTTAAATACATGCAACATTCAGCATCTCTCTGTGTACTGTTCTTACATGGCCCCCATTACAATAGTATCTGAGAGCCTCAAAGCACCCCTGTGAGGGAAGTAGCATTATCACCACTTTACAGACATGAAACTAACTGACCTGCCCAAGGTCCCACAGAATGTCTGTGGCAGAGCAGAGATTTGAACCCAAGTCTCCCAAATCCAAGGCTAGCGGCCCATCCACCAGATCATCATTCTTCATCCTATCCAATTCCATTCAGCCAAAATATGTTTCTTTCAAAGATCCTCTACAAGGAATTCACTAGAAAATACTGGGATAGCAGTTATAATGACGCTATCATAAATGTCACACACTTCATCTACACACAACTTCCACTGACAACAGCAGGACTTTTGACTGGAAAACGATGGCAGCCTCAGGCCCCAATATTCATTTCTTTTCTGAGAACCAACAAAACCAAGTTATTCTATTCAAAATAGGTATGTTATTTCTACATATGAACAGGAGCATACTGCATGTGTTAGAGTTTCTGGACCAGATCCTGCTCTTGGTTTTGCTGATGAAGTAAATGGACACAGAGCGAGAGAGAGAGGAGAATCAGGCCCTGTCTGTGTTAAAAGCGTGATGTGGAAACTAGAATTGACTGACATTTTTCTAATCTTGACATTTGAAAAATTTTATAAAGTTTTCCAATTTCTTTTTTTGCGCAAGCTATAGAGCCGGTAGAAATATTTCAGGTTCCAAAATTCTGACATTTTTATTTTTTGAACTTGGAAATAAACTAACAAAAACCCTAAACAAAACTGTTTTTGAAAATATCACAAATTTCCCCTTTCCCCTCTCTTTATTGCCCAGCCCTAGTGGAAACTTCATAGAGACTTTTTTTCCCATCACTCTACTAAACTGCGATGACTTTATGGATGACTTAAGAACTGAAAGTATGGCTCACACATAGTAAAAATGAAGCAGAATCAGCATAATTATTATTATGTTTTCCAGATGACTTAGTTATGGTTTAAAAAATTGCAGTGTTGCAAAAAAGCAATTTTTTATTCCTTTTCTATTAGGATTTTTAGAAGGGAGCCAAATAAACCAATGTTTGCAATCAGAGCTCCCAGGAGATATAATGAAGTTGCTATTTCAAAGCCAGGCTTGAAAAGTGTCTCTGCTGTATATCTGAGCAAATAAGTGCATGTGAAAACTGTACATGAGGAAACTGTAATTAGGTTTAGTGTGCACAAAATGGAGAGACCCTTTCAAAAAGGGCTGTGTGGTCCACTGGACAGGGTATTGGAATGGGACTCGAAAGACCTGGATTTATTCCCAACTCTGCCACTAACTTGCTGCATAACTAGAGTTAAGTCACTTCACTGCTCTGTTTCCCCTCCCACCTTTTGTCTGCCTATTTAGATTGCGAGCTTTTTGTCTCAGGGTTTTGTAAGGATGCCTTAGAACAAAGGAGCCCTAATCTCAGTAGGAGTCTCTAGGAACATCTATCTATCTATCTATCTATCTATCAATAAATAATGAAGGAAGAGCTATAAGGCCACATTTTCTACCACTCAGGAGAAAACTTATTTCTGTTATAATCTATCTGACCTATCAGGGCAATATATTCATTGGAAGGCAACAAGTAACCTTTTTTTTTTTCCTTTTTTTAATTCTAAGAAAACTCAAAAGTTTCTGAAAGTTGTATAACCTCAAACTCCATTCTCAAGAGGTTGAAACTTCAAATTAGACAGAGTAAAAAAATGTTGGGCAATAAAGACAATGCAGTAATTACTCCAAAAACTGAAGCGATGGCAGTCTTAATGAAGGAAGACAGAAAGTTAATGGAAAGCAATTACACAAGCATTTATTCTAATGTTCTAATTATTCACTGCTTAGATATGAGTGGCACAATATTATGGTCAGAAGTTTCTGGCCAACAGAAGCATCTAAAAGTCTCTAAAGAAATAAGGACCTCATCTTTTTCAATTTGCAGGTGGCAGTTAAGCATTGTCATTTAAAATGAAAACAGGGAGAGGATTATTGCTGTTGGAGTTTCTGCCTGGAGTAGTATATACACTAGACCACTTTACATTCTGAAACTATTTATCTAAGCAGCACAGGAATGTAAATCCTTATATCCTGTCTAATTCATATAGTACCGGATCCAAAACCCATCTAAGTCTTTCCATGGATTTTAATGAGATTTCAATCAGGACCAATACAGCATTTGCTTTGTTTATGGGGAGAACTGTAACGGTAAGGGTGGAGGGAGACTTGTGGTGGGTCATTTTAAATTGTAAACACTTAAGATGTGCTTTAAAGTTATGCCAGGTGTGTCTAGCACACACAGATAAAAAATGCTAGAAGCAGCATTTAAGTAAATCTAAGTAAAGGAATTTCCTGAAGTGAAACGTCATTCTTGGATTCAGATTAATGAGAAAGCTCCAGCAGTTCTAGGAGTGTATCTTATTATAGGATGGTCCCATTTAACTGCTTTTACATTTCTTTATTTCCATTCATGTCACTGGCTGATCACTTAGGGCCATGTGTTTCTTTTTGGCAGAAGAATGCAGAGAGAGGAATAAAACATTCCAAAAGCTAGGCTGCTTATGATGTCAGCTGCCTTCTCTCCTCTGCCCCATGGAACTGGCAAGTAAACAAGCAGGGGGTGGAGGTAAAAAGAGTTAAGGCTGAGACTGCTCTCAAATCCCTGGCTGGACACAAGGTAGCTTTAGGTCCCTCCAGCCCCTTCTACAACCAAGTCTCTTAGCAATGACAGCACAGCAGATGTCGTGTTGTACTGCCACTAACTTAGCTCTGCAATCCCTACCACAGTGGTTCCAGAACGCAGCAGGGGAAAATTAAAGCCGCTCCAAACAGCATTAGCCACAGTTTTTATATGGATTCGAGCCTGTGTAGGAGGGGACACTGGATGTTCCCTGTCTGTTCCTCTCCCATCAAGCCATTCTCACCTTCTCCACACAGCCTGTCAGCCATAGAGATTTCCTGTTAAGGGGGTGGGAAAGACTGAGCAGATAATTAGGGGATGGAGAAGCATCCTTCACACCCAGTTTTCCCTCAGTGCAGCCCCACAGCAGCGTTGCTCTCCTCTGTACCATACAGAGAGGAGGCACTAGAGGGGCTCCAGAGGTACTTTGTCAAAGAAAAAAGCTGTTTCTTTCCCGAGTGTTACTGCCCCAGGATTACACCATTATAAAAATTAGTCTAATGGAAACGTTGGTGACCTTAAACATACTGCAGTGCAGCCTCACTGGACTCAGGCAGAAACAAACAGACAGCACTTCTGACTTATTAAGGGGAATGCTGCTACCTACTCAGAAAATACTTCAGTAATCAGCAGTAATGTGACCCAATATCAGGGAAGGATTCAGGCAAGGAGCAGGATGGTATTAAAAGAGAGGCCATCAATTAAGACACAAATATCTTGGTTTTCAGAAAGGATGGGAAGGAAGAAATTAAGTTAGAGAGGTACAAGACAGGTAATATTAGGAAGGTTTGGGTAATGGATTATGGTGTCCCCTTCCATTGAATTTCAGTGGGATTTGGATACTCAACTGCCAGAGGTGCCTTTGAAAATCTCAGCCTATATTTTTCATCTTTGGTCTGAATAAATGAGGCTCTAAGTCCTTTGAAGAGCTAAATGCGGTGCACAGGTTTTGTCAGGCCATGCTCCTGTTACTCCATTCATTTGGCTGCTAAAATGGACAAATGGCATTGGCCGGAAGGTTAACTAACACACACTCATCTTTTCCTTAGTGTGAGAGCTGTTTCAGCCTTCATATTCATTTGGCTCTGTACTTTTCCTCACCGCTCAGGCTAATTATAGTTAATTATGCATAATGCTTCGCTGACATGGAGTGCCATTCTCTAGGAACTAAGCTATTAGCATCAAATTGGGCTGATTTCAGACCACACTGAACCTTCAAATCCACCTCTCAGAAGTGACACCTGACTGAGAAAGCCATTCCCATTCTGGTTTTGATTCCACCCCCCTACTTAAACCCTCAGAACACAATCTCTTTGGGAATTAGAATTCAGCAAGCACAGACAGACACAACTTCCACAGACACAGAGCTCTTTATCTCAGGAACATTTCCCTCTTACTACTGCCATCCAGTGAAACGAGACCGTTACATGTCAGGAAACGAAGCTGCTGAGATTAGAAAGGGGAATTCCATTTAAAATGCAGAATGTTCAATGGTCCCAACACAATGAAAAGTCTGCGGCTTCCACACATTGCCTTTCTGTACTGATTTCTTATGCTTGAGAACAGTGATTTTTAACAGAGATAAGACCAAGCTAGAGCCACAGAAAATAACATTGCTGGATTTAGGACTAGCTTGGATCAATATTCAGATACATGTGGCTCAGGTTCATCTCTAGCTATTAAGGGACAGATTGAGAACACCCTATTCACATGACTAAGCAGTTACTCCCCTGAATAGCCTCCATGCTTTTAACGGAGCTGCTAGTGACAGTAAATGCACACCACTGAGAGTAAGAGGTTCAGAATCTGGCATTACAAAAGCCAATGTAACACTAAAAGGATTGTGCTTCTTTGCAAAAAGCACCAGAAGGGCAACAGCATTTGCATGCAAGTTTCTCACGGATCAGAGTCTGCAAGACTAAACAGGAAAACCTCAAGCATCAAACAAAAAGGAACCACCACCAAAGTCTGGACCCTGGTTGGCACTCTTTGTAAAGAGCCCAATGGCTGAAGTACCCTCTACTTGTTAGGGATGGTAACTGCAGACCCTGCCTGATGTCCATTGACTGGGAAGCCGTCATTACTATTATCTGTGTGGTGCCTGTTCTGCAGTCTCAAAAACTGCCAATCCAGCAGCACATTTCGTGAGCATTAAATTTGTATCAAAATTAAATGTAAAGCCAGATAATCATAGGACTTGAAGGGACCTTGAGAGGTCATCTAGTCCAGTCCCCTGCACTCATGGCAGGACTTAGTATTATCTAGACCATAATATATCTTGCTTTCCTCTTTTATTCTTCTCCTTGACTAACCAGAGGCTTAAAGATATAAGTAAGGCATCTGATTATTAAGTTTCCTTCACAATAGGGGGAAAAAACAGGTCAATTCTCAACACTGCTCTGTGTTACAACTACACAGGACTCCTTATGTCTCTATTTGTTAAAAGGTTTTAGAATATGGAAACATTTAATCTTTCCACAACATTCATTATAATAAGCTAGTTTAGTATTAACGTGCATGTTCCACAGGAATTTCATTGTAATTTACCACTGATTCATGTCAATATGTTAGAAATCTTACTAGAAGGCATTATTAATGGCGATGATGGTGATTAAGCTGAAATGAGGGTTAAATTAGGAAGCACATTAATTACTGACTAGCCATTATCTAGGGAAAATCCATTAACATATTGCAGTAAGAGTATCTTCTCCACTTGATTTTTTTTACCCTTTTCCATTGTCATTCTTTCCTACAATTCACTTTAATTAGGGTCCAAAAGGCTTTGTCCTGTGAACAACCTACGGAACTATTTGTTTGCTCTATTTATGTTAATATAGGGCCTTTAACAGAAGCAGAGTTGCTACGTAATAATCTATAATAATGTCACAAATAGACATGTAACAATTTTATGAACACTGTATGTGACTTTTCCTGCATGAATGCATTGATCTAGCTTAATAGGGGACTCTGGGAACAAAAAGCAGGGAAGCAACAAAATGGCTTCCTAGTTAAAAACATATAGGCATAATCAAGAAATACAAAGGGTCTGTTTGCTAGCTTCAAACACCTTCTCTCCGGTTGTAAATCTCGCTTTGCCACTGCTAGGAGTTGCCAGCTCCAAGGGCTATAAACAGTTTAAAAGTACACCGATTCCTGTGAAGGGGGGTGAGTTGCTAGGGGGGGTCCAGCGAGCCTCAGTTTGCTCTGACAGGCTAAGAAAGAGAGCAGCTCTATGGAAGAGTCTATAGAGAACAATGCTCCTAGAATGCCCATGTGGAAGATGGTTAAATGCCTGGTAAACTAGAGTGGTGTGTTGAGTTGTTTAACATCTGTTTTCTCTTAAATGCTTTTGTTCTAAATAAATAATTATTTGCATTAAGGAGCTATTTGGTCACTGGTTACTATTGTCATTGCCCTGGAGGTAATGCAACTGCAGGGTATGAGCCTAAGTCAGCCCTGCTAGGTAATCATGATTAGCACCAGGGGACTGCAGCCCAGGGTATGGGAGAATCAGGGGATTCCACCCTGAGCCAGGTGATGGCTAGAGGCTGCGACCTGGAAGTGGGTGACCTCCACAAGACTAGGAGACATCAGAGGTGCAGTTCACCTAGTAACTGTGACAAGGTCATATTTACTTTACGCATTACAATAGCTCACTTCTATTTAATGTCTGACAAGGCTTCAGTTGGAGCTATGTGTATATTGGAAAACACATCCTCACATCTCTGACTTCTCAAGCCTCCCCTATCCCAAGTGCTAGGGCCATTCACCAAGGACAAGCGCTTGGCCGGTCAGCTGGAAATTCTGTCCTATCAGAGCTAGGCAGACCAGGAGAAGTCCGCCTAGAAGAGGGTGGCAATGTCCACATGATGGGTAGAATCCTCCTTTTTGCTTCTGTGGAAAGAAGTGGGAATGCTGACATTATCTGCTGCAAACTTTGGGAGGGATCAGATGCAGTGAGGATGAAACCAAGCTCGGAAACATTTTTTAAGACACTGCTCACTTTCAGAAGTACCATGTTTCATTTCAAAGACTAAGATTTGATGATCATATCAGAAAACAACCATCTAAAAATTCTCTGCTTCCAAATTACCTGGTGCTAGTTTCTAGAGCCACACAGACTGGATGTTGGCAAAGCAGTAAGTACATATAAGTGTGACAGTGATCCAGAGGGTCACAATGCTTTGGGGCAGGGACTGTCCCTTACTATGTGTTTGTACAGCACCTAGCAAAATGAGGCTCTGTAATACACACACCATTTTAACATTGGGGAAAATGAGGCAAAGAGAAGTGAAGTGACTTGCAGGCCAGTAGCAGAATCAATATGACAACCTCGGTTTCCTGAATCCCAGTCCAGGGTTCTAACTTGTAGGTAACATTGCCTCAGGGTTGGAACAGATTTGCAATGTCATCTGGTATTTGTGGACCTTTTTGAAATCCTGGAGGTTATTTTTTTTATGTACACATTTCCCTCCAAGCTGTCTCACTTTTACAAGGTTTATCTTCAACAACGCCAAAATCAAAAGCAATTAAGACAGTCCTTACATGTGCAAAACGTTGAGCGTTTCTGTTCACCGTGAACTGGTAAGTTACATTAGGGAACTGAATGCTGACGGGAAGAATGGAGACATTGAAGTGGAGCATCACAGATCTTTCAGGGCCATGAAACTCGGTGTCATTCACCAAAACATCCAACTGGAAGGAACGGTTCTCTGTGACTGAAATATTTTTATTCAGCATCAGTTCTGAAAAAGAGAAGATTGACTTTTCACATGTGTCGATGCATTTTTAGGCAGCACAAAATCCCAAACTATAAATATCAAATCTATTCTTCAAGCACGGGCTCATGGCATGCTACGAGGTAAAGGGAGAGGTTGAATTAAAACTAGGAATATAGCTATTCTCCCATTCCATACAATGAAAAGTGCCTAAAAATATGTCACAACTAGAGCTGGTTGGGAATGTTTTGGCTGAATGGTGCTTCGTAGGAAAATTTGCATTCATCAAAATCAAAATTTTTCACAGAAACGTTTCACATATCTTCTGGTCAATATGAGAGACACCCACGGCAGAATAGCCAAGAGCCTGGTGGTTAGAGCGGTCACCTGGGCTGTGGCAATATGTCTACGAAGCAACAACAACAAAAGACCAGCAGCAGTGACTCTCAGAGCCCAGGTCAACGGGCTTGAGCTGAAGAGCTAAAGATAGCAGTGTAGACTTTCAGGCTGAGGCTGGTGCCTGGGCTCTGAGACCCTCCAACCTTGCTGGGTTTCAGCACCCAGGCTCCAGCCCGAGCCCGCACATCGACACTGCTATTTTCAGCCCAGCAGTGTGAGCCTGAGTCAGCTGATCTACTCTGTTGTGAGTTTGGGCTTTTTTTTTGGCTGGGTAGATGTATACTGGGGGATCCAAGTGAGTGCCTTCCCCATCCAGCTATTGGCTATTTTGGAGCACGTGGATGGGCCTCTCTCTGTTTTTTCATGATTTGTTTCAAAATGTCTCAGTTTCTCCCCAGTGTGAAACTGGAAAACCTTAAAAATCTCAAAAATGTGTGTGGCAGAGGAAAAATGTTTGCCATCCAGCTGTAGTCATGAGCTTAGAATTACATTCTGAAATGCAAAACAATCAGAACCTCTCTTGGCTAGTCAACACATAATGCAACTGTCATATTCCTATACAATCACTGTGTTATATATAGGAGGAAAGAATGTAGTATCACAGTCCCCTCTTTCAATCCCAAATATCTGTTCTGATACTGGGATTTTCTGTCTCATTTTCCATCTGCCTGGTATTTTCCAGATACATAGAAAAGTCAATTACAATATTGGTCAATTATAAGCAAAGCAATTTCACTCTATTAGAAGGAAGAGACCTTACTGTATTCATGCAGCGTTCCCCTCACTTGGCTGCCATTGGGGCTGAAATAGATCTCATGGAAGATGTGATCCACCCGAAATGTTTCACTAATCCACGGATCAGTAGTACTGATGGTGCCTGTGTACTTCTTTCTGCTGCTTTCAATAGGGAAAATAGGTGTGGTGTCTGCATCACACACAGTCAGTGTGGCTAAGACAGTTCCCTAGAAGAAAATCACAGAAAATATGGAGAAAAACCAATGATTGCCACACTCTTTTTTTTCCAGATTTGTTTTCTGGTTTACTGTCTGACTAAGTGATACAATCTGGAGACCAAAGTCCTGTCCATATAAAGCTCCCTGACATTCTGTACAAATCCACTTCCATTCAAAGTCTTTGTAGGTCTTTGACAGAAAAGGCAAAGATTGATGATACTACTGCTTACCACCTATTCGGAGATAGATGAGCATGTAACAGCATTTCATAAAGCCAGTGAGTTGCAAAATTACTGTACCAACAGTCGGTTTTGAGACCTATGTAAGGACAGCATATCCTTTATAAAGCAGTGAGCAAGCGACCAGGGAGCTTTGCGAACAGGAGCTGCAAACAGGGGAGTTTGAGAGGGAGTTGGGAAGGGGAGTGCGAAGGGGGCAAGCTATCCTTGCCATTCCTAACTCCTTTAACCCAAACTAAAGGCAGAGGCAGAGCAACCAGGGGGCTGCAGACGGGGGAGTGAGTATCTGTTGAGGGGAAAGTTTGACTGTGTGCTTGATTGTTTGATTGCCTGTTTGAATAGTGTGAATTGGGAGTGCTTTGTTCCAGGCTCTTCTAAAAAGACAGTCAGTCAGCTGCGAACCAGCTGAGCAGCGAATAGCAGAGAAGCAAACAGGTGGCGTTAGCCTGGGAGTTCGCCTGCAGAGAGCCTACTGCGGCATCCCCCTTGCAGGTTTCCCTGAGTAGCTTCTGCCACAAGTGAGGAAACTCTTCGAAGGAAGGGACTATGGATGCTGAGCGATCCGCTGTCGTGACCTGCACAGGATGTGCCATGTTTGTCTTTCTTCCACAGGATAGAAGCGACTTTGTCTGTACAAAGTGCAAGCTGATCTCCATATTGGAGAAGATTCAAGGTCTGGAGAAACGAGTATCAACCCTGCGTTCCATAAAAGAAAATGAGGAGTTCCTGGATAGACGTCAGGATAGGCTTCAGCGGGCACAGTGTTCTGAGGATTCAGAGCAGGCTACGCAGCGGGGACAGAAGGCCAGTGAGGATAATTGGCGGCATGTGACCTCCAGAAGAGGAAAGAGTATGAGACAAGTCCATGTACCAGAAACGCATATTCAGATGAGCAACCGTTTTCATGTTCTCTCCACAGGTACTAGTGCAGAGAGTGGAGTGAATGATACATCTGAGGGAACAGAGCAGAAGGAGACTCCACTGACTGGAAGGCATGAGATGCACAGTCCTAGGGATGGGGGTTCCACGACCACCACTCCCAAGAGGAGGAGGAGGGGGGTGGTGGTCGGGGACTCTCTCCTCAGGAGGACTGAGTCATCTATTTGCCGCCCTGACCAGGAAAACCGAGAGGTGTGCTGCTTGCCAGGGGCTAGGATTCGTGATGTGACGGAGAGACTGCCGAGACTCATCAAGCCCTCAGATCGCTACCCCTTCCTGCTTCTCCATGTGGGCACCAATGATACTGCCAAGAATGACCTTGAGCGTATTACTGCAGACTACGTGGCTCTGGGAAGAAGGATAAAGGAGTTTGAGGCGCAAGTGGTGTTCTCGTCCATTCTCCCTGTGGCAGGAAAAGGCCGGGGTAGAGACCATCGAATCGTGGAAGTCAACGAATGGCTACGCAGATGGTGTCGGAGAGAAGGGTTTGGATTCTTTGACCATGGGATGGTGTTCCAAGAAGGAGTGCTAGGCAGAGATGGGCTCCACCTGACGAAGAGAGGGAAGAGCATCTTTGGAAGCAGGCTGGCTAACCTAGTGAGGAGGGCTTTAAACTAGGTTCACCGGGGGAAGGAGACCAAAGCCCCGAGGTAAGTGGGGAAGTGGGATACCGGGAGGAAGCACAAGTAGGTGAGTGCAAGAGGGGAGGGCTCCTGCCCCATACTGGGACAGCAGGACGATCGGTGAGTTATCTTAAATGCCTATACACAAATGCAAGAAGCCTGGGGAACAAGCAGGGAGAACTGGAAGTCCTGGCACAGTCAAGGAATTATGATGTAATTGGAATAAGAGAGACTTGGTGGGATAACTCACATGATTGGAGTACTGTCATGGATGGATATAAACTGTTCAGGAAGGATAGGCAGGGCAGAAAAGGTGGGGGAGTTGCGTTGTATGTAAGAGAGCAGTATGACTGCTCAGAGCTCCAGTATGAAACTGCAGAAAAACCCGAGAGTCTCTGGATTAAATTTAGAAGTGTGAGCAACAAGGGTAATGTCGTGGTGGGAGTCTGCTACAGACCACCAGACCAGGGGGATGAGGTGGACGAGGCTTTCTTCCAGCAACTAACAGAAGTTACTAGATCACAGGCCCTGGTTCTCATGGGTGACTTTAATCACCCCAATATCTGCTGGGAGAGCAATACAGCGGTCCACAGACAATCCAGGAAGATTTTGGAAAGTGTAGGGGACAATTTCCTGGTGCAATTGCTGGAGGAACCAACTAGGGGAAAAGCTCTTCTTGACCTGCTGCTCACAAACAGGGAAGAAATAGTAGAGGAAGCAATAGTGGATGGGAACCTGGGAGGCAGTGACCATGAGATGGTCGAGTTCAGGATCCTGACACAAGGAAGAAAGGAGAGCAGTAGAATACAGAGCCTGGACTTCAGAAAAGCAGACTTCGACTCCCTCAGGGAACTGATGGGCAAGGTCCCCTGGGAGAATAACATGAGGGGGAAAGGAGTCGAGGAAAGCTGGCTGTATTTTAAAGAATCCTTATTGAGGTTGCAGGAACAAACCATCCCGATGTGTAGAAAGAAAAGTAAATATGGCAGGCGACCAGCTTGGCTTAACAGTGAAATCCTTGCTCGTCTTAAACACAAAAAAGCAGCTTACAAGAAGTGGAAGATTGGACAAATGACCAGGGAGGAGTATAAAAATATTCTTCAGGCATGGAGGAGTGAAATTAGGAAGGCCAAATCACACTTGGAGTTGCAGCTAGCCGGCGATGTTAGGAGTAACAAGAAGGGTTTCTTCAGGTATGTGAGCAACAAGAAGTTTTTTGCCTCTGTCTTCACAGACAAGATCAGCTCCCAGACAGCTGCACTCCGCAGCACGGTATGGGGAGGAGGTGACCAGCCCTCTGTGGAGAAAGAAGTAGTTCGGGACTATTTAGAAAAGCTGGACGAGCACAAGTCCCTGGGGCCAGATGCACTGCATCCGAGGGTGCTAAAGGAGTTGGCCGATGTGATTGCAGAGCCATTGGCCATTATCTTTGACAAATCATGGCAATCGGGGGAGGTCCCGGATGACTGGAAAAAAGCTAATGTAGTGCCCATCTTTAAAAAAGGGAAGAAGGAAGATCCGGGGAACTACAGGCCAGTCAGTCTCACCTCAGTCCCTGGAAAAATCATGGAACAGGTCCTCAAGGAATCAATTCTGAACCACTTAAAGGAGGGGAAAGTGATCAGGAACAGTCAGCATGGATTCACCAAGGGCAAGTCATGCCTGACTAACCTAATTGCCTTCTATGATGAGATAACTGGCTCTGTGGAAGAGGGGAAAGCAGTGGATGTGCTATTTCTTGACTTTAGCAAAGCTTTTGATACAGTCTCCCACAGTGTTCTTGCCAGCAAGTTAAAGAAGTATGGGCTGGATGAATGGACGGTAAGGTGGATAGAAAACTGGCTGGATGGTCGTGCTCAACGAGTAGTGATCAATGGCTCCATGTCTAGTTGGCAGCCGGTATCAAGTGGAGTGCCCCAAGGGTCGGTGCTGGGGCCGGTTTTGTTCAATATCTTCATCAACGATCTGGAGGATGGTGTGGACTGCACCCTTAGCAAGTTTGCAGATGACACTAAACTGGGAGGAGTGGTTGATACGCTGGAGGGTAGGGACAGGATACAGAGGGACCTAGACAAATTAGAGGATTGGGCCAAAAGAAATCTGATGAGGTTCAACAAGGACAAGTGCAGAGTCCTGCACTTAGGACAGAAGAATCCCATGCACTGCTACAGACTAGGGACCGAATGGCTGGGCAGCAGTTCTGCAGAAAAGGACCTAGGGGTTACTGTGGACGAAAAGCTGAATATGAGTCAACAGTGTGCCCTTGTTGCCAAGAAGGCTAACGGCATTTTGGGCTGTATAAGTAGGGGCATTGCCAGCAGATCGAGGGACGTGATTATTCCCCTCTATTCGGCACTGGTGAGGCCTCATTTGGAGTACTGTGTCCAGTTTTGGGCCCCACACTACAAGAAGGATGTGGATAAATTGGAAAGAGTCCAACGGAGGGCAACAAAAATGATTAGGGGGCTGGAGCACATGACTTATGAGGAGAGGCTGAGGGAACTGGGATTGTTTAGCCTGCAGAAGAGAAGCTGCTTTCAACTACCTAAAAGGGGGTTACAAAGAGGATGGATCTAGACTGTTCTCAGTGGTAGAAGATGACAGAACAAGGAGTAATGGTCTCAAGTTGCAGAGGGGGAGGTTTAGGTTGGATATTAGGAAAAACTTTTTCACTAGTAGGGTGGTGAAGCACTGGAATGGGTTACCTAGGGAGGTGGTGGAATCTCCTTCCTTAGAGGTTTTTAAGGTCAGGCTTGACAAAGCCCTGGCTGGGATGATCTAGTTGGCGTTGGTCCTGCTTTGAGCAGGGGGTTGGACTAGATGACCTCCTGAGGTCCCTTCCAAACCTGAGATTCTATGATTCTATGATCTGATTCCAGCAATCCTCAACTAGTGGTCTCAATGACCCCAGAGACTTTGTAGCTAGGATGATCTTTGGGGAATTTTGCAACTAGGGTATATCACTGAATAAACATGAGGTGATGCACAGAATGACAAGTCAAGTGAAAAATATGAGACTGCCAATATCTGCTCAGGTCAGCAAGGTGAGGAGCAGCAGAGGGAACTGGTTCCTTAGGGAACCAGTTACTGATCTTCATTCTCTGGCTGGCTCTGCACCAGCCCCAACCTTACAGAGTTTAGGGTGGCTTGAATTCTCAGCTGTGTGAATGGCAAGAAGGGTTGGAACACACAAGAGGATCTGGCCCATGTAGTGCACAGTCTCCACTCCCTGAGACCTGCAGTTCACTCTCTATTATGTGCTGTGGGATTTTTAAAAATTGTTAATCCCCAATTTACAGAGAATGGCCGGGATAGCAGAGAGATTTTTCTCCCCTATCCCCCGGGAGAAACTAATTAAGTGGCTGTGCTCAAATGTAATACTGGACGTTTGAGGGCAGAAGTAACAGAATCATACCTTGCTTTCAATCATCAAAATAAAAAAGAATCCTCAATATTCTTGTTGCAGGTGAGCAACAAATCCCCATTTAAAAGCCAGGGAAGAAGAAATAGAGGCCGCAAGACATAACTAAGGCCCCACAGAGAGTTAGTAACAGAAGTATGATCAGAAATCAGATGTTCTAGGCTCCCAATCTTGTGCTCATTCCACTAGATTGCTCTTTATTGACTGTACATTGGATTTCTGATTACCTTGCAGTAGGCCTCAAACTCATTTTGTACAGTTATTATTCCATTGGCCATAGGATTTGTATGGGAATCTCATTCTCCTTCAACTTTGAATATACTAATTATCAGAGGTATTATGGAAGTTTTCCAACAGAAGATTTTTCTGCTTGAAAACACTGAATTAATTAAATCAAAATGTTTCATGAGAATACATCAATTTTGTCAAGGTTTGTTTCCACTATATTATACGTCATCTTAAAATCAAAACATATGTTTTCTGAATATTTCATTGCATGACAAATACTGAGATTTCTACTTTTCATCCTGATTTGAGAAGAAACAAAATTTCAGAGTCTCAGAATTTTCCATGGGATGGGCATTCCATTTTTCAAGCAGCTCTATTAATTATGCCCATT
Source organism: Chelydra serpentina (assembly GCA_037349315.1). NCBI lineage: Eukaryota > Metazoa > Chordata > Testudines > Chelydridae > Chelydra > Chelydra serpentina. The sequence continues at coordinate 55,054,046 of JBAIAC010000030.1, forward strand.
GGTGTGTCATTGATATGTCAAGCCTGTAGGTGGCAGCAAACATCCAAAATTGTATGCGCTCTTTCCAGAACAGATATGCAAAATCCAGTTTATTTCCAAGGGAAACAAATACAGTTATTAAAAAAATATTATTAGACAGAACTCCCTGGAGGGAAGTGACTGAGTTCTTGCTGGAATTTTATGCATAGCTTATGATGAATGCACATTGGAATGGCTCAAGCATAACAACCATCTTTTAAAGCTTTTGTGAGTGTTTCTTCTCCCAGAGAAAGCCCCAGCTGAATGCTATTCTACTAGTTTTATACATACATATCTTGGTTTTCACCTATAAAGCCATACGAGAACTGGGCTGTGCCTACTTTCAAGATGGACTCTATTCACTGTAGCAGGAGGGTTGGCATGGAGTACAGAGGGGGTGGAGGTGGTAAAAGGTTGTCAATGAGCAACCTTCAGCTACAGAACAAGATCCTACCTTTGGCCTTAAATACTCTGGCATTGTTGACCTTCAGTGAACACTGCAAGAACCATCATTTTGCCTAGATATCTGAGGAAGGGTAGGGTCTAATAGGGACAACTGTTCATAGGCGCCGACTCCATGGGTGCTCTGGGGCTGGAGCACCCACGGGGAAAAATTGGTGGGAGCAGAGCACCCACCAGCAGCTCCCCACCAGCTCCCCCGCGCCCAGCTAACCTCTCCACCTCGGCCTCTCCGCCTCCCGAGGCTCTGCCCGACGCCAAGCCACCTTTCCTGGCTCACAGGCTTCCGGCGCGCCGCACGCCTGGGAGGGAGGGGGGGAAAGTGCAGCGGCGGCGCCTCAGGGGAGGGGTATGGGGAGGAGGTGACGTCGGAGCCGACGTCGGAGCCAGGCTCTCCGCCTCCTCCCCAAACCCCTCCCCCCTAGGTGTGCGGTGCACCGCCAAACAGCTGGCGTGCGGGAAGCCTGTGAGCCAGGAAAAGCGGCTTGGCGTCGGGCGGAGCCTCAGAAGACAGAGAGGCCGAGGCGGAGAGGTTAGCTGGGCGCGGGGGGGCTGGCACGGAGCTGCCGGGCCCAGTGGGTGCTCTGCTGCTTCTCCCCCCCCCCCACCTCCCTCCCTCCCGGGGGTGTGTGTGTGTGAATGCAGCGCACCCATGGGAAGGAGGCGGGGGCGGGGATTTGGGGAATGTAGGATGGGAGTGTTGGTGGGGAAAGTCGGTTAGCGTTTGAGGTGGAGTTTTCCAGGAAGGTACTGCTGGTTTTGTTCTGTTTGTATGTATTTCTTTAAGTAACACCAAAGATGCCCAAGGCAGCAGACAGGTGCCTGTTTAAATCCCATTATAAATAATAATAATATTTAAGAAAAGAAATATCAATTGATATTCACAAATATACATTATATGAGGAGCTGGTAGCAACCCCCATATTTAGATTCCCTAAGGCCTTCCATAGCAAAAGATTCCTGAAACCTTTTATTTGAGAAGCTCTCACTTCTTCGTTTGCAGCAGGTCTTTGACATGGTGCCTCCTTGTATGCGTGCATTATGGTACAATCTTTAATTATACATGCTATTGTTTTCCACAGAACCAAGGCCTCAGTCAGTGTACTTGCACAAAGAAGAATCATGGGAAGAATCATGGTTGCATGAATAGCTATACAATTGCAGTTCTTAACTTCTCAGTGATTGACTTTCCCACCTAAATAATATTTTAATATAGCTTTTTGTATGCAATATATAGGCAGATACACACACAGTGAAATCTGTCAAATGACCACTCAGATAATTAGTCACTCAAGGGAGGTGGTCATCACATTCTTCATATTATTCTTATTATTATTCAATCAGAGCCCTCTGGACTGTACAGTAAATTAGTGCATATGATGCTGGGAGCTAACATACAAGGCCTGACGTTTCCATGTAGGCATGCCTAACCCACAGCGTTTCCACTGAACATCTCAGAGTCCAAGCAGAAGAGAACTCTACCTCTTTTCTGTTGAACTCCACAACAGCATCCGTCGTGCTAGTGCCATTGGGAAGGAAGGGGGCAGAGTCATCTTCATCTAACACATTGACCAGGAAGGGCACCTCGACCTGCATCTCCTTGGAGCCCTCTCTCACTGTACACTTGGCGATCAGCTCATACCTCTCTCTTTCTTCCCGATCCAAACGCTGCACAACACTCACGCCTGTGGTGTTCTCATTGTAGCGAAAAGGCAGCCCTTCAACTGAAACAACACATACAGAGCATAAACTGGGATAATCCTTTCCTAATAGTGGTGTTTGATTGTTCTCCTCTTTGACATACTGGTGTGATTCCAATGAATCCATTTGGGTTGCATCAATGTAACAGAGGGAAGAATTTCACTCTGTATTATGGAAATCAGTCTAAGAAGAGATATGGAGGAAGGTGGAGGAGCTAGATCAGGGGCACATAAGGAAGTCTAAAGGACTTGTGTGGAATCAGAGTAGAATAACCAACAGAGGAGAGATCTGCTCTATTAAAAATCTCATTAAAATTACTGGTGACTGAATGGTTTACCTCCAGTTTTACCTGCTAGTAATTTGTAGGAAATGCTGACATTCTGGCACAGGTGATGTATTGGGGGTAACTGCAGTTGATGAAATGTGCCAGGTGGTTTATTCTCCTTGATGTGAAAGGAGAGATCCATTTCTGAGAAACAAAGCTCCCTTGACGTTAGAGCACTGCAAGCTGGTACAGTGGCGTTGATGATGGAGAGATGCACCACGGCAGAAATGGGGGTGTCACATTCCTTCCCTTGGAAGGGCTGGGGTGAAAGGTAGACATAAAATGTCACCTTCGGTAATAACACCCAATTTCTTCCAACTGCAAGGATAGAAACAAAGAAACAGTTGACAAAGAAACAAGTAACCATTCCTCTTAATAATTTCCTTCCATCAGCCATTATTCTACAGTGAACCAAGTAGTTCAGTGACAATACCTGATGTTTGGCACCTCTAAAAATAAGGCCCTACATGTTTGAAGTTGGATCAAGCCACCCAAAATTACAGGCTAATGTAGAAAATATGCCTCTTACAAGTTCTCCTATTGCTTCAGACTACCCCACAGTGGAACCCTACCAATCTTTGAAACTGATCCAGAAGTAAAGGCCTTTTCAGCAGTGCTATGGCATAAACCACTTTCTCCTCCCTCATCTAATGCTACCTAATTTCCTCAGGGATCAAAACCACCAAGATATAGGTTCTATCTATTGAATGCAGGAGGAGAATGGAAAATTCATTTCTATGGTTCAATGGTACATGGTTCCATAGGCACTGACTCCGTAGGTGCTCCAGGGCTGGAGCACCTACAGGGAAAAATTAGTGGGTTCTCTGCACTCACTGGCAGCCAAGCTCCCCACCCTGCACCACCTCACCTCCTCCTCCCCTGAGCGCGCCGTGTCCCTGCTCCTCCGCCTACCTCTCAGCGCTTGCCACCACCAAGCAGCTGTAGCAAGCTCCAGGAGGGAGGAGGAGGAATGGGAATGTGACACGCTCAAGGGAGGAGGTGGGGAAGATGCAGGGCCGGGGTGGGGATTTGGGGAAGGAATCGGAATAGGGGCGGGAGAGGGTGGAGTTGGGGCGGGGACTTTGGGGAAGGGGAGCAGGGCCAAGGGCAGAGGGGGGGTCGAACACCCACCAACGCCATTAGAAGTCAGCGCCTATGCATGGTTCTTACAAAAAAACCTCACTTCAATCCCAAGCGTCACTTAACCCCTTCATCAGAGGATCATTTACTACCCCATACAAAATGTGCTCCAGGTATCTGGGTCTTTCTAATTGAAGGTTTTGCTTATAGTAGAAAAGTTGCACCAATTTAACTAAAATCAGTCTAAATTTTAAAAAACACATAAATGGGTATAACTTGTTGGTAAATTACTAAGGGTACGTCTATACTTACGCGTCCGGTCAGAGGCGCGGGATCGATGTTCTGGGTTCGATTTATTGCGTCTTGTCTAGACGCGATAAATCGAACCAGGAAGTGCTCCGCCGTCGACGCTGGTAATCCAACTCGACGAACGGAGTAGGCGGAGTCGACGGGGGAGCCTGCGCGCCGCGTGTGGACCCCGGGTAAGTGCTTTTTCATTTGAACTAAGATAGTTCGACTTCAGCTACGTTATTCACATAGCTGAAGTTGCGTATTTTAGTTCGAATTGGGGGGTTAGTGTAGACCAGCCCTTAGTAAGGATAAACTTGGCAGGATTAAAAATGGTTTAAGTGTGTCTTCTTTTGGGGTTCAGTCTAGGTTCATTATGTTGATTTAATTAAACTGGTGAAAATTTCCTGATGAAACGCCACCATTTGAAAACTAATCCAATTTCTTTCTTGGCCTTAGTGTTCATTTTGCCACATGACTTTAATACCATTGTGTCTATCTGAGGGTTCTTTTCGATCCCAAAAGTCATTTAAAGTAAGTAAACGGTTCTTCCAATCCGATCCCTAAGTATTGGTTTGCTATTCATATGCTGCTGGATAAATCCCATTAGATGTAAGTGCTTAGCTTCAACTCTGGACATTATCGCAACTGCAGCTACTCCTCTCAGACTTACATAGGCTATCGAAGTCTCGTCTATTCAGACTCTTATTGAGGTAGAGAAGCCCTGTTTTTTCTTTGATTTGAAACCATTGATTTTCATAGGCTCCAACGCGATAGATAAAGAGATCCTGGCACAGCTGAAAGTGGGCCACCTCCCCATGTGAATCCCTTAAGGCACGGATGTGTAGCAGCGGTGTACCCGCTGGCTGATCAATGTAGACAGTCTCAGAATAATCTTTCCGAGGGAAGTAGAGACCAAAGGACGCTGCAAAAGAACACAAACAGGAGAATTGTTAAAGCTGAATGAACTCTGGGTAGACATTGTCATAAGAGGTGCATTACTAAAGAATTGGAAGCTCCATTTAGTAAGTGCATAGGAAGATAGAACAGCAGACCCAGATCCTGTGCTGGTGTAAATTGGTATAGCTCTACTGAGTTCAATGGTGCTATCTCAATGTATATCAGTTGAGGATTTGACCCATAATTTATGTACAAGCTATGAGAATTCCCCCGGGAAGCCAAATTGCTTAGTTGTAAACAAGACCATAGCCACAGCAGAGAGCTTAATGGAGCATTTCTTGTCAAACTTCAGATGAATTCACATCAGCAATTCCCAGCTGCTTTTCTATTCTCACACAAATTGTTTTCGTCTCTGAATATCATTTATGGTGAAATCTTATTGAGGAAATAAATACAGTTAGATGAAAAAAACATTAGGAGGTAGTGCCCTAAGCTGAATCTCACCCTTACAAGTCACACAGTCCAAACACTCAATTTCTATCCAGAGGAAAAACGTGTAAGTACATCAGGGGCTTTCAAACTTTTCCCTAATGTGGACTTCTTTTTAAGTAGTGATTTTTCTTGTGGACACCTCCCCTCCCATACAAACCAATGAACCCACGCTACACCTTTCCTAAAGTAAGTGGTACTCCACTCCACTAAATAAATCCATAGATTATCAGGCCAGAAGGGACCAGTCTGACTTTCCTGCATAACACAGGTCATGGGACTTCCCTCAACTAACTCCTGTTTGAGCTGGAACATATCTTTTTAGAAAAACATCCAATCTTGTTTTTAAAATGTTCAGTAATGGAAAAAATGTACCGCAGCCTTTCATAAAATTCTTCCAATGATTAATTACCCTCACTGTTGAAAATTTTGACCTTATTTCTAGGCTGAATTTATCTAGCTTCAACTTTCAGCCATTGGATCTTGTTATACCTTTGGTCAGTAGATTGAAGAGCCCTCTATCAATGTTCTGTTCCCCATGGAGGTGCTTAAGTAATATTACAACTCATACAAAGATTTTAGGTCTCAGAGATATAAAAACTCAGCATTGATAACACCAATTAAGGTTAGAGGAATTTACTCTCTCTCTAATGCAATGGATGTGACTGACCCATTGTGCCTCTGTACTGTTTATTTCCTTTCCCTGGATGTAGACATTTACATTAATTAGGATGCATTCATCCTGTGTGAATTCATTTGAGAGCATAGTGATTGTCTGGTTTCACCCCACATAGTTGCTATTAGGGCATTTAGTGCACTGGATGAGCTACAATACATGTTGTGATAGGCATGTGTAGGACCCCTGGATCTTGAAAGGTGTGTTGTGGTGGGCGGGGTGGGGGTGGGGAGGTGTTGATCATTGGTACAGCTTTGATTTGGCCTGTCCTGGTCTGTGGGGAACTTGCTTCTGACTATGAGCTTGGGGAGGTTGGGGGCTGTTTCCAGGACAGAAGAGGGGACTCAGGAAAGATTTTTCAGGATGGGGTTCTCATCGAGTATGGGTTGTAGTTGTTTGATACAATGGGTTCCCTGTAGGAACTAGGGGTGTGCGGTTAAAGGGGGTTTTATTTCTGTATTGAAGCAAGTTCTCTTGAGGTATTTGGGTGGGCCATTCCATGATGTGATCTATTTTTGTGGTGGAGTGTCTTTGTTTGGTGAAGGCAGTTTTGAGTATGTTAAGGTATATATCCTGGACTTTCTCCTCGCAGCATATTCTGTGGTATCTGAGTGCCTGACAATCACTATGCTCTCAAATGAACTCACACAGGAAAATGATAAAAGACAAAAACACCACATCACCTGGGGGTGAACACTTTTCACAAAGCGATCACTCTATATCTGACCTGTAAGTCCTCATAGGAAACCTACACAACACTTTCAAAAGACGAGCCTGGGAGCTTAAATTCATAACTTTGCTGGACACTAAAAATCATGGACTGAACAGACACACTGGATTTATGGCTTATTACAACAATCTGTAACCCACTTACAACACTTGCCCCCTAGCTGCTCTCCTTCCCTTCCTTTCCTCCCTGTGACTGGAGGGATGTTAACTGGCCTCTTGACCTTGAATGCTACCTTATATTTAGCTGTGACATTCTGAGTTAGTTTCCCAGACTCGAAGAAGAGCTCAGCATAAGCTCGCAAAGCTTGTCTCCCTCACCAACAGAAGCTGGTCCAATAAAAGATATGACCTCATCCATTTTATTGGTGCAAAGCCCTTTTTGCTCAAAACTGAGCTCACTTTTACTGGAAATTTTCCCATGATGACGCATTTCTGCCCCAGCAGAAATGAGAACCAGGCTGCCAAAGCATCTTCAGAATAGCAATGGGCTAACATTTCCACCGCTGCACATTACTTAAGGATCCGTTTTAAAGAAGGAAAAGGAAGATGGCAAACCCATTGTGAATTAAAGGCCTATGATGTCACTTGGAAGCATTGCACAAGCCACAGTACTCTCTCTTGTGATTACATCATCAGCATTGCTGCATGGAATTACATCCTCAGGTTTTACAGTTTGCTGTTATTTAGCTACATGTAATTTGCATTGAAAAAATTAATAAAGCAGGCAAAAACTTACCAAAATAATGTTGAATTAAGAAGGCAGCCAGCTGTAATCTTTTAAAAAGAGCATACAATAGATTTTTGGCGGCGGCAGCGTGCGGAGGATCTAAAAACTAATGACTCCTGAGTCCCCCCCCCGCAACTTCTTTTCTTTTAAAGGAAAAGATTATTTTCCTTCTGCTATATTTCCTGTTAGCATGTATCTAGTTCATAAACTAGATTCATGAGCATTCTTCCTAAATTTTTCATGCATCTCTTTCAGTCTCCTACACATACTTTTGTAAATGCAAAAAACCTTTTCAAATTTTTTTTAAAAGAGCGTTTTCTGTAAAACAATTTCCATTTGATATTCAGCGCTGAGATTTTGTCAGCAACACGCACTGTTTAATAAGGGTACCTTCAAATATATATTTTTGGCCCATTCAATTTACTGTTGCTTCTAATTGAAGGCTATGCAAACATTATCTCCACACGTCATTGCAAATCAATATTTTCAGGAATACACGTGTTAAATATGTGTAACATACCTTAGGGGAGATATACTTGTATCAGAAAGATGCAAAGAGGAGTGAAAAAAATTATTTAAGGTGGTACAAGAAGTAACAAAATAGAGGTAAATTAAGGAAGGTAAAACTATACAAACCAAAAAGAAGGCAAGGTCCCTGCCTGTGGTCTAAATTTAACCTGAATATTGGGGGAAACTCCTCTTGGTGAGATTCAAATAAATTATCCAGTAGTAGGAGGGAGAACTAAATAAGCTAATAGAACTTTTCCTTTGCTAATTCCTATGATTCAATTCAAACACGTTTGCTTTATGTACTTTTTAATACTGTACTGAATTGATTGTTGATTAAAAATTAAAACATTAACATACACCACTGTGCATTTTCAATAGAGGCACTATTCCTACTCAGTTAGGCCAGTAAAGTTTGTAATGAACAACTGAACCAAATCTCATTCACCTTACAAGGAGTGGACTTATCACAAGGAGACAGCAAACCAGGCTTGTCAAAAAATGTTAGCAATTACAATTTCTGTGTTTCAGCAAGAGAATTTTACTTAATTGGAACCCTGAGGTCTATCACACTGAAGTGCTTTTCAGAACACCTCCATTCCATTTAAGTAATTGAGATCCTTGCAAAAACTAATGAACATGTTTAACTTTATGCACCTAAGCAGTTTCACTGTAAAGTGGCTGCTTCGATGCTTGAATTTCATCATCAGCCAGACTTTCAAAAGAGCTCAGAATGTTGGGTGCTGAGCGCTTTTGAGGATCTGGCCCCTTGAAAATCTGGCTCTGAACTCTGCCCCTAAGTGTTTACAGGATCACGTCTTTAAATTGTACAGAGACTAGTAATTCATTGTATATTTAACCTTCCCCTTTTTGAAACAAATAAACCCAAATTGTCATAGCTAGTAGCCCACAATAGGAACTCACTTGCTACAAAAAGGCAGCAATCCAGAATCTAATCTGGCATAGGGTAATGTGGAAAATAAAACTTTGAATTTTAAAAAGGATGTTTAGGGCTCATATATAAAGTAGCATGATCAACTACTGTGAAATGTGTTAAAAATATAAATTCACTTATAAGCTGAACATGATACATTCCTGCTAGTAGGAAAGGGTGATTTTTCTTCCCCTCTTCAAAACTAAAAACCCTTGGAATAGAATCTTGGCAGTGTAATTAGCAGCTTATTGGGTCTTGGCTTTGATTGTGATTCAGGAAAACATCCCTGTTCCGGACAGCACTTAAGAATATTCTGAACTTGAAATATATGCTTACCTCTCATTGGAATTTAAACATATGCATAAGTGCTTTCCTCATCTGGGAACATAATTACATCCCCCTCAGCTGTGGCCAAGCTAGCTACCATTTAAAACAATAAAGCTTTTCAACACAATAAGATCTCATGGAGATTAAAATGTTTGAATACAGTACTTTATTTAGCTATTTTTCTAAGACAGTTACTTCTGAATTGTTGACCCAATACAATGACATTGAGACTTGTTAATGGTGCAGCTACCACAAAATTACACAATGCTGTTGACATTAATTACTGGGATTGGAAGCCACCATTTGTGTATTGCTTCTGCTTAATTTAACCCATTGCAAGAGTTGTAGCTGCAACAGGTAATTCAGGTCACAACCACTGTTCCCTCTAAGCTGTGTGCGTGCGCGCACACAGATCCTAAACCCCGTGCACATGGTGAAACATCATGTGCACAAAAATTTGCACAGAAACACAATTTGCACAGAAGACATTTTTTGCTCACACGGCCTGTCAAAAATTTGCACAGAAGAAATTTTTTTGCGCACACGGCCTCTCAAAAATTAGAACGAACGTTGGTCACAACTATACCATAATGATTATAGATACATATACACACCTCACTCTATATTTATCTGCACAGTCTGTTATATGGAAGGCCAGCTTTCTTCTCATTTCTTCGGATAGGTTACGTTAATTCCTTAAATTTTGATAAATTCAAACCCAACTCAATAAACTATCCATCTGCCATCTATGCTGCAGGAGGAAGAGGCTTCTAACCCTGGCTAAGATTTCTCATCAAGAGAATTTTTTGCTGTGTTCCAGTTGCAGAACCTTTATTACTGGCTATAATAGAGCAAGAGCAGAATTTGACTTTCTGATCCCAAGTTGAGTTGGCAGTGTGCCAGAAGAAACATTTTTTTATTTATAAAGTGAGCAAATTTGGTAGGAAATCACTGAGACAAATAAACAAGGAGTCCCACACAACATTCACAGTCATCTTTCAGAGTATAACTGTTGTCCTTTGGATAACAGTTAATTGGAAGAGATATGCTTGAAGATTAATTAACCAAGACAACTGATATCTAAACATGTCCAAAAATATTTGAGAAATCACCACCACCACTGAAAATTCAGTTACATTGCACCTGCTACTCTTCTTACTTTGCCGATGGCATTGTATCTTGCAAGTAGGGTTGGGAGAATCAGTTTCAACAAAGTAAGAAACCCACTTAAAACTTCAAAGTTCATTTCTAAAAAGGAATAAAACAAAACTTGTTTAAGGTCTAATCATTCTGCTAGGCATTTCTAGGTTTTGGCCAGAAACAGAAGTGAGAATGTTAGACATTATCATCTATTTTTGTGTTTTTTCTGAGTCCTGACCTGAACAGGAAACAGTTCAAACATCAAAAGAAAGACTTGAATCTCCAAGGAGCCAGATTTTTAAAAAGATAAGTTTTGCAGATTCAAATTGTTCAGGTCAGATTCAGCTAAGCACTCAAATATACAATGGCTTCTCTGAACCAAAGCCGAATTCCAACGTCTTCCAGCCCTACTCACAAAGTGCACAGGAACGCACTTCATACAGTTACTTATATAACATGTATTCAACATACTTGTTTTCTCATTTTGGTTGAAAAATTTGCAACTTGGAAAATTTCAACCAGTTCTATTTTCTCAGGTTCTGTCTTAGCTTAGAACGCTGTGTATTTGTTGTTTTCCATTATAACGAGAGCTAGCCAAAATATTTAGCATTTCAACTTTATTTTTAAACAAACATTACATGTTTTTGTATCCATTTTCGGATGGATGACAAAATTTTCAAAAGCACTTAAGCAACTGAGGAGTTTATCCCCTGTTTTCAGAAGGGCACTTAGGAAATAAGTCTCATGGAAAGTTAGACTCTTAGTGCCCAAGTCACTTTTTGAACATGGAACTTAGGTGCTTTTGACAATGTAAAAACAATTCAAATTAGATTTTAATATAACCTTACGTTTACAGCAGGGATTTTCAAATAATTATACAATTAATATTCAAAATTTCTCTGAGGTGCTATCAGCCCCATTTTAGTGGAGGGGAAACAGAGGCACAGACTACATTAATTGATCAAAGTTACAAAACAAATCAGTCAGAGCTAGGAACAGAACACAGATCTCCTGAGTCATGTTTCTGTGCATTATCCAAAAGATCATGTCAATAATAAGGAGAAGCCTCCTGCTTTTCTTCAGTGTCATTACTTTACGTTTACATGTACATTTGATGCAATACTTTGAGAGTTTCATCCAGTTACATATGAGCTTTGATTTTCACTTAGCCCAGGGCTACACTAGGGGAGGGGGGTCGATCTACGATACGCAGATTCAGCTACGTGAATAACGTAGCTGAAATCGGCGTATCGTAATCGGCTTACCTGACCATGAAGACGGCGGCGCGTCGATCACTGCAGCTCCCCCGTCGACTCCGCTTGCGCCGGTCGATGACGTGGTTTTACGGCGCCGACGGGGAGCGCGATCGGGGATCGATTAAGCGCGTCTTAATGAGACGCGAAAAATCGATCCCCGATAGATCGATTGCTACCCGCCGATCCGGCGGGTAGTGAAGACAAAAGTTCACACACAAGCTGTAGTACCAGAGATGCGTAAATAGAAAAGTTACTAACTAATGGCGCTTCCAAGAATCCAAATGGCTGCATTTGAATAAATCTAGAATATCTCACCTCTCTGATCAATGGGTATAACTCCATTGGCATTAAAAGAAATTAGGCGTACATATCCCCAGTAAAAAGAAATATGACATTAGGTAAAATATGGAGTAGAGTCAGAATCTGGTAGAACATTAGGAGTACCCATTTGCACAGATCTCTGATTGTGGAAGCTAGAAAACATTACGGAATCTAATTTTTATTTAAAACACTATTTTCACAATTGTGTGTGTGGTTTTAATCCCTTAATTGTCACGTGTCTCTTTATCTAAGTGCATTGTACTCAGGTACCTACGCACAGATGGTCTTCTTTTGAGGTTCTCAATAGATTTTTAAAGCTTTAAGGGACCATTATGACCATATCGTCTGATCCTGCATAACACAAACCAAAGAATAAATCTATGTAACCCAATAATTTCTGCTTCATGCCCATAACTTCTCTTTGAGCTAAAGCATATAGTTTAGAAAGATGTACAGTCTTCATTTAGAGACTTCAAGTGGTGGAGAATCCCCACATCCCTAGGTAAGTTGATCCAGTGATTAATTACCCTCACTGTTAAAAATGTGTGCCTTATTTCTTGTCTGAATTCATCTAGCTTCAGCTCGCAATCACTGGCTCTGGTTAGCCTTATTCTGCTAGATGTATGGGTAATCTTACCTACCACATTTCATGTCCTGAAATATGAACTGCATTAACAGAGCTTTAATTGGTTTGTGAGTTAAAATAATAGGGAAAATGATTCTCAGCAGCAATATGGAAACTGGAACAAGAGTTGGTTTTCCTTCAACTAATAATATATACATATGTGACACAACCAATTTCCTCTAGCAAAATTTACTCAGGCCTTCTCCATATTGTTGAGGGATAGTGTTACAATTCATGAGAAACAAACCTTTCCCTGATGTGGAACAAAATCCATACTGAAGAATTTACTCTATGCCTTACTGAAATGGGTGTATGGTTACATTAATAACATGCTCCTAATCAGTCCCGACTCTAAAGCCAGGACATTTGTAGAGAAGAGGAGAAAATGATATTAGCTGACAAACATGGGAGTCTGCTGTTAATATTCCACCATTTTTGGCACAGCATCAGATTTCAACAATCAGTTAGATGTGGGGTTTAGCACTGTGTCCCTATTTTGACTACTGTTTATTGGCCATTATGCTCCATTATGAATATTCATCTACCTGATGTTTGACTCAGTGCATGTGGCAGGGATACACTGCCAATATCTGCAACCTCCCACAAAATTCCTCTCTTCCCACTTAGTCTGCAATAAGCTGTGCTCTTCTGGCCCTTGCAGAATAGAAGAATCAAGGAATCTACTTATCTAAACACCAACACTTTTCATGACCAAAAACCAAGGAAGCCACTTGGCAAGATCACTATATTGTCACATGCTGGGAATGTTTATACCTAGTTCCTGAGGAGTATACAGACAGTATGCAATAGAGTTCAACTCATATAGTTTGAAGGAGGGTCATGTGGAGTTAGGACCTTGCAAGAGTTATCTTTCCATGGGAAACTCTCTGAAAATACTTGCCAATCTTGTCCATTCCACAAGTATCAAATTGCCCTTCACAAATATTTTGATGAGTCCCAGGGATATGTCATTTCTGACAGGACTGATTTAACAGAAGCCAGAGAAGGGACAAGCTGCATTTCATGCAGGGGAATCAATCCAATGGCAGAATTTTAAATGAGGGGCTCTTGAGAGAAGCCTTCATCACCTCACTGGTGTTCAGGGGGAAAAGAGCAATCTCAGGAATAGAAACCATCTCAGAAATAGTCATTGTTGAGAATTAGAAGAAGATATGGAGTAAGGAGGCAGAATGTTAATAGTGATCAAGAGCCTATGCACTATTACATAGACTCTGTACTATAATAATGCACTTTGAAGACGCTACTAGAACATCTGTGAATGGATCTAATATATAAAATTTGGTTAAACCGTAACTGCTCCATTGGGATAGCTGATACTTACAGTACATATCACTGCAGAGAGATAAAGGCTTCCCTTTTTCATTACGACCGTTGGGAAACGGAAGTTTGTTGTTTATCTGTATTTATTGGAAAGCAAATAAATTCAGAGCTAAAACTTGACCTACTGTAAGGTATTTTAGGGAAACTATGCATATCGGATGCTTCAGTGTGCTGAGAGTTTGATTTAGCTTATAGTTATGACATAATAAACCAGGGCAAAGGGCCTGCAGCAGAAGAAATTCTGCCCGGAGAGAGGTTGCAGCAGTGCACCTCCACTCCACCTGGACTCCCACAGCTGCAGCTCTAGCCAGAAAGGGGCACTCCCAGCATAGTTTAAGGGGTCCTGTAGCCCCAGTGTCAGTTAAAGCTGTCCTCCCCTTGAACATCACGAGGGAGTCAATTCCCCCCTGAGGCAGAGTAACTCCTCTTGTTGCATGTGAATCAAGCCCTGTACGTGGTTATGCCTTCAGCCTAGACAATGTCTTATAAAGTCTTAGCCAATACTCTTTGCTTTATGAGGACTGAAACCAGATTCTGCCATTGCCTCACTGAGTGACATTTGTGCCGTTATTACATTAGCAGATCATAGTGCCAATGGCAGGACGGGCTCATGCTGCCATGGCTACGTTTTAATTTTAGCACACTAGCTTGATGCGAGCTAGCCCAAGTATGTCTCCTCAAGCTGGGAATCACCCACAGCTCCAAGTACAGACATAGCCAACGTTTATATCTGAACTTTATAGAGCTGAGTAGATTACTGGTAGCATTTCAGCTGTAGTACACATGTAAAAATGACAGAAGGGATAGTGAGTGCAATAACAGCAATGTAAATGGAATACATATGTTTCATGCAATATGATACTTACATTTTCTCAGGAATTTTGAGGAGATAATGGTAGACAGAAGCAATCCTAAACTAGAATAATCCCAGATCTGTTTCTGGGACACTTTTGTTGAACTGGCCTGGTTTAATTAAGTCTATATGCATCTCTCTCTCTCATTATTATTCGCTTCAGCAGCTCTCCACGTGCATTCTACTGAGAAAAACCTAGACATTGTATCTGGAAAAAAACCCTGAAAAAAAACACAAATTCATGTTCACAGGAAAGGGTCAGATTTGATGAATTTCCCATTTCAAAAAAAAGTTTTGGAATAAGTTTCAAAATTGTCCAAGTGTCCCATTGTGATATTTTCTAAACAAAGAACTTCAGTTTTTCAGAGCAAAATGACTTTGTTTTGAAATGTATTTTATAGTAAAGAACATGTAAAAAAATGCAAAAGGTCAAAATTGAAATAAAACATTTCAAAATTACCAAACCCTTTCAATTGACTTGACCCAAGCAATGTTTTTGGATTCTCAGTTTGCAAAAAATTTTGAGATTGATATTTTGTCCCATTTCGGGATGGGGATTTAAAAAAAAAATCAAAAATTCTCACAGTACAGGAAAACTGTTTCCTGTCCAGCTCTCCTCCAGTCCCAACCTAATAAATATCAGTGAGAGGTGAGTGCCTAATTCCCATTTGTTCATTTGAAAAGTTCTCTCTACATTTTTAGGTGAGTTAGAGCAATTCTGTGTATTTCTAATTCATTTTAATTGCTATGGTGATGGAGGGTGTCCTTCCTCTATTTTAAACTCCACCAAGATGGCAAGGTTGGGATGCCTTGTTGCTGTGAAACATCACTTTAAAAAACAAGTGCTAGTTAATCTTAAAATGTTTTTCTTAATTTATTTCCCCAGAGATTGAGCATATATTTAGAAGTATGCAGCTTGATAGAAAGCAAATGACTCTACTCAGTGCAATTTTGGCCAACATTGTTTGGATTTATCGTACCTCCATACCCAACATGATACTAGTCAATTAAAGAATGTTACATATTATATGGATATCGTGCATGGGACACACATGAAAGAGATGGAGAGAATAGCTGTAGACTTCTGCAAGTTCTTCAGAAATCCAGATTCCCTCTTTCTTTTGGCACAGGACTATGTGAACCATGTATGCAGTGCTGTAGTAGCCACACCGATCCTGGGGTATTAGAGAGAGAACACGGGTGAGGTAATATCTTTTACTAGACCAACTTCTGTGGGTCAGAGAGACAAGCTTTTGAACTTACACAGAGATTTTTCAGGTCTGGGAAAGGTACTCAGAATACTAAATACAAAGTGGAACAGATTGTTAGCATAAGCAGTTAACACATTCTAGGAGACCATTCACAGTGATATGGTCTCTTAACACCTCTGCAGTCTATGGGAACCATAACTTTTAAGGGTACCCTATTTTTAAAAGGTTAGAAATAATCAAATATAACTGAACTTTTGGTTAGTAAAGATCTGCAATATAGGAAAAGGGAACTGACTGCAGAATACACATCAGCACAAAAGTTACATCAATACAGCAGTTAATGGCATCTAGTCATATCTGGGTCAAATTAATGGCATATGCAAGACAGCAAAAACTCAGGATGAAGACATATAAAAATGAACCATTATGTCCATCCCATTCAGCTCTATATAGACATAGTTTATTTTGTGCTGTGTAAGTCTGGATCTCCAGTGACCTGCATGTGTTTTGTTCTGGTGGCCAACCCCGGACTGGAACGTGAGGGGAGAGACAGGAAAAGAAAAAGACTAAAATTCATTGCAGAAGGTCACATACCTCCTCCACTCTTTACTTTGCTAACAACCATCACTGGTGCAAATCATCACTTCAGTGAACTTAGCTTTAGATTGGAATGATGTATATCCACTGCTGTCTTTTCAGCAAATTTGTAAAGGGTTAAGTTTGCACAATTATTGGACAATGAGGTTTTTTTTCTCAGCCTGTTAATACACTTGAAATCAAGAGGTGAAAGGTAACTGAGTGATCATCTGCAGGATCATAAAGCCAAATCTTGGTTCACAAATCTATAGGCCAGACCATTATTTCTGGCACTACCTGCTCAGGAAGTACTATCTATATTAGCCATTAGATGCTATTGAGACAATAAAAACTAGAATTAATGATTCGTTAAATTGTATCCTCATGCATAAACCATGAGGACTCATCTAACATTCATCTGTAGGGTTAAACCCGGCAGCCTATTGACAACTTCAAGCATTGATTTTTTTATTTTTGTATGCAATAACGCAAATAGCTATTGTATAATTGAATTGCACCTATTTTTAGCACTGCAAAGGATTTTAACGATTTTAAAATTCTTTTGAAAATAGTTTTACTCACATAATACCTATTAAGAGCAATGGGAACACATTTGGAGACATGGCCATACTGAGATTAAGTTTCAGAGACTGAGTGATTTGCTTTGACAATGACCCCTATCTTTGCCTATGGTATTTTCACTGACAGGTATGACTGTGTAGGTGACAGTGAGAGAGAAAAGTTTATCTTTTTTTCCTATTTACCTGTAGGCACAAAAAGATTTATTTAGTTTTGAGTCAGTGTCTGGCTGAATTTCACTGGGAGGGATGGGGCAGGAAGATTTCACAGAGACAATGGATACAGTCATCTTAGTGTGAATGCACAGCTCCAGTCATGGTATCACACAATTACCTGGCACAAGAGTAAGGTGTACCTCTTGAAAATCTGAGTGGGGCATTTTCACAGTGCCTGGAGCACACTCTACAAAATGCACTGTAGAGGCCAAAATTTTCATAACTGGATTTAGGAGTTTAATTTTAGGCACTCACATATAAGTAGAACTGGCTTGATTTTCAGAGATGTCGAACAACTCCAACAGCCAGTGAGGCCAACCAGTATTGCTGGTGTCCCACACCTTCAGAAAAAGTAATCAGAGCACCTATTTCTGAGCCTAACCTGGTATGTAGGTGCCTAATGGTAGGCATTCAGGTTTGAAAGCTTTGGCCAGACATGGTATAGATGCTGCTTAAAAAATAATTTGTGCTTCTGCTTCATACAATGTGGCACCTTTTATCTGAGGATCTCAAAGCTCCACTGACTCTTAAAATACCCCTATAAGACAGGAAGAGTATGCTATAAATCAGGGTAACAAACAATTCTTAGTCAATCAGGAGCAGAGATCATAATTCATCACCTATCTAGCCATCATCAGGTTGCAGTTTTCTGTACGCAACATGGAAAAAGGTAATCTTGAGGAGTGACTTGAAGGAGGTTTAACTGATAATGTTAAGAATTTTGACTGGGGTGGGAGTTCCCAGATGAAAGGGGTTGTGTGGAAGAAAGCATAAGGGTGCTTGAGGCTCTAACTTATTTTATTCAAAAAGGAGTATGAGCTTCTAGACAGAGGACAATTTAATAATATACAAGAGCAATCAACCAAAGGCCAGCACTAGGGCAACTATTAGCCTTTGGAGACTCTAAATTAAACTTGGTTTAAAAAAGTAGCTGCCTAGTGGAGCAAAACATCAACAGCAGCAGTTTTTGACTTTTTTAGCAAGCGACTGAGGGGTGGGAGTGAGAAGGGAGGTTGGCCAGGGTAGCAGATTGACTTGAGCTGGCACTATCTCCCCAAATGCATCTCAGAACACCTCAAAACCTGAAAGCTATCTGGTGGAGAGGGAGTAGATATTGTGCTCTTCCTCCCTCCATCAATAAACCAAATTGAAATGAGTTATTCTTACCCTATGACAATCCTGGTAATTAGGAATGTAATGCACACTACTATACTATTTTATCTGAATAATTCTTGACTCAGTATGCAGTGTTGCAGCCATGCTGGTCCCAAAATATTACAGAGACAAGGTGGGTGAGGTAATATTTTATCAGACAAACTTCTGTTAGTGAGAGAGACAAGCTTTCAAACTTACACAAAGCTGAAGAAGAGCACTGTGTCAGCTAAAAAACCTCTCTCTCTGATCGACAGAAATTGGACCAATACAAGATATTATCTCACCCACCTTGTCTCTTGAAAGGACTTTTAGTCTAGGGAAAACATTTCACTGTATCAGACAAACTGGCTATAAATCTAATCACCTTTCATCAGTTCTTCAAAATACTGTATGATACGTTCACTAATTCTCATAGATATTGGGGGTGAAACAAGGTTTGTTTCCTTACTTGATTGTGCAGGGCTGGCTGAATAGTAAGAGGCATGATTCTAAGTGGTTTGCAGTCATGTCAAAGCGAGACAATGAGAGCGTAAGCCACTCTCCAGACACAAATATGTTTAATAATAGGAACTCAATAGGAGACAGAGAAACTAATCCCACATTCCCACAATCCCACATTCCTTGCAAATCCCATATTCCCACATTCCTTGCAAAAACTTTTGGAAACATCTCAAATTGTCAAGTTGTCCCCAACATCATCATAACACACAACCAAAACAGAAGATACAATTTCCAAAATCATGGTTTGAACTTATTTCATTAAAGTTAAGACACAACTGTTCTGCTCAGGGCCGGCACTCCCACTAGGCGACCCTAGGCGGGCGCCAGGATTTGGGGGGCGGCGACTCCTGGCAGTGATTCAAAATGCCGCCGAGAACGCAGCTTCCCAGGAGTTGCTGCCCCTGCCGCCGGCGGAGGTGAGCTGCCGCGGGCGGGGGGGCTGGCTGCCGCGGGTGGGGTGCGGGGGCTGCTGCGGCCTGCAGGGGGAGCTGAGCCCGCCGCAGCCCGTCGGGGAGCCGAGCTCACCGTGGCCCGCAGGCAGGTGGGGAGGCTTCCACGGTCCGCGGGGGGGCTGAGCCACCCTTGCAGGAGGGGGGTTAGCTGCCGCGGGGGGGGTGTGGAGCTGGCTGCCGCGGGGGGTGGCGTTACCTTGCGGGGGCTCAAGACTGGTGCAAGTAAGTTTCGCCTAGGGCGTGAAACTTCCTTGCACCGGCCCTGGTTCTGCTCATTCCGAGGTCCAATCCACATACTACACTTAAACACACTTATTATTCCAATTACACTTCTCACAGTAACAAATCCTATGATCAACCGTAAATTTTGTCAAATCAAAACCTTGTTAACATTTTTTACATTACATTAAAAATATAATTTAGCCTAGGCAGGAACCTACATTAAAAAGAAGTCAAACAAGTGTGACAAAGTTCCTCCTCTACCTCGGTGGCTCCTGCACTTATTGGTGGATTTTTTTGTTTGCCTCAGAAATCTTCCCCTCTGGTAGAACCCACAGTCTAGATCAACTCCTCCTGTGCTTGATCAGGAGTTGGGAGTTTTGGGGGGAACCCGGGCCCACCCTCTACTCCGGGTTCCAGCCAAGGGCCCTGTGGACTGCAGCTGTTTAGAGTGCCTCCTGGAACAACTGCACGACAGCTACAACTCCCTGGGCTACTTCCCCATGGACTCCTCCCAACACCTTCTTTATCCTCACCACAGGCTCTTCCAGCAGTACGCCCTCTTACTATCAGCTCCTAGTGCCTCTTGCTCCCAGCTCCTCACACGCAACCTCCTTCCACAGCTCCTGACATGCGCCCCTCACTGACTCACTGGGAGGCTTTTAACTAGTTTCAGCCAGCCCCTGATTGGCTGCAGGTGTCTCAATCAACCTCCCTGCCTTCTGGAAAGTTCTTAATTGGCCCCAGGTGTCTTGATTAACCTGGAGCAACTGCCATAAGGTATCAGGGATTTGTTTAGCCTGGGGCTAACATACTGGTTTCTTACCACTTTCCTATAGCTCTCTGGCCTTGCCCCGTCACACAAGTTATAGGTATTCCCTAAGGGGAGCCTTATTGAAGCTAAAATCTTTTGAGCAATATGAAACATAACCAACTCTTTCAAATCAAAAAGAAGACGAGAAAGCAGTCAGATTTCTCACCATTTACTGGATACCTCGAGTTGCCTTTATCAGATCAATCTCATAGCGAAATCTTTTGGTCTGAACAGTCTGAACTACACCCTTCACATATTGTGAAATCCAGAATTTGAACAGTCCTCAAGTTATTGGTTGGAAAAGTTAGGCTTTATGTACAACAACCCAGTCACTGCATAGAGCATTGTGATCCAAGAGTACATGATATTAACCTGAACAGCACTGAAAAAACCATAACACTACTGTCACCAACTGGAAGCATGAGAAACAAGGATTGTCTCATTTCATACTTCCTGCTTCTGGTTATGCTTGTTAAAACACAACACTGATATTTTGGTACTTGTATACTGGTTGGAACTTTGAAATACAGGTGCATGTGAAAACTAATGAGAAAAACACTACACAACTTATAAGCAGCTATGAACCTGAAAAAACAATATTAAGTTTGGATTCATTTCAGAGGTGAAGAGGCGTCTTTTCATTCATCCTTCATGTCAGTTCTCTCCATTTAGAAGTGTGCTGAACTTATTTGTACCAACTCTACAGGTCTGAAAATTTGATGTCTGAGAAGTCAACAAGCACAGATGGATTTGTCTTCTTCCTGGTCTGGTACAAAATTGCCAAACTAATTATAAGTCTGAAAAACAGAAGATAACTGCCATCTAGTTATGCCTACACTGCAGCTCAACCGCCCCTTTTATACTGCAATGAGATACAAGCTCTCAACTCCTGTTGTATTTTAGTTAGCTTTCTTACACATTTCCTCCAAAAACCAAACGATAGAATCTGGGTATACATTATAGCAGCACTTAGCAGCACAAGAAAACAATGGGTAAATTTCACCAAATTACTGGAAATTGAGCAAGTTCAAGTTATGCACAAAAATTGAAACCACAGGATTGTCTTCTCAGTAGGAGTAATGCACACATTTTATGGGATGGACAGATCCCAGGAGGTGAAAATTGGTGAGTGCAAATAATTTATTCCAGTCCTACTGAAGTCAATGGCAAAATTCATTCACTTCAACAGGACAAGAATTTGTGTCAATGTGTCACTTAAAAAATACGCTATTTCACTAACACAGTCATGATTCATAAAACAACATAATTGGGAGGAAAATATCACAACTGCATATTTTTTATAGATTTATACAAAGATGTGTATACACACACATCCCTGGCACAGGGTTGTATTACTATTACGTATAATGTTTTCCCCCTGTTTTCCCCACCACAATATAGCGGGACTGATCCAGCACCTTCAAATTGAATGGGAATTTTCCCATTGATTTTAATGGGATTAGGATCAAGCATAGTGTCACTTTCTGACCAACTCAGTGAGACTCTGGTCCAAATGATCGCCACCACTTTAAAGTAAATCCTGTTTCAACAGCAGTCTATCAGGGCTAACAAGGCTTAGGGTAGTTATAACAATATTTCTCATATATAGCTTTCATCTCATGGTTTCTAGGAGCTTGAGCCATTTGCAACCCGGTAGCAAAATGGTAACATTCTATTTTCCAATTTACTACACAATGGCCAAGATTTTCAAAAGTGACGAGCAATTTGGGGTCCCTGACGTGAGGCAGCTTACAAAGGGTCTGATTTTTCGGTTCAGAGGGTGGTTCGGCACTTTTTGAAAATTAGGCTCCTTTTAGGCGTCTCAGACTGAGCATCCAAAAATCAGCAGCCATCTCTGAAAACCTTAGTCTATATACTTAGTGCCTATGCACAGAGACCATGACCCTGTACTTTTATGCAGTGATATGGGAAATAACCCACACCACACTGTATTTTATTCCCACCTAGTCTCCCTAGCTCTTTCTGTTTTCTCTGATTTGTATAGTTCATGAAAGGCAGAGACAGCAGTATTATTACTTCCTTACAACAGGAGGCAATCAATGAACACTTTCTCTGTTGATGGTTGAAAATTTGCCAGGCAAACGATAATTATATGAATGTGCACTGCTCATAGGAAAGTGCTTTATTATTAAGAGATGCTATTCTCCTTCCAAACACTCAAGGGAGCTGTGAGACCACAGTTCATTTTTCAATGCAGGAAGTGGATACCATTGTAATAGTTTGCCTTTTTTTTTTTTTTAAAGTTGTGTGATTGTAAATCAAGAAAACATCCCACTCTATGTTATTAAATACCAGGTGATCTATGGGGTGAAACATTTGGGAGAAGGTTTGGGTAGCATTTGTGTGTACGGGTACTATTCCTATTTTAACAACACAGATAAAGGTTACAAATAAAAAGATTTAAGATCACCCGAAAGAAAGTTTGTATAGATCTGCATTTGCAACCGTAATATCTCATTGGGGAAGACATACATTCTCTTAAGTGCACTGAAAACAATAGATCTGGGGCTCCTGTTACTATACAATAGAGAACCATTATACTGCTACGGCTACACTTCATTGTTAGCACGCTCGCCCAATCAGAGCTCACATGGAAAATGTCTCTTCAAGCTGGGATTTACACTTCCAGCTCAAAGTGTAGACATGTCCTAAATAGAGATGAGGTTGGCAAACAAAGTTCACACATGGATACCAACTTTTCAAAAGTGTCAAGATCCAGTGGTTTGGTTCAGGCTTCCCTCTCTGCTTATAAGCTCAATCACCTCATATAATATGTCTAAACACACAGGAATAATCAAATCTTGTTTCAGCTAAATTCCCTAATATACTGTTTACTGGAATATTTTCTTTTCCAAATCCCTTCACGTTGGTCATTCCTGAGTAATTTCATCTAGTGGTCAGATTTCTTAATTCACATATCTAAGGAACACCTCATATTCCCTGCCCTCCACCACGAGAACATCAATAGGGCAAAAGAGACAAAAACGTATCATGCAAGTAGGTGTCATTGGAATGATGGAAACCAACATATAAGATCACAAATGTACTTGTAACCCCTCCTGTTCACAGGCACACACACTGAAATGACATGAACACAGTGGCATAAACAAAATGTGTTATGGGGTTTTATGCCACAGCTGAGACTCAAGCACATTGACTTTTCCATCAGTGCTTTCCAAGAAATATAGCTCCCTTGGGGTAAGAGTGAATGACTGGCTTGGTTGGTGCTTATTTCCACGATTAAACATGCAATCATTAACTCCTAACACAGCTTGCTTAAGATGTGATTAAATGGAAACGTGCTCGGTTATTAATGGGGATGCCAAAAAAAAAAAAGAAAGCACAGACCCAGCCTACAAACATTTATGCCTTTCGGTTATCTTCCTGTGCTATGGCTTCTGATAAAATGTGTGTGTGTTAAGATGTACTCTCCCTTTCATACATCTTCTCTGCCAACTGGGACATGATTTAAGATTAGAGCTGTAGTTTCCCTAAACTGGTACCAGGTGGAGGGGGGAGGACTTGACAAACCAGTTTGATTAATTTAACTCTTGGGATTTACATGCCACTGGGTTAAACACATGCTGGATTAGGTGTTTCAGGCAGAGGTTGCACCCAAAGTCACATCATATTTGGGCCATTCATTGTCACACACAAAAACCAACACACCCAAACCACTAATCTGTGTTTAACCGGGTTTTACACCATTAAATTTTCACACGACAGCAGGCTAAACCAGATGACTCAGCATTCTTGACTAACTGAATTTTGGGTTGCAAAATGAAGGATGTAGTAGATAAAGGAATCCACATGGATCAGCAATGGAGTAAGCATCTGCACTCAAATTCAAACTCAACTCTGCGAGCATGAATGATGCTGCAGATGGCTTTAGCCAACCACGGTAGGCAGTTTTCACCATATCAATATGCTTTCAGTTTGACAGTGAAATGCAGAGGACATATGCACACCTTTCTAAGGTGTCTGCAGCTTGACGATTGATGGCACAGTTATGAGGGTCAGTAACATTGGATACAGCATTTTGTAATGGTAGAAATGTTTCATACCTTTTACACTGCTCTCTTCTGGAACAAACATTATCTTACAAGTTCTAATAGCAGTCTGTGGGAGAGCACCACAAACTGGTTTATATGAATGTAATAAAGCAAGACTGGGGAGGGGGGAAACAAACACCAAAAACCAGATAAACCATTTTTATCCCCTCTTTAAACACACTATCAATCTAGTACATGTTGATTTCAAGTTACAGGACTGTATTCTGACTTCAAGTACAATATCTTCAGTGGCAATTCTCTGGATTTACACCAACGCAACAGAAAGGCTGATCCCCCAATTTTTACCCTACATTGGAATAAACATAGTTCAGCTGACCCAGTCTGATTATGTGTCATATGTGCTGACAAGAATATACAGCTCTTTACTTAGGCAATTGGTTTTCAGCACATTATAGCTGGCATTTTAGATTCTCATGGCTACAACTGACTTGGGGGCAGATACGCAACGTTAACTGTCTTCAACTGAAATCAATGGAGCTATGCCAATTCATGCCAGCTAAGGATCTGCCCCTAAGTCTTAAAGCACCTCTTTGCATACTGCCTTTTAAAACTAGAAGTAGGTTTGTGGATCTGGAGTATTCCACTCGGACATTATGGCTACAATGTGGCAGTTGAGATAAACAAGTTCCATTTGACATGTCAAAAAACAATGCTCTCTTTTCCTTCAAGCAAGACATTTTATAAAAGCAATAAGGTACTGTGTGGCACGTGTTACCACTGTACTAAAGGTGCAAAGAGTATAGGAAGCACTCAGCCTTTGACCTCATGCCTCAATAACGCACCCACGGTATGCCTTTATGGGTTGCATGGCCTTTCATCTACTATTGCTTATATATCCATCCCGTGCTTTAAAAAGAGTGAGCGCAAACAGACATAACATGGACATATTACTGTTAAATGGATTATAGATTGAGATGCATTAGCTATATAAATCTGGGTACCTCCACATATAAAACAGTAAGCACATACCTATGAGTAGGCCAGATATTTGCCTACATAACCACTGGCAAGGCCTAAGTCGTTTTTAGTAGTTTTCAAGCAAAACTATCACGCATTTTCTACTGGAAGAAAAGAACATTTATAATTACAGCTCTATCAAATGACCAAGTTTCAAAGTGATTATAGGGCCCAACCCAAATCCATAGAAGTCAAGAATCCCATTGACTTTGATGGGTTTGAAACTCCGGCCACAAACACATGTAAAAACAGAACTTTGCAAGTATTTATATTATCATCTACATACAAATTTTGTCATTTCTGGCACCAAATATTGTCGGGGGTGGGTAGGGTTTTATAGGGACAGTCCCGATTTTGGGGTCTTTTTCTTATATAGGCTCCTATTACCCCCAACCCCTTGTCCCTATTTTTCAACTTGCTGTCTGGTCACCCTAGGGGTAGGGATGGGAGGGCATGAGAGCAGGGATTGTTGGGTACTTTTGGCTGTAAAAATGTTGAAGTGTCATAAGCAAAAGCTGCCAATTTTAAAGTTATGACAGGGGAAAGGAATGTACCCCAATTTGGCAGGAAAAAAGCTCCTCTCCTTCTCCCCCAGGTATTAAGTTTAACACTACTGACTACACTAGGCACAAAATGGTGTTTAAAATCATATTAATTACTAAACGTGTTAGCTAACAAATGGTAAACACACCTAATTTTCCTCATCTAAGATTGATACTTTGAATGAAATGAAACTTTGCTATAAACTGAGTGAAGCTCCACTATAAGAAGAGTGAAAGTCAACTGAAACGCACTGATGCAATCTGGGACTTTCACTCCACTATAAGAGGACTTTTATTATAGTTGGCTTCCACTACATATAACTGGCAGAGTCTTTACCATAATGGAAATTAATACGTCAATGAATGGCATGTTTAAGAAGTGGAGAACTGTACCAAGACATGGCTCCACGTAGGCTACAGTTACTTTTATCTTTACAAATGTTTAATCAAAAGACACCTGCTTGAGTCAATTGTTACGTACTGGTGTGGCCGGAGTCCCCTGGTGGAGCTGTGGCACACAATTTTATAATGCCTTTTTTCTCAGCACTCAAGACATCATTCAGTTCTTGAAGAAATGCCTGCATTGTTGGTTTTCTGAAGCAGGTTATTTTGGGAAGTTGTGGCAAGCAGCAAAAGAGTTTGCATTCTGTCTTAATCTCTCTAATCAGAGTGGACTCTCGAGGCAAAATTGCTCCCTGGGACTGGGGCATTGGTGTTTGAGCTGAGATTCCCGAAACAGATATTTCCTCCATGCTGTTTGTGAGTGCCTCTGTTCAAAGACCGGTACATATAGTGTAAAATAAACAAATTGCATTAAGAATATCTGCAGACTCCATGTCACTGATTTCTCCTTTAATAGGACATTGGCTTGGAAGGCCCTAGCATCTGTTACCAGGCCGGCAACAACAATTAAGCAATTTGAGAGCAGAAAACAAGTTGTACATTTATTTACAAGTAACAATAAAAGGACTCCTGTACAAGAGATCTAAGGGTTTTACATTTACTTAATCCCGCAACAGCATAATGCACCCAGCAGGATTAAATACAAACATTCCAAATGAACAAATCAATGTAACTCACCTCAGCCAGTGAACCATTGACAAAAGCTGTTTTTCACCCTCCCTGTCTCTGGGAACAGGCCCTCAACCTTCCCCCAAAAGCCTCTGGAGAAGTGGTTTATGCAGAATGCCAGCTTTCTGACCAAATCTGCACTGTTTTAGATCAACATGGGAGGAGCAAGTTCCCGAGAAAGTTTGAGATTAACACATAGCATCGAATGTCACTGGCCACAACACTAATCTTCCTAAACCATGTAATGTGTTTCTCTGAATTTCAGGTAAATAAAATAAATAAATAAATAATCACAATTAAAAAAATCAAGCATGTCTGGCCAGATGCCCTTTCCATGTAATTTGAGCCATTTATCTTATTTATTATCTTGATCTGCATTAAAATGGTCAAAAAGCCCCAATTCCGTATCTTTCAGGGGAACATTGTTTTATAGAAAAAGTCCAAGAACAGTCAATCTATATACATCATTAAAAATGCCATTGTTTATTATATGCTATAATGTTAAGCACTTTGAAGGTGTGCTGATGTGGTGAGGGATTTCTAAATCTCACCAACCTCGTGGCTCCCTGGTGGACAGAATTTTGATACAAGACTACCTTTCAGAAAGGTCATGTGGCTTTGGCTCTTGAAGACCACTCTGATATATCTGCTTTATGGGACTGAATAGCCGCATATGCTCTCCATCTTGCATTGCTCTTTATACTCTGGACTGGAAAACTTTAGGTAGGGTTTATCATGGCAATGCAATGGTGATCAGCAATATAATTTTAAAATTAGAGTTATTCATTATAGGTTAATTCATTTTTCCTGAATAAAGCCAAATCAGTGGCCAAAATATATGCTTCCTAGCCCAGGGGTAGGGAATGAACCCAAATAGCAGACCTCTACGGTCATTATTCTAGTCTATGGTCTGGAATATAGTGGCTTATGCACCTGTACGCTATTTGTGCGGGGAAATAGGACTCCACCTAAACATACATCCACCTAAATATGGAACTTTTAGTCCTTTTTCCCCAATACTGCCGTTTCTCCCAATACTGGGGGGCTGGGGTAGAAAACCCCTCTGCAGTGAATGTGTCCACCATGGTATTTTACAGTTAAAATTACTATTAAAATAACTGAATTGCTAGATAAAATCCACCCACCACACACAATATCAAGTGTATGTAGAGGAAAAATAATGACCAACTCACCAAGCATATTTAAAAGGGTTCTTTAGGCTTGTTTTCTAGGATTGGACACTTTATTATTATTATGCTTGTAAGTTGTACTGACTGGTCATTTAGGTGCTACCCCAATACCCACTGAACTCAGAGAAAAGACACCCATTGATTTCAATGGGCTTTTGGATCTGTGCTACATCTTTAAATCGCCCTGGAGATACTTGATATAGGCCAAGAAAGATATTAAGGCTTGCCTGGGAGCAAGACTCCCATGGTGCTCTGCTACTAAGACACCTTAACCTTCAGCATAATTTTTTTTAAAGTTCTGTTACAGAAATTTTTTGCAATCTTAACCGCAAAACGTCAATACGGCTGTAACAGATATTTTACCACGTTAACCGCAAAATTTGTCAGGAAATAACTTGGAGATAGGGAGAAGTAAGTGCAAAAAGGGAGGAGACAGTTAAGGATTAGAATGATAAACAAGGAGAACAACAAAGGGTACAATTACACTAAAAGATCATAAGGAAATGAGGTCATCTGCAGGCTGGACCCAGACTGTCAGAGAACTGCAGGGAAGATCTTCCACAGGTGTTGGTAACTGTATGCCTCTCTATGTATGTGCTGTCTTTACTAACCGATAATCAGCAAATAAAATCACACCGACTTAACTGAGGTTTATTATTAAACTTATCCAGACTTGAGAGAATCCCTCTCGCTAAACATATAAATCGCCCTTAACATTTCTATTAATGGTCAATTATCAATTAATTGGTTATGGATTGACAAATGATTACTTATTAATTATCAAAACATGATTAATAACAAAATTTTAACATGTGGGTTACCTTTGTAACTGTAAACACCGTGAGTGTTCAGCACTTTTGATCCTTTGATCTCAACATTTAGGGTCTTATTTTTGATATATTTGTCCAAGGTTGACAAGATTAGTGAACAATTAAAATTTCAGCCTTTTATTTTTCAAATGCCATCTTAAATGCCAGAAGCAGAGGGCACTTGCCTGGAAAAGTTTCCTATTCATCACAGATATTTTAAGCGTGGCTTTTATTAAATAGGATGATTTCTCTCATTGTAAATACCGTAGCATGTAAAACCAAAATCCTGTCAGAGTTTGGACCACCAGGCTGTGTATTTGATTCTGGGATATTTTAACGATATTAAAACCAGGTAAATAGCTGTTTTATTTAAACAGCTGCTGCACAGTAATTTTTAAAAACAATTTTATTTCCTAGATTTTGCCTTTCATTCAACAAATGTTACCTTGGAAAGAAAAGTGACCTCACTAGAAATGTTCCACTATACGTAATCACCCATTTACCAAAGATTTAGCATCATGCTGAATAGGTTAAACATTGCATTTCTTTCATAAAGTTATAGATTTAGTACATATACACACAAATGCATCTATATAAATGAAATTCATACATACCCATATTTTAAAGGGAGCATATTCAATATTGCCTGATTACATGAAACAAAGATTTATTAAACTAGTGCCTTAAGCTGTGGTCATGTTTCATTGAAAGTGAGTTGGATAATAGCTAAATCTTTTTAAATGTGTAGGACACAATGTTTTCTAACAACAATTAATTTACCCTTCACAGTTGATAAATGAAACTGTCAACTGCTTTACAGATGATCAATCAATACCCAATGTCATGCCTGATATACTAAGAAACAAAGGGCAAGACTAAAAATTAATATTTCTAGTACTGAAATTCAGTTTGAAACAATTTACATCACTATACTTAAATGTCATGTGTGGGATTATGCACATTCATAAGTGCATACAGTTGTTTAAGAACATTAATTCATCTAGGAATTTCTAACCAAAGAAATATACTAGGAATATCAACAAACAGACTGTGAACTTTAATCTTTGTTAGATATAATTAAGAAATGTTTCATGCAAGTGTTAATACATTACAATGTGTGACATATATATATATATATATATATATAAATAAATACTGTGACGGGGCAAGGCCAGAGGGCTATAGGAGAGTGGTAAGGAACCAATATGTTAGCCCCACGCTAAACAAATCCCTGATACCTTATGGCAGTTGCTCCAGGTTATTCAAGACACCTGGGGCCAATTAAGAACTTTCCAGAAGGCAGGGAGGTTGATTGGGACACCTGAAGCCAATCAAGGACTGGCTGGAACTAGTTAAAAGCCTCCCAGTTAGTCAGTGAGAGGTTAGGAGCTGTGGAAGGAGGTTGCGTGTGAGAAGCTGGGAGCAAGAGGCACTAGGAGCTGAGAGTAAGAGGGCGTACTGCTGGAAGATCCTGTGGTGAGGATAAAGAAGGTGTTGGGAGGAGTCCATGGGGAAGTAGCCCAGGGAGTTGTAGCTGTCGTGCAGTTGTTCCAGGAGGCACTCTAAACAGCTGCAGTCCACAGGGCCCTGGGCTGGAATCCGGAGTAGAGGGCAGGCCCGGGTTCCCCCCAAAACTCCCAACTCCTTATCAGACACAGGAGGAGTTGATCTGGACTGTGGGTTCTACCAGAGGGGAAGATCTCTGAGGCAAACAAAAATCCGCCAATAAGCGCAGGACCCACCGAGGTAGAGGAGGAACTTTGTCACAATACGTAATACATGATATAATACATTATTGTGTGTGTGTAGATATTTGTATGGATTTTCTACATATACCTGTAATACATAAATAAAATATATAAAACAGTAGTGTTTAGAAATGGTGTATGACAGTCATATTCCCCTAACAAACATTCTGTACACTTAAGCCAATAAACGCCCCCCTCAAAACAAAACAAAGCCCACAAACACAAGGATAAAAAATAATGCAGACAGAAGTCCAGCAGCAGAGTAGGGGCTATCCAGTTCCCTGCCTTCTGGGAAAGTGTCATATGTGCAAGCAGGTCATGGCCCTCAAACAGAGTACAGGCTCTTGAGATGACAGTGGCTGAACTGAAGGAGCTAAGGAAGATAGGGAGGTACACAGATGAGATTTTCTGGGACACAATAGAGTGGTCCCAATCCCCAGTCTGACAGCTGCTGTGCTGCTGACGAGGATCAAAGTGGAAAGGGAACATCAAGCTGGAGCAGAAGGGGAAAATTCCTACAGTTCGGACCCATGTTCCAGATGATGTCATGGTATCCTCTCACATGGAGGATACTCTTCCAGGGGAGGGAACCCCTGTTATTAGAAAGAAAGATTATAGTCATGGGGGATTTGCTAATTAGAAAGAGATATTTGAGTTTCTGATGACTGAGAGAATTGGATGGTGACTTGCCTGCTGAGTGTCAAGACTGTGGATCGCTCGAGACATCTAGAGAGGCAGGAGAGGGGCCAGTGGTTGTGGTACATGTAGGTACCAATGACTTAGGGAAAAGGAGAAATGTCCTGAAGGCCAAATTTAGGTTGCTAGGTCAGAGATTAAAGTCCAGGACCTGCATGGTAGCATTCACTGAAATGGTTCCAGTTCCAGGCACAAGGCCAATTAGGTAGGCAAAAATGCAGGGTCTCAATGTGTGGATGAGATTGGGAGGAGGAATTTAGGTTTATTAGGAATTGGGAACTTTTTAGGAAAGGAGGAGCTTGTACAGGAAGTGATGGGGTCCATCTAAACCAAAACAGAATCAGATTGCTGGCATGTCAAATTAAAACAGTCCTAGAGGAGTTTTTAAGCCAAGGTCTGGGAGAAAGCCGACAGGTACAGCAGAGCAGCACACGGTTCGGACAGACGGGGAGGATTTATTAAAGGGGATACTTATATCCTAGTAAAGAGAAGATGATAGAAAGTAGGGTGACCAGATGTCCCGATTTTGTAGGGACAGTCCCGATTTTGGGGTCTTTTTCTTATATAGGTTCCTATTACCCCCCACCCCATCCCGATTTTTCACACTTGCTATCTGGTCACCCTAATAGAAAGTGATAAAGTACAGGTAGGAATTGAAGAGAAACAGTCAAATGAAAAAGAGATCTATTTAATTACATCACATGAAAGCAGATAACTAAATATTGAAAAATTTTATAAGTGGTTTTATACAAATGCAAGCAGACTAAATACTAAGATGGGTGAACTTGAGGGCCTGATATTAAATGGGGATAGTGATATGATAGATATCACAGAAACTTGGTGGAATGACGGTAATCATTGAGGCATGGTAATACAGAGTAGATTGCACTGGGAGGGAGGAAGCATTGTATGTGAAAGAAAGAAGAGTCAAATGTAGTAAAAATCTTAAATGAATCAAACAGAACCATAGAATCTCTATGGATAGAAATTCCATGGTTGAATAAAGAGCATAGTAGTAGAAATATACTACCAACCACCTGACCAGGATGGTGACAGTGACTGTGAAACGGTCAGTAAATCAGAGAAGCTATAAAAAAAAAAGCAGAAAACCCAATAACAATGGGGGATTTCAACGATCCCCATATTGACTGGGAGCACGACACCTCAGGATAGGCTGCAGAAATTAAATTTCTAGACACCACTAACGACTGCTTCTTGGTGCAGCTAGTCCTGGAACCCTACAAGGGGAGAGGTAATATTTGATTTAGTCCTAAGTGGCACACAGGATCTGTTTCAAGAGGCAAATATAACTGAACCACTCAGTAATAGCAACCATAATGTAATTAAATTTAACATTCTTGTAGGGGAGAAAACAACAAGAAAGCCACTCCACTAGTATTTAACTTCAAAAAGGGGAACTAGACAAAAATGAGGAGGCTAATTAAATGGAAATTAAAAGTAACAGTCACAAGAGTGAAATGCCTGCAAGCTGCATGGAAACTCTTTAAAAACACCAAAGCAGAAGCTCAAACTAAATGTATACCCCAAATAATTTTTAAAAATAACCACTAAGAGGACCAAAAAAATTGCCACCAGGGCTAAACAGAGTAAAAGAAGCAGTTAGAAACAAATATTTTAAAAATTGGAGGTCAAATCCTACTGAGGAAAAGAGAAAAGAGCATAAACTCTGGCAAGTCAAAAATAAAAGTATAATTAGGCAGGCCAAAAAATGAATTTGAAGAGCAACTAACAAAAGACACAAAAAACTAACAGTAATTTTTTTAGGTAGCTCAGAAGCAGGAAGCCTGCCAAACAATCAGTGGAGCCACTGGGCAATTGAGGTGCTAAAGGAGCACTCAAGGAAGAGAAGGCTGATGTGGAGAAGCCAAATGAATTCTTTGCATTGATCTTCACTGCAGAGGATGCAAGAGAAATTTCCACACCTGACCAATTCTTTTTAGGTGACAAATCTGAGGAACTGGTTCCAGATGAAGACATCAATAGAGGTGGTTCTGGAACAAATTGATCAATTAAACAGTAATAAGTCACCAGGACCAGATGATATTCATCGAGGCGATCTGAAGGAACTCAAATATGATATTGCAGAACTACTAATTGAGGTATGTAACTTATTTAAATCAACCTCTGTTCCAGATGACTGGAGGATAGCTATTCTAACACTGATTTTTAAAAAAAAGGCCCCAGAAGCAATCCTGGCAATTACAGGCCGGTAAACCTTTAGTACCAGGCAAATTGATTGAAACTAAAGTAAACAGAATTTTCAGACACACAATTAACGTAATGGCCAAGCCATTCCAACAGTCACCTACCACTTGAACTAAAGGAATCTAGACGTTTGGAAAAGAAGAATGATTTCTCTGTCTGCAGTTAGCATAAAGGTGTGTGTGGTCCCAGGATGTAGCACACTAACAACTGTGAAGTTCCTAGAGGGTTACAAATGTACTTATTTTATTTACATGCTGGTGCTAACAGAGGAAGTTCAACTGAGGAACTGCAGGATTACAAAGTAGAAGAGAAAAGTACCAAATGAAAATGACAGCCTCTCCCCAATATGCTTTTCCAAAGCCCAGGGACAGATCAGACCCATATAATGTCTGAATCCCTAGGCACTTTATCAACCTTTCTTCACAATGAAATCACTGATGGCCATTCAATGAGTTATTTGCAAGCAAAAGCAAGAATACTGTAAATTCTTACTACAAGTATGTGGATAATGGCTGATAACATTTCTCTGGTTCGTGTTTATTTACTGCACAAGCCACTTTACTATCAACATCCTCATATCTGACTCAGACACAATATACTGGATTGTATTACATGCATATTGTTTCTTTATAGCGAAGACATTTTTATATGGATATTCAAATAATCTTTGGAATGCATTACAAGAAGGAAGAGCATGAGGAAAGAACAACCACACATCCTTCAGAATGAAGGGCAAAAGCCACATCAACTTAGCTTTCCCAGAGCTGCAACAAAGAGCACACAAGAAGGAGAGAACTAAAAAAATATAAAACCAGTAGTCCTGACTGCTACGGGGAAAGGGGAGGAAAAACGGGCGACTTGCTTATTAGGATTTGGGTTATTTAACACTTGGAAGCACTCAGACACTAAGGTGATGGGTGCCATCTTATAAGCATAACACCATCATAAGAATGAATGAAGGTTAGATAGGGTAAGTGAGTGCTGAGTGCACTAGCTATTCTGGAAACATATCCAGGGTTGGGAACAGAACCCAGATTGCCAATAAATGCAAAGAGGAATTTGGGTCAAAGGTTAAAGTTACATTAGCTTGAGCTGTAATTCGTATATTTACTGTAGTCCACAAATGTTATTTCAAATTAAATTCAGAACCTGTCAACACAGCTTCCTCTTGGCTCACTCTCTTTCAATATCATAGGGCACCAACAATATCAAAACACATTCTACCCCATGCCCTCCTCTGCTGGAATAGTGAAGTGGATTGTGACCCTCAGAAAAACAGCCTTGGAGACTTAATTCTGGATGTTGGAACAGCCTCTTGGTACCAGCTGTGGAATACTGCATTAGGCCAGCTATAGCTGCCCCCTTCTCATGGTCCAGTTCTTAGAATCTGCCTGCCTGGCCTAATGGCTATACAAGTATATGATAGCTGGGAACTTGGGATAAGTCAGTCCTGCCTTGGATATCCCAGAGTAGGCTGTGCTTTCTGCTTGTTTCATATTCGGTTGACCAGGAGCAAATGGAGGGGGATGGTTTGATGGGATAGCATGATCTTAGTCATCAGTGGTAAATAGGACCAATGGTCAATGATGGGATGTTAGAAGTTACTACAGAGAACTTTTTCCTGGGTGTCTGGCTGGTGAGTCTTGCCCACATGCTCAGGGTTCAGCTGATCGCCATATTTGGGGTCGGGAAGGAATTTTCCTCCAAGGTAGATCCGCAGAGGCCCTGGAGGTTTTTCGCCTTCCTCTGCAGCATGGGGCACGGGTCACTTACTGGAGGATTCTCTGCATCTGGAATTCTTTCAACCATGATTTGAGGACTTCAATAGCTGAGACATAGGTGAGAGGATTATTCCAGGAGTGGGTGGGTGAGATTCTGTGGCCTGCATTGTGCAGGAGGTCAGACTACATGATCATAATGGTCCCTTCTGACCTTAAAGTCTATGAGTCTAAATATTTAAAGAAGGCAGAGCCTGAAGACTTCAAGACCTCCCAGCTCTTCCAAAAAGAACCAAACAAATAGCCAGACATGTCCAAGGTGTCCAGAGACAGCCTCTCAAAACTGCCCCTAAAATCCAGGGAAATGGTAAAGAAAGACCCACCCCAAAGAGGGGTTTAGAAGGCTCTCCCTCCACTTTCACTAGCGTCTGCATGAAGGAATCAGTTGAAAGCCTAGGACTATAGGAGGACTCCAGTGAGTTCCCACGTGAGGACATGAAGCGTACTCAAGAATTCGACATTACAGAGCTGCTGCAAGGCAGGAAGTTAATTTGCATCAAATCTTTCGCCTCTCTAGACCCCATGCAGCTTCGCTATCTCCTGAGCTTGCTTTGGATTGTCATGGCATCAGCATTCACAGCCTTCCAAGGCTCATGTTAAGCAGAAAGCCTCATATTTCCTTCTGTATCAGGCTGCTGGTCATCAGACAACAGTGAATGAATGAATGAAAACGGATTATTTCCTAGAACAATTTATGGTAGCTAAGACCTCAAGCCTGCACACATTTACACACACAGTTTAAATTTAAGCACACAAGTAGTACCATGACGTCCATGCTCCAAGTTAAGCCTGCGCTTAAGTATTTTACATGAAATAGCAACTGAAAGGCTTCAGTTGGCAAAGTGAAAGTGCACATAAGTCCTGGCTATCAGTCATTAAATAAATAGCAATATTATAATTTAAAATTTATTTATTATGCAGATAGAGTTATTTGTCCAGGTATACTGATAAACTAAATTGGTGCCTTCTAATAAAAGCTCTATAGGAAAATTCTGATATCTGCACATATTGCAGGGGTGGCCAAACTTACTGACCCTCCGAGCCACATACTACAATCTTTAGAAGTTCGAGAGCTAGGGCATGCCTGCTCGGGCTTGGGGCTTCAGCCCTGAGGTGGAGAAGGGGGGCTAGCGGCTTCTGCCATGTGGGGTTGTGGGGGTGCAGGGGTGAAAGTAATAATAAATTCTTACCAGTACAGGGGCTGGCTCTGGCCCCTGGAATGGGCGGAGCCTCGGGCAGAAGGGGCGGGGTTGGGGGTCAGCCTTTCCCAGCCAGCCCATCCGCGCTGCCTGGCCCCCACCGCTCGGGGCTCCGGCAGCAATTTAAAAGGGCCTGGGGCTCTGACCCCAGGGGAGCTGCCCTTTTGCCCCGCCCCCCCCATCAGCGGCCCAGCTTTAACGTCGTTGCCCCTTTTGCTTTCCCTGTCAGCGGCCCTGATGGTAGGGTCCGTACTGGCAGGGCCACCGACAGGGGAGGCAAAGGGGGTGCGGCACTTTAACGTGGGCTACATACGGGCCGGTACCAGCTTCTTACCGGTACACCGTACTGGCCCGTACCACCTCACTTTCACCCCTGGGGGGGCGTGTCTCAGGGTTTCAGCCCTGCTCCTCCTGAAGCCTTGAGCCCCAGCAGGTGCCTCCTGAGACCCTCTCCCTTGCTGGGCAGAAGCCCCTAGCCCCGCCACTGGGCATAAGCCCCAAGCCCCCCCAAACAGTCTGGTATGCGGGGGGGGGGGGGGGAGGGAAGGGGGGCTCCAAGAGCCACACTTTAACTGTAAAAGAGCCACATGCAGCTCATGAGATGTGGTTTGGCCAACCATGACATATTACTTTACCATATCTTGCATTCTCTGGGGAAAGGCAGGAAGTGACAGACTGTCAAACACACAAACATGTTACTGACGTATCTTTTAACATTCTCTTGAATACTGGTAAAAGACACACAGCAAAAGCCCTGTGTAAAAAGTGATAGCTTCTGTTTTCTGACATTTTTCTGTAGGTTTATGATGATTTACTTTCTTACAAATCTGATTTATGTAATTTGCTAACTGATTAATCACTTTACTTTCTAGCAGTTCCTTCCCGCTTATTTCCAAAGAAACAGTCAATTAGGATTGTAATTAATTCTCTCTTTCTCTCTCTCATGACAGAAAAATTTGGAAGGTTGTGACCTGCATGTATCTAGACAGCACTGATGGTTAATGTATAGCCCCCAGCCTGGTGATTCTAATGCACAAAATTAATCCAAATCAAAATCTATGTTGCTAGGGTACATAAAAACGTAATTCATAGAGGAGAAACAATGCTTAATCCAGGCAGCAACACTGTTCTCCAATCTCAATGAGAAGGTTAAGGAGTGATTTGATAACAGTCTGTAAGTACCTACATGTGTAACAGAGATTTGATATTAGAGGGTTTGTCAATCTAGCAGACAAAGGTAAAACAAGAAGCTGAAGCTAGAAAAATTCAGACTAGAAATGAGCTCCAAATCTTCACCAGTGAGAGTAATTACACATTAGAACAATTTACCAAGGGTTGTGGTGGATTCTCCATCACTGCAAAATTTTAAATCAAGATTGGATGTTTTTCAAGAACTTATGCTCCAAATCAACCACAGCTGTTGGACGTGTAGGGGAATCCTATGACCTGTGTTATGCAGAAGATCAGAGTAGATAATCACAATGGTCCCTTCTGGTCTTAAAATATATGAATGTTCAGCAAATGTACTAAAATGTATGTTGCATTTCTACATATGTTTACTACAGTTCTACCTCATCAGCTCATCCCACTTGCATTACGGCAGCTTTTAGATCTAAGTGAATACAAAGAAAGTATGAAGATTTCCCCATTATCAGCTCAGCATCAACCATTCCAGAAGGTCCAGAGATCTGTTCCTCTAGGATGTTATATCCTAGAGGTGCTTTAGGTATTTTTTAGCAGATATGTTATGAAAAATTCATTCAAGTTAACTAAAAGTTATGCTGACTGGTCAAACCTGTGAGATCTATCATACTTCAGGTGAAATAACACAGTCTTCCTTTAACACTTAGTGCAAAAGTATTG
This sequence comes from Chelydra serpentina, assembly GCA_037349315.1. Taxonomy (NCBI): domain Eukaryota; kingdom Metazoa; phylum Chordata; order Testudines; family Chelydridae; genus Chelydra; species Chelydra serpentina. The sequence goes on from JBAIAC010000030.1 coordinate 55,092,637, forward strand.
TAGTGCAAAAGTAGGTTTTGAAAAGGCAAGATGATGAGTCGGGCATTATTAACTAGTGATGAAATGCTACTGGAACTAGAAATGGGCAAAAGATTCCTGAATTTTCATTTGCAGATGGGGGGAGGGAGAGGGAAGAGAATGAGGAAGGAGAGCAGAGAAGAAGAAAGAAGAGAGACTTGGATTCAGATTCCCATATTCAAACTCGCCCTTTTAGTTCTGCATCAAATCAAAACTGGAAGACACTATTTCCTATTCAGATCATCAGAACAGTTGATTTCACTAGATTTCCACCATTCAAGCTGGAGGATGTCATAAAAATCTGCTCTAGCCTGATTCAGCCTGAAAGCCAACTTTCAATCCTTAGCCTAAACCAAGTTTTAATTCTAGTTTGGATCTGTACATGACCTCTTCAGATCATCCCCCAACTGAACTGATAATAAATATCAGGAAGATGTTCAACACTCCTTTTTTATTGAATCTCAGTGAGAAAGAAAAACCTGGTTAACGAAATGGTTGGCATTATCACAAACAAGTTCCATAATGCACACAACCATTTACATGAACAGATGTGTATTTAAAATTGGTTAACATTCAGTCAAAATGTGGTAGTGTTAGAAAGGCAGTACTATTAAGTTACACACAAACACCAAGTGATATATTCTAAATCTCCAATTGAATAGTGAAAAGTAATATTAAAAATTGCTTTAAGACATTACACAATAAGGGTGAGATTCATCATTGTGATTCTCCAGTAAGCCTCTAAACCTTGTGCAACATGGGAGTAGTGCAGCAAGGTGAATTATTCATACTACGTATTGCGGCATTTGATATATTTTCAATTAAAAAACAAAATGGTATTTATTAATGAATTGACTGGAAATTATTTAAAATAACCACTTTGGGGGAATAACTAAAGTTAACTTCCCACTGGTATTTTTTTTTCAAATAACCAAACAGATCTCCCACTGAAATTTGCCATTATTCTTTCCAGGAGGAGAACAGCCTTGCTTTTTCCAATAACTTTAACAGAGTTTGTTCTAATTCCTGCTTTCCTGGACAACGTTTTTGGAAAATATGGGAAATTGCTTCCTTGAGCTAACCTCTTATGGGGAAAATACTACTAAACCCATGTTCTTTGATACTGGAATAACAAACCAACCAGCCACCTCCACACTTAGTAATAAATCATTCTATTCTTTGTTAATCTTAAAACATTTACACTATTCAGCCTTACCAGGATTATATCTTGATATGTGCATCAAAGAAATGATAGTTATAGGTGTATATAGACAGATAAATATGTACTTATAGATATTGTCAAACCACCTATGTAAGCTGCCAAAATGAACAAATGAGCACCTAAAATGTTAATTGCTACACAATGCAAAAATGCAATTTTCTATCATTTAAGAAAGAAAATGTTCATCTCCACTGTTACCTGTGTAGCTTGGGAAAAATTATGACGTGAATAGTGCTAAACCTTTCCCAATAGCTTTTAAGTTTGATTTCTGAATTAAAGTTGCAGTGAATGTAAATGCAATGTTTGGCAGCTTTCCAGATTAGTGTAACTACTATGGCTTTTCATTTAAGAAAAAAATGTCCAGCAAAGCTCAGATGTTAAGACTTTTTTGTTGTTTTAAGGATACACTTTGGGTTTCAGTATCCTTCAGTTGAGTTGTTTGCTTGGATTTTATCAAGAAAGTGTCAGGTGCGGCGATAAATGTTCTTGTAACAACCTGAAGATCTTTAAAATCAAACCGATCCCAGGAAAAACTCATATGTATGCAGGCTGGGAGCATACCAATGGACTCCTGATTTTATTGGCACTTATTGCAATTAAGAAAGTCTATCTCCTGTCAGGAAAGCATTCAAATAAATTGTCCACAGCATTGATCACCGTTCCATACCACTGATCTAACACACAATGCCTCAATAGCTAGGGAAGTATAACATGGGCTAGGACTGCTGACAACCACTTGAAAAACATACCTTCTCGGGGAATCTTGGTCTTTTGGATCACACAAGTCTCACTTCGCAACTTTAACAAACCTGGGAATTAAAGAGATTGCCAAGGAGCTGGAAATAAGACAAACATTGAGCCTCACAAACAATCTGAGACTCCCACGGAAGCATCCAACATGGAAAGATTACAGAACATTATTTGCTCCTGCAAAAGAAAGACTATTTAAAGATGGATTTAAAACTTATGAAAGAACAACAAATCTGATGACTTCAGGCTGGTCTCGCTGTACATTGCAGTGTAATAAATCATTAGAGCAACCTTGTTCTCATATCTTGTTCCACAAGGAACACGGACTCAACTCAAAGAAATTATAAACATGACGTAACCCTACAATACATACAAGCATTGTGGAGGTCATGTAATCAATTTCTTAAGATGCAGACATAACAGATGTACGGCTGCGTCAGCACCGACGTGCCCATGAAACCCCATCACATGATGTTTTCAGTTCAACCCCACTTCCTACTTCCAGACTTTCCGACATTACCATTATCTGCATGTAGATTGGTTACTCACTCCTAAATTTTGATAGCAGGAGAACAGTAAGCTCAATCATGGTTTGTCACATTTATTCATGAACACATTTATGAATTTATATACTGTATTTTGAACCAGCAAAAACACATGGCACATTTAGTCATTTTTCACTGGCGTCTGTCATTTTCCCAAAATCCCCCTAAATATTCTCAGCCAGATCCTCACCTAGTGTAAATTGTCACAGCTCCATTGACTTGAGCGAAACTGTGACAATTTATACACGCCAAAGACCCTTTTTAACCTGCTTTCTTTAAATAAAGGGTTTCTCTACTCTTTTACTTAGAACAAAGTACAGTATTGTGGTGTTTAGATTTTGTAATTATTAGAACTGGGAGCACTGGCTGTTGGGAGTCTGAAAGGACAGGAAACAAGAAGGAGGTAGGGAGGAGTTGAGAGGCTGGGAGAGCTACAGAGGGTGCAGCAGCAGCTTGGTAAAGAGGTTTCCACTTTGAAAATAAAGTCCTGTTGAAGCTTGTTAGTACCTTGTCTGACTGATACAACAAGTATATGCAAAACTAGACCACTAAAAATTTCTATAGACAAATGTAGAGGTTTACAATCTAATTTGAAACATGAAGTTCACATAGGATAATGAACAGAAGATCATGAGGTTATACAGGATAGCTATTGCACATCCTGATGATCTCAATACTTTAAAAAAAATAGTTAAGTGGGATTTGGAATCCATTTATCTTGGGTACTTACATGGCCCCCATTACTGTAGTACCTGTCTCTCAGTCGTTAACATATTTATTCTCATGACACTCTAGTGAGGTAGGGAAGTGCTATCATCCCGATTTTTAGGGTGGAGAAGTGGCGCACAGATAGACTAAGTGACTTGTCTAAGTTCACACAGGTAGTCTGTAGCAGAGCAGGGGGCTGAACCCAGGTCTCAAGACACAGTCTAGTGCCTGTGCCACTGGACTATCTTTCCAAGATCCTTCTTGTATCTTATAGAAAGCCTTTTAGAGAGGTCTAAATATGAAATTGATGGCTAGCTTTTCAAGCATTACTTAATACCGGTTATGTTATGTTTGAAGGACCAAGTGGTAAGCCACTGCAGCAGTAATAGGTCACCAAATGTGCACGTACACTAGAAAGTAACTTTTAGATATTTCAAGTATCCAGCCTACTTTGGAGTCACACTGTGGTCCAGTTCTTTAATTTGTTCAAATCTGAATGATTTATTTCCTCATCCATACTAGGAAACACATCTGACCTGAGAAATGTCATTGGCTTCCTGTCCATTACAGAATGCTCTGTAACATCTAATCTCAAGATTTCCATCAATTCGTCATCCAACTGTACTGACCTCATCTCTGCCTAGTCTGTAACTACATTCTTTAATATCGCGCTTTCTTGTCTCTTCTCCCATAATTACAACTCACCTCCTCCTTGAAGCTCCCTGATTATATACGAATACCATTTCAAGATCCTTTCCTTCTTTCTAGCCTGACTTCCAAAATAACAAAAAACAAACCACACACTTAGCACTTAATACGGTACATAAGTTTGAAAAATTACAATTAACACACATTAAATGTATATTTTAGACATTTATGGAAGCATCAGGGTTGAGACCACCAAAGCAATATTTGGAAGCACATTTATTGGTTAGATAGAGGGATTAGGAGTCCAAATCTATTCCCAGCTCAGTCACTGAATTCCCAACTCCTGACTAAGTAATGCAACCTTTCGGTGCCTTGGTTTATCCACAAATTCTTGTACAACACTTAGCTACTTCACAGGGGTGGCTTTTTAAAAATGTGATGTTTGTAAATAGCGTGTTTTGTCACAGGAGCTCAGAATTATTAAATGTACAGAGAATCCACACATCGCCTACTCCTCAACCGCATAACAAAGAATTTCAGGTACAGAAATCATGGATTCCTAAAGTTGATGCATGCCAGTGTTTTTTAAGCATCTCTATGGCCCTGACCCCAAAACCTATTGATATTAATAGAAATAAACCCATTGAATTCACTGGGCTTGGGGATCAGGTTCTTGGTGTCCATGACTTCCAAGTCTTTAAATAACTATGGTAGCATTTATCCGCCAAAAGAAGAAGCTAATAGAGTGATGCATATGTTATCAAATGGCCACCACAAATATCAGAAATTGTTATATGCATACAAACTACTGATTTGACATTTTTGCAGGAGACAGCTAGATAGATACACATCTTTGCCATCACTTCCATTATTAATATTGTACATAATGTGCTGCAACCATCTTAGGACATTCTGTACTAAATTGTCACAATGTCTAGCTTGCACAGCCAAGGCCACTCTTAAAAAGACAGAAGGAAGCTCTCCAAAATCTGTCAATATATCTCCTGTCAACTTCCTACTCCTGGGAAGAGGACAGCTTTTGCTAACAACTTCTAAAGTCTGTAAAACGTGAACTCTGCCAAACAAGCTTCTATAGGAGCTCACAACTCTGACACTTTGCATTAAAAGTATAGTGAAGAGAGCCTCAAAAAAGTCTGTACAGCCAATTAGCGTAGCTCTCCACCACAAACTTAAAAAGAAAAAAAGGCTGACAAAAAATGGTTCCCAGGTCTTCTGGGAGAAATAAACTGTTCAAGCAGGAGAGCTGGCAGAGTTGATGAAAACAAAATTAACGTTCAGAAAGAGAAACCACAGATTTTGTGCATAGAGGCGTCATCATAGAGAGGAGCATGAGGGGAACGTGCTCAAGGCCTGCCCCTAATTACTCCTAATGGGCCTACACATCACAAACCAGGAGGGAAAAAAACCAGGAAAACACATTAATGAATCTGACCCATCAGTTATTGCATGCGAACACCCATGCAATATAACACTGAAATAATCAAATATATTAATTTAGCACAATTTAACCTCTTATATTTAATAATACAGGACCAGAAACCATGAGTCTTGGCTCCTGCAAAACTCCCGAGTAACAAATGAATTTTAACTAAGCAGCACCTTCCAGGATTTGGCACACTGAACTTACATGCAATTTCCAAAATTTAATACAGGTTTTTAATCCCTATCTGTTTATCATATTCATGGTTTACCAGTTAATAACGTCTGACACCAATTCCTGTGGCATCAGAGACCTGGCAGTAAAATCAAGAGGTCTCCTAACTGTAGATTTATCTGCCCATGCAAATGAAGAAAAATCCTAGAAGAAAGGACTTCCTTCTGTCTGGAACAACCAATACCCAGGGGTTGGTACACCCGCGCCGGAGGAGCTGCCAGGGTGGGGCACTGGCTCCTGGGAGCGGCGGCCCCACCTTCTGCTCCTTTAGCTGCTGCGGTTCCCAGGAGAGCCCTGCAGTTCCGCGGATACTGATTTATATCTGCACAGGGCTCTACAGATAAGCAGGACTCATGAAATGTTCTCTCCTGAGAACATTAGAGAAATATACTGGTGCCCTATTTCCAACAGATAAAGGCCCTGGCAAGCAGTAAGATCCAACAGATTGGGAGCTTGCAAAGCATTCTGCTACTATGGTGGTTCGAGTAGTATTAAAAACCTGGGAGGATTAGTCTGAGATGGAGCTTAAATGGGATCACATGCAAAAAACTTCTTGTTTACAAAAATCTGAGCTTGAGGCACATTTACTTAGATAGGCATCTGAATCCACAGCAAAATACCACATTTCCACACTATTGTTCAGAGCTCACCCCAGGACAGGAACATCACAAAGCATTGCTGCTGAACCTCAGATGTGGACAAGAGCAACATTGCAGCTTCAAATCTTACATACTAGAATATTGTACTTTGCAGAGGTGAAAATAATGCAAAACCGAGGCCGGATATTGTTTGATTCACTGATGGCGTATTTAAAAGTAACCAATGTACATCAATTATCTCCCGATATTCAATGGCACAAACTTAGAAAGCCAAGACCCACCTAGGGGTGATGAAGACAAAATCTGATCTGAGCTTTTAATATGATATAACAGTGATACTCAGACCTCAGTGGTTCAGGAGCCAAATTAGCGATCAATATTACCCAAAAGAACCACAGTTGTGTGAATTCATTGTTTCATTACTATTATATATATATATATATTATTCTCACCGAAAAATGACTGACCGAGCATTATTATTTTCTTAACTACAATCATCCTGATTGGTTAATAATTAAATCACACAGCGTTTTAATATCATATGATGCAAAGAGCCGCTGGAGACACATTAAAGAGCACTTGTGGCTCACGGGCATCAGTCTGAGTACCACTGTGACATAACACCAAACACGTCAAAGCAATTTTGGGGATCAACGTGGAAAGAATCACAGATAAGTGAATCTGCAATTCCTCTCTGCATCAGACCACACCGAGAAAACTGCTGTGTTATGAATGATTCCATCCTCAATCCTGCAGTGTTATCAGCATATCATAATCAATACAGAAGCAAGCAACAAAAATGGTAGAAGCACACATCAGCTACAGTAACCAACTACAAGTGTTTGAAGGGTGTAAAACAAGAAGAGAGAAGAATTGTTACAAATGGACGTGCAGCCAGCTGCAAAAGCATGAAAGAAAGCATAGGAAAATAGTTTGTTGTTTTTAAAAAAAAACAAAACTTTCCTTCTGGTGCAATTTATTAGATTGTGGAGTAACAACTCAAGGGAAGGAAGAGAAGCCCTCATAGCTTGGAACACTGAGATCCTTCCTGGCCAAAGCACAGGAAATGCACACTATGTAGCAATTTTTGCAATCAGATGGATCAAATGACCTAATAGGTCTTATCCGTCACTCACTTTTATGCTTCTACAAATAATAATTCTAGGCTGTTACCCAATTAGATGAAAATCCAAAATATGTTATAGTTACTAATTTTTCATTCCAGACAAATGCAATCTTTTGTTATTGCAAAACTATTTGTAATGGATGAGCTACAGCAGCGCAAAGAAACAAGATAAAGTAGTCTTATGTCAGAGCTCACAGAGTGCTTCAGTCTGAGCATTCAGCTCAACAACATGAAGATGGTTATGCTGGCTACAGGAGGACTTCAAATGGCTCTGTCTACTAAAATTACTTTCAGGGAATATTACACATGACATCATCCAACTGTGACTACATTAAGTCAAGACAATTACTGCTAATCAACTTAGACTATATCTATGTAGTTATTTTTAGAGGCTTTATTGAGGTTTATCCAGAGAGCATACTGTAGCACTCCCTTTGGCAAAGATAACATGATGTTCAAGTATTTGCAAGTAGGATAGCTTCTTCCTTATGCCTTTTAGTCTTTTCATTCATGATTGGCTTTCCCAACCTGTTTTCCTCCTTCCTTCCACTTCCAAAGGTTGGTTTCTTCTGCAGACAGCTACCTATCTACTCACAATGAAAATGCATTAATTAAGTGATGGAGAACCAATCGGCAGGTCCAACTGTCCTTCTGGTATGAAGTTCCCCCTTCTCCTCTCTCCACTCATTCAATACTTGAGTAATTTACTCATCAAATTATGATGGTATACAAACTAGCAATAACCATGTTTTCAGGGTCTGCAGCTGTATGCAAGGTGTACAGTATATTCACCAGTTACAGATTATATATATAGTTCCCTTCTGGACACCAAGTAGTGACGCCAGACAAAAGTTTACAGATCCTGCACTGCACGGGTGGGACAGAGTTAGCAAATTTCCTCCTGCTTTGGTCCCAATGCCTGACTTGCAGTTGTAATCCCAAGCAACATGTAGTGCAGGTGTAACCCACACACCTTCTGGGTGTGGTGTTGTGTTCCCTCTAGTGGCACCGAGACCACTTAAAGAGAGAGATAAAATGAGTCTGCTCTACAGCCTTAGCGAACAGCCAGTTGGCTTTCCCTGTGGTTAGGGTTGACCCTGCATACCACACAATTAATTTTAGCTTCTCCCAATCATGCTGTTCCAATTACATTAGGATTTCAAGATGGGATTTAAAGAGGCTTTAAGGAGTTAGGTGCCCATCTTCTATTGAATTTCACTGATGGAATGGAAGATGGGCATCTAACTCCCTTAGGTGCATTTGACAATCCCAGCCTTCATCTTTTAGGCTGAATGGAGCTTTTGCATGCAACACAGTTGACTTTCTTGCGGCTGCAGGCACATGAAAGTAGAGAACCTGACCCTTGGACTTGTATCTAGAAACCATCTACACCGAGGAGTTAAGATGTTCTGAATTAACAGGCATGTGGGGGGTCTGGATGCTTATCCAGACCATCTCAGAATCTCCTCCCTGAAAGCTAAGTTGAGTATCCCACCAGCGCAGGCTTTTCTGAGAGATTTCCAATACTTCAGGATTTCCAACCCACTCAAACCAAGGAAGAATAACTTTTGCCAAAGTATATCCAGATTTCAGTTTCTGCCTGCAGCTACAACGCTCTTAGGCACACAACAATGTATTCAAAAAAGAATTAACTCCCAAAATCAGGTAGTTTTGGTTCATGTTCAGTTTCAATTCATGATGGAACTTGATTCATCCAGACCAGTTCTCTCACCCCTAAACAATGCATGTAGTGTGCTAATAAGACGTTGTGAGCAATAACAACTCCACACACAATCACATTAATAGTAGCAGCACTCCTGCGTTATTTACTTCTGTGCTTATAACTGTTGTCACTACTGTGCTATGTATGTGCTTCCATTAGTGTTTCACTACAATGATATGAAAAAGGCTTTCGTTAGCTTTTCTCAAAGTCTTCTCTGGCATCTCTCTCTCCTTATTTTAAATACATCTTCTGTTTAGCTATTCCACATGGGGCCTGATTTTGCTCTCACATCAGAGTAAGCAAGCCAGGAGTAACTTCATTGTTGAAAGTGGATTTAATCTAACGTAAATGGAGAGGAGAATATGGATATTAGAGTAGAGAGAAGTTAAAACTCCCATTCTCTACCTTCCATAAATAACTCCTTAGACTAGCTTTTATTATTTGAGCTGTACTTATTTAGGAGTCTCTCTTGCTCTCTGTACACACATGTAACTCCCATTACTGTCAGTGGAAATTATGCCTGTACGTCAGTAGCAGACCAGAACCCAGCACATATAAATCTCTAAGGTCTCTTGTTTAATGAGAAGAGCCAATGAAATTATCTGGATTTTTTTCCCTTTAAACAAATATAATGTACCAGATTCAGGTACTGGCTGATTCTCCAGAACAGGAGTAATACCCAAGAGAGAGCCCTAATCTAATGTATTTAGAACAGTAAGAGAGGGAACTAAACAGCAGGAATACAAGTTTTGTTTCCAGTTCCCACCATAAATTGCACAGACCCACCTGATAAGAGACTTAGGATATGTCTACACTGCAATGTAAGCCCAAGATTAGTGGGACTCCAATCACCTGACCCATGTTATGGAGCCCTGGGCTTGAGAGTCTACATTATATTTTAATTCTAGGTCACGAATTTTCTGACTCGTACTCATAGACTCATAGACTCAAAGGTCAGAAGGGACCATTATGATCATGTAGTCTGACCTCCTGCACAATGCAGGCCACAGAATCTCACCCACCCACTCCTGGAATAATCCTCTCACCTATGTCTCAGCTATTGAAGTCCTCAAATCATGGTTTAAAGACTTCAAGATGCAGAGATCCTCCGGTAAGTGACCCGTGCCCCATGCTGCAGAGGAAGGCAAAAAACCTCCAGGGCCTCTGCCAATCTCCCCTGGAGGAAAATTCCTTCCCGACCCCAAATATGGCGATCAGCTGAACCCCGAGCATGTGGGCAAGACTCACCAGCCAGACACCCAGGAAAAAGTTCTCTGTAGTAACTTCTACTCAAACCTAGGGTTCCGGCATCCACACTGCAGTGTGCAGACCCAAGTCAAAATATCCATATCCCAGAATCCCCTGCCCCCCGAAATGTGGCCGCTCTTGCCCTAGGACCATAGTGCACTGTGGGAAAACTTTACTGCCCCCTTCCTCCCCCCCCCCTCCTCCCCCCCGCACATTACCAGGACACAGCTCTCTTTGCAAAATAATTGATCGGTTTGCTCTCCATTGTGAACCTACGAGGCTCTCTGATAACAACATGCTTGCAGATCAGTGATCAGAACAGAATGGGTTAACACTGACCTGAGATGCTGCCATTTGCCAAGGAAGGAGGGAGTACTTCCGTTTTCAACAGAGTTGATTGCAGATTGTTGGGATAGAGAGGACTAAGGAAGTTATCCCATGGAATTGTGGGATACTTCCAGATGACTCCTGTGACCCGGCTTGACTTGAGCTTGGACTCTTCAGCCTTGGGATCCTGGGTCTAAGCCCTGCGTTAGTGCAATTGTACTGTAGACACAAGGATGATTAGCCCTGAGGCCAGGCTCAAGCATGGGATTACACTGCAGTATAGATATACCCTTAGAGGTTATAAACAAGAAAAATAAAAAACAACAACTAATGATGACATTTTCCACTAGATTAGATATTTCAACAGTCAAAAACCCACACCTACACTTGAATCTGACAAGTAAGATTTATTAAGTATTCCAACCATTTTTAAAATCAACCACAATAAGAGTACTCTACTTACATGCACTTTTTTCAGGTACAGAGCTCAAAGTGCTTTACAAAAATGGCTATTTAGCCCATTGTACAGATGAAGAAACAGATGCAGAAAGGTGAAATGGCTTGGTCCAGGTCACACGTGGCAGAGTTGGGAATAGAAACCAGCTCTCCCAACTCTCAGTGTGATACCCTGACTACTAGAGCACAATGTGTACAGCCTATTGACTAATCAGTTTAATGTGCCATCACAGTAACATGAATCCTATGACAACAAATGAGTCATTCACTTCCTTAGAGGGAAACACATGCAAGTGGATGTCTGAAGCACTTATAGTCATTGTCAACCATTAAAAAGCTATCAACGTGTGCACTATACTTGCAGTCTTGAATAATGGGAGCAAACCTCATGTTATCTCCTTACAAGACTCTTGATCATTTCTCTCTTATGATATTTTCCAGTACATGGTTCTCACCTGCTTCAATACTTCTACAGCTGCCAGTTATATCTAAATGTGGGGCAAATACATTAGAGGCTGCTCAACTACCACTGCACCTCCTATAACCATTATAGTGAACTTTTGTGGCAATCAAGTACTTTTCCATCCCTCTGTTAGGTACCACAGGTCTTGAAGAGTCTACAGGACTCTTAGGAGCTAATAAGCTCCAACCTGCCATGCAGTGACCTGCTAACAGTTGCTAGGGCAGAAGCTGAACCCTGACAGAGGACTCCAGTCCTGGAACCTGACTGGCAGAATGCTGAATGTCCTGATTGTCAATAGCTTCTGTAAAAACTCAGCACAGGAACAGGAAGATGTCCATGCAACTGGGATCCACCCTGCTCTGGATTGGTGCTCCTGCTCCCCTGGCTTGACTTCCTGGGCATACCAACCTGGCTTGACTCCTGGCGTCTGACTTGTGGTTTTGATCTCTAGCTTGTCTCTTACTTCTGAGCTCTTGGTAGCCTAACCCGGCCTGACTCGGACTCCTGACCTCCACTTTGTTTCCTGCCTTTGACCCCCAGTAACCATACCTGGCCTGACTTTGGTTACTGATTCATGGTTCTGCTCTTAAGTTTATCTTCTGCTTCTGATCTCCCATTGTTCTAACCCAGCTGACGCTTGACTCCCATCCTCTGACTTTGGACCCTGGCTCTGATACTAGGTCTGGCTAACCACAACCTGGCCTGGACCCTCCATCCAGTGTCACATCCATTGTTTACATGGCACCTTTGCACGGCTATTTCCTCTCAACCAGACTTCACTGGTTTTTTTATACATTGAGTCTAAATGCAGATGCAGGTCATAGAAAGCACCAACGTATCTTCCAGGCACATGCACAGATACCATATAAAGACAAACCTGTAATGGTTTCTGAAAGTCTGTATTTAATCGCACAGGCCAAGTGAAATGAATGGAAGTTTTGCCATTGACTTTAATGAGGCAAGAATTCACCCAAAGTGATTTTGCTTTTTAGATTTAGGCTTTGGAGCTACTACAATGGGAAAATTCCTAGCGTTAAACAAAAACTTCAAGCTCCCATTCAATACTTGTGTGGAATGGCAGCCAAGTACTAGTAGTCAGTAACGAAGTAGATCCAGACACTGCCTCTACAATATCCTTCTTTGATTTCCTCTGCTTCACATATATCTGCGCACACCAAGCTGGTTGAGTTATCTGTTTACCCACACCATTTTCCATGGTAACTTGGATATTTCCCCAACTATGAGTCTCAGGCCTTAAAACTGTTGTCTAAATATCCAGTCTATCCGTTTAACTCATATCTTGGTGATTTATTGTGGAATACAAGATGTTACTGCTTCAGATAGGAAACAAACTGCCACTCAAAAGACCACAGGAAAGTGACATGTGGCAGTATTACTAATCTGAACAATACAGTATGTTTTTAAGTATGCAAAAATACTACAGGAAAAGCAAGTACATTTTCCCTAAATAAAATATGTAACCCTTCTGCCAGATGGAGCCAACAGCAACAAGGGTCGGGTTCAGTATCTAGGGGTTCCTTTTCAACAATACAACACAAAACCAGCTCAAGCCCCCACCCAGTGACCTGGGACAATTACACATCACCCCCTGGGTGCCTCTAAGAAGCAATACTTCCCCTCTCGCAAGCACAGAGTCTGAGTGTAGCAAAAACTTTTAATAACAGGAGGGAATTAACTCAGCATTAATTTGGGAAAACACCGCAACGAGGGTTCATAAACACAAACCATGAGCAAAATACCCACCTCCCAAGTAAGTTGGGCAGTGTCCTTTTCCCCTCAGGGTCTTAAGTCCAGCAACCCAAAAGTCCCTTTAACGTGCCCGTCCCTTCTCTGGACTCCACTAACAGTTGCTGTCCTTGGCCACTGCAGCCCCAGAGTTTGAGGTTCATCCGCAGAGTTCACCTCCTACCCTGTGTGCAAGGCGGGGGGGTAAGGAGGCACCTCACATGCTGCACTGCTCGGACACTCGGTCGTCGCCCCAATGACCAATTGCTTGCCATGCCTCTCTGCCAGCCACCCTGCTAGCCGCTTGCCACGCCTCTCCACCAGCTGCCCACTCACCAAGATGTCTTCAGGGCCCCCACACACACACTTAACAAAGCTCTCAGTGATTTCAGCTGTTAGTGGGGGAGCCTCACTGCTGGTGCACACTGGGCAGTCTCTTGCAAAGAGACACTGTCCAAAAGTAGGTCTAATACTTAGACCTAGTTATCAGTCATTTCAGCTCTGCAGCGTGTAACAAGACTCTCAATTAAGTCTAAATGAGCTCTTTTATTATACCATGGAGAGAGAAAGGGTCAAATTTTGTCTAGGGCCCTTGAACAGGGCCCACACCACCAGGTACAAGTACCTGTCCCCACCCTCTCTCAATTCATTGGGCTTTGGAACCCATGTCCCTTGCCTCGCCAGTGCTGTTCAGTTGAAGGTGAGTCCCTCCACTGGGGTATGCCAGGTACAGTTCTGTTGCCCTTGGTTCACATAACAAGGATAACAACCCTTTATTACCCCCGCCCCAATAACAAGGAGACTGGAGATCCAGCACCAGCCACAAGTTAGTGTTTGGGCAAGCAGTCCCATCACGCTGAGCACCTAGGCAGGTGTCCATGCAAACGAGATCAGTTCCTGGAAGTCCTCTTCCACAGCTCACCACTAGATGTCAGAGAAGAGCTCATGCAGACTCTGCTTACAAATAAAATTATAACAGATCCTTCCCTGAATCTTCCTAAAATACATGATGTATTAACATGAAAAAGGGTCTTTTGAAAAAGAACAAGAGAATATTACCATAGGGTCCCATCCAAAATACCCATTGAAGTATGCCAACATTTTTATGGCTGACTTAGAACAACGCTTCCTCAGCTCTCGTCGCCTAACACCCCTACTCTACTTGTGCTACATTGATGATATCTTCATCATTTGGACCCATGGAAAAGAAGCCCTTGAGGAATTCCACCATTATTTCAACAATTTCCATCCCACCATCAACCTCAGCCTAGACCAGTCCACACAAGCGGTCCATTTCCTAGACACCACTGTGCTAATAAGTGATGGTCACATTAACACCACCCTATACCGGAAACCTACTGACCGCTATACTTACCTACATGCTTCCAGCTTCCATCCTGGACACACCACACGATCCATTGTTTACAGCCAAGCTCTAAGATACAACCGCATTTGCTCCAATCCCTCAGACAGAGACAAACAAGATCTCTATCAAGCATTCTTACAACTACAATACCCACCTGCTGAAGTGAAAAAACAGATTGACAGGGCCAAAAGAGTACCCAGGAGTCACCTACTACAAGACAGGCCCAAAAAAGAAAATAACAGAACACCACTAGCCGTCACCTTTAGCCCCCAACTAAAACCTCTCCAGCGCATCATCAAAGATCTACAACCTATCCTAAAAGATGATCCCTCACTCTCACAGATCTTGGGGGACAGACCAATCCTTGCTTACAGACAGCCCCCCAACCTGAAGCAAATACTCACCAGCAACCACACACCATACAACAAAAACACCAACCCAGGAACCTATCCTTGCAACAAAGCCCGATGCCAACTCTGTCAACATATCGATTCAAGTGATACCATCACAGGGCCTAATCACATCCGCCACGCCATCAGGGGCTCATTCACCTGCACATCTACCAATGTGATATATGCCATCATGTGCCAGCAATGCCCCTCTGCCATGTACATTGGCCAAACCGGACAGTCTCTACGCAAAAGAATAAATGGACATAAATCTGACATCAGGAATCATAACATTCAAAAACCAGTAGGGAACACTTCAACCTCCCTAATCACTCAGTGACAGACTTGAGGATAGCAGTGTTGCGACAGATTAACTCCAAAAGCAGACTTCAAAGAGAAACTATTGAACTCGAATTGATATGCAAACTAGATTGCGTTGCCTCCGGATTAAATCGAGATTTGGAATGGCTCGGCCATTATGTTAATTGAATCTATTTCCCTTAAGTTAACGATCCTCATTCACACCTGTGAGACCATCTTGTTTATCACTTCAAAAGTTTTCCCCCTGCTGTTATGGTTCCTCTCAACTAATTAGCCTCTTAAGATTGGTCTAAACACCTCGACCTAATCATGTTTCTCTGACTGTATAAATATCTGTCTACAGTGTATTTCATTCCATGCATCCGATGAAGTGGGTATTAACCCACGAAAGCTTATGCTGAAATAAATTTGTTAGTCTCTAAGGTGCTACAAGTTTTTCTTTCTTATTTTCGCATTGAAGACAATGGGACTCTTTGCTAGGCTTTGGATCAGGCCTTAAATCCTGGCTACTGAATTACTATTTTATTTCCTGTATCATCCATCACTGCAGTGTCTAAGAACTGCTTGATTCCCAAGTAACATTTTTGCTTCATAAGGGCAAAAATAACACTAGGTAATTCAGTCAATAAGCTTATTTGTAATAATTACATTTGTCATAAAATTAATTGTGTAAAGCCAAGTCTCTGTCCACCAGCCTTTCCTACCTTCAACGTAAAACAAATGTCAGCTTGGAAATAGCAAAAAAACAAATACAGCCTTACTAGAACATCATATTGCTGGCTGTACTGTCTTCTCCCAACACCATACCTCTGTTGTGATAAGGTTTTCACTTCAGACTTGTCTATTTCATTAGTGTTTGCTAACCCATATTCAATAAATCTCTCTTGCATGTGGTAATAAAAAACAGAAATGCTTTAATTAAAAAGCTGCTCTTTGCATTATTTGTACAGGTTTTTTTTTCTTGTAATGTTTGCTTTATCTGCTTGAGGTGGGCTGAGGAAGTAGCCAGCACGTTAAAATGTGTACACATACACACATGTTAACACATTAAATACACCTGTCATCTTACACAATGATCATTAACAGAGTTTCAGATATAAGGATCTAGCAGTTTGCGAATAAATCAGATGACCTGATGAAGAAAAAATGCCACAGGGTGCATTGTCCCCAGGAAATTAAAAACAGCCCGGAGTAGAATAGATGATGTATATCTATAGTTGTGAATAATTATAATCACTGCCTAGCAGAAACAATCTTAGGGTTTTCTCTAGCACTCATCACTGTCATATCTAAATACTAGACTTAATGGAAGAGTCTGTTCTTCACACCTCACCAATTCTCGAAAGCCCTGCTGGGTTTAGGTGCCGTTAACTTAAAAAAAAATGTAAATCCTGTATGCAGAGAAAGATTTAAAAGGGAGGGTTCTGCAGTTTGCTCTAAAAGCAGTTAGTCTTTGGCTGAGCCAAGTCTCCACAGACAGGTCATTTCACAGTTAAGGTTTCTTAACAAAGAACATTTTTATCCCAAATTCTCATGTGCTTCACCCTGATTTTTGCAAGACATGTCCTAAAAAAAGAGAAGCTATCTTTGGAAGTCAAGAGATACGATTGCTGATATAGCTGGAAACTGTCTCATTGATAGTGTGAAAAAACAGAAGTAGAGCTGGTGAGCATGTTTTGTTTGAAAAAAGTGTCAATGAAAAGTAGCCTTTTTCCCCCAAAACCAAAACTTCGTTGCAGGCATGTTTTTTGGTTTTTCAACAAAGCAGAATCACATTCTGGTGTGAATGTGACTGAACCTGAGAGAGGTGGATGGGAATGCCAGATGAATGGTTCTGATTCTGATCCATCTCTAAAAGAAAATCACCTCGGTGAAACGACTCAGGAATACAGATTTTAAAATCGACTTCTATAGCTTGTTATTGTGTTAGATTTTCCTTGTTCTTGTCAGCAGCTGGTTTTCAGAAAAAAGCAAACAAAGGTGTTTACTCAAGGCTCAGTTCACCTGCTGTTCCACCTGGCCCTTCTGCCTCAGGAGCTGGGTCCAATCTCAGATAGGAGATTACTGTTCTCGCAGTGAGTGCACTTTCAATCAGACACGCTTTGGGGTCTCTGTTGCTGGAGACAAGGAAACTAGTTCCAGGTAACGCCATACAGACCTTTCGTATCACCCTATCGGTTGCCAACCCTGTATCCTCATTTAGGCAAACTGTGCTCTTTGGATTAATCCCCTAAATCCTTCAGGCTTCTGAATGCCATGCTGGAATAATATGTGATTTGCTCCCTAGTAATGAGGGTCAGCACAGTTCAAGGGCACTTGCATCATCCTCTCACAGACAGAATTTATTGAGGCAGAAGAAGGGCGAGAGCGCTTTGAGAGTTCGTTCTGAAATACTGAATCATGAGTTTCAATGGGGCTGGTGGATTTCCAGAGACGGAGTGGAACAATCTGCTTTGAATTAGCCATTATCCTTTACGCTCCCCCATGTTTCCTGTCATCACACAAGATGATGAGTTACCCTTTAACTCACTATAGAATAATCTCCACTGCCAGGGAAAGGGCAGCTAAAAAACCCTGAGCTATTGGCAAGGAAGGTTTGAAAGCACAGGCTACCCCAGAGCTCAGTTTGCTGTAAGAACCAGGAGAATCATTAAAGTCAGAACAGTTCATTCATCTTGTATATTGAGCACAAGGATGATGGCGGGGAGGGGAGTGCCACAGCTGCTAAATTTGGGGAGATGGGACAATATGATGAGAAACTGTGATTTCTCCTTTTCACTTATAAAACATACAAAGTTTTGATGGCACTGATAGGTGTATATCAGAGCCAGCATTAGGCAGCGATCATTATTACTTCAGGATTTGTGTTGCGGTGCCCCCTTCAGTGGACAGGACATAGGCAGTCAGCCCCGTGGTCAGAGCAGGAATTGGAACTCAGGATCAGAACTGGTGTTAGAGGCCAGATTCCAGAACCAGATTCCCTACAGCAAGGCCAGGCAGGAGCAGGGCTGGGTCCAAAGCAGAAGCAAAGCAAGAGCAGGACTGGAACAAGGTGTGACACAGAGGCCCATTGCTGTCAGCTGGGAAAGGGTTCGGTGTTTTGTAACAGAGACTCCCAACAAGCCTGACAAACTCACTACACCTAGCACGCTGCTTTCACCATATTTATCCATAAAGAATATCATGTGAGGTCTTAAATGAAAGCCAAGATCACACTGCTCATTAATATCATTGTGAAATGTATGTATAAACACTAAGTAAAAAGTTATGCATGCAAGATGAAAATACGTTCCTAACGTCTGACTCAAGGCAGGGTTAATAAAGAGATTTCTGCCAGAGGATGGATATTTACCTGTCTGCTCAGTACACATGTAAATTAAGCATTGTAAGCCAACACAGTGGATGTTCTGTGTGCATATAAAGGCACCAAGAAGTCAATACACCTAAAACTGAGGGTGTCATCCTGAGGCTAGGTGTACACTGAAAACGCTGCAGCAGACCAACTGCAGTGCTGTAGCTGAGCTGTTGTAGCTCTTCAGTGTAGACACTCACTACAGCAACAGGAGGGATTCTCTCATCACTGGAGGTAATCTACCTCAAGAGGCAGTAGCTAGGTCGATGGAAGAATTCTTCTATCAACCTAGCACTGTTTACACTGGGGGCTAGGTCAGCTTAACTACATCTCTCATTTTTCACACACCCCCAGAGACATAGCTATGCCAGTGTAGCTTTTCAGTGTAGATCAGCCCTGACTCTAGGGACAAAAAGATAAATAAATTTGGGGGGATACAAGGAGAAGGTAAAAGGACACCTATTTATCCTTCACTAAGGAAACAAAAGGATAGTGCTTTTGCATTAATTAAAGAGGGATCCCTGCCATCTTGGTTGAAAATGCTGGGAGATTGCTTTAAACAAGGCTATTACATTTGGACTTGAAGCATGTTACAATTTTGTTGTATAGGTAACCTTTCCGTTTCCATTATCCTTACCATCTCAAACCTTAATCTTTGATAATGTTTTGCTTTTCAAATTTCCCAGGCTTTGTATGATTTGTATTTTTAAAGATATATTTCTCAGGTTCTTTTCTGAGGGAGGTAAAAGAAAACTGAAATTTTGAATAGAATGGATAATTACTATTAAGCTGAAAAAGAGGTCAATCTAATAGCAACAGTAAACCAACATTCATAATGCTTAGCAGCTTGGACGATGATGGGGAAAGAAGATGTAAACAAACGTAAAAATGTATTGTCCAGTGCGATTCCCAGTATCTTTGTTTTGGCCACAGAGGGCATAATCTAAAACCCATTCAAGTCAGTAGAATGACTCCCACTGACTTCTATGGGGGCATAATCCGAAACCGATTAAAGTACTGACTGATCGGTTTGGCATCATGAACCTAGAGAATTCATCATTAACAAGAGCTGTTGTACCAGGTGCCCTCTGCCAGCATCGAAAGTGAAGGTTTTGGAAACTCACACACAGTGGTCTGTGTACTCTACATTTTGCAGCAAGGCCCCCAGGTTCCTGCTGTTCTGCACAAGGCTGAATATGCTGCAGTAGAGTTGGGTGAAATAATAATGGAGGTTTTATTTAATTAGACATGAAAAACAATATGATCAGAATAGTCTTTGTGGTAGGATTTAATTTTTAATGTATTCACTTTATTTTAGGCTACCCCCCACTTGGCGAACAAGCGACAAACATATTGCCAATGCATACAATGTATTGTGGAAATTCTGGAAATTTTAATAGCAGGGTAGGGGAAATGTGAGGTTGTTACATCTAGGAATCAACTGAGGCTTCTGGGGCTAGGGAGTTGGATACATATCCTCTTCCCCTCACCTTTTGGGCAGGATTAGAAGTAACTGGCTTTTGGGAGGGAGGGGGAATGGCTTGAATTTATTTCACATCCCAATAATCTTGGGCAGCAATCATCTGCCCCACTCCTTCATTTTTCCACTGTATCCTTCATATTCTAATAGGTAGGTACTATATCTGGATGGTGCTGCTAAAATGATCAGCTATGAAACAGTTGGCAATGATGACATGAAAATAATCTTTAGACTTAAGAATTATGCCTCATTGAGATAAATGGGAGAGTCCATTTGATTCACAGCTGTACTTCAACTCAACACTGCATTGGTTTACATTGAGTTCCCATTTGGGAAGATTATTGTGGCAGAAGGGATGGATGAAGCTGTTATAATACAGTTGCTTTCCAGCAAGTACAGCAGCAAATGTAATTTAATTTTAAAAGAGACCACTATTTAAAAAAGAAAAAAAATACACATTACTATTGTTACAGGTTATCTAAAATCTGGAAGGGACTAGAGTTTTCATTTATTTACCTTGGAACGGACTGTAACCTTTTAAAACACATTAGCAAATACTTCATGAATTTCCATGTAATTCCCCAGCATAATCAGTGACTTTTCTCCTGTTTGTGTAGGTCTGACAGCAGAGAGAGCAAGACCCACGGACATGCAGTTTAAGAATAAAAAAAATGATTGCAACCCCCCAAACTGGTAGGGTGAACTCCAATTGGAAACTAGTTGTTCAACTCGTTTTTTTCTGCTGACTAGATTTCCAAGTTCACAGCTTTAAACAGCCTTAGTGGAAAGTAGTAGAACTGTGGGCTTTTGGTCAACCTAAATTGGGAGCCCATGTTTTAAAACTAGGTTGTGCGTGCACTCTACATGCTCAATTTAAAAATCAATGGTGGGTTTATGGTCCACATTTTGTTTGTGTGCATGTGTATGTGTAATACCCAGTGATAATTGGAAGATGTTTAAGGATGGGTACATCTTTAGATGGGGAAAATGGTATTCTACAGTGTTCCAAGTAAAGTATGCATGAATAGCCCTATTTCCCATCATCTTTTTAATTAATTAAGACCCATGATAGCAACGCTTTTGTAAGGCTAGTGGTACCCAGGAGCTATGCAACTGTTACATTTTTAAAAGCCTCTTTCCAGACAACAGCATGTGCCTAAAAATCAGATATTCTGGCATGTAATGACAGTCATGTCATGAGTGTGTCTGCACTGAGAAGAGGTATGAAATTTAATCACACAGCACAGCCCATGTGCTTAAGCACTTTCACTTTCAATGGCAGTTCCACATGTTTGTGGGTTTCTGTTCTGCTGTAGGAAAAGGTGATGCAACAACAGCTCAGCTTTAAATCAAAATAAAGTAGGATTCCAGTAAGTCCTTGGGAAGAAAAAACAAGAGCCTCTGTTTCTTTCTCAGTGGGTTTATTAAATCTGTAGCATTTCCCATATGCTGCCCTCCCCCTACTAATAATTAGGAAGCAGCTGATGCTCAAATACTCGTTATACAGAGCACAGTGTATTTTAAATGAAATGCTTCCTTCTGGAGTGTCCTGGAATTAGAGGGGAAACTGTGTAATGATGAAGTGTATTAGCCTGTGAAACAGACTTCCCAAAGGAAGCCGTAGAAGCTAGGGAAGTTTAAAACCAGCTGAGCACTGAAAAAAAAAAATACACAGGAACATCCTGCATTGGTAGGGAACAATCTTGCATTAGGAAGAGGATAAATTACATCAGGGTTCTCAAAATAGGGGGTCACAGAAAGGTGAGCAGAGGATGCAGTATGGAAAGGGTTGAGGACCTTTGACAGACATACTAAAAGGGTTTTCCTAGCCTTGATTTGTTTATGATTTTCATGACAACATGAAATTATCTAACATCCAATCAAATGACTGATCTCAGGACGTAGATCTAAATTCTAACTCTCTTGAGAAATCCCTTCCCCAAAGTCTCTACCTCTGTGTGCACAGACACGGTATGGCAAGTAAAGGAAGATATTACCAATTTACTGCATTGCATCTTGTCTGTGCATTGTTCTGGACAGCAAAGTTAAGGAAATATGTGGGGAATCTGGCCCATTTACAAGGATTAATTAATGGTAAAGTCCTTCAGTGTTCCCAGCCCTAATGATAAGGACCCTGGGAGAGGTGTTGAGCTCCATCAATGCAAAGTTCCAACTCAATGGGTGTTGAGTGTGCTCAGTACATGACAAGAATTGCTCTCAAGAAAGGCATGGAAGACCATGAAACAAATGTAGTGCAAAGTCCAATGGTCATTCTTGAAGCTGGAATCTCCAGCAGCTTGGCTCAACATTAAAGGGATGAGGCTCCAGACTACTCGGCTGTTGATGATTAATTATGTGTATGTATCTATTTATTTAGATATATAGATACAGAAACTGTGTCCCTCTCAGGCTCTAGGCGCTTTATGATCTTTTAAAAAGCACAATCAATTATTAAGTACAAACCATTAACTTCAGTGGGAACTCCACCCTCTATAGCAACACCATTCACCCAAAGCTGGTCAAAGAAGTATTTCAACTTCCAATAAAAATGCCTTTCCCCAGTCCCAGCACGAACTCAACCCTCCCCAAGAGCCTGCTGCAAGAGACAGACTTTGCAATGTGCCCTGAGGGTCAACAAATTCAGGATCTTTCAGACCAAGGTAGCAACATGACTTCCAAAGTTGAAGGGCCTGCACAAAAAATGCCCTACCAGCAGCTCTCTCAGCTATAAATGACGGGGCTTCCAGCCCAAAGACTTTGGTGATCACAATTGTGGCATGAATACAAGAGAGAGGAGTGCAATGTTAATAAGCAAAGTATTATAATAACTTGTGTCAAAAATCTCGTACTAACAGGGCATTTTACAAACAAGCAAGCCTCAACTCCTTTTTACCTCGAATCACTATTATCCTATGGGTGAACTGCAGCATTGCCAACCCTAAGTATTCAAATATAATGAGTCAGGCCCCCAATAAATCATGAGTCCAACTTAAAAATCATTCATTGCTCTATCTATCAGGCATCCCTAGAGTTTGTATTTGGGGGGGATCTTTTATTATTTCTGGTTTTCAAACTTTAGGGTATACTTGGGCCATCTTTTCTGCATACCCATAAAG
Source organism: Chelydra serpentina (assembly GCA_037349315.1). Taxonomy (NCBI): domain Eukaryota; kingdom Metazoa; phylum Chordata; order Testudines; family Chelydridae; genus Chelydra; species Chelydra serpentina. The sequence continues at coordinate 55,115,915 of JBAIAC010000030.1, forward strand.
GCTAGAAACTATTATTTCAATAAAAAGGAAGCTGAGATTCTCACAAACCCAACGGCTCCAAAAGCCAAGGCATTATGGAAAAAACCCCACCAAATACTGTGCAAGTTGTCAGCACTAGAAGAGAGGCACTGAGAGCCCATGGTGGCCTGGTTGAGAGAGGGAATAGAATCTAGGAGTCCTGACACCCAGTTATTTTCTTTAACCACTTATCACCCAGATGAAGAACACGCCTCAAAACAGAGCACTTCATTCCAGACCAAAACCTAATATATATAAAAAGCCTGTTCTCCGCCAGCATCATATGTCTTGGAAACCCCTAGATTATGAACAAACCCATGATATATCTGGATTTTTGTTTGGATTTTAAGACCCCCTAGCTTGATTCTCTTCAGGTCACTTCATTTGCTGTTGAGCTGGCAACACTTACATACATTTTTCAGACTCCATATTTAAAAAAAAAAAAAGTGTTTAAAAACTCTCTTGATGCCTGAAACAGACTTATAACTAAGCAATTTAGGACCAGTCCTGCCATCTTCACTAAAGCAAAAGTACAGCCAGACAAGAAGAAGTGTTTATGGTACTTTCTGGTTCAGAATGTGTCAAGGATGTTAGATTAAAATCTGCAATAAAATTCCACACTAAAACCATATTGGGGTTTTTTTCCATTACTTGAAAACCCATGTGCTCCAAAGCAAAACTCAGGTATGTTCTGCCATTGCTATTCCTTCTTCCAAACCAGATTGGCTGGCTAGGTATACAGAAAATAAGCAGCAGCAGCAGCTTTGTACTGTAGTAGCATCCAGAGGCTGCCCAAATAGTTATCAACTGTCCCTGCCCAGAATAGGTCGCAATCAATAAGAGACAATCACATGTTCTTGGTATTTGCATCCAATATTGTTTGCAGAGATATTCTGGGAATATAACACAGAATATGGTATGCACTATATAACTCACATACACCTAAGCAGCAGCACAAATGATGTTAAATAATACAACATTTGTTTGCACCATAAATAATAAATATCTCTAGTTCAAAAAAGAACCAGGAGGCTGATACAAAGACCTGGAACCAAATCCTGCCATGTCTTACCTAGAGAGGTCAACTGGACTTGAGTAAAAACTACCTATTGGAATAGAAGGTGCAATATTAGACCTATGGGTGAGAGTACCTATCTTTGCTTATGCCTTGGAAAAAACAATGGCTATTATTTTAAAATTGGTCAAATTAGGTCCAGCTTAAAAAGGGCTGGATTTTCAGAGGTGAGTGCTCAGCACTTTGACCTTCCCACCCCTTTAAGGTGTCTCAGATTGCACTCCCAAAAAAATCACGAGTCATCTTTGAAGACCTTGGCCAATGGCATTAGTTGCACACTTATTTTGTTGCTTAACTAAGATACATTCATGCTGAAGAGTCTGAAACATGCCAATTTCCCTCCAACCCTTCAGGCCTTCATGGAGTAAAAGACTGAAGCATGTTTGTAAAATTCTATGGTTTTTACCATGCTGGATGCACTAAACTTGTGTGTCATCTGCCATCCTGTGCCCACTGTGCTTTGTCAGCCTGATCCCCAGAGAGATAAAAAGTGCTGCTTCTGAACCATGGAATTTCTATGACCCACAGTGGGCAGAGAAACTTCAGCAAAGGTAGTTTGAGCTGTTTAAATCTCACTCTTTTTCCACACAAGGTCTTGCCCACTTTGGCAGCAAGGTTATTGAGTGGGATATGGAATCAGGAATTCTATGCCAGATTCTTTCGCGGAGTTTCTCTGTAGCCTTTGAGCATATCATTTTACCTCCTGGAGTTTTGAATGGCCTGATTCAGCAAAATAGTCCTATTCACCAAAGCACTTAAGGATGCACGTAAGTGCTCTGCTGACTAGGAATAAACTTAAGAACATCCTTAAATACCTTTCTGAAATATGTTCTAAGAGTACCTATCACCAAAAAGTAAGGAAGGTTAATTAATTAAAATACTTTACAAATACTGAGATTCAGATACAAGAGGCTCAACAGAAGTGCCATGTATTAGTATTATTAACAGAGTTAGAAGTTTCTTCTAAAAATTCTTTTCCCTTTTAGTTGTCACAATGCAATCGCAGGTAGGTGCATCAGACAAGGAGCAGAGAGAATTCTCTTCATCAAGATCTATTATTTCAGTAGACTCCTTAAATTAAATGTTTTTGAAATTAGCCTGTTCCCCTGCTACTAGTGACATTACATTCTGAATATGACCTATGCAATTTTATGAACTAGGAAAGAGGACTTTGCTTTATAAAGTGTTTTTCCACCCTCAGTTTTTAGACTTCAGGAACTGTGCCCTCCTGTCTTAAAATGCTGTAGACCACATAACAATAGAAATTTAATTTATAACATAGTTTCAACCAATTTGCCAGTGTCTGTTTTTATTCTTTGTAAAAGAAGCCTTGATTACAGGCCTAGAGCATGCATATTTCTAACCCGCTTCTCCTTTGAAATGACTGACAGTCATAATGCGTATATTAATCATTCTATATTGGATACTCCCTATCCAAACATACATAATTCATTTCAAATGGATCCTGTTGTTTAAGGGCACAGATGGACGCCATGGACTACATTTGAGCACACTGTAGCCTCCCTCTCAAGCCAGAGTTTATGGAATACACTTGGACATTACATTCTGTTCAGCCAAACTCTGCTCTCAGTTACTTCTGGGCAAAGTCAATGTCTTGGTCCTGGATTTACATCAGTAGAACAAAGAGCATAATTTGGCCTGGTGGCTAGCACTGAAAAGAGACATAAGATTGTGTTAAAGCTGTTTTCAATTACAGCTTTTACAAATGGATCACTTCTTTGATTCTCATTTCCCTTTGCACTGAGATACTAATGCATTAGTATATGGAAGAGCTGGCCACTCTACCAACAGAAGCTGGGCAAGGGAACCGGTATACGAGATAGAGAATATTGTGTAGCTAGAGGGCTGCTCTCTCTTTAATATTTGGACACAGCTCCCCGAAGGGAAAAGGTGTCAAGAACAGCAGCACTCCCAAAACGTGTTGGGGCACATTCATCTCTGCACTGGCACCAACACAGGGACAGAGTGGAGGTGCCTTGCACCACCTCTACTCAGGGGCTGCTGGGATAGATTTAGCTCTTGGTACAGGACTGGATAGCTTCTGCTCCAGTGGCTCCTGTGGGCCATTGAAGGGATATAATCACTAGAGTGCAGGGCCACCCTAGCCCCACCTCGTGCCATGCTTGGGGCTGTGAAACAGAGCTTGGGTAGGAGGTAAAAGGGAGGTGCTCCGCGGCAATGGTGAGTCTGGTCCAAGAAGAGTGCACTACAGAATATACTGGGTGAAAGCCTGCCCTACTGAAGGGCAACGGGAGTTTTGCCATTGATATCACATGGTCAGGATTTCACGCATAGAGAGGGCCTGATCCCGCTTCTATTGAAGGAAATGAAAAATCCCCACTGACTTTGCTGAGAGCAGAATGGGAGGAGATCCATACTTATAGCAGCTAACTTTCTGGGAAAACCATGTAAACAGACCACTAACTCAGTTCTGATGAACTGGGAACAAACCCACCAAACCTATTTTAATACTATTCCCTCCTGACACACGGATTTCTCTCTTTTAGACTAAATGGGCATTAAAAACACCCTTTAGAGCAACCTTTGTTGTATCAGTCAAATATAATGTTGAATTAGTTTTCTAAATGCACAAGTTGAAAAGCCATTAGATAACCATTAGAAGTACTGTATCCATTTTCTTTGTACAATCAGAGAGAAAGCGGATTTCGTTACTCAGATTCCTAAGGTAATTCAGTTGGACATTATTAAAAAGATTAACTCAGTAAACTTTTTAATTTCCATTCTGTGTGTGACCACTGTAACTTCCCCTTAAGGCCTCTCATTAAGTTGACCACTTTTGTGTTCCATTGCAGACATTCTACTCAGCGCCTCTTCAAGATTAAAAAACTTTGAGCGTATTTACAGACCCATTTCAAGAGGAAACTTTTTTTCCTTCCAGGAAAATAATATACAAGCACAGCTGAAGAACGATTGTTTGTATTCCAGTAGAACCTACTGTCCCCAACTGAGACCCCAGGATATCATGCGCTGCACAGTCCCTGAGTTTACCTTCTAAACAAGATGGATAAATTGAGTATTATTATTCCTGTTTTACAGAAGTGAATCCGAGGCACAACAATTCATCCAAAGTCACACAGCAAATCCGTGGCACAGCTGGGTAACTAAACTCAAATCTTTCCAGCCTCAGTCCTGCACAGGAACCACAAAACCATCTTTCTTCTATTGCAATTACTGTATTTATTCTCATAGATGCTGGAACTAGAAGTGTGGGGGCGTGCTACTGCACCCACGTGCTTGAAGTGGTTTCCATTATATACAGGGTTTACAGTTTGGTGCAATGGCTTTTAGCACCGGCACTATTGTTCCAGCACCCATGTTTATTCTGGCCATGCTTCTGGTGTTTTGTTTTTTTAAAAAAGAGTTTACAAAGAAGTCAGTTTAGAAAAACCAACTGGGCAATAACTTGGTGAATTGTAATGCTCAGAAGCTGCCAAATCAAGGGATAGCAATGAGCAAGTACCAAGAAAATTAGAAAATTCCCCCACACAGCATTGCTAATGTATCTCATTCTGAATATGCAACAACCCTGGCTAATACAGACCTTGGTTACTTCAGACCTTATCTACACTAACACAGCTATGTTGTGCAGCATTATCAAACACAATTAAAAATAAACACCACCAGGCAGAGTAACAATCACCCTGAAAACCAAAATCAAATGATTCAGACCAGTCACCAGAAAATGTCACTGTTGGCCATTCTAGTGCTGGAGAACTGAAGGTCAGAGTTTGACTACAGAAAGCCTGTGTTACACACTGTGTGCATAGATAGGCTCCAAGTGAACTTTACACAGAAAAGCTCTATGGAGAATACTGGCCTCCTACAGCATTGAATTTTCCTAACCCATGAGATACTTTATTTACTGCTTCAGATCTAGGTGGAGAAAAGCAGCCAAGGACAAAGGTTTGGGGAGGGGAAGAGAGGGAGTATGAAGTCTTACCTTCAAAAAAAATCAAGGAATTTACCACCCATCCACCCTCCCAGCAGCTATTCACTGACTTTTGTGGGCCAATCTCAGGCCTTTTCAAAGCCTCCAGTCACAAGTGCAACCTGCCCTGTTGCCAATCTGAACAGAGGTGCCAACCATTTAGAGTGCATAGAGAATTAACTAATCTTCTTAACTCCTACAGGGGTTCCTCCAGAAAAAGGGTAAGATGAGGGATGCACTTACACTATTGCTACCAGAGATGTACCTATTCTTTGGGTGAGAGATCTTCAGACCAGCACCTTTAATGAAAAGTATGTTCACTGAAAAAAAAGGAAAATTATCTTCCATTGTAATAGGACAGATAGAAAATTGGATGCTGACACCATCCACTAATCTAGTATGCAGATACAAGATCAACATTGTCATATGAACTGACTGCTCATGCTAACATTCCAAGCAGCCTTTCTATTGAACAAAATCCATTGAATGCTGTGTTTAAACATAAAGATGTTGTCTTTTTTAAAACCTTCCTATTAATTTCCTTCATGGGAACTTTGCAGTCATGACAAAACCCATCAATGAAAGCAATGTCATTGCACTGTCAAGCGGGCTCCAAACAGACTAATAGACAGTGCTCATCAGATTGATAGGAAGATAATGTCCTTGCCCTGAAGAGTAGCACACTGAGTAGCAAATGTGTGTGCACGTGTCCCTTTGGGGCAGGAAGCTAGAGAAGAATGGATAGCAATGTGAATGGATTACAAAATTAAAGGTGCAACTTATTAGTCACCCATTTTTTGAAATATGCATACAATTTACAGTGAATTGGGGGAACAAGGAATGGAATGGAATTGGTAGACTTCCTTGCGGAAGTTAATTTTCTTTGGGACTGGAAAGAGGAAAAGGTTGGGGCATGTGAAACCAGGGGTGAATGGGGGAGGGAAGGGGTCCAGCTAGATTGGATAGACACAGAGCCCTGTACCTGCTTCCCCCTGAAATTAATGGGAGTTTTGCTATTGATGTATGCCCTGATCCTGCAATGAGCTCTGTGCAAAACGGACCTCTAACATCAATAGGGCTCAAAGATCCATATGTGCAGAGGGCTCTGGGGCTCCATTGGGAGTAACACTGGACCCCTGGAGCACTGTAATCACATGGCTTGGGAAAAACCTAGAGGAGGGGAGGGGAGGGGACATGAAAGAGAGTAAGGAAAAAAAGTGAAGAGATAGGCAGGAGCCAGCCTGTCCCTTTAGTGTTATTATTCCTGGCAATTAGGACCAAGGACATTTTGAACTTCCCTTTCAAAAAAAGAATGAATAAGGTTTCTTGAAATGACTCTCTTTTGGGGGGCAAGTTCCATTTTCTCCTGTCCTATGGTCAGGGTTATAATCTAAACAAATTAGAATGGAAATCACATATTGCCTGAACATCAGACTGCCAAAAAAAATGAGAGAGACAGACATGCAGCCAAATATGCGTCAAGGTCCTTGAGCCACTTGATGATCTGCTCTGTAGTTTGATCTCATTAGCACTTCCTTGAACTGAAGATGTTAATGTATACTGGGTCCTTTTAGAGGGAACTTACAGATATTCATCTACAGGGAAAACCCATTTTTCCCCACCAAGGAATACAAATAATATAACTCAAACTACCTGAACTTTTGTTGAAAAAGTGTCACTTCTTTGAGCTGTTGGTTTATGAAGGTCTGTCATCACTCTAAGTATGTGGTGAGCAGAATCTACTGCAAATTGCAGCCACTCAAAATAAAGCATTAACAATAAATCTAAGAGCATAAAACTTCCCAATAAGAATCAATTGAGTACAGCTCAGCCCTTAGCTGAATACCAAAACCATTAAATTCATCTGTAGTTTTACATAATAATCTCAGAAAACAAATTATATTTTAAAATGGCTTGTACACAAGAGAACTTTTGTTGTTTCCACCTGCGGTATTCCCATGTTGCAGCATTTTTTCCTTCTATCATTATGAGGCATGTTTACAATATAAGGGTTGTACAACCTAGTCTGTCTATTGGCAATACGTATCAAGATGCCCATTTCCTTCTAGAAATAAAAACTATATTCAACACAACACAGAACCTTGAGTGGCTAATTATGGTATTAACCCAGAGTATCCTTAGTTCAAGAAGGTCCCCTTTTCCCAATTAGTCACTTGAAGAGGAACTTTTAGGAACCAATCAAAAAAGCCCACAGCAACTTGATCATGTAGCCTCAGAACAACTGTGGACTTGTAAAACTTTTGGAAAATATCTACAACATACACATAAAGCTGAAGTAGGCATTTTTTCATCTGACACTGAAGAAAAAGAAGTCCGAATGGGTGGAGAAACATCATCCCTATGCTATTTAATTCTAGGCCATTAAATATCAATACCAATGCCTGTAAGAGATTGACACATTGCCAATTGTTTACCATGATTCAATTAATAGCAGCTATCCTATCTTTTTTGTTTCAGAACTGCTTTAAACTAGGGGTCTTCCATACTCTTCCAAGCCTAGCAACACAGGGAACCAATCCTAATCTTTTCTGCTAGCAGGATACTCACCAGACTAGTTAACCCAAGTGGCTTGGCAAAAACAGTCTTATTCAAATTAGATAAATCTTTGGGTTAACAATTCAAGTGTGCACATGCGTTCACTGAACATCTACAAATGTAAGCTTTCAGACACTCATAGCTATGGATAAATCAAACATGCATTAAGAGGCTCTGAGTGTAAGCTTATTTCTTTGTGTTGCTAACCTTGAGTTTTTACATAGGTAATGGGAGCTGCGGTTTCTTCACAACCCATAATAAAAATAAAACACTTTACTGTAGAATAGTGTCTGTGTTTCTCTTTTGCAACAGAATCTGAGACAAATTAACTAGTTTTCCACTCCTGCCCCACAGCACATGTAAAATTTACACAGCATCATGATAGGGTCATTTCAGCTTCTAAATGGATTGAGGCTCCCTATGTTACTTATGATAAATTTGTTTATACATCCAAGACATAACTGTTTACCACTATGAACTCAGCTTAAAGTGACATAAATAGGAGTTGGTGTCACACTGCTGTACGTGAAATAGTGCTTTCTCTCCAGCCATAGACACCCATTTCACACTGCAAATATGCTAGACTTCTTGAAGTCACAATGAATATAATTACCCTAAATTGCATTGAAAGTTTTTCTGAAAAGAGTCTTCAAAATACATCAGTCACCCAAACCTTTCTGAGGTATTTATGAAGGAGCAAAGAACATCAGTCAAAACAGAGGGCAAAAACAAACATTAATGTTTGCAATAACAAACCTGACTAAGAGAAAGCTTAACATATAGGTGGTAACTAGCAGTCTATTTTATTCAAATAGGCCAACATAAAAGAGTCAGATCACTTACTTCCATGCTATGGATGAATCCAGAAATTAGTTATTTATGGATTTACTTTAAATATCAAATCACCTGTGGGTTGGGTTTTTTTTTAAAGAGGAAATGGTTTTAACACACACATTTAGAAAAAGAGCAAAAAAATTGAAGGCAAGAGTAAAATACATGAAGACACAGAAATAGAAGTCAAATTGAGTAACAATCGGACAGAAAAATTAGAAAAAAAAAATCTTGAGTACAAAACTTCACAAACATTTGCTATATGTCATCATAGTTTGGTCCACCACCACATTAATGACAGCAAGTGTATTCATTCAACTTGGATAGGGATCAATAAAACACACTTTCAAATGAATACCTGAACTATTCAATCCATTACCCAAAGCACTTACGTGGGAAATACCATCAAGACAAAGACGACACAGGTTAGAATATTACTAACTTTACCACAAGCGTAAAGAAAATTGATTAGCCAGAACCCAGAACTAAAAACAGTTAAAAGAAAAAAGATATCAAATTTAAAATACAACTATATCTAAATCTTTTTCACAGTAAAATGATCAGTGTGGTGCAAGCCACTGCATTCATTTTTAAAAAAATAACAAGCTACATGAGGTTTTGAACTCTCAATGAACACATTCCACCCATTTTTCTCTCAGAGATCTTAGGTTTTAGGTACTAGCAAAACTATAGGAAAAAATCTGAAGACATGTAGATATTTACAATAATGTAGGAAGATCAAAAGGGCAGGGAACAGGGTCAAGGGGTCTTCATGTTAACAGAGTAAGAAATAGAGAAAAAAGATGCAGCCTTTAAAGTCTCTCTGAGAACAATTTAAGATGCTAAGAATTAATTTATCATAATTATTACATTTAGCTTGGTAGCAATGATGAGAAGGAACAAGTGATACATTTGATGGAAATCACAACCACCAAAACATAACACCTCACTTTCTTCTCCTTAAATCAACCAGTGATCTATTTTTTTTTAAAAAGTGTTTGTTGGCAAATGTGTTCAACTGTGCCCTGGCCCCCTGAGAACACTGAAGGAGTTCTTTACAAAACAACAACTTTGATTTATTCAAGTAAACATCAGAAACACTTTGGCAAACACGACCATATGGATGGGAAAGAGATATAATGGATTTTCTGTTTGCCTTAGAAACTTAACAGCTGTGAAAGCATCAGCTATGGTATGAGCCAATAACGTTTCATCTTTCAATCCTTTTCATTTATCAACCCAAACCCAATTTAATTTGATGATGTAAAAAGCTTGGGGGGGGGGGAACAGAATGAATAATCTTTCAGAACCTTAAAATAGAAACACTTTAATATTCATCTTTCACATCATAAATTTAGAGAACAAGGAAACACACATCTGCTGTAACTTAGTTTTAGAGCCTAAAAAGTAGAGCAAAGATATCAGAATTATTTCTATATTGTTTATATTTGGGGGCAGATTTTTTTATCCTAATCAACCACCAGTAGCCCTGATGACCCAGGACCACAAACTTCCTGGAGGGATTAGTTCAGAACTACTTACCTTCACAAAGGAGGAGAAAACCTACTATCCACCCAGTGAAAGGCATCTTTGCCCCTCCAATAATCCTATTTCCCCCCTAGGGTCTAGATGCTGTGAGTACTCCTGGCCAGGCTATTTTCAAATGATTACAATAAGCTTTCCAGTAAATGAAGAAAGTCTTTTTAGCACGTAATTCCTCAGTCGGGCTGACCCATAGTCTGGGGCTTCTCAGCTCTGCGCTCACGCTCTCTGTTAGGAGCGGTGATATAATGATGCTAGGGAGGGGGAGAGACAGATTGCAGTGAACCTGCTCAGATGGTGCTGGACTGTTCTCGCTCAACCTCCCGGTGGTGGTAGCTCTGTTTAACCAGATGCTGCCTGCATTTAGCTGGGCAGGTTTTAAAGTCCTGACTGGGAGAACTGACAAACTCTGTCTCGCGGTGCCTTGGGCTGCAATGAAGACCTGGATCTCCTGTTCAGCCACTGACTCAAAGAGGGGGCAAGAACCAGGCTCTGGTAAGTGTCCTTCCTCCAGGAGGACACGATGAGAAACGGCCACTGATTGTGCTGCCTCTGGATGTCCAGGCTATTGATCCTCCAGAGAGCCACTAAACTTTCAGCGTGAGGGTACGTCCTGCGCAACACGATGCTGAACACTCCGCCGGCTGCCGGGTCTTCACCCGTAGCAGGAGGTGGCTTTTCTTCTTAGCCAGAGCCCGGCTGGGTGGGATTGTATTGCGTGCCCATCAGGCTCATGTAGGCGCGTCGGTGCTGGCGGAGCTGCAGCCTGGGTGAGCCGGGATTTCGCAGCTGAAAGTTGCAAAGAAGGGATTTGCTTGGTCCTTGTGGTTGGTGGAGCTGCAGATTTCCTAATGAGCCTGCTGGTGCAGGCAGGGGTTCTTCCCCTGGCGGCGGAGCGGTGAATCACTCAGCCCCCAGCAGCAAATGGACTGCCTGCTTTCCCCCACTTAATGAATACAGTGCAGCCGGCGGGGAGGAGTGTGAAAGCGACACGGGGGGTTGGAGGGGAAGCGATAGATCTCAAGGAGACTGTGTTATCAGATCCACCCACAGCATCCTCTGGGCAGAGGAGAGGGGACAGGGGCTCTGTCTTGCACAAAAAAAAAAGGCGGGGGGAGTTGACGGGGGGGGGGGGGGGAGATCTTAGTGATAGAAGGAAAACGAAAAGGGATCGAAAGAGAGCAGCCGGTAGCTGGCAAGGTATAAGTAAGGAGGGTTCAAAGGGGATCGTTGGTGCATGGCGAGTGACAGCTAACCAGCCATAGGGGCCGAGCCCGAGGGGGAGTTTGGGGAGTCCCTAAGCAGGGCAGTGGGGAGAGATCATGAAGGAAAGGAACTGCAGGGGATGACAAGGAAAGGGGAGGGGAGAGAAGGAAGGAAGGTAAAGCAAAAGAAACTAACCAGGTGTGAGAGACAAAGGAGGAACAATTCGCCCCCGCAACGCGAAGGTAATGAAAATGTAGTGAATTAAAAGAAGCCACCCCCCAAATACATTAAAGGTGTTGAATAATTAATCCTTGGGAGAGGAGATATTTTTGCTTGATGGCAGGAGGATGCTGTTAGAGGCGATCTCTACCTGGCAAGCGACCAAAGTAACCCAGAACGCGCTCATCCTGTTTATTAGTGAAAAGCCACTTTTCAACCACAAGTGAAGACCCTTTCACAACATATGCGCCTGCTCAGCTGGGCAGCTCAGCTACTGCAAACCAAACGGCGCGCGGAACAGCTGAGCGCCTATTTACTGTCTGTGTTACTGCCCGCCCGCACCTCGCCCAAGCCCCCTATAGCGATTCCCGATAGGGGACAGACTGCCAGGAGTTCTCCGCTTTCGCCTCTCGCCCCAGAATTGCAGCCCCTCAGTAATCTAGACTCGAGATGTGGGAGACAACAAACGCAATCTGATCTGATTGCAGTAACGGCTCATTTAAAACAATCTTGCCCAGGAAATGGGGTCTCTAAAATTGACTTGTAAACAGCCGCCCTATTTCCGCCGTCAAAGCAAGGAGGACTTTCTGGTGGGAACAGTTTCAGGACGTTCTGGTCTCAGTTTTGGGGGAGGGAGGGGGGAAGAGATCGCTGTACACGCGACACGCATACACTTGTCCATGTCATGCCCGGACACCTATGAAGCGTTATTCAAAGTCGATTACTTTAATAATGGGGCATTTCCAACATCAAGACACTCAGGGAGCGGACACTACCTTTCAGCAAGCAGCTGAGACGTAAGGAGAAGAAACACACACGTCTCTAACCAGTATTTTACTCGTGGGGGTGGTGTAAATCCAGCATAACGCTATTAACTGTACTGTTATTAAGCATCAGCATCCAGTGCCTCTCAGCCCTCGGCTCGGAGATTCCCCCGCCCCTCCATTCTCTCTTGGGAAATTTACCTAACCTGCTGTGTTCTCATGCACCGTAGAGCTTGCTAAGAACAATGCCAAGGGACGCGGCTGCTGACTCAGTGGTGACGACTACAGGACTGTCTGTCCTACCAGCAAGCTAGCATTTGCTCCAGTAATGCTTTAGCTAGCCAGGCTTCCGCAACAGTTGCCTGTTTCTGATAACCAGGTTATCAGTTGGGGATCTGATCATGATGTCTGTTACTTGCTGCCTTTGCACACACGCCCGATTCTTCATGAGAAACATTGTGTTAATATCGCTCTGTTCATTCTGTCTGTACCTCAGGGGTGGTGGGATAACTGTACACTATTATGTGGTGGATGGAAGTAGTTCCTTTTCACTAGTACTGGTGTGAGGGGCCAGTGATCACTGATTTAACCTGGAACTTTGCCCAGACACACTTCAAACATCTTCATTTCCCATGATTAGACAGTGAGATTTCTCTTTCACACTCTAGATAAGAAAAGTTGATTTAACTCCCCTTCCCCTCCCCCTCCTACCTCCCACCGCACACACAAACTCCGGAACCAACAACTTCATGATAGTCCACTCCAATACGCACCTACATATAAACAATTACAATGAACTTTGCCATTGTGTACCAGGATTCCATTGCTAAGAGTGCAGAAATATTACACATTGATCTCACTTGGTAAGGAACAAATCGTGGCTACTTGTTTTAACATGACCAAGTTTCTTTCATCTGATCTCCCAAGCCATTGCAATATGGATATGGAGTTTTCCCTGCCCAGTTGCATTGTTGTGAAGTGTAGGATGGGCAATAGTCAAGCCTGGACCTGCAGCAAGATTAAACAGCTCATACTTCACAACCCTGCAGAACCAGACATGGGATCTTTGTATCACTGGAAAGGAGAGATTCCCTCTTTTCAATGGGACCAAACACAATGGTATAGTACTTTATCGTGCCATTTTTATGTCTAGCAAAACTATTTTAGATCAATTTAGGGATGGTCTAAACTGAAATGTATCTTCCTCTGATCCCTGCATATATGGATTCAGCTACTAGGGCACTTGACTTTATAGAAGAAACGATTCCAATAAAATTAGTACGAGCATTTCTAGTTGTTCTTTTAAATATGTGGTACATGTAGAATATATGACTTCTGGATTAGCATCTAAATCAGACATGGGATAAAAAACAACACAGACCCAGGCTCAAAAAGGGATAATATAGAGTGGAGATCAACACTAGCCAGTTTTATAAATGAATTGAATTTGGAGTACAGAGAGAGGGTACTTGATGGACAGTATGAGACTATAAACGTAAGGGCCAATCTTGCAAAATTTAAGCTCTTGAGTAACTTTACTCACATGCATAAATCTATGAAGAACTGAGTCCTTAGAGGAGCCTGACAGAAGGTAAGAAACAGTGTCAGGGAAGGATACTCATGATGTATAGAAAACAACAAACAGTTTAGTATTAAATCAATGCTTTGAGGAGAAATATTTTACCTCAAACTGAGCTTTACCTTAAATCATATTTTAAAAGCTCACACTAACACAAATCAATTCTGATATCATCTAAAATAAGGCAATATCATCTGCACTGAAAAATATCAATTCCCATCCAGGACACAAAGTGACTTCCTGGAAGAATTTCAATGACTTCACATTTCTCCTGGCATCTCAACAACTGCAGCCAAATACGCATTCCTGTGCCAGATACAGGCTCCATTTCAAAGCTGGCTGCATTACAACTGGTTGTGTAAACTGTCATGTCATTCACCCAAGAGGGAAGAGTTAAGGTTGCCGTGAGAATCTTTTCTCTGAATTCCCAGATTTTTGAATGATTAAAATCTCATCCTGAACACTGACTCAACATTCAAACCTGTTTTAACAGGGAAATGGGCTAAATGATTTAACAGGCTTTGTCCATCTCTAATTTCTGGCTTATCCCCCACCCTTTGCAATCTAAGATAGAAATACCATCAAGTTCTTTATGAGTAGGTTAAATCACTTCTGGTGCAGCCAAAGTTAAAACAGGAGACTGATCCATTTTTCTGTGTACCTGATACAACATATTTAATGAAACAATGATATGTTCCAACAATAAATATTTTAAAATGATGTTTATCACATGCAAGTTTCATGAGTTTTTACTCTAAAAACATTGTTTTGCACTGTTGTGTGATCAGAAGGACTTTCTGTAAAAGCCACATAGATGGTTTTATTACTCAGCATTGCAACACACCAACCAAAAAAGTTATCCCAAAACAGGAAAGATTAAGCCTCACCCTCGGTCCTCTGGGAATGGCTAACAAACCATCACATTTTACACTTTCCACGAGGTACAATTGTGAGTATAATAAGTGAAAGATAGATGCCCTGTCTTTCAGAAACTGGCTAAAACCTCATCTCAACTCTAAACATCCATCACCTAACTCTGTGTTATTTGAAGGCAAGGGATCCTTTCTTAGTAATTTTCTGCATTCTTTTTCCTCTGGACAAACTCATTAGGCTAAATTCTGCTCTCAGGTACTGCAGAGTAAGGGCACATCTACACTGTCAAAGTTACAGCACCGCTCAGAGAGCACCGAAGGAAAATTGCTGTTGTGTGTTCACACTGTCAGCTGCCTGCACAACAGCGTGTTCACACTTGCGGTCAGGGCCGGCTCCAGCTTTCTGGCCACCCCAAACAAAAAAAACCACATGGCCGCCACCGAACTGCCGAAGCAAAAAAAACCCCAGCCGCACTGCCGAAGCAAAAGAAAGGAAAAAAAAAAGCGGCCGCCCCAGAATCCCCGGACTGCCGCCCCTTACAGGGCGCTGCCCCAGTCACATGCTTTGCTGTCTGGTGCCGGCCCTGCTTGTGGTGCTATTCGGAGTGGTGCACTCTGGGCAGCTATCCCACAGAGCACCTCTTTCTCTTTCGCCGCTAAGACTTGTGGGAAGGCGGAAGGGGTCGCGGGGCATCCTGGGTTCTATCCCAATGCCCCATGATGCAGTGCTTCGCATCCCAGCAATCCCTGTACTTCCATCCGCATTTGGTGCCATCTTTAAACGGTTTGTGTACTGTGCGCCCTGGCCTGCCTCTTTCTGGTTGCAGGAATGGATCCCGAGCTGTTGACAAGAATGCTGTTCGCACTGACCAACACGTGATGAGTGACAGTGGATTTATTTCTTAACCTACAAAGGCAAGAGGAGTGTGACATTGATCTCACCACGCGTAGTAGCTACGACACGAGATTTCTTGTGGCATTCATGGAGGTGCTGACGCCTGTGGAACGCCACTTTTGGGTTCGGGAAACAAGCACTGAGTGGTGGGATCACATCATGATGCATGTCTGGGATGATGAGCAGTGACCGTAGAACTTTCAGATGAGGAAAGTCACATTGATGGCACTGTGTGATGAGCTCGCCCCAGCCCTGCGGCGCAAAGACACGAGAATGAGAGCTGCCCTGGCATTGGAGAAGCACGTGGTGATTGCACTGTGGAAGCTGGCTACTCCAGACTGCTACCGATCAGTCGCTAACCAGTTCGGAGTGGGAAAGTCGACCATTGGACTCGTGTTGATGCAAGTGTGCAGGGCCATTAATCGCATCCTGCTCCGAAAGACCATGACTCTGGGCAACGTGCGTGAGGTTGTGGATGGCTTTGCACAAATGGGCTTCCCTAACTGCAGAGGGGCGATAGATAGCACTCACGTTCCAGTTCTGGCACCAGACCACCTAGCCACCAAGTACGTTAATCGCAAGGGATATTTCTCTATGGTTCTCCAGGCACTTGTGGATCACCGTGGGCATTTCACGGATATTAACACAGGCAGGTCCATAAAGGTTCATGACGCATGCATCTTTCGGAACACTAGCCTGTTCAAGAAGCTGCAAACAGGGACTTCTTTCCTGGACCAGAAGATCACTGTGGGAGAAGTCGAAATGCCCATTGTGATTCTGGAAGACCCTGCCTACCCCTTAATGCCATGGCTCATGAAGCTGTACATGGGGCAACTTGACAGCAGCAAGGAGTGGTTCAACAACAGGCTGAGCAAGTGCAGAATGACTGTGGAGTGTGCATTCGGCCATTTAAAAGCCCACTGGCAATGCCTGTATGGGAAGCTGGACATGGACGATGATAATATTCCTATGCTTATAGCTGTGTGCTGTGCACTCCATAATATTTGTGAAGGGAAGAGTGAAAGCTTCACTCGGCTGGATCGCAGAGGCTCAGCGCCTGGAGACTGAGTTTGAACAGCTGGAGACCAGGGCTATTAGGGGGCACAGCACGGGGCCAAAAGGATTAGGGATGCTTTGAGGCAGAAATTTGAATCTGAAAGCCACTAATATTTTATTGAATCTGAAAGCCACTATGCTCAAGATTGCAGTGCTTGTAATGCTAGGATTTGATTGGTGCACATGATACAAGAAGGGGCCTTAACATAGCTGTATGTATGTTGCTTTGCAGTACTCATTTTGCTTTCACTTAATAGAATAAAGATTGCTTTCAAACAAACACAATTCTTTTATTGAAAGACAACAACCAGAGGAGAGAGTCAAAGGAAAAAATTCATCACCAGGGAGGGGATGGGGGAATGGAAGGTCTCAGGAGAAGGAGGAGGGGTCCCGGGATGGCTACAGGGATCATACCCAGCCTTCTCCTTTGGAGTACGACGAAGCGGGTGCTGTACTTCAGCAGGGCAAAACTGCAGAAGGATGGGTGTTGAGTACAGTGGGTATTGGGAGTCCACACTGCTGGACTGTGAGGAAGGAGGAGTGGAATGCTGCGGGTAGAGAGTGGAGCCAGGAAGTTGATAAGAGTGTGTTGGCGGTGTGGGGAGGGGCGCATGGGAAAGAGTTTTGTGACAGCGGCTGCACGGGAGGGCAGGCACAGAGCTACTCGGTTTGAAGAGCTAGTATCACCTGGAGCATGTCTGCTTGGCGCTCCATAACTGTGAAGAGCTATTCCATGGCTTCTTTCTGCTGTGCTGCGTTCTCCTTTCATTCCCTCTTCTCGCTGTCCTGCCGCTCCTTCAATTCCTTTTTCTCGGCAGCGGAGTGCATCATCACCACACATAAAGTCCTCCTTAGTTCTTCTTGGCCACTTTCGAATTCCTCGCAACCGTTCTGCTGCCGATAAGGGAGGCTGGTCTCCCAAGGTCATCTCTGTGAAGTTTAAATGCAACATTTTACAGAAGCAGTATTGTTTGTAACACAGACAACACAGTTTCAGTGCTTTAAAACACAGCCAGTACTCACACCTGACACTAACTGGCTGATCCCAGGCAAGCCCACATAAGCCACAAGACCCCCAAAATGGTGAGTAGCTGCAGGGAAAGGTAAATCACTGTTCCCGAACCCTTCTGTACACTGGGCATGTGGCTCTTGGGCACTTGGGGAGAGCCAGCACTGTAGGGGAGGGTGGCTGATAATCATTCCTGTCCCCACATTTTCTACAAGAGGTGATCATTTTGGAAGATATCGCACTGCTGAGGGTGAGCAGGGAATGAAGGGAGGGTCTTCTCTCCAAGCCTGCAGCTTTCACCCTGGCCCCTATGTAGCTAGCCTGTATGCAGCTATGGTCCCCCTCCCCCCGCCATGACAGCACAGTGGCACGGGAAAGTTACCGTTAATGGGACAAGAAACAAAGCAGCTTTGCTGAGGAACCTGTGGGAGCAGATTTCCCAGTATCTCCACGAGAGTTTCCTGGAGATTTCTACGGGAGATTCCCATGAAGTGAGGGAGTGTATCAACAGTCTGTTCCACCGCTCAAACTAGGCATGAGGTGGGAGACAAGCCTGCTTCCTGCAACTCTCCTACCCCCAACAGTTCGCTTCAGCAATTCTCAAAATCAGATCCACCTACCAGGGGCCTCTTCTCCTTTTTGCGCTTCGCCAATATCCTCCTGGTGTGACTGGCTAGGCTCCTCCGGGGTAGAAAAGAGCTCCTGACTGCATGTATCTCTGGCCTCCGAATCATCCTCTGCCTCTGGTTCCACCTCCCCCTCTTCATCCAAGATTGCCTCCTCCTGGCTCAGTCCACTCTTGACTGGCAATGAAGCATCCACAGGGGACTTCGCAGTGAAGGTGGGGTCACCACCGAATATCGCATCCAGCTTTTGTAGAATCGTCAGCTCGTGGGTGCAGCACCGGAATGAGGTTTGCCTCCCGTGCCTTGTGGTAGGCGTTCCGCAGCTCCTTCACTTTGACCCTACACTGCAAGATGTCCCGGTTATGGCCCTTTTCTAACATGCATCTCAAAATCTGTCCATAGGCATCAAAATTCCAATGGCTGGAGCACAGATGTGACTGCACTGTCTCCTCTCCCCAAATACCGATGAGGTCCAGGAGCTCAGCATTGCTCCAAATGGGGGATCGCCTGGTGCGGGGAGAAGGCATGGCCACCTGGAAAGATGTGCTGAGACCACTGCACACATCACCGAGCAAACAGGAAGGGGACTTTCAAATTTGCAAAGGAATGTATGGGGTGGGGCTGATGGTTGGTCACCTGAGG
Source organism: Chelydra serpentina (assembly GCA_037349315.1). NCBI lineage: Eukaryota > Metazoa > Chordata > Testudines > Chelydridae > Chelydra > Chelydra serpentina. Next base: position 55,134,775 of record JBAIAC010000030.1, read on the forward strand.
GCAGGGCAGTAGAGTTCAAACCAATGACCAGAGAGATGAGAACAGGCATTGTGGGACACCTCCCGGAGGCCAATCGCAGTGCTGTAATCACCACGGTGTCTACACTGGCACTGCAGCGCTGTAGCCCCGCAGCAGAAAGCTCTACACCTCTCATTGAGGTGATTTTTTTTAGAGTACTGCATCTGCACAGTTTCTGCACACTAAGTGGCTTGATGGTGTGTACACCTCAGGAGTTACAGCACTCAAAGCTGCTCTACTGCTCACAAACTTGCCAGTGTAGACAGGGCCTAAGGCACTGATCCAATTCCCATTAAAGTAAGCAGGAGTCTTTCTATTGATTTCAATGGGCATAGAATTAGGCCAAAGGCTCATATTCAGTGAAGCACTTAAACACATGCTTAAGTTCTTCCCTATTCAGCAAAACAAAGGGTCTTAAGTGCACGCTTAAGTGCTTTGCTGAAACAGTGCTTTGCTAAATGTGATCAATGGCGTTAAATTTCACACTTCGTGTTGAGGCGATTATTTATAAGAAACACACTTTCCCTACCATGGGTAATGGAGGCTGCAATATTGATTAGGAAACTCCACTGAATTACATCTAAAGAGAACGTTGCATTGCAGTAATTAATTTTATGCTAAACAATACTTGGGTAGGGAAAAGTATCCAACTTAATGTTCACATCCTAAGTTGAATTTGCAGGGCTAGCAGTTGGAGCAACATTATTTTTTTGAGCAAATGGAATAGTAAGATATGATAAATATGGAGCCCTTGGTATCAATTTTAGTTACTTTTCAGAACACAACACCCCTGTTTTCAAAATGTCTGAAAGTACTTTGTTTCTCATATACACAAAAAGTGGCAACGGTGGAAGCGAGTATCCTGTATTTGGTTTAATTCTAGTATTTCCTTACGAATACCCCCCTCTCCAAATACACGTACCAGCTTTAGAGCTGGACTCACGCCAGTCTCAAGGGAGTGTTTGTTTTAAGAGGGGATGGCCGGCAATGGCTGAACTTACAGAGACGGTGTTTTCTGCACAACAGCACCACCTCTGGCTCCATTTGACTGTTTGTCTTGTCTTGTAACAGCAAAACAAGAGATTGGTGGGAGGAATGGATGGAGTGGAGTCAAAAGCCTGACACAAAGGAGGAGTCTGGTAATAAGACCAAGAAAATGAAAGTAATCCCTAGAGGCCATTACTCAGATAGTCATTCAATTATGTAGTGAAAAAAGCTACAATGAACAAAGTAACCACTATAATTTTTGTCATCCTCAGAGGTTGAACCCTCAACCTCCAGATATATTTAAAAAAAGCCTCTACAGCTAAGGCCTGATGGTACAAAGACTTATGCATATTCTTTACTTTATGCACTGTGAGTAATTCCATTGAAGTCAATGGGACTATTCACAACGTGTAAGTTGTTGCATGATCGGAGTGAAGCTAAGTCTGCCAGCAGATGTTGCTGAGACAAGGTGGGTGAGGTAATATCTTTTATTGGACTATCTTCTGTGGGTGAGAGAGACAAGCTTTCAAGCTACTGTTGTGGAAAATTTAACCACTTGTTGGGTTTGGATCAGAATTGCCTGAGGCTTTATTGATTACAAGCGCACAGGGGGGTGGCAGATAACAGAATTGCCCCCCTCCCAATGCAAGGTACACACAAGCTTATAAAGGCTTAAACCGCAAATGGTCACATACACAAGCTTTCTTATTAACAAGGCCATTTCCTGTTATTTGCTTTACAGTTGAAGTGTTTAGGAACATTAGCAGTTCTGCTTTTCTAACACTACTGTGACACTTATGTTGCTTAAGGCGATTATTGCAAATAGTTCTGCTTGGGGACTTTCCACTCCTGTCTCCCCCTTCTATACACAGGAGCAGGTTGAACCACTGTTCGACACAACCTAGCAACAAGCTTGCTTGAGACCAACACAGCTTGGCCAAAACCTGGGGTCACTGGGTTTTCTTTCATACTACACAGAGCTCTTCTTCAGACCTGTGTTTTATCCTCCAATCTGTCTAATATTTGGTGCTCTGTGAATTCTCTCTCTCAGCCTTCCTCAGTGGTAATGTTAGAAAGTGACCTTAGAAGTGCAAAAGCTTTCTAAGTAAGCATAACTGAAACATTTTTGAAGGTGTCATAATAAAATGATGCCCTTGAATTACTATTTGGGTCACAGTAGTGTCCAAGAAACTGCCAAAGATATTAACACAAAATAGCTATTGATAAATGTGTGAAGCCAAAGCAAATAGGTCTGTGTATACCTTCCACTGAACGCCACTGTGGGTTCTACATTTAAGAATCACAAAATTAACCATGAAGGACCATTTGAGGCACACTTGTTCTTTTAACTTTATTTTTGCAAAACGTTGCAGCACAAATATTTTACCAGGCTAGGGACAAAACTAGTGTTATCTTAAAACTATAATTGACGTTCCAAAACTTCATGTTACAAGTAACACAGCACTTCAGCAGCATCACATGAAAGCCCTCAGTTTATTTCACTTCCTGAATCTCGGTCATTATTTGTTCATTTCAGTGTCAGCACTCATTGAAACCAGCACTGTGTCTCTGGTGTAAAAAACTATTACTAACCTTTCCGGAACTGTTGTTCTTTGAGATGTGTTGCACATGTCCATTCCAATGTAAATGCATGTGCGCCCAGAGCACAGTTGCCAGACATTTTTCCCTCAGTGGTATCCTTTGCATCAGCTCTTGTGCCTTCTAGTGTCACGCGTCAGTATATAGGGCACAGCCCACCCCACGCCCACTCAGTTCCTTCTTTCCAGCCAACTCTTATAAGAGAGGTAGGAGGGTGGGTGTTAGAATGGACATGTACAACACATCTTGAAGAACAGTTACGGAAAGGTTAGCAACCATTTTTCTTCCAATGATTGCATAAGTCCATTCCAATGTAGGTGACTCCCAAGCAGTGGTACAGGTGGAGGGCTTGGATTTACTGACATGCTGACTGCAACATAGCTCGAAATCCGGCAAAATCGGACATCGTCCCTAGCCTGCTGAGTGATTGTGTAATGAGAAGGAAACGTGTACCGATAACCAAGTTGCTACTCTACAAATGTCCTGAATAGGCACCTTTGCTAAAAATGCAGCTGAAGATGCTTGTGCCTTTGTGGAATGAGCAGTTAGGACAGACTGTGTGGGAACACGCAGCAGCTCGTAACATGTGCAGATACACAATGTGATCCATGATGAAATTCTCTGACCTGAGATGGGGAGACCTTTCATCCTGTCTGCAACCACTACGAACTATGAGCCGGAGCTATTAAGATGGCCCATGCCCTATCCCGCTTGATCTTCAGCAGGACCTTGTTCATGAGCAGAATAGGAAGGAATGCATAATACTGGTGATCTGTCCATGGAACAAGGAAAGCGTCCGTGAGGGACCCAGGACTTTAACCTGGATGGAAGTAGAACTGATGACACTTCCTATTGTACCTGGTCATGAACAGGTCAACCTGGGTAATTTCCCAGCGCTGGAAAATGAGCTTTGCGATATCTGGGCGAAGGGACCACTTGTGGTGATCAGAGAAGGATCTGCTGAGGTGATCTACTAGCTTGATTTGCGATCTTGGCAGTAGGAAGCCTCAAGGCAAACTGAGTGTGCTATGCAAAATTCCCACAATCGAACTGCTGGGGTCTATAGTCCTTTCTCGAAGATGCTGGGGTATATAAAAGCCCAGGGATTTCAGAGTAGCCCTTAATCTTTGAGGCCATGGAGCTTAGCATCTGTTTGCTCTGAGAAGAGTGACGTGCCCTCAAAGGGAAAGTGCTGGCGGGGTCTGCTGAACTACATGTGGAAGGCCTGAGGATTGGAACCAGGAACTTCTGCGCAGAATCACTGCAGAGGCCATGGACCTGACCACTGAATCCACAGCATCCAGGGCTGCTCGTAGGTATGCCCTTGCTACTGACTTCACCAGGATGGTCCTTCGTGGAGGAGCGAGTCAGGGAACATGCTCTCTTGGTCGACTTCTTCTGTTTTTTTTCTTTGGTACCAAAGATGGTCAACAGTGCCAAAGTTCTCGTACGGCACCAGGAGCACTCCTCACCAACACCAAGGTGTTCAGTCATGAGTCTGAATGACCTGGCTTCAAGGGAGATCTGAGTGCTGCTTCCATTGAGATGGACTTCAGCCTAGCATTCCTCTCCTTTTTGGTACAGGGCTTGAAATCCCTGCAAATCTTGCAGTGCTCCTGAATGTGAGCTTCCCCCAAGCATTTAAGACAGCTGAAGTGCGGGTCGCTCAGAGGCATAGACTTGCTACAGGAGGCACAAGGCTTGAAGCCTGGTGACCGAGGCATGCCTCAGTACCGCGAGTGGAGGAAACTCCACTAAAAACGGAGAAAACTAACAACTAGAAAAAGAAAATTTAACCAACTATGAACCAAACTACGTACAAAAACAGAGAGAACAAAGTCCACTGAGGAAAACTTGCAAAAGCAATGATAGAGCCATTTCAGCAACCACCACGGGTGGTAAGAAGGAACGGAGGGGGCATGGGGTTGGCGGTGCCCTATATGCCAGAGCCAACCTGACAGATATTACTGAGGGAAAAATTTCTGGTGACTGTGCTTGGGGTGCACACATACCTACATTGGAATGGCCATGTGCAATCACTTGAAGAACTATCTATACCTGAAAATATACAGAACCACAGTCCAGTGCATACTTCTGTAATGATTAGTGCATCTGAATAAATACCTCATCTTTTTTAGAAAGAAACCTTAAGAGAAAAGGAGGGAGGGATCATCATAATCCAGATTATGCATCTGGCTCCTGACAATCTGAACCAAAGCCCTGACTCCTGCTAATCTAGTTCTTTTATTAGGTATTTTAGAGTTTCTCAAATTTTCTCCTGCTGTGGACTACATTTTAATAGAGAGTTTCATGGCTGCCTACATTCTTACTCATGATCACAAAACATCCCTGTGGCAAATGAGCAATTATTTCCAAGAAATAAAGTATTTGGGAAAGTATTTAAGATGCTTTTTCATGTAGGTTTGTAGCTGGAAATAAGGAGAAGCCAGTACTAGATGATCACAAGCTCTCCTGTTTGACAATCTTAGGCTTATTCTGCCCTCCAACACTGGTCAGGAGCCCTTATGTGATTAACTACAGAACTAAGAAAATATCAAATATTCGCACTCTCTGCTCAGAAGCATGTCAGGTGTGCATTTAAAGAACAATTGCAAATCAAATGCCAAGAGAGGCATTATATATATATATATATATATATGTTACAATTGGACAACTAGTTACAATTGGATTCCTGACGCCTTAGTCTGTCTTCTACTGAAAGGTAGATGAGGTAATATCTTTTATTGGACCAACTTCTGTTTGTGGAAGGGACAAGCTTTCGAGTTTCACAGAGCTCGTCTTCAGAAGGTATCCAGAGTGTCCAAGCTAACTACAAGGTAGCACAGATTGTTGAGTAGAAGAGATTCACACATGCTGTAGGAAACCACTTAAAATGAACTGGGCAGTTAAGAATTAGGATGCAGTAGCATGTATTACAAATTGATGTATTGAGCCATAAAACCAGTGTCTCTATTAAGTCCATGGTTTTTAATGTCCAGCAGAGTTATGAATTTAAGTTCCCAGGCTTGTCTTTTGAAGGTGTTATGCAGATTTCCTTTGAGGGTGAAGACAGAGAGTTCGAATATGAAGTGATCACTTTGTGAAAATTGCCCGCTTCATTTTATGGCACATTAACCTCATATACTTAATCTGGCCTACCTCGCATATAACCTGGATGCTCTGGTTACCTTCCCTAGACCTCAAGAAAAGCTCTGTGTAAGCTTGAAAGCTTGTCTCTCTCACCAACAGAAGTTGGTTTCATAAAAGATATTACCTCACCCACCCACCCTCTCTTTCTCTCTCACTCATATCCTGGGACCAACATAACTTCAACAACACTGTGTACTGCAGATGTAGCAGTCATATCCTCTGTGGAACAGGTAGCATAGTTGCCATCTTGGAAGACATAAGGGTTGAACCAGTGACCTCCAACACTAAAAATAGCAGCCTCCACAGCCTGAGCTACAAAGCCAGACTCTGTAACTGGGACCTATAAAACTGATAAAACTTTAAAAAATGATACACATCTGTGGATGAGGCAAAGAGGGAGACATGTAAGACACAGCCCAGTGGGTTACACAGGCTTAAGGAGCGCTGTGTAATACACACTGGACAATTGTTTTGTAAAAGAGAAATATTTTGTTCTGGTGAGATCTGCCAGAAATGTAATGCAGGGACATTATTATACTAACACTACAAGCAACTTGAGAAATATGGTGTTTCTTCCATTGTTGTATTCTGTCCACAGGGATCGTAGAGCTGTGCTGCAGACAAACGATGGTCCTATTCCGATATAAATGGGCCCCTGAATAGGGATAGTTGAATATTTTCATCCTGGCTTTCAATGGAAAAATGGATTTTCTGCTGAACAAGTTTTTTTGTAATAAGTTTTTGCTTTCCATGGGTGTGTGTGTGTGTAAGAAAACAAAATATTTTGATTCTGAAATACTGCTGCAGTGCCTCATGCACCCATTCATCTCTATGAGCTGGGCTCTCCAGGTGGACCTCATCTTCTATGATGCACTGCCCTCCCTCATCAAGAGTCATGATCATGATGCATGATGGGAGATGTAGTCCAAGCAGGGAATCCAGCCTACAAAAGAGAATGGGAACATGAGGCCCCCAAACTACTCCTATGAGGCACCACAGCAGCATTTCAGAATCAAAATATTTCAGGTTTTGATTCCCCTCCCCCCCCCCCCAACACAAAATTAGTCCTGGCGCTGCTAGAGGGGAAAGAGGAGAGGATTCGGACTAGCCCTAATTCTGTGCCTATGTGGTATCTCACTGAAGTGAGGGTGGGGGGTCTGCCATTGTGTTTATTACAACCCTAATCCCCTGACTTCCTTCTAGTAGATCATCGCTATCATGATGCACATGAAATGCAAAATACAACTTATGCTGTTCTTGATGTCCTTAAAAAACTGGAGACCTTTTTAAAACTGATAAGAAAGTCAGTGCTGATAAATGGAAGGGAAACAGCTGTCCTTTATTTTCTCCACAAGCACATGCTCTGTAATGTTTCTCATCACTCTCCCACCAAAAATAATTAGGATTAAAACTGACACTTTCCTGCAGGCTGCTATGATTATTCAACTATAGCTTATTACTCATTTATTTCTGCTTTGCTTTGAGTCAGCAGACTGAATTCAATTATTGTATCATTCTTTTGTAAAGGCACCCTGAGATGTCTTGATATGATAATGCCCCTTAAAAAGCTGAAGCTGGTGATAAGAGATCTCCTAATTTATCAGAGATCTTATGCTATGGTAGGTCAGCAGCAGGACAACGCATTCAGAGACTCTTGTCTCTATTGTTTTAAGTGAACATTTACAAAATATATCAGTCATCAGGAGACGTTTCCTTCTAGAAGGTGGAGATTGAAATCTGATTCTTGATCAGCTGAGGATTTGTAATTATATCACAAGTACTGCTTTGTCATTGTAGGGTCACATGACCATGCTGCTGCCATTTGTAATGTGCTTTGGGAGGAAAAACTATGTTTAAAAAATATAAACAGTGTATATAGGGCCAAATTTTGCTGTGTGTTTGGGTCAGCTTGTACAGTCTTACAAATCAGTTACATCAGTCTCACATGCAATTACATTGAGGGTTCCATCAGTGAAACGGAGAAGAATCTACGCCAAAGACTTGACAACAGATGCCATACATACAGACACCATGATCTCTAACTAAACCATTAACATACATTATAGAGAATACATTAGACCCAGTCTGCCTGCCACTAATGGCAAGGTCATCACAAATTCATTGTTAGTGTGGCGGTCTGATACCTGACATCCAACAGAGGCCACTGCTGTCATTGCCAGTATAGTACACAACTTTGAAAATGTGTGTTCAGCAGCAACAACAAAATCCCAACTTCTGATCACAGGATTTCTCAGTTTCACTGAATCATAAAATAATGGTCAAGTCAGCTTTGACAAAACAAGCCTTCATGTCCGTTGCTATCACAAACCATTCGTAAAATAGCAGCTAATTTATTGCTTTATCTGATGCTATTGCACCTATTTTGACTTAATTGCTGCAAGTTTACGTGTCATGCAATTTCAAAGTAAAGACATAGGCATTAGTTCTAACCCTTCACAACAGGAGCCCTTTCCTACTCCTGTCCCACAAAACAGCTGCGGTTGAATTACACCAGTTTGGTCATGTTATGGGGCATGCTCATCATCAGAGCGATCCCTTGTGCTAAGAGGTGGTATTGCAGGGTTGGTTCCACCCATGTGTCCCCTGTTGTCTGGTGGTCGAGCTTTATTGAAGTCTGTGACTTCTGAGTTCCAAGTCACTTTTAAAACCCAGTCCTCTTCCGGCTAACGGAAGTCCAACCAGGCCGATTTCCAGTCTATGGGCCTTTATGTCCAGTCCTCAGTCCCCCTCAGAGATTTTGTTAGTCTTTGCGTCTCCGTTCTGAGGCTTGTACACTCGTCTTTATTAGGGATGATGTACAGCAGTGGTTTTCAACCTTTTTTTTCATTTGCAGACCTCTAGAAAATTTCTCCTTGTCTCTGCATGACTGCAGATTCTGTGGCTCGTGCTCTGTAGTTTTATCACCTCACGTGACTTCTTCTCAGCTGGCTACTTAGTCACTTCTTCTGATCAATCTCAGTATTTCTGACCACTGGGTTGTGCTACATGGCATTACCCAGTCTCTATTCAGGCAGGCATTCCCAGCCCTCTCTCCTGAAGCTATCCTTCAGGCTGTTAGTAATCCTTAAGACAGGAGTTCACCACAGCCCTCCTCCTGGAACTGGGGTTGTGGTTCGGGCCAGCTACAGGGTCTTAGGCAGTTTCTCCTTCAGCTGGGCTTTTTCCCCCAGTTAGTCCTCCCGCTTGGAGGGTTCAGCAGAACAGTCTTCCCTGAAAGTGTCTCTCTGTTATGAGGGAGGAGGCAACATACATGCTAGTTCCCTTCCCAAAATTCATGCCAATGGGGTGAGACAGAAAGGAGTCTTGCCCCACCCACTCTGCGAGGCTCCTTGGTCCCAAGCCCTCCAAAGAACAGTAACAGATTTCTCAACACCGAGTGCTACTTACCCTTGGGACTGCTTCTTCTTCACCCATGTCTCCTACTTCCCAGATCCTTACCTGCATAAGAGGCTGGGGAAGTCTAAAAGGGCCATGACAACAGAATGGAGTGAGCTGACAAGTAGGCCTTACTACCCGTAAGGGGCAACCTAACCCATCGCAGGTCATTTTAGCTCTGGAAATTGGTATGGTAAAATATATTCAATTTTTATATTATCCTAGTAAAAAGTTAGTCTTACATTCAGCATACTCATTTCGATGAATCAGTTATAGAGCACAAACACAAAAGGCAGGTGTAGTGTGACTATACCCCTAAGGACATGCTGACATTCTATTGCAATGCACTGGGTGGTGTCCGTTTCAAAATCAAGCCTGGAACCTAGATCCGAATGTTGTGGCTTAGGTCTATTTGTGCATCAGTAAAACATACACCTTGTCTAGACTAAGGTTTTTAGCCACTGGTGCAGTTATAACAATATAGCTGCAACATTGCAAAGCCCTAGTGTATATGAGGTTCAAAGCAGTGTAAGTTGCACAGGTATAAGTCACCATGGTCTACACTGGTGTGCAGGACATCTATAGTAGGGGGTTGACCCAGTGCAGATATCTTGGTGGTTAGAAACCCAGGGTGGGCAAGTCCTGAGGAATCAATGGCAGGAATAGAGACCACATATGGCTCACCAAGCTCACGTTTTCACAGAGGGCCTTTCTGCCTGGAACCACATTGCAAATAATCCCAACAGCTCTAACCCAGAGTCACACTGGCTTTGAGGCTCAGCATATAGTCGGTTATTTAATCAGGGGATATTAGTTTCCCTGACATATTAATAGGCAACGTCAACTACATTAAAACGATACGTCTCCCCACATCTGTAGTAGATCCCAGATATTAAAGTTCTTCCTACCTTTGACACCTCGATGTTTCCATCTTCTAATTAACCAATTACAAAACTGCACTGGAACACCAGGCACATGTTTTATTCTGGTCTCCAAGTGGGAGTTTGAATAGCTGAGGGGTGGGGTTGCGGAGTGTTTCTCTCCAGAAATGACAGTACAATTGCTTAGAGCAATATGTTGATGCAGGCAGCTGATATATTTTGTCAGCTGGTTTTAATGTAAGGCATCTTAAGGGGATTTTTTCCCTTGCCCGTTTCCAGTAGATAACATAGTAGTGTAAAATCCTGGGGATGAAAAAGTTACATTTTCTCTTTTTCCTCAGAATTTAGGGGATAGGTGCCCATCTGACAGCCCTAGAGTCTGACGTCCTCTATTCAGTCACAGAGGAGCCATGACCATGCCAGTGCTAGCTCTCCCACCCACCCCCACACTGCCCCAACCAATGTGCCTCAATACTAAGATGGAGGAACCACCTCGGGTGGGTTGAAGAAGGCGTAGCAGAGGACAATTCAATTCAATGCACAATCAAATCTGCCCAGACCTTTTGTAACATTGTGCACTGTGTATGCAACTCACTAGGACCCTGAGGGCTGAGCCCAACTGACAAAGGAAGTATAAAGCAGCATTTTTGGTATTTTTCTTAAATCCCCCACTCCAGGAGTTATGTAAATATATGAGAATCTCAGATTTCATTTAAAAAAACCCTGAAAGACAAGTTTGTAGCTCTTATGGTTGCAAAGACCTGAAAGCGTAATCAGAGCATACCCGGCCTCAGAAAGCAAATAAAAAGAACCCCCAATTTTTTAAAACCATGATTGTTAAACCATTATCATGATTTTTGAGAAAGGATGGGGGGGCTGACTCATGAATTTTGAATGCTTTAGGCTGGCAATACTGAAACTCTTACCATAATAAATGCAAAAAAATCATAGCCGCTTGGACATGTATCTTGCTTAAATGGTCAATGTAAAATTCTTGCTCTTTAAGCGCAACAAACCCTGAAATCTGATAAGCTTTGTTCTCACCCTGCAGTTACTGGGAAGGGGTGACCATGGGCTCTGTTTGAGGCTGGAGCAGCCCCTGCTGTGTAAAAAGAGGAAAAGGGGCTAGAAAACTCTACATGGGAAGCCTACAGACAGAGGCAGGGCCTGACACCTGGAGGTGCTGCCCAGCCACATTGCTGCTCCCTGGCAGTACGGCTCCAGCATGATCCATAATGTCTTTCGCAGAATCCCCTGCATCCTCTTATTAGCACCCATGCCTGGACTCTGCAAGAGTCTGAGCGAGACTCTTGCACAGAGAGAGAGAGAGAGAGGAGAGGAGGAGAAATGACCTGACAATCTTCCATGTCCTAATTATTGAGTGAAATCTGAGAGAGAAGAGCTGACAAACGAATGATCATTATTCAGTCATGGACATATGGTAGGAAGACATATTAAAGTTAATAAAGGAAAGATCACATTCAGCAAAATAAAAATTAATTTGGTCACTATAGGAATTAGCATAAAAATATCAGATTCAGGACTTACAGGGGACTTCACCTATAAATTAATCCGCTCTGGGTTAAGTGATCTATGCAACCTGATTTACATTCAGCACCATACGTTTCAAAATCCTAATCAATAGATTTGGAAATATGATCCTGGCCTCGTTTAAGAGATCTGCATCCAGCCTAAAAATGTACCTTGAAATATATGGAGTCCTGATCATAAAAGCAAATACTTACGCAGTCGGCTCACACTTCTCCTTTGGCATTTTATATGTGAACATCAGAACTCTGGATTCTGTTGGTATAAGAGTGTGTGTATGTATAGCTGTGGGTTGGGCAAAATGTCATTGAAGCTGAAGGGTGTAATTGCGACTCTTCACTTAGGATAGCTGTAAAACAAACAAACAAAAGCCAGATACGCTCCTTTATAGCAGCCCCACCTGAAAAAGGGTCATATGCAGGTCTGCACAGGGATTAGAACTAGGCAGGTGGAAGGCTTCACTGTGTATTGTTTTGGTAAGCGTGTGAGCGCACACACATGTGGTGTGTCAGGCATTAGGGCCTACAGCAGAGCTAATCTCCAGGCAACCAAAAGAGCACAGCTGGCCTGCAGCAGGCTTCCTGATTGGCTATGCCACCAGATCAGCTGGAAGGGCCAGCAGACAGGCTCTTAAGCCAGCAGCAGCTCAGTGGCTACTCAATGCCCATGCCCACCACTGTGACTGCGACTGCCCCTGTGTTGCCTTGTGTGTGATGCTGCCTTGTCTCAGCTCTGTCCCTGCCTGAGACCCACCCTTGCCTTTTACCCTGCTTTGTTATTGTGATTCTAACTCTGACCCTTGACCCTGGTTCCTACCTCCAGCTTTGACTCTGGTACCCAGTTCCTGACCTCCGGTTTGACCCGTGGATCTGGCTCCTGACTACTGCCTCCTCCGCTGACCCATGGCCCCGCTTCCTAATGCCTGCTCCAACCATTAGGCCTGAAGTTTGTTTCGACCACTAGGCTAGACCACCCACATTCCAGTCACCTGACAGGGTTGGGGGAAGGGGACACACAGAAGCAGACTCAGAGAGAGAAGGAGCAGAAAGACACAGCATAGACAAGCACACTGTGTGACCCTAAAAGAAGCCTAGCGAGAGAGAGCTTTTGGTCTAGGTGCTAGCTCAAAGTTCTGGGGCTCTGAACAAGGCAACCATCTCGTGTTGGTTTGATTCCTCCCGTGTTCAGGGAAACATGTCTTGGTTCATTCTTTGTAGATAAATAAGATTGCATCTAATGGACCTACAATGAACAATTTCTCCTCCTAAATGCCACAACCTGAGAGCTCCCCAAATTTTTGGCTAGCGGTTTAGGCCACACCCATATTAAATACCTACATTTGAAGAATATTACATTTAGAAAGTCAAGCACTCAAAAAATAGGATTGCCTGAAGAAAGGATGCCCATGCAACTTCAATTCTGATGTCTTCTGCATGTGCATTATGATAGAGTTTTGTCCACCATCACTTTGGAGGCCTGTGACAGTAACAGAACTGTAATCCAGTTCTGTGGACTCACCACTTGGTGCCCCCTTGTGGCTAGGGGTGGCATACCAGTTCTCTCACTAGGCTAGGGCCCCCTGCCAAGGACTGCTCTGGTGCTGTTGTAGTTTCTTTGCCTAGTAACTCATCCATGACTCAGCCCTCCGGCCAGGTCAGAGTCTTGAGTCCACCCCTTCCAAGGTCACAGTTATCTAAACTAGAAGTCCAAAACTGTCTAACAGAAACAAAAATCCTTCCACCTTCTTTGGGACTTTTCCTCAGTTCACCCTGCTGCCCCCATTCTGGGCTTGACCACCATTGTATGCCTCCTTGGAGCTAGTAGGGGAACACAGTCCCACCACCCTCTATTCTGGGTTCTGGCCCAGGGCCCTATACTACACAGCTAGGTCAGCTCCTTTACTCCTATGCAGTTTTCCCTGGAGCACTTCCTACCTCATCTATTTACTTTCTCCTTTGGGTCTCCCACGTTCTTCCCCATTGGATCAGGGTGCTTCCCTGCACGGTGGGCTTTCCTTACTCACTTTCTTCTCTGCAACTTCTTTTCCTGTTCTCGGTTTTTCCTTGCAGTCTCTACAGACACAGCTGCAGTCTTCTTTTATGCAGGAATCTCACCTGATTCCTCTCAGGTAGGGCCCATCTGATAATCCATGTGGTCCTATTCCCAGGCTCTCCAACCAACCAGGCAAGACACCCTGTTACAAGAACCCAACTCTTCCTGGGTTCCAGTCCAGTGACATACCCACAAGATAACATCCTTGCTCTTCTTACAAATCTACTATCCATTCTATACACTGAAGGCAGAAGTCCTGTAAAATAGGTAGTATGCGGTCTGTAATTAAAGACTATAACATGATGCAAATGCAAAAGGGGTCGAATTAAGATTAAACAGGTAAACTTATTTCTGTCATTTTTAAACTTTAGAATGCTTGACTTTGCAACCTTCATGTTATTTCAATGTAGACTTTTTGCATGTAATTTCCTCTTTTTTTAAAAATGAAACCTTTAAACAAAAATCCATAATGTGGAACCCTATTGATCCCTGCGTGGGTTATCAGCTGTAGATCCACAGTACAGACCTCTACTTGAGCTAGAGGGGTAACTGATAGCAATACTAGGCTATTATTCTCTATTTGGACCAGGAGGGCCGGGGCAGGGCAACTGTAACCCAGGGACTTCTTGATGCCAACTGGCAGAGTGACTGCACAGAATTTTAACCCTGTGTCAGATATATGCACAATAATTCACTAAAGAATGGCATGTGAGATCTCTAGAGAAAGCCAGTAGCCTACCGGTCATCATTACCATGGTGAAACATAGGCATAGATATTTAAATTATGTATCTACACTGAAAATTATGTTCTTAAAACCTTGAACTTAAGGTGACATGCCTCAGTTAGGTTCCTTTCAGGCAGGGGATAATAGACACATCTCTGTCCATTCATTATGCGTCTTACAATGCCAGTCTATCTGCATACTAAGTCACCAGCTAATCAAGACTGCAAAAATTGACACGAGATTACAACATCTACAGGATAGAACAAACAGCAGGAGAGGGTCCTCTTTATGAATAAAGATCAAAGGATTGTTTTAATATCTCTGGGGCTGCAAAGAGACACCGAGAATCCTTTACCTAGGAGACCAACTAGCAGTGTTTTGTCTCATTGTAATAGGGCCTCCTTGGTCCTACTTCTGTCTCGGTCTACAAACTATGCAAAGACCCTTGTGCTGGTCCAACACCTTGTGCAGTTTATTTACAAATAGAGTCCCACCACCTTCACAACATATACAGCTCTTGTAACAAGGGGAGAGAAATCTCTCTCCCCTTACTCCCTGCTTCCCCCTCTTTCCACTTCCCTCCTGTGCCTATTTGTGGGCTCTGTCTAATAGCTTAATTAGCCTTACTGTCCTGCCTCACCCACATTAGGCACAGCTCTGCTTAGTTAGCTCCATTCTGCCTTGCTTGATAGGAGCTGCTGTGAACAGAGTGCTGACTCAGCCTTTCTTGCCTGGCACTCTGTCACACTCATGTAAAAAAGATCACAGCCAGGCCTGGCTGAAAAATGCTGGATGGACTTTGGGGTGGACTTTGCTCTATAAGAAAGGAAAGTATCTAGTTAAATAAGTCTAGATTCTAGAATGCATGTTATGATTTTATACATAACCATTGTTTTCAATGCTTCAACCTGCCATCACTTGAATCTCTATACTTCGTTAAATAAACTTGTACTTGTTTTCACTATAAACGTATCTACGTTCTGTGTGTTAGGCAGAATGGTGATCAGAGGTGGAACTGGTAAGCTGTGGTGTACTGTTACTTTGGAAGCAGCAAATCTGTGAATACTGGAAGTGCACAGTGGACCAGGGGCTGGATACTCCAGGGAGATGCTTGGAGTGTTCCTATCGCTAACCTGCAGAGAGAGAGAGAGAGAGAGAGAGAGAGAGAGAGAGAGAGCGAGCGAGCACAGATGGAGCCTGTGTGAGCCTAGAAGGGAATGTTTGTGTTGCCTGTGGCTGGTGAAGCTGGGGAGCTGACCCATGGTCAAGCACAGATAAGGCTCCGTCATGCTAACGGAAGGTGGTAGCAAGGTGCCTCACAATCCTCAGTTTTCCCAGGAAGCATCACAGAGCCATGACACTTTTCTAGACAGCAATGAATGGCGAAAGCCAGAATGGCGAAAGCTAGTCCTTCTGAAAAGGAGTGGGGTCTAATGGTTATAGACAAGAGTGGAGTCTAATGGTTACAGACAAGAGGATACACACAGATTTGGCACATTCTTTCTGAAAGGCAGTGTGGTTGTGGATGAAACATGAGTCAGCCATTTTATAAACCTGTGTTCTGTTTCCAAAAGGAGGTAGGATACTTCTCTGCCTTCTAATGTAGTGATATGATAATAAACACTCAATAATAAGAGCTGTTAAGTGCACAAAATTATTAGTTACAAAGGGATCTCACAAAGCTGCATGACTGGGCAACAAAATTCCAGATGAAATTCAATGATAAGTAATGCCCATTGGAAAATGTAATTCCAGCTAAACATACTAAACGATGGGCTATAAATGAGCTGTTGCTACTCAATAAAGAGATCTTGGAATCACTGTGGATAGTTCTCTGAAAACATCTGCTCAATGTCCAGCAGCAGTCAAAAAAGCTAACAGAATGTTAGGAACTATTAGGAAAAGGATAGATGATACAAAGACAGACAATATCATAATGCCACTATATAACTTCATGGCATGCCCGCACCTTGAATACTGCATGCACTTCTGGTTATCCCAGCTCATAAGAGATATATTAGAGTTGGAAAAAGTATAGAGAAAGCAACAAAAATGATTAGGGGTATGAAAGAGCTTCCGTATGAGGAGAGATTAAAAATACTGGGACTGTTCAGCTTGGAAGAAACATGAATAAAGGGAAGGTGTGGCTATGAGAGAGATCTATAAAATCCATGAATGGTGTGGAGAAAGTAAGTGTTATTTACCTTTTTGCAAAACACAAAAACTAGGAGTCATCCAAATAAATTAATAGGCAACAGGTTTAAAACAAATGAAGTACTTCATCACACAACAGTTAACCTTTAAAACTTATCAGGAGTTGTTGTGAAGGCCAAAAAAATCAAAAAAATCTAAAAAGAATTAGGTAAATTCATGGTGGATAAGTCTATCAATGGCTATTAGCTAGGATGTTCAGGGACACAACCCCATGTTCCAGGTATCCCTAAGCCTCTGACTGACAGAACTGGGGACTGATCGGCAGGGGATGGATAACTTGATAGTTGCCCTATTCTGTTGATTCCCTTTGAAGCATCTAGCACTGGCCACTGTTGGAAGACAGGATACTGGAGTAGTTGCACCATTGGTCTGATCCAGTATGACCGTTTTTATGTTCTAATTAATACTAATAAATAGACGGGTCTAGAAGTCATGGTCTCATCCTAGTTCCCAGACAAGCACTCAGTTATCCCTGAGCCAAAAGCAAAGTTGTTGGCGCTCAAGCTCTGTAGAGCTGGGAGCACATTCAGTGCAGATGAAACATTCAAGGATTTTTAGCAGCAAGCCAACAAAAATCTCTGGTAGTTTGCAAATGGCTAGTTTCAGAGGCATATAACTTGCCCAAATGTGGGTGGATTTTCATGGAAACAGCAAAATGCACTTCTATGACCCCAGCACTACCTCCGTACTCCTCTGCTAAGTTTCAAGTCCCTGCACCAAACCCCAGAGCCATGGTGGCGCCTTAAAGAAATGGTTAGGAAAAAAATTAACAGTAGCAAAACTACCTGTTTACAATTCAATTGCACATTTTGTGGGGCAAGAATTCTCTCTGTTATGTTTCTAGTGTCTAGCAAAATGACATTCTAATGCATGCCTGCAGCTCCTAGGTGCTACCGTAAAAAACAAACAGTAAATAGGCAACTTTAATACACTCTGCGTACAATAATATATACATTAAAAACAAAGTAATATAGGTTAGTCATCATTTTGTTTTAGAGTAACAAAACTGAATTACATGGTGGTGGTGGGGGGGGGCATTTCCTAGTTTAAAATGTACTGGTCCTGCTTTCAAACAGATAGGTTTTTCTGCAGTGAGATCCACTCATCCACCTCCCCTCCCCACCCCAAAATATAAAAATGTTGGAGTTCATTGCCTGCATTCCTTTGGGCTGTGACTTTCATGAACTTGAAGAATAGAGCAAGGACCCAAGAGAGAAAGACAAGGGGAACATTAAACGCCTACAGCAGATAACACAAAAGTAGGTTACCGCTGTATACTCCGTCGTCATAGATTCTAACATACATAGATAGCCATGTCTTCACCTCCCACCACTAATGGTTGATTGAAATATTTTATAAATGTTAATGCATCATGCATTAAACTAACTATATTCACTGAGTTCCCTATATTGTAGCTTAGACAAACCTACCTTGCTTAGATTTTTATGTAGCATTCGTACTGACGAAACAACTTCTTGTCTCTCAGTGGTGACTGTGTGACAGATCACCATATACCTCAGGGCAGGTCTTTGCTTCAGTTTCTGTAGAATGAACAGTAAGGCTTAATTAAACCAAAAAAACCCTCAATAAACACATGAACAAATATGTCCACCCAAAACAGGTTTAGGAAGGGGCACAATGGTGATTCAGGCATATTGCTCATTCTCAGCACTGACAGAGAATTTGACTATTGGTTGTTTTTTTTATAAGACATTGTGCTGCATAATTTATTTGATAAATGGGTATTCACCACAATGGACAATGAGGTATGACCTGAAATAATTTTTCTGCCTTATGCTAACTATATTGGAATGTGACTCCACGAGACCCCTGAAGAAACTGGCTTGACTGTCCCAGATAACCAAAGAGCAGGTAAATCACTACTCTGTCAACATACAATCAGCACTTTTACAGCACTAATATTTCTAAGTTAACCAGGCCTTTTTAGTCCTCCTAAAATACCTCCCATGTAAACTAGACACAGCTGGTCTCTGCACTAACAAATCAGCTGCTGACAGAGTAACAGAGTAACAAAATATATACAGCAAAGTTAAGGGAATAAGAAGTTGTGATTGAAAGGGAAGCTGTGCAGTGAACCCAAGAAGTCAATTTAGAGACACTTAAGTTTTATCAACATTTACCTACAAAGTGCTCCCATGGGAAAGGTAGCTTTTGTCTTCATTTTTAATTCTGGTTCATGAGGTGATGCCTTGCATAAAGCATTGATGAGCCAGAGACGTATATGGTTAATAAAAGCCCAGGGCCTCTTAAAATGAGCACAAGGACTGTAAAGATCGTAACTTTAGTATTGCAAGAGATCTTATCCATAATAGGATGTTAACATCTTCTGTGGTCATTGCCATGAGAGGAAACCAGCCTGTCTGGCCTCACCCTCATCTCAGGGTGGTGGTGGGTTCTTGCTGGGGCTACCTGCACAAGACCGCACTGACTATGTTAAAGTTAGGTGGGCAATCTAAGTCAGGTAGGGTGATTGTGTGCGATGAAGGGTTATGTAGCAATGGGGAACAGGCTGCATCTCTTAATTTTCAGTACTTTTTTTTAAAGGGGTAGAATTTCTAATGAAATCATTGTGTTATTTTTTTGGGGTGGGGTGCGGGTTAGCTTCATTCTACTGAACACACCTTTTAACTTCAACTCTTTTAGCCAAGTTTTTGTTTGTTTTGGACTGCCCCTGTTTTGGTTTTTTTGAGCAAGTACCAAACGTTTACATCAGGTAGCTGTTTCAGGTCTACAGGAGAGAAATCTTACTGTGGCAGATCTTATGAAGGCCATCAAAGCAGTGCTCCTCCCATGCAGGCATAAGCTCATAGTAAGAATATGTGGTCATGGCAGTTCTACCCAGGTGGGAAATAATTTTACGTGTTCTAAATTTTTAACATAGATAAGTGACTGTCTTTCCCACTCACCTTTCAAATCCACTTCCACCATCTTGTGAGGCACCCTCCTTCTGCTCCCTCTCTCCCCATGCTCTACTATATACCCTTGGTCTCCTCCACGCCCTTCAGAACTGTCCTATCTCCATATGCCTTGACTTCTGTCTTTCCACAATCCCTCTTTTCCCCTAGTATCCTGCCCCTCCTTTCATTCCCTGACCCACTGTATGTTTCTCACTATCTCCCTGCGGGGACAGTCACACCATCTCCTCTACCCATAGCTCCCCTGGGATCCTCAACCTCGTCTCATGTTCCCCTGGCACCAGGCATACACACCCTCTTGCCTCGCCTGACCCTGATCCTCATATATATGCCTGCACCCCCTACACCTCTGTTCATCCCTCTCCCCATGCCCTCACCCACAGCATGTATGCCATCCTCTTGTCTTTCCAAGAGCTCCCAATTCCTCCACTGCTACACCCAACTACTTCCATGTTTCACCTGCCCCCTCTCCCATTCTTCATACCCCCTCCTGGGATCTGTTCTGCTGTCTTTCATGCCAGTCTTACACCACCCAGGCTGTGATTTAGTTCAGAGGCTATGCTAGCATCAAAGTGGCGGGGGTGTGTGTGTGTGTGTATGTAAACTGTCTCTTGATATCATTTTAAGCCTCACATCCAATTCTCCCCAAAATACCCAGGATGCATTTCTCCTCAGTAAGACCAGCAGATCTAATCACCTTATTGTTACATGGTGCTTCCTTCAGTTTGTTTTTCACATCTACCCATTGTCTTTTGTCTCATACTTCAATTGTAAGCTGGGATCATTGTTTTCCTTCTGTGTTTGTGCAGTTCCTAGCACAAAGGGGTTTTGGACCCTGAATAGGGCCCCTACGTGCTACATAAAACAAGTAATTAATAACTATAACAATAGTTTTAGAGTTTTAGGGGCCACTTTTATGCTAGAGGCCAGGCCTAGAATTCAGGGGCTCAAAAGCTAACCTAAAGCCACTTTTGTTGTCCACTCCTACTGTGTGCTGTACTTCCCAAGTGGCACTGCTTAGAAGTGGGACCACACTGCTTTAAATCTGCTGAGGGAGGGACACCTCTGCAGTGTGCCCTTGTGGCCAAATGGAACACTACTCACCTTGTCATGGTATCTTGGACAATCGCCTAACACCCCATAGGGAGTCTGGGCTTTAGCTCTCCATCTAGTGCACTCTTTAGGGCACTTTTGAGTCCACCCTCTTGCGGGATATTAAAATCCAAAGGGATGCTAAGAACTCAAAACAGGAGGTCTGCTCTCTGTCCTGGCCAACCTTGAACTGAACTGGGTCTTCTCCTTTTAACTCCCCGTAACAGCGTGGCACCCATCTCTCATGAGCGCCCCTTCCGGTCAGGTGTGTCTGTGGCCTTTAAACAGTCCCAGCCTTGGTACTGAGCCGTACCCCGAGGGCTTCCTCTCTGAAGGCAATGGTTTTGCCCTCTTGGTCTGTTCTGGCCTCCATTCGCCAGCTGGACCTCTTAACAGTTCAGTTCCCCTCCTGGAGATTTATCGCGCTCCAATTGTAGGCCACCTCCCCAGTGGCACAGTGTCCCTGAAGCAAAACTGCCTTCAGTTCCCCAGGCCACTTCCCTGCAGCCCCAGCCTTCACCAGTGCCTCACCCTTAGCTCAGGGCTCTTCTAAGTTCTGGCCCAGCAGCCAGCCAGGAGCTCTTCCTCATGCCACTGTTCCCAGAATTGAGCTGTCCATGGTGCTGCAGTTCTCTTTGGCCAACCAGGAGCACCATCTGTGCTCCTCTAACTCCCACAAGGAACTGACTGTCTCTGGCTCTGCAGCTCCTTTTTATATGGCCCTCCTAGGCCCTGATATGCTTCTCCCTGAAGACTTTCTGATTGGCTGCTTCCTGCACAGTCCCCACTTGGAGGGCCTCTCTGTTGCTTCTTTCCTGGGATGGGTATGGCAGGACCCCAAGGCCTTCAGCACAGGGCCTCTGGACCTAGTCCACCCCATCATACATCCCTTTCCATACCTAACAACTGCTGCAGGAGGACCCAATTGAGGCCATAGGCCCCCGTTATCTCCCTTCTTGCCTAGTGTTGGGACCATATGCCCCATCATATCTGTCTTTGTTTCAAAGGGCTTCTGAAGCTTAAATCCTTCAAACTGAATATTGAATTATGAAAATTATGTCTATTTTAAGGACATGAATGAAAAATTAATGACACTCATACAGAGGTGAGTAGCATCATTGATATCAAGAGAACTGCTTGCATTTCTGTTTGTAGAGTCGGGCTCTTTTGGGAGTACATGGTGTTCAGGGTATGATGGGCTTCATTCTATCAAGGGACTCTTAATCAAGGGAATCTCCCATCAATTTAAATGGTAATGAGTAACAGCATCAGATCCGGTCTCCCCTAAGCTGAATACAACATTCATAAACAACCAGGAGCAAGTCATAGAAACAGAGCTGATAGGGACCTTGAGAGATCATCTAGTCCATCCCCATGCACTGAGGCAGGACCAAGTATATTCAGACCATCCCTGACAGGTTGTCCAACCTGTTCTTAAAACCTTCAATGACGGGGATTCCACAACCTTCCTTGGAAGCCTATTCCAGTGCTTAACTATCCATATAGTTAGGAAAAACTTTCTGAACCTAACAAATTTCCCTTGCTGCAGATTAAGCCAATTACTTCTTGTCCTACCCTCAGTGGATATGGAGAACAATTGATCACCATCCTCTTTATAACGTATTTGAAAACTTATCAGTTCCCCCTTCAGTCTTCTCTTCTTAAGACTAATCATGCTCAGTTTTTAAAAGCCATTCCTCAGAGATCAGGTTTTCTAAACCTGATTTCATTTTTGTTGCTCTCCCTCTGAATTTTCCCCAATTTGTCCACATCATGCCTAAACGTATGGCACACAGAACTGGACACAAATACTCCAGCTGAGGTCGCCACAGTGCAGTAATACATTTTAAGATGGTCTAAAACTGGAAAGATTTCCTAGTTACTTTTCCCACTGGATGATCTTCAACTAAAAACAAGCTTGCTTCCAAGAGCAGAGCAAAGATAGGCAAAATGGACCTGCAGCAGCAAGACAAAGCCTTTTTTTCTGGGACATGGAACTGTTTCTAATTCAATATGAAGATGCAAACTTTTCTCATATCACCAGAAAATGGTCATTCTCTCTAAAACAAACACACACATAATACAATGGTGTAAATAGAATGGTCCTCACTCATTTCCAAATTCCTGCCAACATTTTAAGAAGCAACCCTCAAAATAAAAAGCAAGCTTAGTGCAAAAATTATACTTAGTGAACAAATGGGCCAGCTCCTCAGCTGGTGTAAATCAGTGTACTGTGGAGCTACGCTAATTTAAACCAGCTGAGGATCTAGCCTATTGATTAGTTGCAATAAGTTAACAAGCTTTTGGGGGGAGGTTAGCCATTATAAAAAACAAATAAAAATATCCTAAGAGAGCTTCTTCCTTACATAGGTGCTATCATAGATTTGAAGAGTTTGTCATCAGCTAAACAGTGGCCAGGGGGATTTGGGATTTGTCATTCATGATGTCAACTCCAGAATATGAACTAAAGCACCTGCTGGGTAGTGATTCACGATTTTAAAGCATCAACTTAATTTTGAACAAAATTCTGCTTTCTGCTCTGCCTGGTGGACTGAGAGTTCAATATTCTGCTCTCCCTGAATGAGTCTCCTATTATCATTAGCTCCTGGGGCTAATTCACTCCTCAGGAAATAGCTGGAAAACAGAAGGATAAAGTAAAGGAATTTCTAAATTATTATTAGAAATGTAACATTGCTTGATAACGATAACTGAGAGCCTAGGAAGCCAATTACATCCTGGTGCAAAGTCCTGCACAAAGACGAATTATAAATGGTGTGACAAAGTTCCTCCTCTACCTTGGTGGGTCCTGCGCTTATTGGCGGATTTTGCTTGCCTCAGAGATCTTCCCCTCTGGTAGAACCCACAGTCTAGGTCAACTCCTCCTGTGTCTGATCAGGAGTTGGGAGTTTTGGGGGGAACCCAGGCCCGCCCTCTACTCCGGGTTCCAGCCCAGGGCCCTGTGGACTGCAGCTGTTTAGAGTACCTCCTGGAACAACTGCACAACAGCTACAACTCCCTGGGCTACTTCCCCATGGACTCCTCCCAACACCTTCTTTATCCTCACCAAAAGATCTTCCAGCAGTACATCCTCTTACTCTCAGCTCCTAGTGCCTCTTGCTCCCAGCTCCTCACACGCAACCTCCTTCCACAGCTCCTGACATCCCCCCCTCACTGACTAACTGGGAGGCTTTTAACTAGTTCCAGCCAGCCCTTGATTGATTGGGACACCTGAAGCCAATCTAGCCATCTCCACTGCTTTTTCTAGAAGGATCTTAATTGGCCCCAAGTGTCTTGATTAACCTGGAGTAACTGCCATTTGGTTAGCAAGGTATCAGGGATTTGTTTAGCCTGGGGCTAACATACTGGTTCCTCACCACTTTCCTATAGCCATCTGGCCTTGTCCCGTCACAATGGCTACTTTATGATCAATATGTGCACTGAAATTCACTGTCTTGACTTTATTCCCTTTTGAATTTGCATCCATCTCCCTGAACTTTCTAAAGTGTTTTCATCTGATTGCCTGTCCCTTCTTCCATTTCTCCAGGTAATTTTCCTGTTCAGTTAACGGCCATCCAATCTCCTTTGCTACACTTGGGTGATTCATGTATACTATTGTCTAGATTCCAGGTCACATTTCAATTGAACAAAGTTAGAGTAAGTAAGTTGAATTTTAAAGAGGACTTATCACCAGCCTTCCGCAGACTGATCTTCTGTGTGTAGGTGGTGTGACGGGTTGGGATCACAGAAACTCCCTTGGTGCTGCCACCTGGTGTGCCAAGGCTACTTCTGCCCCTGCTTCCCTGCCCTTTCCAGCTTGGGACTCCAGAATCCTGTCTGTTTCGAGCCAGATCCGCTGATCTGCTGCAAACACAGACCCAGGTCCGAACCACGTCCCCTAACAACTGTAAGGCTCCTGGAAGCGCTCTTGCCTTTGACACCCAGGTGCCCAACTCCCAATCAGGTTCAAACCCTTAATAAATCCGTTTTACCCTGTATAAAGCTTATACAGGGTAAACTCATAAATAGTTCGCCTTCTATTTCAAAGATAGAAAGATATGCACAGCTGTTTGCCCTTCCCGATACCAACTCGTACTCCAGGAAACTTAATAAGTAAAAAGTGATCTTAATAAGTACAGAAAGTAGGATTTAAGTGATTCCAAGTAGTGACAGACAGAACAAAGTGAATTACTAAGTAAAATAAAATAAAACACGCACGTCTATGTCTAATCAAACTTAACACAGATCAAAGCCTCACCAGATTTAAGTCTTTTCCTTTTACAGGCTGTAGAACTAGCCTGGGTCCAGCAATCGCTCACACCCCCTATTGTCTTTGTCCTTTGTTCAGTCTCTCTCAGGTATGTCCTTGGGAGGTGGAGAGCCTCTCTCTTTAGCCAGCTGAAGACAACATAGAGGGGTCTTCCAAGGGCTTTTATAGCCTTTCCCCCACTCCCTGTGTAGCATCATCTTACCCTGGAGTTTTGGGATCACATGGGCAAGTCACCTGTCCATGCACCCTAACCAGTCCAGCCAGTTGCATTCCACATCCAGGCCCAGATGTGGATTGGGGTCTGCAACTCCTATTGTCTGTGTAAGGGTTTCTTGATTGGTCTCTTTACATGCACATACCTTTCTCAAGACATGATTCCAGGCTCTTACAAAGGCTATGTACAAAACCAGCAAATATAAAACCAATATTCATAACTCCAACTACAACAATGATACATGCATACAAACAGGAGGAATAGATTCAGTAGGTCATAACTTTCACAGAGATATGTTACATGGCACATGTAGCATAAAACATATTCCAGTTACATCATGTATACATTTATAAGCCTCTCCCCATAAAGCTTTATGGGGTACACCGTCACAGGTGGTTCTTATCCTTCTGTATCATTATTCCACTGTTGGTGAGAATCAGTGCATCTATTATTCCTAATTTCTAGTACAGTAGCAGCTAGAAGCCCCAACTGAGACTGGTGGCTCATTGCATTAGGAACTGTTCTAACACACTGTACAAATCCTGTCCTGACAAGCTCACAATCCAAATAGACAAACAGACAAAGAGTTCCACAAGGTACAGAGAGGGGAAATGACTTGCCCTGGGTGACACTGCAAGCCAGTTACAGAACTAGGAATAGTATCCACGTCTTCTGAGTCTTAGTCCACTAGTCTACTAGACCCTGCTTCCTGCCTAGCAGAGGTGAAGGGACCAGAGCCAAGATGCTGCGGAACCTGTTGGCTTTTTGGAAAATTTCCCAGGGGACCATAAGTACTGCTTCATGCAGACAAGTTGCTAACAGAGTTCCAGAGAAGCAGAAGCTTTTTTAAGAGGATAATGGAATGCCAGTGAATCTTAAGGGTGGACTAGCAGATGGTTTGCTGCATAGAACCACCATGGTGCTAACGGTTTTTGGAACATGCTATGCTGTTTATGGGCTGTTTGTAGCTGCAATGCCCAAGAAAGTGAAATGATTCCAGTTTACAAGATGTCTCCTTAATAAAAGTAGGAAGCCTAGAGCTGGATATTGAGTGAAGTCTTGTAGATCAGAGTATTCAGTGGAGGAACGATGGGCTTGTGGTGAAGGCACCTGACATGGAGTCTGGAGATTTGTTTCACAGACAGTATGCAACCTTGTACAAATCACTTAACCTCTCATAGTTACCCACCCTCTTCACACACCCACCTCTCAGTGGTGGGGCAAGGTTAACTGAATGTATGGTGAGTGCTTTAGGACCCTGGTGTGGAAGGTGCTGCAAGTTTAAAATATTATGATATTGTTCAAAAGCAGATCATTTATCAGCAGTCAGTGATAGGTAGATGACTTCCATACCTACAACTAACAATACCGGTTAGAACACAAGAGTTTAAAGTTCAAGGGCCATATTTAGAAGAGCAGCTCAAGCAATAATAGAATCCTTTTTAGTTATGCTGCGTATGGGGGAAAAAAGGTCAGTTCCTCTTCTTACCTAGAGGCTAAAAATGAGCACAAAAATCTCAAGATGTCAAAATAATATTTTGGTTTTGCTACTACTTTGAATGCTAGTTTATCATTCATCTTACTAGAATGTTGCTGTGATTTTGTTCACTAATAATCCACGGGTGCACTGAATGGTTTTGGTGCATTACATGAGCATTATCACATTCTACCTCGCACTCAGAGGTTTGAACAGTAATGGGATTTACACTTATCACTTCCATAATATTTTTCATCCCTAAATCACAAAGTGCTTTACAGATAGGCAAGGGTCAATTACCCAAACTACAAATGAAGACACAGAGGCACAGTGAAGTGAAGGGACTTGAGTCAGTGGTAATAGAACCAAGGTTGCATGATTCCTCCTCTATTGCCCGGTTCACTGGACCACAATTCACAAGGATTTCCTGGGGGTGGGAGGAGGAGAAGGGTTCTCTCTGCATGAAATGATACTTCCAGCCAGACCTCAGAAATTATAGTTTCCCTTTAATTCATCTCGTTCTTTCAGGGGTAACTCACACTCCTATGCCCATATGTGATCAAGAGCCTCCAAAGATTGACACTACAGCACTGTTGTCCTGGCTCATTGGTCCAATCCAATGGGCCTCTCAGGAATGAGCCTGCCACTGAAGCAAACAAACTGGGTCATTTCAAACAGGCAGTGTAGTTACTGATTGTCACAGGAACATAATAAAACAAAGGCCATCCCCAATGCAAAAGGAGTGCAGTCCACTGATATTAAGAAAAATCAATAAAAACCCCATCCTTTGCTTGAGAGGAAAAACAGAGGAACCAATTTTGTCCCAGGATGACTTAGGCTTACTTTGGGTAGGTCTACACTTACCCGCTGCGTCGGAGGCGACCAATCAATCTTCTGGGTTCGATTTATCGCGTCTTGTCTAGACGCGATAAATCGAACCAGGAAGTGCTCCCCGTCGACGCCGGTAATCCTGCTCCATGAACGGAGCAGGCGGAGTCGACAGGGGAGCTGGTCACCGTGTGGACCAGCAGTGAGTACTTTTAAGTTCGAAATAAGATACTTCGACTTCAGCTATGTTATTCATGTAGCTGAAGTTGCGTATCTTACTTCGAACTTCGGGGCTAGTGTAGACCAGCCCTTTTAAAATATTTTTGAAGTAAAATTAAAAGAAATTTTGAAATGAAAATTCTTTTGAAGTGAAAAAAAATCAACATTTTTGTTTCAAAAGAGTCAAATATTGCCCAGTTCTGGGGTTACCTCCTAAGAGATGCATGCTGGTAGACAAGATTCCAATAAAATGACATGGCTGTGTTGAGAATCAAGATCATATGGGTGTACTCAGTGCCATCACTGACTTATTTCCTTTTCTTTTTACTTTAGAAGAAATTGACTCAGGTCCATAATTAGTAAATTCACATAAAAACAAGTACACATGGAAATGTGGTTATTCAAAAGAGGAGAGATTGGATATACAAGTATAGTCATGTCTGCTAATCAAGGTGCGATATAACAAAATCAAATGTCATGTATATGACTCTTTCCAATCCAATAATCCTCTTTAAAGCTTACTTTTCTTACCACCTATCCTATGCCTAGTTCTGTGGCATATATCTGGAAGAAGTGCACCTAATCATTTATTATTGAATGCATATAGCCACAATCAAAACACACAAAAGATTAAGTGCTAGTTTTGGGTGTACGAGCTACTGAGGACACAAACAGCTTGTTTATTAAACTCAAAAAACATGGGAGAAGTGTGCATAAGACCCCCATACATAAAGAAAAGCATCCATTTGTGGCAGATGACAATAGTATTTCAAAATCAATTCCTTTGTGCTTGCACATTATTACATTGAGCATCTAACATTGTATCATCAAGTTTATGCTGGTGAGATGTGTCTCTTAAATATACTAGAATCATACCCTTTAATATCTTTCTTCTTGACAGCAGTTTTGTTGAGTTCTGTATTCCCCTCCAACCTTACTGTCGTGCTCTCTCTCTCAACGTATAAACCTGCATTTCAGTAATAAAATATTCATTTTAAATGAAAAATTGCCTCATAATAAAGCAGGCGTTAGCCACATCAAAAAAATCAATTAGTCACTGGGGATTTTTATTAGTCAATCATGTATGTAATTAAAACCATTGATTGATAGCAGACAACACTACCACAAAGTTCTTTCACTCATGTCCTGGCAAAATGGTCTGCCTACACCACAGCATCAGATAAATGGCAGGGGATAAACTGATGAACAGTTATTTTGGAACTGCTTTTTATTCATTTAATAGTGGCTTTTCCCCAACACAGCAGTTTTGATAGATCGCCACTCTGGGTCTGAGACATTTATGAACCATATATGTTGGTCACAAATGCAAATCTATATTTTTACCCTTACTTCCCTCCCCTCACCACTGTAGATCCAATGTATTCTGAGCACTCCTGGATTATCACTATTAACCTGTAAGAAATTCCAGTGAATGGATCCTGTGTGATAGAAAATGACCTCAAACAATTAATATTTTTGAAGTGGTTTTATCTGATTTTAGGCCAAGACACATAAATCATCATTCCAACTTTCCTCTTCCTGGCAGTGCACTTAGACATGCTGGGTCTTAAAATGACAACATCACCATCCCATGATCCTTTGTTTTAAGTAATTAAAGCAATAATGTGTCTTTACTCATGCAGTAGCAGTCAAGCAGACTTGCTCATAAGCAGCCTCACTCAGGGATAGTGCCTCAGGTGAATCAAGGGAGCAGAGGACACAATGGATTTTGATGCACCACTGGTTTCAAGTGAATTTATTGCTTTTGAAAGGATACTGAATGTTGACATGCATGGAGACTGAACTCTCTTATTAATCCATATAGATGGTGCATGATCAGCAGTACTGCTAGCTTCCCTGCCAATATACAGTACCTACCTACATCCTGCCAAGGCAGGAGGAAGAGGATAGTTCACTCTCTGTGCCCATTTCACACTTCGGCTCTTTTGCTGAGAAAACCAGCAAGGGTGTCAAGCAGTGACAACTGTGATTTTGAGATGTGAAGAACTGCACTGGGAACTGGACTTAGAGCCCAGCCCATTCCACAAAGGCTATGAAGCCATCAGATGAATGTTTTGATTCACTATCAAACCGAACTCGATCTGAATCAGTGATCTAGGCAGTATATCCCAATAGTACAGCTCGCATCATATAGTGCAGTTAAAAAAATTCCTTTGTCAGTTTCACATAATTTTAACAATATAATCCATTAAAAAAACAATAGCAGTGAATCTCCTAAACCCGTATTACCTTTTTTCTGTTCAGTAAAAATACCATAATAGAATAAGGCAGTTGGCCAAGGCGTTGTTCATTTGCTGTTGCAGCAACCTGTACCAAGGGCTCTACGCTCTAATGCCTTTACTCTAATAATTTACCTTGCTCACCAATCCCATACCATTCACCTCTATCCTAATTCTGTGTGGGCAGATCCCTGTGGAGTCCCAGTGGTGCTGTAGAAACTTGTAAGATCAGAGTGTTACTCTCTTTGCTGCAGCCTTGTTTACACTGCAGTTTGTGTTGAAATCTCTCATTGCTGCACCACCTCTGATGCAGCTCTATTAGTGATAGCCATAGTGAGTTTGCTAGTGAAGACAAAGCTCAAGTGGTGGGTGGCTTTTTACCAGTGTTATTTAGACCTGCTCTGGGCAGAGTTAAGTGACAGTAATAAGAATGCCAGCAACCTTAGAGGTTTTTAAGGTCAGGCTTGACAAAGCCCTGGCTGGGATGATCTAGTTGGGGTTGGTCCTGCTTTGAGCAGGGGGTTGGACTAGATGACCTCCTGAGGTCCCTTCCAACCCTGAGATTCTATGATTCTATGAACCACAGGAGCCCTGTCTACACTAGCACAGCACACCACCACAAGCAGAGCGGAAATAGTGGGAGTTAAAAAAAAGCGAGGGAAGCATGGACACAGCTCACATGGTGTATTAGTGAGACACTGTCAGGATAAAAACCAGCTGTTCAAAAACTTGTTCCTCACCTGATGTTGTATTCTCAAAGAAGGAGGGAATGTCAGGTTCCAGGGAAATACTTTTATCTAATGAGTACATCTACAGTTTAACAGATACACTTGGATTACGTGTCCTAGAGAATCTCTGAGGGTTAGATCATCAGCTGCGGTGTATCAGAATGGGGCCATGCACTTCATCTGCTATGCCGATTTACGCCAGCTGTGGAACTGGCCCCGCATGTCTTCACATCTATCTAGCCTACTTCCACCTGCCTCTGCACTTCCTGAGTCCACAAGATGGCACTATTCCACACCTGTGGTATTAAGAGTTTACAATATTGCTTACTGAAAAGAGTGGGAAACTGTAACTTACCTTTCACCATCAAGGTCTTATGTTGATTTAATTCACCTTCACTCCATTTAGACAATGAAAGTAGATGCCAACCTCAGAGGACAGGCAGGATGAAAAGGCTGGATCGACATTTTTGGATGCACATTCAAACTCTGCGGTCTGTGGAAGTAGTGAAACACAAAACTTCTCTGTTTTCTCCTGCCCTTAGCTGAAAATGTTATCTATAGTTTAGAGACCCTAAAAACTAAACAAGCAGCCCCCACCCCTGCAAAAAAAAAAAACCACAAAAAACCTCAAACAGATGCTGTTCCACCTAGTAAAATATGAAGAAGTCCACATGGACACTTTCTGGTCACACAGTCTTTGGGGACTGGTCATGATCCTGCCATCCTTATTTATTTTGCAGATGCATAAAAGCAAGATTTGTGGCTAAAGTATTTTAAGAGCAAAAAATAATTAAGTGATATACAAGAACTAAATAGTAGATATTTTTCAGATAAGAGTATCTACTGCAGTATTATCATATGACCAATATTTATCCATGGGGACAAAGGGTCATTTGGGAGTAAAGTGATCATAATGAGAATTTTAATGGCAGGTATTAATTACTAGATGCCTTTCATTGTTGATAGCCAATGCCTACTAGAAAACAGAGTATTTTCATGGATGGTTATATTTCCTGAATACACGGAGAAAAAGTTTTGCTCAAGAACGTTCTACTATTGCAATAACATTCCATTATTTATCTTGTCCACATTATGCTTAAAAAAAAACCACACCAACAAACCACCTTTTCCAACATTTGCAATATTTCTGAATTAGACAAACAATTATTTTCTTTTGCCTTCATGGTGAGGTTAATGATCTGATTCTTGCATTTATCTAGCCCAGCTACCCAGTAACACACATTATCAGAGAAGCCTAATGTTGGAATTTGTGGGCCTCAGAGTGAGATCATGGCTGTAGGAAGCACATGCATAGATCATATTTAATATATATTTTCCTAATTATAATCCCAGTCCATTTTCTCTGTGTGTGTGAGGGACATGAATAAAAAGGTGAGTTGATATTTCTTTGCTTCAGCGTTCAGTTACAGATCTGGTTTATTTGTTCAGAGTCACTGACATTTCCATGGTCTTTTATTAAAGACCTGATTAACCTGCAGAAAGAGCATCATGTTTGTACAAAGCTTACGTGCATGCCCACATATTGCCTTCTGTTAAGGGAACATTGGTAATGTCAGCATTCCATATCATATAACAACGCCTTCAGAGGATTGGCCCTGTCTGTAAACAGTGTAATCTACAAAGTCAAGAAAACTGGATGTGACTAAAATCAGAAAATGTTCCTATGAGCCTTGAGTCGGCACTAGTATCACTGGTATGTTCTGGGCATGCATGGTTCTCCCTGATATACTAGAACTAGTAAGATCATGGAGCTCTCCTGATCATGTGATTTCCCACTACTAGTGCTCTGCAGGAGGGACAAATTAAAAGCACGGATGCGGTGCTAGTGTGATGTAAAGCCACCATCCCTTTACACAGTAAGATCAAAAATTCTGTTTTCCAACCTGCACACATGGTAAATTTAGTTTACAATTTCCCTACAGTTTTCAACATATCCACAACATACCACTTTCTAAAAATCTGCCTCTTGCGTCAATTGCCTGTTTCCCCAGGTTTACCACCTCATTGTCCTATGTATGGTGTCATTGTACCTCGTGCATTGAGGAGGCTGCTGTACTGGATTCCACAACGATAAATGTATCAAAGTCAATTACAGTTATGTAAGTAATGAAATGGGACTAGGTATTGACCTTACACCAGAGCAAAGGCCTGGTTGAAATTCTGCCTGAGATCACAAGTGAAATGAAATTTGTTAGCCACATCTCACTCCTCACTTTCATCTCTATGTAACCACCAGAAAGCATGACACAATCAAAGTGATAAGCAGCAACTTCCTCTCCAGTAAAAGCTGGGAGTGCAATAGCAACGGATTCTTAGTTCAAGATGAAGGTATTATTTTACAATATGCCCAAGTTTAAAAGGCACCTTACAATGCAGCTAAAACAATGTGATCACAATACAGAAGACATGACCCTACCCCCAAAGTGTAATAAACTAATTTTAGCCATGACACAATGAAGGGCCAGAGAAGTCCACAAAAAAGGTGGAAAGGGTTAAAATAGGGAAGCTGAGCCAACAAAATTATACCATTACTCAGCCAAATACAGTAGCAAAATTGGACTGATGAAGCTCTCTGTATGACCCTTTCCTACATTTTGTATAGATTGAACCACTACTAATACTCATTACAAAATTTAAGGAACTCTTTTGTAATCAGAGCATTATGTTTCTCAAAGTTCTTGGTGTGCATATGTGTGGGGAAAAACATAAAACCTACATTTTTATATTATTTCCTGAGGTTTTCAATTTTCTGTAAATGTAGAGGTGCAAATACAATCAGTCCTCAGTAAAGCTCATATTTGCAAATACACAAAATACACACGAGTTTTACACATCTGTATCCATCTTTACGTCTCCATTTATACATGTACAGGGTTAAATACTCACAATTTTAGTCATGCATGAAAGGTAAGCTTGGACTTGCATGTCTGCAAACATGCACTAAAGTAGAGGGTGGAGATTAGATTCTGTATGTGCATCCTGTGCCAGCCTTTTTAGTATATTAAGGAAAGATCTGAGTTAGCTGATCAATAATATGTAGATGGATAATAGATAAAGGCATGTTGTATAGTAACTAAGAAGCATGGCAAAGGTTCTACATGATAGAAACATAAAGCAGAAAAAAAATGTATCATGCCATTCCTGTGGTTCTCATGTGTATAACTGTAACATTAGAAACTTGTTCATATTACCATAATGTACACTACCGTATAGTCTGCTATCCTTCCTATTTACTCTGTGACCCAGCACCTCAGTTCATCCTCCATCTGAATGAAGTGCTAACTGAGCCACAGAATGCAGAAGGAGACAGTAGTTTACAGAGGCCAAGATATATACTGACAACAGGAAAATGTTCCAAGCGTGAAGTTTATATGTATGAAAATACTATGGCAGATGGAACAGGGTTTTCTTCAAAGGTCACTGGGCTAGCACCCTCTATTATTCCCCACAACTGTTTAAGGGTTGGTGAGTGCAGGAAGGCTTAGATTTTAACAATATATAGTACCACAGAAGTTAGAGGTGGAAATGATGTATTAGCTCTTTCAGTATGTCCCCCTCCAAATGCAGGATCGAGGATGCATCAGATATTAAACTGATGCTAAACTTGATCTTAGATAAAAGGGCACTTGCCTGTATTCAGTTTTGAATAATATCTACATCAGATTTACACTCCTAGCGCATACAATGACCTTTTTAGAATTCATTGTTAACATTTTGGTTTAATGCAAGCAGGGGAAAAGATGCAGTGTTCCAAGGAGCGCTTTGATATTCCGCACAACGAAGCACCATACATGCACTTTCAGCGAAAACTGTTACCCATGTTAAAAATAGGGGGGTTAATCTTACTTTAATCATACAAACACTATACAGTGAAAATCTATTCTTCTCATATATATTTACCATCAGGATGAAGGTTGGAGATGTGTTAGGGCTTCATGGTATGCTGTACTTTGGAGAGTCCAAAAAGTGATCTGAGGCACAGGTTTGGCTGAGATGATCTGTTTGGGTAAACCCAAAAGCCCACTCTGTTACTATTATAACCAGCACCCATACAGTTGTATTTGCTACTGGTGGTTTGACTTTGTAGTAACAGTAGTTGTTTATTTCCGAAATGGGATAGGGCAGCTCAGGGCATTATGGAGGTAGGTGTATTGTCTTTAAAGGATTTTAATGATCACAAATCCAAAGTCCTACAGAACTTCAGCATTTTGGCAAAGAACACGGATTGAATCAATTTAATATTTGATCCATTCTTTCTGCAAGTACTATATCCTTTGTTGGTTCAGGGAAATGGATATCATTTAATATGGCTTTTTCCATTTCTAAATTTTGTGAAGCGTTGCTACAAAACCGCAATGTGTTCTACCAGCTCAATCAGCAAATGAGACAAAGATGTGCAGCACCAGATCTCCAGATGGTGAATAATAAAAGCTACACCTACATTTTCATCTGATGCACCTGTTAGGCTGTTGTATAAAAGGGACTGCAGTAAAACACTCAATGGAATAGAAAAGTTCTCCTGAACATGCCCTCCGCAGTAGCTCCAGGGTATAGAAAACAACATAAAAAACATCTGTAGGTTTGCAAGAGCGACAAAGAGTCTTGTAGCACCTTAGAGACTAACCGATATATTGGAGCATAAACTTTCGTGGGCGAAGACCCACTTCATCATGCGTCTGACGAAGTGGGTCTTCGGCCACGAAAGTTTATGCTCCAATATATCTGTTAGTCTATAAGGTGCCACAGGACTCTGTCGCTCTTGCAAATCCAGACTGACACGACTACCCTTCTGATACTTGACATCTGTAGGTTTGTTATGCACTAATGCAGTTTCAGGAATCTAAGCTACTAGGACTAGCCGAGGTTTGGACTCTAAAAAAATGGGCTTATTATCTTCAATTACCCACACTGGCTAAGGAAGTTTCCTCTCATCACTCCAGTGTCTGTATGGAATGGCAACCGGGCATCTTGAAAAGACAATGGTGTAAGTGACAAAGCAATTCAGTTACTGTGCGTCATGCTGCAGCATCACAAGTCGCTAAAAAAAATCTAATTCTCAGGCAACAGTCCTTGCCCCCGATAATACAGGTGTAAAGCATAGGGCCAGAAGGTGAAGTGGGTGCACTACTAATGCTTGAGGCCTGCTGCACCATCATGTTGCTGAAATGCCTTATCCCACCTGATAGTTATCAGTTGCACTAAATGCAGTTGATTTATTATTTGTTTTAAGCTTTCATTAAATAACAGATTGTCATGTAATAATTTAATAACTTCCAGCTGCACAGTCCCAGAGATCCAAATCTCAGCCCAGGGAGGGCTGGGAAAAGAAATATCAAGAAAAGAAGATTCCCCCTCCCCCAGCCCATTATATCAAAGAAAGGAATTTTTATATTAATTGGCAGCAAGTCCATGTCTAGGCTGACTGCTGACACAGTTAGCCATAATAATAAAAAACACCTTTGCAGGAAGTGGAAATGCAGTTTGAATTTTAATAACTGCCTTCATTTTCTGTCCTCTGATTGATTAACCTGAACAAGATTCAAAGCAGTGATCTCCCTTTTTCAACTATTTGTCAGTCAGGAAAACTGCAGGCACTGAATAACATAAGAGTCATTCATATACCAATAGTTGCACAGAGCAGATCATTTTGGAAAAATGTAATGGTGAATTAGGTGGAAAGTCATTACAGAACCAATTTAAAATCATGAACTCTATAATAATTACATTTCCATTATACAGGGCCTTCCTTCCACCTATCCCCAAATGCCTCACAATACTCTGCAGTAGTGGCTCTATTATCCCCATTTTAGAAATGGAGAAACCAAGGCAGGATTAATTGGCTTGGACAAATTCACACAACATTCAAAGAATGCAGAAGCATTGAGTTCTATTTATTTTTTCCATGTAACCATAAATCAACCCACATTCTCTCAAAATTTTGCCCACATTTGCCAAAAAGGTCATGAACCAACAGTGGTGAATCAAGCCTGAGCTCTGGGTTTCTATTTTGATATGTAAATTTGTGCTCCTCTTATCAATACTTACCAGTTATTTAGACTGAGATTTTCAAAGCAGTCTAGGGGCTTTGGACACATATCTTTCATTATTAAAAATAAATGTTTCTAAATCACTCCTTTGAATACCTCAACCTCAGTCATAATGTGAAATACATGGCTCTCTGGCTTTCTGAAGTTCAGACTTAATTTTTGTTTCATGCATTTGTTGAAGACCCTTAGGCTATCAGAGTTCTTGTTAATGTGGACTGAGAGACCTGGCTGATCTCACTAGTCCATAACTCTCCCTGTTTCATGAAATCACATGAATCATTGTTCCCAAATATACATGCATCTTATCAAACATCATTCTCAGCACAGCCTAAGAGGCAAAAACATCATTGTTCTGTTTTAAACAGCTATATGCTTCATGAAGAATTTATTTTTATAGACGGAGTAAGCAAAGACAACCTCAAGAGATGTGCCCAGTAGGTCCTGGAAGAGATGATCAGCAATTAAAAAGGAAGTAGCTGCCCAGGAGCAAGTGCCTGATGTAGACAAAGATAGAGTTCAACCCTGAATAAAGCCATGAAAAGAAACCATTTCAAACTCCCCATGGATGAACATTATCTATAACAAATACTACACATGTAAAAACCTCATGGAGATCGAAAAGTGGAATCCAATCCTGGAAACAGAAGCCCGCTGGAGATGACGTGGTCATACCAAGAGGAAACTGATATATATTTGTGTGTGGAGACTGATCTTCCAAGGTCGGTGGGACTCTGGAAGATTGACAAGGGGTGCTGGCTGCGATATATATTTTTTTTAACAAAAAAAAAATTTTTAATCGGAAAATGCCATTTCATCCAAATGGAAACTTTTACCAGGACAGGCTCAGTTTTGAGAAAACTTTCATTAGGAAGGAGTCTAAGATCCAGGATGAAATTTCTGCTCAAAAAGAGAGAGAGAGAGAGAGAGAGGGAGGGAGGGAGGGAGGGAGGGAGAGAGACTATGAGGCAGAGTGGGACTTGAACCTGCTTCTACATGTCTCCCACATCCCAGGTGAGTGCCATCACTATTAGCTATTCTGGGTTTTTCCCCCTTCCCCACTTGTCCCTAACCAGGAAAAAAAAAATGTCAAAAGGTTTCAGGTTTATCCTGATGTGGAATAGGAATATTTTAAATCTCAAAAAATTTTATGGGAAAATCATTTCCCACTCTAAATACAAACCCCAAAAAGGAAAATGGGGGATTAGAAGGAGACTAAAGGAGTACAAGAACCACTGTATTATATCATTTTCCTTGCCAATATCATCTGGGACATCAGAGACACAATATTATTCTGGGGACTGGGTGATGATAGCAAAAGGCTATAGACTCAGAGACCTGAGTTATGACCTATTATAGACATAGCCCATTTGGTATTACAGCTTCATAAATTATAAACCAATATCCCCGAACAAACACATAATTAAGTAGAGTTTTTCCAAATGGCTCCAGAGGAGACTTAAGATTAAGCAAAATGTTGAGTGATTTATCCCTGACTTCCACTGGATACAGTTGCTCCATTTTCAAAGTGGTGTCAGTCATTCATTTTAATAAGCACTTAAATGCATCACAGAACAGTCTTTCCATTTAGTTGGAATGGATCTTATGCAATTTTAGACAAGCAATGGATGGTTTATCTACTATGCAGTTACTGGTTGGTAACTCAAACTGAGACTGCACAAACTCAGATTCCTCATCACCAAATCCCTCTTGCTGGTATTTCTCCTTCCACAGGATAGCGCTGACTTAGTTCCAATTTCCTACCTGGAAAATTAAGGGCTGGGCACCACACCAGTTTTTCTCAGCAACAACATAGAACATTAGTCCTAGCAGGATGAAGGAGAAACAGCTCAGCATAGGGAAAAAAAAAAAAAAAAAAGAGAGACCTAACAAACATGGAAAACAGTCTCACTGATCACCTAGAAAGTTAACTGTAAACGTTAAGAGCCTTGTTAACATTGCTGTACATCTTTTTTCCATAGGGCACGTGAAAAGTAATTACAGCGAACACAGTAGCATAGCTAATCAATAATCAATACAGATATAACACTAGAAGTCAGAACTTCAAGTGGTGTAACTCAGCATAATTCCATTCAAGCCCATACAACTACATTTAATTTTTATCTGCTGAGGTTCTGCTCCCAGATCTGAACACATCACATCTTTGGGTGAATCCACATGAAGATCAAGCCCATTGGTAGTTTTTAATCCTTCCCAATAGAACAACTTAATCGGTTCTAGCCCAGCTATCAGCGTGAGGCAAACCTGAGTGCCAGAAAGCACCTAATGAGATGCTAAGTGAACGCTGAAGACAATGGGAGTTGTGCTTGCCATCCCATCACTGTACTACCATGCAATCTTCAATGTATTGATCTTCAACACCTTTGTGATGTAGGGAAGTACCATTACCCCCATTTTACAGATAGGGAGCTGAGGCACAGGGAGACTGAGTACTTAGGCCACACAGGATGTTTATGGCAGAGCAGGAATTGAACCCATGTCTCAGAGCCCAGGACAGCACTCTAGCCACTGGACAATTCTTCCTCTCAGCAAACATTACTGATTCGGAATGTTGCGATAATGTTTAGAGAAACATCTCCCCTTTTTGGTGTCTATTCAAACTGTACCAAATCCTTCAGAGTTGGCCATCCCTGCATTTTACAACCCTCTGAAAACAAAGGGTTTCTAAATGAAAGCCTGTGAGACTGTGACAGTGGCCCATTGGTGGCTCACTGTTCTGTGTTAGCAACTTTTGTCAGCCCTAGCATACTCATACACTGAACACACCGTTGTCATGATCTATACCCAAAAGGTGGCATGTAAGATATCACTGGAAAACTAGTAACTCACTGATCATTAATATTCTTGTGTGTGTGTGCAGGGTGTGTAAGAACAGTTATAACCATGTGCTAGAATCATGTTCTTAAAATGTATTTGGCAAGTAGTGCCTAAGCCACGCTTAAGGAATGCGATTTCACCTGTTTGAATGGATCTTCAATGTAAATTAGGCAAGCTGTGACCAAAGACAAAGGTAAACACATTTACATGCCAGGTAAACAAAGTCATCAGCAGAGCAAGTGGAAAAAGATGAATACTTAATTTGGATGGGGGATGGCACCGCCAAAAAGCCTTCTTGCCTCTGGAAGCTGGGCCAAAATACTTTGGGTAGACAGCACGGCTTCTGCACCTCAGCGGGAGACAGATGCTTGGTCTGGGCCTACTTGTCAAAGAATAAATTGCAAAGGTATCCTGGGATATACAGACGGGGGGGTGGGGGGGGGGTCTAACCTCAAATGAAAAGTAATCGAAACAACTGATTGTATATAATATTACTGTGCTATAAAAGTGTATTGTATAAAGTGTTTTGTCAAAGCCTGCAACATACTGGTGATTAATATTGTGAAATGTCTGTATTAACACTAGAGGAGGTTTTACACTCACTGATGATATGGTTTAAAGTCTGTGACCAAACACGGGGAGAAACAGGTTTTCTCCTGGACTGGAGGGAAGGCAGCTATCTACCTGTCTCCAATGTAAATGAAGGATTATGAAATTAAAACAATAGAAGCTCTATTTACATATGAATTAGCAGTGGGATAGGAAGTCCACAGGAAGGAAAGAACCACGGGAAGCTTTCCTGTCTCTTGTAACAGCGTCAATGAACTTTAGGGGAGAGAAGAAGAAACAGAAAGCCACTTTGGTGACCACCACTTTGAGGATTCAAGGGGACAGAGCTCTTTTTCAAAACACAGCATGTTGAATCCTTCAGCCAAGGGGGTTGAGTTTATGCGAGAAACCGGCTTAGATAATGATTGTAACTTGCTGAAATTAAATTTTAGACTTAGAAATGTATTTTTGCTTTTGTTTTCTTGTAATACTTTCTATCTTTATTTCTTGTACTTGGTATCAATTAATCCTATGTCCTTCTGTTAAATAAACTTGTTTTACTTTTACTATAAATCAATTCAGTTAAATTAATGAGCTTTATTATTTTTTCTCTAAAGGAGCAACAAACTTAACTTACCTAAGGGTTCAGTGAGAGGGCTGGACACTACAGAGGCAGATGGTATGGAGTCACCCTGAAAAAATTAACTAGGCAGTGAAAGCCAGGGTGTGACCTGCATGCTTGTCTTGGCTGTTAGTGTCAGGTCTGCTACATAGGATTTAAGGCACCCAAGGTTACAAGGCAAGTGGTGACACAACCCCTTACTGGTCTGGGTTGAACCCCAAAGTGTCAGAGACTCTTAAAAACAGCAGTGCTTGGAAGGGCAGCGTTGACAGCTTGATTTTAATTTCCTTCAATGCCATACCAAAGACATTTAATTGGATAAGTATTGCT
Organism: Chelydra serpentina; assembly: GCA_037349315.1. Taxonomy (NCBI): domain Eukaryota; kingdom Metazoa; phylum Chordata; order Testudines; family Chelydridae; genus Chelydra; species Chelydra serpentina. The sequence goes on from JBAIAC010000030.1 coordinate 55,175,750, forward strand.
GTGCCAGACAAAATCATTTTTCAGAAGACATCTTTGGAAATTGTAACTAGCAATTTTTGTACTTTGTCATAGAACAAAGTTGTCTCTCCTAAAACATGTATGGTATTATTCACACTGATAGACATTTTGGGTCAGGGCTTGTTAAGGCACTGAATGGTAGAAATTCATAGGAAACAGCTCATCTTCCCTGCAACTCCCAAGATGCATCAGAACAGGATTCCCTCCTAGGAATCATACAACGTACTCATTCATTAGCCTTCTCTAATCCTTTCACACTTTACAAGGTCTGCAGGCACTGAGCCAAGGGTCTGTGTGGACCCTTGGCTCTGAACCTGTGCACCTTACAAATGGGCAGTAGGTCTCTTTTACCCTTGTATACCTTCCCTTCATTTTTCATTTTGGAATCCGTTTAGCCAGGCCCACATGTACAATGCAGCCTTCCTCAGATACACACTTCTGAAGTTTATAGAAACTCCTGTGCAAATTGTACTATGGAACAGATTTTCAGAAAAGATCATGTATTTCAGCACCAAAATAAGTGGTCAGATACTCAGAAGAGCTCAGCACATTGGACACTGAGTTCTTCAGTAGGTCTGGCTCTCAATGTCACAATGGGAACGGCTGGGTGCTGAGCTGTTTTGAAAATCTAGCCTTAAACGTGCATGCTGAGAAGCTGAAGATCTAGTTCTGGGCTCTTTTGAAAATCTGTCTCCACATGACTACAGCATGGGATATTCAAAGGGGCGTACCTTGGTCAAATAAAAACCAATTTGCACCGGAGGACTCAGAATCACTTCTCACTAATTAGGGCTATTTGCACACTGAACGTACAAGTTTCTGGCACAAACTATAGCGTTTTTCCTGAAAAAAAAACCCAAACAGATTTTTATTTTATTTTATTTTTTATAATGGGAGTGTGTTTTATTTTCCACCAACTGCCCCTGATCTCAATAATGGGCATGCTATTTTTGGTCAAACTTTCCAAAGATATTCATTTTGGGGCAAAGACCAAACCTGGAAAATTTCAGCTTGAAAGGTGAAATTTTTAGAAAGTTACAGTTGACTGAAAACAGGGTATTCGAATTCAAGCTGTGAAACCTTAACTATCGTGGTTGCTATTGCTCACACTATAATCAAGTGCCATTTCTCCCATGCTGGTTTTCATTAAATAATGAAATTCAATTCAATTTTTCTATGACTAATTGTCACTATAATCATTATTAAAATGAGGAAGTAGCGTAAAATATTCAGTCATTAAATATTTATAAATATAGAAATATTTACCTGTTCTGCTTATAATGAATCTAGCTCACAATCTGGAAAGTACGTTTACTCTCTTGGGATCAGTGATACTTTAGGGATCTTAAGCCAGCAGTCTGGATACTCTCCAAACCATTGCTGGATGTCATCTCATATGTTCATGCCTTTTGCTTTGTTTTATGTCCATAATTCGCTCTGGCTCTTTTTCTTGGCTTTTGCAACAATCTGTCGGGAACTAGAATGATGAGGTGTTAAAAGCACTAGGATTTCCTGTGATGTAACTGAATTTGTGATGTTATTAGTGATGGCCAATTCTTTGTCTGATCTTGACAGTAGAATAGAACACTGCTATTTACTTACATGCTGTACAATGGCAAAAGAATTAGGATTATGGGAAAATTCTGGTTATGGAGAGATCAGGGAGGTTTCCGATTGCTGGATGTGCATCCTAAACTTTTTTGTTTCTACTGACTGGGCGGGTTTTTAAAAATAAAATAAACATATGAGTAGAAACCACTCTATGCTAGTGATGGGAGTACCTTAAAGAAGAGACTTCCAGGGCTCCTTCAAATAAGAACCTACAAGTTTGCATACATTTCCAAACCTTCCAAATCCAGCAATTAGGTTGGATAGGATTTCTTGAGACATGTCCAGGAGTCCCTTCTTCCAGTTAGGCCAGAATTTTCATAGGAGAGGCTTCCTTGAGGTATAAGGAAACACATGTCTGGTCCTGATCAGAACTTGGAAGAGTTTGTGGGCCATATTTTCATCCCTACTCCATTATCTTTGAACTGTGCAACGGAGAAGGAAACCTGGGGAAAGAGACAGCTTTGTGCCTAGTTGATTTTTAGAGGAAAAAATATTAAAGCTATTTTGCTCAGAGGTTTGGTATGTGAAAAGTAGCCCCAGTGGAGAAGGATTAGCCGGCAGAGTGCAGGTGAAGTGGTCAAAGGTGCAGTTTATTACATAGATATTACTACCACATGCATGGGGTATGTGTGTTCATGGTTGCAGAGATGATTAGATACATTAATGTAATGGCATGTAGGTGCCACAAAATTGAAATGCCATGAGTTTGGGATGGCCATAACACAAGTGGAGGGATTTAATCTCTGGTCCTGCAGGATCCCTTTGACTAGGAGATGCCTTGGACATACTTACCATCCGGTCCCACCCCATTGGCATAGTGGCAGGTGGGAAAGGGTGTGATCAGAGCATGTTGCTATGAGAATATCTAGAATTATTTTTAGGATTACTTTTTTCCTTTCTAAGGCCTTGACTAATGGCCATTGATAAGTTTGACTAGTACTATAAAGCCAGAACCCTGTAAGATGTTTCTAAAACAGCTTTCATGCACAGTATGTAGCATATTCAAAACACATAAAAGCTTACCTTTTCCAAACTGACTAGTAATTTTGTATGGCCACTCTGAGATGCCTCAAAGGGCCTGATTATCAGAGAATGATCAGCACTTTTGAATATCAGGCCCCTTTAAGGTGTCTCAAGTTGGGTGCATTAAACTGATACACTCAAAATGACAGATTACTTTGGAATATTTAGGTCAAAAAATGTTATACCTTACCACACCGTTCTTTACCTATAGTTAGGATAACTTATAACTACAGGCTTGTTTACACTTGAAATACTACTTCAAGTGTGCTACTGGAATGCTTCAGGGTAGACACTACCTACGATGATGGGAGGGTTTCTCCTGATGATACAGGTAATCCACCTCCCTGACAGGCAGAAGCTAGGTTGATAGAAGAACTCTTCAGTCGAACTTTCACTGTCTACATAGGGACTTATGTCACTTTAACTACATCGCTCAGGGGTGTGGATTTTCACACCTGAGTGATGTAGCTGTGTCACTCTAATTTTCTAGTGTAGATCAGCCCTAATTAATGGCTTCATTAATTCAGCCATCCCAGATGATTGCCAATACCCCACACATAAAAACATACACAGTTAAACTTATAATAAACATAACATACTCATTCATAGAGCAGCTTTCCACATGCATATCTCATAGTTAACAAAAAGATCTCTTATCTTTTAAGTACACTTTAGAAATGAAAGCATGTAAGCCTTGTCCAAAGCATTAGTTTTGTTTTGGCAGAGAGGATGTAAGTACATCTCATGTTTAGATCATGTCAGTTCCTGCGCACATTTCATTAAAGCACTCACTGGTGCTAAGGATCTTGCGTCCAATGCATGTGAACACTGCTAATGACTCCAGTGGTTTCTTGTCAGCACACATTAACACCCTTCCCTCTTTGCTTATTATAAGAGGAGTTCTCTTTTTTTCTTCAATACTTGTGCTAAGGCCCATTGTTCTACACATTGTATTGATGTTACAGCACAAGTTCGGCCTTAGCAAGGCTGATTGTCTGCACACTGCAATGCTCTAAGTAGTTGCTGATTGATTTCCGCTTCTCCTTTAAAACTGTCAAGTGCTTCTTCCAATAGTACTTATAGGGACACAGTGCAAAGTACTGTAGATAATGGGCAGACTTGTTTGAAACCCTGCAGAGGTTCAAAACTAGTTAACTCTCCATTAATAGGCATTACACTTCCTTATGCTTCATGGAAAACATGAAAGAAGTGCAGCATGTTTGGTGAATTCCCATTGAGTTAATTATAAAAAAAATCCAAAAGGACATTTGTGAGCTAAAATATCAAGCGCTAATCAATGTTTTATTAAAATATAAGTCAAAATCATCTCATGTTTAGGGGGCTTTTATGAGAGTACAGTAGTTTCATCATAATTTTCATTTAATTGTCTTACAGGGAACAGGTTAGTTCCTTCATTCAGTTATGTGAAACGTAGATGGTAGAAGTTGTAGCAAGAACTTTTTATCATGGCTATTAAGATACATTACACGCAGGTTCCCAGAGTCCTATCAGATATCTTAGATGGGGATGATTTCTGTGAGGGAATGCATGAGATCTTGTGTTCATTTTTCAGATCCTACTGAACTGTTTCAAAGTGTCCATTTCCTGTAAGGGACAAGCTATTCTGGCTTCCAGAGTGCTGTGATTTTATTAGAAAGTTGATCTTAAAAAATGGCACTCTCAGAGAATTACTCTTTTTTTTTTAATGCTCATCTCAGTTCTGATCAAAAAGACTTGGACGTTTAGATAGATGTGCTCCAGTCTTTATTGCTTTGGATAATTCTCTGGAGTTGGTATTTGTCCAGCACATATCAACCAAAAATCTTTTAGGGGGATTATCAACACCACCTTTATTTCTGACTTTGCACATTCTTCATGCTCTGAAAGACGGGATGTTTCTTTTTATGGTGAGAAGACTGAAGAGGCAGAGATGGGGAGATGTGAGCAGGAGACTCAGAAGGGTGGGAGTTGGAGAATGGGGAGAGGCTCAACAGTGAGAGAGGAGTAGATTGGCTAATTTTCACATTCATTTTCTAGATGGACCCAAAATTTGGAAAAAGTTCTAAACTGGGTGGCTCCAGTTGCCACTAATTTGAATACAAAATGCTCGGGATGAGTCCTAGTGAGCCCTAGTGAGTCAAAACAGAACCAAAGGTTGCACAAACCCCTGAAGACTGAAACTGGCAAGTGTTTCACAGTCATAATATTGAACAGCCACATTACAGCAACTGGTGTAACTTCTGTAGCTGAACAAAACATTTTCTCTGGTATTCCCTAAAAAAAGCAAGTCACGTGCACTTTTTAACAGGACTCCTTAGAAGCAAACTCTACTAGTTGGATTTGAAAGCACTTACCAGTATTTATTGACGGGAATGAATCCTTCATTTTATGTACACTTGGTTAAGATGGCCAGATAATCCCCTTAGGGAGAGAAATCAGAGAATAGGTCAATAACAGGCAATAACATATCAAGCTCAGGAATCACAGAAAGGGGGGGGAAGGGCGGGATGGGGGGAGGGACAGCTGTCCATGCCAAGCTCTAAGTGTTTCCATTGATTGGATAATCTAAAGATGTATTGCCTAACAAAAAAGAGCAGCTTCTCTCTACAATAGCAGTTGTGAGATGACTTTGATTTGAGAATGTGGTTCTTTTACATTATAAGATTTACTAAAACATGACTTTTTCCAGAAATTTTATTAGCACAGGTCAATGAACCTCAGTGATGCATAAAGCAAAGCTAATGCAGTGATGGCATAGATTTGTACAGGGAGTAGTGGAGATCTGGCAAGGTTATGCACAAAGATAGATCTTTAATGCAATTTAATCTTAGCACATTATTCAATATCAGCGCTGGGATGCACTCACACTTCCCAGATCAGAACTTTGTAGGGTACCCGCACAACATTTTCAAAAGGCCAGAGTGACTTAGGAGACAATGTCCCATTGGCTTTAACTGACACTTAGGCTCCTATATGACTAAGTCACTTCTGAAAATCGGACACAGTCTCCTGAGTTATCTGGGAGTGAACCTCCCATCCCAGGTAAACAGACTCACGAGGTTAGCGAAGTTTAAGCTAATGTGCTAAGAATAGAATATGGATGATGCAGCTCAGGCAGCAGCTTCAGCTTTCAAGTGCACCCGGTCCCCTGGATGTGAGCTTGGGTGGATAGCCTCAGTCTCTGTTGGAGCCACAATGTACACACTAGCTTGGGCCCAACTAACACTCCCCACTGCAGAGTAGACATACTTTTAGGCCTTTTGAAAATTATAACTTATTTTTCCAGACCTCCAAATGATAGCTAATTTTATGCTTTACAGGTAGATTATCTGACCTATATTAAGTCACCAGTATTCTTGGGAATTTGATTGTATGAATCTGCAGTTGGATTCTAGTTTCACAATCACAATTCTCGCACAGTGGAAGTGTAAATTTGTACATTACCATTGTTTCCTGCATGTTGATTTTTATCTAGATTTATAAAATAAGACGACGTAACAATTTGCAGTAGTATGGTTTTCATCTACGTGTCAGGAGGGGTCATGTTTTATGGTTAAGCTAAGTTATCAGAAAGGTTTCTCTCCGCTGGTCTCATTTTTTATAAATGAATATTATGTTTTTACATAAATTCAATGTTTGGGGAAAACCAATAAAATATAAGCTAGAAAAGAGAACATTTGGTAACATTAAACAAGGTGAAAGGATCTCCACATATCTCTCTTTGCAAAGCGCAACAGAACATTCAGGAGCACTGAAAACAACCTAAAAGTTGTTTGGGGAGTTCCAATGAGTAGACTAACTATTCCTCTGTTACCTTATAACAAGTATTTGACCCTCTCTCCAGCCACCCACTTTTTCTCTTGAAATATTCTAAAAAAAGTGTGATGCTGGCAAACCAATTCAGGTTAGAATTAACAGGCCAGTTCACCTGTGTGTAACCTTTAAAGGCAGGTCAAGAGGAATCGCAATATAATCAGGCCAATTCAATTGTGTGAGTATCAAAGGGATGTTAAATGGGCTTGCAGACACCAACTCCTTCATTTGTGTTGATAAGAAATCAAAGAAAATGTTGTTTGTATGTTTATTTCTGTCTATATCCTGTACTCAACTAGCCTTAAGATCAAAGATGTGTATAGACTGCATGGAACTAATTAATATTTCCTGTATTGCCCTCACTTATTTGTCCATGTTTTAATGAATGACGAACAATTGCCTAATGTAAATCAGTGTAAATGAACTATTTCTGTACGCATGAGAGGTAGGCAGTTAACTTCAAAGCAAGGGTGGTTGGTTTAACAATGGAGACTCTCAAACTCTCCATATTACCTATACTTTGTCAGAGGAAAACCCATACTATGCCAGTGACCCTCAATGAGCTGCGTTCAACTACAAATGCTGTACCATGGAAATGATCTTGCTATCTCTGATTCATATCTGGACTGCTTGAATTCTGGCAGGGGGAGTTCTAAGCATACGGATAGAGATCCCTGGAATTCATTTTTGGGAAGCCCTGAGAATTTATGAAAAGACTAACAGACTTTACATCTATGCTATCCTTTGGACTACACCCTGTAATTCGCCTGCAATGTATGTTATCTGCTTTAATCTCTTAACTCATTTATTTTCTTAATCAATAAATCTTCAGTTAGTTCACTAAGGATTGGCTAACAACTTTGTTTTTGGTGAAATCCTGAAGCATCCAATGACCTGGGGTGAATGACTGGATATTTGGGACTGGCAGAACCTAATGTGTGGTGGTTTGGGTTATAATAACCTTACATCATAAAGTCCAGTCTGCCTGGCTGGAATGCCATGGGGATTGTCTGTATTCCATGGTAAAACTAGTGTAGTGATTCAGGAATTCTCTTTTATTACTGGCTTGGTGAATCTAATGATAGAAAATACCACCCGTTTCGGGGTGTCTTCTCTATTTTCTGACAATCTGTGCTACGTTTGGCATGCTCAGCTGTGACCCACTCTGGGCACCACACCAATAAGTTTTTCCCTTTAAGTGTTTTTTGCTTTTGCATCAGTATAAATTACCTGCCTGCAAGTGTCATAATTGAAACTTGCTTAGTACTGCACACACATTCTATGAGTATTAGCTTGATATTTTAAATCAATTCACTTAAGCTGTGTTTGCTAGCTTTTGGGGCTCTCTTTTGGTGAAGAAACTGAATTTTGAGCAAATGTTGCAGAACATTAGTGGAAAGCGGATACTAATTGTGACTGCCTCAAACTGGATTCTAAGAGTTACATTTATCCGCTCAGGGAGCAGAATCAAAGCATGTGACCTATCTGTACAATCAAAACAGCTTAAAATTGGAATGTTATGGAGATGATACTTCCTTTCTCCTACCCTTTGCTGTCAGCAACTGTCTCTTACTATGTGAATATACAGCTGCTACAAGAATGGGTCATCAGTCTCAGCTGGGGCCACTAAGAAATGCTGCAGTACACATACATTGTGCTAACAATAATGATAATTCCCATAAGATGGCAGCCACATCTGAACTGTTACCAGAAAATCTCTTTCTGCTGTGACAAAGTTCCTCCTCTGCCTTGGTGGGTCCCGTGCTTTTTGGTGGGTTTGCTCATCTCAGAGGTTCACAGCAGCCCTCAGTTTGGCTGCTTCTGCTAGAGGCTCAAACCTGCCATTCACTCAGCTAACCTCATCACTGGCCAGCATGGGGGAAATGGAAAACAATCTCTGCAGTCTCTGTTGTCCCACCTAGTGGGTCAGGGACAGGCCAGATTCCTTTCCAAATTAGACCTTCCCTTCTGGTGTTTCTCACAGACCAGGTCAACTCCTCCTGTGTCCGATCAGGAGTTGGGGGGATGAGGGGAATCCAGGCCCGCCCTCTGCACTGGGTTCCAGCTCATGGCCCTGTGGATAGCACCTGTCTACAATGTCTCCTGTATCAACTGCATGACAGCTACAACTCCCTGGGCTACTTCCACATGGCCTCCCCCCAGCACCTTTTTTATCCTCACCTCAGGATCTGCCTCTTGAAGGCTGATAACGCTTGACCTCCTCAGTCCTCCAGCAGCACGCCTTCTTACTCCCTGCTCCTTGCACACCCTCCACTAACTGACGGGAGGTCCTTTTTAAAACCAGGTGTCCTGATTAGCCTGCCTGCTATAATCGATTCTAGTAGATTCTTAATTGGCTCCAGGTGTCAATCAGCTTGCCTGTCTTAATTGGTTCTAGCAGGTTCCTGATTGCTCAAGGGCAGCCCCTGCTCTGGTCACTCGGGGAACAGAAAACTATTCATCCAGTAGCCAGTATATTTGCCTTCTACCAGAGTCCTGTACCCCACTGGTCTGGGTCTGTCACACTGCTTTTGATCCAACCTGGCACCAAACCACGAGATGAGTCTGCATTACTATTACTTATATTTCAATAGCATCTAGAGGCCTCACCTGTTGTGCCAGAGGCTGAACAGAAGAAAAGTCTCAACCTCCGTTTATAATATAACGCTCGGTCTACACTAGGCATGCTTTGGTAGTCTGGGAATTACAGTATACTATACCAGCAAAGCCTTCTTAAGGGCTTGTCTACACTGGCAATTTACAGCGCTGCAACTTTCTCGCTCGGGTGTGAAAAAACACCCCTCTGAGCGCAGCAAGTTTCAGCGTTGTAAAGCGCCAGTGTGGACAGTGCCCCAGCGCTGGGAGCTACGCCCCTCGTGGAGCTGGTTTTTTTAGAGCGCTGGGAGAGCTCTCTCCCAGCACTGTGCCGCGACCACACAAGCCGCGACCACACAAGCTGCGGCAGCGCTTTAGCATCGCCGGTGTAGACCAGCTCTAAAGAGTGGACACAGCTACATCAGTGAAGCGGCACGTTAGTAGCTGCACTATTGTAAAACCACCCTGCCCAGCAGCAAAACAAATGATACCAGTAAAACCACAGCTTTGCTGCAATAGGTGCATCTACACAACAGACTTCTGATGGCATAGGTATGTGAGGCAGGTATCACACCTCTTCACCCCCATGACTCACATAAGTGTGCCAGCAGTAGTCTGCAGACATTGCCTACATTTACCTCTAAGGTAATCTTAGTTTACCGTCTAAATCAATGAGGGTCTGTACAGGTACAGCCGTCTTACTGCAGGCAATAAATTGCAGGATTGGAGCCTAAATAATCTGGGTGATTCAAATTTGAATAGACTCCCACTTCTGAATTCAGAGTTCATATGTGAGGCTCTGGTTTTGGCCATCTCAAGTGTCTACTGGGTGTGTTTATATCTCAGTAGCAGCTGAAGCTGTTGTGTCCCAGCTTTGTATTTCTTGCCATGTACCGTACCGGATCATTTTTGGCAGTGAGAAGTAATACTGTGAGCTGTTGATCAATTGTCCTATTACTAGCATTATAATGAAGAAGCTAAACTAGCCAGTTTCGCTCAACAGCAGCATCGCTACTTCTAAACCTCGGCAGCTTTTGGTCTGATCATCCCATTTCCACTCTGTCTCTTTGGCTCCAGCTCAAGAAAGAATAAGGGAGGACACAGAGGATTCTTAAAATAAATCTTGGCTGGTGTGGTGGCTGAAGGAAACAATTTCACCACTTTATCACGCACCCTTTGTACAATGTTAAACCTAAATTAATTAAATAAATCAGTTGATGAAATCACCCTATGAATGTGACAGCACACCATAATTCACTGCAGCTGCCAGTGCAGGGAGCAGATGGAAGACGCTGGATTTTCCTCTGTGCTACAAGTGCCATTTTGTTGGTCCCATTCTGTTTCCTTTCAGATTATACCAAGGGCACATGTAGGGCCTTATTCTGCAGCTGCGCCTCGCAGAAAGCTCCCAAAGTCAGGGAGCTTTCTCCAAGAGCAGAGCAGCTGTATCCAACATGAATGTGCAGAGACCAAATCCTACCCTGGGTTTCACTGGTGTAACTGAGGGCAAATCTGGCTCTAGGCGCAATTGGCATGTGGAATGATTCTCCCCTTTTGTCGTCTCGTCATGCACTGTACACTAAACAGAGTACGTTTAACAAGGGTAATTGCATCCTCCCTACCACACACAAAGTTCAAGCCTTAGTGTAAACAGGGGGATGCATTTGGTGGAGCACAGGCAGCATTTTGAACATGACAGTGACCTTCTGCACCGTGGCTGGGAATGAAAGTTATCAGTTGGCCTACACACAACACAAACACCCCGGGGGGGAGGGGAGGCGGGGGGAGGGAAACAAAGAGAAGGCATTTGTAGTGGCTGCTGCATCACAAATGAAAACAGATTAGTGAAAAATATTTAAGCAATTCATGATTGAATGCAGAAACTTCCTACATGGTGTAGAGGTGAGGGGAGAAACAAATCTGCTGAGCTGTACAGTACAATGAAAAGTGAACTGTTCTAGGCATGGCAAATGAACACCTGTGCTGCACCCCCTTATACTGGGAAATGGGTATGGTGAGAGGCGGGGACTGAGTTTACTTGATGCCGTGGTCCTGCGGCCTCATACGTGCTGTGGGAATGACATGCTCAGCAGTCACTGACTTAGAAAACTGTTCCGGGGAGCAGGACTACAGTCAGTGACACTCTGTCACTGGATGGCAAGTAGTGCCATACAGAGATTAGTCGCCATCACCCTAACTCTTCTATTGCACCTCCCTTAAGGTGAACTGGACAAAAGTAGCAGCCAGCCAACTCCGCTGGAGAGTTAAAATGCAAAAAGTCCTTAGAGTCCTTAATAATAAATGGTTCAAAGAACCCTCAGGGCCCCCCAAATAAAATCCATAACTGTAACACAAAAGTTCATACTCAGCCCAGTTCTTCTGCCACACATAGAGCTCTTCCTCCGTCCTAGGCTGCTGCACCCAAAGCTGCCAGCCTCAGCCCTTTCTGGCTGGAGCTTAGCTCCCTGGTCACTGTCTTCCCTATCCTGCCAGCCATACCCTACAGCTTCCAAACCCCCTTGTATCAGGATCTTCCTGCAAGATCCTCTCTTACTTCCTGCAGTTTCCTGAACTTTCCCCTTCGCTGCAGCCACCTGCTTCCCTTTATAGAGAATTACCTGATTCAATCCATGTGTGCCGCTTTAGTAATCAGGGTTGGATAGACCTACTAAGTGCTTCAGCTCTCAAGGGCAAGCCTGTTGCATGTACCAAATGCTGCACATTTTACTTGGAATCCAATGATGAGTTGCCCTCTAGGATATGAGCTCTCTCTACTGTTCTCTTTCCTTGGGTGAAATGACCCATTTATGTCCATTACTCACCCATCATAAGGTGATGATTGCTTAGTTAAAGTTGGTGGAACAGCTTGAGATTGTCAAATAAAATATGCTATCAAATTGGGTTTATTTGCAGTGACTAGAGTCCTGACCCAAAGTTTTTTCTGAACTCAGTGGGAGATTTATATTGACTTCAACTGACTGGATCAGACCCTTGGTAACTCTGTACTTCTTCTTGGACACTACCATTTTGTGCTGCAGAACCTAAACACTTTCATTACAAATGTCTCTAGCCCAGGGATCTCAAACTCAAATCACCATGAGGGCCACATGAGGACTAGTACATTGGCCCAAGGGCCGCATCATTGAAACCTTTTCATACGATACAAAAGTATAGTCAAAATGAAAAAAATGAAGAGTAATATAGTATACTATTAAAAGTCAATGTATTAACTTTTTTAAACTGTAATGCGAAGAGGGATTTTAATAAAATATAAACACTCAGTAATGCACCTCACTCAAACAACAAAACATGCATTTACTTTTAGAATTAGTTCAGTTAAAGCCCCCCTCTCTGCCCCCGGCCCCGCCCCCACTCCACCCCGTCCATGAGGCCACGCCCCTGCCCCTTTTCCCACCCCTTCCCCATTCCAACCCCTTCCCCAAAGTCCCCGCCCCAACTCCTCTCCCTCCCTGCCCTTATTCCAACACCTTCCCCAAATCCCCACCCCAGCCCTGCCTCTTCTCCGCCTCCTCCCCTGAGCGCGCTACGTCCCTGCTGCTCCCCCTCCCTCCTGGAAAGTCCTAAGTGCCGCCAAACAGCTGTTTGGTGGCAGGAAGTGCTGGGTGGTAGGCGGAGGAGCAGGGACGCAGCATGCTTGGGGAGGTGAAGGAGGGGCGGGAGGTGAGGGGGAACTTGAGAAGAATTTAGACTGCTCCTGTTCATCTCAGTGTGGTGCTAAATCTTCTCCCTCCATCCCCTAAAATTAGCATGTTAAGAGGTGTTAATGCTGAGTTTCAATGGTGACAATTTAAATATCAGCAACGCAAACTATTTCACTGCTCCCACAGCAGGCAAGAAAACAAGAGGTACAAATATATTAATGAAAATCTCCACAATCTACTGAGAATGGCGTCTGATTCTGGTGTTGCACATGGACAAAGTTGTGGGGTTAGTCTGGGAGAGGGCCAGCTATACACGCTTTTTACCCAGTCTGACCTGTGGCAATAATTATACCTACTGTTCATACAGCAGTTCACATTTCCAAAGCGCTGTACAAGAATTAATTAAAGAAGCTGCATAACATCCTCATTGTTTACAGATGGAAAACCAGGTACAGGAGTAAAGTGGCTTTTCCACCATCACAGTCAGTGTCAGAACTGGTTTCAAAATGTAGGCGATATTGGCTCCCAGTCCTATACTCAGTAGCGTAGCCAGGGGGGGAGCAGGGGGAGCAGCCGCTCCCCCTTGAGCGGAAGTGGCGGAAGCGGCGCCTTTTTTTAGCAGCACTAAAAAAAGGCGCCGCTTCTTTTTAAGCGCCGCTTCTTGCACTCACCCGGCGGCTCTCCGGATCTTTGGCGGCATTTTGGCGCGGGGTACCACCAAAGACCCGGAGTGAGCCGCCGAAGTGCCGCCGAAGACCCGGAGCACCGCCGGGTGAGTACAGGGGGAGGCGCCTTTTTATAGCGCCGCTCCCCCTGTGCTCCAGACCTGGCTGCGCTACTGCCTATACTGTACTCAGTTAATTAGAACATGTTGCCTTTAGGAAGCCACTATGCAAGCAAAAAAATAACCTTTAGGAAGTCACTATAGCAGTGAAAAAGTACCATGAGATTACTTTGCCTTTAGATTTCATTTTTCCTACTATACACTTTAATTTGATTCAGTAAGTTTTAGGTGTGTCAATTGATGTTACATCTAGCACTCATTAGAACTTTGCTTTTTGCCGTTATTCCTTTATATGCTCTGCAGTTTGCTTTGCGTGTCTAGATTTATGAGACAATCGTCTGCAAACACTAAAAGATTAGAACTGAATGTTAATTGACAGTAATACTGCATGCTCAGAACCACAAAGCAGAGGTCCTTTAGGTTTGCTTTAATACTGCTTTCCTGAATTTGGACAATTTACTGGACAAGGTTATTATAACAGGCTCACTAGCCTATTCATGCTGATGTTTGGAACATTTATTGTCCTGTGTTTCTATTTAATCCAGGTTGGCAACATCTTATGTATCAAGCTTAAGTTCAAACAGTAGTACAAGCAAAAAGAAAATGGAGCTTCTTAACCAAACACCTGATATAAGTAGATTGGCTCTGTAGAATAGCTTAATGACTAGACCTCTAGGATAATTCCAAACATTTAATTTACACATGGAAAATGCAGTCAATATTTTGCCCCGCCTCTCCCCCCGCCCCAATTTTTTTTATTTATATCAACAGCCTGGAAATGTCATCGGTTTGTGGTTAAAACTGCTGACACTGACCTGATGAAATGTTAAACTTTCATGTTCTATGAAAGGTTGCAAAGGTTTGAAATCAAACCAGCGGGCGAGGGGGAGAGGAAAGATGCCCTGTAATTAGAGATTGATCAGAAACAACTGTTCCTGACAGCACTTCTCCATTTCAGCCAATAACCTGCAATAGAGAAAGTCATGTGAAAGTGAACTAGAAGACGACTAATTTTATGGCAGGTTTAAAATCAGAAATTAAAGAAAAGACTTATAATTTTTAGTGTCTGTTAAACTATACTACTATGTTGGGAAAGCCAATTATAAATGTCTATTATCAGGGGAAATGCAAAGTAGATTCAACTAATCCATATATAGTATTCAATATAACGTGCTGTTAGCTTGCAGGTAATATAGTAATTATAAACTAAGCATTTAAAATATAGGGCCATATTCTGTTCTTAGTTACAGCATTTTACATCTGAAGTTACTCCGTTAGCTTAAATGGAATTACTCCAGATTTACACCAGAGCAGAATTTGGTCCATGCTACTTTTATTCTGACTCTAACTGTAGTGTCATGGGGACATAGCTCTTAGATTCTTGACCAGACCAATGACTCTTTCCCGGGCGTTTAGGAAGTGCTGTGTGAATACCTAAACTGCGTACACATGCTTGCTAAAGCTCAAAGTTATGTATCTCTCTATCAAGCCTCAATGCTTTGATTTAAAAAAAATCTGCAGTTAATGTAACAAATTATACATTGTAAATATGAAAAAATCCACAAAATTGATGAGTTTATATTCAAGATGGGCCCAAGCTGCCAAATTTGGATCTGGGTTCAAGACTAAATTTCAAAGCCTGCCCAAAGTGCAAGTGTTTGGGGGATTTAGGTTTCTGGTTCATGCCTCTCTCTAGTTTACTTAGTTATTGTTGGAGAATTGGGAATTAAATGTTACAACAAGATTGTATTCTGAGTTGCTCTTTCTGGAGTCGTCATGAAAAAAATAGCTAACAAGCAGGTTTCACTGTGGAACACAGGCTGGCCGACGGGGAGTGGAGGGGGGCAAAGGGGACAATTGCCCAGGGCCCGGGCAATTTAACAGGATCAAGGGGCCCCGGCCGCTGCCGGAAGCACAGGGCTAAGGCAGGATTCCAGCCCACCCTCGCTCTGCGCCGCTCCCAGAAGCAGCTGGTACATACTTGCGACCGCGGGGGGAAGGGGGGGGAGTGAAGGGGGTCTCCACGCGCTGACCCTGCCCTGAGCACTGCAGCTCCCATTGGCCAGGAACTGTGGACAATGTGAGGTGCAGGGGCAGTGCCTGCGAGCAGCCGCGGATGGAGACACCCCCCCGGGGCTGCCGCCTAGGAGCTGCTGCCAGAGAGGTGTGCCGGTCACTTTCAGGAGCCCCCCTGAGGTAAGTGCTGATCCCCTGCTGCACCCCAACCCCCTGCCCCAGCCCAGAGTCTGCACTCCGCACCCAAACTCCCTCCCAGAGCCCACACCCCGCACTGGGTCCTGCACCCAAACTCCCTCCCAGAGCCTGCACCCTTCACCCCCTCCCGCACCCCAACCCCCTTCCCCAGCCTGGTGAAAGTGAGTGAGGGTGGGGGAGGGAGAGTGACAGAGGGAGGAGGGATGGAGTGAGCAGGGCCTCAGAGAAGGGGCGGGACAGGGGCATGGTCTAGGGGAAGGGGCGGGGCAGGGGGCAGGCCAAGGGTCTTTGGGTTTGCTCGATTAGATAGTTGGCAACCCTACCAGGTGGGCATGTGGAAGCCCTGGCCGTGCCAGACGAGCACGCCCAGCAGCACAGCCAGCAGCACCGCCGGGCACCAGACAGTGCATGCGCAGCCCTGCCCAAATGTCAGGCAGACCACGTCCACGTGGGCGTGGGCCCCCATTGACTGTTCTGCCCTGGGGGCTGGAATTGCTGTCGGCAGGCCTGGTGGCACACTGGGAGGTTAGGCGGCAGGGATCCTGGGGGTAATAGCTCATTTCAGCTCTCCTCCACAGTCAGGCCTTGTCTATGCTATGAAAAATGCCCCTTGCTGACAACAAGTGTCAGCAACGGGTGCAGCTGAATTGCTGCTGCCAGAGTAGGAATGGGTAAACAGTGTTTAGAACCTTTCAGTCACCATTGCTAAAATCCCAGTGTCACCAAAACTACACTGAAAGCATTTCTGTCCCTTCTCTATACCTGCTGTTAAACTTTGTACTGCACTAGTTCACCTGCAATAGGTACTTGTTCACAGTGTTATTACTCTGATGTAAGGCTCTGTGGATATCATTTTCAAAATCACCTGAGTAATTAGCAGCTTATATCCCATAGACTTTTAATGGGACTCTTGTTCTTATGTTTTGCAATCCCACCCTGTAACTATTCCTTCTCTCTATTTATGTATAAATCTGAAAATGCCATTTAGTATGATCGGTAACTGGGGTTTGGGTTCTTAACGGTTCCATGATCAAACCCTAAGTCAATTAAAGCCATTGGGGCTCAGGTCCATCTGTAGGGATTGAAGCGGTGACTATTGCATCTAAAATGATAATCATTTTCTGTCTGAACTAAAGGACCTGGTCCACTGGAATTTTTAATGGCAAAAATTAGTCATCTCTCATGAAAGGTGGCACTTCAAACAGCCTGGCATCACCTCACACCAAACATGGTTTTAATACTGATATAGAAAAAATAGTGCCTACTACTCAATCACCAACATTAGTTCCTTGGATATTCTCCCATTGATTTCACTTACCTATGAAGTGACTTTTGCTTAGCTGGAGATATCTGACAAAACCGGATTGCAATATGTTTATGATTTCCAAAAGTACAGCAACTTACACAGGAAACAAAAATGCTAATTGTGCAAATACCCACTGTTCAGTACAAAACCAAAGGGGCAGATTCTCCTAGATGCTTTGGCCGCTTTGTGCAGCGACACAAAGCAGACACAGAACAGTCACAACCAGCCACAGCAGCTTTGTGTCACCAGAGCAGCGAAAACAACTGAAGCATACTGGTGAATCTGGCACACCGTTTTATGAAGTATTCACTGTATTTCAGAGACATCCTTCCATTACCATGTAGAAAAAGCTCGAAGTGTGCTTTTTCACAGCCCATGAAACTGAGGTGTTTTTTAAACACACAAACCAACATCTCCAAGTTAAACACCTGAAGAATATTGTATGCAATTTGGAGACTGACTTAACAGGATATCGAATTCCGTGCATCTCCATCAGCCTATTTTAACATTAGCTTTCAGCTTTATGCAATGCAGCTCAACCCCTCTGTCCCTTATAACAGCCAGAGATAGTGACTATCTTATTATCACATGCATCTACCCATCGTTATGGCAGAAAAACAATTGAATCATGTTAACACCAAAAGTCACAGCTGTCCCTTACAAAATGAAATTAGGTTTGATTTTGTGTCAATGCCATCACAGTATTCATTAGTGACATCTATTTTAGGAGGGCATGATGGCAGGCAGGCCCGTAACTGCAACAGCACAAAAGCAATGCTTAAGTGAGGGACAGGATGCCTTCTCCATCAGACTTCTCACATATAAAGAGCAACTACTGCATGTGAATGGGATGCATAACCGGGTTAATTTGCTGTGCAGAATGTATATTGTCACTGGAGTCAGACTCATTCCGCCCTGTTTATGAGATGTGAATGTAATAAAAGGCAGCACACTAATTAACAAACAAAGGCTAGATGGGCTATAATGACCACCTGAATGATAGTAAGTGCTACCCAGACAGAAAATAAGATACAAGCTAACAAAGGCCACAAAACCTATAGGCAACACCTCCATACTTCCCCAGATTTTTGCATACCAATTTATTGGAATTTGGAGATAACCGTCATCTCATTAAAACCTACCTCTGAGTTGGTTCTCAGCAGTCCTTTTCCTCCCCCGAACTGAATTTACATTGATAAGAAAAGTAAATGTAGTACCACAACAGTTCTAAATGTTTTTCTTTAGAAGTCTAATTACAGCACTTTGAGAACAGGTATCCTACCCTAGGTGAAGTTACTTGGATTATGAAGTCTTTGAAGCAGGAACTGATCTTCCTACATGTCTGTAAAGAACCTGGCATAATTTTGGGAAGTACATAAATAATAAAAATGAAATAGGACTACTTTGTTTCTTTTACTTATGCACAGGTTTGACACATTTGAAAATAAAATAGGACAAAGCAATTTATCTACATAAGGGTACTGCTACCAGATTAACTTGGTTTATCAGCAGGGTAAATCACACTCTGTAGGCCCTGATTTACACTGGGAATTGGCATGGGGGTAGCTAGAGCGAAAGAGAGAGGAATGAGGGCAAAGCGAACACTAATAAGAACATTCAAGGACATTGGCCAGAGATGCATGCAGCTAGATGGTCAGGTACATCTAAGAAAAAAAAATTAATGATTAGAACTAAACAAATAAGTAATTAAGATAAATATAGGAATCCTTGATGGCCACCTACCTGGCTTTCTATTGCCATCATGATACAAATGGTCTTGTGGGGGGATATGGAAGTACAAAAATCCCTAATGGAGGCAGTAGAGTTAGTTAAAAAAATAAAAATAAAAGGGAAGAAATTTCATTGACTATTTTTCTAGTGTCTTTTCCCTTTTTATGAACATTTGAAATTTCAAACTAAAAAAAAAAAATGCTGACCAGCTCAATGTCTGGTAGCAAAAAGCAGAACCTTTTCTGAGAAAAGTCCTTGATTTATTTTTTAATTTTGAAATTTTTAGTTTCAATGGCAACGCTGATATTTGAAATATTTTCACCAGCTCTAGTAGACAAGCCCTAAAGGGCTGATTTCTGCATCACTGAAGTCAAGAAGCCCTGAATGGGTAACTACACATTCCAATAATTTTCTTGTCTTTTCTAAGCAACAGGCAAGATCCTGTGAATAAGAGTACTTGCATGAATACGGGTTTATACCAGTACAACCTTAAGCAGTCAAAAGTAAAGACATGCATAAAATATGGTTGAAAAGACAGCCTTCACTCTGCCCCCATGTGCAAATGCCTTCTGATACTGTCTTTAATTCAGAATCACATTCTATTTCTCAAATATTATAGATACACACACACATACGTATATTTGTCAAAGGATGCAATTTCTTTCCAATATCAAATGATTCTCTAAACTATCATAGTAATCTGGGATCACAATTCTTTTTTCTTACCACCTGAGGTACAAGTGCAGGATCTTGTAATAGTCTTTCATTCTTGTATCGGTATACTAATTTCACTGCCGTACAGTAATGGTTTGATATATCTAAATGGACTTTTCACTGTCTGTAGAAGTTTTTTTCTCGTTAACATATAGTAGGTACTTTAATAATTATGTCAGTACCAATGCTTTGTACATTTAACAGCATACTTTTCTTTTCTTTTGAAGACAGCCATCTTCTCTAAACAGTAATTTATTATTATAGCATTTAACAAGGTGTGTCTCAAAATCTGATACACCGCTGTGTAACTTCAGTTTTATGATGAGAAAGAGACATTTTTGAGCTTAGTATACAAAAGTCTTTGGTTCAAGACAGGCACCAGTATACAGTCAACAAGGATTTCTCACAGCTGTGAAAAGACTGCACACATAAAAGTACAATCTCTGTTTGCAGTCATCACTTTCTCCTGACCTCAGCTCAATCTGTGATGACATAACAGGTTCAGGAGAGATAATGGGCACTTCGCATTTCATACAAGAGAAACTTCATGCAGAAGGTAATAGAAACTGCTATTCCTCACTAGGAGTGGAAGGACTAAGAAGGAAGGTAACTATTTTGAAAAGCCATGTTGTCAGAATCTACCTAATTTTCTCTCATATTCCATCCTGGCAAATGAGAGTCAAAATATTTTTTGAAAGAGGCTATTTCACAGGGCTAACATGACAGACTTATACAAAGTTTTAAGAGGTGCAGTTTTACCTGATAGAGTTCAGTTTGAGGCCACTACAAACATAGTCCAAAAACCAGAGGGAGATTATAGGAGAGGAATGTATGGGAGTTAGGAGACTTTGGGTCTGTTTTTCCATTTACACCAGTGCAAATCAGGCATAACTCCAATGAAGTCAGAGATACATGAGTGTAAAACCAGAGTAAATGGGGAAAGAATAAGGTCTCTTATTTCTAATCCTGATCATGGAAAATCTCTTAAAATTTCTCTCTCCCCCTTTTCCCATCTTAAAACTAAGTATGCCAATACTTCTCAACCTTTATCAAGCCCTTAAGCAGCCTTGGATGCGAAGTGCCATGCAAAGTACAACATCTCACCAAAGTAATACTATGAGTTTTGCATTTCTGATCTGAAATGCAAGCCTTGTTCTTTTGCAGCAACATGACAAATACCCATTTATGGTTAAATGAAGAGGTATTGGTGTATGAGCTGTTGTATCATGGCTAAGAGATTAATAAAGATTGTCTTATGATTAACACAAGGCTGAAAATCTGAGCTGTGTTAATTTTAGTATTAATTATTATATTAATATCCATATGAACAATCTATAATTGTAGGATAACCACAAAAATTAATAAACCCTCAATCTTAATAAAATTTAGGAGGTAGAAAAGAGCTAAGCCAATTTCACAGACCTCTGTGAAGCTTATGGATAAGGACTAATAACAGGTCAATTAAACTGAAGTAACTTGGCAGGTGCAAAACCCATCTGACAGGTATGGGCAAGAAGAGGTTACCGAAACTAGAGGAACTCCAAGATGGAAAAGACTCCTATGAATAAAAAATGCATTGTTGGACTTCTGCTGCTTATAGGAAGATGGTGACAGCTGCTATATGTGACATAATTCCCCACACAGGTCAGTGTTAATTGTTGAAGCAGCTTCATGCTTTCTACCACCATAAGGAGTGGCCATGCTGTACACATAGATAACCAATGGCAGCATAGATCCTGAGTGTCCTAGAAGGCCCAGGAAGCAGCACACAGTGGTGATTGGGTCGCCAGGTGAATATCACTTGTGTGCTGCATTTCCCATAAATCTCATGGTAGATTAGAAGACCATGCCTTCCGCCATTTCTATGCACTCACAAACTGCTCCCCTGAGCAGGGACAGTGCCTTGGTGCTTGGAAATGTAACGTATGTATGATTCTGTGAGGTTTGGGAAGGTTTCACTCCAGAATTATAAAATGAACATTCTTTGTGCAAGCTTCCCCACCAATCAATCTCTCTCTCCATACACATACACACATTATGAAAGAGGATTTGCCTTTCGAAACCCATCAACCAAAGCAAACTGTCGCAGCCATTTGTAAATCATTTCAAGGACAGGAAGGAAGTTTCCTGTTAAGCAAGGACTACGTTTCTTTTGGAGACAGTTTAAAATGTATTGTTAACTTCCTCTGACAGACTTCATTTTGGGTTTTGTGAAGCCTTGGATCAATGGCTCGGAAATTTTCCTGCTCACTGCAGTCAATTGTGCCTCCCAGGCTTGTTATACCATGGCTGGGCAAGCATCCAATTTCCAGCTTGTCACCTAGGAGAGTGCCCCCTTCCCTGTCAGATGTGGTTTTGTGTTGATGGGCTTCTAAATAAAATTTCAGATTAGGTGCAGTGTGATAGTGACCATCTCAGCCAAGATCAGTATGAGAGAGTGAAAAACCACAAAACAAATCTGGGGATAGATCCAAAACCATCATGACACCAAATGAAATTCAGAAGCCTTAATAGAATCTGGTTCTTCTTTCTGGAGTAGGTGGTAAATAACTACAGCAAGTAAAAACAGGCACCTTACTAAGACAGACCAGTAGGGATGTGGGTCTGGTCCAGTTCAGGGGGTTCGGTCTAGGGAGGGATGTGAGTCTGGTCCAGTTTGGGAGGTTCAGACTGGGGAGGGATGTGGGTAGGGTCCAATTTGGAGGGTTGGCCTGGTCTTTTGGAAGCACAGCTGGTCCTGATCCTAGTCTCTGCGCCTCTCTGCCTGGGGGCAAGGAGTAGGAAGACTAGTATGAATGACGACACTGGAAATAAAATGTATTAACATTTTTCATATTTTATATTTTTTATTTGCTAGATTGTTCTTCAACTGACTGTATTGCACAAACGTTTCATGGAACATTTCAAGAAACACAGCAGTATATTTGGGATGTTGTATGATATTCCAGAATTCCTCACTATACCTGAAGAAGACCTACACCAGCAATGCAGGGCACTAGAGACAGTGTTGACACATAATCACGTGTAATATTGATGTGAGTGATTTAGGTGATGAACTAAAAGCCCTTTCAAGATACATTTCAGCAGGATCAACTCCAAAGGCTGTTCTGGAATATATGTGCACAAATCAGAGGACCACCCTCTTTCCAAATGCTTTTGTTGCTCTACACATACTTCTAACACTTCCTGTAACAGTTGCCAGTGGAGAACGCAGCTTCTCCAAGCTGAAGTGAATAAAAACACATCTACGCTCCACAATGACACAGGAGAGGCTGGTCGGCCTTGCAACCATCTCAATAGAGCATGAACTGGCCCAGACTGTGGACCTTCAGGAAGCAGTTCAAATCTTTGCAACCAAGAGGGCACGGAAAGACCACTTTGATTAATCAAAGAGATAAAAATGCCAGTGTTTACTATGCAGACAAGAAAAGTTACATTTGCTGTTCAAGCGTTTAAAAGTTAAGTGTTACTTAAAATTTTTGAACAAGGCATTTTAAGTTGTTACTTCTCCTTTATTGGGGTAGGTAGCAGAGCAGTACCATGAGAGGAGTAGAACAGGAAGGCAGAATTGAGACCTTTCAAAGTTTTGGCCCAAGCAAGGGGGCATGGGAACGTCATTTGACCTCCCCGCCTCAGGTGCCAAAATGTTGTGGGCCGGCCCTGGCTAAGCCACTGAATGTTCTGAGTTGGTCTGTGTGAGACACTTGTATAGAGTACTATTAAAGATGAAAGATAAAGATAGCAGCTGCTTGTAAAAATGTCACTATTTTAGATTAAGCAACTATAGCAAAACAAAGATCTCTGCAGGAAACCTGTCCCTTTAAATCCCGTTTCTCTGTCCCATTAAAGCTTTATCCTTTGGTCCTCATGGAAAATCACATTAGGTTTTTGAAAACCCCTGATAACTGCCAACTTGTTTTTTTTATGAGGCTGCAGCTTTCATTTTCTCCTTGACAGACTAGTGGCTGAATATCAAATGCTAGCCTTGATTAAGTTTATAAAAATGGAGTCCCTCATCTACTAATCAATAATTTTTGTTGTACAGTGATACTATAAATTTTCTAGGCAATTTGCTTTCTTCAGATTGCCATAGGAACTAGCACTTCTCCCACTGTTAGCAGTTATGAATTTAACCCTTCCCTACATTAGAATGATCTATTATCCAAATCCTTGGAGTGCTCTATTGTATAATAGATGCCTAAGTACTGTACTTATATATACACAAATGCATATGAATGGATAAAAACACTGAAATTCTTCTGAAGTTCATTCCACTGAAACTAAACAGTCCTTAATCCTGCAAAGAATGTTGACCCTTTAATTAACCTGAAACTCAAATGGACATGTAAAAGTCTATATGTTTTTCTTCCAACATCAGGATACTCTCAAAGTCCCTTAAGCATCTCAGAAACTGCAAAAACAGTACAAGCAATAGAATGTGCAAACATTCACAGCTTCTAAACCACTGCATTTTCGTTTGCATGGGTTTTCTTTTTGTTTTATTAACTGCTTCCAGTGGTTTTTCCATGCAGAATGTAGAGCATAAATGCATTAAACTTGATGGTATTGCCTGTTTGTGTCACCACTGCATCATGTCACTGAGTTTTCATATGTACGGTAGATGTGGACCCATGTGTTCATCTGATTGGGACTGATAACATGTCAGTGCTCACTGACTGCTATTGCTGAGCAGGTGGGGATGGAGGAACAAGAGGGCAATGAGAGAGAGTAAACTGTGTGCCTGGTCTTGTTTACAGTGGAGTAAAACCAGTTCTAACACTGGTTCAGTTGATTTGGCATTTAAGATAGTGGGAGCCTGTAAGAAAGGGTATATCTACACTACTCACCGGATCAGTGGGTAATGATTGATCTATCGGGGATTGATATATCGTGTCCTAGTGTAGACACGTTAAATCGATCCCCAAGAGCGCTCCCCATTGACTACGAAACTCCACCTCCGTGAGAGGCAGTAGTGGAGTTGATGAGGGAGCGGCAGCGGTCGACTCGCCGCAGTGAGGATGGCCAGGTAAGTCGACCTAAGATACGTCGACTTCTGCTACGCTATTCGTGTAGCTGAAGTTGCATATCTTAGGTCGACAGCCCCCGCTCTCCCCCCCACAGTGTAGACCAGGCCAAAGGCTTCCAAGCATAAACCAGTTTTTACCATTGTGTTAGATAAGCCTACTTTTCAAAGGTGTCAGCAGACATGAGTTCTATTGCCAGATCTGCTACCGACTACTGACTGCAACTCACTTGTCATCCCTTTGTCTCAGCTTTCTCCATCTGTGAAATGGGTAAAATTATATTTACTCTCCTTCATTAAGTGATTTGGGATACTTGGATGAAAAACAAGGGGGAGTGGCTAAATATTACTACTCTGGTTGTTAGATGATTGGGAATCAGGAGAAATTCAACTCAAAAGAGCAACCAGATGAACTGGTTATGTCTGGTCTGGCTGTAGTCACTGATAATTTTACTGCAGGTCAAGTACAGGGCCATCTCCAATTTTTATGACAATATTAAGATTTCAAAATAAGACTTGTCTATTTCATAGTTGCACAGGCTATCTACTAGCTAAAGAAATAGCTAGGAAAGAACACTGCCTTTCACATTCTTAGATTCTTTAAAAATAACAACCTGTGTTCATGTGGAGTGTCTATGGTTAACGACATGCTAAGAAATCCCTGACTGATGGGCTAACAACAATGCAATGGAACAAGCTGTCAAAACAAATATTTTTGGCAGTGGTATCTTTTTCCTTCACTTTAACAGAGACAAGTTCACATACCCAGTTTAGAGCTGCTGTTTAACAGCACCTCCGGGGAATGACACAGAGAAGACATGAATGTTGTGACAAACCCCAGAAACTCTATAGAACTCATCTGCCATGAAAGTCATTTTACATCTCATCAGTTACGTGAATGAAAGATGAAATGAGTAATAAGGAATCTGGATGCTTAGCTTATGGAACATACTTAAAGTCAGCATTAACTTTCACAAATAATCAGAGACATGAAGGGCTGAAGTCCATGCGCCCTTTAATTGATCATGTGGAAAACACTCACCCAATCGTTGCTTAACTCCCAAGGTGAAAGTCCTCCAAGCACTTTACTAATATGGCCTTAGGGAAAAATCCTAACTTTAGAAATGATCGCTGAATCTGATTTGTGCATGTGAACAAGGACAGCAAGAGTTAAGCGTCGAACCCCAATAATATCCTAAGATAGTATTGGTACACTGGAAAGTTGGTCAAGCCAATAGTGGGACAGCTGCCCCACTCCAAGGTAAACAGGATTAAGAGCAGCTGAGGGAGGCTGGTGAGATAGTTGGCCCCAGATGTGGCTGGCTTAACCAGGCCACAGCTGGCTTGGATTAAAGGGCTGTGGGGCCAGGAGACAGAGGAGTCTCACTCCAGCCCTGAAGTGGAAAGGGCTAGCTGCCTGGGAGCAAGGTACCTGAAGTGGAGCAGTGCTGGGGAAGGGCAAAGGGGAGCTGGCGAGTTCCATCCTGGTAAACCCCCAGTCTGCAGGCCTTGTTAAAGGCCCAAAAAGGTACTGGGGCTGCAGAGGGGCAGCCTGGGGATAGGCAAAGGCAGCAGGTCCTACTCCCTTGCCAATGATGAGTGGCCATTATAGACTGCAGTCTGCCCCAGGGAAAGGGGGCTAGATGATGACTGGCAGTAATCACTGAGGCGAGGTGGGCTTAGAGGGTTGAGTGTTCCCCTGGGAGGGGAGACCCAGAGCGTGGGGCACTGTAGTGGGGCAGCATCCCAAGGTAAAGGGCACTGGGGTCCGGGAGGGACATGGGGGCCTGAGGCAGGCGAGGCACCAGCCAGCAGAGGGCGCTCCGGAGCTGGAGTTGAGCTAAATCCCAGGACGACCAGCGGGAGGTGCTGCACCGGTGAGTCGCGACCTCACTACAAAGCCCCATATCTTTACAAAAATATTCATGTATATTGAGACGTACCCTGACCTATTTACTTAGGCAAAATTCCAAAGGAACTTAGGAGGAGTATGGGTCTAGGGTAAGGAACCTAGGATTAGGCCCATTATTACAGTTGAGTGGGTTTTCAAAAGTACTCAACATTGGCCTAACTCTGCTCCTATTTAAATCAATAGTGATAATACTCATGCCTAGAATTTTTTTAATGTGACAGTTCATTCAGTAAATATGTGCTCAAATTCAGCCTTCAGCACTCAATTTTTTTGAGACCTTTACCTCAGTCCTGGACTGTGTATCATAACCTAGCATAGCTGTATGAAATATACAATACAGTATATACTGCATTTTTGAAACATGCAAAATAGGAAACATTCACCTGATTTTGAGACAGAAATCATGATCAACTCAGTTTAGCACTTTTCTTTATTCAATACTTCATTTTCATATGGAATATTGAGCACTAAGATTAATTCGTACCCAAGTAATTATTTTCTGCGCCACAAAGTATATTAGTTTTGTCACCTCAGGAAATTCTATAACTCGTATTCTAAACAGAAAGTGTGACTGCAAAATGATATTCTTTGAAAAAAATCCAAAGCCTAAATACTCAAAAAAGGAAGAAATTAAATTAAACTTTTGTTTTCATAGCCCGTGAGCCTTATGCACATGAGTAGCAACAGTGAAGTTGAGACCTAAAAGTGTACATTGGCATGGGAAGGGTTAATTCAGACACTAGACTGCAGGAGTTGCTACTGTAAGGAATTTTTTGAACTATCTAGGAAGCCATTTGATCTAAACTTTATAAAACCCTAAATACATTCAGCAGGAAAAAGAAGGATCGGGAATATAAACCTTGGTCCCACATGCTTAACTTTTACATACTATGGGAACTTAGAAGTCAGACTACTCAGTGTTCCTTGTGATGTTTTGGATGAAAAGCATAAATATTTAGAGGACTGTATGGTCTAGTGGTCAGAGTAGATGACTGCAAGTCAGGACTTTTGGGTGCTATTTCCAGCTGTTCCACTAAAGTTTTTATGGCTTTGGGCAAATCACTCAGGATGGGATTTTTAAAGGAGCCTAAAGGAGTTAGGTGTAGAAATCCCACTGAAATTAAATGAGTTGGGTTCCTGACTCCCATAGGTTCCTTTGAATATTGTGACAAATTAGTATATAACCATGTAATTAAAGACTGTATCATAATGCATGTGCACAAGGGGGCTGACTCAAGGTAGCATGGATAAACTTAATTCTAATATTTCTCAACATTTGAGTGCTTAGCTTTGCTACCTAACATTCTTTTCATGTAGATTTTTGTATGCAATATAAAATGGGATTCCCATTAAATTATTATAAAGCTTTCTTTCAAACTATACACACATATGTACAATATGAAAAAGAGCTTTATAATATTTTAATATGGTTACTTGCACTTACTTATAATCCCATTACAGTGCTGGTCAATTTAACTTCATGCTCTTAAATGCTCTTACGTCCTTTCACAGGGGCACCACTCTGACAGTGCTATAAGTAATTGCAACTGACCTTATAGTATATACAAGAAGGCATTATCTGAGTCAAGTGAAACAACAGACAAAGTGGTATTTCAACGTGAAAACACACAGGCAGTACTTACAGTACATTAGTTAAGAGAGCATGCACAATTGTAGTCAAGAAACATCAGTAAATATTGGGGGTGGGGGGGGGAGGGAAAAGTGAAGAAAACATCTACTAAGCTGCTAATGTTAGAGTCAAACTAGAATAGACGGATACAGTGCTTTGCTAATGGAAATAATGCTTAGGTGAGAGATGGAAGTCACCTACATTTTGGTTCTCTCAGGTTTCACCTCATCAAGAAACAAATTATATAGGCCCTTCTTTGCACAGATGCATGGTGGAAGGGACGGGCCCAAGGCGCTTTCCCCATTTGTGTGGTTCGCAGAAGGGTTATATACAACTGTGTGCTCTGAACCACAGGGGCTCATCCTCATGTCCCCTGAGGGGTGTGCAGTGCTGGCCAAAGAAGCAGGTGGAGGCAAGACCAGACATGTTCTCTTTGAATTCTGGATATCTCTGGGAGGCCTTCAGTTTCCTGGTGAGCCTCTCAAGGCAGCACAGAGCCACGGGACTCTTTCATAAATACGGAACTGAGTCCCATAAAACAACATCCATACTTGGGCCGAAGCCTGCACCCAATTAAATCAGGGTGAGCTTTGCATGAGACACCTAAATGATTCTTCACTAAAAGCAACTGGATGGAGGGGATGTTGCTGCTTGTGGCAGGCCTCAGCTGTAATGAGGAGGGGATTCTTTTGTGTTCCGCAGTTGACGTTGTTAAACCTTTGCCACGCACAGCTACAATTTTTCCCCAGTGATGCACACAGAAAACTGCCTGCATTTTGGCAAAGATCTACCTGAAGCTAGAGCAGTTTGTAAAACAGTGCACATAACTTACTGGGGGAGTGTAAGACAGGGGATGTGAAGGTGAAACTTGCAGCTGTTTGGCCAAATGCTTAAATCTGCAGTGATCAAGTAAAACATTTTGATAACCAGATATGATATATGATCAGACAGGGTAGGCATTAGAATTATTTTTAAATGAAAAGTATGGCTCCAGAGCCAAATTTGATTAAAACAAAATAGAAAGTGGAGTGTTTGGAAAGATACAGAACAGTCTGTACCCTTGCTGGGCTCATGCTTCAAAATTGACCTTAATACATATGCAGCAAACTTAAGCTTTTTCCTATAATATCCTTCATTTGTTGACCTCAGAAAGAAGCCACCCTGTTTATATGGATAGAAATAACATCCATTGCTCTTGGAATTCTCTTGCTGTAGTAGAACAGTACTGATTAGGAATATGTCCAGATCTGAACACTCCTGCATTATGGGAAAACTTGGAACTGGATCCAAATTTTGAAGCATAAGTTCATCCCTGGTATAGATGTCTATCTCCCCAGTTAGAAACATGTCTTGCATAATTAACTACTGGCTGGAGCCCTGCTGTATATCAGTGCTATCACTCCTAATCACAGCAGGCTTTACCTTTTTTTTATTTATTACTGAGCTACTGTATGTGTATTAATATGAGCTAAGTGCAGGGCTGCAAGCATTAAGGAACCTCTGGATCTTGCCAATGCATATATCTCTAACGCTGAGAGGACCTTAATAAAGCCCCGCTTAAAGTAGGTGAAGTTTTCATGGTTTCCTAGAAGGTAAGGCCCCTGATCTGTGCAGGCCTTGAAAGAGAGAGATTGACCAGTTATGAGCTAAATTCTACTCTTGTTTTTATTGTTGTAAATGCAGAGTGCCTCACTGACTTCATTAGCAGAACTTTTGTAAGTGGGGGAACTGGGGATGAATGGAAGAAACTGACACCAGGTGACCAGGAGGCGAGAATAGTAGCAGCCCTCATGGCAGATGCAGATTAGGGAAGAGCAGCCACCAACGGATGGGACATTTGTGCCACATGTCTTCCTCTAGGAAGAATTCATTTTGCAGGTGGTAAGAAGCACAGAAAGGGATTCAAAAGGACTGGACTCAGCACTCTTCCTATTCCTCCACACAGCCTCTCTGTGCATGACTATCAGCACAGACAGATAAACAAGTAATTTGCTGGTTATTAGAGGCACATATCTCAGGTGAAAATAATGGTTAGATTTCTACCAGAACAAAACTCAAATCCAACATCAGCTCTAATTTGCAATACCTACCTCAGACACATTGCTTTACTTATTTCAAAAGAAATCTTTAGTAATAAAGCACAATGCATTGAACCATTGTAAATGCATACATACATTTAACCTAAACTGCACTGGGTTGCTTCATTTTAAAACTACATTTGATGTAGAGTAATTTGAAATATTGATTAAAATGAAACCAGCTAACTAGAAGAATGATAATAGGCTAATAATGAGTCGATCTGACTTTGATGAATGGACCAAAATGTGAGCTGCAAAAGGAAGATAATTAGATTTTGAACTATCCACGTTTCCTATCTTAGTTTTATTCTGGCCTTGTTGGGTGTGAGGACATTTGTTCAATTAGAATATTACACAAAAATCAGCACTGATTAGCACATAACCCTCTGCAGGATTTGACAAAAACAAACACCTGTATGCTTTGAATGATTGTAAACACATAGGGATTCTTTTTCTTTACCAAATTACATGTAATATGTGAGCAGCAGTCTGAGTAATTAAAAATAATGAGGCCTGCTAGCTCCGCTAATTGTATTATCTTTATAGCATCAGGCTTCGAGCAACTCACCAGCAAAACAGCCCAGATGAGAAATCTCTTTAGAATGCTCAGCGGTTGTTTATGGTACATTAGGATAATCTTTCCAGCCTAAAAATCAGAAAAATCAAATGAAAAGCAGACATTAGTAGATGGGTCTCAGAAGAAAGCAAAGGTTGGTTGGTTGATAACCAACATAAAGCTGTTTCTCCCTCTCTCCCCCACAGGGAAAAAAGGAACAACTAAGAAAAAGTTACACTCTTTATCACTCCTTTCTCTGCTAAAAGCCTTTGGTCCAGCATGGAGAAAGAGAGTAGCATTTAGAATACTTTGAATTCTTGTCTACTCTTTTAGGTCATGAAGTTGAAAGAGACATGGTGCTGAGCACTCTCAGCTACCATCAGCTTCAAATGAGAGTTGATGACACTCAAGGTAGGTCTACACCAGAATCAGAGATGTGATTGCAGCACACCACATGCAGACATATCTGAGCTAGTGAAAATTGCAGCAGTGGGGGCTAGCTGCCCAAGTACGTACTCAGGGTCCTAGGTGGGCTTGTACAGCCCATGTTGAAGTCCATGCTGTCGTTTTCTTCTGTACCAGACATGGATTGGCTACAGAGCTTGCTTATAAACCCCAGATGTGTTCATCATAAGATCCTTTAATGCTCTGGCAGGTATGACTGAGATTAGCTAAAATAAGGCATTTTACACATGATGCCACCCATAGGTGAAAAGTATAATACAGTTTAGCATTCCATGATATCTCCCCCTTTAAATTCTACATTCCTACCATTTACAATATTTACACTATCACACTGTCTTTGAAGTTCAGTATATATCAGTCTGTTGAGTGTCTCTGAGTAATACTAGTTTTCTAATTACACAACCCAAACACAAAATAACTTGATTATCTGGTTGTCCGTTAGTTGCAATGATTGGCTGTGGTTGGTCCAGAATCCTTGAGTCTTCCTCTTGTTCTGTATCCACCATCTGAAGAGAGTTTGCTCTGTTGATTGTTCTCTCTGAGGAACAAACTGTATATGTCTACGGTTTCTGCTGAAAACCCTCCACTGTCGATCTCAAATCACATATGATCTGCATGCTGAATTCTTTTTCTTTACGGCAGCTGGAGTTGTCCATGCTTTTTCTCCATTCAATTTGACATGAACACAGTCACCAGATTCTAGACCCAGCAGTTCTCTGAGTGGCATATGTTGTAAAAGTGTTTGTAGACTCTTTTAAGCCTTTTTATCTGATTTGGCGGCTCTCTTCATGTCTGGCCACTTTCGCGATAGATTCTTTTCCAAAGTTGGAACAGTAGTTCTGAGATATCTTCTCATTAGGAGTTGTGTTGGGCTATAACTAGTAGTTGCTATTGGTGTTGATCTGTAACTTGAAAGAGCAAAGAATGGATCTTCCTGCTGTAGGATTTTCTTGGCTGTCCGTACAGCTCTCTCATTCTCTCCATTCACTTGTGGGTAATGTGGGCTGCTAGTAATATGATCAAAATCATATTTCATTTGGAATGACAAATTCTGCTGCTGTGAATTGTGGTCCATTGTCCATCACTAGTTGTTCTGGAATACCCAAGTGAGCAAAAGTGCACTTCAGTTTCCCAACAACACTGACGTGTTACCTCTTTTAATGCATTATTTCTATATAATGTCTGGAAAAATAGTCCACAATGATGAGGTAATGATGTCCTCTGAACTCGCATAAATTTGCAGCTAGTTTCTTCCAAGATCTCTGTGGCAGAGGTGCTATTATTAAAGGTTCTTTGTGTTGTTGTTGGTCTGTTAGTTCTGCAATGTTCACATGCAGAAACTTTATTCTTATGTTCTTGCCGATGCATGACCACCACACTGACTGGTTGGCCATTCATGGCATTTAGTTAATCCTCAATGTCCTTCATGGATGAGGTTTAGGATTTCCCCCTCTCATTTCATTTAGAATTATGATGCAATTGCCTTTAATCATTAGTCCATTTGACGTTGCTTAATTGTCCACATATCGCAAAGTAGTCTCTTATCACGTTAGTATCTTTTAGATACTTGGGCCAGCCACCTCTAATGTAACTTAGAACTTCCTGAAGTTGCATGTCTGTTGAAGTTGCTTTTTCTAGCTGGTGTAGTCTCTTTTCTGACACTGGTCTGTATGTATCCATAGCACCCACATATGCCTTTACATCATCTTCGAGCTCACAGGTAGGTAAGTGTGATGCTGTGCTCCATGAAAAACTGTCTGCTACTTCCAGAATTTTTCCCGGGAACATATCTAGGACTTGAGTTAAATCACTTTAACCTTAGCAATAGATGATGGTATCTCGGTAGTGCCTGATCCAGATTTTTTCTGTTGATGAGGGTTACAAGCAGTTTATGGTCTGTTATCAAAGTAATTGATTCCAATCTACACAGATATCTGTAAAAGTTCTCACATGCCCATATGCTTGCCAGGCACTGTTTTACAACTGGTGCATATCATTTTTCTGCTTCTGGGAGTGTGCGAGAGGAAAATGCAACTGGCTTCTGCTCAGAACCATGTTGCTGCAACAATACACCACTTAGCCCATAGCTGCTTGTATCTGCACAGACCATTGTGGGTTTGTTTCCATCGTACTACATGAGAACTGGAGCTGTTGCGATAATTTATTTTTACCTTTTGGAAAGTAATTTATTGATTTGGCCCCATAGCCAAGATGTGATGGACTTAAACACTTCATTCAGTGGTTTGATCACTGACCTTAGGAAGGTCTTTTAGGTATTGACCAAGATAATTTACCATCCCTAGTATGTGTCTCAGTTATGGTATATTAGCTGGTGTATTCAGTTCTCATATGGCTTTTACTTTCTCAGGGCTAGGACTGATTCCATCTTTGTTTATGGTCTGCCCCAAAAGCTTCAGTCCTGATTAGATGTAGGACTTTGTTGAGGGTTTTGTTGTGTTCTTCCATTGAAAATCCATATATCAGAATATTCCCCATGAAAACTACAATTCCATTTGTGTTTAACAGTTCCGCCAACTGTTTTTGGAAAATTTCAGGTGCACTGGAAAATGAGTAATCTTCAAAAGCAAAATCTTCCAAAGGATGTGATAAATGTAATTAGTTTAGCACTTTCCTTGGCTAAAGGAAATTGCCAGAATCCTCTCGGGGCATCCAGCTTGGAGAATACTGTAGCTCCTTTCCCTTTGGGGAGGAAGTCATCCAGCATTAGGAGGACATTTTTCTCTCATAACTGCTTCATTAAGTCTTTAAAGAGCCACAATCATTCACGTTTTTCCTTTTTTTCCCCCTTTTTTTTTTAAATAACTGGTACCACAGGGGCACACCATGCTATTGGCTCAGAGATTTTTCTCGATTATAGAAATTCGCTCCATTTTCTTTAACTCAGTTTCCACTTTATGAAGTAATAGGACAGGAATCCTGGGAGGTGTATGTACACTATACGGCTCAGCATTGTCTCTTAAGGTTATTTGTACTGAATCTCCTTTCTAAAGTCCAGTCTCATCAAATATTCCACCAAGTTCTTCCACCTTTCTCACTAGGCCCATCTCCTTGCTGCCACGCTGCAGCTGAGAAGGATGTTGGTCTGTGGTCCTGTGATCACACACAAAGACAAACGGTATGCATTCAGAGTGTAAGTTGTCTGTGATGAACTGGCCCATGCTGTTCAGAATATCTCCAGGGCTAGTCAGAGCTGTGTCAGGTGACTTCAGCTCTGCGAGGGGTTGAAGGTGATTTTAAGTCCCTTCTGTGATGACTGTGACATCAGCTCCTGAGTCAATTTTAAAGTCAACAGTCTTGCCACAAATATTCAATTTCACTCTCCAGGCAGGCTTTATGTCATTGTGACGGGTTGGGGCCACAGAGACCTGCTTGGTGCTGCCACCTGGTGTGCCAAGGCTACTTCTGCCCCTGCTTCCAAGCCTTTTCCAGCTTGGGACTCCCGAATCCTGTCTGTTTTGAGCCAGATTCCACTGATCTGCTGCAAACACAGACCCAGGTCCGAACCAAGTCCACTCACCACTGTAAGGCCCCTGGAAGCGCTCTTGCCTTTGACACCCAGCTGCTCAACTCCAAGGAGGTTCAAACCCTTAATAAATCCGTTTTACCCTGTATAAAGCTTATACAGGGTAAACTCATAAACAGTTCGCCTTCTATTTCACAGATAGAAAGTATGCACACCTGTTTGCTCTCCCTTTGCACTAAGTCGTACTCAAGGAAACTTAATAAGTAAAAAATGATTTTAATAAGTACAGAAAATAGAATTTAAGTGAGTTCAATTAGTGACAGACAGAACAAGGTGAATTACCGAATAAAATAAAAGAGAACATGCAGTTCTATGTCTAATCACCCTGTGTACAGATAAGCCCCTCACTGGGTCCAGCAATCACTCACCCCCCTAATGTCCTTGTCCTCTGTTCAGTCTCTTTCAAGTCTCCTTGGGGGGTGGAGGGCTTCTTCCTTTAGCCAGCTGAAGACCCCTATGGAGGGGTTTCTTCGGGGTTTAAATAGATTTTTCTCCTCTGGGTGGAGACCCCTCCCTCTCCCTGTGTAGCATCCAGTTACCAAATGGAGTTAGGGTCACCTGAACCAGTCACATGCACAACTCAGTTCCAGACCAGCCACATTCCTGGCAAAGTTCAAATGTGGATTGGTGACTGCAAGTTCTATTGTCTGTTAAGTGCTTCTTGATTGGGCACTTAACCTGCACATTCCTTTCTCAAGAAATACAACCGATATTCATAACTTCAACTACAACAATGATACATGCATACAAACAGGAGGAATAAATTCAGTAGGTCATAACTTTCACAGAGATATGTTACATGGCACATGTAGCATAAAACATATTCTAGTTACATATATACATTTATAAGCATCTCCCCATAAAGTTTTATGGGGAACACCGTCACAGTCATCACAAATGATAGATTCTAGAAACAATGGCTTTTGATTGTCTGCAGTATAAGTCAACTCTGACTGCTTTTTGGTGGGGCAAACAACTGAAAAATGTCCATATTTCATTCATTTATTACACTACGCGCCTCTGGCTGGACATGCTTAATCTCTTGGGAATATGACTTTTTCCATACCTTGTGCATGGAGGCTGGAATTTGTCCCTCTTAGGCTGGGAGGAGTTCTCTCCTCGCCTCAGGGGTTTTATGGTAATGACTTTTAATACTCAAGTGTCTGTTTATAGCTTCTATGCTAGTTTCATGGTTTTCAATTTTGCCAAGCTTCTCTAGGTTTTGCAGTTTCACCAGTTCAGAGTGTTTTGCTATTTGAATTGCTGTGGCTAAGGTAAAATCTCTCTTCAAAATCTCTCTGCTGTGAAGGATTTTTATCTGTTAACACAATCAGCCTGTCTCTGATATTTTCATGTTTTGAATTCCTGAAAATCACCATTTTCAGCCAATGTATGCACAGCTCTTATAAACCATTAAGCATTTTCCTCTAGTTCTTGAATTCTATGATGAAAACATGCTGTTTTATAAACCACATTTCTCAGAGGTACAAAGTGTGCATCAAACATAGCTAGAACCCTTTCATAGTCATCTTTGTAACTGTCTTCAGAAAAGTCAAAGGATTTAAAGATATGGTCTGCTTGCTTCCCCATAGTATAAATTAAGACGATACCTGTATATCTGCAGTTTCTTTGTGCAGCTTGGTAGCAATTCAAAATTTTGCAAAAATACTGTTTCCAGTCTGTCCATTGTGAAGGTTTGTCAAGGCTGAAGTTCTCTGGAGCATTAAAGAGTGGCATGTTGATGAGATCCTGAAACCTTAGTTGCTGTTCCTTCGGTCTGGTTCTCAGTTTACTCCTGACACCATGTCATGTTCCTCTGTACAACATATGAACTGATCACAGGGCTTGCTTATACACACGGACATGATCATCATTAGATCATGTAATGCTCTGCCAAATATGGCTGAGGTTAATTTAACTAAGTTATTTTACACACAGTGCCATCTAATGGCTGAATAGTATAATATAGTTTAGCATTCCATTACACATGCTGCCACTACTTCATTGCTATTGGTATCCATGCTAGTTAGATCAGGTATGTCTACACATGCTGCAATCACACATCCAATTGCATCATAGGTATACCCCCAGCACCCCACAGGATGGTCCAATGTGTTATTGTGAGCTTAGGTCTAAATTAAGCCTATCATACAATATGTCTCCCACTTCACAAACTATAACAGCACCCTTCACTTAATTAATAACTTTACAGTACCAACAAACCTGTGGTGTACTTAGTGGGCTGCAGGCAATCTGTTGGGGTCAATAGTGCCCACTTCCCTATTCCATATGCAGTTTCTGAAAAACGTAAGCTCTCTTTTAAATAAAGTTTCTGGCCTTATGTTTGCAAAAATACCTTTCAAGTATGACCCTCCATCGTGCTGTCTTCCTGAATCTGCAGGCAGCCAGACCAAACAAAAACAAAAAAGCCTCCTGGAGGCCTGCAAACAGACGCCATTCAATTCAATAGGAGTTAACTCTAGCGATGGATGGCACCAGTTTATATGTCAACATTGTTATCTATTCTCCTTCTGTTCACTACAGCAGAAATGCCCAGCTATTGTGCTTATTCACTGTGATTGAATATACATTATAGAAGTTAAAGATGGAAATAGGTACAAAAAAGTCTGATGCACAACCTCTGGCACCAAGGAAGAGATTATTGTAAGGTCTTGTTCTGCACTAAGGAAAGTAGGCATGCTAAACATGGTGTGGTCTCCCAACACATTTGTAGCACACTCATACAGTGTCCTCTTCTAAGACAGGCAGATGTTAGATATAGTGAGAAGCTGGAGAGGCAGTAGTTTAAGCAGTTGATCACTGAGAAAATCATTCACAACTGAGCCTCATGGTGCTATATGTAAGCAGCTTCTGGGAAACTTGTGCAATGGAGTTAAGAAAGGAGACCATTCAGACAGCCCACATCAGCAGTGACCAGCACACTGTGAGATGGCATTGGAAGGACTATATCCACTGGTACTGCAATGATGGATGTAGTACAGTGTAGAACCATGTGGTGATTAGCCTTACTTGAAATTTAGTTACTAATTCAGACAGCGGTTGCATACCTTAACATCACTGAGAGCATCTGAATGTGGACTCAGAAAGGAATACATTTGCAATGTCCTTGCTTTGGTGGACCAGAACATGTCTTATTTTTAACAAGGGTATTTTCCCCAAAAATGTCTATTTTCTGGTGAATGTAAAGAATGACTAATAAAGTTACTGGACACTAGGTACACCCAGTCACCATATAAACTTCTCAAACACTTAAAGCCTATGGCATTTGTCCACTTTTATAACCAAATGATAGTGGAGCTGCTTGCAATGTTCTATATGATTCCAAATCAACAGGGTTCTAATTTTCATTTTATGGGAAAAGTTTGTGATTTCAATATTTTGTTTTTGTTCTGATATGGAATTAAAATGAAGCATTTTGAAATTTTTGGAGGAACAAAATTTTTTGAAAAAATTGTTTCAGGTCAATCAAAATATTTCATTTCTATTTTGATTTATTATTATTAATAAATAATTAATAATAATAATAATAATATGAAGAATTTTTAAATAAAAAGTAATTTTGAAATATTTAAAATCAAATCAAAACATTCCATTCTGAAAAGGTTGAAATAGAGAGCTTAAACCTCATATAAATGGTTCTTTTCAATGGTTTTCAAAACAAATTTCATCAAAATCAACATGGCACGTTTTGATTTAAACAAAATGGCTTTTTCCAGTAGATAAATGTTCCATCAGAAATTTGACAATTAGCTCTCATTCTAACCCATTTCTTCTGCAGAAACTGCTGTAGAATGCATACTCTAGAAATAGGGATTTTATGCTTTGTTTTTATTTTGTTTTGGGAATGTTTTTCTTCCAATTTTTTTAAGAGGATGCCAACCAATGCAGAGTCAAAATGCCCGAGAGATGAATCAGCTCTGAGACAGGGATGGAAGACTATTCTTTTTCAGGGACAAATTGTATGTCCTTGCTCAGACAAAACTCCAGCTGAAATCAATAGGAGCTTTGCCTCA
Source organism: Chelydra serpentina (assembly GCA_037349315.1). Taxonomy (NCBI): domain Eukaryota; kingdom Metazoa; phylum Chordata; order Testudines; family Chelydridae; genus Chelydra; species Chelydra serpentina. Next base: position 55,214,463 of record JBAIAC010000030.1, read on the forward strand.
TTAATGGCTTAGTAAAGATGGCATGCTTGGCTTGTTAGCACCATATTATTTATAACCTGCTAACAAGTAAGGTGACAGAAACAAAGGGTTAAGGAAAACTGAAAGATAAGTTTTGTATGAAAGAGAAGAGACAGCAACATATGCTTAATAGAATAATTTAAGGAAGGCGGGATCTCAATTTTGCCAATGTTTGTTTCTTTTCTTCTACTCCAACAGCAACAGTGGTCTCCAAAGAAAGAACAGCAAGCAGCTGATGTTTATGTCAACAGATGACAATTAGCCAGAGTGACTTGACTTGTCTTTTTCTCTGGTTTCCTAATGTATTTTATCGGAACTTTAGGCACAGTTTCTAGGATCCCTGTAGGATTCTCTTATAAGATTTTGTGAAGTGCTAGGGTCCATCAATAATTTATGTTTTATAGTAAGAGAAATGTAAAGAAAAATTTAAATCTCAACTATCTGTGAGTGTAGCAGAGAGAGAGGATGCAGCAGAAGGGTGCAAGCTAATTTCTAAAGAAAGGAACGATGCACAGACTTGGCTAGCTTATTTTAGGAAAAGGGCAAAACTCGATGTGTTAAGACAAGTGTTCATTTTGATTTAATTGGGTAGTCCCTGTATTTTTAATAAATATTGCATTTTCTAAGATTACTACTGAATGGGTAGTTTCACACACAGTAGTCCTAGGAGAAAAGAGAACCCACAAGAGGTGCTGAGGTGTAAAGAGTCTCTATAACATACATGCCCCCATCAGTCTTGATGAAGGGCCGTGGAAAAAGCTGTCCTCTCACTGAGTCATACTGCCATCAGGCTGAAGCATGTGATGTAAACTCAAGGGGACGCTAAATGACATATCAGGAAAAGAAGGGTGGTAGGTCACAGCTCCTACCACAGACATGTGTGCAGTTTACTTGGGGCTCAGTTCTGCCATACTTACTCTCACTGGATAGTACCTTATTACACCATGCTTACCCCACTGCTTTCTTACAAAGTAAGGTATACGATTCAGCATGAAGAGTCAGTCCTTTGAGATGAAGCATCTAATCCTGTGAGATCTGAGTGCATCTTGTTAGATGGAATTAATGGCAGTTGAGGGCACCCTGCAGGAGGTGCTCAGTGTAACACACGACTCAACGAAAATATTCTCATAAGAGTCCCCCCTCTCTCATTTTGGGAGTGACAATTTCTGCTCCTCTGGGCCTCCACCAGTGGTTCTCCAGTCCTTCTCCCTCATGCTGTGTGCCAGTGTGAACAGATGGAGTTTCCGTTTGTTATCTGATAAGGTTCTGAGTACCTGAAAGAACCTCTTCAAAAGAGAACATTTAATTAAAAGGACTGAGGTGTAATAACTTCATTAAAGTAAGGCCCAATTCGATTTATTTTCTGCCCCATTTTGCAATCCAGTGAAAGTAGGTTGACTTTGATCTTAAGTGCAAAACTATGCAGTCACCTTAGTACCTCAGATATTAAGTGTCTTTACAGATTCAGGCAGCTATCAAAGTCTCAAAAGTCAGAATTTACACAAATATTGGGGAGCTAGTCCAGAAGTCCTTACATAAGTAAAACTCCCATTGACTTCACAGGGAGCTTTTCTGAATAAACATTTCAGATTAGGCCCTTTGTATATTGGTTTAATTATACACGGATAATTTCCACTTCTCTAAACCAGCATTCTCCACTGGCTCATTTTCTAATCCATACTATTCCCCACCCCACCCCCAACTCTGATATCCTGCTCATAAAGCTTCTAATTGCTGTGGATTAGAGTGTGTCAATCTGTGGACCCGGAAAGGAAATGGAAAGGATAGGAGGAATGTCTCAGATAATTACACTAGCCAGCATTTGTTAAAGTCAAAGATAGTGCTGGCAGAGAAATGCTGTAAAGAAACATGAAATTACTTTGCAGCCCAACGTTAGAGAGTTGCTATATGAGAATCACAGGGAAGACACTCAGGAAAAGAAATCATACAATATATTCCAAAGAGGTACCGATTCCTCAGTTCACATTTATGGACTCAGGACTGAGTTACAGAGTCCAAAATGAGTAACTCTTTCAAGGAAAACTGCAACTGCTATAGCAGAAGAGTAAATCACGGAACAAGTTCATAAGCAATTTCAATAGACTAAACATGGATAATTAGAAATCAGGCAGGAAGCCACCATTTTGAAGGTCTGATGCTGTAGGTTAAGATGATAAAAAAATGCAGCTCACTAGTGAAATACACGGGCAAGGCATGAGCCTAAATGTGTGAATCCTGACCCAACATTGTCAATGACAAACTGCATCTTCTTTGTCAAACTACTGTACGTTAACAGAATGGTCCAGCTGCTGAGAAATAGGCGCTCCTACAGACAGAAGTGATCAGCTCTGTTAGTTGTGAAGACAGCGAAGCAGGAGCCGTTTTGAGAATTAATTTCTAAGACGTGTCCTTAGTAGATATCGATTTAGCTAAGTGCCTGATCCTTCTCACAGACAAAACTCCCCAAAATGCCAGGGAGAAGCTGGTTCTGCAAGCTCACTGCAGTGAGGTGTTTTTTCCAACACCAATAACCACATTAAGAAACATCACTGGAATCACTTACATCTATATGTTTCCCACTGTAACCTCACCACAAACTCAGCTTATTAAACCAGTGGGAAACTCCCAAGAGTGGAAGGAAAAGAAGAGGGGAAAATAGACTTCTCAGACTTGTGCAAAAGGTTCCCCACAGGGAAACAGGGTACAATAGTTAGTCAAAAACCATTGGTGCGTTTCTCAGTTAAGCCTCGATGAAAGGTTTCTTCTGCCCACCTTCTTTTCATGTTTCTCTGAATGTATAAATATCTGCTTGCTGCTTCTTTTCAGTGAAACAAATAGGTTAACTAATAGGTTTAAACATATTTGGTTAATGGCACTACAGAAGAGCTATTCACATATTTAACATGCATAAACTAGCAACCATCGCTATGCCAGGGGAGTGAACTAAACATGCCACTAAATGGCCATAAAGATCCCAATTTTTATTACCGGTACATTGTTTCTGAGGAATGGTAAAATAATATATCATAATTGCTTATTGATTTTCTCACAAAAATTTTTTTTCAAAAAGATTTTCTTTACTGGTAATGCAGTCTCCAGTGTTGGTGGCAATTTATCTACAGCCTACCCCATTCATCCATTATCAACTGCAAACAGCCACTGGCTCGTTTTGTTTTGTTTTAAGCCATGGTGTTTTTCAACTACACCAGCCAGAACTCCTTTGTAATCAGTTTCTGGCTTTTTTAGTGAACAGTTTCACTAGCTGATGTGGGATTAGCCAATATTTCTTTAAAAAACAACAGATGATTTTATGTCATGAAATAAATTTGCCAAATGCTATAGCAATGAATGCCTTAGAAATACATGCAGTTATAGTAAAATAATAACACCTAGGGACAACAATGATCTGAGGAGTCTCACTGAAGGTGTATAGACTAGTCACTAGAAAAGGATACTGGAGGAAGGACTCCTGCATTCTATACTCAGCATTGCCTGACAAAGTGCTTGATTCAACTCCAAGTCAGTCAGTAGAACTCGTTCATAGAATCATAGATCATCAGAGTTGGAAGGGACCTCAGGAGGTCATCTAGTCCAACCCCCTGCTCAAAGCAGGACCAATCCCCAATTTTTTTTGCCCCAGATCCCTAAATGGCCCCCTCAAGGATTGAACTCTCAACCCTGGGTTTAGCAGGCCAATGCTCAAACCACTGAGCTATCCCTCCCCTTCTTTTGACTTTAATGGGAGCTGGATTGGCCCTTCAATATATTACACTGGTTAAGTTACTTTACCTCTCTGTACCTCAGCTTAACCTCTCTAAAATGAGGACAAGCACTTGGCTTCTTCCTTTCTGTGATTTTAATTAACTCAGATTTATAAGAAAAGCAGATGCTAGAAATGGCCACCTACAATCTCAGGGCACCTGATACGGATATCTATAAAACTGCTTATGCTTTGCCCTCACATGAATGCTTGCTATGCCCAAGGGCTGTACTATTTTGCTTTGGAAATAAATCTATGCTGTTTCGGTAATTGCCTGACTTTACCCAAAGCAGGGATTTGATCAAGGGGATGTTTAATCCTACCTTGGGCTTTCCACCTTTTATATTAAACATGAAAAACTGTGCTAATATCTTCTGTCTTCGCAGTGTTTGTAACTGATACAGAATCTTAGGAGACCCAAAGCTGAGAAAAATAAGACAACCATTGCCTGAAGTTGCATGTTGATAGTGTGCTACAGTGGCAAATGGTAGCAGGCCGGAATGGTAGAGGGAGAATGTTTCAGAGGTGAATGCAACAGATTAATCACCAGAGTTAGGGATCAGCTTGAGCCTTGGAAGAGCTTTTCCTCTTGGTTGCATCAGTCAAGGCAGCGAGCAGGGCTGCTATGGATATCTGTCTATTCCTCCAGCCTGAACAATGTTGCTAGGGTGTTTTTAACAGCAATGGAGAGGCAGAGTTAAGGGAAAAAAAGGGAGGGGGAGGGAAGATACTCTAGACTGAAATTTTTTGATGTCTCAGAGTGTACTGTAGACATAATAAAATTAGTGCTAATCAGCACACACATTGAAAGAGCAGCTGACTCCTGCATAGTCCGTATGATGTCTAACTACAAAATTACCATGTAAAAGAAAAGCAGGAATGAAGAGTAGCCAAGTGGGAACTTTCAGAGAGGGGTAAAGAAAAATGTTTTACTGATGTTTGCTGGCAAAGGTAAGGATGCTTGCTTAGCATTGTGATCCAAGTGCTGAAATACAGGACATTCAGCATGGCTTCAGATATGATGATAAAAAGACACTCAGAAGAAAGCGGTAAAAGAAAGAAGTCTGGTTGGTTGATTGTGAAAAAGAAGATGGCTATGTGCATCTGGTTGGGGAAGATACAGGGCAGGGTGACACAGCTACTCACTAGCCTGTGTTGAACCCAGGTATGTCTCACAAGTATATCAAAATTCTTTACAAACAATGGGCCAGATCCTCAGTTGGTGTAAATCTCCAAATTACACCAGTTGAGAAGCTGTCCCATTGATTAGATAATCCTCGCCATCTGATAATTGGGATTGTTAATAATTAGCTAACACTCTGCATTTTGTCTACTCACATTTCATCCAACCAAGGTGTGACAGAATGTATCTATGTCCACACTCTATACATTATTGTAATGATCTTTGAACAAAGTGTGCCTTATGACATGTCATTTAAAAACTTGTAATTTTCTGATCAATAGTATCATGGCAAAATGCATATAGCAGCATTGGGGAGGGATAGCTCAGTGGTTTGAGCATTGGCCTGCTAAACCCAGGGTTGTGAGTTCAATCCTTGAGGGGGCCATTTAGGGATCTGGGGCAAAAATTGGGGATTGGTCCTACTTTGAGCAGGGGGTTGGACTAGATGACCTCCTAAGGTCCCTTCCAACCCTGATATTCTATGATTCTATGACTAAAAATATGTTTTCCAGAGAAGTCTAAGGAACTGGTTTGGCCACTCCCCAGAGACAAAAGCAAGCTGATGCCTCAGCCAGATGTAAACACTGCTGATGAGTTAAGTGGCCATTCAAAAGGAAAGGTTGACAGGGTCAAAAACTACATGTTAGCAAAGACACAGCATGGAGTTCCCTTCCACACAGACCACCTGTCTCCTTGCTCCCACCTAGAAATGCTTCTCAAAGGGGGGACAGGACTATAAGAAAAGGGGTAGACTCCCCCAGATACTCCCTCCTTCCTCTCTGCCCATCGATTCACTGAACCAGAAAGAACAAAGGAAGTATCTATTGAGGTGAGGAAGGGGTCCTGACCTAAGAAGTGTGGCCAGACTGCGGAGAGTATGTGACGAGAAAAACTTTCCTTTGAATTTAACATAGTTTGTCAAGTTAGGCCCCAGTTGCATTTTATCTTTTTCTTGTAACCATTTATGACTTTTATGCCTCATTACTTGTACTCATTAAAAATGTCTCTCTTTGTAGTTAATGAACTTGTTTTTATTGTTTTATCTAATCCAGTGGGTTTAAATTCAAGTGTTTGGGAAACTCCATTTGGGGTAAGGAGGTGTGTGCATATCCTATTAATAAAATGATGGATTTTATATAAACTCATATTGTCCAAGAGAGGACTGGGCAGTACAAGACATATTTCTAGAAGAAAATCTAGGACTGGGGGGCTGTCACCCTGCAAAATAACCATGGCTCGCAAGACCCAAGGTGTGGCTGGCTGGCTGTAGCGCACACAGAGACATTGCTGGGAGTGACTTGCATGCTGGAGGCTTTTTGTGAGCAGTCCAGACTGCAGGCTACAGCAGCAAAGCATTGCAAAGGGCACCCCAGGTTAGACAGGCAGGGGCACCACAGCTACTCACTAGTCTGTGTTGTACCCTGGGTATGTCACACGAGGATCTCAAAATTCTTTTAAAACAATGGGCCAGATCCTCAGTTGGTGTAAATCCCCAAATTACACCAGTTGAGAAACTAGCCCATTGATTAGATAATCCTGACCATCCTTGTGAGATTGGTGGCATTATCCCCATTTTGCAGCCACATGGCCTGATTTTTAAAGGTACTTTTGTTCCCAAAAAATGCAGGGCAACAGGCCAGATCCCACTGAAATCAATGGGAGGTAGGCCCCAGGCACTTGTGAAAATCCCCATAGGCATCTATCTGCATCTCCCTAGGCACCCACATACATTTATAAATATGACCTTCGGAAACAGAGGCACAAAGAAATTAAAGGACTTGCCTCAATCAGTGGCAGAGCAGATAATAGACCCTAGGGTGAAGTTCTGGCCTCACTGACAAGGCTCCCATTGACATCAGCAGGGTCAGGATTTCACTCCAGAAGGCAGATCCTTAGCAGGTTACAAAAATGAGCTCTTTCAGAGATCCCACCTCCATAGCTGAAGCAGTTTCCACATACATTTAAAACTCTTCAAATCACGCAGTCATCACCTGACATTATATGAGATATTTGCCACTTAGTAGACTGAGCTGAGACCTGACAATGGACCAATACAGAGGTGAGAACTACCTGACACCTTTGCATAGAAAGAGATGTTCACTGAAAAAAACATCCTCTGGCAGAAAGTGGATGCTAGTTTATGGCTCTGTTCCACACCGCTCTTTGGGTAGGAAGCAATCCAGGAAGATGAGCATAAAACTTTGCCATTGTTACTGAAATGTTGCCAAGTAGAGCCATTAGCGCAAACAGAATAAATTAGTTGAAAGGGAAGCAATTTTTTAAAAGAAACTTATTTCTTACTAGCAATTTTTGTTAATATTCTCTAAAGCCCTGACCTGCACCAAGTGATAGATCATCTTGCCATGCAGAGTCCCACTGACTATTTAGTAAACATGGGACCTTTCTTAAAATGGTCAGTGGTGCAGGATTGAATATGGCTGATACTTCATCTGAAACCAGAGTAATATTAGGGGGAAGAATGAAATGTTTCTCTGGTTATTTTTTTTAAATATCCGCTGCAAGAAGTTCCGGAGGTGAAATGGATTATTGGGCAGAGTACAGGTGATGCACTCAAAAGTGCATAATAAATCCAATTTATCCTCTCTCTCTTCAATGTATTATATGAGTATGACTACCACACCTAGTTGTGTACTATATGTTAGAGAGCATGAAAGAGAGAAAGCACGTATGAAACCTGTAAATTACTGTAATTTATATTGTATTTGTGTCCTGTGTCATGGATTATTGACATAACATGGAAAAAAGTACCCAGAAAAAGAAAAGGCCAGAAGTAGTAATACCAATGGATCATGATATTAAATCACAAGACTGGATGATAGACCTAGATGATCAGACCTGAAGAGTAGCGCTGTGTAGCTCAAAAGCTTGTCTCTGTCCCCAACTGAAGTTGGTCTAATAAAATATATTACCTCACACACCTTGTCTCTCCATTATCCTGGAACCAACATGGTTACAACAACATTGCAAACAAGACTGCAAAATATCAGTGTACAGTCCATTTCTTGATATAATGCAGTGATAACATACATATTGGAAACCAATTAAGATAATCTAATATTTATATTATGGTCACATCTACAGGATAAGCAGATCTGGATCCCATTGTGTTAGGGGTTGCACAAACATATGGTAAAATGACAGTTAATGGGCTAAAGAGTTTACATTTTGAAAAACAAGACATAAAAGACCTGGGAATAAGATACACACGCAGCATACAGTGGGGACTGGAGCCAGGCTAATTAAAATAACAGGATGTAAACAATTCTTGGCCAATCAGCAGCAGTGATCACGACTCACCACCTGCCTAGCCATTAACCTAAGGTGTTTTTTTTTTCCCCAGAAAGCTTATGCCCAAATAAATTTGTTAGTCTTTAAGGTGCCACAAGGACTCCTCGTTGTTTTTGCTGATACAGACTAACATGGCTACCACTCTGAAAGAAGAGATAAGATGGTGGTCTTGTTTTGGTTGATAATACCGGACCAACTTCTGAGGTACATGATGGGTTTTTACTCAAATGAACTAATGGGCTGAGTGGGGGAAAAAAATCAGTCGTCAATCTCAATTTTGGCCGTTTGCTGTGTGGATGATCTTGGCCATGGAAAGAGGGGGAAGAAACTAAGTTTTCTAATGGAAAGCTTGTGATATTAGCTTAGAGGAGGGCTCATGGCCCTAAAATCATGCAAAGTGATTTTTCAATCCCATAATATGTCTTTAAATACACAGCATGAAAGTTTAAAAAATAAAATCAGCAGCCGGCATAAAAAACAAGGTTCAGAATTCTGGGAAACTGTACATAAAACTCAGCCAGGCTAGACTCTTGTGTCACTCACCTCTGCACAGCACTCAACAACCTGGGTCATGCAGCTTACCCTCTAATATGGGAGGGAGCATGAAGTCCAGCCTGTCACTGTGCACTGCAACTCTTGTAAGAGCCAGTCTCAAAATCGTCAATCAGTGGGAGCCTCCTGGCTCTTTGGGAAGTTTCAACAAGAACCTAAAACAGCCGTTAGTCATTGTTAACAGGCTTGTTAATGCAAGTGTGCTGAATGACACATTTCATCCTACCCCTCCCCTTGTCTCCCAAAGAAAGGGACAAAGGCAGGACAGAAAATCCAGTTAAAGACAACACCTGGTAGGTGATGTCACATCATTGACATCAAGGGAGCTTCACAGTGACGTGGCTGGTTGTCACACGTGGGAATAAAAAAAGCAGTTTGTAGCCATGGAAAACTACTGCAGAGAGAGTGAGCCAGACAGAGTTTGTACAAAACAAAAGAGCAATTCCCCCCCCCACTCCACCCCCACATACACTCCCCCAGTAACTTGGGTCATCCTCAGATTTCAGCATATTTTGCATTTTTTCCAAGAAACCACCACATTAAATTGTTCAGCAGCAAAGCAAGGGTGCACCTGCAGTGACAGCTTGCTTTTGCCTTAAAGAAACAACAAGAGCTCAGAACACACAGTTCCTTTCTGCTTTTAAGCCTTCATGTGCGGGCCTGCTCTAAAAAGTGACTGCAAAAATGACATTATGAAATTTTGGATCTGCTGTTCCACAACTATTTCCATATCAAATGTGCTCTCTTTACAATTAAAAAGGTTCCCCTCCCCATCTAACAGCCAATTATACAAACTTTGATAGCAATCGGAAAGACAACCTGGGCTCGCTCTTCTGATGTATCCATCACCAGCAAGAGACACTGCACTTGGTACACATGTTCACCACAGTTAGCCTTCAAAGGGATGTAACTGAAGGCATAACATGCCTTATGTAAGTTTGTGTGTGGCCTAATCTTCATATAATTTTGAAATATAACTTTCTGTGGAAAATAATCACACAATTGCATTGCTAATTTCCACATGCAGTTATCACATTTGCAAACACATCAAATACACACACAAAAGCATCTAATTAATTATTTGTGTACAGTCACAGTAAATGGGAATGAAAATCAGACCCATTTTTGAATGTGTCTATATACATATATTTCATAGATTCCAAGGCTGGAAGAACCAATGTGATCATCTAGTGCAGTGTTTCCCAAACTTGGGACACCGCTTGATCAGGAAAAGCCCCTGGAGGGCCAGGCTGGTGTGTTTACCTGCCGTGTCCACAGGTTCAGCCGATTGTGGCTCCCACTGGCCACGGTTCGCTGTGCCCGGACAATGGGGGCTGTGGGAAGCGGCGGCCAGTACGTCCCTCGGCCCGCGCCGCTTCCTCCAGCCCCCACTGGCCAGGCACAGCGAACCGCGGCCACTGGGAGTCGCAATCGACTGAACCTGCAGACGTGACAGGTAAACACACTGGCCCAGCTCGCCAGGGGCTTTCCCTGAACAAGCGGCGTCCCAAGTTTGGGAAACATTGATCTAGTGTAATCTCCTTAACAATACAGGGCATAGAGCGTCCTGAAAATAATTCCTAGAGTGTATCTTTTAGAAAGACAGCCAATCTTGATTTAACAATTGTTGGGGAAGGAGGATTCACCAGGTCCCATGATAAATTATTCCAGTGGTTAATTACCCTCACCGTTAAAAATGTATGCCTTATTTCCAGTCTGAATTTGGCTAGCTTTAACTTCCAGCTATTGGATCATGCTATATTTTTCTCTGCTAGACTGAAGAGATCATTATCCAATATTTGAAGGATGATTAAATAAACTTGCATGACTATTCTTTAAATAAAGAAAGTAGAGGGCAATTAGTTTAAAACAAATAAAGGATATATTACTGTCTGGAATACATATAAACCTCTGAAATGCTCTGCTCCAGGACCTGGACACAAAAGGCAGACACAAACCACAATCTAACAGAATGGCAAGTGTCATGGAGGCAGCAGACAGGCCAGAAACACCAGGATACAGCAGTGGACCTTCCCACTCTCCATGTACCTTTGAAATCTGCGAAGGTTTGTGCCTTACTGGTGGAGCGGCTTCACTGCCCCAAATGAAGGACTGAACCTCTCAGGCACAGGCACACCCTTGCTAAGGCAACATGTATATTTATGGCACCTCATACTAATGTTTAATGATAAATAATAATACCCTTTAAAGCAAACTTCCTGCAAAACGCTGCACAGGTATACGATAAGAACAAAGAGAGGGAGGTGGAATTCAGCAGGAAAGTACATAAATGCATACCATATGCAGATTTTAAAGTAAAACTTTTAGAGATTTGGGTAAGGAAGGGTTAGTAAAAACTTGAAATTCTCCAAAAGAAAGCAGTAGGAAAATTGCAGCTCTTTGTGGCATATTCAGTGGATAAATAGAGACCTTTTTGATAACATGCAGACAAGCCAAGAAAGAGAGTCAAAGACAAACACGAAGAAGTAGAGCAGGGGTAGGCAACCTATGGCACGTGTGCCGAAGGCGGCACACGAGCTGATTTTCAGTGGCACTCACACTGCCCGGGTCCAGGCCACCGGTCCGGGGGGCTCTGCATTTTAATTTAATTTTAAATGAAGCTTCTTAAACATTTTAAAAACCTTATTTACTTTGCATACAACAATAGTTTAGTTATATATTAAAGACTTATAGAAAGAGACCTTCTAAAAACGTTAAAATGTATTACTGGCATGCGAACCTTAAATTAGAGTGAATAAATGAAGACTCGGCACACCACTTCTGAAAGGTTGCCGAACCCTGAAGTAGAGCATAGTTACTACAGAGCTAAGCTTCGGAGGTGAAATATTTAGTCAGTCGGATAACCTGTGCCTGTCATTGGAGACTGATGATTGTCCCACCATAAATGAGACAGAGAAGCATCCTGGTAAAACAAAGAAAGAACCCCAAAACATCCAGTTGACTAACACTTTGCACTTAGGAAAATGTCAATAACCTATGTCAAAACAAAAAGGTTCATTAATTTATAATAAATGCTACAAAGACAATGCACTATTGAACACACTATTATAAATAAAACCAAACAAAACCAATGGAAATCAACAACTAAGGTTAAATATATTTTGACACCAAGCTTAGCACCCCATTTACCAACACACAACCATAGATTGGAAATTTCTGTCTGAATAGTTTTAAAAAAACTGACAGAGAGTTTTCTAACTCTTAAACAAATCTAAATATCGTCCGCCCAATTAATATCAAATTTTATTTTTTATACTCAAACTAATTAATACAATATGCAGTTGTCTGGGAAATCACTGGGAGTTTTTAAAACATTGATCTCATCAGCAAGTGATAAGTTTATCATTTTGTGAGAGTAAAACATTAATCAGTCCGTTAAACCTTTAAATCATAAGCAGCTGTTGTAGATCCAGTTCAAAATGACAGATTCAGTCATATATTTTAAAAAATGCTCCGTGAACACTAGCATATGTTCACAGGAGTAAAGACTTGTATACATATGTAAAATCTGTAGACCTTAAATGTTTCCTGTGCTAAGGAATAAAAAGGTGTCTGGAGCATTATGATACTTTTTTGGAAAAAAAACCAACCAGTTAATTTTGAAGAACGCATTAATGGTCCAATTCAGCAAAGCACTTAAGCATGTGCTTAAAGTTAAGTGCGTACTTTCATATTTTGCTTAATCAAGACCTATTTTTTAAAATCTTCCCGCTTCTACATTATGAGGAGATATTCTTCTTACCTGTTTTAACCACACAAATTTTCAAACAAATTGTTTCATTCTATCAAAAGCTAGAAGGGAAAAATATAGGGCTTAAATATATGAAGTCTGGAGTACACTTTAAGTCTTGAGCAGCGCTGCTTGGAAAAGGGTGGGAATTTTTTTACAAAAGAAGTTTGAAAATGTTCCATGAACAAAATCTGTCAAATTTTCAAAAATTTTAACCAGCTCCTACCTGACTCACTATGGTACCCCATAGCCAGTGTAATATTTAAAAAATAGCAATAACTACATAAAGGCTTTCTTAAAACGTTGAAAGCTTGTTGGGCACATCCTCATCTGGATCTATCCTGGGAAGTGTTACAGTTTGTACCAGCCAAACACCTGCCCTATTCTGAGGAACTACTAGAGCTGGTCAAAATATTCTTAAATTAAACTTTTTTCCATCGAAAATTCCATTTAATCAAAACCTAAATGTTTTGTGGAAATATATCAGTTCTGACAAAAAAAAACTGTTGGGAAGGTTTCTGGTCCAACATGGGTAGGAGGAGACCAATCGACCCAATAGCCTGGTATCTAGGGCACTCACCTGGAACATGGGTTCAGTCCTGATCTACCTGATTCAAGGACATAAACTTGGATCTCCCACATTCCAGCTGAGTGCCCTAACCACCAGGCTATTGACTATCCCAGGGTTGGGCTAGTACTTTCCCACTCCCATTTAAGTCTCTTCATTCTGCATTAGAAGAAAAACAATTTTAGAAATTGCAAAAATATTTTGTGAAACAGAATTGTTGTTTTCCATTCAATCCTAGAAACTATACTGATTATACATTCTAAGATAAAGCAAAGCTTATAACAACTAGCTACACTATTAAGAAGCCTAGCCAGCTTTTAAGGAACTTTCTGTTCAGCACAACCTCTGCAAACCATTCCTGGAACTGTTTTGTTTTTATTTGAAAAATCAGGTAAGCATAAGAATCTCAGTTCAGAAAGGACTGTCGGTCTTTTTCTCTTCATCTGCTGCTTCTTTTTAAATTTGAAACCTCAGTTTTTGTGGAGATGAAAGAATTGTGTACAAATTTAATCAGACATTGTCATGTTGACCAAGCTGTTTTACAATCAGTGATGGGTGAATCCCACAAGATTCAGAAGCTGGGATCCATTTGGGTAAGCAGCCACAAGTGTGGTTTATCCAGTATCTTGCTAAACTGAGCAAGAAATTCAGAGAGAGAAGACTTTGAGAGAGTTCCAGTACTTCCTTCTTCCTTCCAGTACTTCCTTCTTCTAGCTGACCCTCCCTCCCCTCATGGTATCTCATCACTTCCTGTCCCTGAGAGCATGAGGAAGAGCAGCGGCACATGAAAATGGAAAAAAAAAGTGGGGGTGGTAACCTGGGTGGTTCTCAAGTTCAAAAAGGGCTTCATTTGAATTTGGGTTTAGGATACCAAAACTAGTTCCGATTACAACTGATGACCCAGGGCATGATTCAAAACTCACTGAAGTTAATGGAGAGACTCCCGTTACACTTAGTAGGTATTGGATCAAGCTCAAAAGTCCCATTCTCTTTGACGGAACAGTATGTTGTATCAGTCAAGCAAGGTACTAACAACTTCAACAGGTCTTTATTTTTAAAGTGGAAACCTCTTCACCAAGCTGCTGCGGCGCCCTCTGTAGCTCTCCCAGACTCTCAACTCCTCCCTCCCTCCTTCCTGTTTCCTGTCCTTTCAGACTCCCAACAGCCATTGCTCCCAGTTCTAATAATTCCAAGCAACATCTAAACACCACATTCCCTCCTCTCTTAAGAAACTCTCCTAATTAAAATAAACATGGTTGTTCTAACCACAGAAACAAATATAAAACAAGACACTATACTGTTAGCAGAAATATTACACCGAAAACACCGTAGATACTACATAACATAGTCTCTAGTCCAGACAGGTGGTCATCTGGGTCCGACAGGCCGCCTCTCAAGCCCCGGTTCCAGTGCAATGTCTTGTTGTGTTGGTGCTATGGTGATGTCATCCAATACAGACTGGGTGTTGGCATAATCTCCTCTTGGTGCATAGGCAGGTGCAAGATAAGAAGCATTTCATACCCATCCATCAGAAAGTCGATAGGTGTAAGGTCCCTTCTTCTCTATGATTTTAAGAGGACCTGTGAATTTATGGTCCCCAACTCCTCCCTCCCTCCTTCCTGTTTCCTGTCCTTTCAGACTCCCAACAGCCAGTGCTCCCAGTTCTAATAATTCCAAGCAACATCTAAACACCACACAGTATCAGGTCCAAATTTGGTGAGTGACTGGGTGGAGATGAGTAGTCTGATTTTATCCAAACTGGTTTCTCTCTCTCTGTTTGAAACTCTGTTAACTTAAAACAGTGACATTTGGTAGGTTGAAGAGAAAAACTCTGAACACAATAGCCTTGGTTTTTGGTATCTGTGGCAAACAAGTAAAAAAAAAAGTGTGTTTAGCATGTAACAATAAAAAATGCTTAAAAGTCACAAACATAAATTATATAACAACGCACCGTGCAATGTTTCTGTAATAATCTAGGGCTAAACACTGAAGTGTTGAGTAGTCCCAGCTACCATTGATTTCAGTGGGAGCTTGGCAGGTACTGAACAATGTTCAATATTTGGCTACCAGGATTTATCCAGCTCATCTGGAAAACATTTCACTTGCTTGTAATTACGGCATTTGTCTCTCTGACTTGTAAAGTACTCTTTTTTTTATATAGCCAACAGGATCTGCTCCCGGTGTGTCCTGAAATACAGATGTCCTGAGGTACAGAGTATGTTAGTCCAATTTGTCTGGCTTGTGGCTGTTACCTAAATAGCTTTTATTGCATTTCCTCTGTCTTAACAATGGCAATGCAGCTAATAAGTCCAGATGTAGAGAAGCCAGAAACAGAGTGGTTCTTATGGATCTGCCACTAAACTGAGCATAGAGGGCCAGATCCTCAGCTGGGATATATCCGCTTACATCAGTGCAGCTATAACAGTTTATACCAGCAGAGGACTGGCCCAAAGTGTTCAAAAGTTTGGCTCAGTTCCTATCCTAATGCATAAGGAGTAGAATCTCTTTTAGGGGGATGAACTTTCCTCTACAGTCAGGAAGCTCCGCACGCTGACCTCCACGCCCTTCCCCCAATCTGTGAGAACACTTGTAAATGAGTACATTGGATATAAAAATTATTGGAAACAAAACAAATATAGATCCCATTGTATTGTCATCTTTTAAGTCAAGTTTCAGAGCAGAACCACACTTTAAACATGGGTGGAACCAAGACAGGGAAATGTGCCACTGGCTTTGATTTTGCAGGGTTGCTTTGAATTTGGGTCCTATTGCACCCAAACACGCAGAGTTCAAGGTGTTTTGACCTGTCCCTAGACTTGAATAGAGACGGACGTCAGCAGACAACAGATGGTTTGGCTCTGTAAAAACACACTGGTCAGGTTTTTGTTTTGCACCTATGTCAAGTGGTATTGTTCTGGATCCTTTTTCAACCAAACTCTGAGGAAAATCCATTGAGTTTCAATCATTGATTTCAGTGTTCCTCTGCTATGAATTTGAATTGTATTAAGCAAATATTAAATACTAAAATGTCACTAAAATGCTCACAAAGCTACCCTTGAACAAAAAAGGCATGTTCTACAGGCTAAGATTAATAAAAACCGATTTTCAGAACATAAAATGTATGCATATTTCAGCTTCCAGGCCATAAGAATAGTCTTCCTCTAAACAGAATTAGTAGTCTAACTTTGAGACCAAGAATGCTTCAAAGCTATTTTAAAAAGGGATAAAGTTAGTTGTAAAGGTATGTGCTAGATTTCTTGTTTGTTACCACCCTTGTGAAAAGGGCAATGAGTGGCTAATGATATTTCTGACTGAAGAGATGAATGAATAGCATTAAAGTTGCTACAAGTAACATGGTTTATCATCTCCACTTTCCAAGCCATTGTGCTTTTAACTTGATTTAGAAAATGTTTTTTTATTTTCCTGCCAAAGAAAAAGGATGGATGATGTTGGCAGGTTGCTTTCAACCAAACAGAAGGGTGAACACAGCCATGGTTTACTCTGCATTAAGTTTTAAATTATTTCAATAAATGAAATCAAGATAAACTGAGGACATCACATTAAAGGGGGTGAAGAGAGAAAGAGAGGGGGGGGGGGGACTGCTACCTCAAAGCCCTTTAAAATTCAGCTTAAAGGCTGCCCATGGTTAATTTGTCCAATTAACCTCATACATGGCATTGTCCTTTGCTGGTAAGGTATATGTCCAGAGTCCTTGAAAGAAGCATGAAGACATAAATAAACATGGGATTTTTAAGCAATAAGGCATGACAAGCAGTGAATTTCTAGATGACTCATGATTGCTTTGAGTGCATGATAAGGCATGAGGTCAAAGGTCTGGACTGTCTTATTTCTATTATGAATTAGAAATTATGAAAAATAAGCCGGGGGAGAGGGGAGGGAGCTATGGGCACATATTTGCAGGAGACTGAAGCGATTAAAATATTGTTGGCAGCCAAGCAGAGACCTCTGCTTTTGTTTGAGCTTTAAACCCACTTCTTACACATGGTGCCTGGTACTGTCATTGTTGCTAAGCGGTTCCATTAATTTTTGCTTGGCAAAATATAAGGGGTGGGGTGGGGGCATTTTTTGCTTTCAAAATCTGCCATTCATGTTCAGAAATAATTTTGAGACCCAACAAAACAATTTTTATAAACTTTTCTGAAAAAATGTAACTCGTTTTTCCAGTTACAAAGGAAATGTTTTACACCCATTTCACCCAATTTGCAGTATCAATGGCTTATAACTCATTTATTTTAATGCAGGCTGGGCTGCATTAAAATACAATATTTTAAATACAATTGGGGTGCAATTTGTTTCTCCCCACAAAAATAACTAAAGATCAGTCAAGAAGTTTTTATAAAATAGTAATTAAGGAAGGAGAAAATCGAGATTTGTTAGGTAACTTTTATTCATGTTGATCCTCTTTACCTGGGCTTTACATACAGAGCTAGGCTGTGTACACACACACACACAAATCCTATCATCACTGATTTCAATAGTGCTAGAATTTCACCCACAATAAAACTGTTCCATTCAACTAGATCTCTTAAAATGGCTGCTCAGGGACTTACAACTCTTAAATATTGGTCATGTTGAAAAGTCCAATGGTGCATCAAAGAGCTTTCATCTGAAACTCCTTCTGCTATGTATAGTCAGATACACAAACAACTATGCCTATCACTTTTCTTTCAGTATTTGCTCTAGCTCTAGAGTAATGGTTTCTTAGCCTTTCCACATGGTGTTTCCCACTGGGATTCCCATCTAGCTGGGACCCTCTCCCATTTAGCAATATGGAAACAGAATAGTTGCAACCTTTTTATATCCATTCGCAACCCATAGGATGATATCCTATGAGGTAGGGACTTTGGATATATATCCAGCTAAACGAGTCTTAAATCTAGGCTTATGATTCTTCCCTGCTCTGTGCTCAGACACACCCAGCGCACACACCCAGCGCACACACACACCCCTGTTTCATCAGGCAGATCACCTACAATTTTTAGGGAATTAAAAGACATGAGGATTATCAATTTTTCTTTTAAAACACGAATCTTTGTGGTTTGGGTTAGGTTCTATTTTTACAGAGATAAAAACAATCTTAGAAACCCTCTGTAACAAGCAAAGACAGAGTTTACAAGAACAGAAGTTTTGTAAGAGACAGTCTACTATTAGAATCAACCTCAAGCAGTTCTGTCGCATCTAAAAGTTAATTTCACTTGAAACTGGCCTTAATCACAGCAGTGAAGTTTAATGTCATAATGGACAAAGCTTATTCACTATCCGCTTTTTTACTAGGTCTGAGAATATTTCAAGTAAAGGGAGAGCTTGTGTTATGGATTTCAGAAGCAAACTAACTTTGGAGACAACTTTTACCTTAATGTCAGATGGGTGGGGAGATGGAGGAGTGGGCCACCTGTAAATCTGCAAACTGTGACCTTCTATAATGTGCCTCCCTCATTTTTAACACGGTTGATTTTTACATGGGAAGAGGAGGGGGAACAACCTAGGATACAGGTCAACAATAAAAGCTGCTTATTCATAAATATAAAACAGACACATACAGGCAGGAAGTAAACAGAACGTATAACCTTAGACTCATTTTCCGTTAATTCCTACAATATCATATGAACAAACCATTTAAATAAATATCAGAGACCAAGACTAGTGGTGACTGACCCTCATTCTGTTCTCTCTGGAATAGAACCTTCTGCCCATTCGTGAACTGAAAATGCTTCCCAAAAGGAGAAAAAGGGATCATTTTATGCCATACTCCATCAGCTGTCACGTCTGAATCCAACAGTCATTAGGAACCTGGTAGTGAGATTAAACCACACCCACTTCCCAATTGCTCCTGCTGTTAGCCCTATAGGTTTTATGACAATTAAGCAGTTCTAAATTTCCTCCAGGGCAGTGGTACATATGCTAGCTCATTATATACTTGCAATACACAAACGAGTACACTGATACAGTAGATTATAGCATATTATATATAATAGATATTTATATGTTGTCTATGCTTATCCAAAGGAAATATCTTTAAAAGTCCCTAAAATGATATAACCTTGCCCAAACAATATCTTGCAAGAGTCGCTAAAACACTAAAATGGTTAAAAGCAAAGAGCTAATACCCTGTAAGATTCAAATTCATCTCAGCAAATTACATAGCAAACGTCTGTGGGGATTTCTAGTCTACACCATGATGTCACACAGCAGCTGTACTGGAGGAGTGCTCTGCTGAAAGGCCACTGACAACAAATGAGAAACATTGGGGAAAATATTCATTCTGACTTGCTTTCTAATCCTCCCTCTCACAGCTGACAGACCTGACACCTCGTACAAGTCTGAGAATTAACTGCGGTTATAAAATTAGTGAACAAGAGTCCCATAAAGTTTAACAGGCTTTATGTTTAAAAATTCTACTGCTAACTAGTCTGTAAGCAAGGGAGTCATAAATTCTTTTTTTTTTTTTAAAGGTGGCTTTTCCAAGAATTAGAATAATGTCCCATTTCAGAAAACTTTTTAAACAAAACAAAAAGTTTTCTTCTTCTTTTGCTTCACATTCTCAGGACACAGGTCATCTGTTAAACAGCTTAAGTCTTTTAAAATGCTAGAAAGCAGAAATAAGAGACACCTTTTGTTAAAAAAGCCCTCTTGATACACATTTTAAGATCACCTACATTATGCTTGGATTTCCCAATTCTCAAAAACCACTTTTGCAAATGATCTTAATGGGAGTTCAAGGTAAAGGGCAACAGGACAGGTGGGCATAAGGCCACATAAAATAATCTTGCTGATGCTTGCGGGTATTCTGCTATAGAACAAAAGCTGTTCAAGCCGTGAAATAAACGAGCTTTCATAAACTGCCTGAAAGACATCTCTTAGGTAAGCCAGGGTACAGAAAAGAGGGTGTCATTTAATGAACCATAACATTATGAAAGGTAGAAATGGAAAAAGATATATTAGATCAATCCCCCATCCTCAAAGCAGTTCAGGATTGTTCCCTAGAGTACATTTTCCTCAGCTAGTTTTAAGTGTCTCAACCTTAAGGGCTCCCACCGCTTCCCTTGGGAGTTGATTTCACAGTCTAATAAAATTCCCTGTCAGGAATCTTTACTTTATATTTAAGCTAAAAAAAATTTCTCAATATTGTCCCTTTACTCCTGGTTCTATCCCTTTGTTCTTTTGTAAGAAAGAAAAGTTACTCTCCATTCTTTCTGTTTACACCCTTCAAATATTTGTAGGCAGTTATGTTCCTATTTTGTTGACATTTGGCCAACCTGTACAAACTTAGGTCTCCTATTCTTTCCTCATAAATCAGTTCCTCCCGCTTCTTAATCATTTGTTGTACTCTAAATTCCCTGAAATTTGATTCCATCTTTCTGGTACTGAAGGGCCCAGAACTGAACAAAAAACAAGAACTGCCCCAAAGTGTACGTATTAGTACTTGATGTATAGTACGGTATAGTCCTCTCGAAAGATGAAGATTTGGGCTCCAATCTTGCAGAGACAGATGCACATATTTAACTTTATGCATCCGAGTTGTTCCATCGATTGCAATAGAACCACTCTCAGCATCCTGAGTTAAGCATGTGCTTAGGTCTTGGCAGCATCAGGGCCCTGGGAGAGTCCACTCCACATCAAAGACAATGAAATTTCTTTCAGGAGTGCTCTTGCTCCTTTGGGTATGTCTACCCTGCAATTAAAAACCTGCGGCTGGCTGTAGACATTCAGGCTCTGGCTGAAGTCCAAGCTCGATCATCTACACCGCAGTTAAACAGCCGTTTGTCCTGAGCCCTGCGAGCCCAAGTCAGCTGGCACAGGCCAGTTGCGGGTGTCTAATAGCAGTGCAGACCCGGAGTACATTTTATGAGTGCATTTTTTTTTAAACACAGTTCACGTATTTATACATTTATTATTTACAGGTACATATTCAAATACAAGTGATAGTCCAATGCTTTGTTTAATGGCCTAATTCACCAAATAATTTCTGCACTCTGAAGACAGGAGCACCAGCATGAGTATTAGCCATTCGGAGACAACCAAAGGAAGGGTTGGCCTTATTCATTTTTCTAAATTGCAGAATTATTTGGTTGTGCAGCCTTCACTGGGTGTCCTGTTCGGAGCAGCATCCTACATTATAAATCTTTCATGCATATTGATATTTCCAAACTGGAAACTGTAACATCTTCTGGAAAGTCTGCAGTTTTTTTCATAGAAAAACAACTTTTAAGACAAAGGAATCATTCAATAAATTAACCAGGCATGAGTTAAAGAGAGATTAGAGGTGATTATGAAGCTATCAAGCCTTTTTACCTGTCTTTACTTTGTTAATTTCTGAAAATTCTAAACCACTCAAAACTTCCATGAAAGTTGCTGGATACGCTTTCAATTCTTAAGCTATTTTTCACTGATAATGAATGTGAATGTTGTTTCTAGAGAGTTGTGAGCTATTAAAGACACACAGTTTTCACATTGTTTGTCTCATTT
Source organism: Chelydra serpentina (assembly GCA_037349315.1). NCBI lineage: Eukaryota > Metazoa > Chordata > Testudines > Chelydridae > Chelydra > Chelydra serpentina. The sequence continues at coordinate 55,236,091 of JBAIAC010000030.1, forward strand.
CTTCTCCTATGTCCAATGAGGATCTACACAAATGGAGTACTTAAAAAAAAATTGCATGCATTTATCAAGGTTGCTCAGTAACAGCTACACAGAAGACCAACAGTCACAAATTTGGAATAAGTTTGGACCAGCTGGGACTGGGCAGGAATCTTCTGCCTAAAATAAATTATTGCATAATTCACCAGGTGCATTGTGGGGGTTTGCGTTCCTTTTCAGCATGTATTATAGCCCACTATACAAGCAAGATACTTAACTATTGGTATTGGAGAATTTCTATGGTTTTGTTCCAGAACTTCAATTTATTTCCCACTGGGTATTTCAAACTAGCCTTAAAATGTAGTTTCATATTGGATGTCAGACTGTAAAAATATACACTGAACATTACTCAAGTGTAAATGGGCTTTATTTTTTATAATTGTGAAACAAAGTTTTAATCAGAATTTAAAATGAGTAATCTGTTGCTTGAATTTACCTGAAGTCCAAAGAAAGCCACCACCACTGAGTTGATTGTACCTAAAACACCTTCAGAATCAAAAAGCTATGTAGTTTTGTATAGTTCCTGCAAGAAAGGAGAAAAGAACACATTGTTGGTATTAAGCTAAGAGCTTTTAGACTAGAGGAAGGGGGGGAAGAGAGAGAGAATGTTTGCATGAGTGAATAGTTTATTCTTTCCTTTTCTTGCAAATCGCCAAGAGAAAACTTTTTAAAACAGTGACACTTCTATACAGTTTTAAGACCATGACATAAAAGTTGAATGTGTCAGTTATAAAGAGTTAGGATTATCATTTACACTGGGTAAATCGTTAAACCAGGGTAGACATCTGCTACATCCATTCTGTGCAGATTTGTAATTAAAAAACAAACAACCCCTAAACGCAACTATTAGACATGAAATGAAAAAGTTGGGCTTTCATCTCAAAACTAGCCACAGAAATTTGTAAAAATTCATGCACTGAAATGTAGGTATGTAATTCCAGATGACCTGTCAAGGTTTGCTATATATTGTATAATCACTACAATGTACCTGGTGTTACACAAAACACAAAATGAAGAGTTAAGCGTAAATGATACTTGATTTAAAAAACTGTGCAAGGAGCAAAGGGAGGGTTGTTTGCTTATGAGGAGAAGGAGAGTGGAATTTGGAAAAAGGCTATCATACCACCAATAGGCTGATGACAGTCAGCTCTGTAATTCCATCTCAGCAGACCAGAACAGAGCCATTTCCTGCTCTGGTTATGTAGAGCAGAGAGAGATGTAAGTCAGAGACAATGTTGATTGGCAAAGGGAAGCATTTTGAAAGTTGGCCAAAATAGGGGGCCAAATGTATCTACTTATCTCAGAGTCCTGCTAGATTCCTCTCGGCTGCTGGATTTCCAAAGAGCAGCAGACAGTGATGCTTTCATGTGGCTTCTGCTGACAAAGAGAGACTGAACTTATTCCTCTAGAATACTCTGGTACTCCCTGCCTTTACCTCAAAGCTAGATAACTGCAATGTGCTCTTCCTCAGACTAATTTTGAAGGCTACTCTTTCAGCTTGTGCCCCTCTGTGATGAATGAAGTCAGAAAGAACGCTCCAGATAAAAGCCCCAAGAGTGAAGTGTGTGAGAGCCAGGAACAGAGCAGGCCCTTGCCTCTGAAATTCCAATGTGCCAGATACGCGTCTGATCCTGAATCTGGTGCTTTTAGATTAGTATATCCAGCACCTCACTTTGTTCAACCTTTTTTTTTTTGACACTCAGTCTATAGGTTGCTATCCATTACCTTGGATCACCTAGGGAGCTCAGTCATGGCTTCTGTGGAAAGTTGCAAATCAACTGTGCAGTGTATTCTTTGCTTCCTACCCTAAACTGTTATGAAGTGTTGCTGTGCATTTGCTAAAAGCTACCAGCTAGGGCTGTTCAGAAACCATTTCCATCTTGTGAAAAACATTAAGGGTTCAAAACTGGTCTTTGGTCCAGAAAACAAAACAAATGGGGGGAGGAGAGGGAGCGAGAGAGACTGCAGAACAGCCAATAGCCTGGTGTTTACGGCACACACCAGGGATATGGAAGACCAGGGTTCAAGTTACTGCTCCAAATCAGGTGAGTGGGTTTCTCTCTGTTGGAGAGAAACCAGATATTCCATCCTGGACCTCAGAAACCTTCCCGTTGAAACTTTCATCAAAACCAGCACATTTGCAAAAAGCATTTCGGTTTCAACAGGCAACTGTCGTCATAAAATTTTCAACCACCTCTACAACTGCCCACAATTTTTCACTTCATGGGTGGCCATTGCCAGTACTAATTTGGGCCTGATCCAAAGCCCACTGAACTCTGTGGGAGTCTTTCCATTGACTTTAATTGCCTTTGAATCAGGCTTACATCCCAGGCTTGTTGGAGAGGAGAGTCATGGGAGTTAATTTACATGACATGCTCTGAAATCCCTGAGTGGAATATATGTTTGTTACTTACTACTATTATTCTCCACACAAGGCAGTATGAAAGCCTGAAAAGAACAGAGAGCAGGACAACAATAGTATCCCAAGAACAATTTACGAGGGTGAGCGATACCACAAGTAGAGGCCCAAATCTGAGTGCCCATTTCTCTTAATTTCATATATTTAGCCTAAATGGGATCACTTTAATGCTAACATTCAATCTAAAATAAAAGGAAATTAATATTTAAAAAACACATTAATGCAATGTTACATTTGTTTAATTAAAATAAAAGAAGTCAGAATATGAAAATTAAGGTTTCAAGGTTGCACATATTGGTATATAGTATTTTCTAATCCTTTTTGTTGATGAATTAGATTAATATATTACTATGTATATAAAATCTGCACCTAATGTGATCATATTAACACTGCTGATTAAACCTTGGCTTCCGTATTTTCTGATGTTTAATTATTTTTAATTCTGCAATTTAACCAGTGCAGGGTTCAAGGAAGAAATACAGAGACAAGCAAATGGTAAAGGGGAAACTAAGTCCACTGGTGCCTATCCCCAGCCATCAAAGGGCATTGACTGTTTGTTACCATCCTGCTCAATGATTCAAAGGAAAGCAAAAAACCCAAATGTACCCTTGGATAAATATTCCTTCCTGAACTCAAGCATGCCCAACCATTCAAGTGCATCTATATGAGAAAATACTCCTACATTTAAGTTTCTTATTTCTTTTCTGTCCTGAGATACCACTAGAACTTCATCCTACACTCACTGAAGTCAGTGTCCAAGCTCCCACTGATTGTAAAGGTCCAGGATTAAGGTCTTCTCCCCCTAAAAACCTACTAAGGGGTTAAGAAATTAAGTTGGACTGGACAACCTTGAAGACAAATTCTTCTCTTTTCCCACAAAACATGTTACTCATATTGACCTACTAATGTGCCTCAAGACAGAGAACAGTGCTAATGCTGAGAGAACAGTATGCTGTATGGTCCAGGCAAACTTTGGCCCCTCAACAGTTTCCATTAACAACAATTAGGATAGCAGATTTTATGGTGTGGATCCTGGGCATTATCAACTGGACGGAGGCTACCAATTGATTTCACACAGGCTATCAGAGAGCCATCAGATAATAACTTGTACTCTCTACTGAGCTGAATTCACCCAGTAGTTAAAGGTTCCACATCCCGCAGTAAATCCATTCACTCAACTAGCCAGTCATTCAAATCATTTAACAAAAAATAAAGGCTGTTTCCCTGATGTCAGTTGCTCATAATTGGCAAACACCTGTTAGTTTATTCCTGGAATTATCCCTATGTTAAGTACAGCGGGTGGATTTGCTTCTGAGAAATGTGTTTTGATAGGGGTTTAAGATGGATGAGCTAAGATAATAAACACAAAAGTCTCACTTTAAACCATCTTCCAGTTTAATTACTTTAAATCATTAAATTACAATCGTAATCCATGTTCTAAATATTTAACCTTTGGACTGCAACTTCCTCATGTGTCTCAGCCATGCACAGTAAATGGGAGGCTAATTGTCATTTTCCTGCCTGCTGTGGAGGCACTTGGGGAAGCCATACTACATTCAGGGGTGAAAGTAACATTAAACACTTACCGGTACGGGGGCTGGCTCTGGCCCCTGGAAGGAGCAGGGACTCAGGCAAAAGAGGCGGGACTGGGGTTAGCCCATCCGCACTGCCTGGCCTGCGTCGCCTGGGGCTCCAGCGGTGATTTAAAGGGCAGTAGCAGCGGCCGGAGCCCCAGGCCCTTTTAAATCACGGCCCCAGGGCAGCTGCTCCTTTTGCCCCCACCTCCCCCGCGCCGGTCAGCGGTCTGCGGGAGGGGAGAGGCAATGACCCGGCAGGGCCACCGATGGCGGGGGAGGGGCACAAAAGGGGCAGCAACGTTAAAGCCATGGCAGTGCTTTAACATCAGCTTAGTACTGGCTGGTACTGGCCCGTACCAGCCCACTTTCACCCCTGACTACATTCCTGATATTTGTCTGAAATCAGAAGCAGAAGAAAAAACTGAGGAAAAGATGGTCAGAAAACCAGATCTTACAAAACACAGGACAGCATGTTCTAAATCAACCTAGTAGAAATGCATTCTCCTTAGAAGCAAGAAGTCAGATATGTTGAGTGCAATCTTATAAATTAAATATTTACAATGGTCAACAAACATGCCATTCCTCATGTATAGCACTGGAGTGCAAAGTAACTAAAAGAACCTTTCATTTTTTTATCATTATGTGAAACTGGGCCAAATTCATCCTTGGAGAAACTACACAGACTTCAGCTCCATTGACAATGGAGTTTCACTAAGAATGAATTTGATCCAATTTCTTTTAGAGTCCCTCAAGATCCCTCGTTTCTCCAAAATACGCTGCTAGGAGGGTGAAGACAAGATATCAGGGTGAGCCAGATGCCCAAGCAGATCTCACTATTCCCCTGACTCAGGCCCCAATCTGGAAAGGAGAATCACATGGACACAGAGAGTTGTCCATACACCTGTCCTTGCAAAATCAAGGCCTCAACGAGCAAAAGTAGATTATTGTGATAGAGCCCTGGATCTTCGGGAAGAGCTGCCAGAGCAACCCAAGAAGATTTTATCTCAATTCTGATGGTACTGGGCCTACACAACTCTATCTAGCCATAATTCATTCTCAAAATGAAATTAAATCAATAAGTTATTTGGCCCTTAGACTTTCCCAACTGCACACATCAGCTGCTATCCTGGTTTCTCTCCCCACTTTCAATGAAATACTATTATAGGGTATGTCGATCGTGCAGCTATCTTCCAACGCAAAGCAAGGACAACAGTGTGGATATTCCAATAAAAAGGCATAGGAGTATGTACAATGGAGACTGCAAACAAGGACAGATGTGAAAAAAACACTGGCTGGTTGACTTTAGGTACCATAGAAGAGTGGTTTGATTTTTATGTCTCAACGATGCTTACCAAACAAGTTCAGTTTAAAGAAAAAAACATACACAGGACTTTCAAAATTATAAACATTTACACTTCAAAGGCCCAGAGAATGAGCCTGTCCATTCAGGACACTGATTACATCTTGAGAGGATCCCAGATTTAAGAAGCCAGAAGTTTTGAGGAAACCTAGCATTCTAACCTGCTTAGTTTTGAATAGAATACAAGAGGGAAAAAATGAAAAAGTGTCACATTGCTAATTTTAAAACTTTTATAACCTTAAAACTATTAAATGAATTTTCGTCAAACTTGACTATTTTTGTAAATCTCAGAGACATATCAAACCAAGTGTGAAGAGCATTGAGACAGTATACAAATTAAAAGCAAAACTAATGTATTTGACTTAGTTTTCCCTTAAGAATTTCTTCATATGCAACACACATTGACCTGCACAAACAAACAAGCAATCCAACACAGACAGACAAAACCCCTAAGAACTAATTAAGTTATTTCTTCTTCAGGCTGAGAAGGAACAAATAAATTGTTACTGTCATTTCTATTTTTAAATATTTAGGAGGCACTCAGTAATGGGGCCTGTATACATACCAACATAATTTGTTAATTATTTGTTTTATATTATATATGAGGGGCAAACCTGGCACCACTGAATACAACGGGAAATTTGCTAATAACTTCAATGAGGCCCAAGATTTTACCCATTATATTTAACAGTTTTTAATGAAGTCAAGAGTGACCGGTATGTTAAGCAATAAGAAAACAGAGTCAGAGTTAAGGTTATGAAAATATCTCTGCATTTCCTCATTTCTCAGCCTTAACAGTGTTATTGGTACTATTTTTGTACTCATTAAGTAAACAGACATAATAAGCTAGTGTTACAATAATGATGCAAAATATTCTCTTTGATTTACTGTACCTGGCTAATTCCTGGCGAGACGAGAGAAAGATTTATTAGACTATAAGACAAGCAATACAATAATCTCAAAGCTATAGGCAAAATGATTCACATATTGCAAGGGTTTCAACTAGATAGATCCTTCAGTATCGATTACCTTGTACGCAGGGTAGCGGTAGATATGGTCTTCTCCAAGCAGCCACTTATCAATGTATCCTGTTGCACCACCTGTGCAGATGGGGTAGTTTCCATCAGCTCATGTCCACCCCAGGATCCAAATAACCTCTGTGGATACCAAATATTAAATTAATTCCCACCACCCCGTTTCCAGCTGTCAGAACTGATTTTTTGTTTTTGCAAGACCTGATTGCTATTATAGTGGGACATTTTTTAAAATTAAATATGAGGGCTTGTTTTCAATTCATGGTTAGGGTTTATTGTATGCATATTAGTGTATTGTGCAATATTTAGTCTGATGGTTAAAGAACCAGAAAAATCCTGTAGATTCTGGAATCCACAGTTTTGTTTGTTTTGTCTGTCTGTGATCTTCCACTGGAACTGAATTCAATTTAAAACTGTATTATAATATTATTATAATAAGCCAAACAGAAAATATGTTTCTCTAATTGAGATGTACCATCTGCTGCTGCAATATCAGCCAAACACATCGCAAGTCATTTGGATATTTGATGTACTTTTTTTCTGACAAACAACAGAAAGTATGATCATGATTAGAATACAAAGTCATTTATATCTTAGCAATATGTTTTCTACAAATGCATTCAATAAAGCTACTGTTGGTTAACCACTTCATATTTTTTCCAATAAAATATACTGTATGTTGAAAAGGTATTGCACTCTTTATTCATTTTAATGTTTTCATAAGGCAATCCCAAGGAACTGAAATTAACATAAGTCTGTTTGGACTCAGTGGGCTCTCCTAACTCTTGCTAGAGATGGGCTTTCACCTTAGGAAATGCATGAGAGCTGAATATCTGAACAGTGAGGAATCTGTAATGGTTGAAGAGTGACATCTGAGACAGTTTTAGTGTCACTCCAAGCTCAGGCAAATGGAGTTACCCTTTTTTCACCAACTTGACAGACTTCTACTGCCTGTATGAGTTAGCTGTGGAACAAGATCTGCGCTTGCTCTGAAACAGTCAGGGATGACTGACCTCCAAGACATGCTACAAGGCTCATCTTTTTGCCAAGATGCCTGGGGCTTGACAGAGGCAACTGTCTATGGGGATGGTTGGGAAGAAGGGGCGGGAGGGTGGGCTAGCCTCCCTGGAAGCGGGGGTTCACTCACCGCCCATGCTGATGAAGCTTGGAAAGCTGAATGGAGTTCACAAGAAGTCACAAATAAACACCTCATGGAAACTTGATGTAGAAGATCCCTGGCTTCAATCTCCCATGAAGCTCATAGGCAACCCTTAACCGTATTCGCACAAACAATGGCAGATGCAGATACTTGCTGAACAAATAGAAAATTAAAGATTCTCCAGTGTGAGACTATGGTCACCCAGAACAGACCATGGAACATATAACGACTCAATTCACAAATACAAAGGAGGCATCACAGTAATACACTCTGCTACTCCAGAAGCAATTATCGGGCTTAACCATATAAATGTAAAATTTGTTGCTCTACATTTACATCAGCCATACGAAGAAGACAACATCTCAGACTACGTTTATCATTTATAATGCAGTAGCACCTAGGCGCTGCAATCATAGATCAAGACCCCATTGTGCAAGAGGTTAGCAGAACACTCTGTGAGGCATTAGGATAACAATGGAACAATTGAAGTCATGTGTGAATTTCTCAATGTACGAAGCTGTGCCAGAAGGCAAGTTGAGAGTAGGGTTGCCAACTCTGACTGAAGCTATTCCAGGAGATTTTTCCCCCCATATGACGTAATGTCATTTTCTTAAAATATCCTATTAAAATCTCACAGATTACTTTCAGTAGTCACCGGGAGAGCGATGCCGATTCTGGGAGACTCCTGGCCCATCCTGGAGGGTTGGCAACCCTAGCTGAGAGGCAAATAAAAAGCGTTGTAATGGTTCCCCATCTTTCATCTTCTAAACCTAGCCAAGAGGAGATAGGACTTCAGGGCTCTGATTTTCACCCCTCTTCATCTCTGCCAAAACTGAATGTTAATTTGTTTTTAAAAAATCCAAGGTTATATTTAACACTGCCCTTATTTAAAGATACATGTTGAAAACATGAATAAAGCTGGGAGAGGTGGTTTCATTTTTGGCCTTTAAACTTCTCTGTATTTCTGGTAATAATAAATCCTTAGCTGTTTGTAAGGCTGGCTTAGCGGACATGAGCAGGCCCAAGTTAAGACAAGACATGCCTGAACAAGTAACTGCAGAATAAGCCTGAAAAAGTAATTGCACAAACAACTAACTATTGTACGCTGATAGTAAATAAGGGAGGCAGAAAACTAACTAAACTAACTATTATCAGTATGTTTACAGTAAATGCAGTAGGCAGAAACACCCTGAACTGATCGGCTTGCTTTACCCAACCAGAAAAGCAATTGGTCTTTACGTGCAAGTATAGATGTTAGTAGACAGGAAAGATGGATATAAACTGTGCAGTGTATGATACGATTTGGAATTGTGGTATCACCCTGTACCTAAATCCCCTGCATCTGGCCCTGGATGGTCTGGGCATAAAGTTGTTACCTGCCTAGTAAAATAAACTGAGTGACTAACTGGAGTCGAACTGAGTTTTTTGGATCCCAGAGAACTGCATGAAGTGTTCTCCCAGCACTGGACAAGGTGTTCTGGATAAAACAAGTGGAAAGGTCTCAGAGAGAATCCAAACACTCTTATACAGCCCTTTTCACCATAGATCTCAAAGCACTTCATAAAGGAAAGTAAGTATACAGTAATTACAAATGAGGAAAACAAGGCACAAAGACATGCTGTCATATAACACGTCACTAGCAGCAGAGTTCAGAACAGAACTTCATTCCTCCTCTTGCCTTGTCCACCAGATCACTGCTGCTTTCCCTGGACAAAGTCATTCCAGTTTGTGTGCATGATACAGTTAGGTCTAAACTAAGGTCAGAGCTTGTATAAGAAAACGTTCTGTTAATCACCCAAAACATTTCAGAACCTTGTGTTTTAGGTGGCATTATTGCTTACAAAATTGAGCAATTATCCTCATAATCACTTATTTTTGATTAGCAGCACACATGCGATTGTTCCTAATTTAAGATAAAAACCCAGATTTTTCCCTACCATTGGCATGGCAAAGCCAACATAGCTGGACACATCAAATGATGTACCTCCAGTATCCTCAACAAAATGGCCATCTCAGTTCCAAGTTTAAAATCTCTGCTTGCAGGTATGGAAACCTAACAATACACTGGTGAATATAAACAGAAACTGAGCTATATGTTTATTTAAATGATGGATATTAATTAAATGATACAAAATATTGTATAATTTTATATTCATTTTAATTAACCTGTATGTTTAGGTGTCTAGGGTACAAGCTACCAATATGCAGATTTTATGTTTGGCTACCATCTGTCCCCCCAAAAACCTATCTATTAGACCTAATAATGCATAAGTCATCGTCGCCAACATTGAGATGAGTGCTAAAGCTTGTTTTCAATAGCTCAGTTTCCTAACTTGGTATCTATTAGCGAGAAGACAGTGTTTTATTATTTGAAAAGCTGTTCTCTTTGATTTATGGCCTTATATTAGCCTCCTCGTGGTGAAATATTAGACAATCATACTCTGTCGTGAACAATCTTAGGTGGAAAAACATACTGCATTCATCTTCTCTCGCTACCTAGGACACTTCTTTTCATCTATTGTTTTTTCCTGTGGCATATCATTTCCTTGTAATCAATTTAAACCAGAGGCTGTAATAACTTAGTGTTACAAATTCCCTTCACCTACTTTGTGTTTGTTGCAAGAAAGTTAAAGCCCAACCTCTTTTAAGAGAGTTTGTGGAATTTGCCTACAAGTAGAGACCACTGCTTTCATTGCTGAATACCGGAGGGTTGTAAATTAATTAGAAATGGGCCTGAACCAAAACACTGGGTCATGACATCCCAAAATTTCAGGGAAGTTCAGCTTCAGATGTAAATGTTGTAGCTACAAACTACAAAGACTAAAAGCCTTTCAGGAGTTTAGCAGAAAAAGAAAAGCAGTTGTGAAAAGGAGGTGCTCAGGCCAGCAGGTAGACGGGTCTGTTCAGAGGACAATGAGCCGATATTAGAACGCTACTTAGGACTCACAAGACTGCAGAGCTGGAGGAACTCTGGCAGATACTAGGGGCTGGTCTACACTAACCCCCCATGTCGAACTAAGATACGCAACTTCAGCTACGTTAATAACATAGCTGAAGTCGAAGTCTCTTAGTTCGAACTTACCTGTGGTCCACACGCGGCGCACAGGCTCCCCCGTCGACGGCGCTTACTCCTCGCGTCGAGCTGGATTACCAGCGTCGACAGGGCAGCACTTCCTGGTTTGATTTATCGCGTCTAGACAAGACGCGATAAATCGAACCCAGAAGATCGATCCAGCGCCTCCGATCTATCCGGTAAGTGTAGACTAGCCCTAAGGCTCAGAACCTCATTTTTAAGTCAGCCACTAGAGGGCGAGACAATTGCAAATTGATAAAGGCTTGTGCTTGTTTGATACTATCCTATGGGAGCAGGTGACGGACGGTACACGGGGTATGCAACAAGAGTGTAATGTGGCTCCTGGATATACATGTGTGTAAAGCTTCTACATTGAGGACTGACATAAAAAAAAACGCCTGCCACTGCTATTTCCCAACTTATCCATGAGTAGGTAATTAGGGGACCACCACAGATATCCAAACAAGCTGAATATGTTCATAAGGCATTAAAACTGTATTCCCACTGAAATAGTTAGTGAGAGCTGCTGATGGTGGGGAGGGACAGAAAGAGCTCCAGACACAACCTCAGTTGTGTCTTTGCATATATAGTCTAATACTGTGCTTATGACAGTTTAACTGTAATCTAGACATAAAATTTTAAGTGCCACCATGTATAGTAATGTGTGTTAGAAAGGGCCAAAAAAAAAAAAAATCCCTTTTTGAGAGCAAGGTCTTCTTATTCTCATCTCAAACCCCACAGGAGGAAAACTCATTTTTCTAGGAAAAAGTGCTCTCCCTATGAGAAACAACATAATTTCTTTGTGAAAAGTTATACTTTTTCACTTGAGGCCAATCTACAAGGGAAGCTCTTGCTAGGAAAAAATAAGTTGTGCCTGTTGAAAGAAAGAGTAACATTTTGCCTTACACCAGAGTCACAAATATTCACAAAATGAAAACTGATACAGTTGGTTCACACAGCAATATCACAAACCCACACGTACACCTTAGACACAATCTGCTGCAGGCAAGCAGAGTATTTTAAATGATAAAGCTGCAGGAAATGTAGTATATAGTAGCAGATCCTTATAAGTGCCCTTTTGAAGAATGTATATCCTGAGGTACTTAAGAACTGAACTGCAGTAGGAATTACCACACCCAGAAGAACTGTGGTGGTGCATGTAGATAAAATTTCTGTCCTCTCAATCCTTGTGCCTACTTCAGTGAGGATCACTCTACATCCCTGCCCTGTGGGAGCAATGCTGATGAATTTGGCACTACTGAATAGAAGGGCCCATGAATATCCAAGCAGTTTGGATATAGCAGCAGCAGGGACTGGCTGAAGGGGAACTGCTCTTTGAAGACAGCCCAAGGATACAAAAACAAGTAATGGATTAACCTACAATGGGGTTTGGCAGGTCAGCTTACACTGTATCCAAAAATTCAGAAACTTATCCAAAGCTCATTTAATTTATTTGTTTTTTGGTCTGCAAAACTGGACTGGAAACCTGAATACAAGTTCACTTTTGGGCAGGGCCGGCTCCAGGCACCAGCCGACCAAGCACATGCTTGGGGAGGCACCTGCGGAGGGCGGGGGGGCGCGCTCAAGGTTTTGGTTTTTTTTTTTTTAATAAAATTAAAAAAACAAAACAAACCCCACTCTTCCCTGCCCGCGCTCCCGGCCGGGGCAGCGGGCATGCCGCCCTCCCCACCAGCGTCCCGGCCAGAGGAGCAGGGCCGCGGGCAGTTTTGCCTGGGGCGGCAAAAAAGCCAGAGCTGGCCCCGCTTTTGGGGAATGTGGCACTTGCTGTTTCTGGCCAAGCAGGAAATCCTGTAGGAACACTTTGTTCAGAGTCAAAAAGAGCAGGGTGTGTTAAGATGAATGCCTCCCAACATGACCTCTCAATCATCTAGTGAGTAAGGGCATTTCTTGGATCTATACGAGCTGATCCTTCTCTCATTGAAGTCAATGGTGAAAAATTCATTGACTTCATTGGGAAAAGAAGTAGGCGATTTGTTTATGGGAAACAGAACACTGTCAATGAAAAGGTTCAGTTCTACCTGACACCTTAACACATACAAAAGGTAACTACTTAGTATTTTTCTTTACATTTTTATATTTCCAGGATTTATAATTGCAATAATCACCTCCAGGTGAGACTTTTCTGAGCCATTAATGACCAACTGAGTCAACTTCACCAGTTGGTCATTAATTCCCAGGCAATGCTCTCTGCAGTGGTTATTACTTTTTAAATTGCTGTTCAACTCTGAGAAGTACCCCTTTGACAACAGCACTTTCTCACTCAACAGATCTGTTCCTCCGGGGTATTCAGAGTCATAGTTGCTGACACTAACAAAACATCTCTTTACGTTACTGACAAAAATAACATTTTACTACTTTTACTCCCATTCGCCTTGCAAAGATGACAAAGGTAGGAGCGAGCAAGCTAGACTCTATTCAGGCTCATGAATCACCAACAGTTCTTTACTAACTTACAACTGCAAGGCCAAAGTCTATAATTTGTCACACCTGCACAACTTCACTCAAGAGAATAGGCCAGATTCTGATCTAAGTTACACACGTGTAAGTCTGAAATTACTGTGAATTTACACCAACATTAATGAGAGCAGAATCTAACCAAGAGTTTTGCATGGGTGTTTATTTTATATGGTCCTCGTGTAAATGAGAACAGACTTTGGCCTATACAGTCTCTCTTTTATTTTAGACGAGCCAGAGGAAGGCAAATATTCAACTTGACTTTCACCAGTTGCATGAGGTGCAAATCAAGCATATATGTGCAGAGCCACTGAGGTGCAACAGACACAGAACCCCACAATAATGTTTTTAGTTACTTTTCAGAGTTAAAAAAACAAAGCCAGCTGTCCACTCACCCACCGACATTATTGTATTACTATGAAGCTAAATCCTGCAGTCCTCACACTCAGGCAGAGCTACCACTGATGTCAATAGGAGTTTACTAGAGTAATAATTGCAGGATTTGACACATTATTATTGTCCAAAACTTCCATAATGGAAGGCAACATTTTTTCCATTTTGTATAAAATCACAATATGGATCTGATCAGAACATGCAATAAAAATGTTTCAGGAAATCAAATGATACACAACCCTCTCCACCCCAAGATTTCATGAAAACTTAGAAGACTTTTCAGAGTTTCTTGAGACAATCTGTAAAGAGCAAATGTGACTCCATCCAAGGAAGGAATGTTGTCTTTCATGAAAAATGGTGTCTAAAGTAAGTAATGTTGCAAATAATTGCCCTCTCTCTACCTAACTAGAACCAGGAAGTACCAAAATTCTCATGCTACAGGTTGTTCTTTTGAAGAGCCAACTTCTACACAGTACACAGTACTGTAATATTAAAGTAAGTATCGACTTAAGAGAGACAAGGCGGGTGAAATAATATCTTTTACTGGACCGATTTCTGTTGATGAGAGAAACAAGCTGTTGAGCCATACAGAGCGCTTCTTAAGTGAAACTACTCCAGACTTGCACCTTTTTAACTGAAAGCAGAATCTTTCCTAACACAAATGTCTTCCTAAAATTCAAATATACTCTTGCTTGCTTTAGGTTCAGATTTACCCGGGTTTTTTTTTCATTGTAATGGTCATGCTACATTTTCATTCACCAGATGTTTCTCCTTGCCATGTACATTATCACTAGGTTGTGCTACTCTAAAATTGAGGAAATCATCATTACAATTATCCATTCCCCCTACCCTCCAGTTCACTCTGCATTATTGGCTGCTTATTGGTTGGCCAAGTGAAGTGAGATATTATACTCAACTCAACAGCATTTCTCTATCAGTCTGTAACATAACTTTTTATCACTGCATTTGGTCAATTGCAAAATTTCTGGGACTGTCCTAGGCACCAATGTGCAGAATCCTACTGATTTTAGTGAAAATCAGAAACCAGAAGAGGGAAATGGAGAGAAACATAGTGGCTTTAGCATCTGCTTAGCAGCTTCAACAACCACTGTAGTTGTCTATAGTCCAAAGAATTGGCCGATGGCAGCCATTGACTCCCTCCCAGCACAACAATACCCCCCATCTCAGCTCTACCCTTCCTCCAAATATAGTTTTAAAATATTGACTCCCTGAATGACTTCTCTCCCAGAGAGAAAAGAAATAAGAATGTGGGGAAGGGGGAAAAGAGGGTATATGGTGGTCCACAGGGTGCCCCTGGAAGGGATGGGTGGGGGGTGTATACAGACCCCCCTGGCATGTGGCAGCAGGGAGAATGGGGGCATATAATCGAAAAGCCTTCAGCCTGCTTCACATGCTGCCATCATGTTATTCTCTTATTCACTCTGACTTACTTGGGGTATCCAGGTACCAGGAGCAGGAATGTCAGGCAGAGCCACATTGTCTCCAGAACAACGACGATTATCCATTCTGGCCAGTACTGGACGATATCTCTGGCTGGAGCCCACCAGTAACCAATCTAAAAAGAGCAGAAAATAAAGGCTGTTAAAGAAATACTGTGAGACAAGTACAGCTGGGCACTTTAGGAAGCTTCATGTAGACATCAATATTTAAAGCCCTTTTTTCTTTCATGCGATTCAGCAGGAAACACTGTGTTTTAACCCGAGTACAGTCTGTGAAAGAGGCAATTACAATCTGTTATCCACATCCTCTCTCTTTCACTTAAGAGACTTTTTTTTCAGAACTAAAAGCAACACAAAACTGTTTGCTTTATGATTTAATCTTGTGGAAAGCAAAAGCAGCTTGCCAATACCTTGTCTAACTCCCATATCACTGTTCCAGTTAGGGGTGATGGGGTAAGGGGTTGGTTATGTGTTTTGGGGAAATTTCAGACACACACCGCACTTATTCATTGTCAGTTCAAAGTTCCCCAAATGAATCTGAATCTTTTGAAGTTTGAGCTCAGTTCATTGCCAAGTTACCTCCGGGGGACTGCCAGGGAGTTTTGAGTGACACCATCAAATTGTAGAAAAGCCTGATTTATTGGTGATATTCTTAGTAAGAGGGGCAGAAGATCTTTAACAAAACTCTCAAAGCCCCAGGCCAAGGTAAATTGTGTTACAATGCAGTAAACAAACAGTAATGCAAACCACAGGGAAGTATACAGAAAGGACAGCTATATCCCATGGCTGGGAGGTTAGAAGCAAGAGTCAAGGAACAGACGGTTTCAGTGGAGTATTACTTCGACTTACAGCCCTCCACAAAGAGCTCATTAGTCCAGTAGCAAGTGTAGATAAGCAGCATGGTCCAGGGGTTAGAACACTGGAGTAGCATCCATGAGATCTGGGATCTCTTCCCAGCTCTGCCACCAGCCTCCTGTGTGATATTGGGCAAGTCCTTTCACTTCTCCATGACTCTGTTTCCCTTCCCACCCTTTGTTTGTCCTTTCTATTTAGAGCGTTAAGTTTCTGGCGGCCGGATTGTCTCACTAGAAATCTGTAGAGTGCCTTGCCTAATGGAGCCTCATCTCAACTGGGACCTACAGTGGAGACAAATAGTGATAGCACCAGAAGTATGGTGAAGAGCAGTGTGTAAAGGTGAGAAGAGCGGGAAAGGGGCCATGGCATTAACACACTGTAGCAGTGTGGTTGAACAGCAGCAAGTAGCCACAATGGACCAGAGAAACAGCTGATAGGGTAAGACAGGAACATCTAGGGGTATGTCTATACTTACCCGTCGCGTCGGAGGCATGGGATCGATGTTCTGGGTTCGATTTATCGCGTCTTGTCAAGACGCGATAAATCGAACCAGGAAGTGCTCCCTCGTTGACGCTGGCAATCCAGCTCGACGAGTGGAGTAGGCGGAGTCGACGGGGGAGCCTGTGCGCCGCGTCTGGACCACAGGTAAGTTCGAACTAAGGTACTTCGACTTCAGCTACGTTATTAACGTAGCTGAAGTTGCGTATCTTAGTTTGACAGGGGGGGTTAGTGTAGACCTGGGCTAAGTAAACGTACATTATTTTAAATATATTCACTGGTGGTTTTGAGCTCTCATGCAAATATATAGTTAGATAATTATTAAAAGCATTGACTCAGCACTCTGTAAGAGGTTCTATAGAGTCACTATGGTCTACTGCATAATTATATACTGAGATTTTTTTTAAAGTGTATCATTAATAGACCATTACAGCAATGAAAGGCTGTTATGCTCCAGCCTATAAATATGCATTTACACTACATTTAAAATAGAGTTACAGAAACCAGAGATGGAAAAGACTTTTGAGGTCTTCAGTTCATATGCCTGCCAACGCAAAACTATTTTTAAATTTTTTTCCAGTTTAGTTTTAAATACTGTGGAAAATGGAAACTCTATCCCTTTCCTTGGCAGGCTATTCCACAGTTTAACACGTCCCACAATCAGGAAGTTTCTCCTAGTATTAAGCCTCAATTTCCCCTTTCTCAATTTTATCTCATTACTCTTAATTACAGCCTCTTGTACCATGCACAATAATTCCTATTCCTCCTGTTATTAACACTCCCTAAATATTTGTATAGTAACCTTCTTTAGTTATAGCCATCACTTAGGCCAAGTATACACAATTACCTCTCAATCCTTCCTCATAATTCAATCCCTCCAGCCATACAGTCATTCTCTCCCCTCCCCTGCCCCAATTTAATAATGTCTCTTGGAAATGAGGGATGCAAAATTGAACTAACTAATACAGGCTCTCCTTTGTTGGAGCCACTTCGCTCTATATTGCCCCATGATACCTCAGTGGATGCAGACCAAAATGGTACTGACCCTTTTTCTGTCATATTACATTGTAAACTCATGTCTAATTTGTCCACCAACACCATTAGGTTTCTTTTAGCATTGCTAATCTCTATGCTCCTCACTCCCCTCCCCTACCCTCTTCCCCCACCCGCAGAATGTGTGTGTCTGTTACAAATTATTTCTCCCCGAGATGTATTCGGTTGCAATGTCCCAGGTTTTTCCTCTGTCCAGATATCTAATTTCTCTAGGTCACTCTGTAAGTGCTCTGTAAGGTCACTGTATCCACGCTGGCGGTTGTCAACAATTTCTCGTTTCCAATAAGGAAATGCAGAAAAACAGCACATGCTCATTACCACATCAATGCTCATTCATTTAGGCAACCCCAACTCATACAGAAATTGAGGGGGATAAAAATAAAAGATGGGAGGAGAGAAGATCCTCTTATCGCCAGTGGGAGAAAAGATAGGGCTCGTATCTAAAAACCCTGAAAAAACATTGTTAATGAGAACAATCCACTGCAACCATAACAGCAGCTACATCAATGGACACCATTCTAGGCCCTGATCCTGCACCATAGGAGTCAATGGGAGCAGGATCAAGTCTCTACTGAACCAAGAGGAGAACTGTATTTGTAGCCGCCACTGCCATACTGCCTCTGTGATAGTAGAATTAGTGCTGGATGAGAGGCTGGAGAGAGGGAAAACATGAGATGGGGCAGTTTGCTTATTCTTACCTTTGTAACTGGACTAAAATCATGAGAGGGAGAGAGGGGGTTTCCTCGTATTCGAGACTAAAAAAAGTAAGGAGCATTTATTGCAGCTAAAACTAGAAGCAGGGGCGGCTCTATGTTTTTTGCCACCCCAAGCATGGCAGTCAGGTGGCCTGTGGGCGGTCCGCTGGTCACGCAGATTCAGCGGTGTTTCTGCGGGTGATCTGCCGGTCCCGTGCTGTTGGCGTGTCCACCGCCGAATTACCACCGAAACAGCGGGACTGGCAGACCTCCTGCAGAAATGCTGCCGAAGCCTGCCTGACTGCCGCCCTCACAGTGACCGTCACGCCGCCCCCTGCGGCTTGCTGCCCCAGGCACGCGCTTCCTGCTGGTGCCTGGAGCTGCCCCTGACTAGAAGGGACATATTTCTAAGGGTAGGCACGTTATTACAGCTCACCTGATATTTCTGGATAGCCTTTATACTGAAGCAGGTCTGCATCAAAGCCACAATGAAGTTGGTGAACCCAAGTCCCTGCAAAACCCCTGGGATCCTTGCTCAGCTCCATGACACTGTGGTGAGAGAGATGAGCATGCAAAGTGACATTACCACCAAAATGTAGTAGATTACAATTATGTGCCATCTGTGCAAAGCCAAAAAGGTGAGTAAGGTACAGCCAACTACCCATTAAAATAGCTGCAGAGTGGCAGATAGAGAATGTCATCGTATATTACTACCATCTCCAATTACAGCTTTAACAACTGGATCATCCTCCATCAAGAGAAAGAAAAGTCTGCTAAATGAGAGCTGTGTGGGTGATGAGATAGGAAACATTTAACAAGGGGAAAAGCCGGAAACACTAAAGATTTGGGAGCTACACAAGAGCCAGTTTAATCCATCAAGATGCACCCATTGAAAAAAAACAGGCTTCGACTTTTTTCTACAGTATGAAGTCCAAAAGCCTTGGCCATGTCTACACTACCACTTATAATGGCAAAACTTATGTCGCTCCGGGATGCGAAAATAAACACACCCCTAGCGACATAAGTTACACCAACATAAGTAATAGTGTGCACAGGGCTATGTTGGTGGGAGAACTTCTCCAGTTGACATAGCTACCACCACTCACTGGGAGTAGTTTAATTATGTCAATGGGAGAGCTCTCTCCCGTTGGCATAGAGCAGCTACACAAGAGATCTTACAGTGGCGCAGCTGCATCAGTACAGATGTGCAGCAGTAAGCTCTCTAGTGTAGACATAACCTAAAGCCGAACATGCATTTAACTTGCAGAACTGACCTGCCTTGAAGTCTACATGGTCAATATGATAACCCATGATGCAATCATTAATCAATAGCATTAAGGAGGAATTACCAAAACGATATAGAAGATCCACTGTTAAAATATTTTGATGTGGATTAGACAGCTAAGAAGATTGATAATGTGACACATAACCTTTTACTTGGATTCTCAGTTCATAACAAGCCCAAATTCGTAATATGACCAAATGTCACCATCTATTGTTTCCCAGCAGCTTACGTGAAAAAAGTTTATGTTCTCTATTTCCTAGAAGACAGGTAACTGCATCACAAATGGTTCTAATAGGCTTGTTTATTTGCAGTCTCTGCAGGTGAAGGATGGAATGGGCATGGAGAATGATCTCTCTTCTCCAACTTCAAGATATTCTCCATAGTAGGGTTGAGTCACTTGGGTGGAACAGTGTGGGGGGAAGCGTATGGTGGAAATGCACCTTTTCTGTCAGTCTAACATTTTTCCCAAGCATTAAAATTTCCTCCACATTTTCCCCAAAACATTAATGAAATAGTTAATTTATTACAAGTATGTATTTGAAATACATAAAATAAACCCTGAGAAACTATGAATCTTTATCTTGAGATAGACGAACAACTCTATTCTAGGGCTTCAGAGGGATGATCTCTACGTTACAATTTTGTAACAGCCCTTCACTTGCTACAGAATACACTGAATGTTGCTGTGATCCTTCTTCAGCATAAGGATGTGAAAAGACATCCTCCGGTCAAACTAATCCTGTGTTAGAAAATTTAGAAAGACCCCTTTCCTAGAAAAAATATAAAAGTAATACTGCAATAACAACTATTATTATTTGTATTGTGGTAGTTCCTAGAGCCCATTGTGCTAGGCACTCTATATTCACACACATGCACACACAGAGCGAGATTCCCTGCCTCAGAGAGCAGAGTATAAATCTCTATATAGATTTTAAATTTAGATATCAACATGAAACCCTGATTCAACATGAAAACAAAAACAAAACCCAACAATACTTAAAGAGCCATGTTAGACCTCACAGATTCGGAATAAGTTTCCTACCATTACAGAGAGGAAGACAGGGCTAGTTAAGTATCCTCACCTTGCCTTGTTGCCCAGCACCCACATACTTCCCTTCCTCCCTGGCACAGTGTTTCCTAGAAACTGCCTCCAATACCTGGAAATTAGTCCACTCCCTGATAATAGCCATCTGGGTACTTGTCAGTTTCTTAACAGCCAACACATGCCTACTCTCTCCCCTGACGAGACCCAGGACTTTAAAGTGCATGGATTATGATGATAACGAAAATGTGAGGATTAATCAGCAGGGTTCATACTCTTAAGCATTGGGCTCCATCCAACCTATATTGTCCACTTACAGTGGAAGTATTCCCATCAGTACATTACTGCCATTTATTCTTAATGTACTCTTCAGCTTTCGTTGTGCAAGCATAAAGGGGGCAAAGACTGAAGAGGATGCTTTTTAAGAGCATTTTGCTTTCTAGTATTCCCTACAGAGAGGAACCTGGCAGTTCAGAGTAACAATGACAAGAGGATAGAGACTGAAGCTGTGGTGGGTTCTCAGGTGCCGTAGGCAATGAATCATGTAGTCATCTGGTTGCTATCAAGAAATCTTACCTTGGAACCCATTAGAAAACCTCTCATATTCATTTTTTGCTTGTTTTTCTAAAACCAGTTTCGGCTTTTAGTGCCATGAGCCCGTCTTTTGCAATGAGAAAATGATCACTCATTCCCCTCCAGACTTGATTTGGAACAAACATTTCATAAAGTTATTTTCTTTCTACTAGTGTTATTCCTGTACAAAGATCTAGAAAAGGCTGTGTCAAGCCTATCATTGTTTGCAAAATCAAATCTTCATGAAAAATTCAGTGTTGCCATTTTTTTTTTTAAATTGCATATTGGAAGCTCCATTTCACATTTTGGAGACCATCATTTATCGTGGAACATCTGACTTCCCCTTTTCATAAAAACCCACATCTTTCTAAGCAGGTCTATTTTTAAACATAGGTGCCTGTGAGAAGTAGGTGCCTTTCCCAAATCTGCTTTCAACTAGAGTCTACACACTTCCATCCATCCTGTAGTTTGGGTTAATTAACACAAAAAAATGAGAAGAACATCTGAAACCATCTCCCCAAGGTTTGGCTGCCCTTAGGGTTCCTCTCTCCAGACTGGTTAGCCCACACCCTAGCTCGTCACATCCTAGCAGAATAAAACAGACACATGTCTTAGTGAATCATCAGAACCAAGTTAACATTCCTTAGCAGAATGAATGCTTGCTGCCAGAAGGGGGTGTGTCAGGGGTGTATCCATTTGTTACAGAACATTAGGAGATCAAAATTCTGTCAATACTAGCAGGGCTGATTACTCCAAATGAAGGTTGGCTTTGTCATGTCCCTGGTCTACACTAGGAAATTAGGTTGTTATAATTATGTTGTGATGGGTTCGGTCACAGAGACCCCCTTGGGACTGTCACCTGACGTGCTGGAATTACCTCTGAGCCTGTTTTCCATGCCAGGTTGGGACTCCAGAACCCTGCCTTATTGAGCCAGACATGCTAGCCTGCTGCAACACTGTCCCTGGTCTGGTCCGCGCCCCCAGAGCTGCAGACTTTAACCAAAAACTGCTCAGCACCTCACCTATCTCCAGCACTCAAACACCCTGTTCCCAATGAGATCCAAACCCCAAATAAATCCATTTTACTCTGTGTAAAGCTTATACAGGGTAAACTCATAAATTGCCCGCCCTCTATAACACTGATAGAGATATGCACAGCTGTTTGCTCCCCCAGGTATTAATCACTTACTCTAGGTTAATTAATAAACAAAGGTGATTTTATTAAGTATAAAAAGTAGGATTTAAGTGGATCCAAGTAATAACAGACAGAACAAAGCAAGTCACCAAGCAAAATAAAGAAAAAACACGCCTAAGTCTAAGCCTAATACATTAAGAAACTAATACAGGTAATATCTCACCCTCAGAGATGTTTCAATAGGCTTCTTTCACAGACTCGACTCCTTCCTAGTCTGGGCCCAATCCTTTTCCCTGGCACAGTCCTTATTAGTTCCAGCTCAGGTGGTAACTAGGGGATTTCTCATGACTGGAAGCCTCCTTTGTTCTCTTCCACCCCCTTTTATAGCTTTGGCACAAGGTGGGAATCTTTTCTCTCTCTCTGGACCCCCACCCCTCCTTCTAAATGGAAAAGCACCAGGTTTAAGATGGATTCCAGTATCCTGTGACATAGTCACATGTCCTGTGAGACCTCATTCTTCATTCTTCCAGGGCTGGCCCGCACGCACCCAGGGATGTTTGCAGGTAAACAGAGCCATTTACAACCAATTGTCCTAGTCAATGGGAATCATCAAGATTCTAACCCATCATCAATGATCCACACTTTGCATAATTACAATAGTACCTCAGAGTTATACTTTATATTTCTAGCTTCAGATACAAGAATGATACATACATACATACATACATACATACATACAAGTAGGATGAACACACTCAGTAGATTATAAACTTTGTAATGATATTTGTGGCAGTCTACACCCCCACTCATTGCACAAAAGGGGGTAGAGGGTGGAAGCACACCGCCTACGAGTCCTCTCCCCGGCTTTCCCAATGACTGGGTCAGGATCTAAAGTCAAAAACATAGGTGATGGCCCCTAGGATCAGGGCAGCACGGCCTAGCGGCCAGAGTTCAATAGAGCCCCCCAGGACTCAGGGCAGCGCAGCCTAGCGGCCAGAGTTCAATAGAGCCACCCTTGGGATGCAGGGTAGCGTGCCCTAGCGGCCAGAGTTGAATGCGGGGGGGGGGGGGGGGAGCGGGCACCCACTAAGGGATGTGGTGGCCCTGGTAGAGGGGGCCGGGCCCACCCGACTCCACCGGGCCCCAACCCAGGGCCCTAACAGTGGCGGAGCAATTTGCCACTGACTCAGCAGGGGGGTCCTACTGAAACACGCTGAGGTTTCCCGGGCGGGAGGTACCACTCCG
Source organism: Chelydra serpentina (assembly GCA_037349315.1). NCBI lineage: Eukaryota > Metazoa > Chordata > Testudines > Chelydridae > Chelydra > Chelydra serpentina. The sequence continues at coordinate 55,259,458 of JBAIAC010000030.1, forward strand.
TTACCCTCCCTGGGTCACTCTCTACCAGTATCTGCATTGAGGTCTCCCATAAGGCTTCAGATTCTCCATGGCTCCTCCCGTCGCCGGAGTTCAAGCAGTCCCGGGGAGGCTCTGGTTCCTGGCATAGAGAGGGGCTGTGGCTGGTCCTCTGTAGGATCTTCACAGCCACCTCCTTCCCCTGCAGCCTCCAGCCCAGAATGAGCTGGGATTCCTCCCTTTATGCTGCTAGAGCATCTGGAGCATGCCCAGTCCCGCCTGGGAGGCGGGACTTCTGCTGTCAATAATATGGGCGTAACCCTGTCTGGGCTAATGCGGGGTAAGCAGACCCCATCACAATACCTTACAAGAGACCTTTTGCATTCCCTTATAACCTTATTCCAGTTACATTATATTCACACTCATTAGCATATTTCCATAAAACATATGGAGTTCAATGTCACATACATTGCTCATGGGTAAGAAAAATCCCTACCCCTGAGCAACGCAATTGAACTGACCTAATACCTGATGTAAACAGCAGTAGATCAACAGGAGAATTCTCCTGTTCACCTCCCTGAGAGGCAGTAGTTAGGTCGAGTACCTATCCCCATGGGAGAATCTCTCCCATCAGTATAGATAGTGTCTTCACTGAAGTGCTACAGTGGTGCCGCTGCAGCATTTTAAGAGTAGACAAGCCTAAATCCACCAAATGGACATCCAGGAAAATCAATCCAAATTAATTAAAGGTGTGAATTAGAAGTGGATTTGTTAAACTGCATTAAACCCCTGTGTGAACACTCTCATTCAGAAAGGCCACTTTAATTCCGAATGAGGGTGTTCACACAGGGATTAAATGTGATTAACTAGTCCACTTCAAATTCACATCTTTAGTTAATTTGGATCAATTTTCCTTTATGACCCTGTGTTGACAAGACCGAAGACTCAATATTAAATTAGTGATCAAGCAGATTTACACAATGCATTCATCAGTCACCCTCCTGACGCTAGCAGCCAACACTCCTGATTCCTCATGTAAAACACCGGATGGATTCTTTGGAGAATCTGTTTCTATAGCAGTTATTCCAAATTCCTGGCCAAGAATATGGACAGTGTGCTTATAGAAAATTATAGCAATTGGTCAGGGGCAAAATAGGGATGCTTGTTGCTAAAATGTACAAAATTTCATCTTTCGGTTCTCTTAGTAACTTAATCTTGGTAAGCACAAATATTCACTCACATATTTAAAAACAGAGTAAAAATAAATGGATCCTTTGGAATGAGCACTAAAAGCAATACAATCAGCAAGTTCAGCTAAGAAAGCCCACTGTCTGATACCTATATTCTTTGAAATAGGAATGACAATGCATCTTGCAAATCATAGTATAACATTACCAACTTTCCATCACATTACAAAATTTCTGTAAGCTTGAGTTGGGATTTTATTACATTAGTATTTGGTTTTTGATAATATGATACATAGCAAAGCCCCTCTCTCACTACTCTAGGGAACATGTGCAGTAGGAAGATACTGAAAGCTAGGCATGCCACTTCTAGCACATCAAGCTCATTTTTAACTGAATTCAGGAGCCCAAGAGGATTGCATACAGTAAGCCTCACATCATACCAACATCAGTCATTCAACCCTACGAGATCAAAAGAATCTTTTTTTGTGTGTATATTTTCTTTTCCATTGGACATGTCTACGGACCATCAGATCTTTTCAGTTTTGTTCATTTTTATAGATTTGGTTCTCATTTTGGATACATCTTCACTAGAATACTTGAACTGTAGGTAATTACACCAGCGGGAAAGCACTAGAAATAACAGTACAACTAAGCCAGAGGCTTGGATACCCAGTTGTAGAATAAAACGTTTGGAGTGACCAAGTTCACCAGGACCTAAGTTTCCTCTTCTTCCCAAATGCCCACACATCATTGCCTTCTGGCCCGCTGCCAGAAAGCTCATAGGAAAGCATTTCCTGAGACTGGCTAACAACTGAGATAGCAGATTTCTGCCAAAGGAGTTGATTGCTGGGAAAACAGAGTGCATATGAGCTTTATAGTGCATGTGGCCCTATTTGTACAAATAAGTGGCTGCCAGGAAATGTGGCCCATGTGTGGTAAGGTGCATGAAGTAGACTAGACAGGCTACCTCAACACTGTAGGAGGAGCATTTGTATTGTTGAGCTACTGAAACAGTGATACCATCTATGCTAGCACTGTACCAGTGGAGAACGGCATAGTGCAGGCATGGCCAAACTGCGGCTCATGAGCTGCATGAGCCCCATTCTCCACCTGCCAGACTGGGGAGGGGAGTGAGAGCTCGGGGCTTCTGCCTTATGGTGAAGTGGTGCGGCTTGGAGCTTCTGCCCTGTGAGGAGGAGGGTCTTGGGGCCTTAGCCCCACATGGAGGCATCGGGGCAGAAGTCCTGTGCCCTGGCAGGCACCACCCTTGCAGCTTTTGAACTTCTGAAGATTATTGTATGCACCTTGGAGGGTCGGTAAGTTTGGCCACCCCAGCATAGCGCCTAGTCTTCCTCAATGGAAGTCCAATCCAGTTAGAAGTTGGAGTGTCATTGTACCATGGGAAGCCTTTTTAGGTGTAGAGGTGACATGCATTACAGACATGTTAGGTTGTTAGTATACCAAATTTGCAAATGGTGGGTAGCATACCAAATTTTTTCAGTGCAGTCAAGGCCTATGAATTAGTAGAAGGCCCAGCTAATATATATAGCTAAATTTAGTATCAGATCATTGGGGGGGGGGGGGGAATATCTCATGATTTTGAGCGTTAGGGGAACAGTCAGCCTTCTTGATTGATGAGGCTGGCTTCTGTATTTCCTTCCTCATTTTCTGAAAGGTATTCTTGTCTCTGCAGTCCAGTAGTTACAAACTTTTGAATTAACAGGCAAGAAAATAGACATGTTCTGCTTACTAATGTTTATCGATAATATTTTGTTTTAAGTGTCAGGAAATTGCACTGAAACACAAGTAGTAAAATGTAGTGTGCTGAGTATTTATATAATCGCATGCTCTATTTTCTGGTAGCTGCTATATATAATTTTCAACGTGCAAAAAGAATGATACACACACGGTATTTTAGTCTTTGCAATTCACCCCATTCAGCAAAACATCAGTTGGGCTTTTGCCAAAGGCCATAAGCAGCTGTGGGAAAATAGATGCCTTATTACAGAAGCTACATAAAATGGGGGCTGATTCTGCCCAATTGAGATTGTTTTCCACACTATGAAATCAACTTTATCACACAGCAGAAGGCCTAGGGTAAGATTCACCTAAACATAAGTTACCACAAAATACCAATGGTCTGCTGTGCAGACAGAAGCAAGCACTAGCTAACAGGTTATACATTACCAGCATACATGTCACAAGTACTTACCTTGGTAGTTACAAATCCACTGGAAATGAAGTATCTGCCCATTACTTTGATATGCCTCCTGCATATACTGTAGCATTTCAAACACAGGATTCAAGGAACCTGGGATGAGCCAAGCAGGACAAGAGGTGGGGGGAAAGGAAAACCTTGCTTTATTTAGCTACTCTCTTTCCCACTTCCTTGCAGAGTCCTCCTTGCCACAACAGTTTATTTATGTTCCCTGGCTGAAATCAATCTAACTGCTAATTAAGCCCTTTGTAACCTTATTCTGAACTAATTCGGGTTTTCTGAACTTGCCTGTATATCAGCTACTTTTTCACTAACTCAAGAGAGCATCCCTTCCTTCACTGGCCATATGCCCAGCTCTTAATGTCCCATTGCTGCCATGCTCAGCAGTAATGCTGCTCTTTTGTCTCTGACATACAGAGGATGGATCACTTGAGACTTAAAAAATGCAAAATATCCCTCCGTTGAGCTTTCAGTTTATTGTGCCATTAGGTTTGCTTGTCAGATGTTGCCCTTAAACTTTTCTGCACCTCTATACAGATCATCCTGAACTCTCACCAAAAGGGAAATTCCAACACTTTGTACAACAGGTGGGGCCTCATGCCTGTCGGGTTCTATTAAAATCTGTCTAGTCTCCTAACCTACTGTAGTCACCAAGCAGCAAAAGAGAAGTCTGGGATTTACTGTGATTTTCCCAGATGAAAAGTGGAGGCTAAGAAATCCTGCACCTGTCTCATGAATGGTGAGAACTCCAAGTCCTGTAATGCACTCAGGAGGATTCATTATAACCACAGAAGTTAAGAAAAGAAAAACACCTATTAGTGAAGCTCATATAATCCATCTCCCTGCCAAAACGAAGAGTTCTCTACAGGTTTTTTTCTTGCGATTTTTTTAGTCTAGTCGAGTGACTCAGGAATAGTGCTTCAACTCCTTCTCTTGAAAGTTCATCCCACCATCTCTCCCACTTACAGAATTTAAACTCACCTTTTCATTTCCACATGTGATTCCTAAGGATATCCTATAACACATTTTTAACAATCCCTTTACAATGATGTTGGCAATAATTCCTGGTGACACGTCAAAACTGAAGTGACCACAATACATTGAACATTCCATTAGAGATGGTTTAAATGTAAAAGATAATCAATCTGTAAGACTAAATACTGTTGAGTATGTCCTGATAATGTCAATATCCAATTAGCAAACAGATGTTCCCATTTTTACAGGTTTACAATGTACCCAGGTTTACAATGCACTGTGGGCACATTGTAAACACCAAAGTCCACAAGCCTAGGTCTCACAGATCCAGTTTTACAAAGCTGTGTAGACATACCCTAAGGGGGGGATTTTTAAAGGAAAGGCTCTCAACCGTTTCAGTCTACTGTACCCCTTTCAGGAGTCTGATGTATCTTGCGTACCCCCAAGTTTCACCCCACTTAAAAACTACTTGCTTACAAAATCAGACAAAAATACAAGTGCCACAGCACACTATTACTGAAAAAATGGCTTACTTTCTCGTTTTTACCATGTAATTATAAAATAAATCAATTGTAATATAAATATTGTACTTACATTTCAGTGTATTGTATATAGATCTGTGTAAACAAGCCATTGTCTTTATGAAATTTTAGTTTGTATTGACTTTACTAGTGCTTTTTATGTAGCCTGTTGTAAAACTAGGCAAATATCTAGATTAGTTGATGTGCCCCCAGAAGACCGCTGAGTAAACCCCAAGGTACACATACCCCTGGTTGAGAACCACAGGCAAAGAGAGCAGTGAGTCATGTAACAACCAGTGAAAGTTAATGTGAGTTGGGCACATTAGAACCATTTGTGACTTTGAAAACCTTCCCTTAATCCCAGACTTTTAGATTAAAAAAATAATAATTTTAATTTCCAGTGGGAACAAATGATGAGAATGCTTCCCAAGCTCTGAAGTAACATCACATATAGAAAAACAGCTCTAACAAATAACCTTCCCAAAATGGATGTATATATGGTATGTGTGTACGTTATATACATTTATACTCACAAAGGTGCTTCTTCCCCCGTCCACCTAAAGCAACTTTATTTCCACTGTTTAAACAATTTGCATGCAGACATGATACAAGTTTGCATTCATTAAATGTTTACATAGAATTATATGCTCAATAAAATAAATCTGTTTCATTCAGAATCCACTACTATGTCCGCTATGTTACAACTCTGATATGAGAAAAAGAGATACACATTGCAGCCCAAATCCTCCACTAGCATAAATCAGTATAGCTCCACTGAAATCACTGAACTATATTAACAGTTTCATTACAAAACTCAAAAAACCAAATAGAATGTCTAAAGAAAGCAAGTTTTGTCCATTCAGTTCAGGATTGATTTACATGAACTGTACGTTTGCCTGACCTAAAAGGTTTCCCTGCAAACAGATTTCTCTTTAGTATTGATTCGGTTCACGACAGGAACAGAAAGGGCTTTAGAAACAAATTAACCCTCACAACAGTCCTTCATAGCACAGTGTATAAAAGTTAGAGCTGATCCAAAATATTTGAAAATGTAGAATTCTAACAAAAGTTTTTGATAAAAAAATTTCTTCTTAATTTTTTTTTATCAGATATTATAATCACCACCACCACCACCAGAATTTGATGGTACTTTTCCTTTGAGGTTCTCACAGTGCTTTGTGAAGGTTTCAAATATCAGGTGCAGAGAATGAAGAACAGGGAAGTTAAATGACTTTCTCAAGGCCCTACAACAAGTCAGTAGGGACAGAATACAAGAGTCCTTCCTGACTGCCTGTTGCTTGTTTTAGCTATTGGATACATCAGCTCCCTAACAGTGAACAGAATGGTAAAAATGCCAACAACATACACTGCACTTTGATCAATTTTTATAAATTAATTGGGCCTAAGACAAAGAGGTGCTGAGAGTTAAGAGGATAGCTTTTCACATGTGAAGCAGTAGCGTAGCCGGGGGGGGATGCTAGGGCGGCGCTTTAAAAGGCCTGCAGTTCCTGCCGCTGCGGGGAGCCACGGGCCTTTTAAAGCGCTCCCCCAACCCCAGCCGGAGCCTGAGCGGGGAGCGGCTCAGGGGGGCAGCAAGGCAGCTCCCCGCTCAGGCGCTGAGGGGGAGGGAGCGAGGGGGGAGGCTCGCCACGGCTGCCCTCCAGCTCCCCGCTCAGCAGCTCAGCGGGGAGACAAGGGGCGGCTTGCTGCGGCAGCTCTTTGTCTCCCCGCTCCGCTGCTGAGCGGAGAGACAAGGGGCGGCTCGCCGGGGCTGGCGCACTACGCTTGGCGCACTAGGCGACCGCCTAGGGTCGCCTAGTGGGCGCGGGGGCCCTGCCAGCGGCTCCGGCGGCGGCACTTTAAGGGGCCCGGGGCTCCGCGGCGGACCTTTAAAGCGTCGCAGGGTGAGTACAGGTGGGGGGGCGCCTTTTTATAGCGCCGCCGCTCCCCCTGTGCTCAAGAGCTGGCTACGCTACTGATGTGAAGGTGTGTGTTTAAAAATGCCTTACTTTGGTGATCCCAGTCAATGCATTTGTGGCTGCTTGCCCACATTATAAAATCACCACACAGATGGTTCTCTTCAGCAGAAGCCCAGCACAGGAACAGCAGTAGTGCTCCAAGATAGGATTGAGTGGCATTATGGGTGCTGAATACAGAAACTTGGAGAGTGCGTGTCTAGAGCCAGCGCTACTGGGTCCTGTTGTGATAATTGGCCCTACAAGCTTACACTGATTATGAGCTCAGGTGTGAAAGGTTAGGGTACACTTGGGCTCACAGGGCTTGGGCTGCAAGGCTATAAAATTGCAAAGTAGACATTCTGGCTCACGCAGGAGCCCAAGCTTTGAGATGCCAATCTCCCGCCTCAGTCCAAATGTCTACACTGCCCAGGCGGCCTGGGTTCTACGACTCAGTGCTGTGGGTTTTTTTAATCACCCTGTAGACATGCCCTTACTGTAAGTTCCTAAGATGTCACAATAATCTAGAACAACAAGTGCTGATGGGAAAAGGTATGAAAGGGAGACAAAGGCCTACTGATAGAATTCAAGGACAGTGTTAAGATATTTGGTAAACCGGAAAATGTGGGACTGGAAATTAATGAACCAAAATTGGAGTGTCAAATATTAGGTCTAATTAGTTCACAAAATAATGAGGGGATGGGCTATTCCACTCTATACGCTCTTTTGGGGTCCTTAAAGGAAGAGACTTTGGTGGGAAAAATTGGCTATTGGAGCAAACTTCATCATCATGACTGCCACCCCCACCATATCCTGTGACCCCAGGCCTTTGTCATCCTGATCCTGAGAGATGTCCTGACCAGGCCAGACAGAGTGAACCAGATGACATCACCACCTCTACTGGCTACAGCTGAATTCCAAACAGCACCAGGGATGAAATAGGATCAGAAATTAACAACAATAGCAACAACATCTTCAAGCCCATTTCAATTAGCATCTTTTTTTTTTCTCCAAAAGAAACTATTGTTATCTTTGATACCATCTAAGGCCTTGGCTACACTTGAGAGTTGGAGCGCATTAAATCAGCCCTGGGCACCCTAACTCCTGATGTGTCCACACTGGCAAGGCACGTAGAGCGCCCAGCCTCCGTGGCTGGAGCGCCACTGGTAATCTACCTCCACGAGAAGCATAGAGCTTGCTGTGCACTGGCTGGAGCTCCGCAGTGCCAGTGTGGACACCCTGGTCTATTAATGCAATCTGATCGGCCTCCATGAAGTGTCCCATAATTCCTGTTCTAGTCACTCTGGTCATCACTTTGAAATCTACTGCCCTGTCCTCAGGTGACCGACCGTCAGACTCGCCCTTTAAATTCTCTGGGAACTTTGAAAATCCCCTTCCTGTTTACTCAGCAAGGCATGGAGTACTCTCAGCGCATCTTTCCAGGTCACCATGCCTCCATGCGCCAGGCGATCCCCAGTATGGAGCAATGGCGAGGTGTTTGCGGGGAGGAAGCTGTCCAGTCCCAGCTGTGCTCCAGCCGTAGGAATTACGATGCCTACGGTCAGATAGCAAGGGCCATGATAGAAAGGGGCCATGACCAGGACGCAGTGCAGTGCAGGGTTAAAGTGAAGGAGCTGCGGAATGCCTACCACAAAGCGTAGGAGGCAAACTGCCACTACGGTGCTGCGCCCATGACCTGCCATTTCTACAAAGAGCTGGCAACCCCACCTCCACTCCAAAGAGCAACATGGACACTTCAGAGGCTGTGGCAGCCCAGAGTGCAACAAGACAGGAGGAGGAAAATGGGAGTGAGGGTGCTGAGGAGGAGGGGGGCCCAGAGCCAGAGAATGGCCCGGCATCCATAGATGCATGTAGCCAGGAGCTGTTTTCAAGCTAGGAGGAAGGTAGCCAGTCGTGGCGGCTGGTGCTTGTGGAAGAACAAACAACAGAGGACGTGACCGGTAAGCGGCTTTTATTTTGGGAAGGGAGTTGTTTGGTGTGGGCTGCTGGGGCAAGAAGGGTTGCAGAAAGAAGGGTTAGGGCTGCTTGCACGCCTAGATGCAGAATAGGGCATTGATGTGCTCTCTCACATCGCGGTACTCGGCCTCAGTGATATCATCAAAGGTCTCATGCAGAAGCTGAGCAATCCGCTTGCACAGGTTCCTTGGCAAAGCTACTGTGCTTCTTGTCCCAGTAAGACTAACCTGTCCACACCACTGTGCCGGGAGGGACGGGGAAACCATTGCTGCACACAGGCAAGCTGCATAAGGGTGGAAGACACATTGTAGTAGAAGACCCTCCCTTGCTTCCCAGGTCACCCTCAGGAGCGAGATATCTTCCAGGACGAACATATCCTGTGGAAAAAGTGGGGACAGTGTTCAGTATACAGGCCCTCTGCAGCTTTGGCTCTCCCCAAGGCACAGAACCCCAGAGGACAGTATGGCCCTGAAACAATCAGTCCCCTTTGCCCCTGTGGTTACTCACCATTTTGGGGCTCTTGTGGGTTAATGTGAGCTCGCTTTGGGACGGGCACTTTCTGCTATTGTTTGCACTGTGCTTGTCTTTAAGTTTGGCCGAATCATTGCTTTGTCTAGTGTGAACAATGCTGCCTCTGTTAAATGTTGCATTTTGACTTTACAGATGCAACCTTGAGATCCCAGCCGTCCTTGTTATCAACGGCCGAAAGACTACAAAGAATCAGGAACCGTACGTGAAGAACCAAAGAGGACCTGCTGCATGAAGTCATGCAGCAGTCCCTTACTGAAAATCAAAAACTACAGGAGTGGTGGGAGACCGAAAGGAGGCTCCACCAGGAGAATGCGGATCGTTGGCAACAAACCACGGAGCGGCTCCTAAGGCCTGGTCTACACTGGGGTGAGGGAGTGAGCTAAGTCAGTCTAAGTTACGCAACTTCTGCTACAAAAATAGTGTAGCTGAAGTCGATGTACTTAGAGCTACTTACCGCAGTGTCTTCACTTACTGCGATAGGTTGACTGCTGCCGCTCTCCCGTCAATTCCACCTGCGCCTCTCGTGCTGGTGGAGTACCGGAGTCGACAGGAGAGCGCTCGGCGGTCGATTTATCGCGTCTTCACTAGATGCAATAAATTGACCCCCAGTGGATCGATCGCTCCGATCGTGTAGACATGCCCTAAGCATTATGGAGCGTGAAGCGGACTCGATGCAGGTGCTCATAGCACTGTATACAGAGCAGATCCGCACCTGCTCCTGCCCCTGCAGCCCTTGTCCCAAAACTCTTTTCCTTGTGGCCCCATGTCACCGCCAACCCACTTTCCCCAACATCTGGTTTCTTATTGCCACCAGCTGCCTCCAACACCTGTAGCTTCACCACCCTGCCCTGCAAACTAAGACCCTGACCCACTGCACTCAACCCCCATCACCATGCATTTTTGCCAGCCTGAAGTGCAGCTCTCATAGCACAGCACTCCAGACAGGAATGCTGAATATAACAGGACATATGCAAATCTGTGATTGTTCCGTTCCCCGCCCCCTTCCCTCCTCCATCACACAGCACAGATGTGTCATGCCATGTGTGTTTCCCCAGCAGTTGTGTTTCTTTTCAATACATGAATTTGTTGGCTTTGCAAACATTCTGTATTGCATTAGGAAAGAGATAGTGTAGCCCAGGAAAGCAACAGGCACTGCAAGTCAGTACATCACACGTAGCCAACACAGGTGCCTACTAACATTGGAACCACTGCACTTCACTCCTGTGCAGGGCACCAAACATTACTACTGGTGGCTTTCAGCATCGAATTGCTCCCTCAAAGCATCCCTAATCCTTACAGCCCTGCGCTGAGCCCCTCTAATAGCCCTGGTCTCTGGCTGTTCAAATTCAGCCTCCAGGTGTTGAACCATAGGGAAGTTGTCATCAGCAAGGTCCAGCTTCCCATACAGACAGTGCCAGCGGCCTTTTAAACAGCCAAAAGCACACTCAACAGTCATTCTGCACCGACTCAACCTGTTGTTGAACCGCTCCTTGCTGCTGTCAAGGCTCTCTGTGTTGTGTTTCATGAGCCACGACATTAAAGGGTAAGCGGGGTCTCCAAGGATCACAATGGGCATTTTGACTTCCCCTACGGTGATTTTCCGGTATGGGAAGAAAGTCCTGGCTTGCAGCTTCCTGAACAGGCCTATGTTCCGAAAGATGCGTGAGTCATGCACCTTTCTGGACCAGCCTGCGTTAATGTCCATGAAACACCCACGGGTACTCAGAGACTAGGTGATCTGGCGCCAGAATTGGAATATGCATGCCATGTATCGCCCCTCCGCAGTTAGGCAAACCCATTTGTTCAAAGCCAGCCACAATGTCATGCACGTTACCCAGAGTCATGGTTCTTCTGAGCAGGATGCGATTAATGGCCCTGCAAACTTGCATCAACACGATTCCAATGGTTGACTTTCCCACTCCAAACTCGTTAGAGACCCATCGGTAGCTGTCTGGATTTGCCAGCTTCCAGATTGCAATAGCCACGCGCTTCTCCACTGGCAGGGCAGCTCTCAATCCCGTGTCCTTGTGCCGCAGGGTGGGGGCGAGCTCAGCACACAGTCCCATGAAAGTAGCTTTTTCTCATCCGAAAGTTCTGCAGCCACTGCTTGTCATCCCAGACTTGCATGATGATGTGAACCCACCACCCATCCCAGACTTGCATGATGATGTGAACCCAAGAAACAAGTGCTTGTTTCCTGAGCCCCAAAGCAGCATTCCACAGTGGTCAGCACCTCCATGAATGCCACAAGAAATCTTGTGTTGCATGCGTTATGCGTGTTGACATCATCATCGGACTCCTCGCTGTCACTTTGTAGCTTAAGGAGTAACTCAACTGCCAAAGGTGACGTGCTGGCGAGACCCATCAGCATATTCCTCAGCAGTTCAGGCTTCATTCCCACAGACCAAAAGGGAAGACAGCGCACAGCAAAAAAAACCGCTGAAAGATGGTGCCAAATGTGGACGGAAGCACCAGGATTGCTGGGATGTGAAGCGATGCATTACGAGACATTGGGACAGGATCCAGGATGCCGCGTACCCCCCACCCCCCTTCCCACAAGCCACAGCGCCAGAATGGGAAGAGGTGCTCTGTGAGATAGCTGCTCATAATACACCACTCCCAATGCTGCTGCAAGTGCCGCAAATGTGGCTGCGCTTGCAGCTGACAATGTGAACACACGGCAGTGCTTTCCCTGCTGCGTTCTCAGAGGGCTGGTTTAACTCCCGACACTCTACATCCGCAAGTGTAGCCATGCCCTAAGAGACTGACAAACTAGGGGGATTTTCCTTTTAAAAACTCTTTCCAGCTAAAGGGAAAGGGAACGAGCTATATTGTTAAAATGAAAGCTTTATTTAATACTTTATATTGCAAATGCTTTGACTGTTTTCCTTCTTTTTATCTTTAATAAAAGGTTAAAAGAATTTTTAATGGTGTGTTAGTGCCATGGCACTAAGCAGGCTGAAGTCTCTGTATACCAAACCTTGTTTAATGTTGGACAGTGACTGGGTTAACTTGTTAACCCTTTTGGCCCATGTATTCCACCTAAAGTAATACAACTGCCCTCATCTCAGTGACTGCTAAAATTTGTGAGGGTGGGATTTTTACATGTACCTAGGGTGATTTAGGAGCACTAGTTCTGTTGATTTTCAATGGGATTTGTGTTCCTAAATTTTATATTCATGCTCCTTGGATTGCTTTTATTTCCCACCATGCTAGCTTATTTGGATCAGCAGTGTTCAAGAATTTGAAATATGTGATATACATTAATATTGTATATATTTGAGCTGTCCTTCTAGCGGAAGTACAGATTATAATGTCATCTATAAAGTAGGTGTTTATTTGACTTGACAGTGTCATGCCCCAATGGCCCCCTCCCTCAAGTCCCCTGGAGAAGCAGATCAGCACTGTATATTGCTAATGCTGTTGCAAGCCTCGCAAAGCACATTGGGGAGGGTCAAAGGTGTGCGAGTGGAGAGTGGAAGTTTCCTTTGCAGGGTACGAGAGGCCGAGAGCGGGTGGGGGGAAGAATAAGACAGCAGAGAATGGGTTAATTCAGCATTTCAGCAAGCTCGATTCGAAGATAAGACACTGACTTCAGCCAGTTCAAGGTCGCAGCTTCCAGCCGACATTTGGCTATGAGCCGAGAAAGATGGAGGCTTAAAGTTGCCCGAGCAGCCGTGAGAACAAAAATCCAATGGTATAGACCTGCAAGCCAGCAAGGCCACCGAAGGAGGAAAAAAAGCCCAGGGTTGCAGAATCTGAAAACAGACGAGACGGGCAGACGGGGAGCCGAGCCAAACGTCCCTGAAGCCAAGATGTTTTGGGAAAGGGAAAGAGACCAGAGAAGCGGTTTGGTCTGGCACCAGGAGCACCAGAACCAGCCCCCGAGTGAAACACCCCCTCCCACAAGGAGCCCAGGACTTAACCCCTCCCCGAGAGCCGGAGCAACTCAGAGATCACAGCGGATTCTTGGACGACCTGGGCCCAGGACAGCACTCCCGTCCATCCTTCCCCGCCTCTTCTTTGCACATTACACCCGGGCCTGGCCAGCCCTGGGCAGTGTGTCTGTGAGTATGAGAGGGGGTCAGGGGCTGAGCACTAATGCTTCTTTCTTCCTTTGAGTGACGTGGAAGCAGTTTCCAGCACTCTCCGCTGTTCTTTAATGATAAAATGATAACGTCTTTAAAATTCAGCCACATGGTGTGTTCTCTTCATCTCCGCCCCTACGATCCTGCGGTCTTAGCCTGATCAACTGAGGCCCAGAAAGATTGGTAACAGAAATCTGTCTCAGTTTTGGTGGAGAATTGCGGAGGGGGGGAGCCCTGCAGAGGACACACCCTCTGTTTCGCCCTTGTTATTTCACGTTTGCTATGTCCGGCACTGTTGGTGTTTCAAGTTGAGGATTTTCTGATTCCAGGTGTGCCCCACTCTCAGTTGTACCAGCACTGAGAACCGGAGAGGGGTTTAGCATTCCTCTCACCAAGGTGGGATTCAATCCTGGGGGGGGCTGTGAGGGAGCTTCAGAGAAGTGTGCATTCTTGGCAAGATTTGTTGGATTTGTATGCTGAGTATGAGAAGCAAAAGGGTAAAAGCCTAGGGGCTGCTGTGGGATTGGTGTGGACTGCAGCAGCCATGTGGTATCAGCTGTTGTTGGAACAGACAGAGGAGTTGGGGCAGAGGGAGGGCTTGTGTACCCGACAGTTGGTGGAACTTGAGCCATTGAAGGCTCAAATCACTAACCAGGCTTTGAAAGCGCAGTGATCAGCATGATTACTTCAAACAAAACTTAGAACGCTCGCTTTCAGAAAGACCTATACCGAGCCTCTGATTTTGCACATGCACAAGCATTTGCAGAACCACATGGCAGTGTACATGAAACTACATTTGACAGTGAAAACAGCCAGCAACAAGAGTGAATACAAAATTACTTGATACTTTTTGAAGAGCTGGTCTCACATCCTAAATTCCTGTTAAAATTCAAAATCCAAGTAACAATCTTGTGTTTTGAGAGGAGTGAAAACCTACTAAAAGGTGTCCAGAATTCTGAGAGCCTGAACAAATTCAGGATGCTCATTCAGCAAGCTCATTTCTCGCTTCTCTCCTTTCCCTTCCCCCATTCTTTCCTTGCGTCCACCTCTCCATACATGTCTTGTCTTTCACTTGCGTACAAAATCCCACATACTATCATCATCCAAAAGCAGAAGACTACAGCATACGGTACAGTGCATTTACATCATTCCATTATCTTCATGCCTGCTGCCCCCATCCATTAGATTTCTTTACTGATTTTGCAACAGAGCAAGAGCTTTTTCCAAAGAGTGAAGTCATATCAGCAAGTTGTGTTTCAGATTCTGAGTAGACTATTGCTGAAGCTTTAATATTAATACTGTCTGTGTTTCTAACAATGGTGCTGTGGGTATCCCAGGCAATCAATTTAAGTGATCACTTAAAGGAATGCTTTATTTTTAATTATTTTTTCATGTGAATTCATATGCTCGGGTGAAGATTAATCCTTTTAAAATCAAATGAGTTTCTCTCCATTTTGAAGCAAAGGTTTTGTGACTCACAACCCTGTCCAACCAAAGTGCCAAGAACTTAGTTCCCTCTCTTTCCTCTTTCTTCCCAGGGACTCCATAAATGGTGCTGCATTTTATTTCTGCTGGAAAATGGATGCTGAATATAACAGCCAACTAAAAGAAAATGTTTCAATAAATAAATGATCCCCGAACACTCCATCACCACCAAATACACTGGCTTCCTAAAACATTATGCATACTTAGAAGATTTGCCATTGGGCAGCAGAAATGAGACACCACTGGACTGGTAATTGTTATTTCTAAAAGTCTCCAGGATCTGATTATTGTCACTAAAAGTATCACCATATTTTACTAAACTGAATTAGTGAGCCATTCTTGCTGGAAGCAGCAAAGTGCTAATAGCTTGTTGTTATGATACTCACTTCACTAGATGCCTGAGCTCAGATGGACAATAACTAGCTGTGACTAAATGCAAAGACACTACACAATGTGGCATACTGTGCTTTGCAAGATCCATATTATATCTATTACAATTTGCCTAGCCATAACTATTTCTTAGAAGGAAGACAGATTTTTAATTTAAAAAAAAAAAACATGACAAAACTTTCATTGAATATAAAATGTTAATACTGGTAGCCATGAGGCAACCACAAGGCCCAACATAATGAAAAATTGCAAAGTTATGAAAAGCAATTTTAAAGTGTATATGTACATATACACACACACACACAGATAAAAAAGCAGAGTTTATTGAAATACACAGAACAACAATGCCTTAGAGCATTTTGCAGAGATGCAGAATGATAGTACTGACGTTGAGGCAAATGAGAGCTAAACATGCATCTATTTGGCAAGCATGTGCAGCATCACAAGGTGCTTTTAAGATGTGTCATGAAGCATCCCAGTTGGCTTCTCCAGGATATACTAGAGAGGCATATGGAAAATTTCACAGCATTAGCAGAAAATACCACTTGCCGCGGTTCACAATAGCAAAACATTCTTCAGTCTCTCCAGAAATTTTATTTGTTAAATAAATAAAATAAATAGGGGGGTGTTACAGGGCAAAAACAGGTTTCAGAGTGGTAACCATGTTAGTCTGTACCAGCAATAACAACGAGGAGTCTTTGTGGCACCTTAGAGACTAACAAATTGATTTGGGCATAAGTTTTTGTGGGCTAAAACCCACTTCATCAGATGTATGGAGTGAAAAATACAGTAAGCAGTATATATATATATATATTACAGCACATGAAAAGATGGAATTGCCTTACAAAGTGGCGGGGGGGTCAGTGCTAACGAGGCCAATGCAATCAAGTGGACGTTGCCCATTTCCAACAGTTGACAAGAAGTGTGAGTATCAGCAGAGGGAAAATTACTTTTTGTAGTGATCCAGCCACTCCCAGCCTTTATTCAAGCCTAATTTGATGGTGCCCAGTTTGCAAATTAATTCCAGTTCTGCAGTTTCTCATTGAAGTCTATTTTTGAAGTTTTTTTTGTTGAAGAATTGCCACTTTTCAGTCTGTTATTGAGTGTCCAGGCAGACTGAAGTGCTCTCCTACTGGTTTTTGAATGTCACAATTCTTGATGTTTGATTTGTGTCCATTTATTCTTTTGCATAGTGACTGTCCAGATTAGCCAATGTACATGGTAGAGGGGCATTGCTGGCACATGATCGCATACATCATGATGGCATTGGTAGATGTGCAGGTGAACGAGCCCCTAATGGTGTGGCTGATGTGGTTAGGTCCTATGATGGTGTCCCTCGAATAGATATGCGGACAGAGTTGGCAATGGGGTTTGTTGCAGGGATTGTTTCCTGGGTTAGTGTTTTTGTTGTGTGGTGTGCAGTTGCTGGTGAGTATTTGCTTCAGGTTGGGGGGCTGTCTGTAAGCAAGGAATGGCCTGTCTCCCAAGGTCTGTGAGAGTGAGGGATCATACTTCAGGATAGGTTGTAGATCCTTGATGATGCCCTGGAGAGGTTTTAGTTGGGGTATGCAAATACAGAGATAAACGATAGTCATGCACTGCTCTGATTAAATATGGGTGAAATTCACCCCCATGCATAACTCCTATGAACCACCTACACTCTTAGTATAGGACTTACATGGTGCAGGCCCTTCATACAAGGTGAATCTCACTGTATGTCAGCACTAATTCCTCTCTACTGCATATGGGCAACATTCCTGATATTGACAAGCAGGGATGGGCAAACTCACTCAGAAAAACTAAGAATCCACGTCCCCACCCAAATTCAAACATACCAATTCTAAACCTGCTTTGAGTTTTGATAACATTTTGTGTGTCTTAATTCATGTCATCTCCTTTTTTCTATGGCAAGCATGTAACTGCTGGAGGATTGAGAGAAGGTCTATTCTCAAGAGAGAGCTGTTCTTGTGAGATTTCCCATGGGATTTTGTTTTGCATAAGATCAGACAACTGCCAAACATTCTGAGGTTGTGCACCACTACAAGTCAGAGTCACCAGACCAAACCTCTTGTCTTTCCTCTCTCTTTCTGGGCCACATCTTGTTAATCTTTTTTACTGAATGTACTACCATTCTAATTAAGAACATCGTCAAAAGGGGTAGTGAGAGCTATAGATATTTCTTTAAAGATATCACTCCATCATGAAACCCCAATTAGTCTGGTAACCTGCTTACAAAATACCCATCTGAAGCTGCTAAGTTTCTATCCAATGGTTCATCCTGGCTTTAGAACATATATATTTGGCTGTCCTAACTCTCTTTAAGTTCCACAAATTGTTGGCTTCCTTTCCAAGCCATTTCTTAATCATTTCCTGAAAAAAAGAAACTGCCCTAGATATGGAAAAGGACAAATCTCTTATATTCACAAGCAACACCACAAATTATTCAAACCAGCAAAGTTCAACCAGACTTTTGGTGAGGAGAGGCATAACAGAAGACCTTGACTTTTAAACATTTTGCCTGATCTGTTTTTTTGTTTTTTTTCCAAGGAGTGTATTAGTGGGTGGGCTAGGCCCCGCTGCTGGAGGCCTCAGCATCCTGCTACACCCCGTCCCAAAGAGGAGCAGAAGAAAAGTCCTCCAAGCGGCCTAGAGTGGCTTAAGGGGAAGCAGCCAATCAGAGGGACTGCGGGAGTGGGAGAGCCCTATAAAAAGGAGCAGCAGACACAGAGTCAGTCAATTGTTGCCTGGAGCTGGAAGGTTCCCAACTGGCTGACACAGTAGCAGGACCACAGACAACTCAATGAGGGAAGAGACATGGGGAGCTAAGAAGGAGTTCCTGGCTGGCTGCTGGGACTGAGCAAGGACTGAACCAGGGAGTGCTGCAGGAAGACAATGTCTTCAGGGAGGAAACCCTGGGGGTACGACACCATACCAGGGCCAGGACAAGTTTAAAACTGTATACCCTGGAAGGAGTTTGTTCTGTTCCACCTACAGACAGCATGTGTGACTCAGCCAGAGGTTAGTTAGTGAAGTGAGTTAGTGAAGACACGATGAAGAAACCATTGACCAAGCAGGAGTGCTCACGAGAGGTGGGTGCCAACCCATTCCATGAACTGAATGATTGCTGCCATGCACTCAACCAGTGGGTGCTCGCAAGCGGCAGATGCCACCCCATTACAGTACCACCAACTTAGAGACTGCAGACACATGCCCTTGAGAGAGGTGGGTGCCAACCCCATTACAGGATGCCTGAGCTCTATGCTTCAATGATGGTGCTAAAACACTGGTGGCAAAATATAGTACTTACATGGCCAATCTGCGGGTCCATAGTTGTAGAAGATGACCCCGATCACCAATAAAATGATGGCCCTCCATGTCAATTTACTCAAGAATTGGATGCAACTCACTCCTCTTTTTAACATGCCATAAAAAGCCAGAGCCACTGAAGTTCCAGTAATTAAAGCAAACCTGAAATCAAAGAAACTTGTCAGAATTGGCTGGAACAACACATTAATTTATCTTCCCTTCCATTTTAAAGGCCTCTGGTTCAAACCCAGAATGGATCATATATAATAAAGGCAGTTTGAGTCTGCTGTACAGTCTGTGCTCAGCAAGAAGCCAAGTGCTCCAATCACTTTAATAAACCTTCAGCCCTTTAATAGAACAGCCTCAGATGTGAGAAGAGAGGATCAATGACTATGCAATTTGTTCAAAGAAATTTTCATCTCAAATGCCCCTTAAATATAATATAAATTGTTAGGGATTCTAATCACAAGTAAAGTCACATGTAAAATAGTTTAACCTTTTCCCCTTCACATGATTCTCCTTTTCTATTCTGTCTTTCACTATACTGTTATACCATGATCCAATAGATAGGCCAATAAACTATAGATCAGTATTGGGGGGAGGGATAGCTCAGTGGTTTGAGCATTGGCCTGCTAAACCCAGGGTTATGTGAGTTCCATCCTTGAGGGGGCCATTTAGGGATCTGGGGCAAAAATTGGGGATTGGTCCTGCTTTGAGCAGGGGGTTGGACTAGATGACCTCCTAAGGTCCCCTCCAACCCTGATATTCTATGATTGCTCTAAGGGTTCTGGGCATCTTTTTTTGCTTTGTTTCATTTTCCACTAATCTCTCTTCTCCCCATACCTCTACTCCCTCACACCTTTTTCCACCAAGCTTAGCCGAAGTGGCAAAGAGACTGTAAATTCCTGTAACAATCCATTCTTATTATGGGCAGTCAAAGAACAAAATAGGATTTTCTCTTACTCTTATACATAAATGACTTATGGAATTCACTGCCATAGGATATTATTCAGGCTAATGAGTAAGAGTTCCCTTCCTCCATAACTTCCCTTTCATTTATATGATTAAGATTAGCATCTGCAGTTGCACTGGCTCATATAAAGTTATGAGAGCTCTCAGTCCTTATGCTACAGGGCATAAATTGATCACTGGTGTCAGAAAGGCACATACCTGTACTATTATGCAATGGAGGGTAAGTGCATTATGGGGATTTATATCTTAATTTGAAGCATCTGTTGTTAATCAATGTCCTAGGCAGAACACCAAACTAGATTATTGGGTCTCTCCTGATACAGAAAATACTATATGCCATCAAAGATCCCAAAAGGCACTCTCATGCCAAATAGGACCCTCTTGTTTCAAAATTCCAGTAACTTAATTCAACAGCTTCATCTTCCTTTGCTCCCTTTCTTTTAATCCCCTCAATTTGTCAATCAAAAGGCAAAAGCTAATCATCAGAACAATGACGCCCCTCTCAAACCCCCCCGCCCCAGGCATCTATTAACTATGATAATCTCAGATGCAGAGAACAAAAACCTAACCTCAGCAACCTGTTCAGACTCTTTCATCCCTTCCCCACCTAATTCCAGTCACCAGGGGGGTATTCTTTTTTGCTTCAAAGGTGAAAAAACCCTTTTATAATAATGGAGTTTATTCAGTGGGTCTTGCTTTAAGTAAGCAAGTTTTTAATCTATCATATACATTCCTGTAATGTGGGTTTGATGTTAATGGGTTGTAAAGTGGGTAATAATTTTCTTATTGACCTCTTCAATCAGATTAGATCATATTATTGACCATGCTGTTTGTTTTATAACCACAATCATATTGTGGAAGAACATCTCTTGCAACTTGCACATTTGTAAGTGCCCATTAAGGCAAAGGATGACAGGTCTGCATGTTTGGCACTTTTTAATATTTCTTTTTCCCTTGTTGGCTGTTTTCCCATCTGCATTTTAAAGATATCCCTTTTCATCCTTCTGGGTTCTTATGAGGAGGGATTTTTTTTGTTCTTTTTTTAAGAGATATCTGGACTACAAAAGAAAGAATCAAGTCCAAATTTTGCAAGCTGACCCTACTTAAAGCAACACCCAGATTGAGTTCTATTCGAGATGCCAGGAATTTTGAGAAACTCCTTTGCTGAGTCCATCTTAATTCAGCTTGGATAGTTTCCCATTTAAAATACATATTAGCTTTGGAGGCTATTTCATAATCAATTATCATCTATTTCCCTCAGTGAGCTGCAGGATTATCTAGATCAAAAGTTCCTTTAAAGATCTTGTATCCCTCAGTCACCTGTGCATAAGTGTGTGTTGAGAAAAGAGGAAAGATGATCTGGTGAGGCATTGGACTGGGACTTGGAAGCTCTGGGCTCAATTTCCAGGCTCTACCAACAAGCCTCCTGTGTGACCTTGGGTAAATCACGTCATCTCTCCGTGCTTCAGTTCCTCTTCTGTAAAATGGAAATAAAATGCTTCTTTTTCCCACCCTTTGTCTTCTCTATTTAGATTTTAAGCTCTTCAGTGGAGGGCCTGTGTTCATATAGTGCCTCGCATAACAGGGTTCTCATCCTGTAAGTGCTACTATAATACAGATAATAAAAAAATCATACCAGTATTCCCACAAAGATTTTAATGCCACTACACATGGGGATCCTGACAAAACCAGGGGCAGTTTTTGTTTATTCCTATTACTTGCATGCAGGCGATCATCATACCGTGTTTCCCATTTACTTTAAGTACATCTTGCTAGACCTACAAATTGTGTTTCAGGACTGCAATTCAACTACTGTAAGAAATGGGAGATACAAAGGGTAAATGCTATAACTCAGTATTGTATCAGCCAGACATTTTTCACTTCTAGCTATTATTTACAGTAAGCAACCAGGCTAATAGTCTACAAAGATGCTCTCCGATAGCCCATTGAATGTCCAGCCATTCTTCCGCTTCCTCAAAAATACCTCCCTGGTTTTGCTCAAAGAGGTGAAGGAAAACTTCTGCTGGTAGTCACCTATATACTGAGTCTTATACCTTTACAGCCTTTCCCACTCCTGCACGTGAAAGAGGTCTCTATGCTAGAAGTGATATTTTCAAAAGTGCCTACATATCTTAGGAACCCAAAACCCATCTCCAGAAATGACAGACTCCTATGCGCCACAGTCGCCTTTAACTTTCAGAGAGACTATAGCCTGGTCTACGCCAAGATTTATAACTCAGGGATGTGAAAAATTAACCCCTCTGAAAGACATAATTAAGCCGACATCAGTCTAAGCCCAGGTCTACACTGGGGCGGGGGGGGGGGGGGGGAGTGAGAAAGGGATCGACCTAAAATATGCAACTTCAGCTCCTGTAGCACTTGTAGTGTAGTCATACCCTTAGGCTCCTAAGTCACTTAAGGACTTTTGAAAATTTTACCTTAGAGCTAGTCTGAGAGTTTGTGCTAAAGCCCCGTACCGGTGATCTACACCAGACTTTATTTAGCTTAACACTTATCTGGGGTTAAGACAACAGGAGTAGAGCTGAGCGAATAACGGATTTTTCAGTGCAGTAGCTGAACTGAAAAATCTGAACAAAAAAAATGTTTCATTTCGAACCAAAACTGAAGATGTTTGGTTTTTCTCACCAAAATGGAAAACTGAAAAAATAATAATTTTGGGTCAAATGAAACATTTCATTCAACCTGAAATGATTTTTTTTATATTTGTGTTTAATTTTGTTCTGTTTTTTTGTGGGGGTGCAGGGTGGAGGCGGTTACCCTTTAAAAAATGTTTTAAAAGAAATATGCCTAAATCTAGAAACCAAATGTTGTTTGAAAATAAAGTCAAAACATTTCATATTGAAAATGCTGAACTGAATCATTTCAGCTTTTTCAACATTTTTCCCCTAATTTTTTATTTGGCTGAGGCTATGCACCAAATTCTACCTGAATTCACAAATAATTTTGGTTACCCCAAAACTGCATTTTTTGATGAATTTACTGTTCAACCAAAAAGTTTTGCCCAGTTGTAAATGGGAGTTTGCTTGACTGAAAACCGAATAAACTAAGAACATCAGGATTAAACCCCAAATCAACTGCTACTTCTGTTTTTGTCTTAATAAGATTGGAGTGCATCTTTATGAAATACAAACATAGAACAAAATACAAACAAAAGATAAGGACTTAAAAGAAAGAGCATGTGACTTCTTCACCCTTACATGTTATCAGTGGGATTTTCCCTGTTTGGTCCATGGTAATGGATCAGGGGCTTTATAAGTATGACTTTGGGCATTTATTATCACCATTTAAAATAAACAATCTTGAATGAAGTGGACTTACCATGGCATCACAAGATCTGCAACTGTCAGCCCTGTAATTAAAACTGAAGATGTACCTTCAAAATGTGGTTATCAGTAGAAACAGAGTAGACTTAAAAATCAAACTCAAGGATGAGGCACTGATAGCGAAGCCACATGCAATGGGGAAAAAACCATACGAGTCAGCAAACAACTAATCATCATTGGCTACCTCTAAGGGTTTGAAATATGGGTATTAATAAAAAAACTGTTTGGTATCTTCTTTTAAGAAAAAAGGAATCTGGACATGGATTTAATTACACTATTTCTCAAGCTTTGCACAGATAGCACAGCACTAAACAGCCGTAAACTAAACTAAATATATACAATTTTTGTTTCTCTTTCGGGAAAGCTGTATGCATGCCTAGATTTAAATTGCTCCAAAAAAGGAGCAAGTTTATCAGAAGCAAGGTACCAAGTCTACTGTCCAGTCTGTGTGCATTTTCCCCAGGCGCATCAATATATGTATATATTTTTGCTGAAAATGCCTACCAGATCACTCAATAATGCAAGGTTTCTGAGCTGACACCACATTTTCTTAAGCGAATGATCATTGTTTCACAGTTTGTCCTTAATTCCACCCCCTATTTATTTGTGTCAGCCACTCTTGTAGTCTAGTCATCTCTAGAGCAGGGCTGGTCTTATTATGTGTGTGCATTTAGTACCTAGCAAAATGAGGCCCTTATCCCTGGTCAGGGCCACTCGGCATTACTGCAATTCACATAAATATCACTGAGGTCTCACTCTTGACTTATTAGATAATATTTGATTTATTTTCATTATTAAAAATGTGCTTGGAATAATATTCTGGGCTCGTTTATGCATTGTATAAAACAGCAATGCCAGTTCAAACCAAGTCCCACACAGTGGCTATTACTATATGGCAAGGTAATTTCAAATAAAATGAAAAAAGTGAAACCACAAACGTTGACCATTGCTACTCCTTTGGGTTCTGTTCACAAGCGCGCTGAAATAAATACCTACATTTAAGGAGGTGTTATTGCTAAGGTTCTGCGAAAATGTTATTAGGAGACTAAACCTCACTGTGTTTTATCTAAAGTTTAAACCATGATTGAGTTTTTTACCTCACAAACTCCTCCTGTGGCAGTGTACTTGTGTAGATAGAGGAACACGCAACGTTAACCAGCGTTCTCGGGAATAGAGTGTGGGTAGTTCAGTGATCTGTAACCATCTTTTCCCCAGCTCCAGTATCTTCAGGGAGATGTTGGATAGTCCTTTCCCCAGTCCTACTGCATTCTGGGTTGCTATACCTACTTCTTTTTTACCATTCCAAGAAAAGACCACCTAGTAGCTCCACTGTTGCTGTTCTACCATCTCATTCTGAGCTTTCCTACAATAAAGACTATTCACCAGGGTAGCTTTTCCTTAACCAAGAAAGGTTAAGAAGTGACTTGATCACAGTGTATAAGTACCCACATGAGGAGAAGATTTCTGACAGTAGAGAGAATTTTAATGTTGCAGACAAAAACATAAGATCCAATGACTGCAAGTTGAATTGAGACAAATTTGGACTAGAAGTAAGGTAGGACATCTTTAACAACAATGGCAATTAACCATTGGAATAACTCACCAATGATGTGATGGACTTCTCATCACCTGGAGTTTTCAAAACAACATTGGAAATCTTTTTACAAAATATTCTCTTGCTCAACCACAGGTTATGAGTTTCACGCAGAAATTGCCAATTGAAGTTCTATGGCTTATGCTACACAGCAGGTCGGACTAAATGACCAGAAAGAATGATAGCCCCTTCTGGCCTTAAAATCTATGAGTCGGTAACTAAGGGTGTGCACAATCTCTAATGTCACTCTCACTGTTCTCTATGGTACAGTCTAAATGATTTGTCTTTTAGGTTAAATAAAAAGAACAAAACAACAATGAAAAAGCACAGTGTCTTCCCTTTGTAACAGACTGCAGCTGAGCTACAAACAAAATGGCAGCTGCCCTCAGCAGAAAAATGTCTGAATACTTAAAAGCCCTTTTCAGAATAAAGTAAAATCATAATAGTTACACAACTACATACACCATGACAGGTAAAGGAACATTGTTACTTTCATTTCAACTAATCATTTATACAATAAACAGGTAAGTCACGGAATTGAAGTTATACACAATGTAATCCACAGAGTCAACAACCTATTTCCTTGACATTTAAAGTTTCCTCCATTACATTTGTTAGAGCTGTTTGACATTTTTTGGACAAAATATTTTCCTGAAGAAAAATGGGATTTTCTTCATAAATGATTTTTTCACCTCCCTCACAGGAAAATGTGGGGGGTTTGGTTTTTTTTAAAAAAAAATAGGAAATTTTGAAATGAAACCAAAAAGTTCCTTTGTTTCAAAACTGAAGTTATGCTTTAATTTGATTTTTGAAAACCAAAAAAATTTAGAAATTTGTGGATTTTTGATCTCCCCTTCCCCTTTTCTTTGGGCCACTGAATACAATGGACTGAATGATGTCTAAGAGCTTTTTTCTTTCACTTTTACACCTTTTTTCCCCCCTTCCCCCTGCCCTCACTTTTTCAGCTCTAACTTTTCAAAACTTCTTCAACATGAGGAAAAAACAAGGAGGAAATTATGACAAAATGCAGAGTGGCCAAGTTGAAGTTTCATATTACCAAACACACAGTCAATTGTGACAGAAGTAGGATTAACCTAGAGATATATGTGGTTTTAAAGATAAAAACATGCATGTAACTAAAATGTATGTTATGAAGATGATGGTTCATAATCAACATCAATTGATTTGTGAGCTAAAGTAGAGAGAGAGGTAATTATTGTACTTGTCATCCTACTTATCCATTTAACAGACATACCAGAAATCCATTGCTACGTTACTGAGATTTTGGTGATGGCAATATGATCTTAAAAGCTTCTCTCCAGCTCTCAGGAGTCAATATGCTCTAGTGAAAAGGAAAGCTCAGCAAAACCGGGCCGTTACAGAACTTGCTTAAACATAAAGAAAAAAGCCTTCACAGACAACAGACTAAGACGATAAAATTAAAGAATGAACTCTAGCTAAATAAAGTAATGGTCCTCCAGTGGAAAGACAAAATACAATTAAAATTCACATGCTTATTTTAAGATCAATATTTTTCTGCTGATTTGCTGAAGAGGCTTTTATGAAGTTTAAGCAGAGTTCATTGTTAAATACTCCTACCTACAGAGGATACAGTAAGCCATATTAATTCCTTTTCTTTTATAGATCAATAATTAGATTGCTGATTTGCTTAAAGTGCTCTGGGATGAAGAAAGAAAATGGAAGTTATACTGTGCCATATCATGGTGCATACTCAAAGAACCAGTAGCCCCTTCTCCCCACATAGTTAAAGATCATGACAGTAAAAGATAATGTGGAAAAAACAAACAAACAAGGGGTGTCCTCCCCCCCTACACAAGAAGACGACATGGTTCATAAGAATAAACAAACCAAACCCAGACATAGACTTTAACCTCTGAGGTAAATGTAACTCAACACAGAGACCCACCAAATAAAATCTATTAAAAATAGGAAAATAAGTGGAAAAACCACTCATGTCTAGAAATGGAGGCAAAGAGATAGGAAGAAGGCTCCTGCATAAGGCTCTAGAACAGTGCTGGTGGTTACAGATATAATTACAGTACAGGTGTGTGGGTGAATTTGTCCCACCAACTTTCACAGTTAAGACACCACAACCTTTGTCCCTTCCAACTTTCTCTTCTCCCTCTGCTTCACTAACAAAACCATCTGCTGCAGACTCTCTCATTCTTCCCCTCCTACCTTTCTTAGCTGAATAATGGCTCTCAAAAGAAAGAGTGGAAGGGAAGCATCAAAGGAGCTGTGCCCTGAGCTACTCCCCTACTGACCACACTGGCACAGAGGAGGAGCTAAGGAATGTACTGTTAGGGGCTCCTGCTACCATGGGGGAAACAATACGTTGGCTCCCCAACCCACACCACATGCCATTGGATTGGGAAGAAATTACACAACCTCTTGGGGGCAGAGAGGAGTAGGGCTTGTGGAGTGGGCCTGGGACTTTCTGGGGATGTCTGGAGGGGATAGAAGCTTATAGGGATTATAACAGAGCGTCGACTCACCAGCAAGGCGCAGCCTGCTGGTCGTCCGTGAATTAGCTCAATTCCTGTCTCGGAGCGCCCCCTGCTGGCCGGTGTCTCCCTGCCGGTACCTGCTTCCTGTGAATCCCCATCACTTGTAGCACTTCAGGCCCCGTGTCCCTCCCGGACTCCGGTGTCCCTTACCTTGGGGTGCTGCCCCACAGCAGTGCTCCCACACTCTGGGTCTTCCCTCCCGGGGAACCCCAACCTCCTATTCCCACCTTACCTCAGTGGCTACTGCCATTCGTCATCTAGCCCCTTCTCTCAGGGGCAGACTGCAGTCTCTAATGGCCACTCATCACTGGCAAGGGTTGGACCTGCTGCCTTTCTAGCCCCAGCTTCACTTTCTCTGGTGAAGGTAGAAGACAGACTATGCAAAAATGTGGTTTGCTTAATTGCTGAGTTGTTCTTGAACAAGTTAAGTATCTTTCTGAGGCCTCTGACATTTCTCATTGCACTCACTATGCAGAGAACCGCTTTGAAGGAACTTACGATGCTTCAGCACAGATTTTGACTTGGCTAACTTGTTTTTCAGCTTAGAGAATTGTCTGACATGATGAATACAGAACACAGGCTCTTGCTAATTGGCTTCTCATTGTGAAGGACTTGGCACCATGGTGATGGAAGAAAAAGATCATGTACCAAAAGGACCCATTCTATTTTGAACAGGTATTCTGCATCAAAGTTTGGGTTGTCAATGGTCAGCTTTGACGCACAACTCCCACCAACAAATCACAGATAAAAAAACTAAAAGAAAGTTTTGAAATAGAGACATTGTCCTGATGAAAACAAGCCAGTAATTACTTTTACCTATGAACACACACATTATATTAAACACCCCAAATTCATTCTAAAAAAGAATGGAGGTTTCTAAATGTGAATGACAAAATATTTGTTGGTAGAGTTAATGAGCATGAGAGGGGACAAGGAGCGGTAGCACTATATACTGTTTTGATGGTATTACATTTCATATTAATCATAATCATAAATGTGTTTTAGAGTTAATGGTGCAGTGTCTGAATGTAATGTTGACAAACAAAATGAATAGCTTCAGCAAAATCTAAAGTATCATATGTTCATACCTTGACTATTTAAGTCAGGTGATTTTGTTCAGTGCTGTCAAAGAACTTCAACTCTGTGATGAACGAAAATTAACCAAGCAGTGAACAGTCCATAACTTGGTTTACAGTGTTCTTGGAGACCTCCGTTTGACATACTGCCTCACCATATGGGCAAAGATACACATTCCTTTTGAAAGGCCCTGGCACTACTGAAACTGCATAGAGGAAGAAATGATGCTGCATAGAGGAAGAAATGATGTCTTGTGCCCCTGGACTAAATTTTCAAGAGAATTTATGGCCCCTTTGTGCTGTGTAATGTTACACTATAATTCAACTGCAGCTGCTCAGCAGAGAATTCCCTAGGCCTAGGGAAACTCCTTTCTGGCATATCTGTGCTGCTGCTAGCCCTGTGACTCCGCCCTACCTCGGGTGACCAGATGAAAGGACCCAAAAATCAGGACTTGTCCGAGCAAAAAAAAAAAAAGCAGAAGCCCCGATATCCGGACAAATGGCTTCCCGACCAATGCATGGGACAAAGGACGAAAAATCGGTACAATCCCGATTTTATCGGGACATCTGGTCACCCTAGCCCCACCCCACCTTTTCTGGTATAAGGGGAGAATCAGGGGCAGGAGAGGGTGTGGTGGAGCTCTGTTACACTTTTCCTCCACTGATGTAGGATCCATTAAGGAACCTACTTTTAAGTGGTGATGGAGCCAGAGCAGAGCTCTGACACAGGAGAGAATCTGCCTCTGTCTCTCTCACTTTAGGCAAATGTTTCTTATATTTTAGGACTGCAGGTTCTGAATTGCACAGACTGTAACACAGATTTTGGGTCGCTGCAACCACCATACATTAGACCAATGAGAAAGGAAAGAATGCATAAACTTTGCCCACAGATATCTGCATAAACAAAACACACACAGTTAACAATAAGCAGCAGCTTTTTGAGACGAGAGATAATGCTAGCTGCGGAAATTGATAATTTTGCAGGTTTTGTTTAGGAAGGAGGCACGATCCACAGCTTAGTTCTAATCTCCAGTAGAGTACAAAAATGTATTGCTTTTGGCATCAGATAAATTTAAAAAAAAGAGACAGGAGATTAATGAGTTTTAGTTTACTGAAAGCCCTCCATTATTATTATTGTTGTTGGAAAAATACGCTAAGGCAGCTAATAAGTATTTTATCTCTAATGAACGCAAATACTATATTTGGCTTTGGCATTGGAAAGCAGAAAGAGTTGTTTTAAGGCTGATTAATACATTAAATATTCTTCCTATTCATCCACCCTGAAAATGTTAATTAAACAACAAAGGTCATCAACACATAAAGAGAAGTTCTCCTCAAGTACTTTGTGTAGCAACTTTCCCTGGTGACTGCACAACACTGCATAGGTGGACAGCTGCTCAGGAGTGCAATTATTATGAATTTTATTCCACTTAATAGCACAAGCAGGAAATGGAAGGTTATATTACAGATCAATATATGGGCTAAGGGAATCTGACAACCTTTGGTCAGAATTGGGAGAATAGATAGCATTAATTAATTCACTGGCTTGTTGAAAAAAATCATTCTTTACAGCTGTGACAGACTAGGAAATGCTCTTTTCTGCTATTGATTAATACGGGAGGACAGCTATCAACAGACTTTTATAAAAGTCCCTCTTCTACAAGCCATTTGAATTTCATAAACCAGGGCACTTCAAAAACCACTTTCTTGCTTATTTCCTGTGTTTATTTTTAAAAAGTTTTAAAATTTATGGAACCATCACAAAAATTTAGTAGAAATGTGATCCAAGCTTTAACTTCTGTGCCAGGGAAAATAATGGAGCAAGTAATTAAGGAAATCATCTGCAAACACTTGGAAGGTGGTAAGGTGATAGGGAATAACCAGCATGGATTTGTAAAGAACAAATCATGTCAAACCAATCTGATAGCTTTCTTTGATAGGATAACGAGTCTTGTGGATAAGGGAGAAGCGGTGGATGTGGTATACCTAGACTTTAGTAAGGTATTTGATATGGTCTCGCATGATATTCTTATCAATAAACTAGGGAAATACAACTTAGATGGGGCTACTATAAGGTGGGTGCACAACTGGCTGGATAACCATACTCAGAGAGTAGTTATAAATGGTTCCCAATCCTGCTGGAAAGGTATAATGAGTGGGGATCTGCAAGGGTCTGTTTTGGGACCGGCTCTGTTCAATATCTTCATCAATGACTTGGATATTGGCATAGAAAGTACGCTTATTAAGTTTGCAGATGATACCAAACTGGGAGGGATTGCAACTGCTTTGGAGGATAGGGTCATAATTCAAAATGATCTGGACAAATTCGAGAAATGGTCAGAGGTAAACAGGATGAAGTTTAATAAGGACAAATGCAAAATGCTCCACTTAGGTAGGAACAATCAGTTTCACACATACAGAATGGGAGGAGACTGTCTAGGAAGGAGTACGGCAGAAAGGGATCTAGGGGTTACAGTGGACCACAAGCTAAATATGAGTCAACAGTGTGATACTGTTGCAAAAAAAGCAAACATGATTCTGGGCTGCATTAACAGGTGTGTGGTGAGCAAGACACGAGAAGTCATTCTTCCGTTCTACTCTGCGCTGGTTAGGCCTCAACTGGAGTATTGTGTCCAGTTCTGGGCACCGCATTTCAAGAAAGATGTGGAGAAATTGGAGAGGGTCCAGAGAAGAGCAACAAGAATGATTAAGGGTCTAGAGAACATGACCTATGAAGGAAGGCTGAAGGAATTGGGTTTGTTTAGTTTGGAAAAGAGAAGACTGAGAGGGGACATGATAGCGGTCTTCAGGTATCTAAAAGGGTGTCATAAGGAGGAGGAAGAAAACTTGTTCATCTTAGCATCTGAGGACAGAACAAGAAGCAATGGGCTTAAACTGCAGCAAGGGAGGTTTACGTTGGACATTAGGAAAAAGTTCCTAACTGTCAGGGTGGTTAAACACTGGAATAAACTGCCCAGGGCGGTTGTGGCATCTCCATCTCTGGAGATATTTAAGACTAGGTTAGATAAATGTCTATCAGAGATGGTCTAGACAGTGATTGGTCCTGCCATGAGGGCAGGGAGCTGGACTCGATGACCTCTTGAGGTCCCTTCCAGCCCTAGAATCTATGAATCTATAAGGTACTGAACCCATTTAATCTTTTAGGATTAAGAAAAGCACCAGTGCATCCGATTCTCAAAGTTCAATATTTGGTATTGTGCTCATTTATTTTCACGCAGCTAGCTTTGAAAATCTGGCCTAAAACAGGCACACTAGAAACTACATCTGCCAATGGTTATTAAAGTGCTCTAATTTATCAACTGAAAAAGGTACATGTAATAAAGGTGTGGCACACAGAAGCATCAGTAAGAGACTGCTTGATTCTCTGGACATTCTCATATGGCGACGGGGGTGTGTGCGTCAGAATTACAAAAGGCTATGCCCCTTTGACATGGCAGGGTCAGTATGCACTGACTCCAGGGGCTACTGTTACAGTAAGGAACAAAAATAATTAAGCCTGTTAATTACTTTCTAGAGGGCAGCTAGCTTCTCACCTTTAGTGTCAGGTTCTATCATTCAGTTGACACAGGAAGAGGATTAAAATACCAGCACAGTCCTATGGTTTCAAAAGTTCTTGGTCATTTTGAACTTGCATATTTCGGACTTCAGTGCCACTATATATACTAACAATCTTCTTGAACTACTTCAGCATACCACCTGGAATTAAAGGAAAACCAGAGGATGAAATGTGCAAGTCAACTAGCTGGAAGAGATGACTTACATGAACTTATTTGACCTGAAAGTGAAAGT
Source organism: Chelydra serpentina (assembly GCA_037349315.1). NCBI lineage: Eukaryota > Metazoa > Chordata > Testudines > Chelydridae > Chelydra > Chelydra serpentina. The sequence goes on from JBAIAC010000030.1 coordinate 55,291,391, forward strand.
TTGTATCTTGACTAGAGTCAAACTTACCCTACAATTTGGAAGTACTAGGACTTTGGGTTTACATTGTGTGTTCATCTCTAAATTGATTTGTTAACAAATTTTGATTTGGGGATGATCAGTGTTGTTTTTATTTAAGAAGTTATTGGACTACGTCTAGCGGAAGATCTTATTGAAATATTCCTTTTTGTGAATCTGTAAGCACATGGTGTTTCCACTCTGGTTCTAACACAGCACACGTATTTAGGATATGGTCCAAATGTACCTCCTCCCTGGGGTTTACCTTCATGATTAACAAAACAAACACACATACACACATCCGCCTGACCTTCCTCCTGAGCTCAGATGTTCTGCTTACAGTCTGCTTAACAGGCAAACATCTCACATTCCACTGCCTGGCTTGTCCACTGCTTCTTCACTGCAGCAAGTAACTATCATTGTCATGAGGGGGCAGGTGGTCCAGGGTAAGTGTCATCGTTCAGGATTGGTGCTGACAGGCCACAAAATTTATGGCTGCCAGGGATATAGAGGAGGCACAGAAGGTTAAAAGTGCACATGGGCTTGCTTTGCACCTAACTCATCCAATGTCAGCAACTGGAAGCTCCCCAGTGCTCCCCACCCCAAACACAGGGAGACATGAAGGGAAGGGATTAGCAAGAGGAGGTGCCATGTCCTTCTCTTTTCTATCTAGGTCTTGACTCTTGCTTCTGCCCCAGTGGGTTATTCTCTGAACCTGGCACCTGTTACTGGCCTCAGTAGGCCTTCCTCCAATGCCTTCTCTTCCCAGGAAACTGCTTCTGATTCTGACCACCTGGGGGTTTCCTAGCTCTACACTTCCCATATCCACCACTACTTCTGGAAATTAGTGCTACCAGCTGTCGTTTGTCCTGCAACTTGGCCTGTTGCATGACTGTCTCCAGACCCCTCTCCTCTGTATCTCATCTGCTGCTCACCTGCCCTTCACAACTTCTCCTCTCAGCCTGCAAACAAGTGTGACTGGCCCTCAAACCCTTGTTTATCCTCGCACCCTCTCTCCTCTTTCCACAAGCCTTCCTGCTCCTGCACAGCCTCTCCTCCCACTGGTCTGCCTGCCTCTGACAGAGGATTGAAAATGTGGGTTTATTTTATGTGCAGAACATAGTTTTAATTAAAAGCTATGCAATGGGAGTCAATGGTTACACAGGAGTGGCCTCCCCTTCAGCTGGCCCTGCTCTCCCTTTCTATTCAGATAGCAGCTGGTTTTTCAGGAAAAACCGCTTCTGTCTTCTCCTACCTTCAGCCACCCTCCTGCTGGAGGAAATGTAGCTCTCGGAATCACAGCAGGGTGGCTGCTCTCTGACAGACTGATAGAGCCCATACCCTATGAAAATTGGTTGGGGGTGAAGTTGGGCACAGCCCACTTTAGTGGGGGGAAATGTTCAATATAGTCTCGCAGTCGAGCACCATGCAGAAGCTCTGTAGCTCCAAGTTTGAACAGGACTATGTAAAATTAAAAAAAAAAAGAAAAAGATTTGATGGCTGGCTAGTGATTACTATAGACTCCAGACGTGCTTGTGCTGTATTGGTTTTTTCGGTATTAAGCATTTTTCTAGTGGGTCGTTCCATTACTTCCTCTTGGGGGATACACCAGCTGTAGAGCGGAATGACCAGCCAATTAAAATTCATGAACAGTATTCCTGACAGTCTGGCACATTAATCTGCTATATCTCTTAGGCAGCAGACACTGCAACTCTGACACCTGGAACTAAGCCACACAGCTGTCTTTCCACAACCATACACTTCCTGTAATTTTGGGCAGTTTTTCCAGACCAGCCTTTGCTTTTATCAGTAGCCGGTGGTAGCTGTCGTCTCAGGCCACTTTGTCAGGTAGACAAGGCTTTTTTATGCTACTGTTGCTGCCTCTAGTTCAAGATGACTGACAGTTATCCCAGCAAGAAAATTCCTAGAGCAGTGGCTATAGGTTTCTATTGTCTCCATATACTTTCATTGATTGTTGTAATTAATGCCAACAAAGCCCCCTATGTTTACGGGTCCAATGTCCCCTATTATAGGGCTACCGTTTGAACTGTTTTGAATTCTGAATATTTGGCAACTATGCTCTTCCAGCCATGCCATGCAATAGTGTTTTGGGGTATTTTGACTTTTAGGTTGAAACATTCTAGTACAATAGAATCATAGAATCTTAGGACTGGAAGGGACCCCGAGAAGTCATCTAGTCCAGTCCCCTAACCCCATGGCAGGAGTAAGTATTATCTAGCAATAATTAAGGGGGAATGGATTAATCGTGGCACAAAAATATCTCAACCTGTGCCCTCAGAGTTGATTGTTGCAGCAAATTGTTTATTGCTTCACATTTGCCACACATTTAGTTAACTTTGTGGTATACTGGAAATGGATTCCCGCAGTAGAACACAGCACTTCTAGCTGGCAATGAGACTCCAAGTTGTCCCAGGAGTGGACAAAAGATGAATTCTCATTAGCTGCAACTTCACAAATATATTCTCTACTATAGCAAAGCACAGCTATCTGCTGTGAAGCACACCTTTTAACACTGCAAAATAATGTATTTGAAAATAAGCTATTTTGACATCGTAATCTCTTTTTGGGAAGTGAGACTGTACTATAATTGAGCAAATACAGCTCTCTTGGTATATACAGTTACCCTAATCAGTTTGTTTGAAAAATAGTATCCTATTGGCAAGAACTTTTCTTTAAACATAGGCATTGTTTTATTTAGGAATAGCAACATATAAGGCAAAAATAATGATCAGACTAATTAGGGAGAAGCATAGACTGCTTAATTATGATTTCTTTAAAACTCTCAAGTCTCTTGAAGTGTATATAGAGGAGAAGGGCAGCACCTCTAGATCAAACAGAAACATTCTAAATTCCAAAAAATGTAACTTTGTTTCTTTTCTCAATATTCTATATGCAAAGCCTCAATGAAGCCAACCTGAACTCCATTCAGCAGTGTTGTTTGGATGTATTTGATGGCAATATTTGACCCGAGGAGTTTGATTTTGGCATGAAGCACCAAATTCTGCTCATGCACAGGTGCAAACCTGAGCTACATTTCTTTTAAAGCCAAAAGGATTACTATCCATTTACACTAGCATAACTGTGAGCAGAAGTTTGCCCTATTGGTGCACTCCTACTCTCCCTGAGGGGAACAGAGGTTTTGCCAATTTACATTAGTAGGGACAGGATCAGGCCCCAGATGGACAATAGTGTCAGTGGCTAAGACTACATCTATAACAAAGGGACTATCAGTTTGAAATCTGGTCAATTTCATAATCCCATCTCAGGGTTTTATACTCCAGCCCATCATGGTAGCAACTGATCATCTTCTACATAAAATCAATAGCACCAGTGAAGTCCCATGGGCACTTTATGGAGTCTGGCACTTTTCAGGGTAAAAACTCTACTTGCAATAGGGGTTTGAGGTTTTTTTAAAGCTCACCAATTTACTGTTATTGTGCTTTTTCTAATAAAGAAAAAGATTGAACTGCTTCAAGGTTTTTTAATTCATAAATTGAATTAAAAGTAGTTTTAGGTACTACTATTGCCAGTAAGTAGTTCTGCCAATGTTCATAGTTTCATAATCACACTATTATGTTTGTTTCTTATTCACTGTTGTGTGACTAAACACAACATGTCAAATGCACGAAGGATGCAAACGGGAAGAAAAAAATCCTCATCTCTTCCAGTTAGTCATCTTAGGTGTTATCTGTAATTAAAGTAAGTAAAATATTGTTCAGAGAACTATGACCTGATTGATGGTGTCCTATAAATGTATTCATAAGTAGAACTGTGCAAATAACTGATTTTTTACTTCACTGGCTGTACTGAAAAACTGAAAATATATTTTGTTTCGGGGTGACCCAAAATGAATTTTTTTTTCAATGAACCAAAACATTTAGAAAAAAAGTTCAGCTCAGGTCAAACAAAACATTTTATTCAACTAAAAATATTGTGTTTCTTCTGCATTGTTTGGGTTTTTTTGACCCAAACAATTTGAAAAGTTCTACATGAATTCACAAAATGTTTCAGTCAACCTGAATGTGAATTGTAAGGTGAAAATGTTTTGGATGAAAAATTCTTTCTATTCATAAGTACTTTATATTAATGGAAGTACATAGTATATACTAATATGTATGGGTATGTGATACCACACGTAATGGTAATAACCATGTGATTAGTTTAAAAGCCAAATGATAAATACAAGTATCATTCACTTTGATCCCTTGCTTGCTCTGTGACCACTAGTCTATTTCTCTTGGCTGTAAAATATAAAAACAAAAACACACATGTTGTACTCCTGGGCATGTTAAGAAAGCTGCAATCTTTAAAAACAAACAGACAAAAAAGAACAATCTGTCCATATAGGTGTTTTATACCATCAGTAATTTCTCCTAAAGTCTTACACCTACCTGCCTCAGATGGACAAGGTACAGTCATGGAGAAGGTTTTCTGTCAGACACAGTTAGGTACTATATGTCATGGTCTCAAAAATAGGATCTTTACCCTCTTAGGGAGGGGAGATTGCCCACTTCCCAACAGGACCTATATATTTATTTCTAACCCTGGAAAATCCCAAGACAATGGACTAAAAATGATGACATTTTACATATGCAGAAGCTATACCTTGTGTCTTTATAACTGTCTCTGAGCCCTGTGCAATTAGATTAATTCGACTCGTGTTAACTGTACATGTACAGGTGAAAGGATACAAAAAATTGTCCCAGTAATGTTTTTGGAGCTTTTTTTTTTTTTTTTTAATCCTCTTAAAACATTTCAAAAATAGCTTTTCTGAAGGCTATATGATGGACACATAATGGTGTGGTCTGGTCAAAGATCAGCCGCAACTTGCATAACTTATTCATGCCTTCACCACAATCAAGTCATGAAGTTCTGAAACTTACACAGATTAAACCTTAGTAGCACAGCATCTGAGTCCATAGGCATTACTGTAATACAAACAACAACATATTCTGAATATAAATAGAGAATCAAAAGCATAACAATAAACAGTATAGTTTTGACTTTGATCATCTTGAATATGGACCCACTTGAATATTGCTCTGTTGAGAAAAAAAGGCACACCAGATGCAGGATTTATAAACAAACAGGACTATGCAAAACATTAATATTTGCTTGCATTTGTAATGAATTAGCTTCAGCCATTCTTGCCTCTCTCTGTTGGTTGCTTTCAAGAAATTCCGCTCCCCCTCGCCCTCCTCTTCACTGAACTGGTTGTATTGTGTGTGCTTGTCCTATCTGTTTCTATGGAAAATGTAACCGGAAATGACAACCTTTCTACAGGCCAAATCATGAAACCCTTACTCATATAGTATAGTCAGCACACTTATACAGGTCATTCTGGTTTTAAAGATATACCACTTCCAGCAGTACTCCCCATTTTTAAAAAAAAGGAAATACCACTGGAACCTGTAGTACATCTAGAATCAGAATGAACTTTGTAAATATGCCCACTGTACTTTACTCTACAAATAGCCCCATTGATTTCTTAAGACTACTCTCAGTGTAAGTATAAAGTGCTATGCAACATATATAAGGGTTTGGGAATCATTCTATGTAATGTAATAGAGGATTATATTCATTGTTATAGGGTGGTTTAAACAAAAAACCTATAATAGGATATACAGTGTGTGTATATATATATATATGTTTGTTAAGTGCTGTATGTATTATGGCTCTATGTATGGTAACTGATTTGAATAGTAAAGTAATATACAGGCAAGCAAGCATATCATTTTAAGTAGGTTTCCTACAATTTTTAATATACAAGGATTAAGCCATGCACTAAAACTCATTCATTTGCACAATTGCACTGATTTACACTGAATATATTAATTTTTCAGATCATAGCTCAGCTAGTTTAATTATAATATTTTATTGGGGTTTTTCTATTCTAATTTCTCAGATTTTCCCCCTTCATTTTGGGATTTCATTTCAGCTTGATCTCCAACAAATTAGTACTTTGTCTCTTTTTCAAATTCATTAAACATTTTCATTTAGAAGCCTCTTTTGCCAACTTCCTATCTCATATGCCCCTGCACTATCTATCTTATTTGTAGGGGGACATGTCATTACTTGCATAACAAACATAAGAATAAATATTTGCACCATTGGTTATCTTTCCACTCTAGTGCTCAGGTATATAGGGGTGATTTATTAACTATTCCACCGCTGATAGTGAGTACCTCTTCTGTTGATTTGAGCTTTTATCTATAAGAATCATCTTTAAAGGAAGCATGACATTTGGTGAGTGCCAAATGAAACCCTTAAATGAAGAGTGCTTCTCGACCTGTGGAAAATCATACACTGAAATATCCATCTTACAGGAGAAATAGGTCAGGGAGTTCAAAAACTACAGTGATGAGCACCTCATATATTAAACTGAGATACATTTATACAGGAGAGAAAGAGGGTGGAAGAGACTCATCTGAGGTAATGTCAATCACTATGGGATGGATTGGCATCTTACAATCCAGCCTAAGTAAGGGGCAGCGCATAGAAGCAGAAGCATTACAGGGCCCGAACTGTGGCTCTGAGAATCGTAATTCAGTCCCTGCCTCCCTGTTGCTCCATGGGGGCCATAAAGTATGTCAGCCTTTTTCCTGACACATTTCCCTCTGCAATGGCTCAACTGTACTGGCCAGCATGTTTCAAGGCAGCTGAGCCAAGGCTCTGCCTACTCCTCCACCCGCGTCCAGCCCCTCCACATCCAGCGGCACAGGAGAGAGAACTAGCAAATGGGTGACAGCTGCTTCCCGCTCCTATAGGATCTGGTGACTCCTATATCCTTACTCCCCCTGAGCAGCCAGAATCACAGTTGAGCCCTATGGGGAAATAACACAGTCAAGGAGACAGGAAGAAAGAGAAGACCTTAAAAACAGAAGCCTCCTCCAAAATGGTTTCTCAAAGCAAGGTAAGATGAGATATACTGGATTCGATATGGCATCATGAAGCATTTCAAACCATCAGAGTGAACACTCATGTTGAGACTATTCTCACACAGCAGAATATTAAGTAGATGAGGTTCATGAGATCTAGAACTCATCAAACAATGTCAGAAAGTAGGAATATCTGGAAAAGGAGAGCTGAGGGCATTTTAGTAGCGTAGCCAGGGTGGGAGCAGGGGGAGTGGCCGCTCCCCCTGTGAAGAGAAGCGGCGCTAAGGCGCCACCCGAGCCTCGCTGCGGGAGCCGGGCTCGGGGGCGCTTTAAAAGGCCGGCGGCTCCTGCCGCTGCGGGGAGCCGCCGGCCCTTTAAAGCGTCCCCCCTAGCCCCGCTGCCAGACCCGGGCTGGGGGGGGGGGGGGGGGAGGCACTTTAAAAGGCCCGCGGCTCCTGCCGCTGCGGGGAGCTCCGGGCCTTTTAAAGTGCCCAGCCCCGCTGCCGGAGCCGGGCTCGGGCGGGGATTTAAAAGGCCCGGGGGCTCCACAGTGGCTGGAGCCCCGGGCCCTTTAAAGCGCCACTGGGGTGAGTACAGGGGGAGCGGCGCCTTTTTATAGCGCCGCCGCTCCCCCTGTGCTCTAAACCTGGCTATGCCACTGGGGCATTTCCAAACTACCAAGTGCTTACAGGTGAAAAGAGAAAGTGCATGGTGGTAACTGGATCAGGATCATTGCTGCCAATTGCTGACTCTGCAAACCCCAGGGTTGGGGGCCAAAATGGGTCAGTCCTCCATTGGGAAGAAGGACCGAGAGAGGCCTGTATATGCTTCTCATTCTATTCCATATCAGGAGAGATTGTGAGCATCTCTTCTTCCTAGCGCATCTGAAACCATTCAGGCCCTGTGCCCGACAGCTAAGAGCTGGTTGGACAATGGCGGGGGTTTTCCTGTGGGAAAAAATGTTGACTTTTTATCAAGAAACTGAAAATCTAACCATTTTAATCCAAAACCTGCTGAAAACTGGGGGGGGGGGGGGAACCAACAGTGTCCAGGTTTTTGATAAAAAAATAACTTTTTAGGAAAGCACACACTGTCTACAAAAATTGTATTTCATTGAAAGCCTAGTTTCCTGCCAGAAAAAAGGCTTGAGGGAAAATTTCAACCAGCTCCTCTGATAACATTCCGTGAGACAAAAAAAAGGGAGGGGAAGGAGATCAGTGTTCTTTTCCCTCTACATCTCCCTTGTCTGGTTCCCTTATATTCATGCTCCCGTGGTTGTCCCCAGCTGGGGTTTGTGTGTCACTCACTCATTACTCTACAGAGCTGGTATCCATACCCTTCTCTGATGGACTGTATTTACTGAGGGACAACCTATCCTAAATTCCCAATTACTGAGAGACAATCTACACTCATTGCTATATTTGCGTTCACAAGCTACACTTAGTGTAACTTTTTAAGAGTGATGTATTTTAATATTTGGATGCTAATATTTAAACTATCATTTAACTGTATTCATCTTAATTTGGGATATTGCAGATTATGTACTATATGTATTCTATTATGTTTTAAAACAAACTTTGTACTTTTGGATAATTTAAACATTATATCCATATGTATAGAAACTTTTTCTTTATAACCTATTAGATAATTTTACATTAGCTTTAGTACAACTTTTAACTCTTACTGATGAGCAGACCAATGTGAAGATAAACCCTTCATTATGCACAGAACTACATACAGAAATGAGGTAACAAACTTTCTCCTGCTCTTTACTTTTATCCCATGTTGATGCTCCAAACTCTTATGCACATATTTAAGCACATGAGCAGTGCTATCAAAACAATGGAACTATCCATGCAAGTATTGTTATGTACCTGTTTAAGTGTTTGCAAGATGAGGTCCTTATTTTTCAATATTTTGTATTTTGGCTGTAGCAGCTCTGTAAAATTCAAATAAGAAACCTTACCAGTAGTGGCATTAAAGAAAACCCCACCATTTATAATTTAGCTTATTGTAAAATTTAAATCCCAAACTGCAATAGCACAAATTTTCAAATGAATTTTAATAAGTCTCAACTGTATTTAAACCAATGATTTCTTTTAAAAAGTCAGCTGGTTAAAATCAAGTCATTTAAATCAACTAATTAAATCACTTAATTTAAATAGTCCCACCCAGCAGTGCTCTCTGAGTGTCCCTCCTTCTGCTGCTCCCTTCATGAACCCCCTTTCCTTCCCACCATCTACTGGCAGATCCTGTGAGCTATGCCCAGGTGCTTCCTTTGCCCATCCCCTGGGACTACCCTGCTACTTCACAGTGCCTGCTGTTTCCTCCCAGCAGAGCTTCCCTTTTCCTTTCTTCTTTTCCCACAGCTTCAGTCTGCCCCGCCCAGCTCCTCTTCTCAGCTCTGCCAGGCGTAGCCTTTTTCTCAGGGCTATGGGTTTTAAAAAAATAAAGATACATACAGTTTTAATTGTAAGCATGTGAGGATGGGGAAAATAAACCATAAACCACAGGCAGGGGCCCTCAACTAAGTGGACTCCCAGGAGCATGGATGTGGTTGCACTGGCCAAGATCTAGAAAACGCTCCTGAGACAGCAGTTTGCATTGTCACATTGGATGATTAAATTGTATTGTCAAGGCCAACACTAACGTAATGCTCTAGAAATGGGTCCTACTAATTGGTAAGTCCAGGGGCCAAAGTGAGAGGTGATGTACATGGTGGCCTGAATTACATATGTCTAACATGTACCTGGCCAAGGGCTTCTCTACTTTAATCTCATGCACTCGGTTGCTTTTACTACCACTCCGCCCTTATTCTCCCTCAGCGTGTAAATCATACTCATGGCAATTCATACCACCAGTTCTCTGAACTCTGGTCCTTGGTCTCTTCAAACATCACCACCTATCAAATGCTCCACCTCGCCCCACTTGAAAAAGAGAAAGTGCAGGCTGTAAAGCAGTGAGTTCAAATGTTATGTAAAAGTCGCCGTCAAACATCGTGTCTGTACTCCTGATAGGTGTCGTTCCTGGGAGTTGTGAATGGGTATGTAAAGTGCTTTTTGGGCTTCATCTATCAATTTTCAAGAAATCCTGCATCATGTCGGCGAGGTGAGTTACGTGCATTGAGGTTTAAAGAATAGAGGGCAGAAAAGTGGTTTTCAAGGATTTTGTCTAAAAATGCAATAGAGGACACCTTATCAGGTATGATCTAATTCTTAACTCTTTGAAGGTTCAATATGAATTTACGCTGAGATTCCACCGAACACATTACTTTTAGTCCCAGTAGAACAGTTGTTGCAATTTCCAGATTATCTCACAGGTGATTATACATACTTTGGGCATTAATGAACTTGAGTAAGTAGGATATCATAGGGTTTTAGAGCCTGATCCTGAAAGTTTTGGAAGTGGATACGCAGTATCAAAAGATAAATTGAATAGCATAAAATCAAAGTACAGAAAGGCTTTTGGATGCATCTAACATAACATTTTAATCTTTTAGTACCATCATACCACAGCTATTTAAAAAAGCTTTAGGCCCTCTGCTCTCTTTCACACACATGCACAGTTACAATTATGTCCATTAGTTGCCTTAGCAACAGAGGCAGAGGTTAAGTCATTTTCTGAAGAGGCCCCGTGCAAATTATGGCATTATACCAACTCATTGCCAATCTTTTTAATTAAAACATTTTGCTTTCAACTCAGCTAACACCAGAGATCAGTAAACAGGGCAGATCAAATTACTGATATTTAAACACCCCTGTCTTCAGAGAGGTCCATTGTAGCTTAATTACTGATTGGGTACTACCAATGAGGGGAGAGGGAAGAAGAATAATTAAACATACACAGGTATGGTTCAACTCATGAAGAACAGCAAGTTCTGCAGTGACCATGAAGTGAGCTACGAAATCCTGTAATTAGATCACTAAAATTTTTTGAAGAATGAAGCTTATAGGTACAATATGTAGCAGTTATTTCATTACTGACCTTTTAACACTAGGAATTATGATTTCACAATGCCAGATGCTGGGGCATTATTACAGTAATTCCTTCCAAAAGGTTATATATTTGTACAAATAAAAAGGCAATCCCCTTAAAGGAAACCTATCATGTATATTTCAGACAAGGCCCGAACACTACTCATCCTACAAGATTCTAGTTTGCTTTCCTCTGCATTAAAACCTTCTGGAAACTACCCTTAGAAAATGTCTCCTTCCCACCTCATGTAATCTTTCTTTACTCTGTGTGACACAAGCTGCCACTTTGATCTTCATTCATGGGTTTGTTTGTTTTTGTTAATCTGTCATTGAGACACCACCATTTTCACAAGGAAATGCATTTCTGAATGGAAAAAATATAGTGGAGTGCGTAATGGTCACCATATTTGACAACATTCTCAGTTTGCACCATCTTTCAGATTCTCCCATCATTCTGTCATCACAGTGTCTCGGTACTATGGACGGGTTACAGAAAATACTGGGATCTATATGGAAGGGACAATCAGCATCCATCCTGTTCTTGGGTATCTTGACTACGTGCTATAATCTTATATTGGGCACTAGCTACAAGCACTGTAATTATGAGTGCAAAAGAGTTTCCATCATAATTGCATTTTATATCATCAATATTTGCCAAAACATCAAACTTTTGACCTGAAATTCCCATATTTGGTTCAACCCAAGGTGATTTTTTAAAAGTATGCTCAAAATCCTTCCAGTTATTTCTGAGTTATAGAAGTGAATAAAATGCTCTTATCCCATCGTAAAAAAATCCTAGCCCCTTTTTTTAAACCAAGGTCATAGAAAAATAGCCTGATACTTATGAACACAGGCCTCATTTTGAACTAATATCTCTGATTGGTCTGGAGGAAAAAATTGGGAAACAAGTGAATTGCAAGTTATTGGGGAGTGGGAAGCACATCTGAGCATGCTCAGTGGGTAATGCTCAGATTTTAGTAGATTCTAATTAAGCCTGGTCTCCTTTTAACACCGCCACTGGGAAGAGCTAAGCAGGAACAGAGAGACTGCTACCAGGACAATTCAACAAGCGAGATCCTAAAGTGTGTGACTGAAAAATTCACATTTAACATCAAAACTTGGGTGGTGGTGGGGAATAACTGTTGGGTCCCACAATTTTAAGACTATTCAACATTTCTGCTACATTTCAGTGCTTTGCAAAGCTTAAGCTTTCATTAAAACATTAAGTTGTTTTTTTCCATTGCCAAGATACATCCACCACAAGGCACTCTCATGGGAATCTGTCCCTTTAACCCAGAACACAGGCAGGAAAGGTGGGACTGGAACTACTATCCTTACGCACCTTCTTAAGGTGCAAACTTCATAGGCTTCAATGGGCTATTCAAATGCCACCATTAATAAGAAAAGGGGAATATTTGTTCTTGGCAGCAAGTGAATTCCAAAAGGAATTATTGGTGGTGCTCTAGTGGTAAGAGTTGAACTAAAAGAGCCAATTGTTCTTTCCATCCAAAATTCTTTTGTTCTTACGTTTGTGCATAGGATACATTACATTAAAAAGCAGCTGCAAAGCTATTGCTAAGTAAAATTCTAACAGTTTACCATTTTCTGTATAGATAAAGCTATTGCATATGTAATATCAGCCATACACCCATTCATCCCCTGATAGATTTCTAAGATGTAGTGAGATGTAATCTTTCAGTTGGTGTTTTATAATACAGCTCATTTTGTTGTTGAAAAAGTAGACTTAGAGGCAGAGGGTTACATTAGAATATCAAAAAATCATTGAGTAAGAGCCATTACACCTCAACTAATTGCAAAGGGTAATCAGAATAATTAATCTAAGTAAAATCATAAAAATATATCAATCCCCAAAATATACAAATTGCAAGTAAAAATCCAGGAGGCATTACAAAGCTTTTCGGAGACAAATAAAGATCCTTTATCAACAATGATAGTACTCTCATGCTATCTCAATACCAGTAATTTGAAAGGGAAAATTAGGAGAAAGACCACATTCTTGTTCATAAAAGCTAGATCTCCTGGTTGCTTTTAGCTACTGAATATTTTACTACTTATGACTTTGGGGACTTGCTTCAGTGAAACACCTATAGACTTCAGTTTATGTACTGATCACTTCAAAATCCCAAGATGCATGGCAGAAACTGCTGTTGTATTATGGAAAAATGGATTGTAGTTTCTTTTGAGAGTTTTGTCATGGGTTTCAAGAGACTAGAATTGTGTCCAACCACAATATGAAAAGAAGAGCTGAGAACCCAGCACATCATAGGATCAGGCCAATGGTGTTCGTCTTCCCAAAGGATTTCAAAGCATTTTACAAATGAGCACGTGCAAGGTTCTATATGTAAACAGACCTCTGCTGTTCGGTAGCATATACCACCACCATTCAGCGGTTTAGGACAGGAAATGAAGCAGCATAACATCTCCAATTCAAAGTTCACAGTGACAGGGATTAGGATAGTCCTAGTAATTAGAGCAGAGTTGGTAGCCAGGAATCAGAGCCCACAGTCGGAGCTGGAGTCAGACATCACGAATCAGCGCCAGAAGCAGAGGCCAGCTGCCAGAGCCAAGGGCCAGAGCTGGAATCAGAAATCAGAGCTGAGGGTCACAGCCAGATTACCTGGAGTGACACAAGACAGAAACAGGGCTGGGTCCAAGCAGGCAAAGGATTTATTGCAGCTGCAGGTGAATCTTTGAGCTGTCAGTACCCTGCTCTTGGTCTTAAAAGCAGGTCTGCTGATCCACTCACCCAATCAGGCGGTTTGGCCAATCAGCCACTAACCTGCGGCAAAGCTGTGGTCATTAGAGTGCTTGGAGGTTCAGTTACCAGGTAAGCAGGCTAGCTGCAGGTCCTGACTCCTGACACAGGGGAATTTAGGCAGTCAGACTAGAACTACCAAAGCAGAAATATGGAAAGGACATCAGGGCAAACTTTACTGCATTTGCAAAAAGTGTCATAGGATCTTTAAGGTCCACAAGTTCTCAGAATCTCATTAATTCTCATCCAAAACGGGGCACTTGCAGAAGTTCATTGCTCCCCTAATACCACTCCGACTGGGCATTGCAATAATACTGACCAGGGGTGAAAGTAAGTGTAGGGACTTACCGGTACGGGGCTGGGCTGGGGGCGGCTCTGGCTCCCGGAAGGGGTGGGGCCTTGGGTGGAAGAGGCGGGGCTGGGGGTTCAGAGCCAGCCCCGGCCCGGCCTTTACCGGTAAGTGCCTCCTCCCCCTCTCCTCCCCCCAGCCCGGGTAGCAGCGGCAGCCGGGGGCTCCAGCACCGGTTTAAAGGGCCTGGGGCGGTAGCAGTGGCCTAGCCCTGGGCCCTTTAAATAGCTGCTGGAGCCCCACTGCTGCTACCCCAGGGCTCCAGGGATGGGCTCTGGCCGCCGCTACCATCCCAAGCCCTTTAAATCGTCCCCGGAGCCCTGCGGCCACAGGCCTGGGAAAGCGACAGTGGGGCTCCAGCAGCTATTTAAAGGGACCAGGGCTCGGCCGCCACTACCATCCCAGGCCCTTTAAATCGCCGCCCCAGCCCCACCACTGCTACCACAGGGCTCCGGCAGCAATTTAAAGGGCCGGGGGCTCCAGCCACTGCTGGGAGCCCCAGGCCCTTTAAATTGTGTCTGGGGAAGCTGATCCGCCCCGGTACGGCGCACCGGCTCTTGCCAGTAGCCGTACCGGGGCGTACCGGCTTACTTTCACCTCTGATACTGACTACGAATGAGCCACCACCAGGTTTTCCTTTGAGGTGTCGCTTTACACCACTGACAAGGTCCAAGCCCATGTAGCAATTTGCAACCTTTAACAACACAAGATGGTACAGTTACTTGAAACTAGCCAGGAAACAGTTTTCCCATCCCACAAATGTTTTCAAGAGTTCAACTCCCTTATCTAGGGTGACCAGACAGCAAATGTGAAAAATCGGGGCAGGAGGTGGGGGGTAATAGGAGCCTATATAAGAAAAGAGACCCAAAAATCAGGACTGTCCCTATAAAATGGGGACATCTGGTCACCCTACCCTTATCCTCCCTTCCCCCATCAAATCAGGATGAAAAGCTGAACTCTTGAAAATACTCCTGAACTTAAAAACTGGGATGTTTTCATTTAGGCTCAATCAAAATAATTTTGTTGCCATCATTTTGAAAACCATTTTTAACCTTTCTTCAATCTAATTAAATTTCAAAACTAAACGTTGTGAACTGGAAAATGAATATTTTGTTTAGAAAACATTAAAGTGAAACATTTAAATTTTTAACATTTTCAAATTTTGACATTTTTCAAATAAGGAAATTGATCAACCATTTCACTAACCATTTAAATTTTGCCAAATTGGCATTTTTCTACGAAACAATGATTTGTTGAAAAATTCTCAACCAGTTCTAATACTTAGACCATTTTTGCTTGCCTTAGTTTGGTTACTGCAATATTACCAATCCCAACTGTTCAAAAATCATAAATTAGGCCCTCCAAAATCATGAGTTAGGCTTAAAAGTCACGAGATTTAAAAATAATAATTTTGGGGCTTTTTTCGTTATCTTCTGGGTTGTGAACATACAGGGTTCCCATTTTCAAGCATTTCCTCACAAACATAATGGCTAGAAACTTTTTTTTTAATGAAAGATTCTCTCACAATAACATGACTCCAGGAGCTGGAGACTGTAGGACAAATACCAAACACCAGTGTTACTAACTCTTGTGATTTTATTGTAAGTCTCATGAGATTGGGTGTTTGCTTAAAGCTCCAGTTCCCAGAGTCATGTTATTTTGTGAGAATCATAGCTTTTAAAAAATGGAAGTTTCTAGCCCTTGTGGTTGTGGAGAAAAGCTTGCAAATAAGACATGAGTATAACCTAAAAGCTCAGAAACCTGAATAATAAAAAAGGAACCTCACATGTATTGTTTTTTTAAAGCAAATGTGTGATTCTTGGGGGCTTGACTTGATTTTTTGCATGCTTGGAATTGGCAACACTAACTACTGTTACTTTCAGAGCGGCGTTAATTGAGGCTATAGTTAGTGTGACTAAGTGTTTCCAGAGAAATTTATACCTAGATCAGCCATTGCTATATAAGTATTCCTGGGGTTCTCCATGTGTTCTCAGCTCTAATTAGGATGCTGCAGTGGAACTCTGACATCTCTCTTTTATCACTTTGTGTTATGTTCAATTCTCTTTCAATAGCTTTTCAAGCCCAGGCAAAGAGCCGTGTGTTTCTTGAATTAAAGAGACCAGTGCCAGGGCCCCAGCCTAAGAGGCTGAACTTAGTGTACACTCAGAGCAGGGGCAGATGAGATGCAGTAAACTTCAGAGGTATTCAGTTGTGTCTATAGGACAATACAAGAGCTGCTTCAATGCATAAACCTCATTTCTTCCTATGGCATTTAAGGGTAAGATTGTGAACTCCTTACTATCATGGGTGAGCAGTTACTCATTCCTGTATTCCCATGATGTCAGTAGGACTACTCAGGTCAGTAACACTTTCCAATTTAAGTAAAGGGATCAACAATCCGGCCCCAAACCATTAACCCACATTTGCAAAATAGTCATAAAAAATTCCTATCCCTGGAACAACTGTTCATTTCCTACCCTTTACCAAGATTACTGATACTCATGGAGGAAGAAGACATTATTGGTAGTTTATTTGCTCATCAAAATGAACCTAATTATTCATCCTGGGCAAGTATAATTTTACATGGATGGATTAACCCTTAGAACACGGACATTTTGCAAGATGTCAAAAGGCAGCCGAGATCCTAAGGCCTGATTCTACACTTCCCTAGGTCCCAATGCAGCAAAGATCTTAAACACTTGTGTAACTTCAGACACAAAAATAGTCCCACTGGCTTGTCTACATTTTATTGACTTCAGTGGAACAAGGCACATGCTTCAAGTTAGACAAGAGCATAAGTTCTTTGCTGGATCAGGGCCTTACAACTCAGGTGTCAACTCATGGGGAGGGATAGCTCAGTGGTTTGAGCATTGGCCTGCTAAGCCCAGGATTGTGAGTTCAATCCTTGAGGGCGCCATTTGGGGATCTGGGGCAAAAATTGGGGCTTGGTCCTGCTTTGAGCAGGGGGTTGGACTAGATGACCTCCTAAGGTCCCTTCCAACCCTGAGAGTCTATGATTCTATGATTTATGCCAGTGCAGAGGGAGGGCAAAGTGGTATAAAACACTCACTGATTTGATAGCATTTCACACCCACTCTGCACAGATGCAGACGATTACACAAGTGGGGAATCTGACCCATTCTGTCAGAAGTCTCCAAAGGGTTAATATTCTGTTCCAGCTTAATTTTAATATTCTGATTATTAAAACTCAATTATACTTTGGTCAGTTTTTGAACCCATTGATTTGATTTATCACAGGGATACAATAATTACAAGGATACAATCAAGTAGAGTCTGATAAGGAATAGTTCAAATTGAATTACACTTTGATAAAGATGCTCTTAAGCCTACTACATGCTGTTCCAGGCTGCATTTGATATTTAAACTCACTCAGACACATCTGTATTGCCAAAGGAGCTTGCTTTTAACTGACTCATAATTACAGCTAAGCTTCTCTTAAAAAAAAAAAAAAGAAAGAAAATGCAAAGCCCATGAAATTTATCACATTAAAGTGCTTGGGGAAAACACAGTGGTAAACAATACAGAGTAAGGTGCATTACAGGGGGACTGGGCACAACAAACTATTCTTCATCCTCTAAAAGCTGAGTGGCAATTCCCCGCACTTCTAAATTTACTAAGATTTTGGAAGCTGTTCCTTGGGGAGTTTTATTTTATTGATGGCTCAAGTGATTCACAAGAGCCAAGATGGAGGCCCGCTTAATCCTTTGAACTGAAACAAAGCTTTTAATGGACAAAAGTAGGCCTCTAAGACAAGCAATTGGCATTCTGGAGACCAAACTTGCTCATTACGCCTCACTGCCAGGTGTTTCGCCTCCTCTACAGGAACTGTACGTATTGATTGCATGCTTGTGTGTGCGTGCGTGTCTAGAGAACAATGTAACTCCTTTTTCTATATTCAGAATAAAATTATTATTTGTACTGCAGTAGCCTTAATTCATGGAGCAGGACCCAGTGGCGTAGCCAGGTTTAGAGCACAGGGGGAGCGGCGCTTTAACAAGGCGTCTCCCCGCTCCCCCTGTACTCACCTGGCGGCGCTTTAAAGGGCCCGGGGCTCCCCGTGGCTGCAGGAGCCACGGACCTTTTAAAGCAACCCCCGCCCCAGCCCGGCTCTGGCAGCGGGGCTCGGGTGGGGATTTAAAAGGCCCGCAGCTCTTGCAGTGGCGGGGAGCCACGGGCCTTTTAAATTCCCGCCCGAGCCCGGCTCTGGCAGCGGGGGCGCTTTAAAAGGCCCACAGCTCCCCGCAGCGGCAGGAGCCACGGGCCTTTTAAAGCACCCCCCCAGCCCGGCTCCGGCAGCGAGGCTCGGGCCGTGCTTTTTAAGGCGCCGCTTCTCCTCACAGGGGGAGCGGCCGCTCCCCCTGCTCCCCCACTGGCTACACTACTGGCAGGACCCTATTGTACTAGGTGCTATACAAACACAGAACAAAACGACAGACCCTGGTCCAAGGAGCTTACAATTTAAAGTAAGATGGATAAGAGTATTGGTCCTTATCTAAATTAATATTGCCAAGCACCTTATGAACCAATGAAGAGAAAATATCAGTCAGGGTGCAGACTGTAGAGACAGAGATATGACATAGACAAGAGACTACTGCTCTGTTGGCTTTACTTTTCCAAGCAGTATGTAGAGTACATGTTTTACACACACCTGTGATTTGACGGGATGAGAATATGCTGAACCCTAGCTATTTGGACTCCCCACCTCACCCCCACCCCCATCCAAAAAATGCTCTTAGAATACCAAGCAACAGCAGAAGCTCACATACTGCCTTTTCTTTTAGTCCTGTGATTAGCTATTAGGTTCCACCCTTTCCTCTAACCACTGCCAGCCACATCTTTCTCACCTCCAAGGTTTGATTACATAGCACACTTGCTTGACTTTTACAATGGACTGTAACTGGGAACAAAAGTAGAGGCTCTGAAAAAACTCCACTGGTCCAAAATACAGTGGATAGCCTGCAACACAAGACAAGTCAATGCAAGTGCATTTAGAATGTTCCTAATACTACACTCAGGGCCGGCTTTGGCTTTTTTGCCGCCCCAGGCAAAAAATAAAATAAAAGAGCAGAGCAGAATGTGCCACCCTAAGATTGGCCTGAATGCCGCCCCTTACAATGTGCCGCACCAAGCATATGCTTCCTAGGCTGGTGCTTAGAGCCGGCCCTGACTACACTGACTACCCATAGAACTCCAAATCAAATTCAAGGGGCCAAATTCCACTCATTTACACTGCTGCAAAGCCACTGCAACTCCACCAACCTCAATTAAATTACTCCTGAGTTACACTTTTGTAAATGAAGCAGAATTAGGCCCGAGATCATCAAATCCCTCAACATACTGGGCTTGAGCTATCTCAAAGTCCACCAACATTTGAGATCTCTATGACCTACACTAGTATCTGGGATAAACAGTAAGGACATGACTCTTTGGAGCAGGGGACTTAGCTTTAGAGCAGCTTGCCCATGGCCTCTGAACTCTGTGCCAAAAAGAAAGTTATTGTCTTTAGGACAAATGTAACTCATGTTTTCATCATAGCGCTTCCACAATACCAGCCACTTCTGGACAAAACGACTGAACCAAGAATGAATGCTGAGAGAGACAGAAGACAATAAGGAAGAAACATGGATGAGAAAAGGGGAGAGAGAACCAAAAATATCAACTGGCTTTGCAAACTCTGTTTAACTTTAGTAAGGCACCCAGATTCCATGCTAATGAACATAGTATGAATAGCCAATTAGACTGAACACCACCACTTGGGCTACATCCACACTACCCGCCCGATTCGGCGGGTAGCGATCGATGTTCTGGGATCGATTTATCGTGTCTCGTCTAGATGCGATAAATCGATCCCAGAGCCGCTCCCTGTCGACTCCGGAACTCCAGCTCTGCGCGAGGAGTAAGCGGAGTTGACGGGGGAGCCTGCCTGCTGCGGTGTGGACCAGCAGTAAGTACTTTTGAAATCAATCTAAGATATTTGACTTCAGCTACGTTATTCACATAGCTGAAGTTGCGTATCTTAGATCGATCCCCACCCCCCCAGTGTGGACCAGCCCTTGGAAACTACAGGTAGCTTCATCCGCCTGCTTAATGGACTCGGTCAGCATGCATGTGTTACTCCTGTGTGTCATGAACTGCAATAGCTTTCCATCTGCTTCTGGGTGAAGTTTGAGGAGTTATTTTTAATCCAGCATATGCTATCTGGTTCGAGACTTGTCTGCCTCTCTCTCTCTGTGTGTGTGCCATCACAATGGCTGAGGCTAGCTAAGATGCTCCTCCTGACAGTCACTTGAAGAAGACTGAAGGCAGTTTTCAGAAGAGGCTTCCTGTTCATGGAACTTGCTCTCTCCAGAAGTCTGCTGGAGTCCAAGATTACTGATCTCCAGAGCATAGTGTAAGACACAGCTTTTAGGTCACGCATTTGCTGATTGTAGCTGGGGAGGAATTAGTGATTCACAGATGGCTAAGTGAAACTGTAGGCGTTATGTGTGCATGCAATCAAAATTTAGCCACCATGGTATCTAACTTGATTATCGGATGTCAACTAAATTATACTGATGGAGGGAAAAAGAAAGTTTAAACTGTAGAAAAAGAATAGAAAAATAAATGTATATGAAAAGATATAGAAGAGATAGATAATATTGTGGGGTGGGGAGGAAGCAGAGATGGGACTGAGCTGCAAAGTTCAGCTTCAAATCCAAGCTTCCTCGGAGTCAGAAGCGTTCAGATTCAGAACTTTGGTTTGTCTTATTAAAAAGAGAAGGAGCAAATTGCAAAACGCAGATCCAGAGCTAAATTTTCTACCACATACAGAGTTTAGTTAGGGGGGCTCATATCTAGAAACAGAAAGCACATGTAAAAGGAAGGAAGCAGATAAAATAACTGTGATAACCCAAAAGTAAATGTTGCCAGGAACAATCTAATATTTGAGGAAACAGTTTTTGGCATCTGTTTTTCTAGCTACAATTGGTGGAAGCAAATTATCAAATGTATGCTGGGATTTGAATACTACTATTTAAACCCTAACTCCATTTTGATGGCTAGAACAGATGTGAGCCCCAATCTACTTTTCTTCTCTCCCCATTCCAAACAAGCTGTTGCTATTTTAGTTATTAACAAAGCAGATTGAAAATGTCCCCTGTACTACAGAGTCTACTGAGTTGAGATGGACCAAAAAACCCAAACAAACGAACAAACACCAGCCTTTGGAACCTTGGGGTTTTGGAAAAGAAAAAGTTGCCAACAACCCTGAATTTTGGAAATTATATACCACTCAGGGTATGCCTACCCTGCACAGAGGTGTGACTACAGCGTAGGTAGGCATCCTCACGCCAGCTTTAATCTAGCTAACATGGATAAAAATAGAAGTGAAGACAGGGTGGAACAGCTTCAGTGCAGGCTGTATAAGCTCACCTGGGCACGTACTCATGTTGTTAGCCTACAACGAAGCCTGAGCCACGACAGATTCACGGCTATAGTTACCTGTGTTAGGTAAATTAAAGTTAGAACACGTGTGTCTGCCCAAGCTGCAATCCTATCAGACACACACACTTACAATCTCTTCTTGAAAACAGCTGGATAAACGCTAGAAACACAGTTTAGTTCTCTTCATTGCCAGTTCCATGATTATAAAGGAGTTTGCTATAATCACAACATATCTACAGATGAAATGTATAGTATGGATTATATCAGGCCTGCACAACATGCGGCCCAGGGGCCGCATGCGGCCCGCGTGGGCTCACTGTGCGGCCCAAAATCTGGGACTGTGTCCATTGGTCCTTTTTGCTGCTTGTCTCTGGGCTGGGGGTTGTCCCAATGCTGCAAAGAGGGTGTTCCCAAAGGAAGGTGCTTGCTTCTAACCCCAGAGGCCGTCAGTATGTCTGCTCTTCTCTAGTCAGCCCACTTGACAAGTTTGATTGTCCTTGGTCTGGTTCCCATCCCCTCTCCAAGGTGCCTGGAGGTGCCTTCCACGCCTTCCTCATTCACACCTCATTCATTCAACAGGGCAATTGAATACAAAGTGGGGGGGGGGGAAGATCTTATTCTACTTCTAGCAAAAAGACATTTTTATACTACCTTAATTATACTACCGTAGGGGCCCGCTATAACATATTACCACAGTTCAATACAAAGTCATATAAAAGTTATACAAAAATGCATAATGCAGAGATTTATCTACACCTGCATTGATTTACTGTTGTGTGCAGTAATATAGTGACCCCTGGGGGGGTGAAGAGGGGTGTGATGGTAGGGCCAAGCGGGGAGGGGGCGGGTCCTATTTTACTGCTGTGATCTGGTCACCCTATGCGCGTTGTTTCTTTCCCCCTCTACAGGCTTCCACACCCCAGCGATGGGGAAAGAGGGGTTGTTTCCGCAGGGTGGGCAGCACTGTGCGGGGGGTATTTCCGTGGAGTTTCGGCCCTCAGTTGTTTCCTTTGGAGTAATATGGCCCTCGCCGCTTTACGAGTTGTGCAGGCCTGGATTATATTCTCAGGGGTCTTTGTTAGTAGATATTTATATAGACTGTGGTGACTGAGGCCCAGATCCTCAGCTGGTATAAAACAGCACAGCTCCATTGAAATCCACAGTGAACAGTGAGTTGCATAAAGATTTGAAATAATGTTTTAATGACTATTTTATCAAATCAAATTTCAATCATCAATTTTACTGTAACCCATCGTTCACTGTGTGTGTGTTATGTGGCTGCTTCTGTGCCTGATTCACAGAAGATCCGACTGCTCCCGGCTAAAGAACTTAGTCCTTTAGCTCAAGCTGCAGAGGTTTATGCATTAGCTCTGGTATCCTGAGTTCAATCCCTCATGATATTTTAATTTAAAAATATTGTAACAATTACAAACCCAAAACACAGCAGTTTATTAGCTCTTATTATTAAAGCATGAGGTCCAGAAAATACAACTGACTAGTACAGTTTTATTGTTGGACTGAGTGAAGGGCAAAAAGCAAACAGCAAGTTAAAGTCAGAAAATACTTCCAGGTTTAATTGTTTAAAAGCACAGTCCTGCAGATAACTAATCCCATTGATGTCCTTGAGCCAGGTCCTCAACTGGTGTAAAGCAGTATAGCTAATTTACACCATCTGATAAAATGATGCAATAAAACTATTTGCATGAACGTCCCTCATTCCCACATGCAGGGCCTTAGGTTCTTAGCACATGGGAGGGGTTTTAATGTTTTGCCCTCACTTTTATCTTCCTTTAATTTACTGCTTTTTCTCGATACCATTGAAAAGCATGGAAAATACTTTATCATTTGGAGTCACGGGTAGTTCTTTCCATTTTCTAACCCATCCTTTTGAGACGCCACTAAGAAGTGTGATTTTTTTTTTCCCCCACTGCATTGAATTGCTGCCCACGAGAAGTAAATGCACTTTCTGCATCCCAACATGAAATTATGGTAAACTATGCAACAAGAGAGGCAAAAACATGTTTAATGAGCACAGCAGCTCCCCATATAGGAAAATAAGAACAGCCGTAGTGGGTCAGACCAAAGGTCCATCTAGCCTAGTATCTGTCTTCCGACAGTGGCCAATGCCAGGTGCCCCAGAGGGAGTGAACAGAACAGGTAATCATCAAGTGATCCATCCCCTGTCGCCCATTCCCAGCTTCCAGGGATGGCTCTAGATTTTTTGCCACTCCAAGCAAAAAACTTTTGGCTACCTCCCCCTTTGGGGGGGGGTGGGGCTTTTATACATTTGCACTTTGCAATGTTTTTTTGTTTTGTTTTGACTGTTTAAATTTTAAAAAAATGAAAACAGAGAAGTTGTAGTTAGTGAAATAAAACAATTTCCTAAAATTAAAATGTAATTTTAACAAAATCACAATTACAAACAATATAATACCTGGTTTCAAACACACAGTGACACACAGGTGAATAAATGCACTAAATGTTTCTTCTCCTTGGGGACTCATCGACCTCACATCGCCCCTAGTTACTCCAGTGGCAACTCTTTGTGACGTCTAAGAGATACTGAGTCCCATCCTGCTCCCACTCAAGTCAATGGCAGATTTTATTTTTGCCTTAACAGTGCCTTGCAGCAGATGCTTTGCGGAGGTTCTTTTGAGCCATGCTGACATAAAAGTAGTGTGTTACAGTATTACAGGTACCGCTGAAGAGCTGCTCTGCAGGTTAAAAACAAAACCTTTTTGTGTGTGGGGGGGGGGGGGGGAGGAGAGCACACCTATGTGTAATAGATTGGTCCGTGGTTCAGCAATGGCCATTTTTAAAAGTAAAAGCCCCCCAAAAAAGGCCTGATGCTGAACTAACCGTTGTGGGAATTCAGCACCAATCAGGACTCTGCAGGGCAGCACCAGTGGGGCGGGGGAAAGAGGTTCAGATCCTTCCATCACAGAATAGTGGTCATTGCATATCCCCCCAAAATGCGCTCTGTTAATATCCCAGCACTATATGACTACAACAACACGGCACAGGAGGTCTGTGATGGACTAACTCAGGGGTGGGCAAACGTTTTGGCCCGAGGGCCACATCGGGGTCCCAAAATTGTATGGAAGGCCGGGTAGGGAAGGCTGTGCCTCCCCAAACATCCTGGCCCTGCCCCTTATCTGACCCCCACCCACTTCCCACCCCCTGAATGCCCCCTACAGAGACCCCCCTACCCCTAACCACCCCCCGGGACCCCACCCCTTAAGATCCCCTGCTCCTTGTCCCCTGACAGCCTCCTCCCGAGAACCCCCCACCCTAACTGTCCCCCCAGGACTCCACCCAACCCTCCTTGCTTCATGTCCCCTGACTGCCCCGACCTCTATCCACACCCCTGCCCCCGACAGACCCCTGGGATTCCCACGCCTATCCAACCCCCTCATTCCCTGTCCCATGACCGCCCCCCGCCCTGAACCTCCGCCCCATCCAACTGCCCCCTGCTCCCTGCCCCTTATCCAACCCCCGGCACTAGCCCCCTTACCACAGCCCCGGGGCCTGCTGGAGCTAGACACGAGGCCCCTCAGGAGCGCGCAGCCCCGCCCCCTTACCCTGCCGCACATTTCCAGGAGCGGTGGGCCAGAGTGCTGGGAGCGCGGCATGCTGAGGCTGCGGGGAGACAGCAGGGGAGAGGGCGGGGAGGAGCCTCCCCGGCCGGGAGCTCAGGGACCAGGCAGGATGGGCCTGCGGGCCGTAGTTTGCCCACCCCGGACTAACAAGAAGTTGAAGTCTTTGCTATGTGTGAGAGTATCAGCCAAAGGATGTGCCGCCCCAAGCACGTGCTTGCTTTGCTGGTGCCTAGAGCCGGTCCTGCCAGCTTCTGGCAAACAGATGCTAGGGACACCATTCCTGCTCATCCTGGCTAATAGCCATTGATGGACCTATCCTCCATGAATTTATCTAGTTCTCTTTCACATGCAGCCAGGGAGCAACCCTCCCTGCTTCAGCCTGTTCACGGATTATCATTGTACATCTATTGCTCATTTCACCCTACTGCCCCTTTGGGATCAGTGCCTGTTAATTGAAATGGGCCCCCCTTTGCAACAGTCAGCAGCTGGTTTGATTGCTGTGTTCCAATAAATAACACAGCTGTGTTAATTCAGACAGTGCAATTAACACAGGGGCCATATACTTTTACTGTGTCAATTTTACTGCGTACTAGCAACTGGTTATTTCTATCTGAAATATCATCTTTTAGTGAAGGATAAACAAATTCAGCTATAGCTTGATCCCTTCAATAGTAATCTATTCTCCCACCAAGAGCATCTGACACTGTCCTTTAACTCACCACGTTTTGTTTACAATCTGCATCATGGTCTACACCACCATGTTTCAAGAGCCAACTATATATACACACCTTTCACTTTTAAGCAGCAAAAACTGACCCCAATATCTTTGCTCAGATATTGAAAACTGACTTCACATAATTACACATGCTCTCCATTCTGCTTTCTATTATTTAGATTCTCTACAAGAGCAGTTCTAATAGAAAGAGAAGAGTTTACATTTGGGGGAGTTTAAATTAATATTTGATCAAGGTACATTTTTAAAAGTTGTGTTTTGACAATATATTTATAAGGGGTCCTTGGTCCCTTTTAAGCATTCCATCAGGGTTAGCATTCAAAGAACCTCTTCTTCCAAAAGGCACATTACCTCATTCTGGAGAATTTTCATTTTCAAAGAGGCACAAAAGAAAGGAGAGGTAACTTGGGACATTCCATTGCAGCCAAAATTGCAGGGGACAGAGGACTTGAAAATAATTATTTATCAACCCCATAGTGGTATTGTGTGCCATTATTCATTAACATTTGTAAGTACTTTAAGATCGTCACATAGGATAAATGACAGAAATGTAAAGTATAATTTTTTTCCCTTCTCTTAGTTTACAGCGCTAAATTTCCTCCCTCATTACAGACGTTTGTCTGTGTTTCAGTGATTTATTGGGGTTCTCGCCACCTGTCTCTTTCTGATGACAGAAAGTCTTTTCATTTATTGTTTGGGCAGTTCCAAAAATAGCTCATCCCTGTTTCAGGCATCTGATATCGCCAGAGTGTGAATGAGATTGACTTTACATAGAAAAGAGACAGAAAGGGGAAGATCCCTTATAAATTCATATTGTAAAGAAGCACTAAAAATGGGCTGGACTGCACTCATCATAGTTAAGGCCCTCTGTGCCTCAGTTTTCCATATTTACAGAGCTCTCTGTATCTCCGTTCACCATCTGTAAAATTAGGATAATAATGCTTCCTTTTGCCAACTTTTTGTCTGTCTTGTCTATTTAGATTGTAGGATTTGTGGGGCAGGGATGGTCTCCTGCTACAGTAGAACCTCAGAGTTGTGAACACCAGACTTATGAACTGATCTGTCAACCACACACCTCATTTGGAACCAGAGGTTCGCAATCAGGCAGCAGAGACTCCCTCCCCCCCGCCCAAAAAAAAAGCAAATACTGTACAGTACAGTGCTGTGTTAAATGTAAACTACTAAAGAAATAAAGGGAAAATTTTAAAAAATATATTTGACAAGGTAAAGAAACTTTCTCTGCTTGTTTCATTTAAATTAAGATGGTTAAAAGCAACATTTTTCTTCAGCATAGTAAAGTTTAAAAGTTGTATTAAGTCAATGTTCAGTTGTAAACATTTGAAAGAACAACCATTACATTTTGTTCACAGTTACGAACAACCTCCACTCCCGAGGTGTTTGTCACTCTGAGTTTCTACTGTATGTATAGGTACATAGAGCAGCTAACACAATGAGGTCCTTGTCTCAGTTAAGACCTTTAGGCTCTGTTTCACAAATAAAAATAAGCAGCACTTACCTCTTAAAGTTGTTGTGAGGCAAATGTTATTAATGTTCATAAGATACTTTGAGCCATGTGGATGTAAGGTGCCACAGAAGAGCATACTACTTTTCAATGTGGGTAAATTTTTGCTACAATCCCTGGCCTTGGCATATCAAATACACACTCTGTTTTGTTATTACAGCTATGAAATGGAAGCAACAGAAGGTGGTAATGGTTTCATACTTCAGGGACCCGTACAGATTACAGGTTATTCCCCTCACTAGATTAAATGAATATAATGTCTTACATCATTAACAGCGCAAAAGACAGTGCAGGAACTGGCAGAGAGCTTTGCCTCACAGTTAATTGTGAAAATAAATGTATGATACTTTATTAAAGTAGATGCCTCTTTGCAAAAAATAAAAAATGAGGAAAGTTCTAGAGATACCAGTAAATTAAAATAAACCATTTCCTGATCATTTATCGATTCTGACCAATATGTGAGCACAATTAAGTTAATGGTCCTTGTGCAGCACAAGGCTGATGTATCACTCAAATTCCATGGAAGCTCTCAAAACAGGGATTAAGTGTTCAAGTGGCCTTGTTCTGGCTCTGTATACAGTGGTAAATTTCACCTTACCCGAGCAGAGGATGAATTCTCCAGATGAGCTATTTGTTATGAATTATTTGCTCATCTTTTTTCCACACTCTGCCTTGCTCCTCTGCTCTTGTTATTTGTGCACTGAAGTAACATGTGAAAAAACTTCTTTCACTAGTTCTCTGGCCTATTTGGAAGCACCAGAAATCTCCTGGGATAGCCTGTTAACTTCTATACCTTTGAAGGTTCATCTATCATTACATACAAAACACACATATCAACAAAAGGTACATCCACCTAAGCATTTGTGTGATGACCAGGAAAGTACCAGCTTTCTAAGTATTGTGAAAATACATGCTCAAATTAAAACTATATTTATTTTAAATATATAAATGATGCCAGGCCACAATTAATATCAGGAAAAGCTGATGCACATTGTAAAGAAACAAAATATTAAAAGTAGGTTTTAGTCTATACTGCAGGAGGCTTTGGTTGGAGTCTCTAGGTGCTACCATAACACAAATAATAAAAACAACATCAGAAAGAATTGTAGTTAGGGACAAATCTTATTAGAATTGGAAGGGGAATAAACCGCACTAAACAAAGAGTAGCAATTTGCTTAAAAAGTGAGAACCGTCTCATTCCAATGGGGTTTAGAAGGTGGTGGTAGCACTGATTGGAGCAGCCCTGACCATATTAAAGCAACGCCGAAGAATATATAAAATTGACGTGTAGATACACTTTATGAAGGAAACCGATTATTCTGACTAAAATGCATTTGTAATACTCAGTTTTAAAGCAGCTCATTTTTAAATGATTTGTTTAAATAATTGTTTATCTGGATGTGTTAGCTAATGATTCTCTGAGCCTGTCATGGGGTCCACTCACCGCTAGGGCGCCTCCTCCTGGTTGCTTTGGGATTAGCTCTCTGCAGGTTTAACGCTTCCTTTTATCAGTTCCTCTCCTAGTGGTGTCTCTCTTTCTCTGGTACTCGGGGTGCTCCTTCATGACTCAGCGCTCCAGACAGGTCCCTATAGTCCTCCAGTCCGGTGGTATCAAAGTCCCTTCATATAAAACGAACACCCCATCACAGAGCCTCCTTAAGAAAAAAAAAAAGCGTATACAGTAGATGCTCGTGCGTAGCAATACATCAGTGCCCTTTGCTATATTGCTACTAAGCGGCTGTTACTGTTCTGGGGAGTGACGACAATTCACAGTGGGTAAAGTGTTCCCGGGGAAATATTGCTTGTAAGCAGTGGTTAGTCTTACAAGGTGTTGCTGCAAACAAGTGTCTACTGTATTGTACTTTTTCATCATGTGAAACTCAATTTAACAGAGAGGTTGTATCATGGAGTTCAGATGCGATGGACCAAATTTTAATCTCAATTGGCTTTATCATTATGTTATGCTATATATTGACTTTGGTGAAACTACCGTATACTTACACTAGTGCAGATCAGAATCTGGGCAAAGGAATTTATTGTGTTGAACTGAACTGGCATTGTGCAGAGCCACGGATGTCCATCTGTTTCTGAGAGTGAGTGAACAATTATCAGTTCTCTGGAGGACAGTGAAATGATGCTAGGATGTCTGCACAACACTGACAAGGAGAAGATGAGAAAACAGGGAAGGGAGATAATCATAGGAGAAAAAAAGCTAAGTGCTACTGACCATTTTCCTTAGCGCTGATCCAGCAAGACACCAAGAAACACGGGATATTTTGCTTTGCTAATAGATTTCCCTCTCCTGCCCCCTAAATAATTAGCATTCTTGAGCCAAAGCTTTTACTAGCTTTGTCAGTGAAAGATACCAAGTGACAAAATACTTCATGGTCAGCACTGTCACTCTTTGTATTATTAACATAGGGAAAACACATCATAAAATGCCGTTTAAAAGGTGCAATAAATAGCACCCAAGAGCCATGTTTGACATGTAATCTGTCTTGACAAGCAGCGGGCCCACTTCGCTGGCCTATTAACCCAGCCCATGGGCAAAGCACGTCTCTTTGCCACAGCTAATCTTTGCAGCACTTCCCTGTCACAGTGGAACTCCATTTCAAACAGCTGAAAAGGTCAGAGAATATCCCCCTCCACGTTCACATTGAATTCAAGTCAGTTCACATCCAGGCATGAAAAGCACTGCAATTTGCTATCGAAATCTTGTAGGCTGTTCCCCTCTGGTGATTTTTAATTACCTTTTTCTACAGATGTGTATGAAATTGCCATTGCAAGGCCTCATACAGCATTGTCCTGCACTTTGTGTAGACACTTACACCTGTGCAAATGCCAGGTATCTGTGAATGCTACCATAGGAGAACAGTACGTTTACACCCACTTCGCACTGATGCAAATGACTAAGCAAGGTAAGAGCAACCATGAATAGGGCTCTCAGAGTATACTCCTGCAGCCGTTCCACCTGAGAGTAGTTTCACTGAAGTACAGACAGACAGGAAAATAAGGACAGCAGATTCAGGCCCACTTAGGTGGCAGGGTGGGCATATCATGTAGTGGACTATAGTAGGAAAAACTCTACTGATTGTCATCCATGGCTGATATCAGCTCTCTGGTGCTTCTCCATGGACTCCAGACAAAGGCAGAATGTGCAGCAACTGTTTGAGGATTGGATTGAAGGGCCAAGGACTTTATGACCTCTTGCAGATAAGTAAGGGGTGGGAGGAAATCACATTTCAGGTGGGCTATTAAATAAGGACCATCCATAAGTTAGTATTTTTATTACAACTGGGGTGTTTTATAGTGATAAAATGTTGCAAACTAAATTCACTTTAATTTTCACATTAAAACATCATGGAGCAGTTGGGTGAAGTAAAGAGGGATTGTGAAAGTGAATTACCCACTCCAGTAAACTTCCTGCCATTCCAAATGCTTAGTTCAGACAGCACCATTTTAGTGAAGAACTAACCTGATAAATAGCTGTTTCCCATAAGCTGGGTGGAACCCCCCATCCCCCCAACTTTTCCATTTGCTGAATTTTGAACAAATTTGTTTGGGTTTCACCCAAAACATGTTTTTTAATTGGAAGCGAACCAACAAATCCATTATTCATTTAGCTATATGCCTCACCAACATGAGCTGAACACACAGGTTGGTTAACATGAAACTTAAAAATGGTGTCCTATCATTGGGCTTGATTATGCTACCACTGAAGCCAGCGGTAAAATTCTCATGGATTTCAAAGGAAGCAGGACTGGGTCCTTTGGGCCCTGAAATGAAACCACTAGTAGCTGAGGGTAGAAGGATGGACTTCTAATATTGGGGTTTTCTCTTAAGTCACTTCCTCTTTAGTAGAAAGCTGTAAGGCCCTATAGTTTTTTGGGGGGGGGGGTTCAGTTTTTTAAGTGTTTATTTTGTTCATGGCTGGCTATTTAGCTCTAAATGTTGGAATTGTTCAAGAGAACAAGGTACTTTGAAATTACAGAATTACAAGTGGGTCACACTCCAAGATACTTGCTTTTCGTAGGTAAACCAGTAAAATTCAGGTTGGAGTCAACAGAAAGACTTCCTACCTTTTAAAAAGTGAGCTAGGCCACTTATTCCTACTAGATCTGGTCAAACAATCCATCCCATCAGCCACCCCCTCCCGCCACCCCAGAAAATAAGCAGATCTGGGAAACTTTAGATCACTATTTTCTAGCTGCTATGGCTTTTGCTATCACCTGACCAACACCAGTCTCCTCCTTGATTTGCATTGCTGCTTTCCAGCTCATTGTTCTTCCTAGCAAGGCTTATGAATAGGGTTGCCAATATTCTAATTGCAGAAAACTGAACACCTTTGCCCTGCCCCTACCCCATCCCATCTCCGAGGCCCTGCCCCCCACTCACTCCATTCCCCTCCCTCCGTCACTCGCTCTCCCCCATCCTCGCTCACCAGGCTGGGGCAGGGGGTTGGGGTGCAGGAAGGGGTGAGGTCTCTAGGGTGGGGCCAGGATGAGGGGTTTGTGGTGAAAGGGGTCGGCCTGGGGGAGGGGGCTCCAGGCTGGAGCTGGGGGTTGGGTTGAAGGAGGGGATATGGTCTCTGGGCTGGGGTTGTGGTTTCTGGGGTGGAGCCAGAAACGAGGGGTTCAGGGTATGGGAGGGGGTGTGGGCTCTGGGAGGGAGTTTGAGTGCAGGAAAGGGTGATGGGTGCACGCTTACCTCAGGCAGCTCCCGGAAGTGGAATCATGTCTTCCTCCTAGGCGGAGATGTGGCCAAGGAGGCACCACGTTGCTGCCCCCACCCACCAACGCCACCCCTGCAGCTCCCATTGGCTGCTCGGGGGCAGCGTGCAGAGCCCCCCATGGCCACCCCCACCCCGCACCTAGAAGCCGGATACGTTGCCGTTTCCAGGAGCCACGTGGAGCCAGGCAGGGGAACCTGACAGCCCCGCTGCACTGCAACCAGACTTTTAACTCCTGACCGGAGCCATCAGAGTTCCTTTTCCCTGACAACCCTATTCATGAAGCCTCTCATCTGTTCCCTGCAACACCATATTGGCAAGTGACCAACAATTTATGTTGCCCTGTGCTATGGACAAGTTAGAGGCAAAAAGACATCCTTTAATAACTGGAAATCAAATCTTACTTAGGAAAATAGAAAGGAGCATAAACGCTGGCAAGTCAAATGTAAAAGTATAATTAGGCAGACCAAAAAAGAAATTGAAGAACAACTAGCAAAATACACAAAAACTAACAGCAAACACTTACGTACATCAGAAGCAGGAAACCTGCCAAACAATCAATGGGGCCACTGGACAATTGAGGTGTTAAAGGAGCACTCAACAAAGACAAGGCTATTGCTGAGAAGCTACATTAATTCTTTGCATCAGTCTTCACTGAAGAAGATGGGAGAGAGATTCCCATACCTAAGCCATTCTTTTCCCGTGACAAATCTGAGACCTGTCCCAGATGGAGGTGTCGAGACAGGAGGTTTTGGAACAAATTAATAAATTAAACAGTAATAATTCAAAAGGACCTGATTGTATTCACCCAAGAGTTCTGAAGGAACTCAAATATGAAATTGCAGAATACCAATTGTGGTATGTAACCTATGGCTTAAATCAGCCTCTGTACCATGACTGCAGGATAGCTAATGTAATGCTAACTTTTTTTAAAAGGCTCCAGAAGTAATCCTGGCAATTACAGGCCAGTAAACCTAACTTCAATCCCAGGCAAACTGGTTGAAACTATAGTAAAGAACAGAATAATCAGACATATACATAAACACTATATGTTGGGGAAGAGTCCACATGGCTTTTCTCTAGGAAAAATCATGCCTCACCAATCTATTAAAAATTATTTGAGGGTGCCAACAAGCATGTGGACAAGGGTGAGCCAGTTGATATATCGTTCTTGGACTTTCAGAAGGCCTTTCACAAGGTCCCATACCAAAGGCTCTTAAGCAAAGTAAGCAATCATGGCATAAGAGGGAAGGTCCACTCTCATGAATCAGTAACTGGTTAAAAGATAGGGAACAAAGATAAGGAATAAATAGTCTTCAGAATGGAAAGAGGCAAAAAATCAGGGGCCCCCCAAGGATCTGTACTCGGACCAGTACTGTTTAACATATTGTGACAAAGTTCCTCCTCTACCGTGGTGAGTCCTGCGCTTATTGGCGGATTTTGATCGTCTCAGAGATCTTCCCCTCTGGTAGAACCCACAGTCAAATTCCTCCTGTGTCTGATCAGAAGTTGGGAGGTTTGGGGGGGAACCCAGGCCCACCCTCTACTCCGGGTTCCAGCCCAGGGCCCTGTGGATTGCAGTTGTCTATAGGGTTTCCTGTAACAGCTGCGTGACAGCTACAACTCCCTGGGCTACTTCCCCACGGCCTCCGCCCAACACCTTCTTTATGCTTACTGCAGGACCTTCCTCCTGATGGTCTGCTGATGCTTATACTCCTCAGTCCTTCAACTCTTCTCACTCTCAACTCCTTGTGTGCCTCTTGCTCCCAGCTCCTCGCACGCAACACCACAAACTGAAGGGAGCTCCTTTTTAAACCCAGGTGCCCTGATTAGCCTGCCTGTCTTAATTGATTCTAGCAGGTTCTTCTTAATTGGCTCCAGGCGTCCTAATTAGCCTGCCTGCCTTAAATTGGTTCCAGAAAGTTCCTGCTTGTTCTAGTGCAGCCCCTGCTCTGGTCACTCAGGGAACAGAAAACTATTCATCCAATGGCCAGTATATTTGCCTTCGATCAGACTTCTGTACCCCACTTGTCTGGGTCTGTCACAATATTCATAATTGATCTAGAAAAAGGGGTACAGTGAGGTGGCAACATTTGCAGATGATTACTCAAGTCCAAAAGCTGATTGCAAAGAGTAACAAAGGGATCTCACCAAACTAGGTGACTGGGCAACAAAATGGCAGATGAAATACAACATTGATAAGTGCAAAGTAATGCACAGTGGAAAGCATAATCCCAGGGCCGGTGCAAGGAAGTTTTGCGCCCTAGGCGAAACTTTCTTGCACCAGCCCTGCACTCCCTCCCCCAGCTAATGCCGCTGGCCCCCCCCCCCCCAGCTGCAGCCAGCTCCTCCGCCCGCGGCAGGCGGCTCCCCAACCCCCCCGCAGCGGCTCCCCACCCGCGGCAGCTCAGCCCCCCACCTGCGGCAGCCTCCCCCCCGCCTGCGGGCCACGGAAGCCTCCCTCCCGCCCGCGGTGAGCTGCCCCCTGCCTACCGGCTCCACGCTCAGCCGCTGACCCAAGTGCGGAGCCGGGAGGCAGGAGGCAGATGCGGTGAGCTGCCCCCTGCCTCCCAGCTCGATGTTCAGCCGCTGAGCCGAGTGCAGAGCCAGGAGACAGCCACGGTGAGCTGCCCCCTGCCTCCCAGCTCCACGCTCAGCCGCTGAGCTGAGCGTGGAGCTGGGAGGCAGGAGGCAGCCACGGAGAGCCTCCTGTGAAGCCCTGCTGAGCCCTAGTGGCAGGGCAACAGGCCTTGCCAGAGCAGGGCTTCGCAAGGAAGTGGGCGGCTGCCTCCCGGCTCAAGCGTGGAGGCAGGAGGCAGCCACCCACCGCTGAGGGTGGCGAAATGCCGCCCCCCAAATCCTGGCACCCTAGGCAACCACTTAGGGTTGCCTAGTGATAGCGTCAGCCCTGCATAATCCCAACTATATATACACAATAATAGGGTCTAAATTAGCTGTTACCACTCAAGAAAGAGATCTTGGAGTCATTGGGGCTAGTTCCCTGAAAACATCCACTAGATGTGCAGTATCAGTCAAAAAAGCTATCAAAATGTTAGAAACCATTAGGAAAGGGATAGATAATAAGACAATAAACATCATAATTCCACTATATAAATCCCTGGTACACCCACATCTTGAATACTGTGTACAGTTCTGGTCATCCCAACTCAAAAAAGATGCATTAGAATTGGAAAAGGTACAGAGAGGGCAAGAAAAATTATTAGGGGTATGTAACAGCTTCTATATAAGGAGGCATTCAAAAAGAGTAGGGCTGGTTATCTTCGAAAAGAGATGACCCAGGCAGCAGGGAATATGATAGAGCATATAAAATCATGAATGGTGCAGAAAGTGAATAAGGAAGTGTTATTTACCCCCTTCTCATAACACAAGAACCAAGGGTCACCCAATTAAATTAATAGGCAGCAGGTTTAAAACAAACATAAGGAAGTACTTCTTCACACAACACACAGTCACCCTGTGGGAACTTGTTGCCGGGGGATAATGTGAAGGCCAAAAGTATAAAGAAAACCCCTAGAGCAGTTCAACAAGAAATAGTCTCTAATGGTGGATGTGACCAATACTGGAACCCCAAAAAGAATTAGATGTGTTTATAGGGTCATCAATGGCTATTAGCCAAGATGGTCAAGGATGCAGTTCCATAATCTGGATGCCTCTAAACCTCTGACTGCCAGATGCTGGGTCTGGACAACAGGGGGTGCTCACTCAATAACTGCCCTGTTCTGTTCATTCCCTTTAAAGCACCTGGCACTGGCCACTGTCGGAAGACAGGATACTGGGCTGAAAGGACCATTGGTCCAATCAAGTAAGGCCATTCTTATGTTCTTATATAACAGAGGTGATTCCATAAAGTAGTTGTCGTTGGGCACTGCTTTCTCAACTTGAGTATTTGTTCACACCTTGCTCCATGTTCTGAAGCTGGAACATATCCAAGGGAACCTTCCAAGTCTCCTTTCACTCAGGGACCTCAAGGGGATTTACAGACCTGAGTCAATTCCATCTTATAGGAGCATTTGAGGCAGTCTTTGATATCATTCTATTCAGTGAGGATAAAAATAGTCTAGAAGAGGATCTTGATAAATGGAGAGATGTATTGGGGAGACATGGGCTCAAAAGAAGCAGAGGAAAAACAGAGTATATGGTAGGTAATTTCAATAATGTGACCACTGAGGAATTATCCTTGAAACAAGATGGGCAGACAATACCAAAAACAAAATATTTCAAGTATCTGGGTTCCAGAATACAGGAAAATGGAGGGCAAAATAAGAGCGAGCATAATAAATGACTGGCTCAAATGGAGAGAGCGAAGTCGGGTAGTACGTGGCAGGAAGATACCAGTAAGATTAAAAGGGAAAGTCTATAAAATGGTGGTTCATCCAGTATTAGTGTGTGGTGCTGAGCAAGAAAGAAGAAATGTGAAAAAATGATCTGTTCCACTAAAATGCAAAAGATTACATGGATGTGTGGTATAAGCAAGAACGACCACATGAGGAATGTGTATGTTAGTGAAATGGTCAAAGTAAAACCCATAAATGAAAAAAGGAGGGAGTGCATGCTCAGTTTTAGATTTGCACCTATGTGGGTAAAACAGTCCAACAGATCAAGACTGAAGGCAAAAGACAGAGAAGCCGACCTGAGTAGTGGTAGTGGGATGTCATAAAGGAAGAAACGTTAGTATACGATGTGATAGAGTATATGGTATTGATCAGAGCACTTTGAAGGGAGAGGACTCAGAGTGGACCTCATTTGATGGGATTAACACAAGGAACAAGAATAGCCTTTGAAGTAGTATTAAAGTTGGCATTTCCCCTCCATGTTTCATAAACCCAACTCTCCATTTAAGGGTTAAGGGGGAAATTACAAAGGCATCAGCTGTCAGGCTGAGTTCCTGCCATTGTAACCATTCTGACTGGAAGCCAAAGGCGGCAGATAGCCTAATATACAGTCAGAGGCCTGATAGTTTGGGAAAACCAATCCCATTCTGCATGGTGGTAGGAGGAAGAATTATGATATCCTCCAGGGAATAATGCCATGGTAACTCACAAAGGAAATCTTTTGTAGTTTCCATTCCCCTATGTTGGATAATATCACACAGAGGATCATCTAGACCACTATTATTATTACTGTTTTCGTCTATCTCCTCCCAGAGAAAGAATCCTTTGCCCCACTTCTCTTGATACATAGATAAACGTGAAAATTTCTCTGTCTTGTGGTAACTTATTCAGTCACTATCTACTGTACAGGCTGATCCAGAGCTCATAGAAGTCAATTAAAATACTCCCATTCATTTCAATGGGCTTTGTATCCAGTCCTATTACATTTCCTTCAGCAACAATGATGCATAAAGTAAGCTAAATTGTAGGCAATTACTGATTAAACACAATTCCTGAGGAATTGAACCCATTTAAAGAATACAGTTCCCACTGAAAGAAGACCACCAGAGCAGTTCGACAAGAAATAGTCACTCATGATAGATGTAACCAATACTGGAACCCCATGCAGCATA
The DNA here is from genome assembly GCA_037349315.1 of Chelydra serpentina. Classification (NCBI taxonomy): domain Eukaryota; kingdom Metazoa; phylum Chordata; order Testudines; family Chelydridae; genus Chelydra; species Chelydra serpentina. The sequence goes on from JBAIAC010000030.1 coordinate 55,328,954, forward strand.
TTTGGGGATTTTGTATCAAATTTTTGAATGGCTTATGTGTGACTGTGTTCTATTCCATGGGGGAGGCTTACCACTGCTCTTCCAGGAACTAAAAACCAAAAAGGCGAGTCACGGAGTCTAAACAACTGTAGAGAGGTACTACACCCTGGAATGGTTTGCATAGAGTGGTTCAAGATGGGTTTTCCAGAGACAAGGAGACAAAAGGGGCTTTTGGAATAAAAGGATGAGCTTGAACTGACTCAGAGCCTTCTCTCTGATCCAGCAAACATCCAGGGACCTTCTGTTCAAGGGTAAGCCCATCCCTCTAAGAAGGGTGGGAAAGACTTTGGCCGACCGGGGCTCCATAAGACTGATGGATGATTACTGGTATGTTTAGTGTATGTTTAAATCTGTTTACTGTTTTTATTATGTTTCCTCTTAAATGCTTTTACCTTAAGAATAAATGTGCTTGCTTAGAAAGAGCAACATGGTAACTTGTAACTGCTGGCAATACGCTGTTCATAGTCCCTGGAAAGAACGCAAATCACAGGCGCTGGCCTGTTTAGGCACTCTGGCTTGCTGGGGATATCACAGTGTAAGGGTGGGACCTGTGCAGTCTTAAATCACTGATCAGGAGAGAGAGAGATACAGGTTTTCTCCCAAGAGAGGTGATGACTGCGAGCCAAATACCTAAAGAGGGTCCCTTCAAGGGACCATTCAGAGGGAATACAGGTCCAGTTACCCTGAAACTATGACAGTACATCTTGAATGGTCCCATAAAATGTGTGTTAGCTATTTTTGCTAAACAATCTCTTTCACCTTGTATTTAGCTGTGAACAAGTAAGTTTCCCAGACCTGAAGAACTCTGTGTAAGCTCAAAAGCTTGTCTCTCTCAACAACAGAAGTTGGTCCAATAAATGATATTACCTCATCCACCTTGTCTATCTAATAGCCTGGGACTGACATGGCTACAACAACACTGCATACAGTACAGCCCTGTCATTGTGATCCTATCAACTTGTCAGAACATGCTGGTAACATATTGGTTATAAACAGTGCAATTATCTGTTGCCATGTAATAAGGCCACAATACAATAGTTAATGAAAGTTACTGTGTCATTACCATCACTGCCAATGGCAATACTATGCATTATTTATCACTTTATTACTGCACGCTAACCCAACATAACACACAGTTTTGACTGAGTAAGGACTTCAGGACTGGCTCCAAAGAAATTAACTTTGTCATTGTATATAGGCATACACAATTTTAGGGAAGAGTTCTCCTCTCAGATTCACCCAGTATATCACAGTTTAAATATTCTGTTCTCCGTGCACACACAGCACTCATGCTGACATGCGAAAAGGAAGCTTTGTTTATGTTGAGAGAGGGGAATAGGAGAGTCAAGATCTGCTGTGCAGTTCTGAGAGGAGATTTTTGCACCCTTTTTTAAAAAAAAATCTCTGTATAATTTAACTCCACTTCTCTTCCGATCCTCTCTATAAATCATTTAGCTTGTCTCAAAGCCTCCAAAAGAAATAATAAGATGTGTGTATGCTACAGTTGCTTTATTGACATGCACAATATAGGCCCAGTTCTGTTTCTGATTCTGTTGCTGATTGCAGGGAGTGCCTATGGAATGGGGGGGCCTATGAATATTTGTTTCTTAGGTCTTAAAGTTAGATTTTGGCATTCTCTGTTGGTGTAAACTGGTGCAGCTCCCTTGAAGTCAATGGACCTGCAGCCATTCACAGCAACAGAGAATTTGGCCCCATCTGTTGTCCACATATATGTATTTGTTCCACATGCTCACACACAACTCTTCATCTATACATATGTATTTACAGCAAATATTGCATAAAAGAATGATAGGTCCCAAACCAGAAACCCGATTCAAATACCCCTGAATTTCATTGAAGCTTGGATTTGGACCCCAAGTTTGCAGGTGCCCCATCTCATTAAAGGGTTAAATCAAAACATGGTAGCAAGCCTTTCCAAACTTTTTATGCAGAGACTCCTTTTCCTAAGGATGTTGCAGGGAAATCAGATCTATCTTGCATTTGGATTAAATATGAAAACTTTCCTCCACTAAGAGCTGTCTACCCTAATTAAAAATTATTACCTCTCCCCACCATGCCGCAAGGGAAACGTAAGCAGAATTGTTCACGAACAGGTGCGATACTGTGTGATCGCTCTACACATTCACATTAAAAATCACATGAATCATTTCCAGATCCCTGGATCGTTTCAGGCTATTTGCTGAAGCTCGACATTTATGCCTTTCTGCAGATGCATTTCCAAATAATTAACGTACTGCAGCCATAGCCCGCTCCACCAGTGATTGCTTTTCTGTTTAGTTTCTATAAATGAAATTTATTAAAACCATTATGTGCACAGTGATGCCACAATATCCAGAGCAAAGTTACTAAATCTAAAAGAGCTTTTATTTAATCAGGAGATAGCTAACAGATGTAATGACTGGAGGATGAGGCGGAACCTTGTTTTACATTCACTCCTTGACAATGTGGTTAGATCACTTTCATTAATGTGGATTCCATATTTCCCTGCATCTATTACTTTAAATAAAAAGCAATCATTTCTGAAAATGTCCCATTTATTGCATTGTAGCTTTTGGTTCTTATGTGCCCAACAGAAATCAATTTCTTTCCTGTCTTCAGACATCCCACCCCGGTCATTTCTTTTAAATGAGTAGTTCCACCTCCCCATCCATCTTGTCTGCATGTAGCAGGGATAACCTGCAGTTGAATTACAGAAAGCTTATTCTCCCAGTGGGATCTGAGATAAGATAGACTGCATTAACCCTAAGATTCATTTCCTAGTCAAAAATTCTCCTCTAAGATCACAGGAACCAGGCTGGATATTGGTAAGAGATCTATTGAGTACACTTTCATCACCAGCTTTCAGTAAGAGGGAAACAGGAATAAGCTCACAGATGACTGAAATGCCACGGATGGCTGGGAGACATTTCCAAGTACGTCAGCATTTCAATCTCGATCTATGATGTAACATAGACCGTGGCTGTCATGACTCTTGCAGAGTCTTTGTCCACATAAAATTGGTTCTTGAGGGGGATTCTAATCAAGATATCAGAATCAGTGATCCGATTCATACCGTTGGGCCCCTAAAAGCATTCATTACATGAATGATTTATTACATAAATGATTTATTATTCTTCAGAGGTTTAGATTTCATTTTAACGTTAAGGCTATTTGAAGCCTTTGTTTGTTTATGTCTATACACTTTCCACTTACCATCATATACTTACCATCCAGCACAGAGCAGCCCTGTGGGATAAGGGAACCAACTAAAGACATACCATCATAAAAAAACCCACTTTGCATCATCTTGCCTGTCTTCAAAAGATCTTGAAGTGCTTTACATTAATTAATTAATGCACTATCACACCTATCAGGTAGGTTATTCATTACTCCAATTAGACCTATGGGTAAACAGACACACAGAGCACTTAAGGCCCTGATCCTGCCAGGGCCGGTGCAAGGAAGTTTCGCGCCCTAGGCAAAACTTCCTTCCACCGGCCCTGCGCCCCCCCCGCAGTTAACGCCACACCCCCTCAGTGGCAAACCACCCCCCCCCCCCCGCCACGGTAGCCTACCCACTCACCCGCAGCCCAGCCCAGGCTGGGCTGGGCTGGGCTGGGCTGGGCTCGGATCCCCGCCGTCCCCCCCACGCGCGGCCCACGACAGACTCGGCTGGGCTCCCCGCGGCGGGGGTGGAGGGCTCGGCTCCCTGCGCCACCCACCAGGCTGAGGCTTGGCTCCCCGCACCCTCCCACGGCCCCCCACCAGCGCCCTCCCACGGCAGCCAGCCCCCCGCCCGCGGAAGCTTACCTCAGCCGGGGGCAGGGGCAGCAGCTCAGGGGAAGCTGCGTTCCCGGCGGCGTTTTGAATCACCTCCGGGAGTCTCCGCCCCCCAAATGCTGGCGCCCTAGGCGACCGCCTAAGGTCACCTAGTGGGCGCGCCAGCCCTGGATCCTGAAAATGCAAAGAGCTCTCCATGGACAGACCTCTCGGCCCACATGCAGCCCCACTGAAGTCAAAGCCTAAGATTTAAGATCAAAGCTTAAATGTCTTGACCAAAGTCACACGTTCAGATCAGTATCAGAGCCAGGAATTAATCCCAGTAGTCGACTCCTCTGACCATTAGACAATATCTCTCCCACAAGCCAAGTGCATTATTTTGTCTCTCTCACTAGCCTGATGTGCTGAACGCAGCACCACTGCTCTGTTAGAATGAGAGTATCAAGAACATCTGAGTGGACAGGATCAACTTCTCAGTACTCCTTCCCTAGGGCAGCACCTTTGAGAAATCTCAAGGTAGGTGGCAAACACAGATTTAAGAAAGGCCACTGCTTTAAAGCAGTGAAACTCATTTCCTCACTATTTTCTCTGGTCTCTGCTACTTATAATTATCTACCTCCTTAGCCACTATCTTCACAGAATAAAGATGACTCTGCAAGGTACCCTTGACTGGTATTTTTGTTTAAGTTTGTAATTGTGGCATAGCAGTCAAGTACCTTGGGAGGCTACACGGGTTGCTTCCTTTCCCATCTTCCCTGCAGGGTTTAGATTACAGGTTTGGGCCAAAAGACATGAACCAGAGAAGCAGCAGCTGCTGCTGCTAAGAACCATTAACAAGCATCTCAAGCTGCAGCGGGTTAGCCCATCAAGGTAAGGGGAAATTGTATACTTCAGGTAAAGAGGAAAAGAGAAGTCAGTGAGGAGCAAGGGAGCTACTTAGTAAGTGCTGGCTATTCAGAGTGTTAATGCTGTGTGTTTTGGCTGGTTGGTTGGTTATTGTTGTTCTGTTCCTTTTCCCCTGAACTGGGGAGGGAAAAATAAGACTAATTCTCACCAAATTATCTGGAGCACCAGTGTGATATTTACAAGCCAGCCTGCCTGTTCAGGCCTTATGGAAATAGCCAAAAACATAAATCTACCTAGAGGACTTTTAGTGAACTCATCAGCAACAGGGGTACAAAGGGGCTATTACTGGGAGGAGAATTGGGGCTAGATTCTCTAGTCTCCCAGTCCAATGCCATGTAGATGCAGCATTGTTGAAAGTTTAGCTTTATAATGGGGGGGGCGCAAAGGGGGTGGGAGAGAGAGAGACCAGGGTGGGAGTAGGAAGTGGGAGAATTCTATAATTTTATTCCTCCAAAGATGATAAATATAATTTGCTGGAGGGATTTTCACTGCCACCACTTGTATATGCTTTTAAAGTGAATACAAATATAAGTGACCCCTCTCTTTGTTCTTTTTCAGTGTTTTGGTTGTCAGCATTTAGATTTCAGATTTTTCTATTTGCTTTTAGCCGCACAAACCAAAGATCACTTAGAAGAACATTAATAACCAGAAGCAGTTAATCCAAAATAAATAATCTCTCACATTTATAAGCCATGCAGTCTGTTTTATGTAGTTCCAGTGAGATTCATTCATTTCCCTCCAGAAGTAGAGGCTGTAAAAGGCCCATTTTACTCTTGGTGATGCCTTATCAATGGTTAGAATATGAAGAATGTTGTCCTTGTGATATTATTGGGAACCTCAAATTTTATTCAGTAAATTAGGGAAACAAAATGCAGAGGTAAAGACCATCAATGGGAAGGATGAGGATAATAGACTTTACCCCATTTTCAGATCACGAGTTTGAATTCAACCCAAAGCCTGACATGAAATAGATTTGGCAGGCAGTCCCTGGTAATACATATGTCCTCACCATTCAAAGTCTGACATGCAGTACTTGGCAGTCTCTCCATGGCAATGGACAAGGAATAAATTAGAATGGAGGCTAAATGACCCAATCTCAGTTAATAAATTTGGTCCCTCCACATGTGGTTTGAGGTTACTAGCAGAAGTCTGTGTCTGAATGTGGAAGCTGCATACAATCTACTGTGTATATTATTTTTACACAAATATATATACATTCAACACACAGCTTGGTGTGTATATTACACAGATACTTGTATTCCCTTCCCCCCCATAAAAAGTCAATCAAATACTAAATGTTTAAATCCTCTCTATTTGTATCAATAGACACATGACAAACCACTTGAATAACTAATTTACTCATTAATGACCAGCACACTATTTAAAAACAAAACCAAAAAACCCTATTATACAAATGCCTGTTTTACTAAACCTCCCCCCGGCCCAGCTTAGAGTCAAGCTGCGAAAGACCCATTTTACAACATGTCAGAAATCATTTTCTGATTTTCCAGCTTCCATGGATAAACTACACAGCAAGTGTGTATTTAAATGAGATGGTGAGTTACCTGGTTACTTTGCGTGTGTGAGTACTTTTATTAAAAAAGCATAGAAAGAGGGAGCTTTTCACTCATTCAAAAGAGGGATTATAGGTAAACACCCATAAACGGGAATAAACTGAATAGCTGGGGGGAGGAGGGGGAGAATTCCAACTAGACCTCAGGATCTGCTGGAAAGAACATTGTGCCATGAAGAAAACTGGTTCTAGCTGTGGGCTCCAAAATGCTATTGTGGGGAACTATAGTTAAGGTTGAAACAAGCTTATTGTTTAACAGCCCATTTTACTTGAAGCATCTTGACAATTGCTATGCCTCTTGGAGACGCAGAGTGGGGTTAGGGTGGCAGATTTGAGGTCATGGTTACAGTAGGATTCTGAGATACAACAATCCCCTGTACCAGAAAAATAAAATCACGTGATGTCAAATTTTTTGGGACAGCAATATTTTAAAAGTTATTTGTGTGAATCTACCAATGGGGCTCAAACCAAGTTGAAGAGCCAGAAAAAAAACCCATCATTTTTACCATAACTCTTTATTTCCTGTTTGGCAGTGCCTTATTGGCAGGGCAATAGCTCTACTAACACTTCCACATATTTTTCAGTGACACAAATTATGAGGATTAAATTGCCCTCTTTCCTGCTAGTCCAAAACATTTATCATTTCCAACTCCTATATTAAGCAGTACTACTATATGGCCCAATCTAACTTCCATCAAAGCCAATTCCAATTAACTGCTTTGGCAAGGAATCAGACCTAAAGGGATGGAACATGAAGTTCTTAATTATGCCGAGTTCCCATTAAGTCAATTAGTAATGTGCATATATGTGCTGCTGGATCAAGCATGCTTTTCAACAAAATAATTTTTTCAAAGCAAGAATATGTATAACTTCTGCTTGTGATCACTTGTGCTATTTGAACTATTTTTCAAATTTATATATATTATATATATATATATATATATGCAGAATCATCCGTGTTAACAATAAATAAGCCACAAACCCAGGTTTCATATTTACATATTAAGTTAGGAACTGATTCTGTAGCCACTCCAGGAATCAAATTTTGCCCTCAGTCATACATAAGGAACTCCCTCCGACCTATGCAGAATTCCCATTGGAATCAATGGGAGTGCTGTGCATGTAACAATTGCATAATTAGACCCACAGAATGGAAATTTAAACCAAATCAAGGAAACATATTCTCTTCTAAATTGTTTTGCCATATATGCTTGTACCAGCTTCTATTGTCCTTCCACAGAGAATCATCAAAAATTGACTGATCGTTGGCAACTCTGATCGCTGCGCTCAGCATTAATTGCATGCTGCTCCTTCCTCACAATATAATTTCTGAAATGGGTTTCCAGGAAAGAAGCAAAAGATTGCATAGCTTCTAGTTACAAGTAATGATTGTCTTCTTGATGATTTTGACACAGATAAGGGTTTTTCCAGTCCCAATGGGAATCAAACAGATTGACTCTAATAGGTTTCAATGTACAATGATTAGCTCATTTATAATACATTCTACCCAAACCTCAATTATTTAGATATGGGTCAAGATCAAGAGAGCACATCAAAACAAATCCCGCACCTGGAGGAGAATTTAGATGTTAATTAAATGAGAAACAGATCAAAGGAGTCTCCATACAGAAGACGCAAGAGAAACATATTAAAATTCAGGACAGTTGGGACATCACCACTCTGGATAATGCTATCCCAAGTCATATCAGCTGCTTACACAATCACTGTTCCTTTTTACTTTATGAAGCTGCATTAAATCAAGTAATATATCATGGTTCATGATTCATTACCTGCCATAGACCAATGACATTTGACCCACAAGAAAAGATTAATATGTGTAGTTAAACTATATGTTGGTAAGTGCATCCTATGCAGAAAAGTTAAAACATTAATGAATCATGACATACATATCACATGACATGTCAAGAGCCTGAGATTCATATGCTAGGAAGCTTAAATAATATCAGTCCAGTCCTCAGGGTGGTTCAACAGGTTAGAGAGGTGGAAGTCAGAGTTGATTGACTTTATTATTGCCTCAATCTAGCAATGCTGTTAGTTGGCGGCTGAGTAAGCACTTCCATTGTAAGCATCTATTTGCAAGCTAAAAGCCCAATATTAGAAGATGCTGAATACTGAAGCTCAGAACTGATTTGGATCTGGCCCCTAGAAGACTTCAAAAATTACCCTTGAGATACAATTTTAATTCTAATCAGCCCTCAGATCCTTTTTTGGGGTGGGGGGGCAGGGGAATAATGGGCTAAAATTTGTTTTGGCCATTCATGTCAGAGAATAGAAAAACGGTATTTTCTCTGATTGTTTTCAGATGTTTTGGTGCTCAGAATTCTAACAGTGGCACAAGCCAGGTCAATGTACCATTGCCAGAAAATTCTGAATTGTGGTTTGCACTACTAATCATAGTTTGGCGATATTGCTTACATGCGTACACAAGTGCCACTAACTCCACCGGAAGCAGGACTAGGTCCTATGTTTGTTGAAAACCAAAAATTTACATGATACACTTAAAGTCAAGCTTAAAGTGAAGTAACATATCATTTTGGATATCCAATATATTGATGTAAAATCTTATTACTAGAGTTTAGTTCAAAAATGTTAATAATGTTGAGCACAGAACTATATGAAGTATCTAGACCAGGATGTGCTGAGGAAGAACTAGTATATTAATCTTTAAGGTCACTGGGCATAGGAGAGAGGAGCTTTATAAAGTTATGGTATATGTAAGAGGAAGTCATGTTGTCTGTTGTATCTGCTATCTATTATTTTAGCAGAGTGAAACGCATGGGTTTTAAGGTATTGTTACAAGAGAGAAACTTGGGGAGTCGTACAAACCTTGGACCAAAATGTAAACATACGAGATCGACAGAGAAAAGACAGAAAAGGGCAGTTTGTGGGGAAATGGAAACAGATTCAAGGAAAAGGCAACAGGGGCCAGGACAGGGAAAAGGAAAAACAAAGGATTCAACCCTGGGACAAGAGGGGTAGATGGACCCACCAGTCATGTTGGCACCAGACAACTATAAAATATCATTCCTAGCACTTGCATTCATAATGGTTCCAGATAGTACTAGTGTAGAGAGCAACAGTGTAGTGAATGACACAAATATGTAGTGCTGGACAATGACACTAGGAATAATAGATTTTCATCACATAAGTGAAGAGATATCTGGCTGGCCAACTAGTGAGCTCTCTTATTACTATAACTCAACAGGGGAAAAGAATGAAGGTGTCCAAGTATTGCATGGGCATGCCACTTCCCTGGGAAGACTATTACAAGTTAGATTTTAAAGGAGTGCAATTACAAAAGTGTTAGCAATGAATGCACTGTAAGTGTAGTGTTATAACATGCTTCAGAATTAGGGTGACCAGACAGCAAATGTGAAAAATCAGGACAGGGGTAATAGGAGCCTATATAAGAAAAAGACACAAAAATCGGGACTGTACCTATAAAATCAGGACATCTGGTCACCCTATTCACAGTATATATGCAGAGTCTAACATGCTTCATTTTTAAGCCCCCCTCACCTCCTTTTTTTTTTTTTTTTTTTTTTTTTTACAGCTGGGTGCTATGGGCCTGAACCAATGGGCATTGAAGGCAATGGAAAGACTCATGTTGATTTAACTGCCTCTGCCATGGCCCTGGCTTACCAGATAACTGTGTTAAGATAATTTTAATAAAAAAGCAAATATGTTGATCCTTTGGTTTTAAAACAGTATCTCCAGGTTTTAAAACAGTAACTCAAGGTGTGTCATATTGGATGTTTTTATCATGTAACAGACAAAAAGATTTTTGTAAACAACAGTAACTTAAGAGTCAAAAGCTTAATATTGTAATCATTTTTTTTAAAAGCCATTGAAAAAAGACAGCAAATGAAAGTTAACCTTAAATGAAATCCAAGCATTTGCTCCTAACTCTGCCCCCCATCCACTGCCTTAGAAATATCAACCTCCCATCTTCCCTTCTTTGCACGTGGAGTACTGAAAATATGTGCCTCAGAGGAATACTTTTACATACAAGTGCAATAGTCAGTGTGGTTCTCTCTCACCACACTACCTTTGGTTAGTATTAAGTTTGTATATGAAGACATATCAAGCTCTGTATCTAATCACACTCGGAGATCGGAGGGCACAAAGAAACACACCACCTGATCCTGTTAAGAGCTCAACCTAGATCAGATTATGGTTTAGAAAAGAAATCAAGTGAAGATTGGGATTTGTTCTGAGAGCAGAGAAAGAATACCCTAGGGCTGAACAAGAAATAGTTTTCCCTTGTCATGAGATTTCCAAGATTCTGAAAATTTTCCCATCCCAAACCAGGATGAAAAGTCGAAATCTCAAAATTTTTTGCAGACAAACCAAAGAAAAGCTCTTAATTTAGGTCATTTGAACATTTCAATAATTTTTAAATGTTTTGTTTTGATTCCAACCTTTTATAACTTTTAGAAGTTTTAATTTACTAAAATTTCAAAATGAAAAGTTTTGTCTCAAAAAATTGAAACATTCTAGTTCAAAAACACTTAAATGTCACATTTTGACAATTTTGTTTCCAAAAAATGTTCGGGTCAGGAGATAGAGTGAGATTAAATAGTTCCAATGAATCAGCATTTTTCAGTTTAAAAAAAGAAGTTTTGCTGAAAAATTCCCAACCAGCTCTAGCATACACAGACACCAGACGCTTCAGCGCAGAGCTAAAAAATGATCACCTGCCCAGAAGTTTCCCAGTTCATTAAGTTCTGCTTACCCAACAACATATACTGGTTCTCCCTGGGAAATGGAAGACTAAGAATTCTATGTGCCAGATTCTCATTTACACTAAGCCCTGTTTCTACCTCTGAGTGTAAAGGCCCCTTAGAGTGAGTGAAATTAAAACGTACCCCTACGTTAAGGTCTCCTTCCACTGCCAGAGTAAAGTGGCCTTTGTGTAAATGAGAATCAGGCCCTGAGTTTCACTCAGCTCCCGGGAGTATTCAAGAGAGCTTTGCTTTATGCTTTCCAGTTTGTTCATACTTGAAACCCTTAGTGAACCTCAAAGCAAGGGAGAAAGCGGGATGGGTGGGAAGAACAGGAGAATATATTTTTAAGAGCAGTAACCAGTACTGTCCATAACTGTTTGTCATGTGTAAGAACACAAAACTTAATTGACTTGTTGGTCAAAAGGTACCCTCCTAAGTCTTTCTCTAATCATACAATCAAGTTGAGAGTTGCTCCTATGGTCAGAACAAAATATTTCCTAGAGCCTCATTTCCTGCTTGAGTAAATGTTTATTCAGATATTATTTTCAAATAGGATGCTATTATCTCTCTCAATTATAGTACTTCAGTGGTGACAGGGCCAACCCTACACATCCTGTCCTGGAACAGCATGCAGCATACAGCCCATAAAATCCAATTAAATCTCACTCATGCAGTAGACTGTCCTAAATCAGTTTTCTTTTGCTTCCTATTTTACAATAGAAGCTCATTGTTCCTATCCAAAGCAGGCTCATATCTCCATTGACCCAGCAGGCCTGCAGGAGAGGCTTAAATTGCCTCATAACCAGCTCATGACCTCTATGCCTTTTCATTACGTAGGTTTCCTTTTAGTTGCTATTTAACAGTGACATGGAGGGTTGGGGGCTGGGCTACCACCTACGGGAAAGAATGATGATATACAGGATTTGTACGGTTAAATTTAGTCTCTTAAAAAAAAAAAGAGCCCGGCACAAACTGAAAGGTGGTTACGTTTGAATTTCACTTTATGCAACAACAAACTTGACAGGACATCGGGAGGAGTCTAGTGGTTCTTTTCAGTAGGGAAATCTCAGCCCATATCTTAAAAAGAGCAGTTGAAGTTTAACCCGCTACTAATGGTTATAACTATGAATTGATTGTTTATTTGCTCAGTTTCTCTTTCTGCTAAAGTTAAAGAGCGTTCTGAGGGCAGATGTTTGTACTGGTTTATTTTTAAAAAACATTAAATAAACTAATTCCAATTTAATTAGTTAAAAGGTAACCAGTGTATGGACATATATAGAGAGAGAGAAAGAATCCAGGTTTATCCAGATTGACATCAGTGAGGCCACTCGTGTTGAAAATCAAGCACATGCATTCGTGTTTGTAGGATCGAAGACTTATATGGTAAATTTCCTCTCTATTCTTTCATTACACGTATACATTTCGTTGTTAAATCTCTATTCATTGTTTCTCTGTATTTCACAAGAAGTTCCAAATAAATATTTTAACTCTCCACAATGTTCTCGATTTAAGCAGTAAAAGTTCTGACAAACTGATTATTCAGTGGAGGGTCTTTCATTTAAAATTCTATTATAATTTTACAGTTGTTTCTTTCATTTCCCTGGGAATCTTAAATCAATGACTTAAGAATCAGATTTTTGCTTTCAAATTGCCCTTATCAGCTTTCCTGTGTAAGAGTCTTCTACAACAATAGGACTGAAAAAACAAATCAGTCTACTAATAAAGTTCAAAAGTAATTGCTTTAGGCACAGATTATCATTGTAGAGCAGATATATGTGCATGTACCTTCCTGTTTCTCCTCTTGCAATGACTGAAATTATACATAGTTGCACTCTGTTAGTTTGCCATTCTACAATGATGTCCCAGTGTATCTACATTTTAATGGAGACATTTCCTTGGAATAAATTAACATTGCATGTCTTCAGGGTCTTTGATGGTTGAGTTTTCTTGCTCTTATTCTTTTAGGGTGCTACAGACTCAGGGGTGGCTCTAACAATTTTGCCGCCCCAAGCAGGGGCGGTGGCCCCGCCCCAGGCAGACGTAGCGGGGCCCCGCCCCCGACGTCTGCCTGCGTCGGGGGCGGGGCCCCGCTACATCTGCCTGTGTCGACGCAGGCAGTCCCAGTACGCGGCGGCAAGGGGAGAGCGGCGGACCTGCTGCCCCATTGCCACCGTGGCAGGCGAGACTGGGGCGGCAGTCCGAGTCCCGCGGTGGGAATTCGGCAGCGGGAAGAGCGGACCTGACGCCGAATTTCCGCGGGACTCGGACTGCCGCCCCATTCTCGTCTGCCGCCCCAAGCACCAGCTTGGAAAGCTGGTGCCTGGAGCCAGCCCTGTACAGACTGCCTCTAAGGCCTGATCCAGAAAAAAAGCCAAGCACCCACTACTCCTACCAAAGATAGCATAGCAGAGCTCAGCACCTCTCTGGATCAGGCTCTTAATCCTTTTTGTTTTGTGCATTCTTTGCCCAGTGCACCCAATTCACTGCTGTGAACTGCTCTTGCCCCAGAGCTTGGTTTCTGGACTGAAGGATGTAGGGCTACTTAATGTACACAGCGCCCCCTCTGCCAGCTATAGGGTGACCAGATGTCCCAATCTTATAGGGACAGTCCCGATATTTGGGGCTTGTTCTTATATAGGCTCCTATTACCCCCCACCCCCTGTCCCGATTTTTCTCACTTGCTGTCTGGTCACCCTAGCCAGCTAGTGAAAGAAGCTCATTCTGCTTAATTAAAGTGACAGTGGCTATATATGTGCAAAGCAAATCCTAAAGCCTTCCCCTCCCCCTGGCCCATATGATTTTGAAGCAAATCTTGCTTATCTCTCTCTTAATACCTACAAAAAGGGTGCAGAACAGGCACTAAAATATTTTGATTATTTTGGGGGCCTTTTTTCCAGCTGTTACAATTACTGTTCTGCAAATGTATTAATACAAGATTTTCAGTTGTTTGATCGGCACAAAATGGTCAATTTGTAAAGCACCATTGATATATTAAAAAAAAAAAAAATCTAATAGCCTAACCAGCCTTTCCCCCAATGCTAGTCTTAAAATAAAACTACAGACACATCAGTAATGAAAAGCTGATGAAAGAAACTGAAGAAGAAATGAAAAGAACTACTTATTCTTTATTGGTTTAGGTGATGTTGAATGCAGGTACCTGTTACTATTATAGGCAGGGCTGGCAGCCCTACCTATTACTGGGGTTGCCTGACACTTCCCACTATAGACCCTGCTTTCAAAGTTGTTTATAATTTTGCCGTTTGAGGCAGCATGGAAAATATCAGCCCAGTCTTAATGTTTTTGGAAAATTTCAGCCAAAATGGTTCAGCTGTTTTTATGAATGTACAATTTCCCCCCATGTTAAAAAAAATTCTGGCAACCTTGTCTTTGAGAACCATGCTTTGGAGTAGGGACTTGACAGTTGTCAGGGATGTACCTATGGCCTTCCCCATGAAAATCCACCCAAATTTGGTCAAGCTATCATCGGACTCAGAAAAAATCACGTGCACATACTCAGTAGAGACTTCAATTGCGTCAGCTAAAACCTTTCAAGATTCTGTCCTCCATCATCATGCTCAAGCCTTTCACAGCTCCTAGTGCTAAGCAGACTGCACATGCACCATCCCCACAGAGGGACCGAGCATGTTCCATCCCCTTATAGCTCTTACATATGACCAGATTACACGTATGCCATCCCTGCAGTGACTGAGCATGGACTACACAGACAAAGCTGGACTTTCCCTGCAACGCCTTCTCCTGGCTGCCCCCAGGCCAGCGTGGGGCCAAGCACTGGAATAGAGAACAGGGATCCTGTTTCCCCTGTGCTCTGAATGACTCCTGACCTATCAATGCTGGCACACAGACAGCTGAAACTGAAGTCAATGGGAGATTTGCTCTGAACATAAAAAAGGCCTATATAATGCTAAGTACCCTGAAAAATCAGGTCCTAGTTGTCTCAGTTTGGACACCCAAAATTAGTGGAAACTTCTTACCCTAATCTCTATACCTCAGTGCCCCATCTGTACAATGGGGATAATATCACCCCCGACCTCACAGGGATGTTGTGAAAATTAATTCATTAATATCTGTGCAGCATTCTGACATTATAATGATGACCACGATAGAAAAAAGCCTATGAGGAAATTAATAATTCTGTCTTCAGAGCAGGGTTTGAATAGTGCACAGTAAATAAGGCCTGCGGCCACATTCTGAACAATGAGAGAAAACAAAATATTGAATAGCTGCTCATTAAGTAAGCACTGTCTCCCGCCCCACCCCCACCCCGTGCACTGAATGAGGCAAGGGTACTATGGAAAAAATACTATGTGATTAGACAGTTAAAGACTGTATCGTAATTAGAACTGAGCCAATAACTGAGTTTTTGATTCAGTGGTCAAACAAAAAATCTGGTTCTTTTCAAACCAAAACTGATTTTTGTTTGTTTTTTATTTTTCTCATCGCAATGAAAAACTGAAAAAAAATTGTTTGTCAGACAAAACATTTTGAATGTTTATTCAAGTAAATATTTCTGAAATGAAATGCCATTCTGAAACATTTCATTTAAAAAAATATCAAAATATTTTGACATTTCAAATCCCACCCACCCCGTTTTTGAAGCCAAAACTTTTGCTGAATTTGACCTGAATTCGTGAATAGCTTTGGTGCCTTGAAAATATGCAGTTTTTGGTGAATTTACTATTCATTACTTATTATTTACCCAGTTCTAATCATAATGCATATGTGAAATGGGCCAAATTACAATTGCATAAGCAACTTTACATCTGGCATTTCTTAACTTTTGAGTGCTTGATTTTGCAAACTTAGTAATGTTCGTTTAACATAATGATTTTGTGTTTGTGTCATTTAGCATTTATATTACAACAACACCTAGAGGCCCCATTGTGCTAGACACTGTAAAAACACTTGTAAGAGACAATCCCTATTCCAAAGAGTTTACAGTCTAAATAGACAAGACAGACAAAGAACGGGAGGGGAAACAGAAAATACAGAGGTGAAGTGACATGCCCCAGGTTACTCAGCGGGTCACTGGCAGAGCCACAAATACAACCCACATCTCTTGGTACCCACTCCTGTGCCCTACCCACTAGGCCATGCTGCTTGTCTAGAGTATGTCATTAATCACAATACCTGCAGCTAAGTGAGCTACAATTAGGAAATGGCTTTAATAATTTTTTTAATGGACCACATTTTCAATAGGATTTTCAACTTACTGTATCCAAGGCTGGCCCTAGCTTTTGCATGACCCTGTGCAAAGTAACACACATGGGACCCATCCAGCTTTTCAGTCTCTAACCAGCTGCATCCACCCCTTCTGTTCCCATTGCATACCTCTCTGTGTATCCATGATTGCAGTTCCCACTCGGTGTGTGGCAGCACCGGGGCCGGCCCAGAACATTTTGGCACCTGAAATGCAGAGCTCAAATGACGCAGCCATGCCTCCTTGCTTGGGCCAAAACTTTGAAAGGTCTCAATTCTGCCTTCTTCCTGTTCTACTCCTCTCATGGTGCTGCTCTGCTACCTACCCCAATAAAGGAGAACTAACAACTTAAAATAATTGTTCAAAAATTGTAAGTAACACTTAACTTTCAAATGCCTGAGGAGCAAATGTAACTTTTCTTGTCTGCATAGTAAAGACTGGCATTTTTACCGGTTTGATTAATCAAAGTGGTGCTTTCCATGCCTTCGTGATTGCAAACTGCTTCCTGAAGGTCCACAGTCTGGGCCAGCTCATGCTCTATTGAGATGGTTGCAAGGCCGACCAGCTTCTCCTGTGTTATTGTGGAGCGTAGATGTGTTTTTATTAACTTCAGCTTGGAGAAGCTGCGTTCTCCACTGGCAACTGTTACAGGAAGTGTTAGAAGAATGTGCAGAGCAACATGTGGAAAGAGGGTGGTCATCTTATTTGTGCACATATATTCCAGAACAGACTTTGGAGTTGATCCTGCTGAAATGCATCTTGAAAGGGCTTTCAGTTCATCACCTAAATCACTCTCAACAATTTCGTGCATGTCATCAACACTGTTTCTAGTGCCCTGCATTGCTGGTGTAGGTCTTCAGGTACAGTGAGGAGTTTTGGAATACCATACAACATCCCAAATATACTGCTGTGTTCCTTGAGCTGCATGAAAAGTTCTTCAACTGACTGTATTGCACAATCTAGCACCTGGTTAAAGAATTCAACTTTGATTTGTTGTTAGGGGCCTCTTATGGGATTTCCCATGCCTTCTTCTTCTGTGACTCTTGTATTCTTGAATGGGTGGGAAAATAGCTTCAGTGTGAAGTTCCTTTGCCAACTTCTGTGCACTCTTCAGAATGTTTTGAAATCCCTCATCTGACCGGTAAGACTGTAGGTATGACTTTGCTTTGTACAGTTGTTCCATTGCTCCAGATATATCCAGGTCAACACCTTGGAGTCTCTCGCTTACAACATTTATTTCAAACAGTATGTCATGCCACAACACTAAGCCACACGGAAATTTGAAGTTATGTATGTTTCTGGTGATTCTATTTCCCTCTGCCGCTGTTCTCCCACAAACAGTTCCTGTCATAGCATTATCCTTCATAATAGCAACTATGGCATCATCTATCTTCCCAATTTGGTGTTTGATAGGCTTTATCGCCTCCACTAGACTTTCCGATCGTGTGGCACTCAGTGGTTTCAGTGTCAGAGAGGATGTTCCTAGATGTTGCTTCAAAATTTGCCATTGATGAGTTGATGCAGAGAAAAATACATAGATGCTTTGAATTACATTAAAAAATTCAGCAGTCTCACTAGAAGGTGATGCTGCATCACTGACCACCAACTTCAATGAATGAGAACTGCATAGGACAAAAAAAGCTCAAGGGTTTAACTCTCGGATCTGTGTCTGCACTCCTCTGTTCTTTCCTCTCATGTTGGCACCATTATCGTAGCCCTGACCTCTCATGTCAGCTATTGCAATTCCCGTATCTTCCAGCTTTTTAAGAAGCACATTTGTCATAGCAGCTCCTGTAGTATCATCAATGTCAATAAATTCTAGAAAATGCTCTCTGACAGTCACCGTTGCAGGGACATTTTCACTAGGTTCTGTTGTTGTTACAAAATGCACCATTAAAGTCATTTGTTCCGTATGGCTGATGTCAGCTGTGCAGTCCAGAATAACAGAGGAATATCTTGCTGACTTCAGATCTGCCACAATCTTCTGTTTGACTTTTGTTGCCAGTAACTGTATGATCTCATTTTTAATTGTTTTTCCAAGGTAGTGGTGTGTGTTCGTTTCTTGGGTGGTGACTCTTCTTAGATGCTCCTGGAGTACAGCATCAAACACAGCCATCAGCGCCACAATTTTAAGGAAGTTTCCTTTGTTTGGCACATACAGCTGATCTGAAGTGCCACGCAGTGCTAGGTTTTGGGTAGCAAGCATTCTCACAATGGCCATGAGCCTTTTCAGAACATTTTGCCAGTAAAGAGACTCTGATGCAATCTTCCCCTGATGCTGATCATCTATGGTGGCCTTTAACCATAGTTTCATCTCAAGCTCTTTCCACCTATAGAATGCTCTCTGGTGATTTGCTGCCTTCCCATGGCATGCCAGATTTCTAGCCAGGTTTTTCCAGTCCTTTGTTCCTGTAGAACCCAATGTGGCTGGAACATTAGACTGGAAGAGTTTGCAACAAAAACAGTATGCCACATTCTGGGATTTGAGTACATAAGCCATGGCCTCTCCACTTTGTCACCTTTGGGGATTTCACGCCAGTAATGTGTTGGATGGAAACTTCAATTTTCATTGTCTTTGGGGAACATGAAGTTTTTCACTTGCTGTGGCCCATGCAGTACAAGGAAGTCCCTCATGCTACTGCTCAAGTGGGTCCACAGTCCTGGATCATCTAGACGTTAGGAACTAAACTCAGCAGCAGCTGTTTCTTGTGCCTCCACCACACTCTTCTCTGATCTAAACTTTTTTCTTCAGGAATGTGAATAGTTACATCCATTTGAGATGGAGATATGGATGCTGCAGTAGCTGCCAGGTCACCTGCATGCTGAGTAACTGGAAGATCAGGCATCTCCTCACCACTCATATCCTCACTGGGGCCTGAAGGCTAACCATGAACATTTCTGTCTATGTATCTCAGGAGAGCTCCTTCCTGCTTAGATAGAAAAGCTTCCTTTGCTTGCTTTCTTTTTCTGAATGCTGCCCCAGATGGTGTTTTCTTCTTTCACTCATGACTGCTGTTCTGTGCCAACTATAGTGGCTCTCAACACTCAATTGAAGGGGACAAATAAGCTGGCTGGTAGCAGGGCCTGAGTGAGGGAAGATATCAGTGTTTTAAGGGCCTAACTGGCTCCTACTACTTCAGTTGACTGCCTGTTCTCCTCAAGTGGGTTCAGGGAAGCAGCAGGAAACAGGAAGCTCCCTGAGAAGCTGGTGTTAATCAGTCCAGGCTCCTGGGGGTGCTAGAGAGGTACATAAGAGGATCCTCCTCCTCTCTCTCCCTGCAGCTCCTGCTGCATTCTGTTATTCCCTCTAACCTTTTCTCCTGCCTGCCTGTTATGTCTCTTGTGCCCGCCTTCCTCCAGCACAGCACTCCACCATCTATGTGCATCTAGAGCAGAGAGAATACATATGCACCAGCAGCAGACACAATTTTCTACACTCTGGGTCCTAGTGGCACCCTCCCACAGTCTGGCACCTGAGGCAACCGCCTCAGTTTGCCTCATGGTAAGGCCAGCCCTGGGCAGCACCACCCTTCCCTTGGATGTGAGGGCCCAAGGCCTCTGATGGAACATCAACATGGCACTGGAAACCAGGAATGGAGCCAACAGGCTACTTTCTAGATGAAGAGGAAATTAGTTAAGGAAATGTATTATCTACTCAGAACCACAAAGAGAAATCAGGAATAGGTCTCTAGAGGATCAGTGTATGTGTGTGTGATACAGGACTCAGGAAGAGTTGGGACCTATACAGCCATGTTTGCATGTTTCTCACTGCTAGAAAAATCTATCAGCTTGCCCCTAATGGTCTTTACTGGTTTCTATTGGGCTTTGTTGATTTTTGCTGAAGGATCTGCAGCCTCCAAAAACAACTGACAAATAGACCTCCTTCACTGGGGTTCTAAATCTAATTCCCAGTGGAAAACAGTGGAAATCAGATGACTGTTTTCAGCTGGAATTTCCATTAAACCTATGTCTGGCCCTGCTTTCAGGCACCTGCTACTGGCAAGGAGATGTTTAAATGATTCTCTCTCATGACGTTGGTAAGGGCATTTATTAGGTTAGCTGACGGAGAGCAGCAGAGCTGGTATCTGCTGAAGTAACAACGTATTATTTCCTTCAAACTGGGGGCTGGATATCTCACAGGTACAAGTGAGTTGGCTTGGATAAAAGAGAAACTAACCTACATCTTTGTTCAAATCCAAATTAACTTTTCTGAAGGTCAGGAAAGTTCAGTGAGCTTTTACAAATATTTTTTTTCCAGTTTGGCACCCATGCCCTTCCCAGTATCACTGTAACCTGAAGTGAAAGTAACCAAAGATCTGGTAAGAAACATTCTGATCCCACTCCTCAGAAAATGCCACAGAGGAAATGAGAAGAAGAGTGGGGCTGTCCCGCTAGCCCAGATGCACTTCAAAAGCAGGTAGTAGACTGATGGGCCTGCCAAGTACCATCCAGATTATAATGACTAATTCTTATTTGTAATCACAAAGCTCCGACAGGCCCCGCTGGAACTTAGTCTCAGGGCGTTAGGTGCTGTACATACATGCACAGACAGCCCCAGCCCCAAAGAGCTTTATATTGAAATAGATAAGACAGAAAGTATAAGGGGGAAACAGAGACACAGAGAAAAGACTTGTCCAAGGACTTAAAGAGCTGGGAACAGTATCCACGTCTCCAGACTCTCAGTGCAGTGAGGTATCCTGATAGTTAGGCTGCAGCCCCCCACTGCCCTCTGTGCTAGTCAGTTAAAACTAGCTCTGGATTTATATAGTCAGTAGGAATCAACTCTGACCCATTAGAGCAAATTCTATGACATGACTTCGTCACTAACATTTCCTTCCCAGTAGGAAAACAGGTTTACCCGGGACGGGGTGGGAAGAGGCTTAAACAGTGTTCAGATCTCTTTCTATTATGGTTTGCAAATCAGAAACAGGGTGGCAGATACAAGAGACAGGCCTAGCCAGGAGGACTGTGCAAATGAATCGGACAGAAATTCAGTGCATTACAGAGTGCAACACAAGCTTCTGGGTGGCTACCTGGCACGTGTCTGAAGAAGAATATGTAGCATGTAAAATAGTGATACGAAAGACTGTGAAGTGTTTTGTGTATCAAAGCAGCACATGCTAATAATCTGTATAGGAAAAGCAGGCTGCTGTTTCCCATTCAGGAGAGTAATCAGGTCACTTTCGCAATGCAGTTGGCCTTCCCTGGCCTGCTGCCTATGCCAGAGTCATTCAACTGATAAGAGTACCATGTTGCTGCAGCTCCACACTGCTGCCAGCTCTTGAATTACTGGGAAATTACTAGGCTAAGAAGCTTATAGGCACGCAGGCAGAGTCTCAGAATTTGCCCCACATCAGACACAGACAATGCAGAATATTTCATTGCTATTTGTGCTTTCTAACGGCAGTTAAAGAAATTGGGTAATTCACAACCTTAGCTGTGCATCAAGACTTTTCACTAGTTCTTATGTTACAAGAGAAAATCCAGTTACTGCAGGCAGCCACCAGGTGAGCAACATCAACACGAAAGCTCTGTACTGCATGGATGTGCTAATATGCTGCTATTTACTACTTCTGCTGTTGTCCACTGTCTGACTCCTTTCAAAGTGGAAATTTCCATTTAAATGTTGCCCAGGGATTTTAGAAACTGGCAATCAGAAGTTAAAATAACTAATGGAATACATGCCCCATTGAATGCATCTTGAGCTTAATTTGGGTATAGATGGGCCTCAGTTGCAAAGTTTGGACATCGATCTGAACCTTCCCAAAGTTTGGGTTTTTTCAAATCTACTTGTGGGATTTGAGTCTCTATTTGATTCTGGAGAAGAAGCATACAACAAAATGATGGGTATACTAGGAATGTACAACAGCAAATAGAAAAGCTGTTCTATCAATAGGCCAAATGATTGCTTGTTTAGACGATCATTTGCAAAATTATTTGAGAGAACATTTAAGGGGATTTCTTTCAAGGAATCCATTACTGCATCTCTTTCAGTAGCTCTTTATACATCCATCTTTTCCTACCACACTATAGAATTCAGCCGCTAAGCAAACATAAAGAGACAAGCCGCCCATGCCACGGTAGAAAGTTTTACCCGCTGCATTGTCCAGGGAAATAAATAGTCTATGCTTGGGCCTCTCTATTTCTGTCCTTGTGCTTTCTGCAGGTTTGGGATCCTGAAATGTAAACAAATAAAAGTTCTTGCTTTCATAGGCTGCTCTTTTAACTGTCAAAACTTCCCTGGACAATAAACTCAATCTCATTCCAGAGTTTGCAAAAGCTGAGAAGCATCCTTGGGAAGAAATTATTTATTAATTCCTACTACTACCTACTACTATTAGCAGCACCTAGGAACCCAAATAGAAGATCAGGGTCCATTGCGCTAAGGGCTATATAGATCAGTGACAAGGACAGTTCTTGCCAGAGAACTTACAAGGTAGGTGTCAGACAGGACACAACAGACAAACAAGGGTGGATGGGAGGACAAGAGACAGTAACAAGTAAAACAACAAAAGGAAAAGAAGAAAGAAATACTTGTGGCACCTTATAGACTAACAAATTTATTTGAGCATAAGCGTTCGTGGGCTACAGTCCGCTTCGTCGGATGCATAGAATGGAACACACAGTGAGAGGATATTTATACATCAGAGAAACATGAAAAGGTGGAAGTAACCATATCAACTGTAAAAGGCTAATTAATTGAAAGGAACTGTTACAGTTGATATGGTTACTTCCACCTTTTCATGTTTCTCTGACTGTATAAATATCCTCTCATTGTGTGTTCCATTCTATGCATCCGACGAAGCGGACTGTAGCCCACGAAAGCTTATGCTGAAATAAATTTGTTAGTCTATAAGGTGCCACAAGTATTTCTTTCTTATTTTCCTTTTGCTGACACAAACTAACACGGCTACTACACAAGTAAAACAACGTAAAGTAAAACAATTATCATAATTATCTCAGGGGCCTGGCTAAGGAAGCATCTGATAAGGACCCGTTGGGGTGCTCTTTGCCAGCAGGATTGCTGGTAAAACATGTCCTTTAGTCTCAAAAGACTCTTGAAACTGTTTCAAATGTCTAGTATAAACTCGTTCTGAATCGTATTGACCATGCCAGGACTGAAATCTGCTGGTAACAAATGGTTACAGCAAATTTTCCAGACAGGTGATGAACAAGAAATGGTAGGAAAATGTGCTGTGGTGAGTTGGGGGCTTTTAATTCTTCCTCTGGACACACTGGGTTAGACCCTCTGCTGATGTAAAATCAGCATAGTTCTGTTACCATTGTTCTTACACAAACAGGCTATGCATCAAAGGGAAGAGAGAAGAAGAATCTCAGAGCAGTCTTTTTACATGCTACGTTCAGCTGCTATAGGATGGATTGGGTGGGTGACATAAGAGAAGTAATATAAAGAGGCCCAAAAAAATGAATAAAACTGTAAATAAACTTTTGAAACCCCTTTTATTGTAGACATCCCAGAACAGCCTGAGACTCTCTGTGAAACCTAATAAATCACATTTCAAGACTATTCCTAAGCATAGGGCAGAAATTCTATTAAGATTTCCGGAGTGGATAGAAAACAACAGAAAGCTGGTTGTGAAACTGTATCTTCATACCTAGTAAGTACAGTCTATTAGAAGCAGACCCTCAAAATTTCAAAATACGTTGATAAATTTCTCCTTTTGTGTACAATATGCCTTTATATCTTATTTTATATATAGGAAGTTTATATGTTAATGTTTGCATGATGGTAAACTGGAGCTGGGGCACTTCATTAGATTTGAAGAAGTGCCTTTCCCCAGGCCAGGCCTCTGGTTTGACTCATATTGAATTACAAAGCTAAATAGAACAGGAAGGATCTGTACTCCTAATTCTGTTTGATAGATCTCTTTGTCATTTTCAGATGCCAGATTGAAGATAGCTGCCTCTTCCTTGGCAAAGAACAGTGCTTTTAAGCTTCGGGCTATGAGCGCGCGGGAGTGAGCGCACGCCTACAGTACGTATGTAGACCGACAGTTGCATTAAGATATTTGCTGCAGTTTCCTTGAAAAGTTATGGCAACCTGCTTATTATTAGCCTTCTGCAGGTGGACCTCGTTAAACTGGGCAAGCTAGAGTAGAAGCAGCAGCTGAAGGTGCACTGAGCGCTAACACTGGACAGTAATACCGTACATCTGCAGATGTGCTAGCTACGGGAAGACAGCATATGGGAATAGGAGGCAGATTAGCAGAGGTTAGGTGGATTGATGGAAAAAATCTTCAGGAAATTAGTCTGTTTTCTTCATTTTTTTCTAATTCCAAGGGAATTAAGGCACTCCTCATCTTGGAAATTGTCTCAGGTTTAATTATGATTATTGTAAACTCTTCTCCTAATTTGCTTTAGAATTCTCAAATAGCTGAATGAAGTGTGGGGTGGGAGGACAAACCCACTAACGCAAAAACCCCAAAGACAGAGCTGAGAACAGTTGGAGCCCATTGAGAGAACAAATTCATGGCTGATTTTCTCTTATCCTTATTTAGTATTTCCAGCTCTCTCTCTCTCGCTCTGTGATTTAGCAGGTGCAAGCTAAACTCATATTAAGTAGGTTTAAACCTACTTAATACAATGTATGAATACCCACATCTAAAACTGCACCAATTTAACTAAATCAGTTTGGCATCACACCTTTAGTTAAACCAATGCACTTTGTTTCTTCTTCTCTTGATGCCTTGCATTAGATAAAATTTGGTATAAGAAAATTCCTAGGTAGTAACCTTCAAAAAGAGCCTATGGGAATTAGGCATCCAATTCCATTGAATTTTAATGGGGACCAGGTGCCTAACTCCCCTAGGTTCCTCTGCAAATTCCAGCTGTAAAGAATGATGTATGTCATAATGACAATACTAATAGTTTACCCTTCTACAACACCTTTCACTCAAAGGCTTCAAAGATATTGAGAAATATTCTACTCATAGTGACCCTGTGAGGTAGGGGAGTATTATTCCCATTTGACAAATGGGGAAACAGAGGAACATAATAAAACTATTTAACTCTTATCTAGCACGTTTCACCTGTAGATCTCAAGGCACTATACAAAGGAGATCAGTAGCATTAGCTCTATTTTACAAACAGGGAAACTAAGGCACAGCAAAGGGAAGTGACTTGCCCAAGTTCACCCAGCAAACCAGTGGCAGAAGACTCTCTGTTTGGTGCCCTACCTTAAACAATTTGCTCTAGGTCACATAATGAGTCAGTGCCAGAGTCAAGAATACAACCTAGGAGTTCCATGTTTTAACCACTAGCCCAAACAAACTGTGGCAAATTGCTGGCACTACTATGAGGGCCCCGCACTTTCTCTTCTTGTGGGGGGTTTTCAGGGTGCCGTTTCTTGCCCCTGAACTGGGGTGTCAGCTGTCCCACTAGTATCCAAGAGAAGGGGAATGGAGAGGGAGGGACCCGGGCCCGCCCTCTACTCCAGGTCACAGCCCAGAGGCCCTAGGTTAGTGGGTAAACCACTTGTACTAGTGATACTTTCCCCTGGGCTCCTTCTCTCTCCTGCTTGTGGGGCTTCCTGCCTTCCCTCTGCACAAGCCAGGTGTCCCTTTACCTAGGGTCTTGGTCTTCTTAGCCCACCACAGCACTTCTCCAAACTCTCCTCTGCTTTCCTCCAAACTGTTCTCTGCTCCACCACCAATCCACTCTGCTTCAACTCCTCCAAACTGCTCTCTGTTCCACTCCAAACCACTCTGCTCCAACTCCTTCCTCCTCCTCCTCTGTCTGCCTGAAGCAGGGGGTTTTATTAGGTTCCTGAGAGGGCCTTAATTGACTGCAGGTGCTCCAATTAACCTGTAGCCACCCTCCCTAGTCTCCAGGGAACCACGCCTTAATTAGCCTAGGGCTTATATATTTCCCCTCTCACACTCTACTACTGCTGCTCCCTGGCCCTCCTGTATCACAAAACCTTAAAGCAAATCCAATTACTAGATCCTACCAAAGTTCTAATTATTCTGTAAACTTCTTTGTGAGCTGCCTGGGACAGTTATACATATAATAGATGACTTAGAGCCTACATAAAAATCTAAGATAGGAAGAAGAACTCAGCCAATCTCATAGAAAAACAGACTATCACAGATCAAGACCACACATGTATAGAATTTTGCATGAAAGCCTCTGCAGCTGTTGAAGGAGGGTCATTTTGTTTATTTCAGATCAATCAGATTGTTCACTGGCAATCAGGGTAGGACTCTGCAGCTGGGGATAAGGGGAGTTCAAAATTATTTTGATTTAAAATAAATCACCATGACCCTGAATCACTGAGGGAGGGGAGAAGTGTACATCTGGAGCATGTAATTGCTCCAGTTTATTACTTGGGGTGGGATTTTATTCCTGGGAGGGAGGAGGTAAGGTGGAAAAAGGGAGGAACTGATTATGTTTAAATCCATTGCTACGCCATAGGGTAGCTTGTCCAAGTCCTTACCATTTTAATATTAACTCATGTGGCTGCTTTAAATAAAGGGCAATCAAGTATGAGAGCTCATCCTGTCTTTAAGGCCACTGATTTGATCCTACCCAATGTCAAAGCTGTTACCAAAGTGCAACATAGGAATTTCTCACCTGGCTGAGGTTCTCAGCTGAAATGTGTTAACTCCATGGAGACTGGGTTAGTCCCACCTGGGATAGGCCTGAACAGTCACAGACTGGATGCAGTTTCATAGACTTGTTATGCAGTTTCAAAATACATACTTCCATTTTACAACCATTTATTTGCATTTCAAGGGGATGAATATTGGAAGGTACATAGAGTATGCATGAAATGATACAGATAAATAATGCGAAAAGACATTATTCTTAACTCACACTCCAGTGTGTATCTGGAGTTGCTCTGTGGAAACCAATGGAGTTACACAAGTGTAAGTTACATCAGAATCAGGCTTAACTGCCCAGAGTTACTCACTTGAGGAGCTGGGTTTGGTGTAATTAATCATCTGGTTAACACACAGCAAGCAGCCAAACCAGTGTACTAGACTAAATGCAGAAGTTGGCATGACCTCATTTTACATGAGTAGGAAGATGACCTGCATCGGGGGGAGTGGCCTTGTACTCTGGTAAATAGCTCTGCTTGTTTAAGTCTTTTCCATTTGTTTTCAGATTTAGACATTGATTAATTTCTCAGCTTCTTGAGTTGTGAAGTATGAGGGAAGGGTGTTTCAAGTGGAGATATTTATGGAAATCTGACCTTTCTCAACTGTTTGATCATTTCAAATGATGTTAGCTTTGCAAGCTAGAGGAATTGATCTAGGTGAGTCAATTTATTCAGCTTCTATCTATTTCTGGTGAGCCCAGCTCTTCTGAAATGTGACTTTTCACTAATTTCATCTCCTATATTCAATAATAGAAACCACTGCAGGTTCAATGAGACTTCCCCAGGAAGGTCAAGGGCCATAAGATCTGCAGTTGTCAAGATAATGCATAAAACATGAGTTGCCACTGGTGAGCTGAACTCTACACTCTGGGTTAAAATCCTAAATTGTTCTACATGGTTGACAAGGTGGCCTAAAGTTTATTTTAAAACGCTATGTATTTTTTATGAGAGAAAGAACAGTACGAGTTCAAGAAATGATGAGAGCTGCTTGTCTGTACAGAAGAAACGGCTGAGGAGGAGTTTTCAATGCTTTTAGTAAGGCTACAGAATTGTTACAGCAACAGAGCAGAATCTTCTTTAGACGAGATGAAGTGTCTATATGTGGATTGTTAGAAATTTGTTTTGACGGGCAATTTGCATAGCAGAAGGTTGCCACTTTTTTTGGACACTTCTTTTCAAGGGAACACTTAGCACTCCACTCAAATAGGGGGAAGCTGAGGGAAGCAGTATCCTCAACACACCAACCCTTATAAGAGATCTGGCCAATTGCAGGGTGTTGTTCAGAGTCCTTTGTGACCTGCCCAGATGATCAATTGATACAATGAAGCACTATAGTGATCACCTTTATTTTCTTAGTTGGCATACCTTCTGAAATCATACTGTCTGAAAGAAAGGAAAAGATTCCCAGAGCCTCCAAAAGAAGGAACAGTAATAGCAAATACAGCACATTTAGACTTAGTTTAAGTATAGGCCCTGGCAACAGAGCATTTAGAGTGTTATAAAGAAGTCCTGTATTTTTCAGTTGAGGTTGTTCTATTTATTATGCAACATAGCACAGCACAGTTGGAAGGTCAAGGAACAGAGTAACCATGTATCACACAGATTCTTATATGGAGAGTGGCATCTATGCTAATCTGTAGAGAGATGAGATAGATCAGGACTAACGGAAGTCTTTGCATTAATTGTACCATTGCTTTCACTTTAAAACAAAGTCCTAGGATTGATTTAAAAAAAATAATACAGGGAAAATTCTGTCTAGCAAAATATTTTATAAATCACAGTTCTGTAATGTCATTCTTATTAGCACTGTAAGGGTTCTTTAAATAATTATTTTAACTATATCTACATAACATTTAAGATAGGTACCCTGTTCTTGTCATCCCCGTCCCCACAAAAATAAAATAGATCTAAAACTCTACTTCATCTAAAATTCTTGCTGATTTCAGTTATGATCAGATTGTGAGCTCTTGCACTGTCACTATGAGCACGAAGTTCGTGTTACTCACACAATATGTCTCAGTGAAGTCACTGCCACTAATTACTGTGGGGTCCAAGGAAAGAATAACTCCTCCTCTTCCAGGTACCTCCAAAACCATTAACACCCTCTACCCTGCCAGTAGGGGCTGAGTTGGTGAACCCAAGTTGACATGGATACACTGCCCTGCCCTCAAATTGCCTCTCTGCTTTGGGGCACTAGGAGCATGCCATGTTTTTCAACATTCAGGGCAGGGGCCTCATGTGTTGTCTCAAGCACTGCTCTGATTTCCTTGCCCCCATGCAGCAGAAGCTCACAGATTCGATCACTCTTAGACCCCTCCATGTCCATGAAAGGGGCAGAATTTGCTCCCACTTGAAGAGTTTCAAGATTTGGAACTGGATACACTTGTTGCAATGAACTCAACGGTGTAAAACTGTGATGACTGTAGATACCCTATGCCTATAGCTCAATGTATTAGTGAGGCAATGTATATTTATCTGGTACCAGGGGAAGCTACAACTTCTCTGTATGAGGTGAATGTGAGCTTTAGTCAGCAACTTACTCAGCATTCCCAGAAATCATCTGAGCCAAGCAACTTTGGAAAACAGTCAGCCAGGCAAGGTAAAAGCTGGAACATTTTATAATAGTACATCAGCAATGATGGGAAGCAGTGTGTTATTAAATCAAATAGCAGTAACACATGGCAGTGCTTGGCTTCCAAGAACACCCAAACACTTGTGATACCCAAAGAGTACAGCATCCAGAGAAATTAATAAAAATAATATGGGGATAGGCCACACATTGTCTCATCAGCATGATGCCCAGTGTCATGGTTGTAAAGAGGAAAATATGAAAGTATTTCAGCTGTCATGAAAAGAACTCTTGAGAAACTGTGGAGAACTTGTTGAATGGGATATTCAAAATTTACTTTAATGGGAGCAAAGTTTGGCCAACACTGGATAATCTTGAAAACCCCACCTGTTCCATCAAATGGTAGACACATTATCAGATGATCATCTTTTAATTACTGTGCTGTGGATTTTCCCAGGTAGATTCCACCCCTCATAGAATACTTAGGCATGTATTAGTGATGCATGAATATATACAATTCACTTGGATAGCTCACCACTCCCTCCTTTCTATCTTTTGTATGGTCCCAGAGAGCAGTGGAAAAGGTGGGAAGGCACATAGCACATAGCCTGACCTTGCAAGATGCCATTCATGGCTTCACATCCCAGGGCCTGACAGGAAAGGCCACAGGGCACTTCATTGCTGTTTCCAGTTGCAGAGAGATCAATCGCGAGCCCACCAAATTGACTTATAGCGTGTGAAGATTTGTCTGGTTACATGTTCCACTCTGCTTAATCCAACCCCTACCATGTAAATCTTGGTGTCCATCTCCTCTGCAATGGGCAGAGCACAGAGACATAGGAAACTATGCTCCACCCATGACAGGAGAAGTTGATATTTTCTCTGGGGTAGGACTGATCACGTACTTCCCTAGTTGATTTACAAAAACACCATCACACACATTGACAGTCATGACCACAACAGGTCTCTTATCCATGGAAGGAACAGTGCTCCAAGACACCAATGAATCACTGAACTCCAGTTGGTGGATGTTGTGTTCTCCCTGTTTCTTGTACCGTTCCTGGACTGAATTTGGACCTTCTATTATCCCCAGCTGGCATCTAATGTAAGGATTACTCTACTTAGTTTGCTAAGTGTGACAGTCTCTCTCTCATTTGTAAGAGGCTGTGTGCTCGTTCAAGAGCCACTACTCCCCCTAAGTGGTCAGGACTTCAAGTTTTAGGTGGCATCCCAAAGACAGTACCTGCAGCAGCAAAGTTCACTTTCTCCTTATGCAAGGGCATTGGTGCAATGCTTACTCAAAGGAATGACTGTCACCAGTGAATCACCATGGTCTCTGGAGGTCTCCCATCCAAGTATTAATTATACTCAATCCTGTGTATAGCTTGTGAGGTCAGATGAGATCCCACTCTGACGTGGAATGGATATCTTTATTATGCAAGTGAGCAAAACTATGCTATTAAATGTGATGTTTCCATCTCTAGTTGCCACCGGACATAACCAGCTGTAAATGTACCTCTAGTCTCTACTGTGAAATATATAAAAGAGCTTATATGTTTACATGAAGTTCATCATTTAGCTATTTAGTTTCTGTAGATTGTTTACCAGGGATCACCCTGTCTGGAACTAAGGATACCTATATGGAACTCAAGTTGTATGGGGAAGCCTGTTTTGCTTGGCTATAATTAGCAGGTTTTCTGCTTTAATAAATGCCTCCTCTGTTAAAGACTGTGATTCCATAGATCATGGCAAGAATAATTAGGGACCTTTCTATGCCAGTGAGATACTCAGATATTAACATCAGGGGTTCCAGGACAACACCCTGATATAGATAACAGTGAACCGTGTGACTAAATGCACAAAATCTCACTTCTTGTCACATTTTCCATTATTGCTGCTCCAAAGTATCCAAAGGAAGATTGAGTGAAACATTTTATAGTAATATAAACAGAACTCTAATTTCATTTTTTTTAAATGAATCAAGAACTGATTTAAACATAATTTTGGCATTTTGATCAGTTAACATATCATAGGTGAGTGGGAAGTCATTGGCTGTGATATTTTCTAGAACTTAGTAACCTGCTTTGGAAAGAGATTCACTGAGTATTTCAGTGGAAAAGTACACATCTTTATTAGAAGTTTTCTCTAATGTGCTAGAGCACTGGGACTTGGCATGCCTGCCTACTTCTCATCTAATAAAAAAAAAGAGATGATTCATTGATAATGGAAATGAGTCCTCAAGTAAATTGCTGCCTCTGCTATGCTTTGCTATTTGTAAGCAATAACTGGAAGCTGTTGTACATTTGCCCTGGCCTGCCTTACATTTGCCTAATGTAAGGTGAAATAGTTGTGTTTCACCTTAGATGAGTCTGCACATCAGTGTTGGCAAGGACTTTTGAGATTGTGTGAATACATATATAATTTTTTTAAATAAAGGCGGTCCTGTGAAAACTGCTGGCCATGGTACTGCATCAGTGAATAAGCTAACAAGTAGGACTAGCCAGAAAACAAGAATTCTGTTTCATGAAAAACTGAGCTTTTGAAATCTATTTTTGTTCCACATCTGATTCAGAGCAGGCCTGGAACCTGAGTCTCCCACTTCCTAGGTGAGTGCCCTTCCCACCAAGATATTGGCTTTTCTGGAGATAATCTCTCTTTTTTTTTTTTCTCAATTGCATCCTGGACTTGAGAAAGCTTCCCAAGGAAAAAAGTTTTGGTTTTAATGCATTGGCATTTTCTCACCAAAAAAGAATTTAATCGAAAAATTCCTGACCAGCTCTCGTAACAAGTAATAAATTACAATGATCTCCATTAGCCCACATGCTAGAAGCAAATTCTCATTTGTACAAGAGGGGAGGATAGATGGTCAAAACAGGTCTTTTCTACCCATAAATTAGGATTCATTGACCCAGTTTTGGATCTCTCATTAATCCATGGGACAGCTTCTGTTTATGTCTGTTGTGTTTGAGGTACACAACAGACCTGGAGGGTTTGGTGGTGAATTAGAAAACCAACTTACCATATTAAAAGGAAGAGATTAATTCATCTATGCTTTAAAGAAACTGCAAGCGACAACAAAAGAGGGAAAATTCCAATGGTGTCTAATGTCACAAGAACATTTTCTGCCAAAATTCTGACATATTATGTTAAAAGCATTGTGACTTCAAAACAAACTCTCACTGGCAGATCATCCCTCCTCTTGAACTTCTCCCAACCCCACCGGAGTATTATTCTTCTGCCTATGGAAGCAGTAGCCTTGTACACATTAATCCTTTCATGAGCATCAACATGCATCACAATTTACATGGGAGTTGGGTCTGAACAGGGCCGGTGGAAGCATGGCCTTAGTTTCTAGCTCATGTTTTCAATTCAATAGTCCCATTTTGAAGAAAGCTTTGAATATAGAAATCCCCCTACCCCCTCCAAAAAATGTAAATATTAAGTTGCTTAGCTACAGTTGGAGATGAGGTTGAACCAAAACACTGGAGCTCTCGGTTGTTGAAAGCCCAAAATCAGATCTAAGTTTTGAAGGTGATATTCTAAGCACTCAAACTTTGGGTGGTTAGAATCTGGATCTGATTGTTATGGTTTGTGCATTTTCAAGAGTTGTAAGAGTTTTCAAGCCAACCACTGCTGCTGTGAACTAATACTGGCAATCACATCGTATTAAAAAAAATGTCTTTCAAGATTAAGCGTCTGAGCTACAGGGCAGATTGCATCCCTCTAAACTCAATTCCTTCTTCCCTTGATGAATGGCACCAGCTTCTTTATTTCAATTTTATATCATTATACTCACCTAGCCAGCTGAGGCCCATTTCAGACCAACTCATAATTGTGATTCATTTTTCTTGAGGAATAGTGAGAAGTACTTTATGAACTAAACACAAACTGCAACACATTTTTTAAAAATGACCTAAACATTCAAGTCCCAGTTGTTCTCATTATCTGCTTTCTCCTCTTCCTTCAGACCAATATTTTTATGAAACATGATTTATCACAAGCTGCTCATGTACATGCAGTTACCTGAAACGTGCAATGTAATATTCATTCCCAATAGCATGTAGTTTTGTATTACCTAGGCAGACAGACCACTGCTGAATAATACATGTAGTGGTACTATGCATATCCAAAATATGAGACTCATCATTCCAGTAAAGCTTAGAAGATGGGATCTTTGATCTTACAGTTAGGACTGATTTGTTGAAAAAGAACGTCCATTTGTAACTGTTTATACTGTTTTGCTTTCACATACAATAGATTAAATTTTACTCCACGGTCTGACAGCTTTCCCCCCCCCCCCCCCGCAACATAAATAGTGTCCAGTTATCAACGTATTATCTTACACCCAGGTTAGCCCCACAAGAAAAACATGAATATGCATGTATGCATGATCCTTTTATTTGCACAAAACTTTTATTTAGCATCTTATATGGATGATCATGTAGTAATGTCTATGATACAACTGGTGGGTTGGATTCTTGGCTGGTGGTCATGGTGGTGTTCCAAACTGTACTTCCCCTTGTAAACTGTTCTCCCCTTCCCCCACCTCCTCTAGTGGTTATTTGGCTCAGTTATACTTATTTGGTTCTTTTCATCTTTCATTGCAAGTCAGTGTCTCTCTCAATCTAATCATTTCTGTTGCTCAAAAGGTTAAAGTGTTACATTGGGGACAATACCAAAAGTTTATATGCTTATCCCTGCCTTTTGGATCTGCACCACATAACTGAAATGTTGTTTTCCAGACAAATTATGAAAACAGCTTCTCATAAGTATTTCATCCTGTACATTTCTACCAATACCAGGCAGTGCAGAGATGCACAAAAAGTCAAGTTAAAAACCAAACCACCAAATATTTTCAAAGCTCAAATAGAAGTTTGATTGCAATTCTGTCCTAATTTGGGTCAAAGGCTTAAATCAGTTCTTATTTTATCTGAACTGGTTTGCCCATCTGTGCTTCAGATTTCATTAGGACACATCAGGCCAAATCCAGTTGTGGCATAGCCAGGCAAAACTCCACTGAGTACTTCAGTACAGAAATGGTGGGTGCTAACAGTAGGGATTAATTTAGCTCCACCCACTCTCCCACTAGCTGAAAGATGACAGTGCTGTCTGCTAGCTGAAGCCAGACTTAGCAGTCTGTTACACAGAAAGACTGAAGAATATTTGAAGATCTCTCCATGGGGAAAATCTTCCTTGGATCTGTGAGCAAATAGCCAGTTAACCACTAAAGCCATTTAGGTTGATGAGCACAGCATAAATAGATTAACTAGGAGAAAGCTTTTTCCAGATGTGCTTAGTCTTCTCCAATATATAGATCTACTGTTTTAATACTGGGGGAAGCAGTTGGGATGAAATTAGTTCAAAAACTTATTTTGTTTCATTAAAATATTTTTCCTCATCTGCACAACAGATTTTGTAGTTGTGACATCAAGAGTTTTACAAGCAAAGGAATGTTTAGGCTGAATGTAAGGGAAATCATGCCTCACCAATCTACTAGAATTTGAGGGGGTTAACAAGCATGTGGACAAGGGGGATCCAGTGGATATAGTGTATTTATATTTTCAGAAAGCCTTTGACAAGGTCCCTCAGCAAAGGCTCTTAAGCAAAGTAAGGATAACAGGGAAGGTTCTCTGATGGACTAGTAACTGGTTAAAGTTGGGAAACAAAGGGTAGGAATAAATGGTCAGTTCTCAGAATGGAGAGAGGTAAATAGTGGTGTCCCCTAGGAGTCTGTACTGGGCCCAGTCCTATTCAACATATTCATAAATGATCTGGAAAAAGGGGTAAAAAGTGAAGTGGCAAAATTTGCAGATGATACAAAACTACGCAAGATAGTTAAGTCCCAGGCAGACTGCGAAGAGCTACAAAAGAATCTCTCAAAACTGGGTGACTGGGCAACAAAATGGCAGATGAAATTCAATATTGATAAATGCAAAGTAATGCACATTGGAAAACATAATCCCAACTATACATATAAAATGATGGGGTCTAAATTAACTGTTACCACTCAAGAAGGAGACCTTGGAGTCATTGTGGATAGTTCACTGAAAACATCCACTCAATGTGCAGCGGCAGTCAAAAAAGCGAACAGAATGTTGGGAATCATTAAGAAAGGAATAGATAATAAGACAGAAAATATCATATTGCCTCTATATAAATCTATGATATGCTCATATCTTGAATACTGTGTGCAGATGTGGTTGCCCCATCTCAAAAAAGATATATTGGACTTGGAAAAGGTTCAGAAAAGGACAACAAAAATAATTAGGGGTATAGAACAGCTGTCGTATGAGGAGAGATTAATAAGACTGAGAGTTTTCAGCTTGGAAAAGAGACGACTAAGGGAGGGATATGATAGAGGTCTATAAAATCATGACTGGTGTGGAGAAAGTAAATAAGGAAGTGTTATTTACGCCTTCTCGTAACACAGGAACTAGGGGCCACCCAATGAAATTAATAGGCAGCAGGTTTAAAACAAACAAAAAGGAAGTATTTTTTCAAACAATGCACAGTCAACCTGTGGAACTCCTTACAATAGGATGTTGTGAAGGCCAAGACTATAACAGGGTTCAAAAAAGAATTAGATACATTCATGAAGGATAAGTCCATCAGTGGCTATTAGCCAGGATGGGCAGGGATATTATCCCTAGCTTCTGTTTGCCAGAAGCTGGGAATGGGCGACAGGGGATGGATCTCTTGAGGATTACCTGTTCTGTTCATTCCCTCTTAGGCACCTGGCATTGGCCATTGTCAGAGGATAGGATACTGGGCTACAGTACCTTTGGTCTGATCCAGTATGGACGTTCTTTTGTTTTTAATGTGATTAAAAGTTTCCTCTGGGTGGGATCTATTGTTCTGTAGATCACAGTCTCCAAAGAAGACGACGACATCAACCTATTGGTTGGGTTGTTTAAATTTGGATTATATATGGTGGGAAGAACTCCTGCACTGACACAAGGAAATGAATTAGATACCTAAACAGATAACATAAGAACGGCCATGCTGGGTCAAACCAAAGGTCCATCTAGCCCAGTATCCTGTCTTCCGACAGTAGCCAATGCTTCAGAGGGAAGCTTCAGGTGCTTCAGAAGGAATGAACAGAACAGGTAATCATCAAGTGATCCATCCCCTTGTACTCCACCTTTAAATTATAGCATTCTGTGTTAATCTAAACCAATAACATAGTGTCATTCATTATGCAGCTATCTACATCCTATCACATAAATGTACTTATAACAGCTGTTATTCCACAATGGAAAATTTAGGCCTGTTGATATTACAAATATTGTACCAATCTTATTTAAATGGTACAAACCCCCAATGTAGATCCATTTAAACCAACTTAACACTTGCTTAAGTTGGTTTATCTTGTACTGGTAAACTACTAAATTAAGCTAAATTGATTTAACACTGAGTGAAAATTGGTTTAAGTGCTTCTACATTCAGGGTTTGCACCAGTTTAACTAGATCAGTCTAAAATCAATTTAGTTAGCCTATTTTTCTAGTATAGCTGCCGTGAAATGGATTACACACCCTGCCAAAAAAATCACTTTTTAAAAGTCCTCACTGTAAACCAAAGAGCTGCTTGAACTGAGGCAATGCAGACCCTCACATCATAGAAAAAAAACTGCTTTCAATATAAACTTCTTCAAATCAACAGCATGCATCCCTCTCCACACCAGCTCTTCAATCCAAACTTTCTACTAACAGACATGAGCACACCTAAATAGAACACATGCAGAACTGAAGACAGTTAATTGTGGGGTATTATCCATCACTCTAACCAGAGCAGTTAAAAAGTAACAAATGTATGCACTAGACAGGTGATGCATTAAACTATCTCCCAAATTCACTCAAATTACCCTTTATTTGTTTTATGGAATGAAAATAAGGCCGTGGTCTATAAACTATAAGCCAGACGGTGTTCCCATTAAAGGAAATTTTCTCACTGACTTCAACAGGTGCACGTCATGTAGCTGGAAGCATAGGTGCCTACTTTCCCCGGCGCCGGTGGGTGCTCGCGCGCCCCCTGGCCCTGCCCCAACTCCACTCCTTCCCCACCCCCATTCCAGCCCCTTCCCCAAATCCCCGCCCTGGCCCCACCTTCTCCCCTGAGTGCCCCACGTTTCCCATCCTCCCTCTCCCCCCCCCCCCCCCCCCCCCCCCCGCAGGCTTGCTGGCGTGGCAAGCCTGGGAGAAGGGAGAAACGGAGTGGCGGCCCGCTCAGGGGAGGAGCCAGAGCAGAGAGGAGTGGGGGGGGGAGCCTGGCGGCCGGAGGGGGGGGCAGAGGAACCGCTCCCTGCCCCAGCTCACCTCTGTTCCACCTCCTCCCCCCAGCGCACCGCCTCCTCTCCGCTTCTCCTTCCTCCCAGGCTTGCCGCACCAAACAGCTGATTCGCGTAGCATGCACTGGGAGGGGGAAGAAGCAGGATGTGGCGGTGCGCTCAGGGGAGGAGGCAGAGTGAAGGTGAGCGGGGGTGGGGTGGGGAGCTATACCGGTGGGTGCTCTGCACCGACCAATTTTTTCCCGTGGGTGCTCCAGCCCCAGAGCACCCACGGAGTCGGCGCCTATTCCTGGAAGTTCTATACTTGATGCAGGTAAAATTCTATGACTTGTGTAATGCAACAGGTGTGGCTAGATGATCATAATGATCCCTTCTGGCCTTAATGTCTATGAAAACATTATAAAATACATAGAATATCAGGGTTGGAAGGGACCTTAGGAGGTCATCTAGTCCAACCCCCTGCTCAAAGCAGGACCAATCCCCAATTTTTGCCCCAGAGCCCTAAATGGCCCCCTCAAGGATTGAACTCACAGCCCTGGGTTTAGCAGGCCAATGCTCAAACCTCCAAGCTATCCCTTCCCCACCCCACCCCACAATATTAGGCATTACAGCCAAATCTTTGGAATTGAATTCAGCGACAGCACACCTAGTTACAATCCAAGGCACTATTAATACAGTTGATTTTTCAGAACAGAACAATTTGTAAGATTTGGGGCCAAATTTCTGGCTGGTGTAAATGGACAAGCCTCCAATGAAGTCAATCAAGCTGAGCTCACTTGGATCAGCAGAGAATTTGACCCTTATTCTTTGGGCTACACTTAAAAACAGTAGCAGTAGATATGATTTTTCAAATATTTCTTTTAATTAATCACCTCAGTATACAAGATACTGTGTAAGTAAACTCTAGAATTATATCTATGGAGTTTACTATAAAAATCATAAAAATAAGAGTTGCAAAAAATTATTGGGTTATTTAGTAAATATGGTCTGTTGGTTAAAACACAGGACTGAGAGAATAAAAAGATTTTAGTTCTAATCCCCCTCTCTATCACTGACTTACTATGTGACCTTGGGTACATCACTTAATTTCTCTGAGCCTTAGTTTGCAGTCTGTAAAATGGGAAATGATAAGTTTTCTTTTCCCCTCCCTTTGTCTGGCTGGTCTATTTCGACTGTAAGCTCTTCATAGCAGGGACTGTCTCATACAGTGTGTTTGTAGACTAGGACCCCAATCCCAGGCAGGACTTCTAGGTACCACCATACTATTAAATCTTCCCTGTTTATAGACACACTACCATGTATCTTTCCTATTTCTACCTACCCTTGCAGATGGGAAAGAGGGGGATGCTGTTAACCAGTCTGCATCTGGGATTTTGCTCCCACCTAATGAGCTATGATTATTATAGTTCTACATATACAGAATTCAAGTGCTTTTTTAGCGCTGGATGATCAACGTGCTAGCCAAATCAAACATGTACAGACGAAGAATAAAATAGGTTTAAATTTGGTGAGAAATTTGCTAGATTTACCCTGAAGAGAGAACAAAATCAACACATATTTTAATTAATCAAAATAATGAATTACAAGATAGCCTCATTTTAGCAATTACACCACACAGCGCTCCTCTGCTACTTTCATGTATTAAAAAAAGGTTTTATATCGTCTGTTGTCCTTGATGGCTCAGGTTTGTCCTACCAGTCGCATTCTCATTACCAACGTTAAGCTGCCATGTAAAAGAACTGCCTCTCTCCTGACAAAAGCACTATCAAGTGAGCCAGGAACACAAATAAGATCCCCACAGCAGTTTAGTTACTGGACAGGATTGTGCTCTGTTATCAGAATGGAAACATCTTTTACAAGGCTCCGGCTCCCACAACAAAATATCAGCAACTCTCATGTGCACCCATCAAGTTGATGATGTGAGATCATTTTATCCTATTCACTAGGGAGGGCTGAGTGAGTTAGATGGCCATTGTTATGACCACTCTGGTGCCTACCCAGCCAAGATGCCGGATGATAATCAGGTAACCAAATTGACATGATATGTGACAAAGGAGGAGTCAGATCCCTTTCATCTGTTAGCAGAAAAACCCTACTCTAGTTGCTATAAGGCCCAGGCATACAATTCTGTTAAATTTAATTATTTTAAAAAGTGCATGAAAATGAAATGTCTGATAAAGGGGATTGCTATTATTATTGTACTTACATTATTAAAGACATGAGGGAAGCCCCTTCCATTGAAGCACATGGCAGCACTCCTCTGTACAGCGTAGCCTGGAAAAGGTACACAGTTATAAATGGCAATATTCACTATCAGGCATGTTTGAACTATTGCCAACATTTTCATACTTGGATGCCTAAGTGTGAAAATGCACCTACATCTATATTTAGGCACCTAAATGAAGGTGGCCTGATTTACAGGGGGATGGATTTATGTGGGATTTTCAAAAGCTTCTAAGGGATTTAAGATCTCAAATCCTGCTGACTTTCAATGGGGCTTGTGCTCTCAAACCTCTTAGGTGCTTTGGAAAAGCCTATCCTCAGGTGCCTAACTTTAGAAAAGCACCTGGAATTACACACAAAGCACTACTGGTGAGCAGAGCTGCAAAGCAGTGCAATCCCCCAAACAACTTTTCCCTCATGGATATCTGAGATAAAGTCTGCCCATAACTTTCCAACTTACTGCAGGACAATTCAGAATGTCGCGCTGGCTCTTAGCCACTCATTCTCTCTCACTGTTTGTCCTTTCAACAATACACTCCA
Organism: Chelydra serpentina; assembly: GCA_037349315.1. Taxonomy (NCBI): domain Eukaryota; kingdom Metazoa; phylum Chordata; order Testudines; family Chelydridae; genus Chelydra; species Chelydra serpentina. The sequence continues at coordinate 55,369,456 of JBAIAC010000030.1, forward strand.
CTGCCCAAATTTTCATCCAAGAGCCCCCGGTGTTTGCCTTAAAAGCTAGCCCTGCACAATCCCAGCTGAAGTACAACCTGTGCAAAGGCTTTTCTGAGCTTCCTGAAAGCCACAAATTAGTGTGTGGGAATTCGGCTACATAACTCTTACTGACATAATACATTCCATGCCCGCCCTTCAGTTTGATTTGGTATTCTTCAGTTCCTATGCTAAACGGTTGCTAGATTGACAGCTGCTGCATGTCAACTCAGAGGTGGCAGCATTTCCGTGGTGGATGAAGTAATTCCTGCATGCCTGTACATTCAGAAACTGACTCTGGATGAAGGCCTTACTACACCTGAAAAGACACCCTCACCGTTCTTCTCAATACTAACATAATGGGGTGTGTGTGTACACAAATGTACTGTGAGTATAAGCAATTTTTGTACAGAATAATGGAAAATTGAGCTTATTTTTTTTAAAAGCCTCTGTTATATTATATGCTTGTCATCCTTATGCATGTATATTCCTGCCCAGAGTATATACATTTGTATGCATAGGGAAATCATATGAATTAATTATACTAACTGGGGCAAGGACAGAGAGATTAAATGACTTGCCCAAGGTCATGCAGCAAGTCAGTGTTCTAGGAGCTGGGAACAGAACACAGGTCCACAGTGCACTGCACCATGCTGCTTCTCTAATATTATATAATATTTAATAAGTAAGGAAAGTGTTTGCTGTAACACATAGTAAGGCCTAGATCCATAGTCACTTCTTGAAAACAGATTTTAGAAGGAGCAAGGATAGGGGAGAAAGAACCACAACCCTTTTTTAGGGAAGCTAAATTTGCAAAAGGAAAGGCACATACCTATAGACAAAGAATGGAAGCACTTGGACAAGAAATTTGCCTACGTGTTAAACAAGAGGGGACCAATCCATAACCCCATATCCAAATACCAACAAATTTTGCAGGTTCAAAGTTAGGAGTCTTATGCACATTTCTAGTGGGTGTGTGTACTTTAAGCACTATGTGCAATGCAAATCTGTTTCTAAACATGAAGATTCCAAGGCAACATTTGCTAGGGTACAGGACTAATCAGCGTATACCAAAGAGACACAAGCCCTGCAAAACAAAGACTTACTTGGAGACAGAGTCTGAAGAAATACAGCAGAATCACAGCAGCAAAGTCACCAAAAGCTGGAAGCAACCTCCCCCAACCCTTTCACCACTCAATAGGAAAAAGAAACCATGCTTGGTCCAAAGCACTGCTTGCAATCTTTTGAATATGTTCTGTGAGAAGTGCAAGAGATAAGGAATTACTAATCCTTAAAAGAAAACCACCACATACTTTGTTCAAGAGGTACACTGATCATTCCATCCATTGCTGAGTTTTTCTTATCTTCAGAAGTAATACTGTACATAATTCCAGACCAACCAACTCACCCCTCTCATGGTAAAGTTGCATGGTAAAGCCCTGGAAAGTGAGAAAATGCCAAAGTAAAGTTACAAATGCAGACTTAACTCTGCCCCGTTGTGTGTGTGTAATAAAAAACTAGGCCAGATCCTCAGCTGGTATAAATTATTGTAGCTCCATTTCTTTCTATTGAGTTATAACAATTTACATCAGGTGAGGATCTAACTCACGGTCTCAAATTAGATGAATAACAAATTCTCAACTAACAAACACACAATACATGGGGTCCACAACCACCTTCTGGACCATTATTATTAATTTGCTTTGTGGAACATGAAATCCCCAATTAACAGCAGGGCCCCATTGTGCAAGGCATTGTACAAACACAAAACACCCTGCATGCTCCAAAGGAATTATCATCTAATTTATTTTTTGACCTGAGTCCAGCTCTGCTATTCCTCTCTATTGGATCTGTGGATACTTTGGATTTCATTCACATAGAACTGGAAGGACCCATTTTCCTCTTTTTCCATAAGCCATATGTAACTATTTCCTGTAATTGCAGGCTGAGGACAAAGCTGATCAACTGCAGAATTTTATTGCTGTTGAGCTCAGCCAACAAGCAATATCTGTTCATCAGCTGCATTGAAGATACCAATACAAACAACTGTGCTACTGGACAACTTTCAGCTAAGCTAATAACTCAGATGCATGTCTTGCTAGCTGGTATGTTGAAAACTAAACAATCTGAGCCCACAATTTATTTACACAAATATGATACCCGCTAGTATATTTGACATATCTGGTATATTCAACATTTGCAACACCAAGTGTCAGACATTTGCAACTTCAGGGGCCAAGTGGATCTAATTTCCAATGTCAATATATAGTTACATAAATCTTCTCATAAGTTGTACATTATAATAATAGTGTAATACATTATGGATGTGTGAGGGTTGGACTAGATGACCTTCCAACCCTGAGCTTCTATGATTTAGATATCAAACTGGTGCCTCTAAAAACATCCAAGCTATTCACATAATAAAGAAACAGTTATGAGTGTATGAACTGTGACTCTGCAGATGAGTATCCACCCAAAAAGCTTTACAATGTAATCAGGAATGCAAGGCAACAAATCCCTTCTGGCAAGGTGTATATACAACATAGTGGCAGGCGATGTAACAATATATTATCTTTTATTATAAGCTGTCCATCTGATGCAAACTGATTGCGGGGGTGGGGGAGCTCAGTCAAATCCTTTTTGCCTAAGTTTGACAAGCTATGTCTATACAGCAGCTAGGAGGTAGCTCCCCACTTGAGCGGAAATAGCAGCGTGGCAATGGTGGCCAAGGGAGTGGTTTGGGATTGCTGCCCAGGTATAACCCCATCCAACATCCTAGGTAACTAGCTGAAACCACTGCCCCAGACACATGGCTATTATAGTCTAGTTTGAGGAGAGGTAGCACAAGTACATCTACCCGAGCTGGGACCTGCACCTTCCAGAAGCAGTGTAGACATACCTTTGAAGTTGCAACACAACTTCAGTGAGGCTGGCTATCATCATCAACACCTAGACGATGGGTTGGCTCACCAAGATCTTTCACTGTGGGTAGTCCTTCGCTCCAATGCAAAGTGAGCATAAGATGATGCCAAATCAGAATAATAGTGTTTTACACTCAGTTGGTGTCAAGGCTGAATCACAACTCTGTCACTCCGAGTGCAGAAGTGGGGCCCGCAAAGATTTTAAAAACTAATACTTGCCACTCCAGGCTTGTATTAAACTCTGAAGGTTACAGCTTTTCTCTGACCTTGGCTTGGTAAACGCTGCCACCACCCAAATGCAACAAAACCCCCTTTGAACCCAGGAAGGAGCACTTGGTAACTCCTCCCTGTGGGGTACCCTTAAACCCTTTCACACACCCTCCGCCCTCCCCCCCCCCCCCCCCGGGAAGATCTGAAAAAGGAAACGAAGGAAATTAGCTGTGGCTACCAGCTAATCAAACAAACCTCTTAGGACACCAAAAATCCAATCCTGCTCTTAAAAACCGTAAATGTTATTACAAACAAACAAAAAGAAAATACATTTGGAATTTAGGCTTTTGTTAGATTTTAAGAGCAATTCCAAAAATCAAGCACCCAAAGTAGCTTTCTTGGGAGTTTAGCTTAAAGGTTACACGCAAACAAAAGCATCTGGGGTTAGCACAGAGTCCACAAGCCAATAAGAAATAAAAGAAATAACCCTAATCACGTCTAGCTAAACATCCTGATCTACTTACACATTTGAAGTTTAGATAAGAAGTTCTAGGCATGATCTGATAATTTATGATCATGCCTGGCTTAAGCTGCTTATAGCATGGCTGCTCTCCCTCCAGCTCAGAGAACAACAGACAAAGGAAAAGTTTCTTTCCCAATTTTAAAATGTTCTATCTTCCCATTGGCTCTTTTGGTCAGGTGCCCACTTTTTTTCCTTCACCTGGGGGACTTTTTAACCCTTACAGGTAAAGCAAGTAAAGAAGAGCTACCAAGAGGGATTTTACAGCTAACTGGCTGGCTGGGTGTCCATCAAAGGGAACTATCCCCCCCTTTCTTTATCACAGTTGGCACATATGTACATTAAAACACAAGGTCTTCTAAGGCAATGGAGAAGTGCAAATTGGTGAGCTAAATAAACAAAGACAACGAAATCTACAAAAAAAATGCATAGTTAGAAAAGAGAACTACAAAGAAAAGCGGAGGGGAAGGGGAGAATGTCTCCTTCCAGCCTAGAACACCTGCTACTGGGGACATAATTTTATTTGTATTGTATATTCTACACATGCATAGTCTATAAATCCACCCCATAATTTGCATAAGCCTATGTCTGACAAGGGGTTGATCTACTAGAAACCTCCATTCTGGACTGCCATTTTCCAGACCCTGACAGAGCAGCAGCTAGAGATGAGCACAGAGAAACAGAGGAAGCTTCCTTCCAAACTTAGAGGTTGCTTCTTTGGAAGAAGGGAAGATGAAAAGAAACAATGATTTGAGAGACAGCACAGCACATTTATTCTTCTCTTCCAATTCTTTTGATTTATATCCCCATTGTACCAGAGTCTCTCTCAATCTTTAATGTACTTCTTACAATACCCTTGAGGTAAGGAAGTGGTATTATCCCTTTTCTGCAGATGGGGACCTAAGGCACTGAAAGATTACATGACTTGCCCAAGGTCACACAGGAACTCCATAGCAGAGCAGAATTGAATCTGGGTCTCTTGCATCCCAAACTAATGCCTTAACCACTGGACCATCCTTTTCTAGGCAAAAAATTGAAAACTCTAAAATAGGAAAGTAGGGAAGAAAAAACTGTCTAAGTCCACAACATAGTCCTGTAAATAACCCAACTAGGGAAATACAAACTAGGGAAATACAACGTAGATGGAGCTACTATAAAGTGGGTGCATAACTGGTTGAAAAACCATTCCCAGAGAGTAGTTATCAGTGGTTCACAGTCATGCTGGAAGGGCATAACAAGTGGGGTCCCTCAAGGATCACTTCTGGGTCCAGTACTGTTCAATATCTTCATCAATGATTTAGATAATGGCATAGAGAGTACAATTATAAAGTTTGCAGATGATACCAAGCTGGGAAGGACTGCAAGTGCTTTGGAGGATAGGATAAAAATTCAAAATGATCTAGACAAACTGGAGAAATGGTCTGAAGTAAATAGTTGATTATAAACGCAAGACAAAACCATTGTGAAGTAGTATTTCTGTATGGAGTGAGCGCTGGAAGCCACACTTGTGAAGAAAGAAGTGCTTGAAGTAGAACGTTTCAGCAGCTATATGAGCTTGGGGTCGGACACCAACCCATGCTTTACTGAGGTGAATGAGCACTCAGCCCATCCCAGGGTGACACCACCTAAGGACAGCAGAACTTTGTCCAGAATATTTTTATTTGAAAACATGGATCTTTCCAAGAAATTCTGGGTGTGGGAGGGGTTTGCATTTAGCAATTCGGAAAATATTTAAATCAACATGTAACTTCATACCCAGGATTAGATTTAAAACTTTTCTTGTTTCTTAATTCAAGGTGTTTTGTCCTGGCAACAAAAGATAGGACATGGCTCTTAATAATTCTCTTAACTGAAAGTGCACCCATTATTCTCCTGAACTAAGAAGAGCATTATCTGAAGTGCTTTTTTATTTGTGCTAAAAGCCCAGGGCTCCAGCGGAGAAGTCCAGGAGATTATTCAACAATGGATTGGCCTTTGTGATACTTATTAAGCATGTCACATCAAAAATACATATTCTGTTGTGAAAGCACTATTTTAGAATCAGTATACTGTTATGCATTGACAATGCTTGTAGAAACTTTGCCCACACAGCAGTCTAGAGCTTCAAACACTAATTTACATATAAACAACAAGGAGTCCGGTGGCACCTTAAAAAACCCACAAAAGCTTATGCCCAAATAAATCTGTTCGTCTTTAAGGTGCCACCGGACTCCTTGCTGTTTTTGTGGATACAGACTAACACAGCTACTCCCTGATAATTTACATGTAGTTCATCAGTACAATGCGCCCGGTTGTTATGGCTAACAATTTGCATGCAGTTACTCACTGTGAATATACTTTTGCAATAAGCGTGTGTATAAATTAGGTGTGTGCTTTTGCACACCTAAATTGGTTTAAAATTAGGTCATTTAGCTGGGCAATTTCATACACTAGCAGTGTGATGGCACAGTTTAGGTGGTTTACTATAGATAAAAAGCATACTATTCACTGACATGCCAAACTCGTGCCATAGAACATGCAAGACTAAGTCCTTACTACATTATGACCAGGTGTATTGTACTGATAGGCTGCATGTAATTTAATGTACAGCAACATCTTGATTTTCTGATCACTAGGCTGCTATGTGGGCACAATCTGTTGACGTTTCCACAATAGATACCTATGGGTTAACTAAAATTATGCTATAATAAATTAAGGTCATTTCCATGCACAATTACCCAATGTACTTCATAGGCAATCATAATTGCACGTGCAATTAAGTGCTTAACTTGTTTAAAAATTAGGCTGTGTGTCCATTCCACAACCAAACAGCAGGAGTGATGGTATGTCCCACTCAATAACACACATGCCACTAAATGTTACAAACTCCATTCTCATATTTCAGTTAGGCAATCTCATTGCCAGTTTGCCTGATGAAATAGAGGATAGTAAAACAAAAGAAAGCTACTGTTTCATTTACCTTAGAAGTATGACGATTCAAAACCTGATACCAAATTAATTGTCACATATATAATAAACAGTCTTGTTTAGTTGCTCTTCCCCAATGCCTTCTGGGAGGGATGGTCCGCAGGAATTGGGTATGTTTTTTCTTTAAAACTCATAAATAATATTAAGGCAAGATTATATCACAGCTGACAATACTATATTTCTGTCTCATTGTTTTCCATTTATTGGTTTATGGACCCAAAGTCCCCTAGGGAGTGACACAAATCTACAAAACATTCCTGTGTGTTAAATTAGGCATTTGTATCCAATTTTGCTTACAGATGAGAAACAACTACGCACGTAGTCTGAACATTCCCCAGTGACTACATAGGTTTAGAGGCTTAAAGGAACATGTGGGGTTTTTTTTCCTTTTTCAACTAAAATTGGTCTTCAGTCAAAAAATTCCCCTTCAAGGTTACTTCTCTCTACTCATGACATATTTTGTTGATTCTATCCCTTTTTGGTCCAATTTCAGATCCCTTCTAGGGCTCTTAAAATAAAATATATATTAAGATATACTGACCTGGATGTTAGGGCCTGACTTTCCATTGCCCTGCACCTAGTGTAGCTGTTTACACTAGTGCAAAGTGAGTGAAAATTGTAATAGTAGCAGTTTGCACCCATACTGTGCTGCTGTAAATGACTAAACTCAAAGAGTCGGAGCAACAAAGAATCAGAACCCTATTCTTTTTGCAAGATGGGAGCATCCCAGCTGATCCTCAGCCACAGAGATTGCTGATTCGCCCCATCAACAAAGTCCCATTTCACAGATTCATAGCACAGATGTGAAGGAATCCTGAGGAACAACTTAACTGAACCATTTATCATCATAAAAAGAGAGAGTTATGTTCCACTTGCACTAGTCATTCTACAATACAGTTTGCCAGAGATCACAAGGTCCAAAAGGGTTATGCCAAAGTAAAATACTGTATTGAAACCAAAGATAAATAAAATGGGGGGTTTAGTAGAACAGGCCTCTCTAAATGTCCTCTACTCCGCAGCACTGAGCCAACATCCTCCCATATGAATCAACAGCACGTCTTTGTCTCAAACAGTCCATCTCCTGGAAAACAGGCTGGGATCCATTAGAATATTGGAGAAAGACATTTAAAGTTTCTAAGTTAGAAACCACTTCCCAAAGCAAATTTTAGGACAATCTTGGACTACTTAATTCTAAAAAGTAGGAATCAGTAAAGTAATAACAATACATAGCTTTTAGATATGGAAATGTACTGGTGAAAAGCACTAAGTGTTTTATAAAGTAGGTAAGCATCATATCCCCATTTTACAGATGGGGAAACTGAGACACAGAGGTCCAGTGACTTGTGCAACATCACCCAGCCAGCCAGTGGCAGAGTCAGGAATTGAATCCACATCTCCTGAATCCAAGTCCAGTGCTCTAGCCACAAAGCCAAAGACCCAAATTTAGGATAGGTTAAAAATAGGAGAAGTGGAGGCATATAAAGCCTTAAAAATTAAGGGCCAATTCTATAGTAAGATTGATCCTGGAATTTACAGACCAATAAGCCTTATTTCATCAGAAGGTTAAAACAATAAGTACAATATACTGTAATTAATAACACCTAGGTGAAAATGATGTGATAGGCACAAAGCAGCACAGCATTCATAAATGAAATTGTGCCTCTCTCTAATGTATTAGAATGCGCTGAGCATGTCAACAAAACAACAGATGAAGACAAACTGATTAATATAATTTATTTGCAAATGTTTATTAATGATCTGGAAATGGGTGTGAATGGCAAAGTGGCCAAATTTGCCAAGGACATTAAAATAAAATAATAGAAGACTGAAGAAGTTGAGAGGGGTCAGGTGAATGACAGCACAATGGCAAATGAAACTGATTGCTGATCATCAGAATGTTGAATGAATTGAACCTTACTGGTTTCTAAACTCACTAGCTACTCAGGAAAAATAAGTAATCATCACTATGGTCAACTCAATTCAAAGTTCTGGTCAACGTGTAACAATGATTAAAAAGCAAATAAAACGTTAGGTTGAATAAGGAATGGTATAGAAAATGATACTGAAATATCACGAGTCAATAGAGTGGAAAATTCTTCTTCAGTTGAATATGGTTTCACACAGCTTGAGTTTTTAGTTGCATTATAACTCAAGTTAACAGATGGCTAATTAACTCAAGTTAACTAACTTGATTGCAACATGACATTTGTTCCAGGACACAAACATCTGCTGAGTGAATCTATGCCTCGGCTGAGGGTACGTCTACACTTAAAATGCTACAGCTGCAGCACTGCACTGCACCACTGTGGGACCTCAGTGTAAACACTAGCTACACCAACAGAAGTTCTTCTGTTGGCATAGGTAATCCACATCTCCAAAAGGCAGTAGCTAGGTTGATGGAAGAATTCATCCATCGACATAGCATTGTCTGCACCAGGGGGTAGGTTGGCATATTTACATCTCTCCTGAGTGTGGATTTTTCATGCCCCTCCAAGACGTAGCTATGCTAATCTAAGTTCCCAGTGGGACCTTATAGACTAACAGAGGTATTGGAGCATAAGCTTTCGTGGGTGAATACACACTTCTTCAGATGCATGCAGTGGAAATGTCCAGGGGCAGGTATAAATATACAGGGAAGAGTCAGGCTAGAGATAACGAGGTTAGTTCAATCAGGGAGGATGAGGCCCTCTTCTAGCAGTTGAGGTGTGAACACCAAGGGAGGAGAAACTGCTTTTGTAGTTGGCTAGCCATTCATAGCCTTTGTTTAATCCTGAGCTGATGGTGTCAAATTTACAAATGAACTGAAGCTCGGCAGTTTCTCTTTGAAGTCTGGTCCTGAGGTTTTTTTGCTGCAGGATGGCTACCTTTAAATCTGCTATTGTGTGTCCAGGGAGACTGAAGTGTTCTCCTACAGGTTTTTGTATGTTGCCATTCCTAATATCTGATTTGTGTCCATTTATCCTTTTGCGTAAGGACTGTCCAGTTTGACCGATGTACATAGCAGAGGGGCATTGCTGGCACATGATTGGTGGATTACATTGGTGGATGTGCAGGTGAATGAACCGGTGATGGTGTGGCTGATCTGGTTAGGTCCTGTGATCACAGAATCATAGAATATCAGGGTTGGAAAGGACCTTAGGAGGTCATCTAGTCCAACCCCCTGCTCAAAGCAGGACCAATCCCCAATTTTTGCCCCAGAACCCTAAATGGCCCCCTCAAGGATTGAACTCACAACCCTGGGTTTAGCAGGCCAATGCTCAAACCACTGAGCTATCCCTCCCCCCATGGTGTCCCTGGTGTAGATATGTGGGCAGAGTTGGCATCGAGGTTTGTTGCATTAATTGGTTCCTGAGTTAGGGTTATTATGGTGCAGTTTCTCCTCCTTTGGTGTTCACACCTCAACTGCTAAAAGAGGGCCTCATCCTCCCTGATTGAACTAACCTCATTATCTCTAGCCTGACTCTTCCCTGCATATTTATACCTGCCCCTGGACATTTCCATTGCATGCATCTGAAGAAGTGGGTATTCACCCACGAAAGCTTATGTTCCAATACGTCTGTTAGTCTATAAGGTGCCACAGAACTCTGTCGCTTCTACAGATCCAGACTAACACGGCTACCCCTCTGATACTAAGTTCCCAGTGCAGACCAGCCTTGAATCATGTTCAAAATTAACCATTTTTTCTACTCTCTGTTCTCTTAGTCCATTTCTAATCCAGACCTAAGCAAATCCAGGATGTGGAGGAAATGTTTGTGAAATGTCTAGACTAACATTTACAGTTTAATAAATACCTATATTAAGGGGGAAAGGGAAAGATACTAAAAAAATGTCATTATATAAATCAACAGTTCTCCCTCATCTGGAGTCCAGGTCACTCAACGTCAAAAAGTAAAAAAAAAAAAAAAAAAACCATAGAAAGAGGTTCAAAGATGAGCAACAAAAAAATGATTGCTTTGTCTGTGAAGAGAGGTTGAGAGTGTTTACAGTACAGAGACAATCAAGAGGAAACAGGGGGTGTGGGGAATGTAAAATAGTGAACAGGAAGGAGAAGATAAACAAGGCCTCCCCCATAGTACAAGAACAAGGGGACATTCAATTAAACAGAGGGCAATAAGTATTGATAAAAGCAAATCCTTTTTCATGAAGCTCAGAATTAACCTATAGAACTCACTGACAAAATATCAGAGGGCAAGAGCTTAACAGGACTGTGACTAGGGCTAGACATTTGTATGGGTAATGAGAACATGCAGCGGTAGCCAATAGGATATTTTTAAAAAATACAACAAAGAATTTCACCGTGTTGGTATTTTGGTTCTATTCTACTGTACATGGTATTGACAGCACATACAATCTTTCATCATAAACACAGTGATTAATTGAAAAGAATACTATAGGAATGCCCCTGATTTGACAAGTTCATTTATTTCTTTCCTATTTTAAGTATTGGCCAATTTGTAATACTTCGTTGCTATAAATGCAGCAATGCCAACAGCAAGAGAACTAACTCCAGCAGCATAGAATCAATCATCGCTTTGCTGACCAGCTTGCTTTGCTATTACTTTTTAAATCAAGGGCTAAACTCCGTAGCCTTGACCCAATCTCTCTTTTTCCCCTTCTATAAAACAGGGACTGCAGTTCCCTACTTACCTGTGGCGCTGCTGTAATTCAGACCTCTCAGAGAGAGCACTTATTTCATTCATGTTTGTATAGCCCTTTTCAAATATAAAGTGCTACATAAAAATTAAGTGTTACTATTATTAGCTGCCCTAGTAGCTAAAATGTTGACTGTATGCTGTGCTTCGCACGGTAGCATTAAGATGGGGCAGTTCTAGAGTATTATCATTCCTTATGGAAAATCATTTTTTCAATATCAGAATGAATTCTAACTTACCATATAAACCAATCTAGTTGTAGCTATCACCATTAATGTCTATGTGCCTCCCAGATAAATTAGACCTTAGCAAAGTCTCTGGTGGATCTCATGAAGTCGTCTTCTCTTCCTTTCCTTGATTACAGGAGGTTTTGCTTTGGTTATTTATTTATAATAGTGTACAAATATATATTTTACTTACTCCAGTTATGGTGAGAAAGCTTTCATAAGCCTTGCAAAATTTACACTTTAGTTTAACATTAAGCAGGTGAGCAGTTTCAGTAGGGTGACCAGATGTCCTGATTTTATAGGGACAGTCTCGATATTTGGAGCTTTGTCTTATATAGGCTCCCATTACCCCCCACCCCGTCCCGATTTTTCACACTTGCTGTCTGGTCACCCTACATTTCAGTGAGGTCAATAGGACTACTCACATGCTTAAGTTAAGCATGTGAACAAGCATTTGCAGGATGGGGACCATAAAGAAGAGATGTGTCTCAGTTTGCCTCCAAATGAGTCTGACCTCTCCAAGCTTATTCCACAGCCAAACTCCTTTGACTAAGAAGGGTTTATGTTCAGCTCTCACATGTTTTAACCCAGACAATATAAGCTGCATTGTCCCAGAGGAGCACAGCTGTTTGGGTGAGACCTATTGTGAATTTCTGAATTTTTTGACTCAGTAAGAGAACACAGTGAAAAGGCAAAGATAGTACATCACTAAATTCACTGTATTCAGTTAGTCAATTGTAGATTAATTTCCATACTGTATATAAAAAAGAAAAGCGAAGCTAGTGTACGTTTTAAAGTGACTTCTTTAAAGGAAATTTTTTAAAAAGTTTTCTTTCTATAACTTTGCCACTTGGTCTCCCTGTCCTATTATCTGCAGATAACAGTGCCTGACAAATGTGAAGATGCACATTTGCTACAGGAACTGCTAGGAATGTGACTCCAGATCAATTAGCATTGGCATTATCATTTCAGGAAGTGATTTATAACCTTGGCCACATTTTGAGCTATCTTTTGCAGAGCCTAAGTTCAGACCTTTTATCCCTCCGTCAACTCAAATTTGTCTGCTTGCGAAGTTACTGGAAAAGACGACTCAACATTAATTTCAATTACAGCGGGATGAAAGCCCATTCATAAATATTGCCTTCGACAGGCTTCACTTCTGCTTCTTCAAGCTGACCTTGAGTAACCACCACACACACACTATTCAGAAAGAAAAAGGATTAAGGTTTGGCAACCGTGCTTTCATTCAAAGTGTGGTGGACCTGGGGAATGAGAAGTGTATGTTTTTTTAAAATGCTGAGGCAACAGAGAGGCTCCAAATAAGGTTTCATTATGTTAAAGCCATTTACTGCAAGCAATGTAATCTCCCCAACATCCTTGTGTGTAAGCACTTCTTAAGAAAAGAAAGACTCATTGAAGGACAAACGTAATTGCTTGTTTTGTGGTACCTCTGCTTAGATTTCTAAAGGACACTGACCAAGTATTTTCCCAATTACTTTCTATATATAAAACCCACAGGTTACATGGTATGCTTCGTAACTTTAACAGTGGCCTATTAAATCTTGAGGGGGGGGAAAAAGCAGCCTCAATGGCATCAAGATATAGTTACTGTAATAATAATTTATTACAGTAACTATACTAAGAGCTCAGTGCACATAGCGTGTGTGTATAGATAATAAATATATATATACACACACACAAGAACCAATGAATGGAATGGAGAGTGAGAACAGTCAGCACACAAGGGGCAGTTTTGCTGTGAGAGAAATAAATGTGGACTGTCTAAGGTGCTTACATGGCCCCCATTACCATAGTATCTGAATGCCTCACAATCTAATATTTATCCTCGCAACACTCCTGGAGGTAAGTAAGTGCTATTATTTCTTTTTTACAAATAGGAAACTGAGCCAGAGAGACTAAATGATTTACCCAAGATCGGACAGGAAGTTTGTGGCAGAGCAGGGAACTGAACCTATGGTCTCCTGAGCTGCAGGCGAGCACCTTAATTCTTCCTCCTGAATAGGTCCCCATTCAGTTCTCCCCTCACCCCCCCCCCCCAACCAATAACATCCCATGCTATTCCTTCCTCATTCCCGTTCCCTGCCTGCTGTCCCATCAGCACATGGTGACTTTCTGTTCACCTTCACCTGTTTTGAAGCTTTGCAGCCTCTACCAGGAGATGAAGCCAAGTGCATCTTTCCAAATGGGAAATTATGGAGGGCACCTAGGGCATTCTGCTCTGCTGTGCTCTCATTGGTATTGGATGCAGAACAGACTACACAGGGAGTATCCAGACTGGTACCCTGCCCTTGGGTCTGTATTGCTCAGCCACTGACAGAACAAGGCTTTAAATGCCGCATAGATCTAATATTGCCAGGTCACATAACCACCTAACAGTGAGGGGAATGGAAACTCTGGGCCAAGAACACCAAGATAAATCCCTACTACTGAGAAAGAGTGCCACTAAGTTCTAATGTCCACGAAGAGCAGACACCTCCGTTTTTAAGGTCTTATCTGGAAGACCCCACACACACACTGTATTGTGTGTCGGGGAGATGTTAAATTAACAATAATTGAACTCACACTAGAATTTTCAAAAGAACAGTGGTTTTCACACGGTCATGTATGGACAACCACAGGGGTCTGGGCAAAACACTTACTGATAGTTCTTAGAATTAAGCATTTTGATTACCAAGCAAAGGGAAGGATGGAGGTTACAGAACAGAGGTTCTCTTTCTCTTGTTATTGTAACACCACTATATAAAATCCATGGTATGCTCACACCTGGAATACAGCATGCAGGTCTGGTCATCCCATCTCAAAAAAAAAAAGATATATTACAATTGAAAAAGGTACAGAGAAGGGCAACAAAAATGATTGAGGTATAGAACAGCTTCCAGATGAGGATAGATTAAAAAACTGGGACTGTTCATCTTAGAAAAGAGACAACTAAGGGGTGATATGATAGAGGTCTATATAATCATGAATGGGGTGGAGAAAGTAAATAGGGGAGTGTTATTTACTCCTTCACATAACACAAGAACCTGGAATCATCAAATAAAATTAACAGGGAGCAGACTTAAAATAAACATATGGACATATTTCTTCACAAAGCACACAATCAACCTGTGGAACATGTTGCCAGCAGATGTTGTAAAGGCCAAAAGTATAACTGGGTTAAAAAAGAATTAGATAAGTACATGGAAAATAGGTCCATCAATGGCTATTAGCCAAGATAGTCAGAGAGGCAAACCTCATGCTCTGGGTGTCCCTGAACCTCTGACTGCCAGCTGAACAGACTAGGACTGAACCACAGAGGATGGATCAACTCAATAATTGCCTTGTTCTATTCATTCCCTTTGGAGCATCTGGCACTGGTCACAATTGGAAGACAGGATACTGAGCTAGATGAACCATTGGTCTGACCCAGTATGGCCATTTTTATGCTCTTATAACCCGCTTATACATCAGTAGTTGAAATCCCTCATTATTATCCATGTGTTAGATTTTGTTGCCTCTTTGATCTCTCCCAATATAGTCCTCTCAACAACCTCTTCTTGAGCTGGAGGCTGGTAATGTAGCCCCATTAATATATTTACATTCTTAAAGCTTGGAATTTTTAACTGTACAGATTGACCCATGTGGTACTTAAAATTTTCATCTCACTACATTCTAGGGATCCCTTTAGATATAGCACCATTCCCCCACCTCTTTGTCCTAATCTGACTTTCCTATATAGTTTATAGCCATGTATTACAGTGTCCCATTGATTTTCTACATTCCACATCCTCTTCCATTGCAAGGCATCCTAGTTCACCTAAACTTTTTGCATTTGTATATAGATCGTTTTTATTTTTGACCAGGTGCTTCTTTTTATTTACCTCCTTAACGTGACAACCTATTGTTTTCACAGTAATTTCCTCTGAGGCATAGGTGCCGACTCCGTGGGTGCTCTGGGGCTGGAGCACCCACGGGGAAAAATTGGTGGGTGCAGAGCACCCACCGGCAGCTCTCCGCCAGCCCCCCCGTGCCCAGCTAACCTCTCCGCCTCAGCCTCTCTGCCTCCCGAAGCTCTGCCCGACGCCAAGCCACTTTTCCTGGCTCACAGGCTTCCCGCACGCCAGCTGTTCGGCGGCGCGCCGCACGCCTGGGAGGGAGGGACGGCGGGGGGAAAGCGCAGTGGCAGCGCCTCGGGGGAAGGGTATGGGGAGGAGGTGGCGGCGGAGCCAAGCTCTCTGCCTCCTCCCCATACCCCTCCCCCGAGGCGCTGCCGCTGCGCTTTCCCCCCCTCCCTCCCAGGCGTGCGGTGCACCGCCAAACAGCTGGTGCGCGGGAAGCCTGTGAGCCAGGAAAAGCGGCTTGGCTTCGGGCGGAGCCTCGGAAGACGGAGAGGCCGAGGCGGAGAGGTTAGCTGGGCACGGAGGGGCTGGCGGGGAGCTGCTGGGCCTGGTGGATGCTCTGCTGCTTCTCCCCCCACCCTCACCTCCCTCCCTCCCGGGGGGGGGGGGATGCAGCGCACCCAGGGGGAGGAGGCGGGGGTGGGGATTTGGGGAATGTAGGATGGGAGTGTTGGTGGGGAAAGTCGGTTAGCGTTTGAGGGGGAGTTTTCCAGGAAGGTACTGCTGGTTTTGTTCTGTTTGTATGTATTTCTTTAAGTAACACCAAAGATGCCCAAGGCAGCAGACAGGTGCCTGTTTAAATCCCATTATAAATAATAATAATAATAATTAAAAAAAGAAATATCAATTGATATTCACAAATATACATTATATGAGGAGCTGGTAGCAACCCCCATATTTAGATTCCCTAAGGCCTTCCATAGCAAAAGATTCCTGAAACCTTTTATTTGAGAAGCTCTCACTACTTTTTTGTTTGCAGCAGGTCTTTGACATGGTGCCTCCTTGTATGCGTGCATTATGGTACAATCTTTAATTATACATGCTATTGTTTTCCACAGAACCCAGGCCTCAGTCAGTGTACTTGCACAAAGAAAAATCATGGGAAGAATCATGGTTGCATGAATAGCTATACATCTTGCAGTTCTTAACTTCTCAGTGATTGACTTTCCCACCTAAATAATATTTTAATATAGCTTTTTGTATGCAATATATAGGCAGATACACACACACAGTGAAATCTGTCAAATGACCACTCAGATAATTAGTCACTCAAGGGAGGTGGTCATCACATTCTTCATATTATTCTTATTATTATTCAATCAGAGCCCTCTGGACTGTACAGTAAATTAGTGCATATGATGCTGGGAGCTAACATACAAGGCCTGACGTTTCCATGTAGGCATGCCTAACCCACAGCGTTTCCACTGAACATCTCAGAGTCCAAGCAGAAGAGAACTCTACCTCTTTTCTGTTGAACTCCACAACAGCATCCGTCGTGCTAGTGCCATTGGGAAGGAAGGGGGCAGAGTCATCTTCATCTAACACATTGACCAGGAAGGGCACCTCGACCTGCATCTCCTTGGAGCCCTCTCTCACTGTACACTTGGCGATCAGCTCATACCTCTCTCTTTCTTCCCGATCCAAACGCTGCACAACACTCACGCCTGTGGTGTTCTCATTGTAGCGAAAAGGCAGCCCTTCAACTGAAACAACACATACAGAGCATAAACTGGGATAATCCTTTCCTAATAGTGGTGTTTGATTGTTCTCCTCTTTGACATACTGGTGTGATGCCAATGAATCCATTTGGGTTGCATCAATGTAACAGAGGGAAGAATTTCACTCTGTATTATGGAAATCAGTCTAAGAAGAGATATGGAGGAAGGTGGAGGAGCTAGATCAGGGGCACATAAGGAAGTCTAAAGGACTTGTGTGGAATCAGAGGAGAGATCTGCTCTATTAAAAATCTCATTAAAATTACTGGTGACTGAATGGTTTACCTCCAGTTTTACCTGCTAGTAATTTGTAGGAAATGCTGACATTCTGGCACAGGTGATGTATTGGGGGAACTGAAGTTGATTAAATGTGCCAGGTGGTTTATTCTCCTTGATGTGAAAGGAGAGATCCATTTCTGAGAAACAAAGCTCCCTTGACGTTAGAGCACTGCAAGCTGGTACAGTGGCGTTGATGATGGAGAGATGCACCACGGCAGAAATGGGGGTGTCACATTCCTTCCCTTGGAAGGGCTGGGGTGAAAGGTAGACATAAAATGTCACCTTTGGTAATGACACCCAATTTCTTCCAACTGCAAGGATAGAAACAAAGAAACAATTGACAAAGAAACAAGTAACCATTCCTCTTAATAATTTCCTTCCATCAGCCATTATTCTACAGTGAACCAAGTAGTTCAGTGACAATACCTGATGTTTGGCACCTCTAAAAATAAGGCCCTACATGTTTGAAGTTGGATCAAGCCACCCAAAATTACAGGCTAATGTAGAAAATATGCCTCTTACAAGTTCTCTTATTGCTTCAGACTACCCCACAGTGGAACCCTACCAATCTTTGAAACTGATCCAGAAGTAAAGGCCTTTTCAGCAGTGCTATGGCATTAACCATTTTCTCCTCCCTCATCTAATGCTACCTAATTTCCTCAGGGATCAAAACCACCAAGATATAGGTTCTATCTATTGAATGCAGGAGGAGAATGGAAAATTCATTTCTATGATTCAATGGTACATGGTTCCATAGGCACTGACTCCGTAGGTGCTCCAGGGCTGGAGCACCCACAGGGAAAAATTAGTGGGTTCTCTGCACTCACCGGCAGCCAAGCTCCCCACCCTGCACCACCTCACCTCCTCCTCCCCTGAGCGCGCCGTGTCCCTGCTCCTCCGCCTTGCTGCCGCCAAACAACTGTAGCAAGCTCCAGGAGGGAGGGGGAAGAGTGGGAATGTGACACGCTCAAGGGAGGAGGTGAGGAAGATGCAGGGCCGGGGTGGGGATTTGGGAAAGGAGTCGGAATAGGGGCGGGAGAGGGTGGAGTTGGGGCAGGAACTTTGGGGAAGGGGGACGGGAGGGGCGGGGCGGGGCCAAGGGCAGAGGGGGGTCGAGCACCCACCAATGCCATTAGAAGTCAGCGCCTATGCTCTGAGGTCTTTCCCTATCCCTGCTCTAAGTAAATTGAATATCCTATCCTTTACTGGATACACAGCATTGTAACCAACATATCTGTCATGCTCCTGTTGGCTTTCCCCATCAACTTATTACACATCTTTCCACTCTACATCTTTCCATCACTGGTGATCTGAGCTGAGTTTAATGGGTCACCTTGAGAAAATAACCACTCCCCTGAACCATCCAGCAACTATGAAGTAAACGTTATAAATGGGGATATAGGGGTAATTCTTCCTCTTGTATGATTTGAAAAAACCTGTGGAGATATATTTTAAACATATGGATTGAGCAGCTTTAATTTGTTTGTTTGTTTGCTTTTGGCTGGGTCATTTCCACTGATGCAATGAATGGTTTTGCTTGATTGCACCCTCAGCAGAAAAGATCCAACCGGTAATTCAAACAATATAGCTTTCCTTTTCTCATTTTCCCTAGGCTTGTATGTGCCTTTTCTCTGGAAAAATCTTAGGTCTCCCAGGCAATGCTGGCCCAGATGAAACTTTCTAAAACCAACCATTTGATCAACTCGTATTTCCATCAGATAAGAGCAGGAACTGTTTCAGCTCTTTTCAAAGCCACAGTGCAGTTTAACAGCAGTCAGTGCTACACAGGAATTTATCCAAGAGAAAAAACTCCCAGCATCTAACAGAGGAAACATTTCACAGATGTTAGTCAATTGATTAACTACGCAGTTGCAGTGTAATAGCCCTGTACATGTGACTGGGGAATTGTAACTTGCAGCTCTTCAGCTGTCTGACACTGCTTATTGATTAGAAAAACAGATTGCTGTTCTCGATATTGTAACATAATATTTTAATTACTACTGCCTTATACAGCATCTGACCTTCAGTCCATTAGCGTAAAATTAATCTGCACATACACCCCCCCCACCCCCCAAAAAAAAGGACCCGGCTTATCAAAGGCACATGGCCAGCAATGATTTTGGAGTCGAACATCTTAATCCTTCCAAAAGATCAATGTGACAATTTATAAAGGGTGAAATAACTGCATGTTTTCCCATCTATTCCATTATCTACATATAACCTTGTACAAAATGGAACACTAGTTCTAAAATAAAACTATTTTAACTCCGTACCAGCTGTATCTGAAGCAGCTGTATTATCTAAAATGCTTCCTTTTTAAGGTTTTATACTGCAGCCCATCACCATTGCTGGAGCCCCTTCCAATAGAGAAGTCCGTAGAGAACCCTGATCAAAATTCTGCTTCGGATAGAGTTTTGTCCCTTTTTTTCATTTTACTTTTTTGTTGCTGCTGTATACATTGATTTGTTTAAGAATACATTTTTGGGGAGGTGGTTCTGAGGGGGCTGGGTAGAAAGGGATGTCAATCATTCAAATTCATCATACCCTCACCGATACTTGATTTGCCCAGGAACAGATGACCCAAAACAATCCTGAGTATATCCTGGATTTTACTTTTTATATACATACTGTGGCATTTGACAGCTGTAGCCGCAATATCGATATATTTCTATAAACAGACAGATGCTGTGGCTCCAATACAGTGGGCTTATTCTGCATCACAGGGAAACATCACTGTAAAAGTCCAGAGGTGTTCGGTAACTGTGGCTGTAAATCCAGTGTGGCTTCCTTTGCCCGTGACCTCTAATTATGCACTGTAGTCTGAGCACAGAAATGTGTTTACCATGATTGCTTCCAGAGTTCAAGGCAGCAGTCAGATTTAAGAGTGAATATATATGACCAAGATGACCCTTTTCCTTTCAGGCATTGTGAAATTCTTTTGGTACAAAAGCAAAATGCAGAAGTCAAGCTGACAAACCAGAAAATGGGTTGTTCTAGACAGCACCTAAGCAAATAACAGTTTTTATCCTCAACAATGACAAGAGGAAGAAAGCATCAGTTTTCAGCTATGTCTCTCTCCGATGAAAGACAGCATATCTGATATCAATGTATCACATGGGCAAACCCATAACTGGGACAGCTAGCCTTATCAACATACGTGAGAACATGACCTGGTTTGTATTATTCCAATGGTCAGGCAATCGGAGGAGCAAAAGGTTGTCATGCATTCTATTTGGTTGCTTTTAGCCTGATATCCAAGTGGCAGATTATTACCAGTTGCTCTCTGTAAGAGCACGGTAATTCTACATGTAGTTTTGTGCTCGGACATATCGTTCCTAAAACCGACCTACATATCAGATACAGATAGCATAGTGAACTTCAGATCTCATTCATCCCAAACTCTGAGACGCAAAACAGAGCCATATCCCTGTAGGTGGACAGGCGAAGAAAGCAGTGTTTAGGCTAGCAGGGTTAGGAGAATTAGCACAACTTTGTGTCCAACCTAATCCCTTAAACACCACAGGATCAAAGCTCTGAACTCAATAACCACCTACATAGAGTGTGCCAACTGTGGGAAGAAGAAAAATTGAGAGTTTTGGCAAAGAGGAGAAGCAGTACTGCAATTCATCTGCCACCATCTCTTTATAACTGGGGGAGCTGGCCAGCCATCTTTTGAGACTGCACTCAGTACCAGGAGAAGACTCTGCAAAGACTGCTGGCCAGCTCCCTCAAAGATTAGAACCCCTATTTATCTGAAGGTTCCCCCTCCACAAATCAGGGTTCTGTGGCAGTACTACCTTTCTGCACAGAAACCCAAAGGCTTTTCTCAATAGAGGTGCTTTATTAAAAGCAAAAAATCATCTCCCTAAAAAGCATAATCACTTCATCATTAACATGAAATGCCTGAATTCCACATTGTTGCCTATGGCTGGATAAGGGAGTGTAGCATTACATCAGCAATACTGTGGCTAATATTAAAAGTAGCATGTCATGGGACTGCCCTTTATAAGGTGTAAGTTGTACCCAGAAGATAGGAGTAAATCTATGGTGACTGATGATTGCGTGCTATCACCAAGAGATATGATAGCTGACATTCCTTAATGATCTATCCTATTTTATATTCTTCTTTATATAGCCATAAAGGACTCTTGGTGCAATCCTACATCACCTATACTTGCAGGGTAGGAAACATCTGGAAGGCCATATACTTACTTCCATTCCCATAGGGATACAGTAAAACCAGACCAGCTCCCCTTAATTCCCTGACAGAGCCAGCTACAGAGAGATAGACGAGGATTCTTTCTTATCCCTCTCTCTACAGGATAGCATCAGCTTTTCTTCTCCTTACCCTCCTTTTGCTTCACTCATCTACGATTGTTTTGTTTTCTAGTTCTAATTACAATCATGACTTCAATATGCAAGCATTTCCTGGGGCTTAATGAATAGACTCAGTTATTGCTCTATAGGTCACCAACTCCTCCCAAACAGTCATTAATCCCCTGGAAATACCTCCACACTGATAGTTACTGCCTAAATATGACACATCTAAAATGGAACAAACACATTCAATTAAGTAATGTAAATAATTTATAGTGTTTTTATGATTGTCAATACAGCATAACTCAGTCCTGTCAAAGTCCTGCGGCATTGTGTACAGGCCACATTTAATAACCTGTGAAATAGAAAGTAAAGCCCAGATATAGAAGAAAATTAATATCATGGAACTACAATACTAAAGATATTTGTTTGGAAATTTAAATATAGACGACCTCTATCAACCCTCAGAGACTACAGTGTGACACAGGCATTCTCCCAAAGGTTATGCTTCTGAGCATTCAAGCTTATTAATATGACTCTAAAGAGCTATGACTCTATTGAGTTTAGTAATTGAAAATAAAATCATGAAAAGGGATAGGGATTTAGTAATTCTTCTTTCACATGGGTTGCAATCTTCTTAGAGCTCTGAAATGGATCTGAGATTGTAACCTTATCTCATTCTCCAGACAATAGATCTCTCTTCAAATGGTCCCACAATCCAAGTCAGCACTTGCATTGACTGCGTACCAAGTCCATGCAGGGGCCAATTTTATGATAACTACATCATGGTTTAGCCAAAAACAGGGCTTAAAACAACCCTACGATAAGTCCCCACATTCTCGTCAGTTGCTGGACTGCCCTATGGAAGGTCTAGGACCTGAAGATCATATATTTAGTCCTCAAGCATCAACAATGGACCCTGGATATACTTTGCCCTCCCAGGGCAGATGGCTTGTGAAAATGAAGCAGGAGGGGAGGAGAAAAGAGTGCTGGTGGTGGTTGTCTCACTCCTAATATGACTGTTTGTCACATAGGAAGGTTTTGCATTCCTGTGTGTGACTGAGATGGAGGCTGAGAGAAATCTCTTCTCCGGTGGAACTTCTTTGCGTGGTTAGCAGCTTGGGCAGTCCACACTGCCACCACACCTGATACAAAACTGAGTATTTCTGGGTATAAATTATCCATTTGCTTGGCAGATAATCCTGATTATAAACTGATCCGACTCTTTCCTTGAAAGCAATTCATGAGCAGAATGTGATAAATGCCCCTCTTTTCTCTGACAGAGTTTCTCTCATTCTCATATAAGGTGGCTCTGGTTGTGCTGGAAAAGCTGCATACTACCATTTGTAAGGTGGGACTTAAGCCCTTCAGGTGAAAGCCAGCAAGGCAGTTTTCAGTAGATTATCCCTGGGGATTAACTAATGCCACCTTTTCAGAAGACAACCAGTGAGCCCAGGCCCTTACTTAAGAAGCAACCATTGGACATTAGTGACTTCACTAATTATAATTGCATCTTGACCCTTCACTTCTGGAGAAAGTTATCAAGATCACAAGAGGGTAAAGAGATATCATGATGATAGGTGTGGTTTAAGAACCAAGATAAATAGAAATAATGAATACTTGCAATTCCAGATTCATCAGATTTAACAGATCCCTATCAGTCTGGTTTACACCCTGGGTACAGAAATTGCCTCGAACAATGATTTATTCTGGCAAATGACATGCTGATTTCATTAACTCTATCAGTAACCTTTGATACCACCTGCCATGAGATGTGTTATTCTGCCTGCAGAATCTGGCTCTAGACAGGGTAACAATAGTACTAATTCCTCCATTTCCAAGATATCTCAGAGGTTAGCGTTGCTTGATTTCTCACCTTCCAAAAGGTCTTCTCTTGTGGATTCTTGCAGAGTTCCATGCTGTCACCCTGCTTGCTCACCATGTGTGTGAGGCATTTCATTTTTTTGGTCAACATTGCTATTGGTATTGATGGTGATAATCAGCTAAGTCAAGTCTATTTCATCACAACTATGCAGTATAATCTCCCTAATTTCCCCGTGTTGAGATAGCAGTGGAGAAGAAGTGGAGATGGATGAGATCCAATGAAGACAAGATGGAAATGACACTAGAAGCTGGCGGGAATTGACAGATCTTATTTCTGCTCTGCTGTTGAAGGAGTATTACCTACTGGTTGTCAAAGAGGTCTGCAGTGTCAAACTCCTTTTGTATTTCCAGTTAGCAGCAATGGCTTGTGTTGCCATTTTAAACCTGTGGCTTTTGTTTTGCATACTGTTCTTTTGGTTTTAACCTGATTTCCTCTCTCGGTTCTTAATAAATCTCCTTTTACTACATCCCACATGCTTTTACACTATGAAAATTTCAGATTGTCTTAAAGCTGTCTAAGAAGAGTAATGAAAGAAGGGTGTCTGGAGTTTTCTCTGCTGATGATTCTCAATCAGGAGAGTATGGATAGACTAAGGAGCATCCTCCCATCAGGTATGTTGTGGTCAGGCCTGTGAGTAATGCTTATAGACCATGGAAGAGAACAAAGTTTAGAAAGCATAAGGTGACAGTTATATAACCCATTAACCCAATGGCATTAGCATCTACTGCTCTAAGATTGATTTCAGGCTGCACTCCACTTTGGTGAAGGTAGGGTGACCAGACAGCAAATGTGAAAAATTGGGACAGGGGGTGGAGGGGTAATAAGAGCCTATATAAAAAAAAGACCTGAAAACACTGGTCTACAATTTTTGAGAAGTCGTCTGCTTCAGAGATAAAATGTGCTATTTAGTATGTATTTTGATGTGCTGAATTAAAATATGACAATTAAAACAACTGATTGGCTACTGTTTCTAAGATATTTAAGTTTTTACATTTTATGTCTATGTATACTGTGTAGATAGTAGAGTTTTAATCATAAATTGTAAACCTAGGTCTTTTCATGTGTTTATGGTTGCTTTACATGATGCTATTTCACCAGTCTTGTTTATGTAACACTTTACAAATCAGCAAAGGGGTTATATAAATAAAATGTATTATGAAACAAAAGGCAAAAAATGATTATGTACATAGTTTAGTCCTATTCAGTGTCTACTCGGCGCTTCTTGGCTTGTCTCTTGTATTCATTAAATGGAGCATCTCTTGTCACTGTCCAGCAATAGTCTGCAAGCATTGATGGACTCCATTTGCCCTGATAGCGTTTCTCCATTGTTGCAATGTCCTGGTGAAATCGCTCGCCGTGCTTGTCGCTAACTGCTCCGCAGTTCGGTGGAAAAAAATCTAGATGAGAGTGCAAAAAATGTATCTTTAGTGACATGTTGCAACCAAGGCTTTTGTATGCCTTGAGGAGGTTTTCCACCAACAACCTGTAGTTGTCTGCCTTGTTGTTTCCGAGAAAATTGACTGCCACTAACTGGAAGGCTTTCCATGCCTTTTTTTCCTTGCCACGCAGTGCATGGTCAAATGCATCATCTCGAAGAAGTTCACGAATCTCAGGACCAACAAAGACACCTTCCTTTATCTTAGCTTCACTTAACCTTGGACATTTTCCACGGAGGTACTTGAAAGCTGCTTGTGTTTTGTCAATGGCCTTGACAAAGTTCTTCATCAGACCCAGCTTGATGTGTAAGGGTGGTAACAAAATCTTCCTTGATTCAACAAGTGGTGGATGCTGAACACTTTTCCTCCCAGGCTCCAATGACTGTCGGAGTGGCCAATCTTTCTTGATGTAGTGGGAATCTCTTGCACGACTATCCCATTCGCAGAGAAAACAGCAGTACTTTGTGTATCCAGTCTGCAGACCAAGCAAGAGAGCAACAACCTTCAAATCGCCACAAAGCTGCCACTGATGTTGGTCATAGTTTATGCACCTCAAAAGTTGTTTCATGTTGTCATAGGTTTCCGTCATATGGACTGCATGACCAAGTGGAATTGATGGCAAAACATTGCCATTATGCAGTAAAACAGCTTTAAGACTCGTCTTCGATGAATCAATGAACAGTCTCCACTCATCTGGATCGTGAACGATGTTGAGGGCTGCCATCACACCATCGATGTTGTTGCAGGCTACAAAATCACCTTCCATGAAGAAGAATGGGACAAGATCCTTTTGACGGTCACGGAACATGGAAACCCTAACATCACCTGCCAGGAGATTCCACTGCGGTAGTCTGGAACCCAAAAGCTCTGCCTTACTCTTGGGTAGTTCCAAATCCCTAACAAGGTCATTCAGTTCACCTTGTGTTATGAGGTGTGGTTCAGAGGAGGAGGATGGGAGAAAATGTGGGTCCTGTGACATTGATGGTTCAGGACCAGAAGTTTCATCCTCTTCCTCGTCTGACTCAAGTGAGAGTGATTCTGGTGCATCAGGAACCGGCAGTCCTTCTCCGTGGGGTACTGGGCGTACAGCTGATGGAATGTTTGGATAATGCATAGTCCACTTTTTCTTCTTTGACACACCTTTCCCAACTGGAGGCACCATGCAGAAGTAACAATTGCTGGTATGATCTGTTGGCTCTCTCCAAATCATTGGCACTGCAAAAGACATAGATTTCCTTTTCCTGTTCAACCACTGGCGAAGATTTGTTGCACACGTGTTGTAGCATATGTGTGGGGCCCACCTCTTGTCCTGAGCTCCAATTTTGCAGCCAAAATAAAGGTGATAGGCTTTCTTAACCACAGTGGTTATACTGCGCTTTTGTGATGCAAAGGTCACTTCACCACAAACATAGCAGAAGTTATCTGCACTGTTCACACAAGTACGAGGCATCTCTGCTCACTTTGGCTAAACAGAAATGTGTCCCTTTGCAAACTCAAACACTGACAAATGAGAGCACGACACGGTATGATTTCTAGAGCTGATATAGGGCAATTTGTTCAGCAGAGTGTAGCCTGCAACAACATTCGTTATGATTGCATCATCCATGACTTCTAGGAATAACATGATGCAATTCATATCATGTATGATGCAATACCAGCTTCAGATTGCATCATTCATTGTTTTGCCTAAAAAGCAAGTACTGTCCAAACCCAGTCATAGATTTATTCATAGATCCAGTCAAAGATGTATTTTAGTCATTTCTGGTTTAAATTGAGATCCCTTCCCTTTATAACTCACTTATCCTCCACCATTCCCAAGTCAAGGGTCGTATATACTGACCCAATAGCATGTCTTGAAAACTAGAGCCAATCAACAATTTTAAGCATCATTTTCGTTCTCAGTGACCCAGAATTAGTAAAGTTTGACTACATTTATTTCAGAAGCATTTTAGCTGTAGAGCAGTGAAATCGGGACTCTCCCTATAAAATCGGGACATCTGGTCACCCTAGTGAAGGTGACACATTCCAAGTCTTTGGAGTTAAGGAGTCAACCTCCATAAAAAGTAGGCAAGAAATAATACTCGTGTCAGCTGTATTTTACGCAGAGGGAATAAGTTTGGAAGTGATTGAGTAAGAAGAGATGAGAAGTAGAAGGAGTAGCAGAAGGAGAAACATTAAAAGAGGCCCAATCCTGCAAACACTTAAGTACATCCATAAATTTGCTCACAGAAGTACCAGCATTGACTAGTGGGACTACTAGCATGCTGAAGAGTTTGCAGGATTGAGGCCTAAGCTTATAAAAAAAAAACATGCAAGAAACTTGCTAATCAGAAACTATTACAGGTCAAACACACAAAATGCTAGTTATGTGAATCTCATACAGCCTGATACAGCCTCCACTGACTTCAATGGGAGATGGGTTCTGGTAATAATCTCCATACGTGAACAATTATTACACATCCATACAGGATTAATTAGTAAGAAAATAAACAGTGATCATGAAATCCTACTCCAAATCTTCCTTTCCTTAGAGCAGCAAAAGGATTCAAAAGGAGGGAAAAAATTCTTTAAAATATAATTCAATTCTATATTGGTTCTGATGCTGCACTCATCACCATACTATCTGAGCATCTTCCAGTAGCACATTAAGCAATCAGACTGATATCTGTCACGTGTTAAAGCCTCAGTGCTACTCATTTCCAACCTTGTGAATTGTTAGAATTTGAACTTGGATCTAAATATCCCAATCTTCCAAATTAATTAGTCCTCACTGAGCATTAGAAAGTCCTGACCACCTAGTCCTAAACAGTTCATCCGTAGCACCTAGCGTTAGAGATAGCTTCAGTAAAAGCAGGGGGTGGAACAGCATGCTGTAGGATTTATAGTCGGGGGTGAGGGAAGTACAGTTTTGTAAGCTGAATTCTGCCACAAATTCTGCCACAAATGTAGCACTCATATCCGGAAAAGCATTTATTTAATTCTACTATATAAATATATATTGCATCTAATTGTGGGAACTGTAAAAGTATAAATTAATCAAAGGTAAGAATTCAGCCCCGGTTAATTAAAATCCATGGGTCCATGAAAACCACACCATTTAATGAAGTACAGAGTTCACAACGAAAGAATAGTTATTTAATAAATGAATAAAACCCAGAACAGGTCAGTGACAGATTATTTTATCAGACACTGTGCATATTAAGGACAACCCATAACTCCAGCTGTGGAAGTTAATGAACAATCAAGCTCTGAAAAATATATATTTTTAAAAATGCAGGAAGTCAAACTCCTGTGGAAATGCACCCACGTGGCAGCAAGCAACAAATTTCATATTGCTATTCACAGCCCATGGCCGCATTACCTGCAATATGTATTTTTAAACATACACATGCACTATACACAAACACACCTGGAGTTACCATATGAAAATAAGTAAATTGCATTTTAATAATACAGATTAAAATAATGGTACAGAAGATCATCCTCCAACATGGTATTACTATACCTAATAGGTAAACTTTACTATATTATTTCATGATGTCTCTCAAATAGAAAGTGATACACTAATTTTTTCAAAGTTGTCAATATTGCATTTTTTATACTTTCTAAATGAATAGCTATAAAAAATTGAATTAATGTCTTATCCAGAAAGTGTCCTGGCAAAATAAAACAATTCTAATAAATCTAAAAAAGTTACATTTGTGTACTTGTATATTACTTGCATGGAGATCATTAATAACTGGTGACATCAAGATCATAGTTCAAATCTAAGACATTACTGTAATCAAGGGGAAATTACTTTATCGTAATGGTTCAATAATAACTATTTTGGGTAGGGGAGCAAAACTATTGGTCGTAATGGCTTCATCACAATGGCTTTCAGGACTCTTTGGTATCCCATAATTATTTGGTTGGGAAAATTTCTGTGTCATTGGATAGTGGAAAACTTTCAGAGCATGTAAGGCTTTGGGAGTCCGTCATTAGGCATGTCTGTGTCATAGACCCCCAAATAATGTGTGGTTCCCGATTTTCCAGCACCATACACTCGCGCTGTCTCACAAATGCTATCTATGTTTGAAAAGCCTAGAACTATGGCTTTAATCACTGGAAGCAGTCTATTTTTAGCCCTTTAAAATCATATGGCATCCTAACTTCACATTTTAAAATGTTAGTTAAAATTCAAATAAGGACCCCAAATTACTCCCTACCATGCAATTCTTGAAATTTTGTCTTCAGTAGCTTTTTGAATGTTGAGTGGTTCCCAAAGGATCTATAGATCTTTCATAAGTCCTTTCAATGAGAAAATCCTAGTGAGATATCCTGAACCCATGGGTAGTTTAGCTATTGACTTCAGTGGGGTTAGGATTTCACCCTTAGTACGTTCTACTTACCCACTTTTTCACAGGAGAGAGAAATATCGTGAGTTATTTCATTGTATTTTACTAACATTGATGTGGATGGTGAATAAGCAGGTATTGCATGACAATTTTGCAGTGCTAGGTTAACTTGTACATATATGTTTTGTATCCATTAGCATTTGTACCGAGATGCAAAGTCTGCATCCAATTCCAGACTTTCTCAAAGTCCAAAGGTGCTCAGATCCTTGGTTCAGAATCATTTCTAGTGTCAACACTAACACTAGTGGGAGTGCAAACATTTACCTAGATCTAATTGTGCACAGGAATATTGTGAATATTTGTGTTCAGATAAATATATTAAAAGCAGAGAATTAAAAAAATATAAACATGAAGCAGAACACTCGGAAACCCAGGTTGTCTTGTGGTTTGAAAAGTGTTAAAACAGCAGATTAATGATGTAGCAGGTATTGAGAATACACATATCTGCTCCATACTCTTTGAGTCACCAGTGGAAATCATTCACACTAGTGTTCTACCTTATTCAACCTCTGTCCTGTATATTTATATATTTAATACCAGGACAACAAGCAAACAAAACAAAACCCAGCTCCACATCAAAAATGTTCATTTATCTTCAGACGTGTTGATTCTTGTAACGTTTTATTTACAGAAGCAGCAGTTTTCAGGTTTGCAAGAGCAAAAATCTGGCCATGGTTCCTGCATAGCACAGGGTTAGAGCTTCCCTCTGGAACTGACTCTCTCCAGTGTACTTTTATAATCTGGTTTCCAATGAACTTTGGAACACTCCTTTAAGTAAGTGAACTACAATGCAAGATGAACCAACCAGCCACATTTAAGGGACATACACTTGATTGCATTTGACCATCTAAGCTAATAAAATGCTGTACATTATTATTCTAGTTTTTTCTTACACACTCAAAAGATATTAACATCTGTTGACATCATTGTCAAGAAACTGGAATTGCCAGCCCCAAGTGTTCAGACACCATGAATCATGTCCCACAAAACTCTCAAAAATATTTAAATTAATACATCTGGGGTTCCTTTTATTTGTGTTCTGGTGTCTGAGCCTTTAGGGTTCACATTTTCAAGCTTTTCTGTACAACCCAGAATACCAGGAACTTGCTTTTTCTTTTAAAAGAAAGCGGAGATTCCCAGGTAATGACCTGATTCCAGCAGCTGAGCGCACCAGCCTGCCTCTCTTCAATGACTAGCTGTCAATGAGCCCTTTTTTTATATACACAGAACCTGTTAAAGATATATAGATATATATGTTATAGCACACTGTGAATTAATATAAAAGCACATTATTGACTCCTTTTTCCATTAGCTTTTAATTGGTCTGATCGTGTGCTATTTGGGCATATTTGTTAAAAGAAGAATGGCTTCTTCAGTGTAAAAAGAAATTGCCAACATCTTGCTCTAGTCCATAAACTAAAGCTTTGCTATTTTTCAGACTAGCTCCCTGCAGTGAAATGGCATACAGATGACAACATTCAATTACATTCAGAATTAATGTACCATGAAAGCACAGTCTTAAAGAGAAGGCTGAGTGAAATCGAACAGTAGGATTGCTGGGTATTTTCACCATATTTTACTGCAAATGATCTCTCATTTTTCCTTCCAGGGAACAGTCCAGGTTGGGTGGCAGCTGACAAGCAGCGGCCTCTCACAAAACAAGTGACTGCCTTGAAATCTTTAATATAAGAATTAGAGCTGGATGAATAATATTCACTAATTTATTTGATACATTTTTCCCCTATCATTGTCAAATAAATTACTTCTGAATACATTCTCATTACTCAACCAGCTCTTTTGAATGCTTAGTAATATTCAGATTCATTATTTGTGAAATCTTTCCCTCAAACATCAAATTTCATTTTTATGAACAACATTTTACATGATCTGTCCAGCTCTACTAATAATTTAGCACATGTTCACAGATACATATGAAGATTTTCAAATGTGACTAGTGATTCTAGATGCTTCAGCTTTATGATAGGCCACCCAATATGGAGGTTCTCAGG
The DNA here is from genome assembly GCA_037349315.1 of Chelydra serpentina. NCBI lineage: Eukaryota > Metazoa > Chordata > Testudines > Chelydridae > Chelydra > Chelydra serpentina. The sequence continues at coordinate 55,400,908 of JBAIAC010000030.1, forward strand.
AAGTTAGTGCACCCATAACCATCATTTACAAATTTGTGGCCATGCAGGATATCACAATTGTCACTATGATGCATGCTAAAGTAAATCAGATTTTCACTAAGGCACAAGGGATCAAACTCAGTTCTCCTTGCTTCAAAAGCACAAGCCTTACCACTGGAGCTAAGAGAGAAGCTGTTAATTAGCAATACAGAGTGTATGACAGCCAGTTGTACCAATTCTGATTCCATCCAACAGAGAATTCTACCCAGGTCATGATGTTATTCCTACTGCACACACCTTTCTCAGGTTTCTCCTCTTCATCAGGCAAAGAGATTCTGGGAATGTACACTGCCCTCCACCCTGCATTCTTCACACTTCCCCTCTCACCTGCCTTGGGCCTTTTGGGAACGGATATTGACTCTGTTCCCTTCCACAGAACATTTAGACACAATAGCTTTAATTTAGGAGGAAAAAATACTCTAAACATTCTTACTGAAGTCTACTTGACACCATATGTCATTTTGTCCCCTAGGGTAAAAGGAAATTAGTGTTATCAGTGGGGAGCATAACAGACTCAACATTTAAGAGCTCTGGTGAAGTATTTCAAGCAAGAGTTTGTTCCTCTCACAAAAATTACAGCAAGGCAATGTAATCTGAAATCCAGTGTGGTGAATCAGAGGCTGACAGGTTAAAATAATTGAAAAGGAGCTCAAGTTTTGTTGTTAATTGCATGCTGCAAGGAGACATCCTATTTTGCTGCTTTGCATCGAATCAGTGACGAGAGACCTAATATTTACTATCAATCAACATTACGAGTATTTAATAAAAAGTCTTCATAATAAAAAGGTTGATGAGTTGAGATGGATTGTTTGCATTAACCATTTCCTCTTCACACAGCAAAAACACAATGCCATAAGGAGCACCTGACAGCCTTCAATCTCTTCAAAGTTTTCTTTTCCCCTCAAGCAACTAACTACTTCAGCATAAGAAAAATGTGGACACAAAGTTTAAAAGAAAAATTGTCTTTTCTTGAATGTTTCGCTTAGCTGAGAGAGAGAAGTTTGGGTTGGAAGATTATTAAGTATGTTTTTCAACTGGGATTCCTCTAAGGGAATATGGAAACAAAGGAAGACTTCTTTTAGTTCATTTAAGTAAAACTATGGACTTTTAGTTCCATTTCCATTAGTTCTTTTAGTTCATTTAAGTAAAACTAGTGGACAGGAGAGCTAAACGGGTGTAAAATCAATTTGGCAAATGGGTTTAGCCCAGGGTTACAGATCTGGTAGAAGGAGAAATGAAATAACTAATTAGTTGTTATCTGATTATATATTTTCACACTTAAAATCTAGGTATAAGCTGATGTTTGCGTCTAGACAGGAAATGTGTTGTACAGGTGGATTTATACCAGCAGTACATGTCCATTAAACCATGGAGGGACTTCCTGAGGAAATGGAGAGTAATGGGAAGTCTTCAAAGAAGTCAGGTCCAGTTGTTAGCTTGGAAGTTACAATCAGCTACCACTAATTTCTGGAATAAGAGCAGATTGGTAGTATCACTGTCCCCTATTCCACAGACATTGATAAAACACATAAATGGACTATCGCTGCTATTGTGTATAATTATTAGTGGTACAGACCTTTAATCTAGAAATTTAAGTTTTACCCCACATTCTCTATATCCTATTCGCTCACAGCTGATATTGGGAAGAAATAGCAACTATCTGATGTTGTAACTTTAAAATGAAGGGTTTTTTCCTTTCATGTATATGTACTATACATTTTTCTGTAAGAAAATGCGTATATATTAGCTACAATTCCTAGCCCTCAAATGTGACTAAGACTCAGCATTATTCTTATCTCTTAAGTAAATTCTGGGAGAGTAGGAGCTCAAATTTTAGCGTCCCATGATGTCATCATCCAAATCTTCCACAGATTTAACCAAAGTCCTCCAACAAAAAGAGGGAAGCTGGGGCCAGATATTTTGAATGTAAGCAGAAAAAACACTAGAAATAATTCTGCCTGATTGAGGGTTTTATTGGACAGAATGAGTCCAAGTCTAATGACCTGTACACAGCTATACTCATCAGCAGCACTTTAAAAAAATCCTTTCTATATATTTAATGAGCATAACAGCTAAACTTAAAAACTTATCTGGATCCATAATTCCAAATTCCTCCATATACTGACATGGGCCCAATTTGAAACCTAGCCACCCCCAGGTTTGGTTTTGGGATAAGAGTCTGAGTACCAATGATCTTGCAAAATTTCCATCATCTTAGGCCCAAACCTCACAGGACTGGTCACAAGATTGTAGCACCGTCACATCTGAATCCTAACTCTTGCTCCCGGTTTTCCCTGTACCCAGGTCCCACCCCTGATCAAACACTAATCCAGATCCAAATGCCATCTCCTCAGTCCATCTCTAATTTAAAGGGAACACTGAAAGAATAGGACAGGTTGTGCATAGAAACTCATTTATTTCCTCCACGGGTTTAGCATCAGTATGGCAACTAAGTTTAGTTATAGCTACCAATGCTTTAAAATGACTATTTTAAAGGAGGAAAGAAATGGAGGAAACAATTAGTCAATGCTGGTAAATCATGTGACTATCCCAAATTCTGCGCAATATTTTAAAATTCTGCAAATTTTATTTGTCAAAATAACACTACATAATCATGCCGGTTTCAAAAATAACTGTCAGCAAATATGTCTGTAACACTACAGACACACACAAAAATCCCCCCAGGAGTAGAGAGTTAAAGAAATCCCTATGACAACCCAGTCCCTCTTTTCTGTCCCCTTCCCCTCCAGAGACCAGCTGGGGACCAGACACCCACAACTCCTCCTCCCCAGAGCCCAGCCGCAGGGTCCCCCCAGCCCAGATACCCACCCCCCTCCCTTCCAGAGCCCAGGGATCCAGATGGAGAAATAGCCTGATGCTGGTTCCCGGGCTTGTGTGGCATTTCCCGTGCGCCTCTGTCTCATTCCCTCAGGGCATGCAGGGAACTGCAGCTGTCAGGAACCCCCTGGCTCCCTCCCCTTCCCCCTGGCAGTGTCTACTATGTGTGAGCTAGGCTCTTCTGGGTCCAGCGGCCCCTAGTGGTGGCCAGCAGCATTGCAGCCCATCTCAGGGTGCGGGGGAGGAAATTCTGCGCACACAACATTAATTTCTGCATAATTCTGCACTGTGCAGTGGCACAGAATTACTCCAGGAGTACCAAATTCATGCCAATGTTCTTTATATAGTATTATGCCATCCTGTATTTCAGGTACGTGTATGCGTTACACAGAGTACACATTCAAGCACATGCAAATTTGATCATTTCCTCATTCTAAATTTTGTAGTTTCACATTTTGCAAAGCTTGGCTCATTAGCAAAGACCCTAGTAACAAGAAATTAAAATTGCAATTGACATGACTAATCAAACAGCAATACCTACTAGCCACTACTTGGGATATAAAGAATCCAGATCTGCCTAAGTACACATAACTAAAGTAACAACATCTTTGGACTGCAAAACTAGCTTTGTAATTCAAGCCTCTACTTCTTTGGTTTAGTAATGCTGCTAGGGTTTAAAATCTCTTTTATACCCCCTCCCCCCCCTTTTTTTTAAGGCAACCGTACCAATTTAGCAAATTATAGACTACATTATTTCTCCTCAGCTACAGTGACTGGAGGGGTGTCAAAAGCATGACATCTCTAGAGCATGCTCCTTCAGTTGCCTACCATCCAGCCTTGACCCTAAGAAGGCCCCCGCGATAGCTCTATATGTATCGTGCTCCATGAGCACAGAGGGACAGAATCCCAGCAGCTGATGAAGCCTAAGAGCATTAATTTATGTGGGTTTCCCTGCTCCACGGCTTTGCCCCTGATGAGGCAGAAGGTTCACTGGGAGTGGACACACTTCCGTGAGATCTAGAAAAACCTAAATGCTGTGCAGTGACTTTGATGAATCTTGAACCTTCTGTCTGTTGCATGAAGGGCATGTGTCGCCCCAACAGAGAAAGCAGTCACACTACAACAAGACAAAGCACAGGGTGCAGAAATTCCTAAATTCCTCAAGAGGTTCAGGGAGAAGAGTATAAAAACGAAGAGGCCAATCTGAATAGTGGAACGTAGCTCAGTCACCCACATTCCCCTTCAGATCACAACCTACTCTTTCCCTTGGTTACCATCCAGATGGGCAGGTATCACTCGGGGCCTATCTCCCATTCAGTTGTGAGCATTCATCATCCTGGATTAAACCAGATTGCTTAAAGCTGGCATGTGAAGCAGGCCAAGGCAGAATATTCATCTTTAAATGGAAGGCAAGAAGACAGAGCAGGAAGTGAGCCCCCAAATTTATTACTAAGGGGAAAGGAGACAGATAAGGGTGATCCTAAAGGACTGATCACAAAGGGCCAAAATACCAGCACTGGCGCATGTGCCATTAGACAGGATTAACTATGCAAGAAGGTAGCCAGTCTGTATTGTAATTGAAATGTTTGTCTAAGGTATTTAGACAGCAGAGGATTTCAAGTTATTGCCATCATATTTTACCCCATCCTTGGCAAGAAAATGGAAAACTTTGAAGGATTCTCATAGACTTTAGTCCAAAGGTTGATACTGTCCTTGACTACAGTCTAGCAATGAAATGAGGATGGCTTTTTGAAAATAAATGTCTGGCATTAAAATGAAAATTACGTGCCTAAATAGCCACTTTTATAATAAATAAAATTATGTATCCCAGAGTGCCAACTTGCATACAAACTTTCTGGGACAAGCTCATCCCAGCAATTATACCAATGAAGTATAATGAGTTACGGCAGGGATGAATTTGGTTCAATCCTTTCCTTCGTCTCTGGAGTCAGACATTTCATTCATTTATTAAAAGGGATATTGTCAAGTAGTTTTGGACCAAAATTTAGCTTTGATAGGGGTGGGAGGAAATTTCTAAAATACAGATGTTCATGATACTTTTCAATTAAAAGTTACCTGTGTGGTGGAAGGCAAAACAAAAGAGCATGAGACTCAAAGTGAAAGTGAATACAAGTAAAACTGACAAGTCTAGTCACTGCTGGTGGAGCTTGGAAAATAAAATAATTTTTTGATTTGGCAGCTGAACTGAAAAAAAAATATTTGGGGTCAACCTGAAACCGTATTTTTTGTTTTTTCTCACCAAATCGTGACATCAAAAATAGTTAGTTTTAGGTCAAACTAAACATTTCATTTTGCTATAGGTCAAAATGATTCATTCTACCCAAAATTATGTGTTTTGTTTATTTTTGGGTGTTTTTTTACCCATTATAGTTTTGGGTTGGAGGGGGTAGTTAAATCTTGCTAAATTTCAAAGCAAAATGTTGTCTCAAATGAAAAGTTTAAGTGTTTTGTTTAGAAAATGTCAAACCGAAAAGTGTTAATTTTGGGGGGGGAAATTGTCTTTTTTTCACCAAAACTATTCACCAAATTTGACCCAAATTTAAGACCAGTTTCAGTTAACCTGCAGCTGCATTCTTCAGTGTATTATCTATTCATCAAAAAAGTGTGCCTGTTTCTCACTATTAAGCTATTGAAGTTATATCCATTTTTTGAAATCCTTCTCTCTTTTTCAGTACTGTGGGGTATTACTAGTAACAAGTAACAGAGTTGAGGGAACATTTTAAATATATATTTTTATCTTTGGTGTCCTTTACATTTATATAACATGTCCCAAAACAAAATATTAGAAACTATCTTCTTATGCCAGTTATGACATATCAAATACATGAAACTGGTTAAAATAATGAGGGAGAAAATGAAACCATACCACACTTCACTTAACTGCCCAGGGCAACTGACTGTACAATTATCATACAATACAGTGATTGTAGTTTTACACATTTAAACATGAGTGAGTTCTGCAGGATTCTGGGAAACCAGATGAGGCATATCACTTGACCTTTATCCACTGCTTTCTTTTACCCAGCTATAAAAGCCTCTGATGAAACTTACCTCACAGGTGTATTGTGAGGCTGTTTTCAATTAAGTGCTGATTCTCTGATGAGACATGCTTTGGGACTGAAAAAGTAGGTAACTATATCACATAGATACTAGGAGATAGGCATAAGCCAAAACCATAGACCTGAGAGCCCAAATGCTTTTCAGATGTTTAGATCTGTATCTCTGACCTCTGCCTAGTCTACACTTTTAAGTCAACAGAGTCAACAAAACTCCCCTGCACAACTTTTCCAATTTGGCAGCCTCTTTGAGCGATTTTAGTTTGTACAGCAGTTGGATAAACGTAGTGAAATCACTGAGCCTCAGCCCAGTTAATCAGACTCTCAGTTAAAGAGACACTGTCAGAGTTGTCTGCTAGCAGGTGGTAGTTGGGCCAGAACAAGCCCATCAACAGCTGCTTCTAGTTCTCCTTTCCATAGATGTGGGTGGGACCCATTTTATTTCCTCTCTGCATTTTTCTATTCATCATTTTTTATAACGGACGACACACAGCTGTGTCCTAAAAGCCATTGCTCATCTTTGATATCACTATTGGAAATTGTTATCTCCCACATCCCAGGGCTAGCCTAACATTAACTCAAGCCTCACACTGCACTGCTACCCCTCTTGTTAAAAAAAAAAACATCCTAGAGATTGTGAATTCAAACATATTTGTACATCAACTATCAATTTCTGAAGGGTGCAACCTTATCTTGTATTGAAAGAGAAAGTGGGGAGGATGGGTGGAGAAATAAGTCATGAGAGAAAGTATAACAAAGCATGGCACTTGCCTTGAAATACTTCTGTTTGTGTGTCCTATATGGGATTCACTTTAGAGGGGTTCCAGGTCATTTACTAATAAAAGATGTCTTTGCTGTTTATACTTAGAGGCTGGAAACAAACAAGAATGGCTTTCCAAGCATTCCTAATCCTTGAAGGAGAGCATCACCTACATCACGTCAGATATAAGGTTCACTGCCCCAGAGTACTGAGTGCCCTCAACTCCCAATGAGTTAGGATCTCAATCAATGGGCCTTATTGGGCATCCAAGAGCAAACAGAGAGCCAGTACCAATGGCTGTCACACATGCTTCTTCTCAAAAGCACTTGACAAGAAGGTTGCAGCCCTTTTCTTTTGGATGTGGTCTTTGTCATGACTTAACCATGAGGTGACAAAGTATGGGTTAAATTGTTGCTGTGCACTTGATTTGGGATTACATCCTTAAAGCAAGCACTCACCACAGCTAACGTGCAGTGGTCTCTATGTTACACAGGGCTTCACCCAGAGTGCACATTACACCTGTACTCTGTACCAGTCAATTGCCAGGTGAAGTCTAAGGTGCCGGTCTTTATTAAGGAGTGCTGATTCTGCTATTTCTACATCCTATGTGCTCATTCAAGGGTTTGAATAGTGGACCCAGCCACAAGCAATCAAGGCTGATGTTAGGCTTTCTGATCCCCTCCTTTTCTATACGTACAACATTTTTGTTCTCCATTACCAAACACAAGACAACTGCCTTCCAAAATGTTCCTTTCCTAGTGCACCTCATATCTGGCACTGGAATCTGGAAGGAGTCCCTTCTTCCTGGTGGCTGAGAGGTAGCTGTTCTTTGGCCAGGCTCTGTATGATCTGGAGATCAACTTCAGACAGATGACAGCTGGCAAACCTATTCCCAGCCTTGCTAATATCTACTATGCACTATAATTCCACTTGCTCATACTGTGTTCCAATTGCTTTAACAATGTCACTGCTACAGCTAGCTGTTCAGTCTTCAGTGCACTAATTTTTGTGCTCATCCATTGGGCCTATGGGTTTGAAGGGATGGAAAATATCTGAAAATGTGTGAAAAGGAGCCAAAGTGAAAAAAATGAACACACAGGAGGTCTCTCTCTCTTAGGGCTGGTCCACACTAGGGGCGGGGGGGATCAATCTAAGGGCTTGTCTTCAATACCCGCCAGATCGGCGGGTAGCAATCGATCTATCGGGGATCGATTTTTCGCATCTCGTTAAGACGCGATTAATCGTTCCCCAATCGCGCTCCCCGTCGGCTCCGGAAATCCACGTCATCGAGCAGCGGAAGCGAAGTCGACGGGGGAGCGGCAGCGATCGACTCGCCGCCGTCCTCATGGTCAGGTAAGTCGATTACGATACGCCGACTTCAGCTACGTTATTCACGTAGCTGAAGCTGCGTATCGTAGATCTACCCCCCTCCCCTAGCGTAGCCCTGGGCTAAGATACGCAACTTCAGCTACGTGAATAACATAGCTGAAGTTGAATATCTTAGATCGATTTTTAAAAGTACTTATCCCGGTCCACACGGTAGCAGGCAGGCCCCCCCATTGACAGCGCTTCCTCCGTTTGCCGAGCTGGAGTTCCAGTGTCGACGGGGAGCGGTTCTGGGATCGATTTATCGCGTCTGGACGAAACACGATAAATCGATCCCAGAACATCAATCACTACCCGCCGAATCGGGTGGATAGTGTGGACGTAGCCTTATACTCTAGTGCATTTTTACCATCTCTATACGGTACTTCCCTGGTCATCTCTTGGTGGCTTTCGCTACTAAGCTCAGTCCTGGACAGCTATGTTCCATAACAGCAGCATAAGGTAAACACAAAGCAAACAAATTCACCATAGGTGAATATGTCATGGAGAGAGGCAGTGGGGACTGGTGCATAGAGCACTGGACTATGACTCAGGAGACCCAAGTTCTATTCTTGGCTCTGCTGCTGGGTGATCTTGAACAAATTACTTCACTCCTCCATGCCTCAGTTTCCCTATCTGTAATACTGATGAAGATACTGACCTCCTTTGCAAAGCGCTTTGAGATCTACTGACAAAAAGTACTACATAAGAATTAGGTAATATTATATTATTTGCCTTGTTGGCACAACATTTTACTTAGATTGTTCTACTTTCAATGGGGTGGTAATATTCATAGGACTTCCTGCAAAGAGAAAAAAATTAAGATATACTGCTTTTTCACTTGAAATGAATTGCCTCGCAAACAGGCTTGAATATGCTTCTTTTTTGTATTTTCACTTAAAATATTTATTTCGGTGTTTTCATTTATTTTGTGCTTCTCTGCCTAAAGCCTAGAACTGCTATAAAATAGTATCTATATTAACTCAAATGAACAGCTTGTTTATGTTGCATTATTTAATCTCCTGCAATATCATGCAGATGTGCTCTATTCTTGAAGGGTAGGAACCTATTTTACATATTACTTTGGAAAAGGTCAAGCAAAGGTTGTGTATGTCTTTTAAGCAAAATGTAGGAAATTGTCCTTTAAAAGTAATATAAGAAGCTGAAAATAAGTTAACTGAACCACAAGGAACAAAAAGGCTGATTAATAATAGAATAGATAGAACACACTGAACTTCTGAGGTTTGATCCTTCAAAGCCTAAGAGGCAACGCCAGTTTCCATAATAACCTCTTGATAATTCCTACTGCAAATGTGAATGGAGCTGTGTCAATAGGAAAGGTAAGGGGGGAGGTGAAATGGATGTTTGCTTAGTGAGAGAGGGATGAGAAGATAATCAGAAGATTTAAGTAAAATTGCTTCTTTCCATCACCCCCCCACACACACTTTTTGTAGTGTTACTGTAATAAACTCCTCCTAAGTGCCGGGACTGTCTCTTAAGCCCTGTAAAAATTACAACTCTAGCAAATTCAAAGGGCCCAGCTAAATGTTGTGGTGTAGATGAGACCTAACTGTGATCAGACCAAAGATTTAGCTTAATGATATGTTTTAACAAGGTTAAATGGCCTCATTACAGTTTTGGCGCAGATTCAGGAGTGAACAGTGCCCTGTATAAAACAATCCTACAGGAGGCAGGGAAGATAAGCAGTTGGACCTAGACTAGGGAGAAAGATGATAGAGGAACAAATTCTCCCGCTGTACCTGGGAACTTGCTACAGCCTAATAATGTAGATCAAACAAATCTGATAAGTTTGCCTTGAATCTGTGTCTTCCGCCAAAGTCTTGTTGGAGAAGTTCAGCACAACCTCTTCTATCTATGTACTTAGACATTCCTCATCACCACAGTATGTGAGCACTGCACAATCATTAAGGGAGTTTATCCCTGAACACCCTCCATGGCAGGGAAGTACTATCCCTAATTTACAGATGGGGACCTCAGGCACAGGATAGACCAAAACTAGGCCTACACTGTGAACTAGGGATGAGATTCCGCTGCTCAGATACATGCACTCACACTAGCCCTCATCAAATTAGCACAAGTATAAATAGTTGCGTATCCATGGTAGCATGAGCAGTGGTAGCAGAGGCACAGCTTAGCTGTGCCAAGTACAAACCAGTTGGGTGTATACTTGGCATGGCTAAGCCAAGCCTATGATGATGATGCCTATGCTATCACAGCTAAACTGCTATTTATGCTCACGCTAGCGCTCATCAAGTATGTGTAAGCGAGCAGGGGAATCACATCTCTAGCTCACAGTGTAGATGTAGCCTTAGTGATTTGGCCAAGGTCCCACCGAAAGACTGTGGCTAAACTGAAACTGAATACAGGTCTCTCGAATCCTAGTCCCTGACACTATGCACCAGACCATCCTGCAGGCCTTCATCTAAAACAGTCTGTATGTTCCCTTTTCCTTACTCTCCTCAGCTCGCTATTGTTCTGCCCCCTCCGTTAGTTTTTAAAAACACTTTTTTGTAAGTCTACTCCCAGTTAAGTGTATCCAGCTGGACAATCCAGCCAGGCTGTGTTTCTTTTACCAATTCTGTAATCAGCTCCCCATATCCGGATGTTGCGATACTACTTTGGCTCCTGGTCCAGATGCTCTTCAGCGGTTGATGGTGTCAAGCAGTTGATTTCACTTCTAAGCAATTTAAAGATTTAGTAGCTGATTCATAGTGCCCTAGAGCTTAGGGCAGCCCAGTAGGGATCTCCAGGTTCATGAAGATGGTAAATCCCGCTGTTCCAGCTCTGTCTCTCTCAGGAATACTTCGGATACTTATTCTCTAATTGCTTCCAAAAGTAAGAGGGTCACTCCCAGTGCACTGACTACTATAATCTGTTCTGCCTTTTATTTTCCCTTATTGCTCATGACATTTAAAGTAAGTAAACAGGGCATTTTCCACTGGGCGTCATTCAGATCCTGTTATTACGGAGTGACCAGTTGTCAGGATGCGACCATGTTTATTTGAGCCGTCACCTAGAAACAACTTATTTTTCCATTTGGAGCTCGGCAGCATTGCAACATGGACAAAGAAGAGTAAGTGTGTCCTGCAAAAAAGCAGTGGCCTGGATTTAATTCCACACACATACTTTCAGCTCCCATGCCCTCACACTGATTTATACTATACTACCATATAATTTATTCCTAAGGGCTTCATATTCAGTTCTGTGAGTTTAGACCCAGCTCTCCTGAACGCCTTCATCCTTTAGATTTGCTTCCCATAGGATCTCACCTCCCAGCTCTCTGAGTTTGTTAAAGTCTGATCTTTTGAAATCCATTGACCTTATACTGCTGCTTTAGCTTGTGTTGAGCTTAAAATCTGCATGTGCACATTGTTATCTCCATAATTAAACAAACGGTGGGCCCAAAATCATTTTAAGATCAGGAGTTGTCTCTAATGCAGTTTCTCCTAATTTACACTAGTATAAATGAGAGTAGAATCAGGCCTCATTGTCTGTTGCTCCATTATCACTGAAGCCACGTAGAACGCCTCAACACCCAGGTTCCTGACTTTGCTGTGAGAATTAATGACACACATGTTAAGTCATAAATTAACACCCATAGCATCTCTAACTGATATTCCATTAAGTGAAGTGTAACATAACTGCTAAATTTCACCTTCTCGTTCGTCCAAACCGAAGCCCGTGGTGGGCATAGGCCACTGGGAAAAGTTAATTTTAATGACCAACCCTTGTGAAAGAGCATTCTCCCTCACTCTCTTTGGTGATTTAGAGGAGAGCGGGGGGACTTAAATTCAGCAAAACATTGATTTTAACCACCATTATACCTTAATCCTGGTGCCAATTTAATGCACCTTACACGCAGAGACTCTCTTAGGCATTGAATAAGTACAAACATTTGCCCTTTTCATGTTCCTCTCAGTAGCACATCAGACACTGAAAGAAAAAGAAAATCAATAACCACCTTTAAGTGACTTTTGAGACCCTCCTGACCACTCTTGCTGAATAAAAGTGACCTCTGAGTACATGCCTGGCTAGATTAAACTGAAGCTTTTCTTATGATCAAAGTATCAGGTCTAGTCTTTCATGTACACACACACTGACATATATTCACTCACGTGGGGCAGTTAGATCTTCTTAGCAGACACTGTTGATAGGGCATCACTGTAGCTGGGCCAAAACCTCAGTCTCCCTATACAAAGCCTCCATTTTATACCTATTCCTATGCAGGGTGAAACAAAGCAATGTATTTTGTGGTTAAGGCTGTGTCTTAACACAGTTTATTGAGGCTCCTTCAGCTTCTCTAGATTCCAATCCTCCCAGCCTGTTTTGAGAATTTCTCGTTGTTGCTCTAATATGATTTCTGTGCTGTTGTATGCACCTAGTCATCAGCATCACTGAAGGTGAACTTCCTCAGCATCTGTATTTGGCCTCACTATTCGTCCAGCCATTTTTCCATTTGTAAAATGTACAAGAGCTCTTGTGAAATAACATACGGATTTGCTATAGAAATTCCGTTACACACACTGTATGTGTTCGAAGGAGAGGGCTGTGATGCTGGCCGACCAGGTGCCAGCTCATGCTAAGGCCTCACTGAACACTTAAAGGCACAGCTGGAAATCAGTCTTGCTTACCTGTGTGTTAGCATCATCAAAACAGACATTAGATGTTAAGTTGATAAAAGTCTGTTTGTTGTTTAGACTTTATAAAATGCTTGTGGGATGCTGCATGTATTGATCTCAGTTATTCCCTCTGTAGCCCCTGGTCTAAAGTTATATTGAGCGTTTGCATTGTAAACCTCTGTAATTGTGTAACTCACCAAACAGGAAAGGTAGTATTAATTACGGTAAAGTGCTCAAGATGGCCCATCGAAGGCAAATACGGTATTGTGTAGTATCAAAGGAGAGAGGCCCTGTTGATTTCATTCCGAACTCCCTCCAGGAAGGAGACACCTACACATGAATTCGTCTCATTAGTTTGGATTCTGGAGTGGAGGGGGATAAAAATCCCTGACAAGAAGAAACAATCTCTTTCATTCTGTCTGGACTCTGAGTGGCAAAGATTCCTAAACATAAGCAAAGAGATCCCCATGCTACTTGGCATGGGTTAGCCCTGAAAGACATTTTGAATTGACAGATTCCTACATCTGTCATCTTTTGAATCACAGACAAACATTTGTGTGTATATGTTGCTTGCTTAACCTGTTAACAACTCTCTTATCCTTTTTTCCTAGATAATATACCTTTAATTAGCTACCAGCATTGTCTTTGGTGAGAGATCTAAGGTACAAATTGATCTGAGGTAAGTGCCTCGTCTCTTGGGACGGGAAGCAACCTGAATATTTTGTGATTTTTGGTATAAGTGACCATTTATCACATAGTCCAGCTTGCCTGGGTGGCAAGATAGACTGGAGTGTCCAAGGGGACAGTTTATGACTCCATTATAAGACTACTGTAGTACTTTGGGAGTTCACATTTGTTACTGGGTTAGTGAAATCTAATTAAACATACCACCGGCTTGGAGTGTCTGCCCTGCTTTTTGATAGTCTGCCCTGAGGTTGACACTCTGAGTCATGAGCCACTCCAGACAGCATGACAAGGGCAATCGCTGAACTCAAAAAAATTCTCCACAGACCAAGTCCCACCACGGGAATGAGGATTACACCTTCTACCAAGATGTGGCTATTTACATGGCTCGGATATGCAACACACGCCTTGGCTAAGAAGCATCTTATGGCACAAACAAGGCCGTAACATGTGCTGTAAGACTCCTGTTTGAGAAATGGATTTGGCCACGTATGTGATTATGCTTTACCATCGTTGCTTCATTTGGGCTATGCAAGCATGCAGCCACACTTTGCAAAGGAGTTTGTTTTGTTCTCAGAACAAGTTTATACTATTAAGCCAGCACATCCGGTCAATATCTAATTTACAGGAGCAGACAAAGCACAGTGGACTGATTACCAGCTGGATGGTTGTAGGCAAATTGCACAGAAGAGCATTGTACAACAAGAGCAGCAGGATAAAAAAAAGTAACGCAAAGATCATCTATTTGAAAAACAGATTACTGTTATTTGCTTGTTTGGCTGGACTACTAACAAAATCTTACTTACGTAAGACCAAAGACCAACTGTGACTTCTCACCAATACTCAACAGATACAACTCTATCTATATTGTGGTTTATATTGCAGCTCATTTAAAGTGATGGTCTCAAAAGATAACGTTACCCTTTATGAAAATGTTGTCTTAGTAACTTTATTTAAGGCACCCAGAGACTGCTGTTGGTTGGGGACCATATATGTTGTTATACGTTTATAAAAAATAATGGCCCATTTACTGTGTAGATTAAGAGATGGATTCAAACTAAGGAAATTCAGATCTGAGTTTTCGCAGAATTCAAGGTAGTTTCTGGATGGGTGTTCAGCATAGGTCTAACTCTAAGGTGAATATTGCTCTGTTAGGTGTAAAGCAGGAAATACCAGTCAGTGATATTTTTAAACATACATTCACCACAGGCCAAAATGGATTCCAAGATGGGCTTTGACATATACCAGAAACAACCCTTAAAAACATGGTTGAAACCAAGGAAATTTCTGCTTTTATTATTCTCCTCCATACATGTTGTTTCATCTCTAATCCTCCTCTCTCCCCATCCACTTTTCATGCCATCCATCTTGCATCCTTCTCTGCCCCTCACCAGTCCCTGTCCTGAGGGACACAAAAATCAGTCTGTAATAAAGTCTAATGCTGACCTGTCACTTCAGTTTTTGATCAATAGATTTCAGCCACTATAAAAAGCTTTTTAAGAGACCCAACCAATTACTAAAAGAGAGAATGTACAGACTCACTACGAGGCTAGTCCTCTGAAAATTGTCCATATGTTGTGGGCCAACATAAAAATTAAAGCACTTCAAATTTTAAGGCATCTACGAATTCCCATTGTCCATTGTTATACATTTTGCATACAAAATGTGTAGGGCTTTTTTTATTCTTGCAAGACAACTTCAGTTGCCTGTGCACTTTGTCTCCCATTTATCAATACCTTCAGTGTGAACCTCATGGCATCAGTAAGACATTTCCATCCCCTGCATTCGCAATCTTGGAGTCTCTTGAGCCAACAAACTGTCAAATTAGTGCCAGCTTGTGACAGCTTTATGATATGTAATCTTGTTCACAAGCAAATGGTGTGAGACCCCCTGTTTGCTACTGCTGTCAAACTGGAAATACTTTTTTGTGACTCCCTGATAAGCTTACATCTTGAAAGCAGATCCCAGCAGAAAAAGGAGCATATCTGCCAACACACAAAAAACCCCAATATAGTCACACTTAACTGTTTCCTCCTTTTACCTACCGAATAGCTTCTATTCTAAATTTCTGTTTAGGGATGATTGAATTGGTTTAGATTAATCAAAAAAAAACCAATCGCCCGTCATCCCCCTTTGCATCAAACAGAACCATACCAGAACCATACATTCAGCTAACCATTATTAAACCCTCAGGCCTTCCGTCATTAATCAGTTAGCTGACACTGCGCTAAAAATAATCTGCTTTGGTCTACGCAAACCACAAAGATGTTGTTAGCATCATGTCAGCTAACTTGATTCTTCACAACTGAGCAAAGTGGTGTAATGAAGGTAAACCCAGTTTAGCCAAACTTGTTTGAACTGAAGAAAAGGTTAGTAGACAAAGAAACATTATTAATCTTCACAGAGAACAAACAATGGGAAACTAAACAAAAGGTGATTACATTAGGAAAAAAATATTTATTTAAACTCCAAGCTCTTAGGAACTAGGAACGGGTCTCTCCTATATGTCTGTATAGTGCCCTGTGCAGCTACTTTGCTATCGTCATATAAATAATAAAAGATACATTGGCTATGTATAAGTTATTCATGTCCTGAAATAATCACCTTTTACATCCTCCTCCCTATAGCAAAAAATTTGATCTGCTATTAGCTGCTTTAGTTTACTTCTCAATAGGTGACAGAATTAACAGCAGGAAGCAAGAAAAAGGACTGGAAAACATGAGGGGGGAAATCCTTAAAAATAAAATTGCTATTTTCAATGCACTTCATTGATTATTCAACAAGATACAGCTGAATTAAGGGCTCGATTTTGCAAGCTCCCCACAAAGTACTCCAACTGAAGTCAATGACAGTATTGCAAATAAGGACAGCAGTAAAAGTTATAGTCAACTATCACCTAAATAGATCACTGCTGATGCACATTACCCATGCTCCTCTTCCTACAATCAAATCCCTAAATACTGGGGTATAGCATCATTGTGAAAATTGTGTATATGATCACTAATTTTCTCCTATTGTGTATTCGTCTACTGTAGAATATAATAAAACTATTATTAGTATGAGAAATTAAATGTTCACTTTAGGTAGGGTGAACAGATAGCAACTGTGAAAAAACGGGACAGGGGGTGGAGGGTAATAGGCACCTATATAAGAAAGTCCCCAAAAACAGGACTGTCCCTTTAAAAATGGGACATCTGGTCACCCTAGCTTTAGGGAAACTGTTGGAGTGAATTTACTGTTTATACGCGGTGCCAGATTAAGTCTGTAGGTTTAAATTCTCAATAGATAGAAAGCACAGACAGAAGTCATGCACAAAAGCAGTGCAAGATTCCTATGCTGCCCCATCAATGTGCTTCCACCAGGCTCTGCAGGGACCATGTCTCCATGTGAAAAGGGAAGAAAGGAGTGGGTTATTCTCCAAACCCACTGATCCTTGGCTTGATTGCTAAGGATGCCAGCAAGAGTAGCAGTTAATGGTAGCAGACATTTTGGTGATTTGGCCCTGGTCCAGAGGAGATCATCCCACAACCACCACCCAGACCACCAAAAAGCCATCAGCTGGTGGTAACATTCAATCACAGTAGAGCTCAGTTGCATTTGAACTACCCTTCTGGAATACAGTGGGTTGAAAGTTTCCTGCCTGACAGCCTTGGAGACTTAAATCTTTTTGTCTGTTTATAGGTACAACTCCACAGGATCCCCCTTGCATTAGACTGACCTGCCCTAGCACAATTAAACTGTCATCTGGACTAGATTATGCTGAGAGTGCTGCAGTGAAGGGGGAGAGGGGAGAGATGAGACGGTTCAGATGTGTGGTTTCTTTGTGGGGAGGGGGCATCCCTACCTGTGAAACAATTTCTAATCATATCCCTGAAAGAAGAGCTTCCAGAAACAACAATATTTTTTACTGGAGATGAGCAAAAACTGGAACTGTTTATCTGAACCACATGCACTTTGAGTGCTTGAGATTTCATTAATTAAACCAGGGATGATCTTGATTGTTATATAAAAGATGGGTTCCAGCACCTAACTATGGCTGGCATTAAAATACCAAGAACATCCCTGGTTTTGTCCATTTTTAAATTTTTGGCAAAAGATAAGATACAAGTTCATTTCTGTGGCTAGTCCAACCTTTGTTGAAATGCTGTAATTCATGAAACCTCAAGCACTCATTCACTGCAATCTTACTTTGAAAATCCATTTTTAAAATGACACACAAGGTGCACTAGGAGGCTAATTCAGAATCATGGGTGTCTGGACTCCCCCAGCTATTGAATTTTGCCTCTGGTCAAATTGACCTTATAGGGAATCAAGTGTAGTTTATTTCCCCTACCAAATCCCCACCCACCCATGCTGGTGAGGCTGCTCTCTGTCTCAGTGGATTACTCATCACTAAGAACCCAGAGAACATCAGGAGACAGGTGCATTACATTATTTTCTCATTTGACCAGTGGTATTGTTTACAGAGGTATATGGTGGCCCCTGCTGGTACACATATGCATTAGTAAGCCTCATCAGTAGCTAAGCACGAAAGGTGCTGCTCTGATATACCGGTGACCTCCTGTACAGTCTTATCAGACAACTCCAAGGAAGAGGGATTGAGTATATTAAATAATTTACTTCCCAGTTCTGCAGATTCCAGAATTTTTTTAAAGAAACATTACTTTGGATCTGCTGTGATTATTTTAATCAAAAGTAAGATAGAAAAACATATTCTTGTTTCAAAAGTATTGTCTAACATAGCTGACATGAAAGGTCCAATAAACATGGAGGTGAAGCATCTGTGACTTATTTCATTTCAGGCCTAGCCTTCATGAAAAACTTGCTTAATATTTTCACCTTCCTCTACTAAGTGCTGTTGAAATGTGGTGGGCTTTGGAGCCCTAGAGAAAAAAAATCCTGTAAGTGTCCACAGAAATCTTACAACACAAGCAGCCAGAAGGACTGCACCTTCCATGCAATGCCAGTAGTAAGGGACCAGGGTGGGGGAGTAGATCAATCCACACCATTGTTCAGTCCTTGATCTTTCTGGTGATATTGCAAATAAAGGTGTAAATTAGTGCAAATTGTGGTAGTTTTTGTAATATGGTTATTTGTCCACTAGAGTTACACTGGGAGCTAGGGTGAACAGATGTCCCAATTTTGTAGGGACAATCCCGATTTTGGGGTCTTTTTCTTATATAGGCTCCTATTACCCCCCTCCCCACCCCCATCCCGATTTTTCACATTTGCTGTCTGGTCACCCTACTGGGAGCTGTTTTCACATAGGTCACCAAAACAACTGCCTGACATTGGGAGTGATTTACAATGAGGGGCTAGATACAAAGGACTACCAATGGCATTATCAATCTTGAGCTACTTAGCCCCTCTATTTAGCATTTTCTGTATGCAATTGTGAAACTGAACTGTGTGCAGAACAGATATAGTTTTTCTAGTGGCTCTCATTGAATTCTCACTCTTTGATTTTAAAGAATGAAAATAAGCATGAATTCAAATTCAAGGGTGAAATCTCTGCCCCATTAAAGTCAATGAACCTTTTGGCATTGACTTCAGTGGGGCTAGAATTTCATCCAAAATTATGTAAAGCTGCATAAATTGATGTGATATTTAAAGTTAAATCCAGACAATCTAGCAAACAGCTCTGAGTGTGCTTAACAGCCACAACATACCAACTGTTTCCTTTTTTCCTGTCATGGTCAGACAGGCCAGTTTTGCTGTTTATCCATTATCAGATCACAAGTACAGATGCAAGTGACCTCTTCGCTCGAAAGCTAACAAGTCAGGATTGTCTACTGATTTGAGTACCTTGCGGGGGGAGGGGGAGAGATAATTCATAATAAGACCTGAATAAACCACTTAACTTCTCTGTGCCTAACTTTAGACTCTTTTATTATTGTTCTTTGTATTACAATAGTGTCTGTAGAACCTGGTCCTCATGGTGCTAGGCACTGTACAAATACATAGGTAGAGACAGCCCCTTCCCCAAAAAGTTTACAATCTCAATAAACAAAGGATAAGAGGAGGAACACAGTGACTTGCCTAAATCACACAGGAGTTTATTGACAGAGCCAGGAAAAGAATCCAGCTCTTGAGTCCAAGTCCAGCTTCTATTTACCAGACCACACTACTTCTCTAATCCAGATGTGAAATGAGGATAATCTTAATCTCCTAGGAGTTCATTGTCTTAATATTTGAAAAGTGTTTTGAGATCCTTTGATGAAAGTTGCTGCTATATTCATGAAAAGTGTTATCTTGACACAGCCTGTAGTACAGGGGTTCTCAAACTGGAGGTCAGGACCCCTCAGGGGGTCGCAAGGTTATTACATGGGGGGTCGCAAGCTGTCAGCCTCCACCCCAAATTCCGCTTTGCATCCAGCATTTATAATGGTATTAAATGTATTAAGTGTTTTTAATTTATAAGGGGGGTGGTCACACTCAGAGGCTTGTTATGTGCAAGGGGTCACCGGTACAAAGGTTTGAGAACAACTGTGGTAGTAACTAATGAATATACAGTCTCTGGCTCAGCTCAGATCACTCTAACCCTGATCCGGGTCCCACTGAAGTCAGTGGAAAGACTTCCATTGACTTTAGTAGGAAACAAAGCAAGCCCTTGATGCTCATCCCCTTTACAAACAGTGCGGCAGGCAATCATATTTCATGTGTTAGCAACAGCAGTCACTGTCAGCCTTCAAATGAGGTAGTGATGAAAAAGTAGAAGGCTGCTATTGTAAACTTGGAAAGAGAGAAGTGAGCACTCTATAAAT
The DNA here is from genome assembly GCA_037349315.1 of Chelydra serpentina. Classification (NCBI taxonomy): domain Eukaryota; kingdom Metazoa; phylum Chordata; order Testudines; family Chelydridae; genus Chelydra; species Chelydra serpentina. The sequence goes on from JBAIAC010000030.1 coordinate 55,421,075, forward strand.
GCCTCAAACTCCAGTGCCCAGAGAGTTACAGAGAAGTGTCAATAACAAAAGGAAAAGAACTAAGACTGGATTATTGGAACACTTGTAGTTTGGTACCAGCTGAGAAAAACTTTTGGAAACCACCTTCATTTATCATGGTTGCTAGGCTCAATGAAATTTAAGCACACACACGCACACTCCCTTCATTTCCTGAGTGGAGGTGGATTTCTCCCTGGAGAACTTTGTTCTGTATGGAAACTAGATCAGCAAATCCCCAGGAATGTAATCACAGTTGACTGCAGCAGCTCATCTTCCATAATAGAACGTTAACCTCGCCTGCCTTTCCTCCACTGCCTCTCCACCTGACTGAGTATGAAATGTATGGTTATGACTCCTGAAGAGCTCATACTTACGCTCTCTGTGTCACTGACAGGCTAGTCTCCCTTTTGGAAGTTCAGCAATAAAAAAGTGTGTTGGGGTGTACAAACCCACATGCATCAGGAAAAGGGTTTATGGGCTGCCGGGGGCCCCCCCATCAGCCCTACCTCAATCAGGTCAGTAGCATAGCCGGGGGGGAGCAGGGGGAGCGGCCGCTCCCCCTTGAGCAGAAGTGGCGGAAGCGGCGCCTTTTTTTAGCAGCACTAAAAAAAGGCTCCGCTTCTTTTTAAGCGCCGCTTCTTGCACTCACCTGGTGGCGCTCCGGGTCTTCGGCGGCATTTTGGCGGGGGGTACCACCAAAGACCCGGAGTGAGCCGCCGAAGTGCCGCCGAAGACCAGGAGCGCCGCCGGGTGAGTACAGCGGGAGGCGCCTTTTATAGTGCCGCTCCCCCTGTGTTCCAGACCTGGCTGCGCTACTGAATCAGGTGCAAGTCTTCAAGGAAGGAACTATAAAGGGAGAGCCCAGATCAGTTGGTGCTCTCACTCCAGGAGAAAAGGCGGCTAGGGCCAGGAAACAGGGAAGACTGCTACCTATCAGGTCCTCTCTGAAAGAGTTTACATTTCCTTGTGTTTAATTTGAACTTAGAGTACCCCAGAAGAGGTGGAACAGTCACATGACCTAGACAGCGAGCTGAGTCACCTCAGCCTGGAAGGTAAGTGTTGGAGGCTGGACCGAGCAGTGGAAGACCAAGAGGGAAACAGAGAGAGAGCCCTGCTACGCCATGCCACTCATACAGGGGTGCCCAGACAAGGTGCACAGCCACACCAAGATTCTAAGTATTTGTTTACCAACTAGGATTGGGGTTAAGTTTGGTAAAACTCAGGTAGAACAAGAAATGAAAACAGTACCTCTACATCAACGAAAAGAACATGAATCTCATTCATCCTCTCTTCATGGAAAGGCATTAAAATTCATTCTCGCATCCATGTTAATGCTTCACGTTCATTTTCAAAAAGCACTCTTCAGTATTAATAACAGATGCTCCTTACAACTAATCCCTCACACATCCTGTCATTTGTTTTGGCTTTCAAACTTGCTGCTTTTAATGGATTCTTTTTCCAAATAATGTGCATCATCTTAGATGCCGAATCACTGTAACAGATGGAGTGCCCCCCCACCCCCCAAAAAACCCCTTCCTTTCTGATACACCTTTCCAAGCCCGTTGTTTAACTAGGAAATAAAAACTACATTGGATAACATGTACGATGTGGCGAAGAGCTGCTAGGAGAACAATGAATTGTTTCAGAGAATAAGGAAGGAACATGGTCTTGGCACTAGAAGATTACAATGTTAGAATGAGACACAGGAAACCTGGGTTCAATTCCTGACAGTCAGACTTCCTGTGTGATCTTGGGCAAGCCACCTAATCCCCGTACCTCATGTTCCTCACCCATAGAACTGGAATAATCATACTCCTGTCTGTTTAACCAATTCGATTTTACACTTTAATAGGGGTACATCTATACTTGAGCAGGGAGTGTGCTTCCCAGCACTGGTAGACACACATGCCTTAGCTCTCCCTGAGCTCGAAAACTAAATATAGCACTGTAGCTAGGGGTAGCATGGGCGGAGGCTCGGGTTATCTGCTCAGATATTTACCCAGTGGGTCTAGGCAGGTTTGTATTAGGACATCTCACCTGAGCACTGACCACGTGAACCCTGGCTACACTGCTATTTTTAGTGCGCTAGCTCAAGTGGAGCTAGTGCATGTCTGTCCCCCTGACTGGGAAGCACACTCTCAGCTCAGTGTAGGCACATCCTAGGTGTATGCATAGCACGTTGGCACTGGGAACCCATCACAGTTGGAGCCTCTAGTACTCCTGTAATAAACCTAAAGGAGGATCTGTTCTTTCAGAAGCAGAAAACACGATCTGCAGGTTAGTCTGCCTCTGTTTCATAATTTAGTTGTATTTATAGGTAAACAAACTGAGCTTTCACTCACTGAGACCTTATCATCAGGTACCTTACAGAAGGCAAGTACCTCAACACAAATGGGATTCGATTATCAAACACCCCAGATTGTCTGGCACAGTTTCTACTGTGTAACTTAATGAATGGGGATCGTTTCACCTGCTACCTCGCACTGACAAGGGCTGGGTTACCTTCCACAACAAGACCATTTTACCCTAATCAGATGCAAACTGGTCATCACAAAAACTACAGACAGAGCAACAACTTGGTACCGTACATGGAGTCTATTTGTAAAGTGAAAGCGTAGCCAGGGAACAAGATCACTGTGTTGGTGAACTGTTTGTGTGTGATTAAGATACTACTCTGTTTCCTATGATAGGCAAAAATAGTACATCAGTAGAGAGCTCACTGCAAGAATCCTTTATAAAATCCAGGGTAAAAGCCTTGTATAAAAGTCAAGAGCTAGAATGTCTATTCACTTGCTATTCTCTCTTGCTCTGTTTGATCCTATATACTTATAAGAAATTAAATTAGAGCTGATGAAAGTGCCAGATAGATAGCATTAGAAAAAGAAGTTCTCTATCAATCATCAAAGCAGTTATAGAATATGTGGTGGAGTGCAAGCTTCCTCAGACACATCCCCTTTTGTACCATGCCACTTATCTATGTTTTGGAATGACATCCTGTGGGAAAGAAAGAGTATAATCTTTCAGTATTTAGCTTTCCCTATGGCTACTGTCAGTGAGGATGTCAATTTGATGATTTTACAGCCATCAAGAACTGGACTGACATCACACTCCTCTATGGCCCTGATTCAGCCAAACACTTACGCATAAAGAAAGTTAAAAAAAAAATGGAGACAAAAGTCACTGATCGGTCTATCAGCCCTCACAGAGAGAGCGCCAATCACAACACGTCAGACGTGTTGTTCTAGCCAATCCTCCAACTACCCGCTGGCCAGGCTGTCAGTAGCACTGGACACCCGATTGACATAGTGCACAGCAGTCTAGAACTCCTGAGCGATCCGCCAACCACAGCCTCCCAAGCAGCGGGGATTACAGGCACGCGCCACCACACCGGGCCTGGAGACAAAAAGGTAACTAAAAGTATGGGAACTTCAACAAAGTTTGATCTAATTACAAGTGAAGGTTCAGATCCCTGGGAAGCAATAAATGTGGTGACAAGCAGCATTTAAATGTATCCATGTAGAATCACCATCCCTAATGAAAACACCAGATATAATTTTGCAGAGAGGAAAAAAAAGGAACAAATGCATTAGCAGATGTACAAATAGCATCATATGAATCATGGACACTACTTCATCAGTAATTCAGCTGCCTCAATGGTGGTATATGTACCTGGTGCATTTGAATTTCTGAATGATGCACTACATTGTTATCTTAGATGATCTCCAGTATGATTGCTTAACCTACCAGTCTATTCTCTTTCCATTCCCAATAAGAATCAGTCACTTCAAAGAAAGACTCACTAGACAAAACATGAACATCAGCATCAGGCATATGTCACGGTCTATGTGTTTTACAATGCCTGACTTTAATCACACCTGACAGTGTTAGGCCTTGCTGCTTTGATAACTAGCCAGCAGCTACTCCTTCCCACCCTTAGAGAAGGTAGTTTCATGTGATCAAGTGGAGAATTGTTTTAAAAAAGGAAAGGACAAATGAAACCGTTTTCACTCCTATAAGGCAATCACAGCTGAATCCAGGATAATGGCTTTCCACAGCACCCCAAGATTCTAGGTTCCAAGAATCTCTCTTCCTTTCCCTCCAGAACCCTTAGCTAGGTGAGAATAAAAGGTAAGAGGCACAGTGCACTAATAAGGAAAGGAATCTGGGGCTGCCAAGTTTCCTGTTCACCAGAGTGCTGGCATTGCTTCTGGAAAGAAGGGGAAGAACAGTCTGTGAAGGTGCTTTTGTCTCAAATAGCTGAAACAGCTGCTGGAGTAATGAGGGGCTTTATTTCTCTCCTTCTTGGCCATGTTCAACAGAAAGTGATAGGCTGTGCAGTGTCCGCATGCATGTCATAGTACTGTACTGGAGCTCTAAGGCATGAGGCTGGGCAGAAATACCCTGGGTTGGTTGGCTGATTTTTTATTCAAAATATGGCGATTTTCCTCAACTTTTGAAAGTGTCAGATCAAGGAAGTGTAAATGAAATGAGGGTCCACAAAGGCTTATTAAAAATGATTGGCCATTTCTTGTTATTGAAATAAAAGCTCTGGAGCGGGCCACAGAATGTAAAATCCTGAATCGTGTGTCCAAAAGGGGCCAGGATTAAGCTGAATCTTTAAGTACCTCACAGCGATACTCATGTCTTGCTATTTATAACTGAGGATACCACCCAGGAAACTTGTTTTATAGTTGGTGCAACAAATATTTTACAAAGGGATTTTAAACAATTCTCATATATGTCTTCTTCCAGGAATGCTGGAGGATTTAACCTTTATTAATGACTATTATATTTTGGGTCCTAGACAAGTTAACAATGTTCCTTTAAAATAGTAGTTTAAATGGCACAGGAAAAGGAAGTAGATTCTGAAACCGGAACAATCCCCTCATTTCCATAGTTTCGGGGTCCTGAATTGATGCATTACCATGAAATCTGTGTCATAAGCCTAGTGGAAATTGCCTCAGACATGTATCCTGGATGTTATGTTCTGAATGTGATGCATGTATAATGGAGTATGTTTAGTCTCGTCTGAATTTGCACACATTTTGCACTTCTGGGCCATCATGAATATACTTCTCTGAGGTGTAACAAGGGTAATTAACAATTGGAACAACTTACCACGGGATGCAGTAAAATATCCATAAAGAAAGACTGGCCATCTTTCTAAAGATGGATTTAGTTCAACCATAAATTATTGGGCTCAATGAAGAAACTATTGGGTGAAATTCTATAGCATGTGTGTTCTGCGTGTCACCTAAATCATCATAATGGTCCCTTTCTAGCCTTAAAATCTGTTATTCTAATACATTTCAACCAAATTCATTCCTGTATTCCTTGCTGTAGTTTCATTAAAAGGTTTGGTTGGCTTCAGGACAGGTGTGTAGGGCCTGTGGTGCCTGGGCACCAGGAATATTCCCGCCCTGGGGCCCGGCTCTAGCAATGTTTGGGGCCAGGTCTCTCCCTCAGCCCCAGGGTGGGGTGGAGTTGTGTCCTGCCCCAAGAGCCCCTGCGGCCAACGGGAAGCTGTGGGGGCAGTGCCTGGGGTAGAAGCACATGGAGACTCCCAGCCTGCCCTGCCTAAGAGCCCCAGGTAAGCTCCGCACCTCCCTTCCCCTCCCAGAGCCTGCACCCCCCTTTGGCTCCCAAATTCCCTCCCAGAGCCTGCACCCCTTCCCTCCGCACCTCCTCCCATCCCAAAACTCCTTCCCAGAGCCCAACCTCTCACCCGTCCACCCCAATCCCTGCCCCAGCCCAGGGCCTGCACCCCAGACCTCCTCCCTGACCCAAACTCCCTCCCAGAGCCTTAGGCAGGTGGGGGGTGGAGTTTGGGGGGAGGGGATTTCTGGGCACCACCAAAATTTCTACAAACCTGCCATCCCTGCACACCGCCCAATATATTGCTGATCAGTATAAAAACAATCAATTAATTGGGCCCACAAATTGTTATTTCAGTTGTGCTGGCTAATATGAAAGCTGCTTGGGTGTTGTTGATAAATAGATATCCATACCTTCTGTGTTATGGATGTGCTGCCCCTCTGATGCAGCTTTTTATAGGTGATGTTGAAAATCTGACAGTTTTCTCATCATGTGTCAGAAGACAAAAACATTATCAAGTTTTTCAAAAACAAACAAGTATCAGCAATCATTTTTCAGTGTCATTTAATGCAGCACTAAATTTCATGGTGGAAAGTGTTGTGTTCTCCTTGCATTCTAACTACATGGGAATACATTCTTTTAACTCCTCCATGTGCAGAACAAAACTGTTTGATTCAGGGAATCATCCATTCAAAAAGCAGAAATAGACTGAAGATCCACCACTGGGAAGCGGGTGACCTTGTATCACAATTTAAGATTAGAGAAGAAAGTGACATATGTACTGTTGACTCACAATTCATCAAGTGAAGAGAAAGGAGATATTGATGGATTCGATTATGGGAACAAAGATATAGATGAAGTGATTAAAGCTGATAAAGAAAAAGATAACGAACAGCAAGATAGTTGAAGAGTTGGCCTCCTGACTTCCTAGCATAAGTACACTTAAAAATGAATTATTTTCTTATAATTGCTATGTGTTTGTTTTATTTCTGTTTAATGTCATTTTTCTTTTGCAACTTTCACATTTAAATACTAACCTCACATAGCAAAAAAGATCATTATTCTTTCACGTTTTAGAACTTCATTTCATTGTGTTTCACATTTTTCTGAGTTAAAATAGCTCAGTTAACAAAACTTGGTTTTGTAATTAGACATAAGTATGCCAGGCTAAGAGACCACAAAAAGTCTTACCTCATTTTTGTTACTGTTCTAATAAATTTGTGCTTTGAAACATCTGACCATATTATTACATTATCTGATCATATTTGACCAATGTTTGACCAGTCAATTGACCAACTATTTTTGGACAGGTCAAATGACTAGCCCTGCATCTGCTTCAATTCTGACCATTAGAAAGGTACTCCACATCTCCCTCACCAAACGCAAACAGATAAATTAAAAGCAACACCATATATCTAGCAGTCAGTTCTATGCAAATATCTGGGAAAATGACATTATTAAACACGGACATGTGCCAAAAAAAGTAACCATAAGAAATCGCATCTTTTGTCTCAACTCCGCAAGTCTGATTAACAGAGACCTACCAAAATATAAGAAAGGATTTATTAGTCATAATAGTAAATGTATTTGAGTGAAAAGGTTAAACACAGCAGATTCAAATACAAACTGGTCACAAATTGCCTTCAGAAAACAACATGAGGTGTTGGGGGATAATGGGAGGCCATCAATCACTTTACTCTAGTTATAAAATAGAACATAGATTCCTAAAGCCTCATAAACCATAGAAAGACATTCAGCATCCTCTTTCTTTCTGGTTTCTCATTCTTTCCCCAGCTGGTATTAACCCTGACAACCTGTCTCTTTGTGTTAGCCTCAAGCTGCCTCTCTCTTCTCAGTTCACTCTGGGTAGAAGAGATTTCTGTTTGCTTGTCTTACATATTGCCAAGTAACATTTCTCGATAAATGTCAAGACTTTCTATAGGTCAGCTCAATACTGGATACATCTTGGCTTCATTCATAGGTGAAGTCAATAGGACAAGAAAAAAACCTTTTGCTTCATCAGTTTTAAAGCATTTGTTATGGGAAAATGTTTCTGTTGTGTATTCTTCATCAGACGGAGGGAGGTAGCATAATTGTAAGGTTCAGTGAGAATGAGTTTAGCTTTTCATGTTTGCTTTCTTGCTCTTAAGATTGTCTCTAATAGTGACGTTTCTCTGTTTAAAATAAGTGCTGTGAGAGATCATCTCAGAACTCCCTTAAGTGCAACAGAAGGAGAAGCCAACTTCCAGTTTACTCCTGAAGTTTCTGTGATTGGGGTGGGAGACTTAGGGGCATGTGCAATGATGCATGCTCCATGTCTGCTCCGCGGAGTAAAGAGTTTGTTTCTTTTCTTTCCTTTTGCCATCTCTTGCTCCCCTCTAGATGTGTTTATGTCACTAAAGAATTTCAAATTGGAGGAGTCGAATTATAGAATAAAGCCCTTCCACAGGTGGGGTTATGCTAATTAAGTAAAACCAGGGTGTATATATAGTCTCTGATGTATAATGGAATTAGCAGGTGTCCATCACAGTTTTCTTATGCGTGGTATCAGATTTTCTTTTCCACAGTGCAAAGCGCTAACAAAAAAGAACTTAATTACCGACCTGCTTGCTGAGAAAACAAGGGGAAATTGTACAGTTATATCAGGATAACATATAGGTATGCTGTATGTTTGAATTTGATGTGAAATGGCTTCAGACACAGAGACACTATAACTTATCAGCAGGATTTGAATCCAGGGCGGTCAGTATCAAGAGCACAGGCTACTAATAGTTAAGTGCAGAGGCAGATGACTGTGCTTTTGGACTGCCACTTCAGCAATGCGCTTAAGTACATACTTAAATCCTACTGAAGTACATGGTACTGAAGCATATGCTTAAGTGCTTTGCTGAATCAGGGTGTTGGTGCTGATAGTCCTGGATTTAATGTCTGCTATCTGTGGTGTCTGTATGCAGACAAGGTTCATTACATTTAGATCTGTGGGGGATTGTTCAGGCCCATCTTTAGCTGAAGGCTCCTAGCACACCTTTTCACAGTATAAATAAATAAATACTAATAAACAAACCAGGAAAACTATATGCTATCTTATCTCTGCATCCTAACATTTTAAATTCAAAATATATACAATTACGTAGGGAATAGTTTGGAAATATGATAAATCCCCTACGTAGCAGCCAACATTTTGCTAGCAATTATTGTAATGACACATTCTAAGTATAGCTGAAAAATAAAACATGACTTAAAGATGTAGTTATCCAACACAAATAAACCAACAGAGCAACCTTCAATTATTTATATCAGAAGCTTAGCCAGCCAAAGTAAAATTTCTCAGTAAGATGATATGAAGCTGAGCTGGTGAACTGAAAGTCTAAAACCAAGCAAAATAAATTTTCTATAGGAAAGCACCAGTCTCCCATGAATTGCTAAATTCACTCCTTATAGCCAGACCCTAGCTTTGTCTTCAATAGGACAGCATAAATTCTCATCAACATCCACCAATGCATATATGAACTCCATTCAATACCAGCAGCATTATGGTCAGCTGGGTAGGATGCAGGACAGTGAGACAAGAAACTTTTGATCTGTTCAGAGGTCTACCATGACTTTCTGTGTGACCCCGAAGAAGTCTCTTTACATATTTGTCCCTCAATTTCTCCACCTCCACAATGAAGGTAATGCCTTTATAATAATCTTTGATGTCAACATTTGACAAGTGTTCTGTAAAAACTACATATTATTAGATTAGCTGTTATCACTTAGACAAATTGAATCCTCCATCAAAAAACACAAAAAATATTCACTCACCAACAATGTTGTTCATGGGTATATTTAAACCCAGTTAAATTATCTAACCACTGAGTTAATCAAAGTCTTGCATCTAGACTCCAGTATGAAATACATTATATATATATATATATAAAATACAAACATATACACCATCATTCTATTGCATCCTAATATTTATATGGCTGCTAAAAAACAACTAGAGCTGAGGGAGTGGTTTTCTCCTCATTAAAATATGTGCAGGAAATATATTCCCTTTTCTGGGAAGAAATAAAATGGTATTGGGCTCTTAGAGCCTGAACAATTTCAATGATTTCTTGTGGGAATACTTTCAAAATGACTTGTCCCTTTCCTGGCATTCTGCCCATAAATTTTTGATCTCTGTTCCAACAAATGAACTTTGGCTTTTCTAACAAACTTGTAAATTTTCCCTGTTCTTCTCTCCAGAAATGATCCTGAGTAAAATACTAGCAATAGGTGAATTAAAGGTGATGCAATTCCACCCCTCCATAATGACAGGCATTTGTGAAGATGAAAGGGCATATAGCCCAGGGGAATCTTAAATGCTACTTTCCTGCAGCAATAATAGTTACAGGAATATTCAAATATTGTTTCTCCAGTAAAACTATAACACATCAAACAGAGAAGATCAAATTTTAAGTTCCTTTCTGAAGTTTGAGACTGCCATCAATCTGTGCATGGTATTACGCTGAAACGAAGGGGAATGAGGAGTGCAGGGCAATAGCAGGATTGGGCTCATAGGCATGCTCATGTAGCGTCTAGGGTGTGCCCTGAGCTCCGGCTGGGAAGGCTGCTCCTCCCCCCACTCGAGGCTCGAGAGGGAGGAGGAGGCTGCAGGAAGCAATGGCGGTGGAGCCGTGTCCGGGATTTCCCCCCGCTGCAGAGCGCGGCGCGACTGAAGGGTGGCTGGGCCAGATTTCGCCACTTGCATGGGGCCTCCGGCAGCTGAGGAGCTCGGCTCCTCCTCCCCGCTCCACCCCCGTCCCCTGCTGCCAAGCACGCCGCTCCGCAGCGCTCTGTGAGGGCGGGAACCGGACTGTGTGCTCTGCGGAGGAGCGCGGCAGCGCAGAGGGCTCTGCGTGGAGCCCAAAACGCTGTTCTGAGCGGGCACGGTAAGGGGGCCAGAGGGTTGGAGAAGGGGCAGCAGGGGGTTTCTGGAGGGGGCAGTCAGGGGAAAGGGAGGGGGGGTTGGATGGGTCAGGGACTCTGGGGGGGCCTGTCTGGGGGCGGGGCTGTGGAGAGGGGCCGGGGCAGTCAGGGGCAGAGAGCAGGGGGGGTGTTAGATGGGTCAGGGACTCTGGGGGGGCCTGTCTGGGGGCGGGGCTGTGGAGAGGGGCTGGGGCAGTCAGGGGCAGAGAGCAGGGGGGGTGTTAGATGGGTCAGGGACTCTGGGGGGGCCTGTCTGGGGGCGGGGCTGTGGAGAGGGGCCGGGGCAGTCAGGGGCAGAGAGCAGGGGGGGTGTTAGATGGGTTGGGAGTTCGGGGGGGGCTGTCTGGGGGAGGGGGTATTGAGAGGGGTTGGGGCAGTCAGCGGCAGGGAGCAGGAGGGGTTATATGGGTCGGGGGTTCTGGGGGGGGCAGTCAGGGGAGAGGGAGTGGTTGGATAGGTGTGAGAGTCCCGGGGGTCTGTCAGGGGGCGGGGGTGTAGATAGGGGTCAGGGCAGGGGAGCCCGACATGCTGTTCTGAGCTGGCATGGTAAGGGGGCCAAGGGGTTGGAGAAGGGGCAGCAGGGGGTTTCTGGAGGGGGCAGTCAGGGGAAAGGGAGGGGGGGTTGGATGGGTCAGGGACTCTGGGGGGGCCTGTCTGGGGGCGGGGCTGTGGAGAGGGGCTGGGGCAGTCAGGGGCAGAGAGCAGGGGGGGTGTTAGATGGGTTGGGAGTTCGGGGGGGGCTGTCTGGGGGAGGGGGTATTGAGAGGGGTTAGGGCAGTCAGGGGCAGGGAGCAGGGAGGTTTAGATGGGTCGGAGGTTCTGGGGGGCTGTCTGGGGGAGGGGTGTGGAGAGGGGTTGGGGCAGTCAGCGGCAGGGAGCAGGAGGGGTTAGATGGGTCGGGGGTTCTGGGGGGGACAGTCAGGGGACAGGGAGTGGTTGGATAGGTGTGAGTCCCGGGGGTCTGTCAGGGGGCGGGGGTGTAGATAGGGGTCAGGGCAGGGGAGCCCGACATGCTGTTCTGAGCTGGCATGGTAAGGGGGCCAAGGGGTTGGAGAAGGGGAAGCAGGGGGTTTCTGGAGGGGGCAGTCAAGGGAAAGGGAGCAGGAGGAGTTAGATGGGTTGGTGGTTCTGGGGGGTCCTATCTGGGGGTGGGGGTGTGGAGAGGGGCCGGAGCAATCAGGGACAGGAAGTGGGGAGGTTAGCTGGGTCAGGGGTTCTGGGGGGCCTGTCTAGGGGCACGGGTGTGGACAGGGGTTGGGGCAGTCGGGCAGGGAGCAGCGGGGTCGGGTCGGAGGTTCGGGGGGGGCAGTCAGGGGACAGAGAGTGGTTGGATAAGTGTGAGAGTCCCGGGGGTCTGTCAGGGGGCGGGGGTGTGGATAGGGGTCAGGGGACAAGGAGCAGGTAGGCTTAGATAGGGGGTGGGGTGCTGGGGGGCAGTTAGGGGCAGGGTCCCAGGAGGGGGGCAGTCAGGGGACAAAGAGCAAGGGGGAGTTGGGGGTTCTTGAGGGGGGCAGTCAGGGGGCAGGAAGTGGGATGAGTGGATGGGGAGGGGGCGGGGCCAGGGAGGGGTGGGGCTAGGGCGGGGCTCCCTGGGTGCACACCCTAATGAAATGTGCTGCGCACGCCTATGATTGGGCTGTTAAATTTCTGAATCTAAACCCTTCCTGCCCTATTGCACATTGCTTAGGACACAAACAAGGCTCCGCCATCCCTATGTACACTTGACCATTCTTTGCCGGCCCTCTGTTGTTAAGTCCCATAACTTTTCCCTCTCCCAGGGAAAGCCCCGTACGAGTCCCAGGCCAGTATATTATAATGTTAACTAGAGGATGTTTCCTGTTTATGAGACATTAACCATAAACAGGGTTGAATAAATTCTGAGTTAGGTGTTTATAACAAACTCAGAGGTCAACAGCCAAGGACTTTACTAGCCCAAGGTTTTGTTAATAGTAGTAAAGCTGGCTGGAAAATAGGAGGGGAAACAAATTCTACGATTTTCCTTTCTGTTTTTGTCCTTCCCTCCATCTTATTCCCCCACTCCACCTTTTCTCTTCGGCCCAGAAGAGCTGCAATGTAACTGTCCACATTTTGGTTCAAAGCCATGCTGAGGCAGCAGGAGAATCCCATTATAAACAATGTATGTGCAAATCCAGAACAGTTATTACAAAGGCTAAAGTCCTGCTGACTGGTAAGGATGGAAGATGAGTCTAAGAACTAGCCCAACTGTTGCTATTGAAGTAATTTTTTACTTGTATTGCGGTAGTGACTACAGACCCCTATCAGAGATCAGAGATACACTATATTATGCACAGGACACACACACACAAACAAAAGCCTCAAAGAGTTTATAAACTAATTCATGAGCATAATATCCTTTGACTTCAAAGGGAGAAGAGATTGGGCCTGAATGAAGGAAATGAATCCTTTTCCCTCTCCATGGTTTCCATCTATTTCTTTGTTTCCTCCTTGAGTATTTTCAGCTTGTTTTCAGATTGAGAAGCAGACGCAAGGGCTTTGCTGTGGGCAAGCAACTTGAATAGTCAAATAGAGAAACCAGCCAGAGTGGAGGGATTACAATATCCAATCAGAGCACAGAGTTTTGCATAGTCACAGCCGATTCATTGAAAAATAACTGAACATTGATCACACATATCAAGTACCTACAACCTCAATGCAAAAAATGCTAAATGCACGACTCTATTACAGGAGGTAAGCCTCAATACTGATGCAAAAATAAGAAGTATATAATGTATTCCTATAACATTCGATTATTACAAACTTACCTTACCCTTCACCAAGTTTTAGGAGATATTTACAATTGCTTTTGTACACACAACATTTGGAGAATATAACTCACATACTTACATTTTTGATACTTTTCTAACTGCATAAAATATTCAAGCTAATAAAATTCCTAGGAGATCCCTATTTTCTGTCAACATGACAGGTTCACTGCCGCAGCAGCCCCTTGTGCCCTGATATTATGTTCCAGGGTTCTTCTCCTCTAGTACCCTCTGTCATCTATTGTTTTGGTTCAGCAGCAGTCTGCTGCTTCTGTGGCGTAGCCTTTCAGTTCAGTCCCCTTCTGGGGTAGCAGAAAAAGTACAAACAGAACAAACCCAAATTCTACTGGTCTTTATGCCAGGCCTTCAGCCCACTACTGGGACCCATCTGTCTTTGCTTGTAACTTCCCCTCTTGTTGGGAGAGCGGCAGGGGAACCCAGGCCCGTCCTCTCCTCTAGGATCAAGCCCAGAGACCTATGGTAAGCAGCTAAGGACCACACCTTCCAATACCTTGCTGCCTCCCTTGGCTGCTCCTACCTTTTCCCTGTTGGTCGGCATCCCTCACAGGCTGCAGACTCCAATATTCCCACTGTGGAGTTCTATCACTTCGTGCGGTTACTTCCCGACCAGCTACTCAAGGCCAGCTTCCTCATGGCCACTGCCAGGCTTTCTGGCAGTGGCTCGGTCATATTTCAGAGACAGGCTCTCACTCTCCTTAGGACAGGAGCCTCCTCCGGGAGCTCAGGCTGTAATTGAGACAGTCACTCCATCCTTAACACAGGAGTCCTCCCAGCTCTCCTCCTTGAAGCTGGGGGTGTAATTTAGGCAAGCTGTAAGGCCTTAGCCAGCTTCTCCTTCAGCAGGCCCCTTTCCCCAATTAGTCCTCAGGTTCAAAGTTCAGCAGGCCTGTCTGCCATGCTGTGAGGGAAGAGACAGTATATATGCTGGTCCCCTTGTCCCAGCTCATCTGCAGTTGGTTGGGAGAGAGGGGAGCCTGGCCCCCTACAAGGCTCCTGTCCCATGCCCTTAAAGAGTAATGGGTTTTCTTTCCAAACACTCTTTATTCCTGGGACCTCTTCCTCTCTTCCAATACCTCCCGTTTCCTAGGTCCTTGCACACCTCAGATCCCCGCAGATCGTAAAGCATCATACCACACAAGAGGTGGACTGACCCCCAGGGCCCACCCCCCTTAAAGGGACAGACAACTTGATCCCACACCCAAAGTGTCAAGGAAGATAACACCAGGTGTATTACTTCAAGTGTATTTACACAGACTCCAGAATGCAGCTTTATAACATCTATTTTGCTTCAATATTCTATGCTGATTTCTGCTACATTGTGTTTTGAAAGGTGTATATAAATGTTAGTTATTGCAAAATTTGTTTTGTTTAGAATATGTGATAGAAGTCTTTAATTGCAACTTGTAAGATATCATGTAAAAGAACAGAAGGATGCTTCGAAGGGGAATGCTGCCTAAGAGATGGTGTCAGAGCCATAAACTAAATCATAAAAAGGGCCTTTATTTTACCTCCTTTTGCAAGAAAATTAAATCCTTCAGTTTCAAACCACAAAGTCTAGACATGTCTGTATGAAAAATAATTTATTTTATAAACACTTGAAAATCTTCATTCTTTAAACTCTAAAGCAAAACATTTATTTTTGGGAAATGTTTTGTAGAAGACAGACCTGTGTTCCTTCTAATTCATGTTTAACTATCCCTGAAATGTTTAAGAGGACATATGCCTCTTTTGAGATGCTCAATTGCAGTGTTGTTGTAGCAATGGTGGTCCCAGGATGTTAGGCAGACCACCAACCCAAAGCAGCACCAGACACTGCCAGAACAACAGATGCAAAACTTGCAGACATCTCTCCACTGCTACAATGATCAATACCCACCGCAGCACACCTTTCAAGATCCGTGAGTCCTATACATGCCTAGCACAATATGTGGTGTACCTCATCCAGTGCACTAAATAATCCAACAAGTATGTGGGTGAAACCAAACAATCACTATGTTTTCAAATGAACCCATGCAGCAAAATGATAAAAGACAAAAGTAAAATATCGCTTGTGGGTGAACACTTTTCACAAAACAATCACTCTAACAATCACCTCTCAGTCCTTGTCTTGAAAGGAAACCTGCACAACACCTTCAAAAGATGAGCCTGGGGACTTAAATTCATAACTTTGCTAGACACTAAAAATCATGGTCATAACGATGACTCTGGATTTATGGCTTATCACAACAATCTGTAATCCACTAACCCTTTTTGTCCCATGCTTGCAGGGTGTTAACGGGCCACTTCACCTTGAATGGTCCCTTAGAATATATGTTAAACTATTTATGCTTAACAATCTGTTCCACACTGTGTTTAGCCGTGATGCTGGGAGTGCCTTTCCCAGACCCGAAGAAGAGCTCTGTGTAGCTTGAGCACTTGTCTCTTTCACCAGCAGAAGTTGGTGCAATAAAACTTAAAGATATTACCTCACCCACGTTGTCTTTTGAGATATATATTTGCCAATATTTTGAACCTAAATGCAAATCTTCATCTAATAACTGCCCAGTGCCATTGCCATTTAAATTGCAAGATGCTTTATGTACAAATATAGCAAGATAATTTTATGCTAATGTAAGAAGCCATCTGAGTATAAAATTATTGATATTAAGTGGACATTAGTTATCTTACAATGCTTAAGCAACTTCTTGCCAAACTGAGAAAGACAAGAATAATCTCTCTAAAGACTGGTAAGCAGAACAGTGACTATTTATGTGTAATAACAAATATTAAATATGTTTAAAAAGACAAAGTTGAAAGCTAAAAGACCTTTATATAAGCAATAAGAGTGTTTGGACTCAAAATTCCAATTCCTATTAAGCCCTGGTGGAACTAATGGGATATTTCAGAAAATGAATGGAACAGAAGAAAGAGTTAACATTCTATACTTTAATGATTCTCAGAAAAATTTCCCACAACAAGGATAAAGGCAATTCATACCCTGCTACGTATACATTATCAGAATACATATTCAGGAGCTGAAAATACCAACAAGACAATCCCATGAAGGTGAAGAGCCAATGAATGGACTGGCGAACCTCCCGCAGGCAAGCCAGCGGCTTCGGCGGCAGGGGAGGAAGGACCACCCACAGGTAAGCCTTCTGCACCCCTGACTGCCTTGGGCGCGGAAATTCCTCCTTACAGCTCTGGGTCAACCTAAGATATGACTTGGGTCGACTTACCACGGCGCGGGGTCAACTGCCACCACTCCCCCATCGACTCTACTTCCGCCTCGCATCTTGATGGATTACAGGAGTCTAAGGCAGAGTGATCGGGGATCGATTTATCATGTCTACACTATGGGGGGATAAATCGATCCCCCATAGAAAGAGCTACAGTAACTCCTCGCTTAACGTAGTTATGTTCCTGAAAAATGCTACTTTAAGCAAAACAATGTTAAGCGAATCCAATTTCCCCATAAGAATTAATGTAAATAGGGGGAGTTAGTTTCCAGGGAAATTTTTTTCGCCGGACAAGAGACTACATTTTATCTATATAAACACATATATACATTATAAGTTTTAAACAAACAATTTAATCCTGTACACAGCAATGATGATTGTGAAGCTTGGTTGAGGTGGTGGAGTCAGAAGGTGGAAGAGGGTGGGATATTACCCATGGAACGCCTTACTGCTAAATGATGAACTAGCACTTGGCTGAGCCCTCAAGGGTTAACACGTTGTTGTTATCGTAGCCTCACACTCTACAAGGCAGCACGAATGGAGGGAGGAGACACAGCATGGCAGACAGAGACACGTGTGTGTGTGTGTGTGTGTGTGTGTGTGTGTGTGTGTGTGTGTGTGTGTGTGTGTGTGTGTGTGAGAAAGAGAGAGAGACATTGCCCCTTTAAGTACGCTGACCCCACTCTAAGTATGCTGCCTTTTTAAGTAGATCAGCAAGTTGAGACAGCAGCTGCTGCCAGCAAGCTCCCTCCATCCTGAGCCCTGTCATGTCCCCTCCTTGCTCTGTGGAGATAGGGTACATGAGCAGAGGGGCAGGAGCAGAGGGAAGGGGACACCCTGACATTAGCACCCCTTCTCTCCCCCCCCCCCCACACCCGCACAGCAAGCAGGAGGCTCCTGGGAGCAGCTCCAAGGCAGAGGGCAGGAGCAGCACACGGCAGTGTGGGGAGGGACAGCTGAACTGCCCAGAAATTTATAGTCTTCTGGGCAGCTGCGGTACAGGGAACTTAGGGGAGCTGATAGGGGGGCTGCTGGTTCACCCTGGTTCCAAGCCCCCACCAGCTAGCTCCAACGGGCTGCTCTTCCTGCAAGCAGTGGACAAAGCAGGCAGCTGGAAAACAATGTTATAAGGGAGCATTGTGCAACTTTAAACGAGCATGTTCCCTAATTGATCAGCAACGAAACAACGTTAACCGGGACGACGTTAAGTGAGGAGTTACTGTACATCAGTAGCGTAGCCGGGGGGGAGCAGGGGGAGCGACTGCTCCCCCTGTGAGCAGAAGTGGCGCCTTAAAAAGGAAGCGGCGCCTTTCTTTAGCAGCACTAAAAAAAGGCGCTGCTTCTTTTTAAGCGCCGCTTCTTGCACTCACCCGGCGGCGCTCCGGGTCTTCGGCGGCGGGTACCACCGAAGACCCGGAGTGAGTGAGGACCCGCCGCCGAAGTGCTGCCGAAGACCTGGAGTGCCGCCGGGTGAGTACAGGGGGAGGCGCCTTTTTATAGCGCCGCTCCCCCTGCGCTCCAGAGCTGGCTGCGCTACTGCTGTACATATAAATCTCTGTGGGGTTTAATTTTAATGACTATTAGGAATCAAATTCATTTGTCTGTCTCAGGACTACTCCTGGAATGCCTTCTTTTAAGTGACTCCTTAACTGTGTAGTTAAGCCAACCTAACCTCCAAAGTAGATAGTGCTAGGTCAACAGAAGAACCCCTCCGTTGGCATAGGTACCATCTACACCGAAGTGTTACAGCGGTGCTGTGCCATTGTAGCATTTCAAATGTAGACAACCCCTCAGATACCCTAAGACAGGAATCATTGCTGATACGAGGAACAACATACTTCAGTTGTAGTTACCAAGGGCAAGTCTACACTTAAAACACTGCACCAGTTGTGCTGCTGTAGCACTCAAGTGAAGACGCTTAAACCACCTCCCTGAGAGGCGGTAGCTATGGCGACAGAAGAAGCTCTCCCATCAACAGTGCTGTCTACACAGGGGGTTAGGTCAGTATTATTACGTCGCTAGGAGGTGTGGATTTTTCACACCCTTGAGCAACATAGTTATACTAATATAGGTCTGTATTGTAGACCTGGCCTAGGACAACAGCATTCCCTCCAGGGATAGACCCATTCTCAAAGGCATGATCTCTACTGAAAACTCTCCTCAGACAAACAGAAGAGGATGTAACTGAAGTAACCATTGCTTACAGCTCGTTTGGGTTTTGTTTATTTTTTCTTCTCTAATAATAAAAGAGTAATAATGAATAATTGTGATTACGTTTCTTATTTTTCATTGCGGTGTCTTCTAAGGCATAGAAACAATCCCAACAACTCCCTCATCTTCCTCCTGGTATTCTGATTTGGGAAATAATCAAGGGATTCACACTGTTGCACTGAAAAGTCACTAAGGCTGTTGTAGCAGCTGCGAAGTGCTGCAAAGTGTCTACCTCTCAATAGCTGTCTCTCTCTTTTGTTGTATTGTAAGAATTCACAGAGGCAGAGATGCACAAGTTACCACTTGTTCCACAGTATCAAAGAACTGCTCAGCGTGGCATTTCAGTGTTCCTCTTCCAGATGTCTCTTTTGACAGATTAGTACCCAAGCAATACTGATAAGAATGACACTAACAGCGGTAACTTATTGTGTCCTGCTACCACCACATTTGGCTGATGAACCAGAAGAGCCGGCAAAGCCTGAGAGAAAAGGACCCCTTTAGGAGCCGCCGTTTTCTGCCCAGAGTTATTTCTCTCTTTCATTCTGTTTGACATTCATGAGGATGAGCTTTGTTACAGCCTATCGGCCTGTGGGGCAGAGGCGATAATATGCACACAAATAAAACAGCAGAAACAAATGAAAAACATGTGTAAAATTGCAGTGACAAGATGGTTGAGAGAGTGAAGTGAAATGCACACTCGGACATTCAGCCAAACAAACAACATAGACTTTAAGGTCAGAAGGGGGGAGGGATAGCTCAGTGGTTTGAGAATTGGCCTGCTAAACCCAGGGTTGTGAGTTCAATCCTTGAGGGGATCTGGGGCAAAATCATTTAGGGATCTGGGGCAAAAATCTGTCAGTGGACAGTACTTGGTCCTGCTAGTGAAGGCAGGGGACTGGACTCGATGACCTTTCAAGGTCCTTCCGGTTCTAGGAGATTGGCATATCTCCATTTAAAAAAAAAGGGGACCATTATAATAATCTAGTCCGACCTCCTGCACAATGCAGGCCACAGAATCTCACCCACCCATTCCTGTAATAAATCCCTAACCTATGTCTGAGCTATTGAAGTCCTCAAATCATGGTTTAAAGACTTCAAAGTGCAGAGAATCCTCCAGCAAGTGACCCGTGCCCCCCGTGCCCCATGCTGCAGAGGAAGGCGAAAAACCCCCAGGGCCTCTGCCAATCTGCCCTGGAGGAAAATTCCTTCCCGACCGTAAATATGGCCATCAGCTAAACCCTGAGCATGTGGGCAAGACTCACCAGCCCAGGAAAGAATTCTCTGTAGTAACTCAGATCCCACCCCATCTAACATCCCATCACAGCCTATTGGGCATATTTACCACTGATAGTCACAGATCAATTAATTGCCTATCATACCATCTCCTCCATAAACTTTTCAAGCTTAGTCTTGAAACTAGATATGTCTTTTGCCCCCACTGCTTCCCTTGGAAGGTTGTTCCAGAACTTCACTCCTCTGATGGTTAGAAACCTTCGTCTAATTTCAAGTCTAAACTTCCTGATGTCCAGTTTATATCCATTCGTTCTTGTGTCCACATTGGTACTGAGCTTAAATAATTCCTCTCCCTCCCTGGTATTTATCCCTCTGATATATTTATAGAGAGCAATCATATCTCCCCTCAGCCTTCTTTTGGTTAGTCTAAAGAAGCCAAGCTCCTTGAGTCTCCTTTCATAAGACAGGTTTTCCATTCCTCGGATCATCCTAGTAACCCTTCTCTGCACCTGTTTCAGTTTGAATTCATCCTTCTTGAACATGGGAGACCAGAACTGCACACAATATTCCAGAGGAGGTCTCACCAGTGCCTTGTATAACGGTACTAACATCTCCTTATCTTTACTGAAAATACCTTGCCTGATACATCCCAAGACCGCATTAGCTTTTTTCATGGCCATATCACATTGGTGGCTCATAGTCATCCTGTGATCAACCAATACTCCGAGGTCCTCCTCCATTTCTTCCAATTGATGTGTCCCCAGCTTATAACTAAAATTCTTATTATTAATCCCTAAATGCATGACCTTGCACTTCTCACTATTAAATTTCATCCTATTACTATTACTCCAGAGGAATTTCACACACAAGCCATATTAAGAGAAATTGAAATCCATTTGTTCACATAGTAACATTGACCTGGATCAGCACAAGCTTTCCGTTTAAATTAAAGGACCAACATAATGTCAACTACTTATGGATTTGACTGTTCACAGGGGCTTTGTCCACGATACAGGAGTACAAGAGTCCCCAGTAATATTCTGTTCAGCAGGGGCAGACTGACCGAATATCAAATACCATCCATGCTCTCTACATAATTTCCTCCATCTAAATGACTATATAAAACAATATAATTAGATACCATGCACCTGGGTGCAGTAATAAGGACACACATGTATTAGAAAAGGTATGTTTTAGCAAAGAATTTTGCTAAATGCCGTCCCCATTCCTCTCCCTCCCACCAGCTAGTCTTCAGGCAAGCATGGCAAACCGTTCCACAAGAAGCAGACACATTTAATACTCTAATGAAGGACAAAGGTTAGAGTTCAATATCCTCCACCCGTGTCCTGCTGATGAGCGAGACACACTTTTGCAATTAAAGGTATCAAATTGGGAAGGGAGGAGTTGGGTGAATTTAAGAAACTGGCAACAATTTTAACAAATAAAGTTTTCAGTCAACACCATCTGCAGGGTAATAATACTTAGCTCTAATTGCCCTCAAACTGCTTTATAGTCATTAATTTGTCCTCAAACCACCCCTTGGAAGCATTTTCTCTGTTTTACTGAGGGGGAACAGAGGCAGAGAGGTCAGGTGATATTGCCTCAGAGGAACTCTGCCATAACTAAGATTAGGGACTCAGGAGCACCTGACTAGCCATCTTGTGACCAGGCTGTAAAGCTCATACCTGTTCAGCCTGAGGATTCAGAAAAAAGGACATTTTATATATATCCTGCATAATAGATGAATATTCATTACCTTCGTTAAATAAGTAGTGATAAATGTGCTGATTATCCAAACTTAACACTGACTCAGGCTGTGACATTATCTGATTATAATATGACCATGCAAATCATTGTTGCTACCACTGTCATATAATTGCAACAAATCTTATACAAAGTGTGCCAAGTAAGGTGTCAATAGAAAGGGTTTGATTTGCTAGTTATGAGTATGCTATTTGTATGCATGTACCATTCTGGTATTTGAAGTTATGACTATTTGCTCTATATCTGTATTTCAAAATGTTTGCTCCTGGGTAGCGCCCACAAGGTACTTAGCCAGCACCTCTCGGAGGGACCATTCAAATTGAGTGCCCCATCAAAAGAACATTTAACTCACAATGGAAGACACTCACCTATCCTGACTGGACTTTCCTGGGAATGTGCTGTTTGAGGTATAGGTAATGGCTTCTACTGTGACTAAGTGGAATCATGCATGGACATGTGACTTGCCCATGTGACTCCAAACACCATCTTGTCACCTGTGAATTTCTACTAGCTGTGCTAAGGGCTTTGTTTGAAACAATGGGTTTCCCTCCACATGGCAGAAGCTATAAAAGGCCCTGGAAACCCCTCCATTTTGCCTCTTTTCTGCTCAAACCTCTGGACTATAAACTTCTACTAATGGGAGCATTCTAACCCAGGGACTAAGGACCTTCCAATGATTTAGAAGCAACCAGAGACTTAACAAGCCAGCAGTTTATTCCATCACTGCTACAAGCCTGAACCAGGAACTTTGCAATTGTTGTATGTATTTGATTCCTTTAACCTAAGGAATCTGCTTTTCTGATTTCTTGTTAGCCAGTGTGGTGAAAGAGAAGTTTACTTTTGTTGCTGGTTTGCTATATCTTATGGGGGATTAACCACCAGTTTGGGGGTGTAGCTGCCCTATTTCTCAGTAGTTTGTCCTGAATTTGGCATCCTCAGTTGTGACCCACTGAGGCATGGTGATACAGGCTCCAGTATAGAATGAGCTATGGGAACACAAGAACTGCTGTGCTCCCAGCTGGCTCTGGAATTGCCCTGGTCTGGCCGACCTCCAGCCAGAAGTCGCTTCCTGAGGCTCTGGGTTTTGTTGCTCCTTCTCGTGGACCAGAAGGAGGGCTGGGGTTAGGTTGCTAGATCCTGGTACCGGCTGCTGCTTACCCTGGGCTGGGACTGGAATCTAGCTGCTATCATCAACTGAGGATGCTCTGGCTGGGCTGCTGGACCCTAGCTGGGGAGTCTGGCTCTTGCTGCTCCTTTTCCCTTGTCTGGCTAGGAGGCCTGGCTCTTGCCCTGGGCTTACTGATCCCTGGCTAGGGGGCTCTCTCTCTGTGGTCCTGCCTGCCACTGTGGCCAGAGAGCAATGGTTGAAGCATTGCCAGTACTGCTCTAGGCTACATATCTATGGTTAAAGTCTTCAACCTGAAAAGCTCCAGCCTACTATGGCCCTAAGCACCGAGAAATACCTTAGAGCGTCTCCTCAGATCTCCAAATCTGGAGGTTTAAGCTCCAGGGCAGGGGCTGCACAGAATGCAGCTGAAAGTGGGATGCTCCCAGCTATGAAAGGAGACCTTGCAGGTTTGTACCCTCCTCTCAGTTGCACAGCTGCATTCACCAGAGTCATGGGTGAAGCGCATTCACTGATAAACTACCCCTCTGGGGAATGGGCGCTCTACCTGCACGAGAGCAGCACAGGCCATGTTAAATGCCTTACAGCAGTGAGTCTCACAGGTAAATCCCAATACTAGGGTCTCTTTTCACCACTGTTCCCTCTAAGCTGTGCGTGTGTGCGTGCACACAGAGATTCTAAACCCTGCGCACAGAGGGAAACACCGTGCGCACAGGAGGCTACACATCCATCGGGACACCCAGTCAGGAGTCAGACGGGTGGGTTCTGTGCCCCGCTTGGGGCGGGGGGAGGGGGCCAGCGGCGCGCGAGAGCTCCGTGCCCTGCTTGGGGCGGGGAGAGGGGGCCAACAGCACTCGAGAGTTCCATGCCCTGATTCGGGCGGGAGGAGGGGGCCGGTGGCGTGCAAGGGCTCCGTGCCCCGCTTGGCGGGGTGCGAGGGCTCCGTGCCTCACTCCAATCTACTCCAGGTTTTTGCTGGCAGAATCAGAGCTGAATTTGGCTTACTGTATCAAAGCACTCACAACAAGGCATAAACAAAAGCCAAGGAAATAAACAGCTACGCCTATAGCATTCACACTTACAAGAGGGCCTGAGCCTACAGAAGTGGTGGTGGGGAGCTGTCAGGGCCAGCTCTAGGCACCAGCGAAACAAGCTGGTGCTTGGGGCGGCACATTTCTAGGGGCGGCAGAAATGTGCCCCAGCTCACCTCCGCTGCTCAGCTTTCGCGCGCCGCCACCACTCGGCTTCTCCCCCTCCTTCCCAGGCCTTCAAGCCTGGGAGGGAGGGGGAGAACCTGAGCAGCCTCAGCGCACGAAACAGCTGTTTCGTGTGTGTGCCGCTTCTCCCCCTCCCAGGCTTGAGAGCCTGGGAGAGAGGGGGAGAACCTGAGCCTGGGAGTAACTTTACACATGAAGAACTCCCACAAACAGCTTGAAATTTGCCCTGTGGATTTCTGGAAACTATCATGCCACATCATGTACCTCTGTAAGTTCAACCTGCTATCTGCTGCTGCTTATGTACCCTGTAACAATGTGAGGTAATACGTCCTAGGACCGGAATAGCTGAATTAAGACACCCTGATGGACGTGTTCCCCATGATGTACCACTATATGAACCACAGACATGCTACAAGTACTTGCAGACTGTTTCAAAGGTCCCTCCAAGGTCATAATTGTTTACATCTTACGAGTTCGGTGGGGTAGTTCTAATGAAATGTTCTATACATACTTCAGGATCCAGAGGAAACCACTTCTTGGTTCAGATTCCATGATACTAGATGTCTCTTCCCTAAATTAAATATTGTGAACAGCACGTTGCTAAGAATGAAGGGCATGAACAAGAAATTCACATGAGGTTTCTTTAATCAGTTTTAAAAGTTCAAAGCTGGACATTCCAATCCATACACTGGAGGAAAGATTATGGGACGACCTTGTCCCAAGAAATCAATTGCCCTGCTTGTTTGTTGCAAAACCCAGCACCCAGTTGCTTTAAAATAAACAAGTGATTCATTCAGAGACAAAAAATGAGGGGTATGTTGTGAAAATCACTGGTGGGTTACTTAAGGCTTGAGAGCCTGGGAGGGAGTGGGAGAACCCGAGCAGCGGCGGCAGAGCGGAGGTGAGCTAGGGCAGGGAGTTGCGGGGGGGTCCACAGGAAGCAATGGGATGGGGGAAATGTAGTACCTGTGGGAGAGGAGGCGGGGCTGGGGATTTGGGGAAGGGACGGAGTTGAGGCGGGGCAAGAAAAAAAAATGGGGGGGGCGGCCAAAAAAATTTTTCTTGGGGCAGCAAAAATCCTAGAGCCGGCCCTGGGGGCTGTGGAGAACAAACCGGGGAGAGGGCAGGTTGGGTATCTGGGGGAAGGAAATCTGTGCTGCTCTGTTTAAATTGTTTAAATGGGGGAAACGGTGGGGTTAGCTTAGTAGGTTGAAAGATTTGATTACGATGGATACTTTCAGAAGCTGAACCAACCGTCTGCATGAAGTGTGAACAAAGTTCTCAGTCTGAGGTTGTGTAAACCATTTAAACAATTTTTGGGGTGGTTCTAAAAGTTTGAGTTCACATGACTATTCTTCATCTTCTAGCAACACTCTGACTCACTCATGACACCTCATACAACAAGTACGGAGAATGAAGTGGGGGTGGACTGAATCCAGATATTTACCACAATCCTGTCTTCTTCTCCGGCCATGAGGCAGGAGTCCTCTGGAAAAATAGTACATTAATATGTAATTAAATACTGTACTGCAATGCACGTCCCCAGGGAGCAATATTAAGGATTTTTCGCTCTCCCACACTTGTTTTTTCCACTCAAACTCACAAGCTTTGCGCAGATTCAAAATTGAGCAAATTGAATTTCTGTCTCAGCTAAACATTTGGAGGTTTGTTCATCACTGTGTTTGACATAAAAAGAGATAGATTGCAGCTGCAGATAATCACCCTTAAAGTCTAAATAAAATGTCAAAAGTGACAAGAAGCCAAAAAATCAAGGTGGCACAATATTTTGCTTTGGACATGCAGCTTTCTGACACACAACTACCATAAGCAGCAGTTTGAGAATCTAAATACATCTGCCATTTGGCACTAGATACACAGGGTGAATATCAAATGAGTGTTCTATGAACAAGCTTTTCTTAATAAATATAATCTTTGGCTGTAGCTTAATAACTTAACAAGGATGCTTTCAATGATCCATTTACTCACTTTTATCTATTAATTTTAAAAATCCCTGACACGTTATAGGGGCTTTTTCAGAGGCTATGAAGGTTTTACCCTGTCCTGTTGTTCTCATCGAAGAACTGTACTAGGCTGTCTTTAGTTACACTCTGAGCTGTGATTCACCAGAGCATTACTCTAATTTCTACCTAACAGACTTCAGACTTTGTCATGGGTAAATATAAACAGAGGATGATTCATGAAAGACAAATTTTTCTGAATGCAGTGTTGTTGTAGCTGTGTTGGTTCCAGGATGTTATAGTGGGGGGATATGATAGAGGTCTATAAAATCATGACTGGTGTGAAGAAAGTAAATAAGGAAGTGTTATTTACTCCTTCTTATAACACAAGAACTAGGGGTCACCAAATGAAATTAACAGGCAGCAGGTTTAAAACAAACAAAAGGAAGTATTTCTTCACACAATGCACAGTCAACCTGTGGAACTCTTTTCCAAAGGATGTTATGAAGGCCAAAACTATAACAGGGTTCAAAAAAGAACTAGATAAAATCCCAGAGGATAGGTCCATCAATGG
This sequence comes from Chelydra serpentina, assembly GCA_037349315.1. Classification (NCBI taxonomy): domain Eukaryota; kingdom Metazoa; phylum Chordata; order Testudines; family Chelydridae; genus Chelydra; species Chelydra serpentina. Next base: position 55,447,746 of record JBAIAC010000030.1, read on the forward strand.
CTATTAGCCAGGATGGGCAGGGATGGTGGCTCTAGCCTCTGTTTGCCAGAAGCTGGGAATGGGTTACGGGGGATGGATCACTTGATTATTCCTTGTTCTGTTCATTCCCTCTGAAGCACCTGGCATTGGGCACTAATGGTAACATTTGCTCACCAGAACGAACAGTTTCAGGATCTTGAAAAGTTGATGGATATTGGAGGAACATTCCTAGCATCAAGTGCTGACTGTGAGCGTGCCTTTAGCTTAATGAACACTCTAAAAAACAAACTACGGAATCGTTTACAAGAAGATCATTTGGACATGCTGATGTGTATTAAGAGTTACCAGCTGGAGGGAGGACTGATAGATCTGGACAGAGTTTATATTGAATGGGCAAATTAAAAAGATCGCAGGGAAAAACAGTAAAGTTAGTTTAGCAGTCTTTGATATTTCGACCAATGCATTTGTAATTACATATTTTATTCTTGGCTGATAATCATTTATTGATATTTTTATTAAAATTTTAAATTTAAAACACTAACTTTTGTTTTTCTTTTTTTACTTATGATGTCTCTATCTGAAAACCCATATAAATTGACACAAATTGCAAATTAAAACTTTTAAAATGTATAAGCATTTTACTCGCTTGGGCGCATTTGCCTCATGGCGCACAAATTTGAACTCAGCTTAAAAAATGTGCACAGAAGAAATTTTTTGCACACATGGCCTGTCAAAAATTAGAGGGAACATTACTTTTCACCCTGCCCAGATTCTAGCTGTGCCAAAGGAGCTGGTGACAGAGCTTGCAAGATGAGGGAGGGTTTATCAAAATAACAAGCCCTTTAAAATTAATACTAGAACCACAGAAAGCAATCTACCTCACATGCTTTCTTTACAGAATGTGTAGCACCAGTTGCAATCAGGAGACTGCCCTTTGATCCCCCAGCCTTTTGCCATTCATAGCCAAACTAAACAAGCACCTAGGACTTCACTATTTACTGTTCCCAGAGCTTTGCTCAAAGGGTGAACAACTGAACATCAGACCTCTGAAGACAGGGGCAGGCAGGCAGGCAGGCAGGCACGCACACACACACGCGCACACACACACACACGCGCACACACACACACACGCGCGCACACACACACGCGCACACACACACGCGCACACACACACGCGCACACACACACACACACACACACACACACACACACTGTTCCCTACATCTGAATCAGGAAGTTGAAGGGAAAACATTTAAGGGCTGCAGGGATTCACACATCTGGTACTAAAAATGAAGGCTTTCTAGTAAAGTACTAGACTAAAAAGTACATTAGCATCACCATATTGTCAAGGTGAATATGGGAAAAGTCACTTTCCAGGGATGATGCAAACTCTGACATATGGGACATATAAATGTAAAGCAGAATGGACTAAATACCTCACTCAAGATATGCTTACACTATGGCAGCACAAGATATGCTTACACTATGGCAGTAGCTGTGCTACTGAGGCATAGACACTTCCTAAATTGATGGAAGAGGTTTTTTCATCTACGTAGTTAATCCACTTCTCAGAGAGGTGGTAGCTAAGTTGACAGAAGGGTCCTCTGTTGACCTAGCTGCATCACACCTGGGGTTAGGTCAAACTAACTACAGTGCAGAGTGAAATTTTTAACAGCCCTGAGCGACGCAGCTAAATCAACATAGATTTTAGGTCTAGACCAGGCCTTACATTATTTTATCTCTCTCCTGCTAGAGGGCTGAAGACCACAGAGCCACCTTGATCTGAAACAACTGCCATACACGTTTGTCAGGCCAAGTACTGAACATCAAACCATCACAAGTAAAAAGAATAGCCTTTTCAACACTAGATATGCAGGCTGATGGTATGAATCTCTAGGGCCAGACATCTCTTTGGAAATAGGGGAATATTTCCCCAGTGACAGCGTATAATGACATATATTGACCTGTCTTCCACCTCAGATTTATTACACTCTGGAGGGCATACATCTTAATAGATGAGCAAAATCAATGCAAGCTTATTACAACACATACATATTGACTTTGTTTTCAGTAGTTGGCCAAAGTTTCTTCAGAACAGTCCCATGATCTGGTTAACAGAAAAGTTACAAGGCAGATGGTTATACCTAGCTTAACCAAATTAGTTAGAAAAGAGTGTTTCTCTCGCTCCTGCCCTAAGGATGTTAGACAACAATACACAGTGTAGTATAAGCACACATTCTGCTACTACATATTGAGACAAACACATGGCAAGCATAGATTAACTAGGTCTTAAGTTACAGTACTTCTGTGCAGATTCACATATAAGTGCCGTTAGCATTAAGTACGGTTTTGGTTATTGACGGCCAGATCCTCAGCTGATGCAAATCAGCACAGGCCTAGTGAAATTAATGGAACTACGTCAATTTACACCAGCTGAAGATCTGGCCCTGAGAGTTCCCCTGACTCAGAGATGGAGCATTAAATGGTTTATATATGTACAACAGAAGCCAGTGGTAAATCTAAGCCTATTGTCTTTACAACACCAAATATTGGGGACCTTTATGCCATGCATTAACCTGTTCCGTGGAGCATTCTGCCTGCAAAGACAACCTCCCACTCTGCTCTGCACTGTGTCCTTATGTGATTTAGGACAGTAAGATCTTTAAGGCTGGGATTCCTAACTGTCAGGCTCATTTTACGCAGTGGACAGCATTATTTAAACCCACAATGTCATGTTTGTGTTTTCATGCAAACATGATCATACAAAAAGTCACATTAGTAATCTGCCCTAATGATGGGCAAATTTAAAGCTAAAATGCAAAACTCTTGTTCTTTATTTCACTATTTTGTTGCAGCAAAAAATTCTGTAAATTGACCCTAATTGCCAGGACATTGTGCATACACATTTAGTATGAAGAAGGAAATAGGCTTCTTATAAGCAGATGGTGGTATGCATGCGCACTTTTATTCACATTTTCCTTGTACAACTCAGTATGTTTCAATACAAATGTTCTGTTCATTCAAGGAACAATCTCAGACACCTTCTGTAGTTGATTTTACATCAGTTAATTCCCACAGCATATGAAACACAGATTGTGCAGCATGATGGACAAAATACTCACCTTGCACTGCAAAAGTAATGAGTTCAAATCCTGAAGGAGATGCAATTTTATTAAAAATATGTTTCCCATCTTTCTTTTCCTCTCAAATAAAATGCATCAACTAGGCTTTAACATTGAAGTTATCTATACAATCGAAAAGTTCTCTGTATTTAGGGTCACATTTTACCCACAAAACTACATTGTTAAGTGCATCTTAGAATCAGAAATGGGAGTTTTAAAATACTTATAGAATTGCATGTGCTAAATTCCAGTTACAGTTTGATTGAATACATCTGACAACCTGAATCTTAGCATTTACAAATGCTACACTCTGTTGCTCTGTGACTTTAAAAAAAAAAATCAATGGAGTTTCAATGACAGATCTGCGGATGCAAAACCCTGACAAAAATATGTTAACAGGCTAAAGTTACAGGACAGTAGTAGCCAAATTCCTCCAAAGCAAAATTGCCATCAATTGAAAAACCAAAACAAATTAACAAGGAGGAGGTAACCACAGATTCCAAACCAAACAGAAGATCAATGAAAATCCTTTCCAGCACAAAAGTGAATGTAAAAACAAACAGCTCAAACAAAATCAGCTGCATGTAAACTTGGTAACTGAAGGCAAACACAAGGATTGGAATCATATACACACTTATCTGGCACAGAGATGGTTAAGTGGATAAGGGGATAATTTGGATGGACATGAAAAATTGAAAGACAGACAAATTCGGAACTGATGTCAGGCAACACATTTTAATTGCGGAACTGTCTGCCAGATGTTAACACAGCACTGCGGTCATTCAGAGACCGACCAAAGGGCATCCTGGGGGCATAGGGTATTAGGATGGCAACAAGTTTCCATAGGGCGAGTTAGCTGTCCTGTCTAAAACAGCCTGTGTAAACTGTGTTGTGCCAGAAATAAAAGACAAGTCCTATAGCTTGGGGTCTCCGACATAAGCAGGATAAACTAGAGGCATTCAAAATAAACTGCCTCTATAGAGCCTGAGGTCACCTTGTCAGTATCAATCTTCTCATCCTGATGCACATTAGGAGCTACTGCACTGCCCTCTTTATATCCTATGCCTGGGAATTGACCTTTGACATTAGTGAATACAATATGGTCATTTAAGGATGTGGTAATTATTGGTAACTGCACTAACCAAGTTAGTAGCCAGCATATAGGGCTCTGATGCTCCGGTTTGCATTGCCACCTGGTCTTTATTTTAAAAGACTAATTCTTATTTCTTAACTGTGTCCCTTGTTCAAGATTATGTTCGCATCTGTGCCTTATTTTTCACTATACTGGACTCCAATAACAAAATTCACCAGGGATCGGCAACCTTTGGCACACGGCCCATCAGGGAAATCCGCTGGCAGGCCGGGATGGTTTGTTTACCTGCAGCATCCGCAGGTTCAGCCGATCGCAGCTCCCACTGGCCACGGTTCACCATTCCAGGCCAAAGTGGGCTGCAGGAAGCAGGGGCCAAGGGATGTGCTGGCCACCGCTTCCCGGAGCCCCCATTGGCCTAGAACAGCGAACCGCAGCCAGTGGGAGTTGCAATCGGCCGAACCTGCAGACGCTGCAGGTAAACAAACCGTCTTGGCCCTGATGGGCTGTGGGCCAAAGGTTACCGATCCCTGATGTACACCTTCTATACAGATCTTTTCACCCGAGAATCTCCAAGCACTTTACAAACTTCAATTAAGCCCTGTAAATACTCATGCATTACAGGTGGACATCAACTTCTTCAGCTCAGTTTCCTCACAAGATCACAACAAGTCTCCTTCCCAGTCCCTAAGACTAAATCGTAGACATTCTATCAATCCACCTTGTTCAAATGCTAAGGGAAAAGACGCCCTAACAGCTTTCTCCTCTTCCAAGTGGAAGGTAGTGATGGTAGGGAGAGAAGGTATAAACATATAACCAAGTTTTAAGTGTATGTTTTATGTGCTCCTCTGTGCCAGCTGCAAGCTAGGGTATTTAGGGCCAGATTTTTAAAGGCATTAGTCACATAAAGATGCAAACAGGTGCTGAGTGGCATTTTCAAAAGCAAATTTAAAATCCATGGGCATTAGGCACCTACCTGCTTTGAAAATCCCACTTGACCCCTATTGGCATCTTTAAGCATCTAAATGCCTTTGAAAATCTAACTCATAGTCCTTTAGCTTAAGCTGAAGAAGCTCATACATTAGGTCTGGAGGTCCCAGGTTCAACCCCTGCCCCTAGAAACATCCAAGATGCTGGTCTTTATATACATACATCCTGCTTAATATAAGAGACATAGGGCTTGTCTACATGGGAGCTTGCATTAGTTTAATTAAACTGGTTTAGTTAAATCAGTGCAAACCCCTGTATGGAGGCCCCACTTATATTGGTTTAAAACTAGTAATTTATAGGTCAGCTTGTTAGGATTAGTTTTTTATTGGTAAAGGTCAGTAAATGCAAATTTCCCAGTACACACACAAACCCATGGAAAAAAATATTTCCATTGATAACAGAAACTTGCAGATAGGCAAAATGAGAAAAATGCTGCTTGAAAACCGAGTTTGATGTGAGGGTATTTACTTTGTATATTTTGACATTTGACGTTGATAATATGTGTTTTAACAGTTATAAAGCTTTAACTTTTTGAATCTCGATGTCTGCTATCATTGTTATAATTATTGTCTGACCTCCCCACATTGTTTAAATTTTTACGGGGCTGTCACACAAACAAATAAAAATGCATAAAAGTCATAATTTTGTGCAACTGTGAACATTTAAATTGATAAAAATAGAAAAATGCTTAAAAATAAACACTGATTTATCCATCGAAATTATACAAACATAAAAATTGAATTCTGCCTAGCCTATTTATAGGAGAATGCTAAACTCATAATCCAGATTTAAATCAATTTAAAAACATCCACACGCAGTTGCACTGATGTAACTAAATTGGTTTAAATCACCCTTTTAGTAAAACCAGTGCAACTTTGTATGTAGACCTAAGTTCATTTTTTGCTTCAGGAATGTCAAAAAAAAAAAAGATATCCTGTGTTGTTCTAGCCATGTTGGTCCCAGGATATTAAAGAGACAAGGTGAGTGAGGTAATATCTTTAATTGGACCCATTTCTGGCACCAGACCTTGCCAGAACAACAGATGCAAAATCTGTAGCCATCTCTCCACTGGTACAATGATCAACACTCCCCCACAGCACTCCCTCCAAGATCGATCGGTCCTACACATGCCTATCACAACAGGTGATATACCTCATCCAGTGCACTAAATGCCCAACAACTGCGAAACACGACAATCACTACACTGTTGAATGGACTCACACAGAAAAATGATAAAACACAAAAACATCATATTACCAATGGCTGAACACTTTTCAACAAGCGATCACTCTGTATCTGATCTCTCGATCCTCATCCTCAAAGGAAACCTGCATAACACCTTCAAAAGATGAGCCTGGGTGCTTACATTCATAACTTTGCTGGACACGAAAAAAATCATGGACTGAAGAGAGGAAACAGGATTGATGGTTTATTACAACAATCTATCACCCACTAACCCTACACACTAGTTTTCCCTCTCCCCTGACTGGAGCGGTGTTAACAGGGCCACTTCACCTTGAGAGGTCACTTGAAATGTGTGTTTACTTATGCTAAACAATCTGTTCCACTTTGTATGTAGCCATGACACTTTGAATACATTTGCCAGACCTGAAGATCTCTGTGGGCATGGCTACACTAGAAACTTCAAAGCGCTGTCCGGGAATGCTCCCACGGTAGCGCTTTGAAGTGCGAGTGTGGTCACACGCGAGGGCTGGGCCAGAGTTCTCCCAGTACTCCTGGTAATCCACCTCCACGAGGGGATTAGCTTCGCAGAGCCTGTCCACACTAACACTTTAAAGCGCTCAGATTTGCTGCGTTCAGGGGGGTGAGTTTTCACCCACCCGAGCCAGAAAGTTAGAGCGCTATAAAATGTAAGTGTAGACAAGTCCTGTGTGAGCTTGAAAACTTGTCTCTCTCACCAACAAAAGTTGGTTCGCTGAAAGATATTACCTGCACCCACCTTGGCTCTCTAAGGCTTTGTTTACACTGGCACTTCATTGGCAAAACTTTTGTGGTTCAGGGGTGTTAAAAACACACACACACATGAATGACAGAAGTTTTACCGAGGAAAAGCGCAGGTGTTAACAACACTTTGTCGGCAGGAGAGTACTCCTGCCAACAAAGCCGCTGCCACTTGTGGGGGGATGGACGTTTTTGTTGGCAGGAGAACTCTCTCCTGCCGACAAACAGCAGCTACACTGTGTGCCTTTTAGCAGCACGGGTATAATGGCACAGCCGTGTTGCTAAAAGCCTCGTAGTCTCGCCATAGCCTAAAACAAAAGACAGTGAAGCGAGCAGAAAGAAAAAGGATGTCCCATCCTCTGGTAGTTCTTTACAAGCATCCTTACCACCACACCTCCGCCCACACACACCCCCCTTAAAAATAACAGTCCAAAATGTGAAAACACAATACCAGCAAGATGTTGTGTTTTTCAAGTATCAGAGGGGTAGCCGTGTTTGTCGCTTCTACAGATCCAGACTAAGAGTCCTGTGGCGCCTTAGCCCTGGTCTACACTACGAGTTTAGGTCGAATTTATTAGCGTTATTTCGATTGATCCGTGCACCCGTCCTCACGACGAAGCCCTTACCATCGACTTCTAGGGCTCTTAAAATCGATCTCGCCACTCCACCCCCAACGAGAGAATTAGCGCTTAAAGCGATATTGCCGAATCGATGTAGGCTAGTGAGGACGCAATTCGACAGTATCGGCCTCCTAAATCTATCCCACGGTGCAACAGCTGACCGCTCTAGACAGCGATCTGAGCTCGAATGCTCCTCCCAGGTAGACAGGAAAAGCCCCGCGAACTTTTGAATTTCATTTCCTGTTTGGCCAGCGTGGTGAGCTGCAGGTGAGTGCAGATCTCATCAGCAGAGGTGACCATGATGGAGTCCCAGAACCGAAGACGAGCTCCAGCATGGACCGAGCGTGAGGTACTCGATCTGATCGCTGTTTGGGGAGACGAAACCGTGCTAGCAGAGCTAGGGTCCAAAAGAAGAAACGCCAAGACATACGCCAAAGTCTCCAAGGGCATGCAGGACAGAGGCTACAACAGGGACGCGCAACAGTGCCGCGTGAAAATTAAGGAGCTCAGGCAAGCCTACCAAAAAACCAGAGATGCAAACAACCGCTCTGGGTCAGAGCCCCAGACATGCCGCTTCTATGATGAGCTGCATGCCATTCTAGGAGGTGCAGCCAGCACAGACCCTCCCATGTGGTTTGACTCCGTATGTGGATCATCAGAACCCACAGAGGACCCTGATGATGATAATGATGCTGAAAACAGCACACAGACCCAGCAAGGAAGCGGAGAAGCCCTTTTCCCCGACAGCCAGGAACTCTTTGTCACCCTGGAGCCAGTACAGTTCGAACCCTCCCAAGGCGTGCTCGATGCAGGAGAAGGGACCTCTGGTGAGTGTACCTCTGTTTAATTAATAAATGTTTTATAAGCAAGCGTGTTTAATGATTAATTCGTGGTCAGTACAGCCACAGCTACTCGAAAAGTCTGTTAACATGCTCGGGGATGGAGCAGAAATCCTCCGGGGACATCTCCAGGAAGATCTCCTGGATGTGCTCCCAAAGCCTGTGCATGAGGTTTCTGGGGAGGGCAGCCTTATCCTGTGCTCCGTGGTAACACACTCTACCACGCCAGGCAAGCAGCACGTAGTCTGGAATCAGTGCTTTGCAAAGCATGGCGGCGTACGGTCCCGGTTTTTGCTGGCATTCAAGCAACATCCTTTCTTTATCTGTGTGTGTTATCCTCAGAAGAGTGATATCATTCATGGGAACCTGGTTGAAATAGGGGAATTTTAGTACGGTGGGAATCCAGAAGGGCTCCGTCCATGCTGGGCTGTTTACCTGTGGCTGAACGGAAATCTTCCCCGCTGGGACCCACGCGGTGGGGGGAGGGGGCATAGCGAACATTTTGCTTTGTTGTGTGTGTGTGTGGGGGGGGGGGGGGGGGGGGTTGATTAGGTTCTCCCTGCATGTTAACCCGAAAACCGCCGCCCCACCTAACTTTTCAATTGCTAACCTGTTTGTTTTAAATTGCCAGCCCACGGGATGTTTGTTATGGGAAATGAGGGGGTTGCTGTTTGAAAACATTCCCGCCTGTTGTGAAGCTTAAAGAAGCCTATAGAGTGTCTTACCATGGCTGTCTGCAAGCCGAATTCTGTTGCCCGCCGGACCTGCTTGTGTGATCTCTCACAGCAAACCGGCAGACCCTCAATATAAGAGGCCCAGTGCAACCTTGGACAAAATGCACATGTGATATGTAATGTTTTGTTCAAACAAAATGTGTCTTTTACATTTGTCTCCCGTTTGCTTCCTCCCACAGCTACAAATGTTTCAACGCCACCCCTTTCATCACCATCCCAGAGGCTAGCGAAGATAAGAAGTAAAAAGAAAAGGAGTCGAGACGATATGTTCTCAGAACTCATGGAATCCTCCCACTCTGAGGCTGCCCAGCAGAATGCGTGGAGGCAGACACAGTCTGAGTCCAGGAAGGCAGAATTTGATCGCGCGGACAAGTGGCGTGCTGAGGACAATGACTGGCGGGCTGAAGAGAGACAGCGGCGGGATGAAGAGAGTAGGTGGCGTCAGCGTGCAGAGAGAAGGCAGGATGCAATTCTGAGGCTACTGGAGGATCAAACGGAAATCCTCCGGCTTCTGGCTGAGGACAGGCGTAGGGTTCAGGAAAGGCCGCCTGAGCCCAGACCGCCGCTACAGCCCCTGTGTAACCAACAGCCCTCCTTCCCGAGTCCCATAACCTCATCCCCAAGACGCCCAAGAACGCGTTTGGGTGGCCTCCGTGCTCCCAGCCACTCAAGCCAAGAGAACAGTCCAAGCAAGAAAGGGCTGGCATTCAATAAGTTTTAAAGTGCTGTGTGTCCTTGTCCTTCCCTCATCCCCTCCTCCACCACCCATCCTGGTGCTTCCCTTCCTCCACCACCTATCCCGGGAGACTGTGTCAGTTACCACCATAGTCCCCCCTCTGTGTTTTACAAATTAATAAAGAATGCATGATTTTTAAACAAGAATTACTTTATTTCCTCTGCAAGCGGTGATCGAGGGGGGGAGGGCAGGGCGGTTTGGGTAAAGGGAAGTAGAGCGAATGAAGGGGCGGGGCTTTTCATTACTGGGGAAAAACAGAACTTTCACACAGCATCCTGGCCATTCATGAAACTTGTTTTCAAAGCTTCCCTGATGCGCAACGCACCCTGCTGTACTCTTGTAATAGCCCTGGTGTCTGGCTGCGCATAACCAGCGGCCAGGCGATTTGCCTCCACCTCCCACCCTGTCATAAACGTCTCCCCCTTACTCTCACAGATATTGTGGAGCGCACAGCAAGCAGTAATAATAATGGGAATATTGTTTTCGCTGAGATCTAACCTAGTTAATAAACTTCTCCAGCGAGCTTTTAAACGGCCAAATGCACACTCCACCACCATTCTGCACTTGCTCAGCCTATAGTTGAAATGGTCCTGACTACTGTCCAGGCTACCTGTGTATGGCTTCATGAGCCATGGCATTAAGGGGTAGGCTGGGTCCCCAAGGATAACTATGGGCATCTCAACATCCCCAACGGTTATTTTCTGGTCTGGGAAGAAAGTCCCTTTTTGCAGCAGCTGAAACAGACCAGAGTTCCTGAAGATGCGAGCGTCATGTACCTTTCCCGGCCATCCCACGTTGATGTTGGTGAAACGCCCCTTGTGATCCACCAGTGCTTGCAGCACTATTGAAAAGTAACCCTTTCGGTTTATGTACTCGCTGGCTTGGTGGTCCGGTGCCAAGATAGGGATATGGGTTCCGTCTATCGCCCCTCCACAGTTCGGGAAGCCCATTGCTGCAAAGCCATCCAGTATGAGCTGCACATTTCCCAGACTCACAACCCTTGGTACAAGCAGCTTGGTGATCGCCCTGGCTACTTGCATGACAACAGCCCCCACTGTAGATTTTCCCACTCCGAATTGATTCGCGACTGACCGGTAGCTGTCTGGCGTTGCAAGCTTCCACAGGGCTATCGCCAGTCGCTTCTCTACTGTGAGGGCTGCTCTCATCTTGGTGTTCTGGCGCTTCAGGGCAGGGGAAAGCAACTCACAAAGTTCCATGAAAGTGCCCTTACGCATGCGAAAGTTTCGCAGCCACTGGGAATCATCCCAGACCTGCAGCACTATGTGGTCCCACCAGTCTGTGCTTGTTTCCCGGGCCCAGAATCGGCGTTCCACTGTATCAACGAGCCCCATTACCACCATGATGTCCACCTTGCGGGGGGGCCTTTTGAGGTCTGTCTCGATGTCCTCATCACTCTCCTCAGGCTGATGCTGTCTCGTCCTCGCCTCCTGTTGCTCTAGCAGCTCCCGGTTCTCGGTCTCCATATACTCCTGGACAATGCGCGTGGTGTTCATAACGGCCATAACAGTTGCGGTGATCTGATCGTGCTCCATGCTTCCCCCGGTACGCTGTTTGCAGGACAGCAGAGTGGGAGCAGAAGCGGCGGGTGGATAACAATGGTGGCAGCAATATGGCGCCCGCACGAAAAAAGGCGCGAAAGGATTTTTCGCTCCCCCCTCAGGTGCTTTCACGGAGGGAGGGGGGAGCAAGGGTTAGGCTCATTTCCTTCTAGCTGCAGATAGTACAATATGCCGTGAGCAGGGGTTAGGCTCCTTTCCTTCCAGCTGCAGATGGTACAATAAGCTCTACTGACCCCCTCAAGGATTGAACTCGCAACCCCGGGTTTAGCGGGTCAACGCTCATACCGCTGAGCTATCCCTCTGCCCGTGTTCCAGGCAGTGCTGAATCTCCCTTAAAGAAAACGTAAAAAAGCGCCCCCGGCCAGCCACACCAAAGGCCGCCGGCCAGGAGCACTGTAATGTCGAGCATATTGTACGATCTGCAGCTAGAAGGCAAGGAGCTTCTCCTGTATGGTCCCGCGACCACAACCATTTATGGCATAGTGCATGATCTGCAGCTAGAAGGCAAGGAGCTTATGCTGTGCAGTCCCGCGACTACCAGCCTCAGGCGGAATGGCCCCCTCAAGGATTGAACTCGCAACCCCGGGTTTAGCGGGCCAACGCTCAGAACGCTGAGCTATCCCTCTGCCCGTATTATACCGTGACTGAATCTCCAGTAGACCTAATGTGAAGGCGCACGCTGGAGATGTACGGTAATTGTGAGCTGAGCAGCCTTCTGTAGCCTTCTGTAGCAAACATGGAAAGCACGCAGACAAGGCGCGAAAAAGATTGCTTTCAAGGAGGGAGGGAGGGACGTTTGATGGCCTGATGACATGTACCCAGAACCACCAGCGACATTTTTTTCTGCCCCATCAGGCTTTGGGATCGCAACCCAGAATTCCAATGGGCGGCGGAGACTGCGGGAACTGTGGGATAGCTACCCGCAATGCAATGCTTCGAAGGTCGATTCTAATCTCGCAACTGTGGACACAGACAATCGACCTCATGGTCTTACCGCTCTTTAGTGGGGACACACACAATCGATTCCATTAATTCGGGTTTTAATATATCGACTTCTATAATTTCGACCTAGTTCTGTAGTGTAGACGTACCCTTATAGACTAACACAGGTATTGGAGCATAAGCTTTTGTGGGTGAATACCCATGAAAGCTTATGCTCCAATACGTCTGTTAGTCTATAAGGTGCCACAGGACTCTCTGTGTTTTTCAAGATTCTCCTAGAAACAATCAGTTTCCGACACTTTCTGTAGCAGGTAAACCTGACTCAGGTTAAAACCAACGGACCCTGTAGCCAGATACTTACGAGGGAATGAAAAGAACAGGGCAGTTTATCAAGTGATCTGTCCGCTGTTGTCTGGACCCAGCTTCAGGTAGTCAGAGGTTTAGCAACACCCAGAGCTGGGGTTGTGTCCCTGACCATCTTGGCTATTAGCCATCGATGGACCTATCATCCATGAATGTATCTGATTCTGTTTTGAACCCTGTTATACTTTTAGTCATCACTATATCACCTAGCAACAAGTTCCACAGGTTGACTATTCATTATGTGAAAAAGTACTTCCTTATGTTTGTTTTAAGCTATTTATTTCATTGGATGACCCCGGTTCTTGTATTATATGAAGGGGTAAATAATACTTCCTTATTCATGTTCTCCACACCACTCATGATTTTATAGACCTGGATCATATCCCCCACCCTCACAGTCAATTCACTATTACCGTACTCTGGATTATATGGTCCTATTGACTGTGAATGGCCTTCCCAGCAAAAGAGTGCTCAGAATGTATTACCCCCTCCAGTAGGATACCAGAACACATTGTGCCGTGCCACATTTGCTCTTGACATCAGTGCACATACAAATGAATAAATACATGAATCTGAACGATCTGTCACTGACAGGACAAGAAAGAGAACTGATGATGCACTGATTTCCTATCCTTGTCACTGCGCAGGATGTCATGTCAGTCCAATCAAGTATGCGGTCAGCTTTCCCACTGAATTTCTCAGGAAATGCACTCGATACCTGATTGTGTGCTGTAAATAAGGCCCTACATAGAGCGCCACATGCCCAGGCTGATATTGCATGCTGTGTGTGCTCTCTGTTAAAAACATATGCCACCTCACACCCTTCAAGTATGTTCAGCTGGTCACAAGAAAAAGCATTTAATTCACAGCACATTTTCTCTGTAACTCCTCAAAATGTTTCACTGATGAGGTGCATGGTATCGACCAGGCCTTCTGACAGCAAGGAATACTAGAAGATTAGAATATAAATATTCATTCAGGTTGTACACCCATTACAAGGAATACAAAAAGCTTTGTAAGAACAGAAACGGCGTTAGCTGACTGAGTCTTAGCCCCGAAATGCCACCTGCTGATCCTTTTTGGAACTGCCAGATGCCTCACCAGTCACAGAAAAGCCACGGTGTTCATACTTCCTGGTACAGTAGTTTCTCCTGATCTTAATTCAGCCCTATTGATTTACTAGGTAAGATATATAACACGATCAGTTTAGAGATGAGTTTTTGTAAAAAAAAAAAAAAAAAAAAAAAATCAATAGCCGCTTGGGCTATAAAGGGACCTTGGAATTGATTTGAAGATATGTTGGGCCTATGCCCAAAGCAAAGAGCCCAGCCAAGTGAAATCTAATGCTTTTTGAGTTCATTTAAAGATGACCCTGAATGAAATTTTCAATCATGAAGGTCTAATCCACTCCAGATTATTTATAAATACTGCTAGGGAAAGAACCTCAACACAAAAATCCTTCTGAGTTTTTGGAGATCAGCTTCATAAATTTTTAATCGGTCCTTGTATTTGTCTCCATGCTCGTTCACTCTTTTTAAAATTTTATTTATTTTATTTATTTATTTTACACACCTTAGGTTGTCATTTTCTATTAACTCAGAGAGAATCAGTAAGTGCTGAAAGGTTCCTTGGCAACTCACAAATGCTTTCCTGTTCTTGACACTCCGCCTTTAGATTAGACTTCTAAAACATAGTGCTGTGTTTCCAAGGTGTACTGAACAAAGGGCAAACACTGTGTGTAGGTTAGATAATGCTATATGTGAATTCACAGTTCATCAACATTGGGCTGCAGCTTTCTAAAACCAAATTCTATTCCTTCTGCCCATAATGTGGGAGAAGCACACAAGTGAAAGACAAGGGATAGGGGAAGAATAGTTGCCCACAGTGAAGGACTGGCCATAGGTATATAGATTTTCAGGGCAAAGATAGAACGTGGTGCATCCTGCATCCTTCTTCCTATCAGGGCCGGCGCTTCCACTAGGCGACCCTAGGTGGTCGCCTAGGGCGCCAGGATTTGGGAGCAGCATTTCGCCGCCCTCGGCGGCATTTCAGCGGCGGCAACACCCGACGGCGATTTGATGGCAATAAAAGCGGCTGCCAAAACGCCGCCGAGAACGCAGCTTCAGAGGAGCTGCTGGCAGAGGTGAGCTGCCGCTGCGGGGGGGGTGGGGAGTCGCCGCAGGCGGGAGGTTAACTGCCGCGGGCGGGTGAGGAGCTGCCGTGGGCGGGAGGCTGGCTCCTGCAGCGGGTGGGGAGCTGCCGCAGGCAGGGGAGCTGGCTGCCACGGGGTGCGGGGCGTTAGCAGGGTGGGAGGGGCGCAGGGGTGGCGCAAGGAAGTTTCGCCTAAGGTGCGAAACTTCCTTGCACTGGCCCTGCTTCCCATTTTGCTCTGCAGCCCACTCAGTATCCTGTCCTCCTTCTAAAGGATGCTTTAGTTTCTGCTCAGTTGTGTGCAGGAGCTCCACAGTGTAGAACAGCAGCTCAGGACTGGTTTATTGACAACAGATCACAGTGGATCAAGTGTTAACTGAGGTGCCACCTGGTATGTAAAGACCTAAGCAGCAAACCATTTAGCCTATGCTATGCCTAAGGGCAGGCTGGCTGGATGAAAGCCTTCTCCTGTTGACTGGCTAAATTCAAAATCTTTTCCAGGATGAGAAATTTATTTTTTAAAATAACCTGAGCCCATCTGAAAACCCATGTTGGAGCTGGGTCGGGCTGTGCAGATTTGGTATTACAACAGCCATGTAGCTAGGACATCAACACGGGGAGGGGGGTTCAAATTCATGACAAGAGTGGCAGTTGTCCTGGCCTTCAGAAATTCACATACATAGTGAAAAATGCCACCTCAGTCAGCAGCGTTTTTTAAACTTTATTTTTATGCAATAAGAAAAAATGATGTTTTTGTGATTGTTCAATGTAACATTAAAAATATTCAAGCATTCCAAAAATTCAAAGATTCAAAAACAGAAAAAGTATGGATCTTAACACAAAAGTGCAATGTAACAAAGACTGTCATGAAACCAAAGTTGTAGTCTTCTTAGATAATGGTTTCTGAATTCCTTCACAAAGATATCCAGGTTCAGTTCTGAAGTCAAATCACTTTCATACGACATGAGAATTAGGTTTCTCTTCCTTTCCTGGATCATTCTCATCGAGTGGTGTGATAAAATTCTTTTCAAACAAGAAAAGGAATTCTCACAAGCCGCAGCTGATGCTCCAAACAACAAGACCACTATAGACATTTCAAAAACATATAGGAAAGCCTCCTTTAATTCCTTGGCAGCACCTAGAACTTCTTTAAATTCTTTGCAATTTCTCTCATCTCTCAGTGGTTTAAATATAGTCCTTTCAACTTTCACTTTCTCAATATCTAATCCAAGCAATTCAATCAAAGCACACAGTGATTCCAATTTCATGAAGTCTGGAGAGGCAGCAGAATAGATTATTGACAAGTATTTGTATAACTTGGAGTTCTTCTCAGAAAATCACCTTTGCAGTTCACCACTGGTTTCATCAATCAATTCCTGACAAGTCTGTTCACCACTGATGCTCATTTACATTTTGGAATCCTGCAAAATCCTCAGTGACAATGGTATCTTGAAATTCTGGGGGAATATCTTGGTTCTTTCGGTGGCACGTGTTAATGTTAGGCTTCATCACATGCATCTTGCAAAACAGGGCGCTTGGATGAAATCTCTGAGAAAATTTCTTCAGATGTCTCTTTCTTTTGTTGCAGTTTTTCAAAAGTGACAGTAATCAATTCAACTCCTTTAGCAAGGTGCATTAGTTCCTTTTGAAGGTAACTGTTTACAAGAGCAAAAACTCTCACTCTCATAAACTCAGCAAAGAACAAGAATTTGGATGATTCTGTAACTTCCAACAGCCCTCTTGCTCCTACATTCATAGCTTTAATGTAGTAAAAGCATCATGCCCCTAACCCAAACAGTTATTGTGGTACAAAAACAGTGCATAGACCAGGCCTGAGATTTTGTTACAAAAACTGCTCCCAGCTTTTTCCATTGCAAGCAGCTTTCACAACGGTACTGCATGTGCTGCTGCCTGGTTGACCCAGTATGGAAAAAACAGGATCTAGGCAAACAATAGCAGCAGCAAAGATGCCCAATTCACCTCCCTGAGGTGATTTCACAATTTAGGCTATGTATATACTTAAAATGCTATAGCAGCACTTATTACAACAACAGAAGAGTTTTTCCCATCACCATAGGTAATCCACCTCCCTGAAAGACAGTAGCTAGGTCGATGGAAGAATTCTTCAGGCTTAAAGGCTGTCTACACCGGGGTGGGGGGGGGGGAGGGAGTCGGTTTAACTAGATCTCTCAGGGGGGTGGATTTTTCACAATGTAACTTTTCAGTGTAGACCAGCCCTTAATTAGGGCCATTTACATACTAAGGCTGTGTCTACACTACGGAGACTAAGCCACTATGGAACCCCAAAGGGGTTTTTCCATCCATGTAGAAACACCACCTCCCTGAGCAATGGTAGCTACACCAACAGAAGCATTCTTCTGTCCACATAGCTGCATCTACATTGGAGGTTAGCATTGCTATGTCAGTCAGGTATGGTTTTTTCACACCCCTGACACAGCTAGGTCAGCTAAGCCTAACACTATTAACCAAGGCCAGTCTAACTACATTAAATCTTATCATCGGCATCGAAGATGGGCTCTTTTTGAAAGCCTGGTCCTGATGCTCACTTGTTCTCTTCACTCATTCATCTATTCCCCTCCCACTATGAGAATAAGCCTCCACAGTGGGAAGGACTATACCACTTTAACTACATCGGTATAGTTAAAGCTATACAACTTTTGTATGTAGACAAGGTCTTAGTCCATGTTCTAAGTAGCAATCTGTTTCAAGGGACCCTAGCCTCTCCCTAGAGTCTGAACATGGAACTCTAGGATGTGTCTACGCTACAAGTGAAGGTACAGACATACATACCTGCACTAGCTTTAATCTACCTAGCATGGATAAAAACAACAGCAAAAACAATATGGGCCTGTCAGGGAACCAGGGTATGCACTCGCATTGATATCCTTCACTGAAGCCTGTGTGCCATGTCTTCAGTACTATTTGTACCCGTGCCATCTTGACTAACATGGGTATGCCTACCGAGTTGCAAGCACACCTTACATTACAGTGTAGATGCAGTGCAAAAATTTAAAAAGTTACTTGCAAATTGGTGCAAAAATTGGTTCAAAATCACAAGTGTAGACAAGCCCTAGGGCTGTTGTAGTCTCAAGCACAGTTTCTAACCAAGGGATTACAAATTGGCCCCTGGGTTAACACAGGCTGCAACTCCTATTTCAACCATTTTCCAACATATTTTAAAAACATGATTTCCTGAGCAAAGAAATAATGGCCTAACAGTGCACTAGAATAGATGACCTAATGCTATTAATCCATTGTGGTGGTCCTCCCCTCAACCCTCTGTCTTAAACTCTTAATTACAACTGGCACGTCTGAGCCTACTGCCACTGCTATATTCCCCTTTCAGCAAGGCCTTGCCTGCACTGGGAGTTTGTCCCATTTCGAGGAATGACGGGTGTGTCCAGTCTCACCAGCTTTGCTTTTCCTGCAGAATTGATTTTTAATTCAGCAAGAATCTACAAACTGAGATTGTAAACTCTTTGGGACAAGGGCCATCATCTACAGCACTTAGTACAATGTAGCTCTGAGAGGCCCTAGCCCCCACAATGCAAATGGCACGCTGTGTCCAGTCCTGGTCACCCTGTCTCAAAAAGAATATAGTGTGTTGTGTATTTGGTTGTCGTGGTAATAGCACCTTGTTGTTGCTATGGCAACTGAGTTAGATTATTAGGGGATAGCCCAGCCAGTTTTGGCTGGTTTGGTCAGTTCAGTGTGTGAAAATAAAGCACAGCTTCCATGGCTCTCAGCTCTCTGTCTCAAATGATTTCTTCCTAAACCTGCTGCCCCTAGGATACAACATAGTGGAACTGGAAAAGGTTCAGAGAAGGGCAACAAAGATGATCAAGGATACAGAACGGCTTCCATAGGAGGAGAGACTGAGCTGTTCCTCTAAGAAAAGAGATGACAAAGAGGGTGATATGATAGAGGTCTGTAAAATCATGACTGGCATGGGAGACGTAAATAGAGAAGTGCTATTTACCCTTTCACACAATACAAAAACTGGGGGTCACCCAATGAAAGTAATACGCAAAAGGAAATACTTTTCCACACAATGCACAACTAACCTGTGGAACTCATTGCCATGGGATGTTGTGATGCCCAGAAGTACAAATGGGTTACCAAAAAAACCTGCATAAGTTCATGGAAGATAGGTCCATCACTGGCTATTAGCCACGATGGACAGGGACACAAACTCATGCTCAGGGCAACTCTAAACCTATAACTACCAGCAGCTGGGAGCAGAAGATGGGGTGGATCACTCCATAATTTCCCTGTTCAGTATAGCCCCCTGAAGCTCCAGTATGGGCTCTATCAGAGACAGGATACAGGGCAAGATGGACCATGGTCTGACCCAGTATGGCAGCTCTTATATAAACAAACAATAATAAACCATTCTTTATTCCCCGTTTAGCCACTCTAATCTTTGAGGAGGCGGGGACGGAAAGGGAAAAAATCAAAGCTAAAAGAGCTGGCCAGTAACTTTGAAGCTTTTAATTTATTATTTATATTGCAGCAATGCTGAGCCCTCCCCCCCTCCCCCCCCTGCAAATCTGAGATCAAGACCCCCTTTGAGCCAAGCATTGCACAGATACTTAGGGTATGTAATTTCCAGCTCAGACACGTGCTAGCTTTGATTGAGCTAGCGTGCTACAAATCCCAGAGTGGCAGTGCAGGTGGCAGGACAGGCAAACCACCCTGAGTACAACCCCACTGGGGACCCTAGGTTATGGCGTTAGGTGGCTAGCCCATCCTGCGGCCCGTCCTGCCATGGTGGCACTGCTACTTTTAGCATGCTAGTTTGGCCAGAGCTAACGTATGCACATCCACCCGACCTGGAAATTACACCTGCACCTTAAGTGTAGACGTACCCATAGCGACACACACAGTCCTTGCCTGTCTAAATAGACAAGACAGACCCTGAGTTTGTAGAGGGTTGAAATGATTTGCTCAAGGTCGTGCAGCAGGCCAGAGCCAGGATTACAACTCAGATCTCCTGACTCCTAATCCAGTGTCCTATTCCCAAGACCACACTGCCTCCCCAGTCTCACTCACAGCACTAACAATAACCCCCTCCCTGTAACGTGCCCACCAAGTTTGTTTTAGTGCAATGCACTGTTAAATGCCACTAGGCCTGCTTGCAGGTGTTTCAGCAACTATGTCAAACAAAGGATGTTTTCCCCCCTCATACTCTCCATATACATGTGTAGTGATGACAATGCTCAGGAGAACACACTGAGTGACCAAAAAGGGGAGCAGCATTGCAAAATGGCTCTTTGAAAGAAACCCCCGCTTCCCCCATCAAAATGGTTACATCCAGAAGCTGCGCTGTTTCTTGGCCATCCCTCTCCACAGCCCCACAGCAGCAGCTCTGGTGCTTGATAACAAGTGTAGGCGTACATGCAAAGATAAGGTTAACCAGGGGTTTTCAGCACTTTCACCAGCTCTGCCACTGACTAGCTTGGGTTACCTTATGCAGGTCATTTATCTTTTCCATGCTTATTTCCCCTTCTGTAAACACGGCTCATAACCACCTATCAGGGTTGTTGTGAGGTATACGTTATGGATGGAAGGTGCTATTCAAATGTAAAATATCTGTTCTCTGTCACATCAGACCTAGTAATCCTGTCTCCAGAAGTGGCCTGACTCTAAGGACCAACTGTCTTACTCAATCTGGCAAATCATCTGTTCCTGGAGGCTGCTAGTGGCATGAAATTAATAAATGTGCTTAAAGTGCATTAGTATAGGAAGTGCTGATTATGATTAATATCACCAGCCATCCTTCTGTACATTTCATAGGGGTGCTATGTTGAATTAACCCTTTTCTTATAACAGCATCAGCACTTCATTCATTGGAAATTATTTGCATAGATCCTGTTTTTTAAAAAAATCAGACCCACAATTCTGGTGTCTTTGCCCTACATTTGCTGCTTTTCACAGTATTTAACACTTCTGTGTTTCAAAGAGTCTTCAACAATGCAACTGACTCACTGCGACCCTTGCGTCTAGCCCTGCAGAAAACCGTCTCTCATACAGACAATAGTAGCCTCAAAGATGATAACTCTATTGCCCCCTGCAGCCCCAATACACACATACAATGCCTCAATGAGGTGTCAATTTAAAAAGGAGCCAGGGCCATTTCACTTGCCCAACTGATTTGAATGGGGAGTCTGCAGAGTCACACAATCTTGACCTTGATGCTCAATTCAATGAGATTTTATTAACATGACAAGCTATACAGTTGTGGGCCAGCTATGTCTCTGCTTAAGACTTGGAGAATGGAACACTGATTCATTCAACCTTTACTGCCTGTTAACAGATATGCTGAAGGCCGTGTTTTTCCATGTGGATGGAAGTATCCAGCCTGCACTGACCAGCTTATAGGACTAGGACTTTCGGTAGCATCTTAAGGGGATGGAAGGAGGTAAGATAATGCAGACACAGAGAAATAACCTCTTTGTTATCTTGTATGCAGCTGATTTGTGTCCGATCTTAAAAAGACAGTAATTTACTGTGACTTGAAAGTAGCTGAAAGAAGAGTGCATGAGTGACCGCTACAGTTTATGGTTATGAACATGATATTTAATATTTTCAGAAGCTCGTATTCAAAATATTTGACAGTCTGGAATTGTTACAACTGAGCTAACTGACAAGACTCAAATGAGAGCTGTGGGGGGGGGACGGGACAGCAGACAGAACATTTGCAGAACAGCAGCAGCGTGTAGGTTCCTAGAACACTACCAGCTCCAAACGTGAAGCCCATGTTGTTCCAGGTGGGTGGAAGGATCCAGCCTGCACTGACCAGCTTATAGGACTAGCACTTTCGGTAGCATCTTAAGGGGATGGAGGGAAGTAGAGAATATAGACATAAACATGCAAAGAAATAATCGGTTCTCTTTTTACAAATTAGTTAAACTGCAGGCACATTTCCCTAATTAGCCCTTACACTTCCTCATCATGATAAATTGGGTTTAAAATCTATCCTAGCCCACCACTTGAGAAGATTAAATGGTGTATTTTAGATTTTCAGCAGTAAAAGGTTGGATCACTATCTTACTCCTTCGCAAAGACTTCTGGGACTAATGGGCATCAGTCAATCCAGAGACAAATAGCCCCTTCTAGCTGAGACCATAACCCTAGAGTATTGATCAAATGTCCACATCCCTTGCACATAATAGAATTTCTCAGTGAACTAATTGTTTTCTCTCCTTTCATCTCTGTAAATGAGGTCAACGGCAAGGGCAAAGAAGAGAGAATTAGCTCTAAGTGTTCTTGGCATCAAAGCTGGCTTGCAAGGGGAGAGTGAGTTTTCAGATTTCAGAGAGTATCAGATATGGTTTATAAAGCACTGTGAAGCTTTCAAAAAACTCTAAATCTGGAGTTGCCTCAGATTAATGGGGTTTGCTTTAACTACTTGAGGATTTATGCTTTCTAAATCTCCTTTTATGAACCTTGGCTATACCTGGGCAAGAAGACAGCACTAATTCAAGCCATACCTACAATGATACCTGCCTTTCATCTAAGAATCTCAAAGCACTTTACAAATGTTAATGAAACCTCACAAACCACGTATAACAGGCAAGTATTAGGACTCATAACTGTTCCTGGGACCTTAATTTTAACCAGTTGTCTCTTGCCTGTGTAGATAGAACCAAACTGTGTTTTACCTGTGGGCTTAAGCTTGCCCATAAACCATGTTCAAACAAGGCCAACCTGTTATAACACTGTCCCCAGCCACCCCCACATACACTAGATTAAACTGTGCAAGTAGGCTCCTAAACCAACAAGTAAAGGGAGACACCAAGAGCTGGGCAAGTACAAGAATGCAGTACAGTTACTCAAAAAGTTCCTTCCCTAAAATGGTGATTGTTCTTCTAGGTCTGAACTTTCAGCCCTTTTATTTTCACCTAGCATGGCTTATTGGACAAAGGCTACTCCTTATCTGGCAAGGCTTTCAGTCAGACTGCGAGTGAATTAGAATTCAACAGCAACTGAATTGCCTCATTGCCCCATATAGTCACATATACTCAGATGTCTGCTCAGGCCAGCTGGCAGCACACTAATACAATGGTTACATGTCCTTGATGAGTAAAATAACCCCTGTGTATTTGGACCCCAGTTTGCAAAGGTTGACACATGTGCAATAGTCCCACTGAAGACAATGGGATTGCATATACTCAAAGTTAAACATATGCCTGCATTTCTGTAGGGTTGGACATTACTTTGTTATAGGTCATCATAGTCAATTTTTCTTTGTTGTTTATAATGGTAAGTAGCTTAGAATTTTGGGATATTAGATAGTTAATCAGCATTAATATCTCACCTACAAACTGAATATCAGAGATGCTTAGGGGGAAAAACCAGAACATCTGGTCATCTCTAATCTGTTCTAATTTTTGTAACATCATATTTGATTATTAAATGTATCCCTGTTGCTCCTACTTATCTTGCTGTACTAGTTATTTAATTTTGAAAACATTTCTTCTATTTTTGTAGCATTAACATGCCTTATAGTTGTTTCTATTCCCAACAAGGAAATGCCTAATATTCTCATATCCCAGAGCGGTAGCTCAAACAGAAGATTTTCCTGTAATTTCATTTATTTATTTCCTTCCCTTACTTTCTTTTGTCACTTAAGAACAAGAATGAGATTACCTTGTAGTGACTGCTACACTCTTCCCAAACTTAATCATTCCTCCTCCTCCCTTTTCTTTCTTCACCTGCCCCTTTCTCTTTCAACTCCTTCTCTACACCAAGAGCAGCATTTGATAGAAGAACAGCAGCCAAAAGCAAACTTGAGTTGAGCAGCCCTGTTATAGAATAAGCCCCTCCCACAAGAAGGAGATACTGTAGAAGATAATTGCAATTAGAGCACAGAGCTGAACTATGGCATAACAGCACACAGTACTGAGTAATTTTTGAAGAGGCAGCAGCTATTTATCATTAACTAGCACAAGCTTTCTTCTCCCTCCCTCCAATTGGTCTCACTGCTGCTCAGTCCCAACTTTATGTAATAAAACCCCCACAATAAGTGGCTGTTGAACCACAGCTGTGCTTGGTCTGCTGGTTTAATGCACCATCCTCCACTGCTCATCTCATCTGACGATAGCACGCTGCACCCTTTCTTTGTTTTGGTGTAGTACATTCACAAATAGTATGGGGCTAATACAGCGCAGTGAAAAATCCCAGCCTTCTAAGCACTTCATTCCAACATGTTTTCCACAGGCCTCAAAATAAGCTGGCATTGACTCAAAGTCACAATGAATTTCATTACAGCCCCAGTCAGTTTCTGCAGAATTGAGGCTTTTGTTAACAGCCTAGCTGCACCTGCACGGGCAAAATTTGTACCTGTATTTCAGGAACTACTGGCCCCAGACCAGGTGCAAGGGTGCCAAGTGACTAGCACAGACTGCAGCCACCGAACCTGCTCTAAAATTCTGTGGCACAGAAGTAAAAACACCAGGGCTCTGTCTGCATCTGACGGCAAATACAGATCCAAATTTTGAGGAGGTCTCTGTTTGGGGGGAGGGACCCTTTCTGAAAGTGGCCCCATGCAGTGACCAGGGCCGGCGCTATCACTAGGCGACTCTAGGCGGTCGCCTAGGGTGCCAGGATTTGGAGGGCGGCGGGCGGCTGCCTCCTGCCTCCCAGCTCCCTGCTCAGCCGCTGAGCGAGGAGCCAGCCACGGCGAACCGCCCCCCTGCCTCCCCGCTCAGCCACTAAGCGTGGAGCCAGGAGGCAGGAGGCAGCCGCGGTGGGCCGCCCCTGCCTCCCCGCTCAGCTGCTGAGCATGGAGCCGGGAGGCAGGAGGCAGCCATGTTGGCTCGGGTGGGGGTGGGGGGACACAGGGCTGGTGCAAGGAAGTTTTGCCTAGGGCGCGAAACTTCCTTGCACCAGCCCTGGCAGTGACTGGCTGCGTCAGAAGCCAATCAGCCTGAAACATTATCTCATTAGAAAAGTGTGATCTTTCCATTCCATGCCTATGGTAAGTGTACGCTTTATCTGCTAAGCTTGCACTGTTGACCTTGTTGTCTATGCCTTAACGACATTGACATTTAAATTGGCATTATTCCATTCCAAAAATTGATTCCTTGTTGAGATGAATGGGGCATTTCACACCTTTCAGAACTATTGTTTCCTCCCCTGCGTCTGCTGAGTCAGACAGATAAGGTTGCATTGGTTACACTGGATTCACATTTTTAATGAAAAGCTTAGATCCTGGAGCAGCAAAGGGGGCATCCTGTGGCAAATTCTATTTCCCCTTCTTTGCTGAAAAAGAGAACTCTGTGCTGGGTGGGGTAGAGGGAAAGTGTCTCCTGGTTAACATTAGCCACAGTAGCAAAGCCATGAACATCCCCTTCCATTTTCTTCAATGGGGAGATATGATCAAAGCCCAAGTTAAAGCCAGTTAAACCTATTAGCATTATTTGTGAATCAAACACTCAAAGATGCTCTCCAGGCTCCTTTCATCTCCAGCAGGGGCACTGTTTTCTGTTTCATTTGGGTGTGATAGGGAAGGGGGCAAGGGAAGCCTGGGGATTTCTAACAAACAGAACACAACCCAGCACTTTATGGCTTTCACAGAGGGTGACCAGATGTCCCGATTTTATAGGAACAGTCCTGTTTTTTGGGTCTTTTTCTTACATAGGCTCCTATTACCCCCCACCCCCGTACCGATTTTTCACACTTGCTGTCTGGTCACCCTATCTCCACAGCCATTTCTTCATGGAACTCCTGTCCCTGAGAACCTGCAGAGCAGCTTGGCCAACCTCAAGTCGTGATGTTTTAATATCATGAGCCAAACATACATACACGGGTCATAAGATTCTAGATCCCATAAGATTCATGTTCCCTTGCCGAACATGCCCCTGACCACAAGGCATCTCGGTGTTGCCAACGCTCACACATTTATAGGGAGTGAAGAAATAAGAGAACCCCTGGACCAGAAAGTTTACAGTCTAGAGCAGGGAGAGGAGAATCTTTTGGCCCGAGGGCCACACCTGGGTATGGAAATTGTATGGGGGGCCATGAATGCTCACAAAACTGGGGTTTGGACTGTGGGAGGGTGTGAGGGCGCCAGTTGGGGGTGCAGGCTCTGGGGTGGGGCCATAAATGAAGAGTTCTAGGTGCGGGAAGAGGC
The DNA here is from genome assembly GCA_037349315.1 of Chelydra serpentina. NCBI lineage: Eukaryota > Metazoa > Chordata > Testudines > Chelydridae > Chelydra > Chelydra serpentina. The sequence goes on from JBAIAC010000030.1 coordinate 55,474,012, forward strand.
TCTGGGCTGGGGCAGGGGGTTGGGGTGTGAGTGTGGGCTCCAGTTGGGGCTGCAGGCTCTGGAGTGGGGATATGGGGTTGGGGTGAAGGAGGGTGCTCCGGGCTGGGACCGAGGGGTTCGGAGGGCAGGAGGGGGATCAGGGCTGGGGCAGAGGGTGGGGGGCACAGGAGGGGGTCAGGGGTGCAGACACCGGACGGCACTTACTTCAAGCAGCTCCTGGAAGCAGCGGCATGTCCCCCGTGTCTCTGACATGGAGGCGTGGCCAGGCAACTTTGCATGCTGCCCTGTCCGCAGGCGCCACCTCTGCAGCTCCCATTGGCCATGGTTCCCAAGCAATGGGATCAGCGGGTGCAGCGCTTGGGGTGGGAGCAGCATGCAGAGCCCCCTGGCTGCCCCTACACGTAGGAGCCGGCGTGGGGACATGCTGCTGCTTCTGAGAGCCATGCGGAGCCGCAGTACATGTGGAGCAGGGCAAGCCCCAACCCCGCTCCCCAGCTGGAACACCGGAGCAGGCCAAGCCCCGGACCCCACTTCCTGGCGGGAGCTTGAAGACCAGATTAAAAGGTCTAAAGGGCCGGATATGGCCCCCGGGCTGTATTTGCCCACCCCTGGTCTAGAGCAAAACACAGTCATCTCATACCGGGGGCTATCAAATATCCATTAAATTGGGACTATTTTTAATCCCTTTAGCTGCATGGGATTCTAACTGGTGACCTATCTATTAGTAATACCCTGAGCCACCCAGTCCCCCATAAGTGCTAATGATGCCCCTTCCAGAATGATACTTGCTTTCTGGAATCTTCATAACATCAAGTTCTCACTTTCTGGAGCTTACACAGGTAAAGTCAGCCACACATTGCTCTCAGTCTCTGGGGCATCCTATTCTTCAAGGGACAGCTACCATTAACCAAATACAAATAATAAAAATGCATCAGGAAGTCTCATTTTAGTACAATATCCAAATTCATGCCTAAAGGTGTTCTGGGGTCCTTACACTAATATATTTACACAGATGCATTTTTTTACACACCCACATCATTCACTGGCAGGGAACGACCTGAAAGTCTTCAGATCCATAACACAGACCTTGTTATGCCAATTCAGTTCCATTACACCTGAAGCCTCAAGGGCAGGGCAAGATTTCCCTCTTGGGGTCTTGTCTTCCCTGGGAAAAGCATGCATTCTTAATGCACATTAACTTGAGGTAAAATCCTCACAAAAACAAGGAATTTCTGTATTGCCAACTTTAAATAGTCTTTAACTCCACCTGCTAATTCGTGGGCAGACTACAAACACCCTTCTTGCTTGTGAATGACCTACAGAACAGGAATAATTCACAAAGTATTCCATGAATAGTTTTAATTAAATTATGGTGAAATGGCAAATTATAATTAAATGTCAATTGTTCATGGACAATTGTTGCACAACAACAACAAAGAGGGAGATTTATCAAATAAATTATATAATGCAGATTAATCCACCAGCTCTTGTCTTTTCCATCTCTAATATCTACTAAGCAAATGCCTGCCAAAAAGCTTAGCAACTTCTTGCACAACCTTCCTCCATACTGAATGTGCAAGGAATTTAGAGCAATCTCTGTTAACAGAGCATGGCTCTGTTTCCCACCAATGGTTAGACCATGCACAGAGGTTTGTGAGTCCACTACTTCCATGGGAGCTAATGGACCTGCTTGTTTAGCAGTAGAAACCCCTGCTTTTAATTCCAGTGGTCCTGGATACACTGAAGTAGGGTCATTGATACATGAATATGTTGCCATATCAATTTACTATACAAAAGTCTTCCAGCCAGGAGATAGGGAAAAGACGGAATAGGAGGGTGTGTAGCCCAATGTAGTAGGAGTCAAGGCAAAGCCAAGGCCAAAGCACTGTGAACGCTATCTTGGAGAAGGATTTTGGCTTGTGTAAAAGTTGTGGGTATATTTTTGTTATCTGACTTTTCTAGCCACTTACACACTGAACCACTATTTCTTCTGCTCTGTAATTCAAGTGACATTTTTGCATCATCCTGTAGCAAGGAGGTATCCCTGTGTGCAGGGTTAATTTCAAGCTATTGCCTCTTTTTAACATATTTAACATATTCATCTTCTATGCATTTCAATTTCTCCCACCAATTCATTTCTTGTAATTGGAATCAGGTGCTCCATTAAGCTTCCGAATAGATTCCGTTTTCAAAACCCATTAATTTAGGGCACAATACATTAAAACAGACAACATATTAAGCCTGGTGTTTGTGAATATAACGCTCCATCAACAGCGACCTTTAAAACTAGAGCAAGGGTGGTGTTTAAGCTTGGTTCCAGAGAAAGCAATATCTAAGGGCATGGCTACACTTACGAGTTAGAGCGCATTAAAGCAGCCCCATGCACCCTAACTCACGACACGTCCACACTGGCAAGGGCACGTAGAGCGCCCGGACTCCATGGCTGGAGCGCTCCTGTTAATCCACATCAATGAGAGGCATAATGCTTGCTGCGCCCCAGGTGGAGCTCTGCAGTGCAAGTATGGACACCCTGGTCTGTTAATGCACTCTGATCGGCCTCCAGAAGTGTCCCACAATGCCTGTTCTAGCCACTCTGGTCATCACTTTGAACTCTATTGCCCTGCCCTCAGGTGACCAACCATCAGATCCGCCCTTTAAATTCTCTGGGAATTTTGAAAATCCCCTTCCTGTTTGCTCAACAAGGCATGGAGTACTCTCAGTGAATCTTTCCAGGTGACCATGCCTCCACGCGCCAGGCAATCCCCAGTATGGAGCAATGGCGATGTGCTGGACCTCATCAGTGTTTGTGGGGAGGAAGCTGTCCAGTCCCAGCTGCGCTCCAGCCATAGGAATTATGATACCTTTGGGCAGATATCAAGGGCCATGATTGAAAGGGACCATGACCAGAACGCACTGCAGTGCAGGGTTAAAGTGAAGGAGCTGCGGAATGCCTACCACAAAGCCCACAACCTGCCATTTCTACAAAGAGCTGGACGCAATACTTGGGGGCGACTCCACCTCCACTCTGAGGACCACCATGGACACTTCAGATACCAGTTCAACAAGGCTGCATATGGGCCAAGGCAGAAGCCACATTGTAGTAGAAGACCCTCCCTTGCTTCCCAGGTCACCCTCAGCAGTGAGATATCGTCCAGGACGAACTCCTGTGGAAAATGTGGGGACATTGTACAGTATAGGGGCCCCCTGCAGCTGTTGGCTCTCCCCAAGGCACAGAACCCCAGAGGACAGTATGGCTGTGAAACAATCAGTCCCCCTTGCCTCTGTGCTTACTCACCATTTTGGGGCTCCTGCGGGTTATGTATGCTAGCTTTGGGCCGGGTAAATTCTGCTATTGTGTAGACTGTGCTTGTCTTTAAGTATGGACGAATCATTGCTCTGTCTGGTGTGAACAATGCTGCCTCTGTTAAGAGTTGCATTTTGGCTTTACAGATGCAACCTTGAGATCTCAGCCGTCCTTGTTATCAACGGCCAAAAGACTCCAAAGAATTAGGAAGATGCCACGTAGAAGCAAAGAGGACATGCTGCATGAAGTACTGCAGCAGTCCCTTAATGAAAATCAGAAAGCGCAGGAGTGGCGGGAGCGTGAAAGGAGGGTCCGCCAGCAGAATGCGGTTCGCCCGCACCAAAACATGGATGGGCTGCTAGGCATTATGGAGCACCAAGCAGACTTGATACAGGTGCTCGTAGCAATGCAGGTGGAGCACTACCGTGCTCGCCCCCCCCTGCAGCCATTGTCCCAAAACTCTTTCCCTTGTGCCCCCGTGTCACCTCCAACCCACTTTCCCCAACATCCGGGTTCTTATCACCACCAGCTGCCTCCATCACCTGTAGCTTCACCACCCAGCCCTGCAAACTACGACCCTTACCCACTGCACTCAACCTCCATCACCATGCATTTTAGCCAGCCTGAAGTGCAGCAATCATTGCACGGCACTCCAGACAGGAAGGCTGAATATGAGAACAGGACATACGCAAATCTGTGATTGAACCGTTCCCCACCCGCTTGCCCTTTCTGTTTCCCAAGCAGTTTTGTTTCTTTTCAATAAATGGATTTTTTGGCTTTGAAAACATTCTTTATTATTGCATTAAGTAAAAGATACCTTAGCCCAGGAAAGCAACAGGCCCTGCAAGTCAGTGTAGCAAATACAGATTCCTCCTAACATTGGAACTGCCACTCTTCACTCCCGTGCAGGGCACCAAACATTACTGGTGGCTTTCAGCCTCAAATTGCTCCCTCAAGGCATCCCTAATCCTTGCAGCCCAGCGCTTAGCCCCTCTAATAGCCCTGCTCTCTGGCTGTTCAAATTCAGCCTCCAGGTGTTGAACCTCCAAGTTCCATGCCTGAGTGAATCTTTCACCCTTCCCTTCACACATGTTATGGAGGGTACAGCACACGGATATAACCGAGGGGCTGTTGTCATCGGCCAGGTCCAGATTCCCATGCAGGCAGTGCCAGCGGTCCTTTAAATGGCCAAAAGCACATTCAACAGTCATTCTGCCCCGACTCAGCCTGTTGTTGAACCGCTCCTTGCTGGTGTCAAGGCTCCCTGTGTAGGGTTTCATGAGCCATGGCATTAAAGGGTAAGTGGGGTCTCCAAGGATCACAATGGGCATTTCGACTTCCCCTACAGTGATCTTCTGGTCTGGGAAAAAAGTCCCAGCTTGCAGCTTCCTGAACAGGGCAGTGTTCTGAAAGATGCGTGCGTCATGCACCTTTCCGGGCCAGCCTGCATTAATGTCAATAAAACGCCCATGGTGATCCACAATCGCCTGGAGAACCATGGAGAAATACCCCTTCTGATTAACGTACTTGGAGGCTAGGTGGGGTGGTGCCAGAAATGGAATATGCGTCCCATCTATCGCCCCGCCGCAGTTAGGGAAACTCATTTGTGCAAAGCCAGCCACAATGTCATGCAACGTTACCCAGAGTCACGGTTCTTCTGAGCAGGATGCGATTAACGGCCCTGCAAACTTGCATCAACACGATTCCAACAGTCGACTTTCCCACTCCAAACTGATTAGCGACCGATCGGTAGCTGTCTGGAGTTGCGAGCTTCCAGATTGCAATAGCCACCCGCTTCTCCATCGGCAGAGCAGCTCCCAATCTCGTGTCCTTGCGCCGCAGGGTGGGGGCGAGCTCAGCACACAATCCCATGAAAGTGGCTTTTCTCATCCGAAAGTTCTGCAGCCATTGCTCATCATCCCAGACTGCATGACGATGTGATCCCACTACTCTGTGCTGGTTTCCCAAGCCCAAAAGTGGTGTTCCACGGTGGTGAGTATGTCCGTGAAAGCCACACACAATCTTGTGTCATATGCGTTATGCGAGTCAACATCATCGTCGGACTCCTCACTGTCAGTTTGTAGCTTAAGGAGTAACTCGACTGCCAAACGTGACGTACTGGTGAGACTCATCAGCATATTCCTCAGCACTTCGGGCTCCATTCCCACAGACCGAAAGGGAAGACAGAGTGCGCAGTACAAAAAGTGTTGAAAGATGCCGCCAAATGTGGATGGGCACACAGGGATTGCTGGGATGCGAAGCGATGCATCGCGGGGCATTGGGACAGGACGCAGAATGCCTCACACCTCCCGCCCCCTTCCCACAAGCCACAGCGCCAGAATGGGAAGAGGTGCTCTGTGGGATAGCTGCCCATAATGCACTGCTCCCAATGCTGCTGCAAGTGCCGCCAGGGCCGGCTCCAGGCACCAGCTTGCCAAGCTGGTGCTTGGGGCGGCAGGTGAGAAGGGGGCAGCAGTCCGAGTCCCGCGGCGGCAATTCGGCGGCAGGTCCGCTCTTCCCGCCGCCGAATTGCCACCGCGGGACTCGGACTGCCACCCCAGTCTCGCCTGCCGCAGCGGCAAAGGGGCAGCAGGTCCGCCGCTGTCCCCTTGCCGCTCCGGAATGGGACTGCCTGCGTCGGGGGCGGGGCACCGCCACCCCTGCTTGGGGCGGCAGAATTGTAAGAGCCGCCCTTGAGTGCCACTTGCAGCTGACAGTGTGAACACACGGCAGCGCTTTCCCTACTGCGCTCTCTGAGGGCTGGTTTAACTCTCAGCGCTTTACATCTGCACGTGTAGCCATGCCCTAATATGCCTAATTGCAATAGGTGCTGTCAACACTATCACCGTCAAAGAATCTTAAAACACCGTCAGTGTAGATGGGAACAAACCCTAGCCCTGAGCTTTAGAAGTGTGGAATATCTGCCGCTCCCACAGACTTCATTTGGAGTTGTGTGTGCTCAGCCTTTATGAAAACCAGGCCCATGTTTTCAACTGTATCCCCAAATTATACCAGAACCTTGTCCTAGTTTGGAGAAACAGCTAAGACATGTTTAAGGCCATGCCTGCACTAGCAGTTTACAGTGACACAGCTGCACCGATGCAGCTGAGCTGCTGCAAGAGTGCTCAGGTAGCCGCTCTATGCTGACAGGAGAGAGCTCTGCCATCGAAGTAATAAAACCACCTCCACGAGCAGCAGGAGCTGTGTTGGTGAGAGAAGCTCTCCTGCCACCATAGCGCTGAGCACAATACCACTTATGCCGGCGAAACTTACGTCATTCAGGGGGGATGTTTCTTTCACACTCTTACACGAACAAGGTCAACCCCTGCTTTAATTACATCAGGAGGGTGCTGTGTTTTAACAGTCTTCTAACAAGGTAGTTTCTACAGTGTAGGGGAAACCCTTGAACTGTGCTTAAATACTGCAGCCATTAACTAGGTTTGCTCTGCCGTGTGGATGGGGCTTTTATTTCATAATTTCTTGTCATTACAGAGTAGCTCTCCCATTTTAAAAACATAATGGGTATAAAATACAAATCTCCCAAATGCTGGTTGGGACTGGAATGACTCTCCTTGGCTCCAAACTTACATAGCTGGATGCAATACAAATGGATTGCACAGCACATCTTTTATTTCATCTCCCAGAGAGCAGTTTTTCTCAGTGTGAATAAGTCATGGCGGTGTGCTGCAGTGAGCTGACATTTTTATTCTAAGGAAGACAAGGTGGTAGAGATTCTTAAAAGGCTCAAAGGGCAGTTAGGTCCTAACCTACATTGAAAGTCAATGGGAGTTAGGTGCCTTGCTGCAATTTGTCCACTAGAAAATCTGCCTTGTAGAAGAGAACATTCATCAGCTGAAATTCTGCTTCCCAGGACATTTAAAAAATGCTGCCTTCTCTTATTGCCTCTGCTTCCTTTCACGTTCCCATCACTGCTGAGGCAAGAACCTCCCCCACTGTACTGTAGCTAGCTGCCCCCTGGAGCAGCCTTCCTCCTGTTCCTTCCATGTCTAGCTCCCTCATTCACTCTCCATCCATTCTCAACTTTCATTCAAAATGATGCATTGCCCAATCCTCTTCATTTTCAGGCTCTTCGTGCTATTATGTTTATTGTAACTTTGTGGGCTGAAGCAGCACTTTTGTAACTCCACTGAAATCCATGGCTGAAGGTAGCAAATACCTTGTCATCATTAGCTCTGTAAAATACTTTGGGTACAGTTTGTGTATAGCCTCCTTCAAAGAGAGCTGGATGGTGTATTGACTTGGAAGATTTGTATGTGGAAAATGTGTAAAGGGGTTGTTGTTGTTAAGTTTGCCTAGGGATTAGACATGAGCAAAATTGTTATTTGTACCTCCTGTGGCATTCACTATGTTTACTCAAGATAAGAACAGCTGCGGACCCTTGTTCTGCCACCTGTAGGAACATAGCCAATGATTCTCTCAGCTAATTTCAGGCTTTGTTGTAATATTCTCCCTGCTATACATTACCGAGACATTATTCTTGTGATAGGGATAGTTCTACTCTGCTTACTTTGTAACAATCTTTGGAGACACGGAGGAGGCTGATTGTTTCAGGTAGGTGAGGGTGAAATGTGATCAGAGCCTGATCAAGCTTCTCTTCGTTACCTAGTACAGTACAAAGACTGATCCTACCACACGTCTCCTGGAAACATCTGCAAATACCCTGCCCTAACAGGTATAGTCCATATTTGAGAACATGCTATATAAAGATAGAATCAGTTTGTGAAACAGCCCCATAAAAAGACCATTTTTGCTGACTAATTTAGGGCCAAATGTTCTCACCTCTGCTCAAGGGAGCCAAGAGAAGCCTGGACCTGTGGATTCTGGCCCATAGGGCACAGAACAGGTTGGGGAGCAACTGTTCCACATTATGCCTCCACCAGCCCAGGTGGCAGGTATTTCACAGAGTTCAGGCTCTGTATGTGGGAAAGGCCAGGCTGAAGCAGGGGGCCGACTGGGCTTTGCCACCTTCTCCCCTCTCAAGCCCACAGACAAACCAATGAGAGTGAATGCTGAGTCAGGAGTAACCTGTCTGCCAGGCTATGACAGCACAGCAGAGGTCAGGGAAGCTAGGGCAGTATGCTAGCGGAAAGCACAGTAGCTAAGGGCTGGTGCAGAGGCACAAGATCTCCACAAGGATCACCTGTGTTCAAATGTCAAACTCTGAGCCCACTCTGAATAGGAGCAAAATCAACCCTACCCCCCTGTCCCCAGAGAATCTGGAATAAACTTCCCAAGTACAAACTTTGGGTGTTCCCCTTCCACTTTGGGGGTTACTCCAGTGTAGCACGAAGCCCTTCATTTCTCCAGGTCCAGAGAATGACCAGCAGTTTTGCTCATCTCAGAAAGCTTCCCAGGTGTTCTCACAGAACTGGGCCAAATCACTCTCAGCTGCAAGTCCACCAGCATCAATGGTGTCGCACCAGGGACCCATTTAGATTTTAGCCCCACTCTAGCATTACAAGACATTTGAGAGTAAGCCACTTCCCTTTTCTATTCCATGGAGAGAACACTAAAACATTTGAATGTGAAAAACAGGCCAAAGAAGTATATTAGAGGCCATTATTGTTATTAAAAACAAATATTTTCCAGTCTTTTTGAATGAAAACCATGTAGCTGCATGCGACCAAGACCGTTCACTTTTGGTACATAAAGTATTAATATGATCTCCCTGCTGTGCAAAGGCTGTACTATAGCCATTATTTTCCATGGCCATTTTAATCTATACATCATGTGTCACAGTTCCCTCATGTTATAGGCAGGGATTTATAGGGACCTACCTTAGAGCATCCTAAATCAAAGCACAGGAACAATTAGCAAATGTATTGGAACCTGGCCAGACTCTCTATCATCATAAAAGTGGGGGATACTGGGCCCCCTGAAGTCCAAAACAATGAAAAACAAATCTGCCTTTTCTGGTTACTTAATATGTTCCCCCTCATAAATTTCCAAAATAAAAAGGCTCTACTGGTGATTTCAAAATAGTTTTCTCTCTATTATGGAGGTAGTTACACTTTCATAGTTAAGGTGGAGTTGAGTTTCCCACTTAAAGCAGTTCTACCTTTTTGTTCCACATGGATACAATTTACCCTCCCCAAAAACAGATTTAACACACAGATATTACATCGGTTTAACTTAAAGCTATTTTTAAACATAGGTCAGTTTAAGAATGATTTATTGCAGGGTAGTTTAAACTAATTTAAGCTAAATTGATATAAACCATGGGTTTGTATTGATGTAAAGAGACTACACAGCCTTTTGCACCAGTTCAATTAAAAAAAATATATATATATACCTAGTTTTTATGTATTACTTTTCATCCATAGATCTCAATGTGCTTTATAAAAGGTGGAACAGGGGTAGGTCAGTATCATTATGCCCATTTTACAGATGGGGAAACTGAGGCACAGAAGTGACTTGCTCCAGGTCACCCAGCAGGCCAGTGGCAGAGCCAGGAATAAAGCCCGAGTTTCCCGTGTCCCAGTTCAGGTAAATCATATCTTTAGTTAAAGCAGTGAAACTCTGGGAAAAGACGAGCTCTTACTTGAAATGAATTTGAGAATTTACAATTTAAGAATTAAAAAAATAAAAAATGGGTCCTTTCAAAAATGTAGCATTCTGTGTCAGACCTTATATATAACTGTGAGGTATATTTGGCTTGTTCATATGGAAGCATCTGTTTAAATTAATGGATTTCCTCATCTTTTGAAGTAGACAATATTTATAGCGACTGTATAGAAAAAAAAAATGTATACGCCTAACCAGAATCCACATTTTGAATTGGCCTGCCACAGAACACATTTTCTTACCTGGACCAGTGCTCTGAGCGGATATGACCACAAGGAAAAGCACAACTGCAGTCCCCCTCTTCTCCTTTTTCTTCTTCAGCAAAGGTGCTATCAGCAAACCTTTGCACACTTCAGTGTGTGATGATCAGAGTTCAAAAACAATTCACAACTTTAGGTTCCCATGTTTATATTTAAGAAAGAAAACAAACTTCAAGCAGTCAAGGGCTGCACTCGTAACTTGACAGGACCCAAGGGCTACATCTAATTGGCATAAATTAGAGAAGAATGCAGAGGAGTGGCTTGTGGAAGCTACAGATGGCAGTATGCAAACTTCAGATCAGGATGCATGCACCATCAAACCTGAAGTCTCAATGGGGACTGTTATATGTTTGTACAGTGCCTAGAACAATGAGGCTGGGGCCACTAGTGGACACTAATAACGAAATAACAATGGGTCACTCCTCCATGCTACAGCTGAGCACAGTCGTGGGCTGCATAGTAAAGATCTAAGGGTGGCCACTCAACTACTCAGTAGAGGGTCTGCTTTTATTTGGAAGTGAACTCATCTTCTCATATCCAGGCACTTTCCATTTCATGTGGAGGAAACGGTTACATTTTCACAGGGGCCTGGTTTCCACCTCTCGTGAACAATAGATGCATTAGAACTGCAATACAAAAAGGGCACTTTCCCCCGACATGGTTAGATTAACTAAGAGAACCCTGGAATGTTAAATGCTCACATGAAAATCCACAATCACCCCCATTCAATATGCCTTTATGGACAATGTGAGCATGAGGGAGCCCTGATCCTGACTGGGATCTCTGCAGCAATAAAAATAAACAACAAGAAGGAAATTCAGCTTGAGGAAACGATCTCATCTCTGAATGAGCTCCCAAAAGACTATAATCCCAAAATTTTATCTGACCACTGCCAGCTGGAGGGGAGGGGAGGGGCGGAAAGTATTATCATTATCTTTGTGCCATCGATGTGTTTGGTGCTATATATGACAAAATGAAAATAGTCCCCTCTATCTTCCCAAGAGCTTGCAATTTAATGCTTTAATGTCCACATAGCCCAAAAGGTGGTGGTGTTTTTTTCAACTGAGTTATTTTAACATGACTGAAAACCCCCTTCCACCTCCCCCTACCACCATATAGACAGTTTAATATCATTACGATCAATTGAGCTGGTTAGACATGAGCATTAAGGATGTTTTCAATAGAGTTATCCTAACTCAACTAAGCTAACTTGATGGGGGAGGGGAGAAGAAATCACACCTTTTGCTCCCAGGCAGACAGGGTCCCAAAGTACTTGCACAAGTTGTAGAGTATGCATTCACGGTTCTAACCACAGTCCAAGTGGACAATGAAGAAATGCCCAAGTACTGACCAGGGGCGGGATGCCGGTGATCATTTTTTCTTTTGAACACTTGGCTTTGAACTACAGCAGAAGGCATATGGGTGCTCGAGTTCAAGAAAGTGACTACTTCCATGGCATTTACTATAACACCAAAGCCAAATAATGCACCCTGCCCTCTCAGGATGTGGCTGTTGTGAAGAGGCAGGAAGCTCACTACTCTACAGCAGGGCAGAATTAGGAAAAGACTGAAGACTTGTCTACACTTAGAACACCACAGAGGCTGCAGCGCTTCGAAGAAGACAATACTTATGCCAATGGGAGGACTTCTCCTGTCCACCTCCCTGAGAGGCGGTAGCTAGGTCAACAGAAGAATTCTTCAGTTGGCCTAGTGTTGTCTACACAGGGACTTATACGATCTTAACAATGCCTCTCCCGGGTGTGGATTTTTCACACCCCTGTTCCATGTAGTTATGCTGACTTAATTCTCTAGTGTAGACCAGGCCTGAGCATTACCAACCCAGAAACAGATTCTGACACCCTTATTTACCTTAGTCCATGAGCAGTCCATTGAAATCAAGGTGGTCCATTCATAAATGAATGAGATTAAATAATTAACATTAAAATAGTTTAATGGTTGCTTGCAGAGTATGCAGTATAGATATAACTGCACGGAAATATTAAGGGGACAGTTCTCCAGTAGATTTGAACCCCCCCATCCCCCGGAAAAAATAATAATTTACATCTTTTATTGATATGCATTTCCAAATTATCAGAGGTCGTATTCGTATTTTTTTCCTTGTCTTCTCAATAGCAAGTTCAGTTTATTCCAAGGCATGGTTTCAGATATTGTCTTTTGACTTGATGTTTGCAGGTACTGCATAGATAACTATCCTCCAGTTCCATTTGGGATCTGATGAGACCTCCAGAAACTCACTTCTCTCTCTCACCAGATCCCTTCAAGCTTGACTTCTGCTTCTTTTTCTCCTTCTGTCCCATAATTCGAAAGAGTTTTTTCTTGGCTTCCTTTTGCCTCTTAAATTTCTCTTCCTCCTCCTTGTGCTTCCTTTTGAGGTAATCTTTAAGGTGCTGACGATGGTTTAATTTGGCCTTCTTTATTTTGTAACTATGTACGGTACCCAAAGCAGTAAGTAGGGCTGATATCTGATTGAAACAGAAAACAGAGTTAAATATACGAATAGTTATATTTTGGGTGAGCCATATAGAACAGCTCCCAAAAGTAAGAACAAATTTAACCCCAGGGAAACCATGAGTTAAAGATATTATTTAATGAACAGTGTCAGGATCAGAGACACTGGGAAAATCACTTACTCACTGTGACTCTGTTTGACCTTTGTAAAATAGGGATAATTACCATGCCTAATCAAGGAACATTAAGGAACATTAAGAGGCTTAATGATCATTTATGAAGCTATTTTGAGATCCTTGCATTGAAGGTATTATTGAAAAGTGTTGTGCATCATTCTTATTATAAGTTTATTTAACTTTACAGGAAGGCTAAATTGAGGTTTACATCCTCCTGTTCTTACAAACCCTCTACCTTTCCCCAAATCCTGCATCAGCACAATTTCTGTGTTCAAAGCCTCTCTTTACTATTAATGGATGGCAAACATAAGAGAAGAGAAGCAGGCAATTATACACCTAAAACTCCCATATGGTGCAATAACTGCACACCGTTGACCTAAACATCTTGAGAACACTATGACTAGGACATACTAGGAGAATTGGGGAGACATACTTTTGCCATACATGATCTACTCAACAATTCCTAGCAACCATCTGCTCTGTAGTCTGCTCAGGAGCAATTCAGCATAGAGCTCTGGTATGTACCATATACAGAGATGGAACGATGACTGGAGGCAAGATATAATCCCAGGAACAAATTTTTGGCAATAGCTGCACATTTCAGTGATCCTAGATCTAAATTAAGAGTCACACATGATCCAAGCAACACAATCTTAAACAGGAAGTGTTAATTTCACAATAAAACATATTTACCTTCTTTTCATGAGGCTCCCTGATAACTGCTGGTCTCCACTGGTCCTTCGTAGGCTTAGCTTTCTTCTCATGATTCTTAGGCTTGTTCTTAAATGGCAGTGCCTTCTGGAGTGCTTTAGGAATGTGGAGCTTATTGAAATGCTTCTTCTCCCTCACTATTGGCTGAAAAAACAAATTTCACACACACGTAAGAGTTGTATTTCTATAACATTTTTACTGTTCACAGTACTTTACATTTCAAGTAAAATTAGTTCTCTGTCATTCTTGCCCTTGGCTGGGGATAACAGACATAGTATAACACAGGTGAACCTAAGGCTAAGATTCTGTCATTGATATTTCTAGTAAAAGTCACGGACAGGTCATGGGCAATAAAGAAAAATTCATGCAAGCTCGTGACCTGTCCCTGACTTATACTAAAAATATCCATGACAAAATGGGAAGAGACTGGGCAGCTGAGGGGTGGCTGGGAGCTCCCGGGGCCAGGGAGTTGCGAGGTACGTCCGCTGCCCGTGGTGGCCTGCTGCCTCAGGCAGCGGGGATACCTCACAATTCCCTGCCATGGTGGGAGGCTGTGGACCCTGCAGCTCCCAGCCACCGGAGCTGACGTCATGGAGGTCTTTAGAAGTCACAGATTCCATGACTTCTGCAACCTCCGTGACAAAATTGTAGCCTTAACTGTGTCTCATTATGTACTTTGGATGACATATAAAACCAAAGCCCTTATCACTTATGGGTCTTCAAAAAATCCTGTGATGTGGTTTTACGAGTTTATGGATATTAGCTTTTCCATCCAGGACAAATGTATTTTGTGGTAATTAAGAAGTCTGCCTATATCGGTGGTTCTCAACTGTGGTCCACCGCTTCTTCAGGGAAAGCCCGACGTGCCGGGCTGGTTTGTTGACCTGCCGCATCCGCAGGTTCGGCCGGTCGCGGCTCCCACTGGCCGTGGTTCGCCGCTCCAGGCCAATGGGGGCTGCAGGACGCGGCACGGGCCGAGGGATGTGCTGTCCACTGCGTCCCGCAGCCCCCATTGGCCTGGAGCGATGAACCGCGGCCAGTGGGAGCCGCAACCGGCCGAACCTGCGGATGCGGCAGGTCAACAAACCGGCCCAGCGCGCCAGGGGCTTTCCCTGAAGAAGCGGTGGACCACAGTTGAGAACCACCAGCCTATATCAATCCCAATGCCATTTCATATGGATGTCCCATTGATTCTCCAATTTTTCATGGGTCACTTTGTAAACTCCCATTTATCCACCATCCAACTCAACAGCTCGATCCCCCACAACTTGGTTCTTGCTCTGCATGCCAACCATTCTGTGAGTGAAGAGATGTACATATACATACACACAAGTATGTACCTTGCACTTAATGTTACACTGATTTTAGGAACAGCGGAGGCCACACACACATATTTTAACTTGCAGATGGCAAGAATATACAAGATACCTTATAGAGGGAATCTTTGTTTTGCTTCAGTCTGATGCCCCGTTCATGCCTCAGTTGGCCAGTTGTCTTCATTCCTGTCCAAGTATCTTTCTCACCCACTGGCTTCAGCAAGGATGTTACTGGGTTATAGAAGGCTGGGATGGAAACAGGATACCAAGTCCGCATAAAGACAATATCTGAAAGGAAAGAACATAATCACTTAGCTTTTGACAATGTGATTTACTGTATCCATGCTACAGATAAACATCATTTGAATAAGGAAGTCAACTGAATTGCAAAACACACACTAAATTAACTTCCATTTTACAAGAGAAGCACTCCTCTTATCCTCAGTCTCTAGAACATCAGGCAGAGCAATGCATGTAATACCACTTCTGGACTCCTCAAAACCTGCATACAAGGTCCCAAAGAGAAGCATATTGCTGAAGAGTCCCAAGTTGAGTATCACTATACTAAATATTCCTACCCAATTAAAAAACAAATAATGATCTATAGCAAAGGAGGTCACATATAGTCTGTGCCTATCAACAGCAGCATATCCAAATAATTAGTCTTCCCGCTACATGTTTTCCAAAGCCAAACTATAGCCAAAGCTGCTATTATTTTCCACTAGCACAAGTTCAATATGGTGTAACTACAATCATATGAGAAAAGAGCATAGGGCACAGTGACCTGATGCACATATCATCCGACTGCAGTCCAGCAGGGAATCCCCAGCAGATCCCTAAAAATTAAACAACTGCTATGCCATCACACATCAGATGAGAGAAAAGCCTCTGATTAAGGGCTATCAACTCTCCTCTGATTCATAATAAAAATCCCTTTCTAGCATTCACACCCCAATATACAGCATATGCTTGAGTTCTCTAGGCAAACAGAGTTCTAAGTTCTCCAGAATATGGTTTACAAAACAAACTAACACTGATGGCAGAAACAGGTCACCTAATAGACCTTCTTCATCTGTATTTCTGATTATTATTATTATCAATAATAGCATCGAGACGAACCAAACAAGTGATTTTTTTTCCAACTCTTTGTCTCACACACATTCATCACCACATGATAAATAATCAAGAGATTCTGTTCTCTCTGAATTCACACTTAGGTTATTAAAGATTCAATAATACTAATGGTGCTTCCATACTCGGGGAAGGAGAAGGAAAGGCATTGGATGATAATCTCTTATTTGGGGAGTGCTACTCACCACTCATCAGCAGCTTGTCTTCGAATGTTGCCCTGAATGCTCCTTCGGGTTTCCTAAGAGCCTTTTTGATCTGTCCTCGAATACCACTCACTGTGCGAATGGCCGCCCCTTCAAATTTAGCCACTTCCAATGGAGAATTGAACATTCCCTGTGAAACACAAAGATTATAGACCATTTATTAAAGATGGCATGTTTATTATGAATAATACACAATCCTATCACTCTCTATACAGACTTGTGTAGGCCACAAAAACACAATAATCCCCAACCGGTTTATCATAAACAGGAATTGGGATAATAAAATGTTGTTCTTAAATTTATACTGATCACATTAAGAATCTATGATAGTGGTTATTTTTTTTCTTTTAAGATAGTCATCTATCTAATTTACACCATATAAATAGAGGTCAAATTTCTTAACAATAAATTCAGGTTTTCACCTTTGCACCCACCCATCTCAACCATGAACGTGTTAGAAAGCATCTGCCCATTTCTCCTTCGAAGATTTGTTTGCCATAACATAACATTTGGCAGGCGTCTTGTAAGGTGTAACTGCCTTAAATTACTGGGGGGCGAAGGGAAGTACCTAATATAATGCAGCATTCTAGGACACGGGTTTCTGCATTTATAAAATACAAGAAGTCAATGGGACTACTCATGGGCTTAAAGTTAAGTGAGTGATTGAGTGCTTTGTTGGACTGGGTGCAGAGCGCTCAGCAACTTGCAGGCTCAAGTCCCAAGTCCCCTAACCTGAAGCTCTTTTTCCCTGATTTAGGGTAGACTGCAGGCTTCATCAAAGCTGTTTGGCTCCTTGGAAACTCAGTCTTACACCACCTCCTCCCCCAGCCAGCTCCTCAACTGTACAGGAAGTTTTAATTTCTGCAGGAGCTCAGCTTCCATCCTGCAGTTTGTAAAGGCTATAGGACCAAACCCTGCTGGAGAACTGGGTCAACATTCTGCTGAGATGGCAGGCACTGGGGAAGCTGGCCAACTGATTATCCACACCCCACTTTTACAAAACCCTCTAGAAGACAGTACTGTATTTGACACAACAGAGTTTGAAGAGTGAGGTTTGGCTAATGGAGGTAGTCGTCATAATGTATATTCCCTGTAAGATACTTTTACAAAACATATTGAATATACTTAAAAAAAAAAAAAAATTACAAGACCAAAAACCCTATTCAACATCCCTAACTCAGCAAAATTCCCATTACTTGAAGGAGACTTCTTCCTGAAAAAAAGACTGAGGAACAGAGCTCCAAGTTGCATTTCCTTCCAACCTTCATTCTAGCAGGATTACAGTACACACACGTACCTTAATAAATGATGTGTTTTTGTAAATTTTAAACGGGAAACCAGTCAGCTTTAATTTCTTCACTACTGTTATGGATTTATCTAAATCAAGCACGACTCCTGTGGCAGCTATCCGGAAATCAGGCTGAAATATACAACAGTATGGATGATTGATAGATCATTAAATGTGTAGAACAACAATCCTACTGCCTGCGACTGAAGAATTCACTTGACAGGTACTATTTCATTACATGTCATAACCAGAGTTCACAGACTTTACAACAGTAGCACTGCAGCATGGCAAACTAAAATCAACTTCATGAAAACTGGCTGAGTTACTGCCAATGTCACATCCCTAGCACCCATTAATGAGCTATTCAGAATGGCTATTCAAATTAATTTTAAAGTCATCTTTAAGATTTCCCCCCACCCCCACCATTTTCTACTGTACTCTGCACGCTGTTTCTTCATGAAAAAGAATTTTACACGCACACACAGGCAGAAGGGCTCAGAGCAAAGGGACTTTTTGTGTACTGTAATAACAATCATACTTCTCTTGTTGAGATATTATGAAGATATCCTTTAAATATTTAAAAAGGAAACAAGAAGGCCATATAAAAGAAGACACACATGCACTTCTCTTAGGGCTGGGTTAACAAAACAACCACTCAAGAGTTACTATCTGGCTCACCAGGGAGCGAACTGAAGTCCTTAATATGTGGTGTAAGTGCATACAAGTGTGCGTACAATAAAGGCGCATCTACACTTGGAGCTAGGGTTGTGATTCCCACCTCACACAGACATACTTGCATGAGCTCTCATGGAGCTAGCATGCTAAAAATAGCAACATAGGCTAGCCATGCCTAGATCAAACTCACCTGAATCTTGTGGGTACATATGTGGCCCTGCTAAATTCCTGTGCTGTCACTCACTGCGGCTACACTACTAATTTTCAGCATGCTAGCTCAACAAGAGCTAGCACATGTATGTGTGTGCGCTGGGAATCACAACTCTAGTTCTAAGTCAGGGATTCCCAAACCTTTTGCCTGTGTGACCCCATTTTGAAACTTACTCTTTCCTGTAACCCCAGACAGCAACATGGCAGCCAAAGAATCCAAGGAATTTACACATTAAGCATCTTATGAAATGCTCTCTCATGTGACACATGGGCTTGCGTGTTGCAACACAGCTTCTCAGTCTGGTGGCATGGTGGAAATCACACCTCTAATCTGCAATGTGACATCAACGGTAGATTGATACCAGCTGATGGACCAAAAAAAAAAAAAAGTGTGCTGAACGCAAGCTTCACACAAATAGGTGCTTGTGAATGGCACCATCAGTTTCACAAGACATGTTTGTGAGTGCAGGATATTCATTCTTGACAGTGAACAAGAACTCCAGGAGAGAAAGCTGGACATATGTTCCTCACAAGAATCAATCACAGGAAATTTCGATGAGCTATTTGATTTCAGCTGTTGGCAAGTCCATAGCATCAGGCTTGCACTGAAAGGGGTGTCACACCCAATTATACTTTGTCACATCCAAGTCGTGGAAAAAGGATGAAAACCGTTCCTCCAGCTGGCTGAGATGCTCAGCCATCATCTGTGTGGAAGGCAGAAAAATTTCATTGTCAGATAAAAACTTGAGAAGTTCTTCAATAGATTATTCTTCCAGAAAACAATTTTCTTCATGAATCCTGGGATTCTATCACTCAGCTGAAAGATGTGGCTGTTCTTTCCTTGCAGACCTGTTTTCAATTCATTCAATTTCCCAAATGTATCTGTGACATAGGCAAGAAGTCACATCTCCCTTTGGTCACAAAGAAAATCAAAGAATTCACTCTTTTTGCAGTCTATTGCACGGGCATGCAGCTCGCCTCTTAGCTGACAAAATCATCCCAGTACTTTCTCTCTCGAGAACCATAAACTTCAGTGTGGCACAACAGCACGTCATGATCAGACCCCATTTCTTCATACAGTTTTGCAAAGAGATGCAAGCCTTGATGTAGTTCATAATAGATGAGACCTGCTGCAAAACTTCGCCTAGCTCTGGACCAGAGTTTGAGATGTCGGTTGTTCTTTGTGAATTATGCAATGAATCCACACAGCAGACAGAGCAACTGTCTTTACCGAGGCGTAGACCTGCTTTGTGGCCTGCCATAGCTGGAGCTCCATCTATGGCAAAGCCCACCATGCGATCACATGGTATATTTGTGTTTTGCATGTAGCCATGTAGCATATCAAACATTGTATCTCATGTCCGGCAGAGAGCGAGAGAACAGAATGTCTTCAAGAACTGCACCTTCCCATGTGCATTTCTCAAAAGCCAAGAAATTTGCATCATGGCACTCAGTGCTCATATCAACTTGAAGAACAAAAGCATCATGTTTTCCAGACGCTCCACCAGTGTGTTTTCCTGATCTGCTGCTATTACTTCAAAAGCGCACTGAAGCGAAGGATTGGAGAGTGGTATGGCTCTGAGACTGTTTGCCTTGTTTTCTCTGCACATTATGTTCACCATATCGATTGCAGCACGCAAAATCAAAATCTCTCCAATTGTGTGAGGCTTCTTGGTTTGTGTGATGTGGTAACTCCCCTCAAATGCCTTTTGAGCTTTGTCAGAGACAGACATGGCGCTCTCGAATTGCAAGAGTTGAAGGGAAAGTTCTTTCTGGAACTGGACAAATGACCTTGGTTTTTCTATGTGGTCCTTGTGAAGGGTTTCCAAGTGTCGTTTAAGTGTATTAGGCTTCATGCTTTCACAAGATAACACTGTGTGACATAGCAGACATTTTGGCCTTTCTTCGTTCTTGACTAAAATACTGCCAGAAGCTGGGAATGAGTGACGGGGATGGATCACTTGATGATTACCTGTTCTGTTCATTCTCTCTGGGGAACCTGGCATTGGCCACTGTCAGAAGACAGGATACTGGGATAGATGGATCTTTGGTCTGACTCAGTAGGGCTATTCTTATATTCTTATGAAGCCATAATTAAAGAAAGCCTCATCATTTGTGAGCACGCTTCTTGGACTCTCGCTTTTTGTTCATAACTGCATCACTAGACTCACTACTGGAGGTTGAAGCAGATACTATGCATAAAAATGAGTCCATTGTGCCTCTTATCACAAAGAAGAAAGAGGAATTCACTGTTAAACACATGAGGCCAGGACTTAGGAAAGCCATGTGCGGTGAAACTAGGGCAGCACAGAGACAGTGATTGTTTATCCTTGAGTGCCAACAGGGTGCTCAGAGTGGTATAAAAGAAGATAAACTCCCTGAGGTAGGGCCCATACAAGCCACTGCCAATTTCCATCTCAGAAAAGGCTAGCTCTGTTGACGAGGCTGCTGCCCATAGAGAAGGATCTTCTGCATTCAAGTCCCTCAGCTGGATGCTTGCACAGCTGGATGGTGCAAATGCCCAAATTGGCAACTGCACAGCCACCTCCACATAGGCAACGTGTCCAGACCTGCTCCACAAATGCCACACCAGGAGGCATCTGATCTACAAAACAGCAGTCCTCTGATGAAGTGTCTGTGAAGAGGGTCCAGACATGTTCGGGGGCAGACAACATTGTCTTGCAGGCTGAAACTGATCCCCTGGACTTGCAACTCCATCTGCTGATGGTGCGACCCACAGTTGGGAACCTGTGCTCTAAGTGTTACACATAGCCTAAATGTACACACAACAAAAAGCAGACTTTAATACAGTATGCACACCACCACTGATCAAAAAAACTGAAGGGACACCTGTAATATTTCTGGCAAACAGGGTTTCAGATCAATCACAGTGAAGGAAAGAAACTCTTGTGTCAAGTATATCACTGCCCTTCAGTTAATCTGGTCTCACTATGATGAGGTTATCCTATACCCTTGGAACATCAGCCCAGCAGGAGTAGGAATATATCCCTCCATACAAACCTTTACCAAATTAAGTATCTATCTAGCTTCTTCTCTAGGTCTTCATCCCATGCTCATCATCACAGTATCTGAGTGCCTTACAAATTTTAAAAGATCCTCTAAGATCCTGTCATATCCTTGTTTAAACACAAGGAAGCTTTTCAATAAAATTCACTGTTTGATACAATGATCTACAGAAAGAGCCAAGTAACATTTTGTGATAATAAACCTACCGTTGTGCCACTGACCGACTGAATTGCCAAAAATCCTGTCCCTTGCGGAGTGATGGGGCCTAAAACCAAAAATGAATAAAACAAATTATGACGTGTCTGGCTAACCAACAATTGGCTATTGTTTAAAGGTAGTCTCAGAATGCGGAAATAATATTAGTGTGTTTAGAATTATGTATTCTATATCCCCCACCAAAAAAAATAAGACAGGTTCAACTAGGCATTCAGCACATTACTCACATAAGCAGTCCCACTTTGAAGCTAATGGAATTAGTTGTGTGAGTGAAGTAACTCCCATGAGCAAGTGTTTGCAGGACTGGGCCCTTAATATGCTCTTTCTGGACATATAGTCACCAGTTCTTCCTTGATGCAATATCTCAGCAGGGTGATCAGAATGAAGGAGTTAGATAGTTCCCTCTCGACCTCCCTTCTCTCTCTTAACCATACTGCACATTTGCTAATTCTTAGTATTATTTTATATCCTATGGGGAATGAACATTTGTTTTAAGTGATTCTTTCTTTCCACAAAGTTATCAGCTGGTTATTTGTACAGGAAATTCCTAGTGCCTCCTCTAAAGCTAGGGAATTTTGCAGTTCATCACGTGGTTGCAGATTGTAAATCTAAGTAATCCTTACCCCAAAACGTTGCTCCACAATGCATATGTTGTGGTGAATACTTAAGAAGCCTATGACGCCCATTATGATCTTCAATGTAGTACATAGGGATAGTCTGAAATCGCCTCCACCCCAAGGAGAAGATTATAGGGTCCCGTGTTTTAAGTATCTTCTTATACCAACGATGTTTTTTCAGACGTAACTTGTTAAAAGAAAATATTAACAATATTAAAAGCACAGCATTAGCCCTAATATCGGTGATTACTGAAGCAATCTCCATCCTTCCTAAATGCTTGTTTAACCACCAAAGAACTTTATTTTTTTAAAACATGTCTATTCATGATGGTCAGGGTGACAAACCAAGATAGCTGGCATTTCATCTATTTACAATTTTAAAAAACTGTGTGTATACAATACACACACATATCTATCTATCCCTTTCCCAAACCTTTGATTGTAGTTTGCCTTATTTAGGACTTCGTCAACACTAGCACTTTTGTCAGTAAAACTTTTGTTGATCGGGGTGTGAAAAAACACCCCACTAAGCGACAAAAGTGTCACTGCCGAAAGCACTGGTGTGGACAGTGCTATGTCAGCGGGAGATGTTCTCCCACCTACATGGCTACCGCCGCTTGTATAGAGTAACTACACAGGAGACCTTACAGCTGTGCCACTGCAAAGTCTGTAGCATAGACAAAGTCTTCGATTACAGACCCTAGGGAACCACAAATGTGTTGGCATGAGCTTGTTCAGCAACTAGGACGATGGGGAGGGGCCTCTTTGTGATAATGTAATATAAATACCAAAATAACAATAACGATTAACGTTTTCCTTCTGATCATCAAACCTGTATTAAAACAGGATAGCAGCCAAGTTACAATCTCAAACACTGGACTTTTAAATTAACCATGACGAAAGCCATCTCGCTCAATTTTTTTAGCTATTACGTACATTTGCCAAATAGGAAATAAAAATAAACAGCAAAACCATGCCTACTGTAACACAGCTGTACCACTATCCACAGCACACACAGCTTTGGCTCCATACCTGTACGTATCCCACATTTCCTTCGCTGTTGCCTAAACCACCCAGGATGATTGGATAGTGAGGATCAAAATTAAGCACAAATTCACATGGGATATTCTCAATCTCTATTCGAACATACATCCCAGGGCGGAAGCCCTCGTACTGAACTCTGGATTCATCATCCTGGTCTTCAAATTCAGCCCGATTAAGCTATGTGACAAAGATGGGGGGAAGTTTTAATGGGTAGAAAATAGAACATGAAAAATCATGTATGAACAAGGCTTGTGCAGTAGGTTTCAATTTTACTTGAAAAGCAAAATTAACACTAATTTACATGGTATCTGTCTAGATAGCCCTAATAGTTCTAGTAACTTACTTCAGATGTCTGCCACCACAAATTCTTTCCTTTGCAGCTCCCTTTAGGAAACAGCAGATCCAGCTTTACATAAGAAAGTCTGAAACACATCTGGGCATATTGCTCTACCCTGAGTACAGCGCCCAGAAGAAACAAGTGACTTTTTGGACAGATCCTTAGAATACTGAATTTAGGGTAAATTTTCAAAAAGTGCCTACATGATCTGGCACCAAAATCAGTTTTGAAAATGAGATGTGAGCTTCTAAATCATAGATACATAGACGTTAAAGGTCAGAAAGGATCGTTATGATTGTCTAGTCTGACCTCATGCACAACGCAGGCTACAGAATCTCACCCACCCACTCCTGTAATAAACCCCTAACCTATGTCTGATCTAATGAAGTCCTCAAATCATGGTTTAAAGACTTCAAGGTGTAGAGAATCCTCCAGCAAGTGACCCATGCCCCATGCTGCAGAGGAAGGTGAAAAACCCCCAGGGCTTCTGCCAATCTGCCCTGGAGGAAAATTCCTTCCCGACCCCAAATATGGAGATCAGCTAAACCCTGAGCATGTGGGCAAGACTCACCAGCCAGACACCCAGGAAACAATTATCTGTAGTAACTCAGATCCCACCCCATATAACATGCCATCACAGGCCATTGGGCATATTTTTTCCCAAGACCTTGAATACTACAGATGTCAAACTAACAGGCCTGTAGTTACCCGGATCACTTTTCTTTCCTTTCTTAAAAATAGGAACTATGTTAGAAATTCTCCAATCATACGGTACAACCCCCGAGTTTACAGATTTATTAAAAATTCTTGCTAATGGGCTTGCAATTTCATGTGCCAGTTCCTTTAATATTCTTGGATGAAGATTATCTGGGCCCCCCGGTTTAGTCCCATTAAGATGTTCGAGTCTGGCTTCTACCTCGGATGTGGTAATATCTACCTCCATATCCTTATTCCCATTTGTCATCCTGCCATTATCCCTAAGTTCCTCATTAGCCTTATTAAAGACTGAGGCAAAGTATTTGTTTAGATATTGGGCCGTGCCTAGATTATCCTTAACATCCACTCCATCCTCAATGTTTAGCGGTCCCACTTCTTTCTTTGTTTTCTTCTTATTTATATGGCTATAGAACCTTGTACTATTGGTTTTAATTCCCTTTGCAAGGTCCAACTCTACATGGTTTTTAGCCTCTCACTTTATCCCCACATGTTCTGACCTCAATAAGGTAGCTTTCCTTGCTGATTCCTCCCATCTTCCACTCCTTGTGGGCTTTCTGCTTTTTCTTAATCACCTCTCTGAGATGCTTGCTCAACTAGCTTGGTCTACAACGCCGGTCTATGAATTTTTTTCCCTTTCTTGGGATGCAGGCTTCTGATAGCTTCTGCAGCTTTGACTTGAAGTAATTCCAGGCCTCTTCTGCCTTTAGATCCACAAGTTCTTCTTATCCTTCCATTCAGTTTGAACTGAATTAGCTCATGATCGCTTGAACCAAGGTTGTTCCCTACAACCATTTCTTCTATGAGGTCCTCACTACACACCAAAACCAAATCTAAAATGGCATCCCCTCTTGCTAGCACTTGTCCTATATCTGGGAAGCAAGTCTCCCATGATCTCACAATTCCCATTAGTATTTACTTCATTAAAAACATTAAAGAGGTCTCTATCCATATCCAAATCAGATCCCGGTGGTCTATAGCACATCCCAAGCACTGATCCCAGGGGAGGCTCTAGTAGCTTTCTTCCCCAATGTGATTTTTGCCCAGACAGACTCTGTCTCATCCATTCCATCACTTATTTCTCTATAGTCTACCTCACCATTGATATACAATGCTACTCCACCACCTTTACCTCTGTCTTTCCTAAACAGCACATACCCTTCAATACCTGTGCTCCAGTCATGACTACTATTCCACCATGTTTCTGTTATCCCTATAATATCTAGTTTCACTTCCTGCACCAGTAGCTCTAGTTCCTCCATTTTGTTACCTAGGCTCCTCGCATTGGTGTACAAACATCTTAATTTTTGCTGTTTGGCCTCGCTCATGTTCTTTACCCGATTAGACACGGACATTCTACCGCCAGTCTCACCTATTAGACTGGTATCTACACTACATTTCCTCCTTATGTCCATTCTCCTACTCACAGTTGTATCCTCTTACTTCGTTTTCTTCCCTCTCAATGTTAAAATCTGGTGTGGAGATTACCTGGACATCTCCCAACCATTTTCCCCAAATTCCTAGTTTAAAGCTCTCTTAATCAGTTGTGCCAGCCTCCATCCTAGAAGTCTATTTCCCACCCTATTCACGTGAAGTCCATCCCAAGAGAACAGTCTTCTGTCCATGAATGCCTCCCAGTGGCCAGACATCCCAAAGCCCTCCTTATACCTGAGCCAAGTATTGATCATCATAATCTTGTCACCTTTATTGCCCTTCTCTAGGAACAGGCAGAATCCCACTGAAGATCACCTGAGCCTTGATTTCCTTAAGTGTCTTCCCCAGCCTGGCATAGTCTCCCTTGATACATTCCAGCGAGAATCTAGAGATTCTCTGATCTAACCCGTTCCCTCTGGCTGCAAGTCCTCTCAATTCCTATTCTCCCTTGCAATCCTCTGCAACCCATCCTGTATCCTCCTGGGGCTCATATTTGGTGTTGTTATCTCTATTGACTCTTCTCCTTTTCCTATAGGACTAGCTGCTCTTCTCTTTTTCCTTGCCCTCATACCTTCAGTGTCCACCTGCTGTACCCCTTCATTTTCCAACTCCGCAAACCTGTTCCTGAGCTCTTTTTCCTTCACTAGCCCATCTTTTCCTCTGCCTGGTTCTCTTAGTCACATGCTTCCACTGTCCATTTTCTTCACCCAGCAGTCTCCCCTCAGAGTTCTTTGGTCCTGCTTCCATCTGCAAGTCTGAGCTTTTCCCTTCAGCCTCCTCATGTCTTTGCTCCATCATCTGCTCGAACCCCCTTCTAAACTCAACCAGAGTTTCCACCTGTGAAATATTTTTACCTTAAATGCCCTAGAGGAGGGCCTGTCTTTATCTCTGAGATGCTATGTGTACCTAAGATTCTATGTAATTAACAAAAGATGCTTGTAACTAACAGGAGGGTTCTTTCCCTTTGTTTTTGTACTGCTAGGAATGTCTATATTTTGCTATGCCACTACCAATTGTTCTGGATACTGTTTGTGCAGATGTTGAAGTCTAACATATACAGGCGAGTCTCATCTTACGCTCCGCAGTTAGCGCGTAAAGCAAAAAGCGCGTACAGTCAAAATTACATTGAGTGTAATGGCGGGCGGAATCGCCCGCACTACAGGTAAAGTATTTAAATTGTTATTTTTCTCTTTTTTTTTTGCTTTTGCTGACTGCGCAAAGCTGAATTCGCACATGTTAAATGCACGCAAGATGAGACTCGCCTGTAGGATAAATCCTGTGGTTCAAGTACATTTCTGAAGTCTTTGGATTTCTCCAATATACTTGGGCTCTCTCTCTCTGACCTGTGATGGCAATATGTAGTGGTCCTTAAGCAATGTGTTTCCCTAACAGGCCTTAAGTGCAGGAGCTCTAAATTGGCTCACTCTTTTACTGGAAGAGGCTTATTTACATTTTAAGTGTTCTTATGCAAGCACATTAGAACACAAGGTCTTGTTGTTTTGTACTTATGTCAGAGGTTAATGCAAACTGGTACAACTGAGTTAATGGCTAATCTGAGCAAGATTTTGTTAGATAAGATGATGGTGTACACTATGAATTTTTTTTTTTTAAATAACCTTACACTATGATATAAATCAGCAAGGTTTTTCAGAAAGATCTCAGTGCAATACAAAACGCTATGTTAAAAACTACATTCAGGGTTTCATTTAACAATTAAACATTGTAGCAGAGTTACCAGCTCAAATATCATCTCAAATGTCTTTGACAATTCTCATCACACAACTGGAAAAGGCGTTCTCAAACTTTTCAAGTGTGGAATACATTCTGATATACATTTTGCCTTGTGGACACCTACTTACTCGCTTGTGATGCCTTAATATCCATATGGCAACCAAAGCAATTGCTTAAAAGAAAAAGTAATTATTAGCAAAGTATTTTAGCTGGAGTCAGTGCAATAAAGATTTTGACCTCTTTAAAGGTAAATCACAGACTACACTTGCTTTTAGTTTCATCTCCCCTTCCCATCTGATATTTCTTTCCATTGAATGCACCTACCATGTGACCAGCTAGCTCTCTGCTCCACAGACCACAGCTTGGGAACCCCTGAACAGCTAACATTTACATGGTAGCTTTAGGTGAGTGCCATGTTTTAGTAACAATAATAACTCAATAAGTCAATTAAAAAGAAGAGCTTCAAAAGAATTGGTATTTGGTTTTTTTAAAAATGGTAATGGAATCACACTTCACCCATTAAAAAAATCCCTCTAAATGTATGGGGTTTTGCACAAATGCTGAAGAGCTATCAGTGGTTGCTGAATCTAAGGGCACTTTACAGCGCTGCAACTTTCTCGCTCGGGGGTGTGAACCCCCCCCCCCCCCCCCCGTGCTGCAAGTTTCAGCGCTGTGAAGTGCCACTGTCAACAGTGCACTAGTGGGAGCAGTGCTTTAACGTTGCCAGTGAAGATGTGCCCTAAGAGTCCCCCAGAGAAAGAATGTGTGGTATTTAAGAAGCTTCACAGTCAGACAAATAGCCAAGTTGACAGCTTGTACCTGAGCTTGTTTCTGCATTTCCCCTTTGAGATCATCAAAGTACGTGGCATCCCCTTCATCGTATTCAGCATCAAACATCTCCTTCAATTTGCGTTTCTTGTCCATGCGCTTTTTCTTCTCCTCCTCTTCCTCTCCTGCTTTGGGTTCTTTTCCTTCTTTATCCTCTTCTTCCCCTTCACTTCCATCCTAGCAAGAAAGAGAAGTTTATCAAATAGCTTTTGAAAAGTTAGTTGACAAAATTCCTAGTCTGGCCAACATTTTCTATATTACACCTACAGAACATGACTAAAGAACAACATAGGGTATGTTCTATACTACAGGCAGCAAAGCGGCGGTGCTGCAGCTATACCGCTTTAGCACACTAGTGTAGATGTTTCCTACATTGACGGAAGACAGGTTTTCCATCACTGTAAGTAATCCACCTCCCTAAGTGGTGGTAGCTAAATCGACAGAAGGAGTTCTTGCATTGACCTTAGCTGCATCTACAACAGTGGCTAGGTCATACACACCTGTGTGCCACAGGTAGGTTAATCTAAATTTCAAGTGTAGACCAGGGTCTATTTAATAATACAAACGGTCATAAACACAGCTTTTCATCCTAAAAAGATAAACTGATTAATAATAAATTCACCATATGGAGAAGAATGTCTTCAATAAGAAGTGGAAATGTGTTTCCATGGCGTCTCATTCCTTTTGTCCTCATCGGAAAGCTTTTGAAACCAATATTAAAATAAATGGTATTTTTATTGCTATGGATTGCATTTTTAATGTATGCCACAAGTACTTAGAGCTTGGAATTGGCATAATTTATCATGCTTAAGTTAAAATAAATATATTAATAAAAAAGACAGCATATGAGTGGCCCACGACTTGAATAATACACGAGTGTTGCCCATCAGGAGAGAGGTACTACACCAGAGATGAGAGATGATGGATGGGGGAAGTTTGGACATGAATAACGCCTAGTTCAAGATGCTACCATTAGCAATAATTTCACAAATAAGCAAAAAATTCATAAAAGTTTAAAAAAAACCCTAAAATTTGCAGTATTTTGTACATCTTCAACATTTGCCCTAAATAAATTTGGGCCCTATTACCACAGATTAGCTCATGATTCCATTGTCAACCAAATTCACGTACTCGTCCAGAACATTAAATGCACCTATACTTAAACCTATTAACTTTTTATTTCCTGGTTTTCAGAGGTCTAAGGATAAGTGCATTTGATGCTCTGGAAGAGTACAAGGCACTGCCAGGGAATTCTCCACTAACAAAGTTTTGGAGCAGTGAATTTTCCTTGCTTTTTTTAATAGGTGGTGATACTGAGAGGACCATGATTGTGGGGGTGGGGAGGGCATAAGAAGGCTTCCTTGGAACCTTACTCCCACTCAGCTACCAGCTGTGCCTTCCAGTAGGGCTGGAGAAGCCATGGTAAAAAGAGAGAATGTGGTGACTGATGGGCTATGAAGAGCACGTCTACCACCAGGAAGCAGCAACACGGAGTGGAGGGAACCCCAGACTCCTCTTCAGAGGGAAGGGATTCTGCACAACCCCCTGCAGCATAGGAGTGTGGCAGAGGCATGAAATGGTTTAGTCATCTCAGTGGGATGTTCTCAAATCAATAAGAACACCCCATGGAGATGAACAGAGGCTGATATAATAGCTCTGAGCGCTCCTGTCATAGACTGATCCATTCATCTCAAAAGTACCTTCTCCTCTCCCCTCTCTCAAAGTCTCTCTCAGTTCCTAGTGTGGACTACCAATTTCCCAGACAATTTTGCTTTGCAGGTAAGCTTTAGAAAATGTTCATTACTGCAGTCAGCTCTTTATCCGAAATCAATCCTGAGCAGATGATACCAGTTTGGGAAGGATCAGAGCCATAGTTTGAGGCCCAAGTGCGTACAGAAAAAACTATAAGAACTGTCATATTTTCATGTCGTGCATTTTTTAAGGGAGCTGTATCTCAGGAAACCCCTTGTTTAAACAACCTCAAATTAGAACCACTAATCCTACCCTGGACACACCATGAGGCACAGTAATTTGCAAATAAGTATGTACTGAATATTTAGAAAAAAAATTGCATTTTATCTCTCTCTCTCTCTCTCTCTCTCTCTCTCTCTCTCTCTCTCTCTCTCTCTCTCTCTCTCTCTCTCTCTCTCTCTCTCTCTCTCTCTCTCTCTCTCTCTCTCTCTCTCTCTCTCTCTCTCTCTCTCTCTCTCTCTCTCTCTCTCTCTCTCTCTCTCTCTCTCTCTCTCTCTCTCTCTCTCTCTATATATATATATATATATATATATATATAGCTCAACAAAGAACAACTAAGGCAGGTTTAAACAGAAGTAATAGGATGAAATTAAGCAAAGAACAAATTAGGCTGAATATGAGAAATATATATATACACAGGGAGATCTATGAGACAGGGGAATCGCCCCTCCAGAGAAACGGTGGAAGCCCATTGTTTGAAGTCACCAGAGAATATACTGTAGGGAACAATCCTGTACCAGTCAGGGTTAGGTGGGCCAAATATTTTTTTCTTCTAATTTCTATGATTCCATTAAAGATCAAACACCGGGTGAAATTCATCCGCCTGGGGCTAGCACAAGGCCTCATCACCAATTAGGTGCCACATTAGCCCTCAAAAAAGGGCTGGCTTTCTGTAAAAAGGTGAATATCACCAATACAAAGGCACACTCGACATTACTATGCCTTGCAAAATTAGAAAGCCCTAATGACGACAAAATTAAAAGTAATGCATCACTAACATAAAACAAATATTTTTCCATAATTATTACTGAGACCAAGTTTAGAACCATGCCCTTTCCCCTAAAATGTATATTGCACAATATGGATCTCAAAGCACGTAGGCCTGATCTACCCTAGAAAATTAAGTCAGCTCAACTACGTCATTCAGAGGTGTGAAAAATCCACACCTCTGACTGGAGTAGTTAAGCCAATCTAATCCCCAGTGCAGGTAGTGCTAAATAGACAAAAGAATTACCTGTATTGAGGGGAGAACCCCTCCCATTGGTGTAGGTAGCGTCTACACTGATGCGGTGCAGAGGCACAGCTGTGCCTCTGGAGCATTTCAAGTGTAGACAAGCCCGTAGACTAGGACATGTTACATAGCAGCATTTAACACTATAGCATAAATTCACTTATACATCTTTTATCTGTGAACCACACTAATCTTCCATTTGTTTTCCTCTATTTTATGACATTACATTACATGAAAATACAAGGTATTAGCAGTCAGGATCATGTTCGACTTGTACCATCCATCACCCACAAACTTGATTTTCAGACCCGGCAAGTTGATTAAGCCTGCCCTCTACTGTTAACTATGGTAAATTGATTTCTGCTCCCCCACAATTATGAGCTCCATGTAAAGAATAATATAGTTTATTTGATCCCCTGAAATTAAAAGCACATCTGATCCTAATGAAAATAATTCATTCCAATCCCTCAGATACCAAAATGTTCTCTTCATTACAGTAGCCTTGTTTCTACTGATTTACGAGCAACTTTCCAGTTGGGCTCCTAAGCGGAAGGATATTCGAAACAGAACCACCCACCACACAGAGAGAAACACATTAAATGTGAGCAGTTGATGAACAATCAAGCTAGAGATCATACCTCATCTCCTTCTGCTGCTGGTTTTCCTTTGTGCACAACCCCTGTCTCAAGGTCTTCAAAATCACCATACAGTTCTTCTGTAAATACAGCAGCCAAAAAATCCATAAGTTAGCAACATTTTTGCACTGCTCTGTAACACTTCTAAGCTCTGTTATTTTGTGCATATTTATTTCTCACTAATACTTCACGTTTTGGTTGCTGTACAGATTTATCACATTTTCTTCCCACCACTTTTCCACATTCTGTAGAAAGTGAGTGGCAGCCCAGCTCTTCCTTCTTCCTTTCAGTAATGCACCCTCAGCAACCATCACACATCTCCAGTGCCTCAAAATTCAAGTGAAGTTCTGGTAAAGCCCACATGCCTTGCCTCCCTGCATCTCTCAGAGTGAAAGCCACACAATTGGAAAGAGTGAAACCATTCTTAATTTTTACAGCACCCTCTCATTATCTCTGCTTGAACACTGCCCACTAAGTTATCAACAGAGCAACCTGAGCCTCCAGCTTCCATCAGGATGTGGAGGCAGAGACTGCAGGGAGAGTAAAAATCTAAAATGGATCCAGTAATTTCAAAAAGTTTTTAAAAAAATGGAAGTTTGACTATTGATAACTTTTGTAGAGCAAACAATTGACTTTGGAGATAATATAATCATATTTGAAATTTAAAACAGTATCTCCATAAATTCTCCAACATTAAAATCCTAGCTTTTCAGCAAAGCAAAAAGAGACAACAAGACTTACTTTCTGCAAATAGGATTTCTGTTCATTTCAATCCCATCTGTTAAAAAGGAACAGATGAGCACACCTACAAAACTGAAAGCCGATTATCTCTAAGTGTAAGCCAACCAGCCTTGAGTGGGGATTCTATTTTCTATTCTGATAGACAGATTCTATATTCAAAGAGCATAAACTGTTCCCTCTCTCAATCTGCTATTTCTCTCCTATTTGTGCACAGATGGATACCAGCTATGGGAATAGCTGGGGGGGGGGAGGGGGTGGAATAGCTCAGTTTGAGCATTGGCCTGCTAAACCCAGGGTTGAGAGTTCAATCCTTGAGGGGGCCACTTAGGGATCTGGGGCAAAAATCTGTCAGGGGACAGTACTTGGTCCTGCTAGTGAAGGCAGGGGACTGGACTCAATGACCTTTCAAGGTCCTTCCAGTTCTAGGAGATTGGCATATCTCCATTTATTAACTATTATTATTATTAATAAAATCAGTTAATGCTTGCATAGTGCTTCAAATATGTAAAACAGGTAGAGAACTTAGCAAGGGTGTTACTAATGTAAAAGATTTTTAAATACATAACACCCAGAGTTCTGGGTTAAATATTAAGTCACAGCATTTACTAGAAGTTCTTTCTTCATTACTCGCATTCTAAGAGCATCAACCCTACCATCTTCCTCCAGCAGTTTTGCTGCATCTTTATCGGCTTCCCACTTTCCTGTTACAAAGCAGTCTTGAATACTGTTCATAACCTGTAAAACGAAAGCGTTACTTGTACACTTCTCACTACTACAAAGCACTTCAACAGCTAACACACTTTGCCTGTAATACTTGTTCTGGCTTAGAGAGACGGCTTGCTCTCAGCCCATTTGCTATCCGCATCATAACACAACTATCAAAACTGTCGTCTTTGCTGACAACCTCCACAGGGAGGCGGAGAATGAATTAACCTCTCCCCTCCCCCCCAGAAATCATCCTGCCAGAAAAAGGCAAAAGCTCATTAAAGTGAGTCAGCACAGACGTTTACAGTGATAATGCCTCTGGGGTAACCATTTAATGAATAAATAAGATGACATCAGTCATCACAGCAATCCATCCAGCATCTTTCACTAGCATTAAAGTTTACTTAAACTTCCCCTTCCTATTTAAAAGCAAAAAAAACTTAAGATCCTGTTTGTGTGTAAATGTCTCTGGTGAGGATAAAGAGGAGATGAGAATTTCTGAAGAAGACACATAGGCAGAACGGTCTCTAATTCACAGGGGTTAGTTTCATGCCTCCATGACATATCAGCAGTTCTTTATGAGAGATTCAAGACTGGTGTAAGTGGATACATACTGGACATGCTTCTAAGAGCGTAAGAGCTCTCTCTCCAAAAGCAGTACCTCATCTAAATCCCAATCCTGGGGGGTTTCCACTGGAAATTTGGAGCAGTCAAGGGCATTAGCCTTTTGTTTGGATTCTTTGTCAGGACGGCTGACATGGAACAGCCCTCCAAGCTCTTCATCAGCATCATCCTCTTCATCGGCATCCTCAGCCACTAAATAAAATTCCATAGTTAAAAGCATCATCTACAAATCATATCTATTTATTAATCAAAAACCTCTCTTGCTCCATACATCTTTAAATGTTTGATGTAGTTTGAGGAAAGAGGAATTAAATCATAAAGTGGTTTATTCACAAGTGTATTAGTAAGGAGACCAGTGTTCCAACTTGTATTAAGAAAGCAGAGAAACTAATAAATTGTTTGATTCCCTTATAGAGCAAGCCGCAGCAAGTGAATTATTCTATATTGAGACCAGAACCTAAAGTCAGGTCTTTAGTTGGCGAGCTAATTAGACGGGACATGACTATGGGAAAAATATATTCCACATGTAAAATTTCACATACTTTAATGGAAAAATCACGTGCCTTGTGGATGATTGGATTTATCTGAAAAAATCTGTTCTTTGATTAAGCAACTGTGATGTCTTTGTTCAAGACCTCATGTAGAAACTGTTTAACACAAAATTAAAACAAAACCCAACCTTTTAGAAAAAGGCTATTTCTCCAAAACCAAATCTCATTTGTTTTGTACCAGTCTGCAAACTGCTAACACTGGGTTTGTGAATGTATTGGTAATTTCTTAGGGCATTATACTGCAAATCTTAGTATGCAGAACTCCCAGTAACATCAACAGGAGTTGCACATGTCGAGGAGACAGTCTCTTGCTTGGAAATGTATCAGTTTATGAATTAAACAGGGTGAATGAATACATCATGTAAATGACAGCTTTATCTTCACTTTAAACCAACTGCCTGATTCTTGACAAATTACCATAATTATCTTAAAAAATACACTTTATAACAGACGACATCATAAAATTAACCTCATTCATATTCTGAATGAACACTTCCTGACCTTTCAAGGAAGGCTTGGTTAATTTTAGACAAAATTCATTAAGAACAGCAAAAATCTCACCTGACCAGACAGATCATAAATAACCAGTTGCCAAAAATAGGTGGTATGTGCCCTGCATCTACTACTAGATTTTTTTTTATTTTTAAAAAGCTGAGCTTAAATGTTTTGGGAAAATACTATATACCAAGGGGAACTCAACACTCCTTCTATCCACCTGGGAAAATATTGCTGCATCTCAAAAAGGAAGGACCCAACAAATATATGTTTAGCAAGCCTCTTGATAAATACTAGGTCAAACTAGCCTAAGATATGTTTAATTAGGAAGACAAAATTCTCTGTCTTGGGGGTATATAGGAAAACTAAATGTGAACTCTTGTTACCAATAAGGAGAGTTAAATGCATTATTTCCTCATGCACCCATGGAAGAGTAGACTCCAAAGATTATGGTTAACTGAAATGCCTATGATTAAAAGGCTATACAGGAATCAGAGCAATAGCATCATGATGCTGGGAGAGAAACTTACACTTATACACATGGGATTTTTACCTGTTCCATAAACAAGTTTGCGAAGGTTGGGAGCTGACTGTTGTTGTCTCAGAAAAGCCTCGGCTGCCTTTTGGGTAAGGTCTTCCTTCCACTTAAGTGCACCTGAAAGGGAGGGAGAACAACACTGTAAATTCCTTCCTCCACTGGCAATGTATTAGACTAAGGGACCATTTGCACTAGGGAGAAAACTTAAATATGGAGTCAATTACAACACACATAAAATTGGTAGATAGGATCAAGACTTTAACCTGGTTATGGGACACAGATATACATGGTTGGCTCTAGTTTTGCACCCTGTATTGTAACACACTCCTGTGATTTGGTTGGTTTTGCAGGGTAGAAAAGACAGATTAAGACCAGAGCCTGCAGACTAAACTAGACTATTTTCATCATATAAATTCACCACTGACATCCGTTAATAAAATCA